>CM076581.1:419333818-420605622 GCA_034641835.2 Pinus albicaulis
CAGAGGCCTTCACTTCAACGTCCAGTACCATCTCTCCAGTTTTGGCAGGGAGGGATGTCTCGGGGAGAAATTTTGGCATTGCAAATGTTGTGCCAGAGAATCAACATTGGTGGTACAGGCCATGTGGGCCTCTTATGGTATCTACTTCCAGTGCCCAAAAGACAGTTAATATTTATGATATTCATGATGGAGATCCTGTGACTTCAATGTGTTTGTTTTGAAAGTTTAGGTTTCATAGTAAATCATCAATGGGCTCTAAAATAAGGCCACATTGAAATCTTGGATACATGTTTCATGCCAAAACTAGTTGTATCTTCCATAAATACACAATCTTGGACCACTCTGTATAAATCTGCTTCTCGGACAATATTACATCTCCCTCATTATACAGGTGGTGTTCTTACATGCATAACAAAGGCATTGTTTTGGCAATCATTTTTTTAAGTCACTAGATATTGTGGGTACAAGGATCTAGGGTCTCCACATGAAACTGTGTTGCCCGGAGACTCACTCTGCCTGTCCTTAAATTTGTAAACATAGTAGTATGCCAATGCTTCTTTCATTTTGTATGCATAAGACGATTTTTTTTCAAAGTCCATAATTGTTTTTAAGTTTTATCCATCCCAGCTTTGTTGTGAATGCACAGGTTTTTGGCTCAACACATATCTGTTATATCTTTGTACTTTTCCTTTACTAACTATTTGAAATTTCTAGTTATATTTAGAGGTGTCTTTTAAGGGATGAGGGTAATTACTTGGATTTAGTGCTCCCAGGCTTATCATTTATTCTCCAAATGAAGCCCTGTAATCTGTAACACTATATGGGCATGCGGCTCACTTGTTAAAATATAGTTGATACAATATGTTGTACATGAAGCCTGGAATTGTGTACATTCCTAGAATATATTAATTTGCAGGCATGCTTAAAAGAGAGATAGGGTTTGATAAAATCAAAAACCTTGAACATGAAGAAAAAAAAGAGGCAATTATTTTATACAGATAGAACCAAGACACTATCTCCTCATTAATAACAAAACCTCAGTCCAAAAATCATATGTACAAATTCTAGAAGTCAAAAGTTGAAAATTTCTGAAATGGAACCAGGCCCTTTTCAAAAGAATAAATTTGGTAAAAACGAGGGTGAAGAAATTTATCTTATCAAAATTTCCACATACGGTGTTAGCAAGGAATGACTCCGAGTCCTGAGCAGTGAGACTGAGGAATTGCTCTTTTGCTGCCGGTTGCAGTGCTCTTCTCCAACACGATGAAAAGAAAAGTCTTAGCTTTGGAGTCTGAAGCCCGAGTCACAACTTGGAAGTTGGTAAGGAAAATTATCAGGGTTGTTGCCACTTGGCTTGGAGTTCGCAGCCTCATTAATTTTCTTTAATGCATTTCCTTCAATGCTACAGTTGTCATTGGCCAACAACATTTACAATAAAATTTATTAGACCCGTCACGCTATGAGGAAAATTTGACGTGATCACTGATCATTGATTTCTTATTGTGATAACAAACATTGGAGATTTAATGTCCTGTTTTAAAGTTTCATTTTTTTTAAAAATTGAAACCGTCGTCGGTATACTGACGTCTTGTAAGCGTCACTCTTTTGACGTTTTGAACGATTTCCATTTTCGTCGTTCTTGTGACGTCCGTCGATATTGGGATAGTTCTAGAAACGTCGGAAGAGCGACAGCACAAAGACGTCGGAAGGCGACGCTCAAAATTTCGGACCACATTTCGTCAGAATTGCGACAGTTCTTCCTGGCGTCGATATTGCGACGCTTCTGGAAAGCGTCGGTCTTGTGACACTTTTGCAATATGTTGGTCTTCTGACACTTTTGCACGGTGTCGGAAATGCGACAGCTTGCAGACGTCAGAAGAGCGACCGTATAAAGACGTCGGAAGAGCGACCGTATAAAGACGTCGGAAGAGTGACGTTCAAAACGTCGGACGACATTTCGTCGGAATGGCGACACTTTACAAACATCGGAAGAGCGAAGTTAAAAACATCGAACCAAATTTCGTCGGAATGGCGACACTTTACAAACGTCGGTTTGGGAAATGTCGGAAGAGCGACGTGTGTTTGGAAGCGACAGAAAAGTGTCGGTAGTGCGACACTTTGTAAATGCGTCGGAATTGCGACTGCACGACAAACCACGTTTTTCCCGTCCTCGAACTGTCGCTCTTGCGACGAATGTGTGTTGGAATAGCGACGATTTGGCCGTCGGAAATTGCGCCAAATTTTCTAGTGTCAAGTATTACAATATGAGTTTCCAACTTAATATTGGTTGGAGTACAATTTACACATGAAATATTGTTTCATTACTTCAAAACATTATGATTGTGTTGCCAAGGCATTGTAGGTGAATTCACCAACTCTAAAAACTTGACCATCAATCTCTATGTGTGTCTCTTATGCGAGATATTGACTCTACACGTACCACTAGACCAATTCTCTTCTCTCTTTCTTTAATTTTCATTTTGTCGCTTCAGTTTTATTGTTCTCCTCTTTCTTCAATTTCTTCTTCTTACCATCAATACTGAGTTCATTTCCTGAAAAAGAAAGAAGATATAATGCATATTATAAGACATGAAAGATAATGAACATTGGAATATAAAATAAAGTAGAATATAAAGGATTTATACGATATATACCTCAACATCAACAATATTGTCAATAGCATTTTCCCCCATAAAATCAAGAAACTTGAACTAGATTTCTTCAGTTGGGCAATAATGACTTCTATGTGGCAAAATGATGTGTATAAACAAATAAAATAAAACGTCACCATATAAAATAACACCTTAGTAAAATTAGTATTCAACATTCAAGGAAAAATTAGGCCCAATCATGCCAACTAATTTACATGCTAAAAATATCAAGTTATATATTACTTATACAATGTGGGAGTGAAAACAAAAATCCTAGAAAATGCCTAAGTTATGTCTAGAATAAAATGAAATGAAGTAAAAAGTATACAATAATAGGATAGCCTTGTATCCTGGATGCAGGTGTTGAATAGAGTGTCGTTGGTGGAGGCCGTGGAAGGCGACAGGTGTTATGGCCACTTGTCAGCACCTGACTATTGTACATCGCCCTTAAATGAGATTGTTGTGGTTGATTCGATGATCTTCCCTCCCCTGAGTTGCATTTACTCCACGTGCTGGCCACCTTCAATCGCATCGAGCACCCCTGTCCACCACTATGTCACCATTGCCATCAACTCACCTTGGCTCTCCCACTCCAGTTCTCATCTCCATTTCTTCTCCTGAATTGCTTTCAAGTCCTACAGCGAAGCAGTCTTCCCCCCCCCCCCCTTGCAGTGATACCGAGTGATCTACTCCGCGCGACCATTTCCAGTCCTGCCCATTCACCTCCTCGCAAAAATCCTCTCCGCTCTTGGCCCAGAAATTTTCGCCCACCCGCTTAGCTTCCCCCTCCTTGCCCTCTCAGTCTTCCGATAGTTCATTCTCCCTCTCAGCCTTTAGTAGGCATACTAAGATGCACAGGCAACGAATGAGATGCAGGCGGGGTGGCGGAGGCAGGGGCGGTGAAGGAAGGAGTAGCAATGGCTCTCACCCACCCAGTGGCAGAGTTGATTGGGCTTATTCGCCATCTGCCAGCAATGAAGCCAACTTTCAGTTCAGAAGTGCACTGGACAAGTCGTGCGTCACAACAAATATTACGGTTGTTTTTCAGCAGGAGCCCTCAGGCACTGTGAGCTCTGGTTCCCGGAAGTGAAGGAATAAATCAATTATCTTGGTAAAGCCTCCTCCCGTAATCAGAAAGTCCACCACCCTTCCTGTGAAACCAGGTTCCCAGACTTCAAGCAGCGCATGGACAAGCGTAGCAGCTCCGCAAGCGAGGACTCGGAATGGGAACACTCCACCTCTCCATCCTCTTCAAAGTACTCAGCCTCGGATGATGACAACAAGGTTGCGTATGACTCGGATGAATACTACAGCTGCCCAATTGTGGAAGAAATTCCACCACATGACAGTAAACACAATGACAGCTAGTAGGTTAACATGTCTCTTTCTCTCCTTTTTGTTTTTTGGAGTTAGCATTGATACAACTATGGAGACGCTGTTTGTATTCACCATATTAACACAAGCTCTTTCTGCACTTTCAGTTTTTTGGAACAATATATGCTGGTTTCCCGTTTATGGGCAACAATTTTGGGTCGGTTTCCCGGTCACGCGCGACTTATATTTTGTGTTTTTGAATTTTTCTTCTCTCCAGGTTAGCTAGTTTTACAACCTGGACAAGAAGCCAGCTATGTAAATTATGTGCCATTGTAATAGATTAAACCAGCTTAGAAAAAAAATAGGATAGCCACGTATATATGTATATAACCGGATAATGTAGAATGCTAAGTGAGTAAGTCTAGGGCTAGAGGTCGATGATGTCAAGAATTCCCAAGTATAATGAGAATTTCTTCATATAAGAACTACTGTTTTGGTCCATTATCACATATGAATATGCCAACTAGTCTATAGAAGATTATTAATGTTTTGGTTATATTTATGGATCACTACAATATAAGTGGATAATTTGCGAAGACAATTCTTTTCCCATTGTGTTCCTCACTTTTGGTATAATATATTAGCTATGATTTGGAGAAAATTTACAACATCGAAATATGTAGCAATCACCACTAGTAATCCCCAAAAAAGGTTTGTTTCAGAATGTAACTTTCATATTCCAGTTGCTATATGATTCTTGAATGGAAAATTCACACCGAATTTCAACACCAAACTTCCAATTTAAGGGAACACCTGTTATTGTGGAACTGGCTCCCCTTAGAAAAAGTGTTGTCCTCAATGCTTGAGTAGCTCTGGGTGCTTCTGTATAAAATTCTCATCCTCCCATGTAGAATCTTCCGTGGGTAAGTTCTTCCATTTGATGAGATACTCTGAAATTGAACAATTTCGTAGCTGTCGAGTTCTTGTTTCCATGACTACTTCAGGTTCCAATATATTTTTTTCCTTCCTCATCAAGTTTTGGCAATATTGTTTGAATTGGAATATTTTCACTTATAACCTTCTTTAAGCATGAAACATGGAAAACAAGATGCATTCGAGAAGAAGCAGGAAGCTCCAATTTGTATGCCATAGTACCAATCTTTTGCAACACCTTTTAAGGACCATAGTACTTTGGCGATAATTTATTATCCTACTTAGCTTACTTGAGGGACATTTATTTGTATGGTTGTAGCTGTAAAAATACCCAGTCTCCTACATCAAAACTTCTCTCGTTGCGATGTTGATATGCCTGTTGTTTCATTCGATTTTGTGCCAAATTCAGGTTATCGTTTAAGAGTTGGAGAACTTCTTGTTGATGCTCGATGTGATCTTCCACTGCTTGAATCTTCGAATTTTTTATTAAAGATGATGTGATGGACAGTGGATGATATCCATAAAGTGCCATAAATGGGGTCATTTTTGCTGTAGTACGAAAGGAAGTGTTATACCACCATTTAGCGAGAGGTAACCACATGACCTATGTTTGTTTACCAGATACAAAACAATGAATATATCCTTCCAAACATTTATTTACAATCTCAGTTTGACCATCGGATTGAGGATGATAAGATGAGCTATGAGCTAATTGAGTACCCAAACAAGAAAATAACTTCGTCCAAAAATTTCCAGTAAAAATGGGATCTCTGTCACTCACAATAACCCTTGGGTTTCCATGTAGCTTTTGAATTGTGTCCATACATGTAGTAGCAACTGTACTTGCTTTAAATGGATGAGATAATGCACAAAAGTGTGCATACTTGGTAATTTTATAAACTACCACCATAATGACACTCTTTCCTTCGGACTTAGGTAAACCTATGATCAAATCCATTGAAATCTCCTCCCAACGTTGACTTGGAATGGATAAAGGTTGTAGAAGACCCGGGGTCTTAATTGTCTCCACTTTATTCTGCTAGAAAACCAAACATTCCACCACAAACTTTTGAATATCAGTTTTAAGGCCATCCCAAATAAATTGTTTCTTCACGTTGTGGTAAGTTTTTAAAAAACCTGAGTGTCCTCCTAAAGGAGAAGTGTGCAATTCCAAAAGAATATTTTTTTTTAGTTGGTAATTCTTACAAATATATAAGCGATATTTCTACCATAAGGAATAATTTTTCCAACTAAATGTATCAGCTGTACTAGGATATTGCTGCAACTTTTGAATGAGTTTCCACACTTCTTCGTCCTTCTTCCATTCATCGCTTGCTTTGGTTATCCAATCTGGTTGGATAATAGAAACGGCACAAAGCAATGCTTCCACCTCTTCATTCTTTCTTGAGAGTGCATATGCAACAACATTTAGCTTCCCTTTTTTGTATATTATTTCAAAGTCATAACCCAACATCTTTGTAACCCATTTTTTCTGCTCTTTTGAAGATATTCTTTGTTCCAAAAGGTGTTTAAGACTATCATGATTATTTTTTACCTTGAAGTGTCTTCCCATTAGGTGAGGTCATCATTTCTTTAGTGCATGCAATATCGCTAATATTTCCTTCTCGTAAATAGCTTTCTGTAAAAACTTTCCTTTGATTGGATGACTTTCAAAAGCAATGGGTCTTCCTTCTTGCATTAAAACAACACCAATTCCATTTCCTGAGGCATCAAATTCCACAATAAAGGTTTTTGTGAAGTCTGGCATAGCTAAGACCATTGTTAGGCACATTTCCTCTTTAATATGTTCAAAGGCCTTAGTTGCTTTAGAAGTCCATGAAAATGCATCTTTCTTAAATAATGTTGTTAGAGGTGCTGTTATCCTCCCATAATTCTTAACAAAATTGCAATAATACCATGTTAACCTGAGAAATCCTTGCAACTGCTTTATGGTTGTGGGTACTTTCCATTCCTTAATGGATTTAATTTTGTTAGGGTCTACCTTGACACCCTCATGAGATACAATATGACCCATATATTCCACCTCTTGTACTCCAAAGAAACATTTGGATGCTTTTGCATATAATTGTTTCTCCTGCAATAGTTTGAGCACCCTCTCAACATGTTGAACATGATCCTTCCAAGACCTGCTATAGATTAGTATATCATCAAAAAATAGCACAAATTTTCTAAGGGTTTTAAAATGGAATTCATGAACCCTTGAAATGTAGAAGGTGCATTGTTAAGGCCAAAAGGCATGACAAAAAATTCAAAATAACCGTCATGAGTTTGAAATACTATTTTCGGAATATCTCCAGTCTTCATTCTAATTTGATGATATCCTGAACGAAGATCCAACTTGGTAAAATAAATTTCTCCATGTAATTCATCCAATAATTCATTAATCACAGGAATGGGGAATTTATCTTTAATGGTGAGCTTATTGAGCTCCCTATAATCCGGACACATGTGCCATGATCCATCCTTCTTGTGTACCAATACTATAGGAGTAGAGAAAGAACTTTGACCAGGTTTAAATATACCAGCCTCCAACATTTCTGCAATCATATGTTCAATTTCTCTCTTTTGGACATAAGGAGATCTATAAGGCCTGATGTTTGGAGGAACACTTCCTGGAATCAAATGAATAGCATGATCATGATCATGAATAGGTGGGAGTCCTTTGGGAGTTTCAAACACCCTGGAATGATTGTCCAAGAATTTCTAGAGATTTGCAGAAATAGATGATTTTGATGTTGGAACTTCTAGTGAGCATAATTGTGAAACTACGCCTCATTGTTCTTTATTTAGAAGATTTTTCATGACATTAGAGCTTATTATCTTTCCCGGCTTCCCTACAATATCCCGTAATTCAACTTCCTTTCCTTCTGAAAAAAATTTCAAGAAAATTTCTTGAAAATTAAAAGCTACCGTCCCCAAAGATTGTAACCATTGTACTCCTAGTACAACATCAGAACCTCCCATAGGAATGGAAAGCATTGGACTATTTAATAAATATTCCCCCATGGTTAGCTTGATATTATGGAATTTTCCAGAGCAATTTATAGTTCCTCCATTTTCAACCATCACTTGACATTCTGGTGCTGGGTATAGGAAACAATTCAATTCCTTGGCTAACTTACAATGAATAAAATTATGGGTACTACCTGAATCAATCAACACTATTACCTTTTTCTTCTTGATATGTCCTTCTATCTTGAGAGTTTGACGAGTGGTAATTCCTGCCAATGCATTACACAATATGGTCAAACTGATTTCTTCCTCTTCTAGGGCTGGTTCCTGGTGTATATCCTCTTCTTGTTCATTTTCTTCTTCCTCTTCACAATATATGTAAAATAATTTCTTCTCAGCACACTTATGACCTTTAGTGTATTTTCTATCACAAATGTAGCAAAGCCCTTTTGCTTTTTTTTCTTCTAGTTGTTGTGGTGTCAACCTTGTAGGTTGTGGAAATTTAGGAGTAGCAACACTTCCATATTTATAGAAGTGAGTGGTAGGCTTCCTTGTTGCCATAATTTTACATTCAATTTTTCTTTCCAACCTGAATGCCTTCTCCAATGAATCAGGTTCCAAAACACAAACTTCATGTTGGATGTTATCCTTTAAAGTACCTATGAAGAGATCAATCTTGTGTTCCTATGAAACATCAGTTACCCTTATATTCAATTTTTGGAAGTCCTCAATGTGCTCCCCCACTGAACACTTTTGCTTGAGAGTTATCAATTGGCTAAATAAAGTGTTTCTCTTTTTATCCTCATAATGTGATATCATTTCCTCCGTAAAAATTGACCAAGTGACAATTTTTTTACGGGAGCAAAGCCATCGATACCATACAAATGTATTTTGTTCTAAATGTAAAGTTGAAACGTGTACATTTTTTGTGTTTTGCACATTATTGAGATCAAAATATTTCTCCATCTGTAGTGTCCATGTTACAGGATCCTTTCCATCAAACTTACTCATATCCATTTTTGGAATATGGTGGTTCTTCCCTCCAACATTAGATTTTATGAAATCACTATTAACATTTATTTTGTTCTCATCATGAGTTTCCTCTACTGTCTTTTCACCATTAGGAAACATTTCTGGTATCAGCTTTGTCAACCCTTTGATGTCTGCTTTTAGATCATTCTTCATGTTTTCCATCTTAGATTCCATGCCAGCTTCCATGCCATTATTCAAACCATCCATCTTAGATTCCATGCCTTTCTTCAAACCATCCATCTTAGTTTCCATACCTTTCTTCGAAACTTCCATGTCATTTTTTGTTGCTCTTTGCGAGAGTGAAATTTGTTGCACTTGCTCTTGTAATTTTGATATGTCATGTTTCCATTCTTCATCTTCATGAGTCATAGTAGAGCCTTCTAAAGGCTTAATAGGTGTTGAATTATTTTTAGGGTCCATTTTAGAATCCAATATTGATATCTATTCTACAATATTCCCTTGGAATCAATTCAACTTGATTCTTCAAACAAGACTTATGCAATTCGGGGAAAAAAATACACACCTTTTACTTGCTGTTGAGGAGCTCGATATTGAAATTTACTTATCTCTATACTTTCAGATCCTAAATATCTAAAATTAGTCCCTCTAGTAGTCTTCTGAAGATTCTTTCAAATGCCACAGGTCTGACTTGATTTGGATTCTTCAAGGCAAAGTTATGTTCAATCTCCCACAATGACCTAATTATGGACTAGTTCAGTAGAGCGAACTTGTACGACTTGCCATGTGTCACTATTTTCTCCTTTGCCTCTGAAATTTATAGACAGGAAACTATAGTGCGTGTACTTCCAGTCACTTTTTACAAAATTCTAATCCGATGCTCAGTGAGATAGTTATGAAGATTTTTCCACGATCACCTCTTTGAGATGAAATTCGAGAGCCTAAAAAAGACCTAACTTACACAAATCATATCTATGAATATATTGTGAACCAAGCTCTGAAATTTTGCGATGATGTTCCTCAGGATTTCAACTTCGCACTCTAAAAATTTTACCTTCTGAACCTTCGTATAAAAAACGTTATAGCTAAAATTTCGTGATCACCGTTTTAAGTGAAATTTAGGAGCCTGCAAAAATCCCTAACTTCCACAGATCATATCTCCAAAAATATTGTGAACCAAGCTCTGAAATTGTGCGCGACGTTCTTCAGGATTTCTTCTTTGCACTCTAAAAATTTCAGCTTCTGAACCTTCGTAGAAAAAATTTATAGCGAAAATGCCACGATGACCCTTTTGGAGCAGCGAAACCCTAGAATCCAAACCTCTAATACCAAATGTTGGGGAACCATCTCCAAAAATAGAAGAAAAGAGATATCAACGCCTTATAAATAAGCCACTTCGAGGGTGAAACCTCCAATACATTACATGAATGAACAATTCTTGGATGATACAAATGACAAAAACTCCTTTCTATATATAGGAGTCCATGGGGCCACAATGTAATCCTAGTGGGGCTATAATGTAACCCTAGCCAACCTAAAAATAATAATGTAAGGGCACAATAATAACAATATGGGGGTTATAGGGTACAACAATAACAATAACGGGGGCTACACTAACATAATAAGGGACTACACTATTAATATAGGGACTTAACACCTGTGGTCATCCTCAATCACTAAACACAGAACATCAGTGATCATTATAAGGAAAAGATAAAATAAGAGTATTTTTGATATTTTTTTTAGATTTACATGCAAAGCACTAATATTTTTCACATATTTATCATACTTCTAATTTCCAAGATATAACATGTTGATTGATCTTTTACAGCAAATACTCGTTTCAATAAAAACAAGGATTTAACATATTACAACAATATCACCAATGTTTGATCCTCAATTACACTACAAGAAAAAAAGGCATTAGTGAGGGCCACAAAATTTCACCATAAGCTCATTGGTGATGGTCAAAAGAGCCTCTGTCACCAAAAAATGAACGTCACGAAAGGTGGCATCACAAAAATGATAGGTGTTCGGGTGACATTCAAGGTCTGTCACCATTAATGGTTTATAATGAAAGATAGTGACTATCATCATATCATATGAGAAATTGTGATGGAACTTAACCTCCATCTCCAAAAAAGTAAATGCCACCAAATGTGGTGTCACCAAAAGTACAAGTGTAGTAGTGACATTCACGGTCCGCCATGAATAATGATTATAATGACGGATAGTGACTGTCGCCATTTCATATGAACAACATCGATTGATGGTGATGGAAATTTCATGGTCATCACTATTTATGCATATATATGGCGTCATTCATTTACCATCACCATTTTATATTTTGGTGTGGGTAAAAAAATGTCACCATTATCTCATTGGGGATGGTCAAAAGAGTATATGTCACTAAAAATTGGTCATATCCATTCCATATAAATATCAGGGCATGATGAAATCAAAACACTAACCTTCTACTTGTGAAACAGGTGTTGTTCCATTGAGCTAGCACCTTTTAAATAATTAGACTTAAAAAAATAGTTCTTGAAACTTTATAAATTGTAAATTATACAACTTTTAATAAGTTATAAAACTTTGTAAAGTGTTGGAAAATATTTTACTAAACAAGAAAAATATGATCGAAATTTGTACCTAATGGTTATGGAAGTTATAAACAGTGGGTGGAGGGAAAGAATTCATGTATAAGGTACTTAATATGTTCAGTTAAATACTCAATTAGAAGTGAAACTTTAAAGAAATTGATAGCCTATAAATGACCTACAATTATCAAATCTAAAAACTGCAATTACACCAAATATTGATTTCTCAGCTTGTGAATCATGTAAATATGTTGTGATGGCATAAAAATCTTCCACTAAAAGATTGATTTGCATGCCAAAAATCCAAAAACAGCAATTATATATGAAGAAATTATGAATAATGAGCTACATGCTTGAATCCTACTGGCTATGGGGTCTATAAAACTAATTGGGATTGGTTCTTGTTATTAATTAATTGAAGATGTCGAAATAAAACAATCAATAATAATGATCCTAAAACATAACCACTAAAAAAATGTTAAAAATTTAAGTACAAATTTTGGCTAATATATATTACCCCAACCAAATATGAAAGGGGCATTCAGACACTTCCAAATCCACACCAAGCATGAGTAACTGATGATGTAATTGTATGGATACAAGGAAAGCACTCTCTACCTCTTAATGATAACTATGTCCTCCCACAAGTACTTCAACTAGAAAAAGGGTGTGAAGACAAGAAACTCAAAGAAAAAAAATCTACACATTGCAAAAACACACTTCATTCCCCCTATACCTTTATAGAATAGATCTAGGGGAATAAAAAAATATCCATAGAGAATAGGATTAGAGTGGGAAAAATAAAGATGATAAGAAAAAAATAACTAACAACGAAAATCTACTAATTTGAACATGTTTAAAGTACATTAAACAAATAAGTTAAGGATATATATAATTGGTTGGAAAAAACTCATCTTTGATGAAACCAAGAATATACTCAAAAACCTAACCATTAGAGAGTACCATTTAGATGTGGGTTTTGTCATGTGGTGGGTCACTTTCACTTATTCCAATATTTGAGGAAATAAGAAACCAATTGAGGGTACACAATTGTTTTTCATTTAAGTATATTAAATAGATCATCAAGTAGCTTAAATAATTTCCTACATCCAACCCATGTATCTTTGCCAATATTTCTTGAACCTTAAAATAATAAAGAAAATAAACCAATATGATCAGACAAGAATTTTTTTAAGAACCTACCTCATTGGGGGTATAAAGGCGAAACCAATGATGCATAAAATTACCATTACTCTTGAAGAACCATGGAACCCCCATTGTACTCATTTAAGATACTCTTGTAGTTGAAATTCTAAGTTGAAAATGTCATTCCCTTTATGTTCAAAGAGAAATATTCTCTTTGCAACTCGTTTTGAGGTAGAAATGCATCTCATCATTCCATCACATAAATTAGAAACACAATCCATTGAAGTTTCCAATTAATGTTCTTGCATGTGAATACATGAAAAGTGTATCTCCTCAACTGAGACCTCCAACATGATTAACACACAAAGGCCATAGATTTTCCTAGGGACACTTGATAGCTGTTGGAGAGGTGAATCCCATCTGTGGAAAGAGGCGATCCCTACTGTCCAGATCGGGTCTAGCAACAATCATTCACGCAGTGACGCAGGTCTCTAGTTACAAAATTGACAAAACATAATGAATTGCCTACCTCAGGTCCTACGCAATGGTCGTTGGAGAAAGGATGATGCTTCCCATCCTCCGCTTTGGCAGATCACGATCCTTTCGCTTAACACGTTCGAACACCTGCACACATGCGAAGAAACACAATTATACACAGCATAGAATATAAATCCCATAACCATACATCAGTCAAAGAGGATGTAATTCATTGCATCAAAGACAAAGACACATGAATGAAACCATAATCAAAGTCGCTTATCATTAAAAGAACAAAGGAAAGATACAACCCAAATCTCTGATGCCGGATATTCCTTTGGCGGGGTTGACAGCAGAGCACGTCTCAATGAAGCTCGTCGGAAATGGGACAAATCTCTCTCTCTTCGGCTTGGCTCTCAAAGGTTGTCTGGTGATATTCTCCTTGGTACAGATTCAACTCTTGCTTCTAGTGCTATTAGGACTACTAGCTTGCTAAGAGAAAATTAGCAAGCTTATATAAATGGTGGAAGGGGAATTGGGATCCCTACAATTGTGGGATTGGCCCTATCCTCAAGGAAGCTTCCATGATAGGTGGAAAACCACCTCCCATACATGGAGATCCGGAGCCAAACCTCCCAATTCATGTTAGAGACTCGTTTAGGAGTTTGTTGGAATCAAACTTCCACCATTTATTTAAAAAAAAAATCCTTATTAATCTTGGCACGATCAAGACACTAGGACAGAGCGCCAGTTGGCGCACCCTCTTTGGTGGATTTCCCCCATTGGCGCGAGGGATGAACTAGCTAGTCACGCCAAGGCCAAAGATCAGTTTTTAGGGTTTTTCAAAGAAACTTTCTTCAGAGGAATGATTTTCCTTGTCAAGGGGGATGCTATGAAAGTGGTTCCAGGTTATGTCACTACTCACAGGTCACAGAAAAGGCCCTCCAATGTGCAAGACGGGGGATTGCAGGGACGGTGACAAATTACTGTGTAACAGATGCCCCCTAAAGCATGTGGCCTGAGAGAGAGAGGGGTGAAATGCTTTATGAGAACGTGCCCAACTGAAAACACTGCCGTCAAAAAACCTATGTAGACAAGTAAAACTGATATCTCAAATACATAATGTGTGGTATGGGCACAACCATCCATAACAGAGTATACAATAGTCAGGATCCAAGGTATGGATGCAACCATCCAGATAGGATCAATAAATAGACTCAGGTATGGTCGCAGCCATCCAATCAATGAGCAATGTAGCTAATGATGATAATCTACAAAATCCGTAGCCTGGATTCCATCAGACAAAACCCAGGGTCTTGCGCTCCATCTCGACCTGAACAGAGTACAAGTCCTAACATGTGAATAAGTGAGTTGAAGTCGAACATGCAAGAACATCGCCTGATTACCAGCCAATGATGAAAGCCGTTAACATACGTGAGAGGAACCATCAGTAATGACGATGGCCCTCAAGGTACTAGAGGTAAAATCCACGGAATTTGAACAATGAGATAGCATAGAACACCCGTAGAATCATTCGATCGAAGGCCAATGATGAAAACCGTGCGTCGAATGCGAAGAACCTACCATTGAGGCATGTAGGCTCCAAGGTACCTGAAGGGAGTCTCTAGATCAGCTTCCTAGATAATGAGCTGAAGTCGACAGCAATTGACCTCGATCGAAGGTGGGCCATTGTGTTTCCCACATCATCGACACGAGACAGAGGAACATAATGTTTTTGAATCAGGATCAGATGAGTATCAGAGGAGGGTTGAAAACTATAGAGGTCAACTTCTCTTGAACATATCGGCGGCACGACACTGCATTTGGCAGTATTCGACATCAAAAGATCTGAGGTCACGATGACAAGGAAAAGAGTAGATGAGAGGTCAAAAATGATAACCCAAACCCACTAAGGCAAGCAGGAAATGATATGAGATATCCCCAACCCGACACGAATGCAGACGAGTGCCATGTTCAAGAGTGACATACTGCCGACACGATGATGATACTGGTTTCATTTTTCCCCACCATTTATGGCGAGTACCCTGATTATTTTTGAAAACAAGCTTGAAGGGGATAGCATATGTTTGTGATATAATTTTTTCCTTCGGACAGATCCAACCTAGTACATTTAACAAGCCCTAGGAAGGAGGAACTCAAGTATCATCATTACGATGAAATCCGATGTCATCAAGTTTTAACGAGTCTGACAAAGGAATAACTCGACATCTTTTCATGTTTAGAGAGTTTGAAAAGATAGCGGAAAAGTAACCTCCAACAGTTCCTTTTCGTAGATAGTTCCTCAGATCCGAAAAGGTATAAAATTGTGTCTGAGAAAACCTCCTAGTCGCGATAGGCTAGGGTATTCCTTTTTCGTAAATAATCTATCCCACTCCAAAAAAGGGGTAAACGTATACTGGGTAGATGTCGTTTCGTAGCCAATTTAACGAGATCAAAACGAAAAGCGACTCGACAATATTTTCATGTTTAGAGAGTCAGAAAAGAGCTGAAAGATGAATCCAACAATGACTTTTTCATGTTTTTACCGAGTCTGAAAAAGTATAAAATACAACTCGTATCGCCATCCAAGTCTCGTGAAAACCTGTTGCTACGCAAGAAAGCCAGCGTAAAACCCATTTTTTGACAAAATATAATAAAATAATGGAAAAATAAGCCTCAAAACCTAATTTGATCTTGAAAATTTATAAATATGACAAAAATAGTAAAAACATATTTACTTTTACTTTTTACCTCTTGTGGAGAGCAACAGTGAGTTTTTCCTGTGCGAACTTGCGGCGACGATTGTCGACGATCCAGTACATCATTTCAGTTCTCGTTTTTTCCAGGTAAGAGGCGCTTCCCTTAGCCATGTTTTAATCCATTTTTTATAGAATTCCACTGTGATTTTGGATCCATGAGGGGATATTTGCAAATTTAGGGCTCGCCCAATTGGCATGGGTATGGGGCACAAACCCGCGCCAATTGGCTCCTTTTTGCAAAGGAGTCACGCCGGTTGGCGCGACTGTCAGCAAAACAGTCACGTCAATGGCACAACCTAAATTTCCACTCAATTTTTACAAAAAATGAACCAATCAACTGGATTTTTGAGTGTTCAAGGGATCTAATGAAGTGTTTGTGACCATTTTGGTGCAGGTACAAAGCCACAATGGTGATTGAATGGAAAGAAAGGGAGCATAGTGAAGAAGATGAAATGGCCATGGGGAATGAACAATGTATGAACGCTCTCCGGGATTGCGGCTTAAAAAATTTCTTCTTGACACCATGTCTCAGGGCACAACCTGAATTACTGCAGTACTTAATCAGTATCTGGGATGAGAGCGAAGAGAAGTTTAGGCTTCGAGACCAAGTGTTGGAGCTCGAAGTATCTGATGTTTACTTCATAACTGGACTGTCTCGTAGAGGTCCAATCCGATTTTGATAGGTACTAGGCCATCTGGTGAAAAAATGTCAATGGTGATGGAAAAATTATGCCTAGGGGCACGAACCGGATCAGGTAGCGGGAAGGTCAAAATCCACACGGTTCCCGATCTAGCACTCAGGGTGGTGCTCCATACCATTACGCGGGCTGCGGGGTCATAGGCGCTGTACGAGGCTACTAAAACACATCTCCTCCTAGCATCAGAATGCATGAACCTGACACTATTCGATTGGGCCACTGCCGTAACAATGAACATCAAACGAAAGTTGACGAAGTGTAAGAAGACCAAACTGAAGCAGTTTGGGTACAGATCTATCTTGGTATAGTTCATCCTCAAACGGTTACCAATATTCTAGGGCCAAGGGGCAATAGTCACCGAATCACCATTGAGAGAGCCACGAATGGCTCGATGGGCAGCTCTGATGCCTAGAGCAAGAGGGGGCCAGCAAATGTCATGGAGGCCCGAGTTATTCGTATGGATTTAACGACAACTGATCTTTGTAGGGGACTGGCCCTATGCCGGTACCAACTTCACGGGAGACCCAGATCTTCCACTCCTGGAGGGAGAAGACTGGGATGAGGAGCTGGGTAAGACTCTTTTTGATTTTATATATTTTATGATTTTTTTTTTGGGTATACATGCATGTCCTAACAAAAAATCCTATGTGTATGTAGATATTGGCCCAAAAAGGCCCGTCGGGATGTCACCGATCGCCCGGAGGACCCCTCTCACCTATGACCCTCAAGACGAGGGTGGCGAGGGGAGTGAGCTAGTCCAGAACTTGGAGGGAATTGCCCGTGGGATCCCAGATTATGCTCCCCTAGCAGATGTCCCATTGGCTTATCAGAGGCACACTATGGGGGTGCCTATTCGCCTTCATCGTTTACTGAGGTGATTGGTGAGGGCAGTGACATGCTAACATGAGCACCATGCTGAATAATCATCTAGGCTTTTTCATTTGCACATTTTTGAGAGACATGTTGTCTCTAAATATTATTAAAATAGACATGTATATTTTTTGGATTTTATGTGATGCACACAAACTGCAAAAAAATTGACATATATATATATATATTTTTGGTTGGATCTTTTTACATATGATGATGTTTTTTGTTTTTTATTACAAGTTGCGTAAATGTCTATCTAAAGCCATGTTAGCTACTGCATCTGTTAACGCATTCATGTGTCTGGGTATGTGTTGATATGTAATGTAATCAAAATTCATTTCCAGTAAACGAATACGTAGATACAGTCGTAAAATGGATGGGTTCCTAACTGAATAACGACCATTGAGTTATAACACTACAAACTGTGAGTCCAGATATACAAGTAATGCAAGAATACCAAAGTTAAAAACCTTGTTTAACAATTCCAAAACGACACTATATTCCGCGACATTATTTGTAGTAGGCCCTAGACACACACCTTGTAAATTGACTAACTCACTAGCAGGATTGTAGATTACCCAGGCTGCTGAGGACAGATTCCTGGTACTGCGGGAGGCACCATCCGCGAAACCGACAAAAGCAATAATAGACATCTGCACAATCAGGAAGACCCAATCAGCAAAAAGACGCTTACAAAGCACACCACACCACACATGCAAAAGAAATGAAATCACTCACTTATGTACACACACCACACATAAATAATTCAAGCATAGTACTTCTTTAGGTATAGCCCATTCCTAGGCTGTGCCAAAGGAATACCTTCATAGTCGATTAGCTCATAGGCCCCATTTTTTAATACACGTTTTAAGATATAGGGCCCATGCCACATGGGCTGGAATTTTTCTGCTCCAAGCTTATCATGTGCTTGATCATATAATAGGATGAGGTCCCCTTCAATGAAAGAACGTGGAGAAATCATTTGATCGAAGTGAGCTTTAACCTGCTTTTTATGTGCGTCGATAACCAAAGCAGCCAAGCGGCAGGTTTCATCTAGTCGTTCTAGATACATGAGATGTTCTTCCTCCGGGGAAGTGTCAGGAAGTAATTCCAAAGCCAACTTAAGTGAAGGGATCTCGTATTCAACTGACAGAATCACTTCCAGACCGTACAACAACTGGAAAGGTGTGAATCCGGTTGTGCTCTTTACAGATGTTCGATAGGCCCAGAGAGCTAAGAAAAATTGGAGATGCCAATTGGATTTGTGAATACCAATCATTCGTTGAAGCATTGTGACCAGTACTTTGTTCACAGCCTCAACCTGGCCATTCGCCTGAGGGTAGTATGGCGTTGAGCTATCGTTACGCAAGCCAAATTTTGATGTCAGCTCTGCCATCATGTAATCTCAAAAATAAGTGCCATGATCGGTGACAATGGCTTGAGGAACTCCGAAACGTGTAATTAGATGGTTGAAAATGAATTGAGCAGTTGTCTTACCGTCGGCAACTAATGTAGGCATCGCCTCGGCCCACTTAGTGAAGTAGTCCATGACAATGATTATATAAGCATGCCCTCTAGCCGAGTGAGGGTTACATGTCATAAAATCTATGCCCCATTTGGCAAAAGGGCCTACGGTAATGACAGGATGCAAAGGTAAGGGTGGCGCACGCATCTTGCACTGAAAGACCTGGCACGCATGACATTTTCAAACTGCAACAATACAGTCTTTGAATATAGATAGCCAGAAGTAACCCGCACGTAGAATATTCTAGGCGGTAGCATATCTAGACATGTGACTGCCACAGGCACCACTATGATAGTCATTCAGGACTTTCTCAGCTTCTTCCAGGGTCAAGCATCGACGGAGCACAGAATCAACTCCGACACGATAGAAGGTATCTCCGATAATGCGATATGGTTGAGATTGATGCCGAACGCAATGTCAAGCATCCTTCGTCAACTCGGACTGGAAAGTGGATGTCTGAAGGTACAAGATGATGTCACCGTACCATGGATCATGAGTGCTAATAAGAAAGAGAATTTCATTCAGGATATGATCCTCAGATTAGGATGGAACAGAGTCTGTTGGGAGAGAGCAGATAAGATCAACAAAAACCAATGATTTCGTCGATTTAGCAATGGTGAACTCCAAATCGAACTCCTGAAGGATGAAAATCCATTTAGAGTACTTGCCCCCCAGCAATTGTCGAGACAAGATGTATGTCATGGGGTTGTAGTCGGAAATCACGGTTACCGTACGCAACAGGATGTAATGGCAGAACCGCTGAATGGCCTGGACCGCAGCAAGCGCCAACTTCTCGACATGGGCATAGCGCATTTCAATGTCGAGAATATTTAGAGACAGATAGTAAACTACATGTTCATTTCCGTCGTCGTCATCCTGAACTAGAACCATGGCAATTGTGCTAAACGCAACAGCCAAATAAAGGTAAAATCGCGATAATAATCGGGAGGACGTATTAACGGAGCGTTGACGAGCAACGTTTTAAGTTTATTGAAGGATTTCTATGCAATCTTGTCCTAATGGAAGAGAACGTCCTTTTTCAAAAGTTGCATAAACCCCTTGGCCACTTCTGCATAGTTCGGAATAAAGCGACATAAAAATTTGGCTTTCCCCTGTAGACTCTGAAGTTGATGCAACGAGGATGGGGATGGGAGGTTAACGATGGCCTCGACCTTGAGGGGGTCAAGGCGAATTCCGTCTTTGGAGACAATGAATCCCAAAATATGACCAGAGTCCATGCAGAAGACACACTTGTGAGGATTGAGCCTAATATTGTAACGTCTACAGCGAAGGAAAATCTGGCAGAGGTGTTCAGGATGGTCCTTGCGCCGAGATAAATGAGCCAAAAAATCGTCCAGATATGGCTAAAAAATGTGACGTATGTCATGGAAAGTGTAGGACATATCACGCTGGAAGGTGGCTCCAGCATTTTTTAAGTCGAACGAGAGCTTCTTGTAAGCGAAAGTGCCCCACAGATAGATAAAGGTGGTATTATGTTGATCAGTGGATAAAATATTAATTTGATTGTAACCCGAGAAGCGATCCATTAGGAAAAGCCCGATTGATGTCTCGGTAATCAACATAGACCTGAATATTGCCTTGCTTCTTATCTACAGGGACAATATTAGAAACCCATTTTGTGAGTGGAATTGGATATATGAAGCCCGCGTTAAGAAGTTTTTCAACTTCTACCTTTATAGCTGCAGCTTTTCAGGGATGCACTGGGCGTAGACACTAATGCACGGGCTTTGCACCTAGATAGGTAGGAATTTCATGCACGACTATACTGGGATTGATCTTAGGCATCTCTTCATAGGACCATGCGAAAACATCTCGGAATTCGTGAAAAAGGCTCGTGTATACTTGAATCTCTTCAGGAGAACATGTAACTCCCACATGAATGTTCTTGACGATCCCTGGTTTGACAAAGATGTCAATAGGCATGGTTTGTGTGATGTTACTCATATTTCCCTCCAAAATAACCTCATGAGTCAATATCGGTGTTTGAAGAGGTGGAGTGGGAACCTGAGATGCGAAGCACTCCAGAAAATTAAAGATTGCCCCCAGGCCGGACATGAACGAGGAACGATGATGTCCATCGCTCCACGACAAATCTTCAAGAGACATCGTTTCAACGATAGCTTCATCAAAGGGGAATAATTCTCTTAAAGGATCGGGGGAATCTACATCGTCGAGCCAAGGGGATTGAGAATATACATCTAGAGCCATGCTCAAAGGAGCATGTTCAGAAAGAGGAGGATCTGATGCAGCAACAATCTCGCAATAATTGATCTCAACTGGAGTCAAAGGCATCGATTCTCCAAAAGAGGTCACCTGTTCAGGCGAAGGGATGATCCAAGGGTCATCTGACCTAGAGATCATGTTAACTTGAACGGTGTGTGGTGGTGGTGCGGGAAAAATGCCCATGAGAACGAGGTCCTTGAAAAGACTGGGTCCTACACTGTCGGGGGGATTGGGAATTTGATCCATGTATGGCACATTGTTCTCGGAGGATGAGGTGAAGAAAGATAGCTAATCAACAGTGATAATCTTGCCCTCATGAGGAAACTTCAAAAGCCAGAAGAGGGTTGACGCAACACATAGCATGGCGTGGGTCCAGCTGCGACCAAGAAGAAGATTGTAGTTGAGTTTGGCGTCAACCACTTCTACTTCCACGTTGATTGTATTACCTTGTAATGTGATCTGTAAACTCTCGAGAACACCCAAGGGTTTTCATTCCCTACCATCAAATGCCTCTAGGGAATTGGGAGATGAAGTGAGAGCTAGAGAGCCAATGGCCTTCCAGCAGGTAGATGACATAACACAGGTGGAAGCACCTTCTTCCACAACGGCTCTATGGATGTTGAGGCCGTTGATAAAAACTTGTATAACAAGAGTGATTTGATGGGGAAGTCAGGGGACAGAATTTTCCAGATCAAAGGTGAGAAGACTAGAATCGGCAGGATCAATTCCACCGATTGCAGACAATAGAACTTTTCGTTGCGATGGGCAACTTTGAAGCACTTCCAACGTAGACATTGTGGAAGGCGCCTGTGCCAAATCCTAAACAATGCTGTAGTGCTGAGTGGCACGAGCATTTGGATTATAGGAATATTTTCGAAGAACACCTTTCGAAGTTGGCCTTACAATGGGTTCAACGCTGGGCTTCTCAATTTCTAAAGGACCAGAGACAGGTGGGGGAAGCGGGCCATCAACGACTTCCTTCCCATCTGCCTGACGTGATCCAGTATAATCCTTCAAACGAGTAGAAATCGAAACAAGTGCAATACCATTAATCATAAAAACTTGGGACCCAAATGGTGCAGATGGTGAATGTTTCTCAACCATCTGGGTCTGCAGAGATGGAAGCGGTTCTTTGAGAACTGCCGAAGTCCCTTTAAAGCCTTTCAAAAGTTGACTAACCTCAGATCTTCAGGGAAAATCTTTGGTGTAGTGGTCTCCGTCACAGATCAGGCAGGGGTACTTCGGTTTGCTTTGGGAACCATCGTCAGCACGAGGTTTAGAGGACTCTGGTTTTGGGGCATCAGATTTGGATTTTTCTTTTCCCTTCTTCTTCCCTTTGGATGCCTTTTCCACAGGATTGGCTTGAACGACATTGACCTCCACGGTCTTACCATAATCTGGAGGGGCAGGAAGAGAAAAATTATTGGAAGAATTCGACTTCTGCTTCTCGTTAGAGGACTTCCGAGACGTCTGAGAAACAGAAAAAAATAACACCATCCATCGATGGGGTAGCTGGTGCTTTAGAGGTCCCTGGCCATGGGGCATCAGTCAATATATCATATAGCGTGCCATATTGAGAGTATACCAAATTGAGGTACTGGGCATGAGCGATGGCTTGTTCTTCAGTTACACATGCCCCCATAGCAATATCTTGACCGATCTTGTTAACAAAGGAGGTAGTGAACCAGTGAGTTAGAAGTTGATCAGGAATATCGAACTTGATCAGTTGACGACGATGTCACCACTCATGAATATGATCAGATATGTGAGTGGCTTTATCCTGCTTCAAAGAAGTCAGGAGATGCGTCCCAGCTTCTTAATGAATCGGTAACTGGAATTGTGTCAGAAAATACATAGCTAGCGTATTAAAGTCTTGAAAGATACCGCGGGGTAGTTCTATATACCACTTAGCAGCAACACCGGTAAGCGTGCACTGAAAAAGACATAGATGAATCGAATCATCCACCCAAGAGTTCGAAGAACACCATAGATGGTGGGTCATCACATGAGCTTGGGGGTCTTCTCCAGCTTTACCCTCAAATTTGGGACAGTCACCAGGCACCTTGGTCCAAACCGGAGGCCAATATGGATTGTGAAGAATCATATCATTGGTCAATTTAGATACATCCGTCAACTCCAACGTGGCAAGGAAAGGTAACTAAGGATTAAACGACATGCCAGGTCCCCGATAAGGACCCGTACCTATACTCCACCCTGGTTGAGCATAAATTTTCCCCCATTGGTTCTGTACCAGAGGATTCTGACCATAGGGGGTGTAAAATGTATAATTAGGTTGATACGGTTGCTGATAACTAGTGTAAGGGGGTTGATAACCAGGGTACTGGCCCTGATTATATGTAGGCCCCGTTTGAGTAGTGTATGGATTTGATTGCTGAGTATAGGTATAGCCTAGTTATTGAAGGTAATAACCAGAACCTTGGGGCGGGTTTTAAATCGGTTGAGATTGACCTTGCAGGTAATAACTGCCTTGGGGTCGAGCGAGCTGTTGGTAAGTGGGCCCCTGCTGAGCCTGATAAGTTGGGCACACAGGCAGATTTGGTTGTGGCATAGAATAAATCGGCTGTTGAGTAGGGTTAACTGGATGTGCAGGCTGCCTTGGTTGAACAGGTTGACCTGGCTGAGCGGGCTGCCCTGGTTGAATAGGTTGCCTAGCTAAACAGTTTGTCCTGGTTGAATAGGTTGGCGTATCTGGTGAAGGACACCAGGTTGTCCCAGGTGAGCCTGCTAAGCCGGTTGGCCCGATGGTGGGATAAGGCGAGGTTGTGCCTGATAACCGAGTTGACATGTAAGAGGACCATAAGATGGCCCCGATTGTGCAACATTCAGACCGATGGGAAACTGAGGTTGTTGAGGTTGCACCATAGGTTGAGAAGGGTGGATTTGGCCCCCAGGACCATACAACGGCCCAGGTTGATACCTCGGTTGGCCTGTGGGTCCTTGAGGTTGCCCTGGTTGGACCATAGGGTGAGGCTATAAAGGTTGACCCTGAGGGTTGTAGGACTGTCCTTGCGGACCGTACAACAACCCTTGCTGGCTCGAAGGTTGGCCCTGTAAGGGTTGTCCTTGCAAGTCATACATTTAACCCAACTGGCCCGAAGGTTGACCTTGGAAGGGTTTTCCTTGTGGGTTAGAAGGTTGCCCAGCCTGGGCAAATAGAAAAACATGAACATACTGATAAGCCTCTGGAGTAGGAAAATGTAGAGGATTACCCTGCACATCATACTGATATGGAAAAACATAGATAGGGGTACCATCCGGTCCATAATGGGAAAAATAAGGATGGTTGGGATCTTGGGAGGACTGACCAACCTCAGAGTTTGACGGCTGTAAGGACAACCGATACTCCTCGAGAGAGATATCTCTGGAATAGCAGATGCTATGTAAATGTCTTCAGGAAGTGACGAGGTCCTGGTGGACTGAGTAGTGACAGCGGGCATAGACGCAGCTACGCAAATAGTAGGCCTAACAGGTACTGACGTGACATGAGGAGATGACATGAGAGGTGTCGATGGTTACATCCCTAACGAAGGAATAACCGGCCTCGTGGATGGAGTCGATATTCCCAGAGAGGCCACAGCAGCCATGACCTAACTTAAGGACCTATATCTCGCTGGAAGTGAAGGAACAGGTGAAGACATGACAGAGGACTCGGGGTTGTTTTCTAGAAAAAGCTGGTAATCTTCACCAGATGTAGGAATTTCCTCACTAGGAGAAGGACTGGGTGAGTCGATATCTGACCCTGTTGCTAGATATTCTAAAAGACGGCGAGGACTAGGAGGTATAATGGCAGCCAAGAAAGGCGATCCTGATGTAAGAGGAGGGAAATATTCCCCTACTCCAAATCCAAACCAAGCGTTGGATAAGGGCCAATTGAACTCAACTGTTTCACCAAAGGGAAGCTCAAATATGACTAGTCTCCCGTCGGGAAACTCGGATAAATAGGCTGCTGAGGTTCAGTAGAGGACTGAGAGACCTCTGATGAATCGTCTGTGTAAGGACTACCAGTAGACAAAACTGAGGGTTCTGCCACTGTGATAGTAATGAAAAGAGGAAGAGATCAAAACAATAGACACACGGGAAAAAACCAAGGCAAACAATCAAACGGCCGACAAACAATCTCTAAAAGGGTGTGTGATCATAGGTGATTAATTTTACCACATTGAAACTTGAAAATTTTACCGTTTCATGTTTTAAGAGTCTAGAAACGAGTAAAATATGAATCTATCTCTTTCAATTTAGAAACAAGCGTGAAAGGACAAGTGCTTGATGATCCTTTCAAATTTAAGGAGTCAGAAAAGATCGAAATGAGTACTCTGGAAATCTAGGCAAAAGGGTGTAGCAGATATCCGTGAACTTCCATATACACCTTGGTTAAAAAATTAAAGAGAAATCGACCAAGGACTTGACGTACGTGTAGGTAATCTCCCCGAATGCTATGTCCGGTGTATCGCGGGTATAAGGCAATAGACTCGACTTCTTACAGATAAAGGATAGCAACCTAGTGGGGTCTCCCTTTATATACGCGACGATACGGGGAGTGCAAGTCCTTACTAGTGATGTCTAAAGCCAAAAGGCGAACGACAAATACTAGGTTTAACGACGACGGAACACGTCACTAGCCTAGACCTCTAGATATTTCGTTAATGTTTCAATGTTTCCTTAAGGTAAATTGAATAAATTTTAGAGTTAATCTTCAATTATGTTTCAATTTCAAGCCCTACCAAATGTTATGTCTCAAAAATCCTCTAAATTCACACTACATGCCACAATATATCACTTTGTTCGATGAAGAGCTAACTATGGGAAGGTTGAGAGCTTTTCAAACAATAAAAAAACGATCACAAAACAACCACTACTGTCTCTAATGCATGCTAATGAAACTAAAAGCTTTTCCTTTAGAGTTATATAACACTAATAATGCAGAATTTTTTTCAATTTTCACTAACTAATCAAAAAGAAAAGAGATTTGTTTTCTGTATTTTCAATGTCTTAGAGCACAATGCACCAAACGAAATGAAAAACTAATAAAGAGACCAATTTGAGAAATGATAGTGAAAGAGGAAAAACAGGCAAGTTCACTCAACGCAAAACACACAATCAGAGCTCAAACTAATAGAGAAATCCCTCAAATAAAAGAGGAATCCAAAAGACTCATACAAATCGGGTGATCTAGGCTCGAAATGAGATGAAGCAAAACTTGAATGAAAAAGAGAGCAATCACTCAAATACCACAATGAAACAATGGAAACCAACCAAATGAATGAAAGGAAGTGAAAACAAAGTTGACTGAACAAGCGAAAACCAAAAACTCCCACGGGAGGCACAACACACAATAGCACCTAGATGCCCTAGGGCTAGAATGTAAAACTGATAGTAGAGGGAAAACAACCGGAGGATAGAGGTTAGACACAGTCAACAAGGACTTCAAGGCACTCAGGCAGTCAGAAAAACAACACCAAAACCAAAAATCAAACTCATAGGGCTCAAAAATAAGAAAACCCTAGCACCAAATAGGGTTGGCGTGACTGTTTGGCTGTATCTTGCGCCAAAACAGGGTTGGTGTGGTGGCCTAACTAGCAACAAGTTCCAGTTAGCGCGACTGTCGGGCTAAAAAGTGCGCCAATCGAGTTTACTAAGGACAAAAATGAAAAAAAAGCAAGCAAAGAGTAGATCAGGTATCGTGGGGGCTAAACAGAGGTTTTACACTAGAAGGAGACAGACCAGAAGAGAAAATCAAGCAGACAAAAGCTAAAAGCAACCGAAAGAGACAAGACAAACTCCAATCAAGTCCCCAGCGGAGTCGCCAGCTTGTTGGAGAGGTAAATCCCCTCTGCGGACAGAGGCGATCCCTACTAGCCCAGATCGGGTCTAGCAACAATTAGTCACGCAGTGACGCAGGTCTCTAGTTACAAAAACGAAAAAACATAATGAATTGCCTACCTCAGGTCCTACGCAATTGTCGTTGGAGAAAGGATGATGCTTCCCATCCTCCGCTTTGGCAGATCATGATCCTTCTGCTTAACACGTTCGAACACCTGCACACACGCGAAGAAACACAATGATACACAACATAGAATCTAAATCCCATAACCATACATCAGTTAGAGAGGATGTAATTTATTGCATCAAAGACAAAGACACATGAATGAAACCATTATCAAAGTCGCTTATCATTAAAAGAACAAAGGAAAGATACAACCCAAAGCTCTGACGCCGGATATTCCTTTGGCGGGGTTGACAACGGAGCATGTCTCAATGAAGCTCGTCGGAAATGGGACAAAGCTCTCTCTCTTCGGCTTGGATCTCAAAGACTGTTTGACGATAGTCTCCTTGCTACATATTCAACTCTTTCTTCTAGTGCTATTAGGACTACTAGCTTGCTAAGGGAAAATGGCAAGCTTATATAGATGGTGGAAGGGGAGTTGGGATCCCTACAATTGTGGGATTGGCCCTATCCTCAAGGAAGCTTCCATGATAGGTGGAAAACCACCTCCCATACATTGAGATCCGGAGCCAAACCTCCCAACTCATTTTAGAGACTCGTTCAAGAGTTTGTTGGAATCAAACTTCTGCCATTTATTTTTAAAAAACAATCCTTATTAAGCTTGGCGCAAGCAAGACACTAGGACAGAGCACCAGTTGGCGCACCCTCTTTGGTGGATTTCCCCCATTGGCGCAAGGGTTGAACTGGCTAGTCATGCCAAGGCCAAAAGATCAATTTTTAGGGTTTTTCAAAGGAAACTTTCTTCAGAGGAATGATTGTCCTTGTCAAGGGGGATGCCATGAAAGTGGTTTCAGGTTATGTCACTGCTCACAAGTCACGGAAAAGGCCCTCCAATGTGCGGGATGGGGGATTGCAGGGACGGTGAAAAATTACTGTGTAACAATAGCTTATCTGAGCTGATACAATATTGGTTTAGATGGGTCATAGGAGACCAAACTAGATCTTTTATTGGAAACTTTCCAGAAGCAAAGCAACAGATCAGAATTTCAAGTTGTTGAAGAAGAAGATCACTAAAATACCTGTTTTGGCCTTGCCAAATTTTGATAAAATATTCCAAGTTGAGACTAATACCAGTGGGATAGCAATTGGAGCTATCTTGAGTCAAGAGCAGAGATCGATAGCTTATTTCAATGAAAAGTTAAATGAGGCTAAGAAGAAGCATTCATCCTATGATAAGGAGTTCTATGCTATTGTGCAGGCTTTGAATAAATGAAGGCATTATTTGTTGCCTAAGGAATTTTTATTGTATTCAGATAACCATGCATTGCAGCTCATAAAAAATTAGCTGAAGTTGAACCAAAAACATGCAAAATGGGTGGAGTTTTTACAGAGTTTTACCTTTGTAATCAAACATAAAATTGGTGAGTCAAACAAAGTTGTTGATGCTTTGACTAGAGTAAATTTGATTATGCAGGAATTGAAGATTGGCATTTTGGGTTTTGAAAAGACGATTGAAAAATATGGGGAAGACACATATTTCAAAGAAATATATGCATCTGTTAAGAATCCAGTGATTCATAATAAAAGCCAACGGTTAGATGACTTGATTCAAGGAGGATTGTTGTTCAAAGATAATAAATTCTGTATACCTAAGTGCTCCATGAGGGAAAATATGATTAAGGAAAAACACAGTGGAGGAATTTCTGGACACTTTGGACAGGATAAAACATTTTCTCAAGTAATTTCTTTTTATTATTGGCCAAAAATGCAAACTGATATCAAAATTTTTGTTGAGAAGTGCAGGATGTGTCAACATGCCAAAGGAAGAAGCCAAAACAATGGGTTATATTAGCCATTGCCAATACCCAATAGACCTTGGGATGTTGTCAGCATGGATTTTGTTTTAATTCAACCTCAGTTTCAATTCAACCTATCATCCTCAAACGGATGGATAAACTGTAGTGGTGAACAGGAGCTTGGAAAACATATTAAGGAGTTTGGTTTACAAAATCCAAAGCAATGGAATTTAGCCCTTTCTCAAGCTCACTTTGCCTATAATGATACTCCTAATCAGAGTACTGGAATGAGTCAATTTCAAATTATTTTTGGGATGCATCCAAGAGGGGTGTATGAACTTAGATATTTGAGAAAACAAGAGACAAGGAGTGCAAAAGCTGAAGAATTTGCAGAACAGATACAAAATTTGCAAGAAGATGTCAAGCAGAGCTTACAGAAGAACACCCAAAATTATAAACAAAGATCTGATATGAAGAGGATGGAAAGGGAGTTTCAAGTAGGTGATTTAGTCATGGTTTATCTAAGGAATGAAAGGTTCCCAATTGGGACTTATAACAAATTAAAAATGAAAAAGATAGGACCATGTAGAATTTTGAGGAAATTTTCTTCAAATGCATATGAGATTGAATTACCAGCAGGAATTGGAATATCACCCATATTTAATGTTGTAGATTTGTACCTATACAAAGGAACAGAGGAAGAGCTACAAGAATAGTCTACAGAAGAGGAGGACCAGACTTTGAATTTGAAAGAACAGATGCCAAAGACATCAAAGAAAGAAGTGGAAGCCATTCTAGAGAAAAGAGCAGCAAAGAAGACCAGGGGACACACCTATAATAAGTATCTAATCAAATGGAAAGGGCACCCAGTGGAAGATTCCAGTTGGATGAAAACAACAATGTTACAGAAGTTTAGTACATATCCTGAAACATTGATCGTTCAATCTTTTCTTCCCCGGGAGTCTGATGCAGGAGCATCCGGACTTAGTCAGCAATGTGATTGTATGTTCACATGTTGTGGCTAACATGAGGTGGATAAACATTGGTCATTAATATTTTACTTAATTTTAAATGAGAGGAGTTAGTCTGTTTGGGTTTGCTAAATTAATTAGGAATAAAATAGCAATTGGTTTCTCCATGCGAGGAGATGAAGCCAAGTGGGATAGATCTTAGAAATAGGATAGAATTTTTTGTTAAGAGTGGTTCAAACAGAAGTCTATTAAAATATGAGAAGACCTGCTTCAGAGAGATTTTTATATATTTATGAAATAGATGTGAGACACAGCGTAAAACAGGAGTAAAATAGGTATGCGAGAAGAGTGAGAGAGGAGTGAACAGAAAGAAAAATTAAATGTAAAAACCAACCATCCAAGGGCTTGGCTCTGTAATTTAATTTATTATTAAATCCGAAGTGTTTTGTAATTGATCGGGCTCTCTATTTTAAACCATTGTTTTAAATCTCTGTTGAAATCGAGCATTTCATTTAATCACACAACGAGAAGGTCAACTGGATTTGCAGGCAGAACGAGGCCACAGATCTTGAAAAATCCTTTGTTGAATTGAATATGTATTAATCAAACAGTTGAAGATCAATCGAATTTGTAGGTGCAGCAAAGACCGTTAGATCTGACACCGATCAACGGTGAGAGATCACATCGCAGTCGAGAGGACATCGCACATCACAAAGAATAGTGGTTACAACTAAGAGTTTCGCAAGTTAAGTTCATTAATTTGCGATGCGAAGTGAATCGGCGGAGACCTCACGTGGACCATCAGATCCAGAAAAAGCTAACGGCGGAGATTGCAGCAGACCGGAAGTGATTTCGCAAATCACAATATTTAGAAGTTAAATTTATGGTCGTCGCACAGTAAGCAGTATTGTTTGCGATGCAAAGTGGAGAGGGCCACGTCTCGACATCGCGTGTTATCGCAAATCGCATGGAATAAGATTTAGCGTTAATTTAAATTGTAAATTGTGCAAAGTGTGATCACGATGATGTGTCGGGAGTGTTGTGGGTCCCTCCGGTAAGAAGTTTTGTGTTTATGCATTTGCTTTGGGTTTTATGCGTAGTTTGTGTAAAGTAAAAGCTCTGATCGCATGCGTATGTATGTTTGGAATCATCAAAGTTGAAATCCTCTACGAATAAGGGTGTTGTGTGAACCCATTAAACTACAGTTCCGCAGTGTATTATGATATTTTGTAGCTTGTCTGCATCACCTTGCCTCTTATTGACTCCTCTACAGTCTGACTTTCTCTTAAAAATAATAGCACATACTTCTTGCTAGAATTGATCATTTTTTTGGCTTGGTTGGCACTTACCAATGAAATTTTCAACTTGCCTTTATGCATGTTACTGATTAATGATTTTATAGCCTTGACGAGTCAAAAATGGTTGTATATCATCGTGAATATTGCATCACACATGTACATGTATGAACTCCTAAACATGACTCCATGTACATCAAGGGGAACTACATAGAGATATACTTCCTCAATAAAATTTATACTAATAGCAAATCTAATTTTTCAATGTGTTGTACCCCTAGAGAAAACCCATGGCTGTAGGAGGGCAGTTCCTAGGACATCCACAAAACCAATAAAGATTAAATATATTCCCAAAGAAAAAACACCATCGAATGTAATGTCAGCTTGAACACAGAGATAAAATTAATGGACCAAGATGGCCTTTACTTTAATGACTGCATATTTCAAATTCATAAATGAAAAGAGAAATAGTTGAAAACAAATTTTCTCACATCGGGCCAAAAGGAATCTGATGTTTACACCCTCATAAAACAATGATGAATGAAACATTGCAAACAAAGGAAATGAGATTGTTGAGGCCATGGAGCGTCATTTAAGGCTTTCTCTAAATAAACCCAGGTATTGTTTGCTATAAACCATAACATAAATAATGTTTTTAATCTTCATGAAAGACCAGCGACATCATACATAAACCTCACATGAAAAAAAAAGACATGAAAAGAATACATAAGTAAACAAGACTTACTGCAATGCATAAAGGAGCTAGAATCACATTGATATTTTCATTAATCTCCAAGAAAATTTCACAATACATTTTTCCCATAATTTCTTGATCTCCGACCCCTTACAAAATATCATTTTTAGAATTTTATTTCCTCTCTCAATCTGTTTCCAAAACTAATTCTTTATATAGTTATAAAAATTGTCGCTTTCTTTTTTCCTTTAAAACATATTACAAATAAAAACATTAAATGTTATATATATATATATATATATATATATATATATATATATATATATATATATAATTTTCCTTTCATAAAACAAAACCCCTCATTTATATATATATATATAGTACAAACATTTTCGGTCTTTGTAGGCCACCCAAGTCCCATATATAAACATTAGTAAATTATAAACATAAATGAGTGCTATTTGGGTCCCATTTGTTGTACATGAGTGGTTTTGAAGAAACCATTTCCCGCCCACAGGACCAATCATAGTGGTTTTTGAAAACTTGAAGGTGTCTCCGGGAGAAATTTTGGCCATTGATTTGGTGTTCCATGGTTTAATGATATTGCATTTAGATGACCACCGTTAATTTTATCTCTCGTGTATTTTATGCCCCGGGATCTCATTGATTTGAGCAAGAGAAATTATGGGTCGATTATCTTAATACTCCAAACAATGTTGATACCTCTCTTTCACTGCATCTTTTTGAATTTCATCTGGATGCCCAATATATTTTTTTTGATCTGATAGTAGAGATTGAATAGGCTGAGTAGCCACGGATGGTGTTAAACCAAATGAAATTGAGATCTATTAAACTAGGTAGACGTTGATCTCAGCAGCTAGGATTCAAATTTTTTGTTCACAAACGCAATTGAGTGTCTTCGGTTCGCCTTTTAGCATCATAAAAAGTAAATATGGTAATCACGCTGAGTAAGAAATTTATCTACATAAATGATAACAGATTTTTTAAATCATGCTTTTTATGAAGGTTGTAATAGATTATTAAGGTAAATATGGAAATCACGTTCAGTAAGAAATTTATCTACATAAATGATAACAGAATTTTTAAATCATGCTTTTTATGAAGGTTGTAATAGATTATTAACGTGACTTCAAACATTTTTGACAATGGCATAATCATTAGGTTATTTCTACCGGAACCAAATTAAAACCAATTGATTGAACTCCAAGTCTTGTCATCATACAAATCGAATTCCAACAGATATGAGTCATCTCCAGTTTGCAGGACGTTTTCTCAAAAACTCCCCTTGAAAGAACTAGAGTAATATCTGAAATCGTTCACAATTTTTGGAAAATACCCCCGTTCAAGTCAATTTGCGACCTACCCAGATCGCGGTTTTTTGAAATATTCCTCTGTTTTCTCGAAAGAATCAACCAAAATTCACTTCCTCGGACCACCTGAAAAAATTAGTTTTCAGAGTGATTGATTTACATTTCAATCTTTTACAAAAATTACAGATTTATATATAAGCGCTCATTCTTCTTTGTGAGAATATCAATTTTTCCAGATTCCCAAGAACAATTAGTTTTTTTTTTTATAACTGACTTTATTATATTATAGAGATTTTTTTGTGTTGCATGTAAAGCATTTCTATTGGTGTATATATACCTAGATTAGTTGTGTTGTTGTACATGTCTAGATTAGCTTTAGTTAAACTTTAGATATTGCATGTGATGTACACTTAGCTTAGTTAGTTAACTCACTGCTTGCATGCAATGTGCACTTGCTTAGTTAGTTAACTCACTGCTTGCATGTGATGCATATGCACATTAGCAGAACATAAAGCACACTTAGCTTCAGTTAGCTTTAACTATCCATAGTTATTGCATGTACAACTAAGCTTAACTTAGTTGCTTTTATGTATTTATTCCAAAACTAATATTGTAGAATCAATTTCATTCTCAATTCTAATTGTTTTTATTTTCAACTTGGCAAGTTTGTGCAATTAATCCATATTTGTGCTCTAATAATTTTACATGGTATCGGAGCCTGGACCCAAGTTCGATTCCCCTGAGCTGCGTTTGAGGGGGTGTTGATTCCCCCGAGCCGCATTTGAGGGAGGGTGTTGGAGTAATCACCGCACCTCTATGGAATCCGTAATTCCCACCCTGGGGAAACTAACTAAGTGCGTGCACATTGCATGCACGCAGTAAGTTAACTAACTAAGCTAAGTGCACATCACATGCAATATCTAGAGTTTAACTAAAGCTAATCTAGGTGCATGTACACCAACACCCCCCCTTAAGCATAACGTAGGTGAGTGATGCAAAATAAATGAGCCCCGGCAACACGACCATTTTAGATACCCATATACAATGCATAAAAAGGAGGAAAAAGGGAAAACCCAGTGGGAAGAAAAATCCCCCCTCAAAATATAATTGAAAAGTAGAGAAAAGACAATTGTTAGGTAGTCGTGTCCTTCACCCCGAGACGATCTCGCAAAAATCGAAACTTCTGCTCAGTGAAAGCCTTAGTGAAGATATTGTCAGTCTACTCGGAACTCGGACAGTACTGAAGACTGATTATCCCATCATGGATCTAGAGGAATAAGCTTCATTTTTGGAAGTAGAGGTATCAACTCCCTTCTTTGTATCAAGGACTGAATTTCCTTGAACATGGTTGCATGCTAGTATGGATTCCCTGCAACTTCGTCATGCATTTGACGATCAAATTCATGTACCTTATATGCATGCATGAGAATGGTTGTCTCTAGGGATGCATGCATGTGCATGTGCGGCTTTAGAGATGCCTTTTTGGATGCATTCATGAGCACACATAGTTTTATAAATTCTTCCTTATATGCATGCACGACTCTACATGGCTGTGCAACTGACAGAGAATGTGGGGCATCATTAAATTGAGACCGCGTCAAATCTATGTCAATAGTAGAGGAATCAAAGTCCTCTTCTATGATTTTGAAAGTAGTGTCTTCATCATTAGCAGAGGAATATATTTCCTCATGTGTAATGTCTTCGTTATTGGATAAGATAAAATTCTCATCTGCAACAGGTCCATTAACAATAGAAGAAGAAAAATATTCTAGCTCAACACTGTCTTGAGAATATTTCTCCACATTTTTGGAGTCTTCACCACTTTCATGACTGTTATAATAAGTCGATCTCTTTGCCTCCAAATGGTGTTCTTCTAGATCATTTTCATCACCATATAATCCTTTCAATATAGTCCAGATTTCGTGTGGTGATTCAATATTTATGATCTCATAACGAATATCACGAGACACAGATAGACACAATCTTCCATAAGCCATGTCAGATCTGTTAAGACAATCTGACTTCTCATCCTCTGAGATTGGTTCTGTCTGAATTCCCATGACTATTTGGTACAAGCCTTTGCTCCCAAGATGAAGCAAAATCATTGGCTTCCATTCATGGTAATTGTATGGAGTTAGAATCGTTGAAGATGAGAACTCCATTGCGGAAAATTCTATAATATTTCGATCTTCAAATCAAATATTCGAACAATTTCCAATTCTATGCTCTTCAAACCTACAAAAAAGTTGTTCATGCAACTTCTCCAAACCCTTGTAGCTCCGATACCATGTGAAGGTTTGTCGTTACACCAAAATCTGCAGATGTTGGTAAACTTCCAAACTGGTAACTAGGATCGCCAGGGTGGGAATTATGGATTCCATAGAGGTGCAGTGATTACTCCAACAATTTCCATCCTCAGTTTATCTGTTTTCACTAACAAAACCTTAAAGATTTGCACTATCATAGGCAACACCAAAACCACTCAACTCTTGACCATGTGAGTGGGAGCTGATAAGAAACCATGAGGTAAAGAATGATCATGTTACTTGATTATGAAATAATCTCCTGTTGTTGATAGTGAACGTTTAAATCCTACATCAGGTGTTTCCGTATATGATTTACCATTGATGGTCTCGCGGTCAAACCCTGCAACTTCAATATCAACATCACAGGAACTAGAGCATGGGCTAGGATGGTTCCCATTGACCATGTTTGTGGATGATTTCTTACACATGGATGGGAAAAGTTTCCGCAACCATATTTTACAAGTTCATTGGTTGTTTGTTTGGAACGATCTGCATGCAACTGAATGTTTTTTTTTTCATTAGCCAATGAATTTTTGCATGCTTAAGCTAGGAGGATATTGAGATTGGATCACTTTTTCCATGCACATGTATTCACTTCTTATTTCCATCTACATCATTGGAATCAAACACAGATTTAGTGGGTGATTCTTCTTACTACTGCAACTTTATTCTTGGTCTTCGCATTTGTCTACTAGTACCATGTTTTGTTTTTCTTTTATACACCTTCCTTTTAGTAACTTTTTCCAGAAAATATTAGTAGGTATCTTCTTTGTTGTCAATTGGCTATTTGACTCACTAAGAAGCGGGACACATTGTCCATACCTAACTTCCCTTCTTAGTCAAAATTTAAATTTTGACCGTTGAAAAATTGGGCTACAACATCTGGTTCCACCAAGGGCAACACTTTTGTTTCAAAGTGGTGAGAACCATAGACAAGTGGCCTCTACTTGGGCATGGAGTCAGACCAAAACTGCTTCTTGAAAATTGAAATATCCTGATAAATTTATTTACCATATTTGACAAGAATTGAAAACTGGAAAGAAGTGGAACAGAGGATTTCTCTTCACAATATTACGAATTACTTAAATAAGATTACATTGGAAACATCAGCAATAAATGACTGGATTTAAACTCAACTAAACTGGACTAATTTGAAATTGAATTGAGACACTTGGACTCGCAATTTTGAAACTTAACGGGTGGTTGGGATTAGATTCTCTAACACTCCTCTTTAATTACAACCACATAAAAATTTAATTCAGATACCTGCTGGTCTATGTCTCAGTGAGGCTTACAATTTAAAATTTGACTTTCAACTAGATTTAGTTTTCTTCTTCTCTTTTTCTAGATTATGTAGCCTCTAAATTGTTTTAGAGTTTTTGCTTTGTTGTATCCTTCAAACCTCAATTTCTTGATTTGCTGGTGCAGGTCTTTTACTGTTCCAGGTTGTCTAAGCAAGTCCTGGACTTCTTCAAAAATTGACTTGTATGTGGGCTGCTGCCACATATTGTCTTATGTAGTGTGCTTTTCATCATCAATCTATTGAAACATAAGATTATAATAATATCTTATCTCTTCATAATACCTGAAAATTTCATTCACATTTTCATCATGCATGTTGTCTTCAACATTCATATCTACAAGTTCTGTGTAGACCTCAACTAGACATGGCATTGCAAGCCATGTTTCAATAAACTTTAAGTCCTCTTCATAATCTGTTTGTTTACCTGCACATTGAAAATCAATGTTAGAATTAAAAATATTTTCAGAACGACATTTGTTCTGGTCTTTCTTCTCTGTAGCGAGAGCTTTCTCGTGTTGTGTTTCTTTTTCTACTTTTGCTTCTATCTTTGTTTCTGCGTTCCCTTTGCAGACTTCTTTATTTGCTTATATCTCTGCTTCTTTCTTTGTTTCTTCCTTCTGATCTACAATGAGAGCTTTCTGTTGTTGTGCTTCCTTCTCTTCCTCTTTCTTTGTTTCTGCTTTCCCTTTGCAGACTGTGTTTATCTCTATTTATGTCTCTGTATTTTCTTCACTAACCTATGCTGGTGCAATCAGGTTGTCTGCGACTAACTGAAGTGGGATTATCTCACCAAATAGAATCATGCCAATATGATGTTTTTGTTGCATCAACTGAAACTAGTCATCATTAGCCAAAAATTCTCTGTCAAAATTTACATCAACAATATTAGCCTCTAGATTTACCATATCATCAGCAAGCAATGTTGCTAGAATCAACAAGTCATCATCAACAAACTTTGTTGCTGGAATCATCGATCTTCGTCCACTTGTAGCTATGTACAATGGGGTTGAGAAGCATCTTCGTTCTCTCTCTCTGTTGCTTCTGCAATTTCTACGCAGACATCATCCATCTGCGACTGAGCACAGTGGGGTTCAACAAACTCTTCATCTCGTTTTTGATCTGCTGGTATAGATCCACCTTGGTTTTCAACTTCAATGCTCCCCCTTGTACCAAAACATCTCTCAAGGGTATCCCATGCCTCCTTGGTTGTCTTGGCGTTTGAAATTAGAGAGAGAATGCTGTCGTCGACAGATTCTTTTATTCATTTTAACTCATAGACATATTTTTGCCTCTATATTTCCAGATCTAAAAATATCTCGAACATATTATATTTTTGCTTTAGCCTCTTGGATTTTCCCATGACTTCATTGCTTGGCTTCCACAAACAAACGAGTCTACAAATGCATCAAATACCTTGCTTCTAAAATTTCCTTTCCTCAAAAGCTCTCCTTTTAAACATTAACTTTCACAAGGCTCTCACAATTTTAATTTTTTTTTTTTTTAAACTCCAAAAAAAAATTCTTCTCTCCTTTCACAAGCCATAAAATCCTTTCACACAAGCTCTTTTAAAAAATCATGCCAAAAATAATTATAGAAATCCCTTTTTCTTTTTTTTTAAAAGTCTCTCCAAATTTAAAGTTTTTTTTAAATAAAAACTTTAATAAAACTTTTTTTCTTCACATGGGCATCCTTACCATTCTAAAAAAAACTTACGTCTAAGGGCCGCATCAACCATAAACATGTACTTTAATCTTTAATATACGATGCACGAATTTTCATAAGCTTTAAACACCAAATTCACCTAAACGCATTTGCTCCACAGTGGACCCGCATGCATTTGGAATCCGTGCAAGTCACCCCTATTTAACAAGATTCTTTAATCTTAGAACCTTTATAAAATCGATTCAATCCACTTCCTAATTCTTGGCTTGATTTTTGCTCCATTGGGATTTCATGCATCACACGGATTTTGTTGCTTAAGTCCTTTTAACAAACAAAAATACCTTAACGTAGAGGTTTGAAACTGGACCCGTGTTTACCTTAACGCAGATGATTTACTCTGACCCTGCATCAGTTTCAAATCAGTGCAAGGAAATGAAACTAACGCGACTCTATGCTCTTGGCTCCTGTGTTAGTAACGCTGAGGCTCTTCTCAAAAAGTGCGTTAAGACAAAAATGTTAACGCGACTCTTTTCTCTTCTGGGGTGCGTTAATAATGTTGAGCATCCTTTAAAACAGTGCGTTATCAATCTCAGCAATTTTCTCAAATTGGCTTTCTTCAATTTCTTTAGCCGACACCTTCATGGGCTTTGCCTGGCTTTTTCTCTTTTTCCGCTTCTTCGAAGGAGGTGTATTCAAATTTCCTCAAAATTCTGCTGCTCTGTCAAAGAGTCTTATGTAGGCTCACCTCTCTTCTCTACTGCTCCAACTTGGCTCTATTGCTGCTCTCTGGGGAGGCTTATGCAAACTATATCTGATACCATGACAAGAATTGAAATTTGAAAAGAAGTGGAGCAGATGATTGCTCTCCATAATATTATGAATTACTTAAATAAGATTACATTTGAAACATCAACAATAAATGATTGGAGTTAAACTTGACTAAACTGGACTAATTTAAAACTGAACTGGGACAATTGGAATGATGGTTTCGACACCTAGCAAGTGGTTGGGATTAGATTCTCTAACACTCCCCTTTAATTACAACCACATAAAAATTTAATTCAGATACCTGCTGGTCTATGTCTCAGCAAAGATTATAATTTAAAATTTGACTTTCAGCTAGATTTAGTTTTCTTCTTCTCTTTTTCCAGATTATGTAGCCTCTAAATTGTTTTAGAGTTTTCGCTTTGTTGTATCCTTCAAACCTCAGTTTCTTGATGTGAAGAAAAAAAGTTTTATTTCAGCAACAGAGCCAAGTTGTAGCAGTAGAGAGGAGAGGTGAGCCTGCATAAGAATCTTTGACATAGCAGCAGAAGTTTGAGGAAAGTTGAAGATGCCTCCTTCAAAGAAGCAAAAAAGAAAAGAAAAAGCCAGGCAAAGCCCATGAAGGTGTTGGCTAAAGAAATTGAAGAAAGCCAATTTGAGAAAATTGATGAGATTGATAACACATTGTTTTAAAGGATGCTTGGCGTTAGTAACTCACCCCAGAAGAGCAAAGAGTTGCGTTAGCGTTTCTTTCTTAACGCACTGTTTGAGAAGAGCCTCAGCGTTGCTAAGGCAGGAGCCAAGAGCATAGAGTCGCGTTAGTTTCATTTCCTTGCACCGATTTCAAATTGACGTGGGGTCGGAGTAAATCATCTGCATTAAGGTAAATGCGGGTCCAGTTTCAATCCCTTGCATTAAGGTAATTTTGTTTGTTAAAAGGATTTAAGCAACGAAATCTGTGTGATGCATGAAAACCCGATGGAGCAAAAATCAAGCCAAGAAGGAGGAAGTGGATTGAATCGGTTTTATAAAGGTTATAAGATTAAATAATCACGTTAATGAGGGGTGACTTGCACGGATTCCAAACGCACGCGGGTCCGCTGTGGAGAAAATGCGTTAAGGTGAATTTGGAATTTAAAGCTTATGAAAATTCATGCATCATATATCAAATATTAAAGTACATGTTTATGGTTGATGCGGCCCTTAGACGTAAGTTTTTTAAGAAAAGAAAAAAGTCTGCAAAGGGAAAGCAGAAACATAGATAAAGGCAGAAGCAGAAAAGAAAACACAACAGGAGAAAGCTCTGATACCATGACAAGAATTGAAAACTGAAAATAAATTGAGCAATCCTCTGCTCCACTTGTTTTCAATTTTCAATTCTTGTCAATATTGTTACATTTTATCGAAAACTACAAAACCAAAATTAAAATTGAGGGAATTTGTAAATTGAAAAAAATTAAATGCTCAATTGTTTAGCTTATTTATTTAAACTTCTCATTTTCTCAGATATATTCATATTTCCGAAGAAACCATGTGAGAAACATTGTAAGAGAACTATTTTCTTTTCCATAGTTGACCAATGAAACCTGCAAATAACATGAATTGAGCCATACAAACCTTTCCAGAAGAGCATATATGTAGTTGGAAACCATCAATATGCGAAAATATGCATTTTTTAAAGACTCAAAAAAATAACATTTCATCAAGTCGGTCAGTGGATCTTCAAAGGAATTTTTTTATTTGTATTGGCCTTTGCACAAAATCTACTTTCAAGGTCTGAATGTGATGAATTTGATTTTCATTTTCTGCTGACAACCATTTATGTTGAAAAGAGAAATCCAAATTTTGTTCTCCATAATGTTGATGCTTTTCATGCACTTCCAACTCTTCACGAAAATATTTTTCCTCCTGCAAAAACACCTCAAAAATTGCATGGGTTCCTCTTTTGTTCATAAAATTATTAAAATCATGAATATTATAACGATTTTCAAGGCATTCAAAGTGTTGTTAATTTTTTACAACAATTTGCTGATTTAAATTCTCATAATGCTTGCATTCTAGTTTCTTAATTGTATGGGAATCCTCTACCACCCTTTGAAAACCCCTCCTTATCTCTAAATCTACATTGTCCTGCAAATAATTTCCATTTTTTTCTTGGTAGAACCTATTTTCTTCAACAATACATTTTCTTTCAATCTCATAAGAAATCTTTCCATAAGCCCATAGATTATCTTCAATCTCATGTGCATAGTGAAACATCTTCTCCATAGTGCAGGCATCCTCTCCTTAAGATAAAATTTAAAGTCGGTAGGATAACTTGCTGAATAATACACCGTGGCCGCAACTTTAGGAGGTTGAATTTCTATTGGAATGTTAAATTAATACCTTTGAAACCTTCTATTAAATTTATTGACTTACTCATTTCTCTCTCTCTGCATAGTATATCTTTGTATAGTATATAATTGCAAGAGATATTGTTCATATGACCTATGTTCACTCCAATATCTAAGAAACATGTCCCAAATGCCATGAATTGATTGAACTAGCCTTTAAATGTTGAAACCATTATTGAGAATCCTGCTTTAACGAATGGAAAAAAAACCTCAATGCCACATATTCGCGAATTATTTCAAATCTGTTCAAGAAATACTCAAATTGCAAAACATGTTGTACAACTGTAACATTGATTTCACCATAGAAGTTTTGAAAAAACTTGAAACCCTTTGAAGGATGTTCATGAAGGGTGGTGGGAAGCTCCAGTGGTTTAAATATTTCCCTGGTTTTAGGATGAAAAATAGTGGATTTTTGTGAGGAAAAGCGGTCGCTGCCAAAAATGATGAATCATCTTCTTTTTTTTTCAGATTGTGACAGGTTATCTTTAGGAATTGCAATTAAGTAATCGTTTTTCTCCTTATATTCATGGGATGAAATCATCCCAAGGTTAATAACACAAGAAGAAGGGATGTCTTCTTTTTCCGATAAAGAATGTACTTCTTGGGTCTTACAATCTTCTGAGAATATAAAGAAGGAAACAATCATTTTGATGTGTAGAGGAAAGTAGACTACAGAGAGCTGATAAGAAAAAAATAAAATTCCCTTAAAAACCTCAATTTCAGATACCTAAATTTTCCTTGTTGATTCCTCATTTTCTTGTCAATAAAATTTCCTTTCCAGTGAAGCCTTCGCAAGTGGAGTCATCGGGTGAATAATAAGCATCCAAATTTATATTTGAATCTCGTTCACCATCAAGAAATGGATCTTAATACCCAAGTAAAAATAACTTCATTTCTTCGCTCCTCTGCAATGACAGCAAAAGACATTGTAACCCTAGAAAAAACCCATAGTTGCATGAGGTCACTTTCCAGGACATCCACAAAACCAATAAAGACTACATATATGCCCGAAGATAATACACCCTCAAATGTAATGTCAGTTTGAACTCAGAGAAAAAATTAATGGAGCATGATGGCCTTTACTTTAACGACTTCATATTTCAAATTCATGAATTAAAGAATAAATAGTTGGAAACAAAGTTTCTCACATTGGGCCAAAAGGAATCTGATGCTTACAACCTAAGAAGACAATAAGGGGGTTACACTAACAACAATAAGGGACTATACTAGTAATATAGGGACCTAACATGCCCCTCTCCTTCAAAAAAGTGTTGTCCTCAACGCTTGAGTAGCTTTGGGTGCTTCTATATAAAATTCACATCCTCCCATGTAGAATATTTAGTGGGTAAGTTCTTCCACTTGATGAGATACTCTGAAATTGATCGATTCCGTAGCTATCGAGTTCTTGTTTCTATGACCGCTTCAGGTTCCAATATGATTTTTCCTTCCTCATCAAGTTCTGGCAATATTGTTTGAACTGGAAGATTTTCACCTATAACCTTCTTTAAGCATGAAACATGGAAAATTGGATGCACTCGTGATGAAGCATGAAGCTCCAATTTGTATGCCATAGTACCAATATTTTGCAACACCTTGTAAGGACCATAGTACTTTGGTGATAATTTATTATCCTTCTTAGCTTGCTTGAGGCACATTTTTTTGTATGGTTGTAGCCGTAAAAATACCCAGTCTCCTACATCAAAACTTCTCTCGCTGCGATGTTGATCTGCCTGTTGTTTCATTCGATTTTGTACCAAATTCAAGTTGTCCTTTAAGAGTTGGAGAACTTCTTGTTGATGCTCGATGTGATCTTCCATTGCTTGAACCTTCAAATTTTCTCTTAAAGATGATGTGATGGATGGTGGATGATATCCATAAAGTGCCATAAATGGGGTCATTTTTGCTGCAGTATGGAAGGAAGTGTTATACCACCATTCAGCGAGAGGTAACCACTTGACCCATTATGTTTGTTTATCAGATACAAAAAAAAGAAGATATCCTTCCAAACATTTATTTACTATCTCAGTTTGACCATTAGATTGAGGATGATAAGATGAGCTATGAGCTAATTGAGTACCCAAACAAGAAAATAACTCCGTCCAAAAATTTCCAGTAAAAATGGGATCTCTGTCACTCACAATAGCCCTTGGGCTTCCATGTAGCTTTTGAATTCTGTCCATAAATGTAGTAGCAACTGTACTTGCTTTAAATGGATGAGATAATGCACAAAAGTGTGCATACTTGGTAAGTCTATCAACTACCACCATGATGACATTCTTTCCTTCGGACTTAGGTAAAACTATGATAAAATCCATTGAAATCTCCTCCCAACGTTGACTTGGAATGGATAAAGGTTGTAGAAGTCCCGGGGTCTTAATTGTCTCAACTTTATTCTGCTGGCAAACCAAACATTCCGCCACAAACTTTTGAATATCAGATTTAAGGCCATCCCAAAAAATTCTTTCTTCACCCCGTGGTAAGTTTTTAAAAATCCTGAGTGTCCTCCTAAAGGAGAAGTGTGCAATTCCAGAAGAATCTTTTGTTTTAGTTGGGAATTCTTACAAAGATATAAGCGACCTTTGTACCATAAGGAATCATTTTTCCAACTAAATGTATCAGATGTACTAGGATCTTGCTGCAACTTTTGAATGAGTGTCCATACATCTTTGTCCTTCTTCCATTCACCTCTTGCTTCGGTTATCCAATCTGGTTGGATAATAGAAATGGCACAAAGCAATGCTTCCACCTCTTCATTCTTTCTTGAGAGTGCATCTGCAACAACATTTAGCTTCCATTTTTTGTATATTATTTCAAAGTCATAACCCAACATCTTTGTGACCCATTTTTGCTGCTCTTCTGAAGATAGTCTTTGTTCCAAAAAATGTTTAAGACTATCATGATCAGTTTTTACCTTGAAGTGTCTTCCCATTAGGTAAGTTCTCCATTTCTTTAGTGCATGCAGTATTGCTAACATTTCCTTCTCATAAATAAGTTTCTGTAAATACTTTCCTTTGATTGGACGACTTTCAAAAGCAATGGGTCTTCCTTCCTGCATTAAAACTGCACCAATTCCATTTCCTGAGGCATCACATTCCACAATAAAAGTTTTTGTGAAGTCTGGCGTAGCTAAGACCGGTGCTAGGCACATTGCCTCTTTAAGATGTTCAAAGGCCTTAGTTGCTTCAGGAGTCCATGAAAATGCATATTTCTTCAATAATGTCGTTAGAGGTGCTGCTATTCTCCCATAATTCTTAACAAACTTGCGATAATACCCTGTTAACCCGAGAAATCCTCGCAACTGCTTTATGGTTGTGGGGACTTTCCATTCCTTAATGGCTTTAATTTTGTTATGGTCTACCTTAACACCCTCATGAGATACAATATGACCCAGATATTCCACCTCTTGTACTCCAAAGAAACATTTGGATATTTTTGCATATAATTGTTTCTCCTGCAATAGTTTGAGCACCCTATCAACATGTTGAACATGATCCTTCCAAGACCTGGTATATATTCGTATATCATCAAAAAATACTAGCAAAAATTTTCTAAGGAAGGGTTTGAAAATGGAATTCATCAACCCTTGAAATGTATAAGGTGCATTGATAAGGCCAAAAGGCATGACCAAAAATTCATAATGACCCTCATGAGTTCGAAATGCTGTTTTCGGAATATATTTAGTCTTCATTCTAATTTTTTGATACCCTGAACGAAGATCCAACTTGGTAAAATAAATTGCTCCATGTAATTCATCCAATAATTCATCAATCACAGGAATGGGAAATTTATCTTTAATGGTGATCTTATTGAGCTCCCTATAATCTAGACACATGCGCCATGATCCATCCTTCTTGTGTACCAATACTACAGGAGCAGAGAAAGAACTTTGCCTAGGTTGAATTATACCTGCCTCTAACATTTCTACAATCATATGTTCAATTTCGCTCTTTTGGACATAAGGATATCTATAAGGCATGATGTTTGAAGGAACACTTCTTGGAATCAAATGAATAGAATGACCATGATCACAAATAGGTGGGAGTCCTTTGGGACTTTCAAAAACCTTGGAATGATTGTCCAAGACTTTTGGAGATTTGCAAAAATAAATGATTTTGATGTCGGAACTTCTAGTGAGCATAATTGTGTAATTATGCCTCGTTGTTCTTTCTTTAGAAGATTTTTCATGACATTAGAGCTTATTACCTTTCCTAGTTTTCCTGCAATACCCCGTAATTCAACTTCCTTTCCTTTTGAAAAAATTTTCAAGAAAAGTTCTTGAAAATTTAAAGCTACAGTCCCCAAAGATTGTAACCATTGTACTCCTAGTACAACATCAGCACCTCCCATAGGAATGGAAAGCATTGGACTATTCAATACATATTCCCCCATGGTTAGCTTTATATTATGGAATTTTCTAGAGCAATTTATATTTCCTTCATTTGCAACCATCACTTGACATTCTGGTGCTGGGTATAGGAAACAATTCAATTCCTTGGCTACCTTACAATGAATAAAATTATGGTTACTATCTGAATTAGTCAACACTTTTACCTTTTTCTTCTTGATGTTTCCTTCTATCTTGAGATTTTGAGGAGTGGTAATTCCTACCAATGCATTACACGATATGGTCAAACTAATTTCTTCCTCTTCTTGGGTTGGTTCCTGGTGTATATCCTCTTCTTGTTCATTTTCTTCTTCCTCTTCACAATCTATGTAAAATAATTTCTTCTCAGCACACTTATGACCTTTAGTGTATTTTCTATCACAACTATAGCAAAGCACTTTTGCTCTTTTTTCTTCCAATTGTTGTGGTGTCAACCTTGTAGGTTGTGGAAATCTAGGCGTAGCAACACTTCCTTCTTTATAGAATTGAGTGGTAGGCTTCCTTGTCGCCATAATTTTACATTCAACTTTTCTTGCCAACCTGAATGCCTTCTCCAATGAATCAGGTTCCAAAACACGAACTTCATGTTGGATGTTATCCTTTAGAGTACCTAAGAAGAGATCAATCCTGTTTTCCTCTGGAATATTAGTTACCCTTATATTCAATTTTTGGAAGTCCTCAATGTGCTGCCCCACTAAACCCTTTTGTTTGAGATTTATCAATTGGCTAAAGAAGGTGTTGCTCTTTGTATCCTCATAATGTGCTATCATTTCCTCTGTAAAAATTGACCAAGTGACAATTTTTTTATGGGAACAAAGCCATCGATACCATACAAATGTATTTTGTTCTAAATGTAAAGTTGCAATGCGTACCTTTTGTGTGTTTTGCACGTTATGGAGATCAAAATATTGCTCCATCTGTAGTATCCATGTTACAGGATCCTTTCCATGAAACTTCCTCATATCCATTTTTGGAATATGGTGGTTCTTCCCGCTAACATCAGATTTTATGAAATCTCGATTAACATTTATTTTGTTCTTATCATGAGTTTCCTCTACTATTTTTTCACCATTAGCAAACATTTCTTGTATCAAATTTGTCAAACCTTCCATGTCTGCTTTTATATCATTCTTCATGTTTTCTATTTTCTCATCGATATTAGCTTCCATGTCATCCATTTTAGATTCCATGCCAGCTTCCATGCCATCTATCTTAGATTCCATGTCATTCTTCAAACCATCCATCTTAGATTCCATGCTATCTTCTATGCCATCTATCTTAGATTCCATGCCATTATTCAAACCATCCATCTTGGATTCCACGCCTTTCTTTAAACCATCCATCTTAATTTCCATGCCTTTCTTCAAAAATTCCATGTCATTTTTTGTTTCTCTTTGCGAGAGCGAAATTTGTTGCACTTGCTCTTTTAATTTTGATATGTCATGTTGTCATTCTTCGTCTTCATGAGTCATAGTAGAGAATTCTAAAGGCTTAATGGGTGTTGAATTATTTTTAGGGGCCATTTTCGAATCCAATACTAATATCTATTCTACAGTATGCCGTTGGAATCAATTCAACTTGATTGTTCAAACAAGACTTATGCAATTCAGGGGAAAAAAAATACACACATTTTACTTGCTTTTGGGGAGCTCTATATTGAAATTGAATAATTTATATAATTTTGGATTCTAAATATCTAAAATTAGGCCTTGTAGTAGCCCTTTGAAGCTTCTTTCAAATGTCACAGGTCTGACCTGATTTCAATTCTTCAAGACAAAGATATGTCCAATCTCCCACAATTACCCAATTATGGATTGGTTTGGTAGAGCGAACTTGTACGACTTGCCACATCTTCATATTTCCTCCTTTGGCTATGAAATTGATAGAAAAGAAACTTCAGTCTGTGTACTTGTGGCCACTTTTCACATCATTCCAATCTGATGCTCAGAGAGAGATTCATGAATATTTTCCCACGATAACCTTTTGAGATGAAATTCAAGAGCTTGAAAAATACCTAAATTCCACAAATCATATCTCCGAAAATATTGCGAACCAAGCTCTAAAATTTTGTGATGTTGTTTCTTAGGATTTTGGCTTCACTCTCCAAAAATTTCATCTTTTGAATCTTGGTAGAAAAAAATTTATAGCGAAAATTCCATGATGGCCTGTTTAGATTAAATTCAGGGGCTTACAAAAATCCCTAACTTCCACAGATCATATCTCTGGAAATGTTATGAACCAAGCTCTGAAATTTTGTGACAATGTTCCTTAGGAATTTGGCTTCGCACTCTAAAAATTTCAGCTTCTGAAACTTCGTAGAAATTTTTTTATAGCGAAAATGCCACAATGACTAGTTTGGAGTAGCGGAACCCCTAGAATCCAAAGCTCTGATACCAAATGTTGTGAAACCAGCTCCAAAAATAGAAGAAAAGATATATCAACGCCTTAGAAATAAGCCACTTCGATAGGGAAACCTCCAATACATTACATGAATGAAAATTCTTTGATGATTCAAATTACAAAACCTCCTTTCTATATATATGAGTCATGGGGCCACAATGTAATCCTAGCCGACCTAACAATAATAATTTAAGGGCACAATAATAACAATATGGGGGTTACAAGGGTACAATAATAACAATAAGGGGGTTACACTAACAACAATAAGGGACTATACTAGTAATATAAGGACCTAACAATTTCCCTCTGCACGAACTCCACTTTCGAGGTCTGAATGTGATGAATTTTATTTCCATTCAACCATTTTATTTACTCTTGATGCTTTTCAATTCGAGCTCTTGAAGAAAATATTTTTCCTCCTACAACAACACTTGAGAACCTGCACTAGTTTCTCCTTTGTTCATAAAATTATTAAAATTAGGAAGATTATAATGATCTTCCAGGAATTCAAAATTTCGTTCATTTTCTACAAGAAGCTGTTGTTTTAAATTATCGTAATTCTTGCATTCTAGTTTAATAACAGTATGGGAATCCTCTGCCACCCTTTGAAAACCCCTCCTTATCACTAAATCTACATTTCATTGCAAATCATTTCCATTTTTTTCTTGGTAGATCTTATTGTCTTCAGCAATAAGTCACCTTTCAATATGATAAGAATTTTTTCCACAAGCCCATAAATTATCTTCAATCTCTTGTCCATAGAGAAATATTTTCTCCATAGTGCAAGGCTTCCTCTCCTTAAGATAAAATTCCAAGTCGGTTGGATGAGTTGCTAAATAACATACCATGGATAAAACTTCAGGAGGTCGAATCTCTCTTGGAATGCTAAATTAAGACTTTTGAAACCTCCTGTTAAATTTAGTGACTCAATCTTTTCTCTCCCTTTGAATAGTATATAATTCCAAGAGATATTGTTCATATGACTTATGTTCATTCCAATATCTAAGAAAGATGTCCTAAAAAACCTATCATGAGCTGATTCAACTAGCCTTTAAATTTTGAAACCATTGTTGAACATCCCGCTTTAACGAATGGAAAAATAACCTCAATCCACATATTCATAAACTATTTCAAATCTATCCAAGAAATAATCAAATTGAAAAACATGTTGTTCAGTTCTAACATTTCTTTCTCCACAGAAATTTGGAAGAAACTTGAAACCCTTTGAAGTATATTCATGAAGGGTGGTGGGAAGTTCCACGAATTTAAATATTTCCTCAGTTTTAGGCTGAAAAATAGTGGATTGTTTGTGAGACAAAGCGGTCGCTGCAAAATATAATGAACCATATTCTTTATGTTTAGATTGTGACTAGTTATCTTCAGGGCTTGTAATGAATCAATTGTTTTTCTCCTTAGATTTAGGGGATGAAATCATCTCAAGGTCAATAACACAAGAATAAGGCAGGTCTTCTTCTTTCGATAAAGAATGCAGTTCTTCGGTATTACAATATTTTGAGAATATAAAGAAGGAAACAATAATTTTGATGAGTAGAGGAAATTAGACTACAAAGATGATAATAAAAAATAAAAATCCTTGAAAAAACTCAAACTCTAATACCTGGATTTTCCATGATGCTTCCTCATTTTCTTTTCAGCAAAATTTCCTATCCTGTGAAGCCTTCGCAAGTGGAATCGTCAGGTGAATAATAAGTAGCCAAATTTACATCTCAATCTTTTTAACCATCAAGAAATAAATCTTAATACCTAGGGAAAAATAATTTCATTTCTCCATTCCCCAGAAACTACGTGTTATGAAACTAGTTCCAAAAATAGAAGAAACGAGAGATCAATTCCTTAGAATTTGACCACTTCGAGGGGGCAACCTCCTTTAAATTACATAAATGAAAAATTATTGTATGATACAAATGAAAAAAATATCCTTCCATATATAGGACTCCATGGGGTCACAACATAATCCTATATGACCTAACAATAATAATGTAAGGGCACAATAATAACAATATTGGGGTTACAGGGGTACAACAATAACAATAAGGGGGATACACTAATAACAATAAGGGAATAAACTAGTAATATAGGGACCTGACGTGCCACTCTCCTTCAACAAAGTGTTGTCCTCAATGCTTTAGTAGCTTTGGGTGCTTCTATATAAAATTCTCATATTCCCATGTATAATTTTTAGTGGGTAAGTTCTTCCACTTGATGAGATACTCTAAAATTGATCGATTTTGTAGCTGTCGATTTCTTGTTTCCGTGACTGCTTCAGGTTCCAATATGATTTTTTCTTCCTCATCAAGTTCTGGAAATTTTGTTTGAACTGTAATTTTTTCACCTATAACCTTATTTAAGCATGAAACATGGAAAACTAGATGCACTCGCGAAGAAGCAAGAAGCTCCAAATTGTATGCCATAGTACCAATATTTTGCAACACCTTATAAGGACCATAGTACTTTAGCGATAGTTTATTATCCTTCTTAGCTTGCTTGAGGGACATTTGTTTGTAAGGTTGTAGCTGTAAAAGTACCCAGTCCTACATCAAAACTTCTCTCGTTGCGATGTTGATCTGCATGTTGCTTCATTCGATTTTGTGCCAAATTTAGGTTATCCTTTAAGAGTTGGAGAACTTCTTGTTGATGCTCGATGTGATATTCCATTTCTTTAATCTTAGAATTTTCTCTTAAATATGATGTGATAGACGGTGGATGATATCCGTAAAGTGCCATAAATGGAGTCATTTTTGTTGCAGTATGGAAGGAAGTGTTATACCACCATTCAGCGCGAGGTAACCATTTTACCCATTGCATTTTTTTATCAGATACAAAACAACGAAGATATCATTCCAAACATTTATTCACTATCTTAGTTTCACCATCGGATTGAGGATGATAAGATGAGCTATGAGCTATTTTAGTACCCAAATAATAAAATAACTTTGTCCAAAAATTTCCACTAAAAATGGGATCTTTGTCGCTCACAATAATCTTTGGGTTTCCATGTAGCTTTTGAATTGTGTCCATAAATGTAGTAGCAACTGTACTTGCTTTAAATGGATGAGATAATGCACAAAAGTGTGCATACTTGGTAATTATATCAACTACCACCGTGATCACACTCTTTCCTCTAGACTTAGGTAAAACTGTGATAAATTCCATTGAAATCTCCTCCCAACGTTGACATGGAATGGATAAAGGTTGTAGAAGACATGGGGTCTTAATTGTCTCAAATTTATTTTGCTAGAAAACCAAACGTTCCACCACAAACTTTTAAATATCATATTTAAGGCCATCCCTAAAAAAATCTTTCTTCACCCTATGGTAAGTTTTTAAAAATCCTAAGTGCCCTCCTAAAGGAGAAGTGTGAAATTCCAAAAGAACATTTTGTTTTAGTTGGTAATTCTTACAAAGATATAAGCGATCTTTGTACCATAAGGAATCATTTTTCCAAATAAATGTATCAAATGTACTAGGATCTTGCAGCAAATTTTGAATGAGTGTCCACACTTCTTCATCCTTCTTCCATTCATCCCCTACTACGGTTATCCAATCTGGTTGGATAATAGAAATGGCACAAATCAATTCTTCCACCTCTTTATCCTTTCTTGAGAGTACATCTGCAACAACATTTAGCTTCCCTTTTTTGTTTATGATTTCAAAGTCATAACCCAACATCTTTGTGACCCATTTTTGTTGCTCTTCTCAAGATAGTATTTGTTCCAAAAAGTGTTTAAGACTATCATGATCAATTTTTACCTTGAAGTGTCTTCCCATTAGGTAAGGTCGCCATTTCTTTAGTGCATGTAGTATTGCTAACATTTCCTTCTCATAAATAGCTTTCTGTAACTACATTCCTTTGATTGGATGACTTTAAAAAGAAACGGGTCTTCCTTATTGCATTAAAAAAACACCAATTCCATTTCCTGAGGCATTACATTCCACATAAAGGTTTTTGTGAAGTCTGGCGCAGCTAAGACTGGTGCTAGGCACATTGCCTCTTTAAGATGTTCAAAGTCCGTAGTTTCTTCAGGAGTCCATGAAAATGCTTCTTTGTTCAATAATGTTGTTATAGGTACTGCTATTCTCCCATAATTCTTAAAAAACTTGCGATAATACCCCATTAACCCGATAAATCCTCGCAACTGCTTTATGGTTGTGGGGAATTTCCATTCCTTAATGGCTTTAATTTTGTTAGGGTCTACCTTAACACCCTCATGAGATACAATATGACCCATATATTCCACCTCTTGTACTCCAAAGAGACATTTGGATGCTTTTTCATATAATTGTTTCTCCTACAATAGTTTGAGCACTTTGTCAACATGTTGAACACGATCCTTCCAAGACCTGCTGTAAATTACTTTATCATCAAAAAATACTAGCACAAATTTTCTAAGGAAGGGTTTGAAAATGGAATTCATCAACCCTTGAAATGTACAAGGTGCATTGGTAAGGCAAAAAGGCAAGACCAAAAATTCATAATGACCCTCACGAGTTCGAAATGTTATTTTTCGGAATATCTTCAGTCTTCATTCTAATTTGATGATATTATGAACGAAGATCCAACTTGGTAAAATAAATTGCTCCATGTAATTCATCCAATAATTCATCAATCACAGGAATGGGAAATTTATCTTTAATAGTGAGCTTATTGAGCTCTCTATAATCCAGACACATGCGCCACGATCCATCCTTCTTGTGCACCAATACTACTAGAGCAGAGAAAGAACTTTGACTAGGTTGAATATAACCGGCCTCTAACATTTTTGCAATCATATGTTCAATTTCGCTCTTTCGGACATAAGGATATCTATAAGGCCTGAAGTTTGAAGGAACACTTCCTGGAATCAAATGCATAGCATGATGATGATCATGAATAGGTAGGAGTCCTTTGGGTTTCAAACAACTTGGAATGACTGTCCAATACTTTTTGGAGATCTGGAGAAGTAGATGATTTTGATGTTGGAACTTCTAGTGATCATAATTGTGCAATTACGCATCGGTTTTATTTCTTCAGAAGATTTTTCATGAAATTAAAGCTTATTATATTTCCCGAATTCCCTGCGATACCCCGTAATTCGACTTCCTTTCTTTCTGAAAAAAATTCAAGAAAATTTCTTGAAAATTAAAAGCTACCATCCCCAAAGATTGTAACCATTGTACTCCTAGTACAACATCAATGCCTCCCATTGGAATGAAAAGCATTAGACTATTCAATACATATTCCCCCATGGTTAGCTTGATATTATGGAATTTTCTAGAGAAATTTATAGTTCCTCCATTTGTAACCATCACTTGACATTCTAGTGCTGGGTATAGGAAACAATTCAATTCCTTGGCTACCTTACAGTGAATAAAATTATGGGTACTACCTGAATCTATCAACACTATTACCTTTTTCTTCTTGATATGTCCTTCTATCTTGAGAGTTTGAGGAGTAGTAATTCCTGCCAATGCATTACACGATGTGGTCAGACTCATTTCTTCTTCTTCTAGAGTTGGTTCCTGGTGTATATCCTCTTCTTTTAAAGATTATTTTTCATTTTCTTCCTCCTCTTCACAATCTATGTAGAATAATTTCTTCTCAGCACACTTATGACCTTTAGTGTATTTGCTATCACAACTGTAGCAAAGCCCTTTTTCTCTTTTTTCTTCCAATTGTTGTGGTGTCAACCTTGTAGGTTGTGGAAGTCTAGGAGTAGCAACACTTCCATCCTTATAGATGTGAGTGGTAGGCTTCTTTATCGCCATAATTTTACTTTCAATTTTTCTTTCCAGCCTTAATGCATTCTCGAATGAATCAGGTTCCCAAATGCGAACCTCATGTTGGATGTTATCCTTTAAATTCCCTATGAAGACATCGATCATGTGTTCCTCTGGAATATTAGTTACCCTTATATTCAATTTTTGGAAGTCCTCAATGTGCTCTGCCACTGAACCCTTTTGTTCGAGATTTATCAATTGGCTAAAAAAAAGTGTTGATCTTTGTATCCTCATAATGTGCTATCATTTCCTCCGTAAAAATTGACCAAGTGGAAATTGTTTTACGAGAGAAAAGACATCAATACCATACAAATTTATTTTTTTCTAAATATAAAGTTGCAATGTGTGCCTTTCGTGTGTTTTGCACATTATTGAGATCAAAATATTGCTCCATCTGTAGTATCCACGTTATGGGATCCTTGCCATCAAACTTACTCATATTGATCTTTGGAATATGGTGGGTCTTCCATCCAACATTAGAGTTTATGAAATCACGATTAACATTTATTTTGTTATGATCATGAGTTTCCTCTACTATATTTTCACCACTAGGAAACATATCTTGTATCAAATTTGTCAAACCTTCCATGTCTGCTTTTAGATCATTCTTCAAATTCCCCCAAGGTTAAGGGGTGGGATTTCCACTCGGAAACACCCTGTGCTAAATAGCACTGCAGACTTAGCTAAAAAACATAAGCGTGCATAGAAATGTCAAATGACAAATCTAGATCTGAACAGACCAGAAATAATAATACCAAAGCCTACCTCTAATTTTGCCTTCATCCTCATTAAATATTTTGTGAACCTTCCCATGCCTTGGCCCACCTCATAACTGCGCTGCACATGTGGACATAGGTCTCCATGTTGACTGCGTTGTCTCTCCTAATCTCCATGATCTATGCATTTAATTCTCACCCTCTCCATCATGTGTGCACTAATGCATTACTTCCTCCATCATGTCATCATTTATTTCTCTATGAGCTTACTTTGATTCCTCCATGATCTTATTTGACTCCTTCATCTCTCCATGTTCTTCTTACTAATGATGTTTGATCTCCACTCTTTGATTCATTAATAAGATTCTCCATTATTCCATGATGTATATTTATTAGCTAAACAACCATGTTCACACTCTTAGGAGTGGATTCATTCATCTTAAGGGGTTATGGGTCCCTCCACCCATTTATTTACTTAGTTAAGAAAAATAAGTAAGAACTCTAATATTCCAATGAACGGATGTAAAATTTGGAATATTACATAGAGGGAGTGAAGCTTCAAGGCTTCACGGATGCGGATTAGGCGGGCATTCCATCAGACCGAAGGAGCACATCAGGAGGGATATTCATCATAGGATCGACAACAGTTTCATGGTAGAACAGGAAACAACAATCTATGACACTCAGTTCAATAGAAGTAGAATACATGGAAGCATGTTAGGTCCCTATATTACTAGTATAGTCCCTTATTGTTCTTACTGTAACCCCCTTATTGTTATTGTTGTACCCCTGTAACCCCCATATTGTTATTATTGTGCCCTTACATTATTATTTTTAGGTTGGCTAGGTTTACATTGTGGCCCCACTAGGATTACACTATGACCCCATGGACTCCTATATATAAAGAGGAGGTTTTTTCATTTGTACCATCCAAGAATTGTTCATTCATGTAATGTATTGGAGGTTTCCCCCTCGAAGTGGCTTATTTCTAAGGCGTTGATATCTCTTTTATTCTATTTTTGGAGTTGGTTTCACAACATTTGGTATCAGAGCTTTGGATTCTAGGGTTTCGCTGCACCAAACAAGTCATCATGGAATTTTCGTTATAACTTGTTTTGTATGAAGGCACAAAACCTGTAATTTTTAGAGCGCAAAGCCAAAATCCTGAGTAAAATCATCGCAAAATTTCACAGCTTGGTTCGCAATATTTTTGGAGATATGATCTATGGAAGTTAGGTCTTTTTCAGGTTTCTGAATTTCATCTCAAAGAGGTGATCGTGGGAAAATATTCATAACTCTGTCTCTGAGCATCAGATTGGAATTCTATAAAATGTGGCTGGAATTAAATGGATTTTAGTTTTCTGTCTATCAATTTCAGAGCTGAAGGAGCAAAAAGGGACACATGGCAAGTCGTACAAGTTCGCTCTACTGAACCAATCCATAATTAGGTCATTGTGGGAGATTGGACATAAATTTGTCTTGAAGAATACAAATCAGGTCAAACCTATGACTTTCAAAAGAGGATTCAGAGGGCTACCTCAAGGCCAATTTTCAGATATTGAAGATCCACAATCACAGAGATAATTCAATTTCAATATCAATCTCCTCAAAACCAAGAAAAAGGTGTGTATTTTTTTTCCGAATTGCATAAGTCTTGTTTGAAGAATCAATTTGAATTGATTCCAAGGGCATATTGTAGAATAGATATCAGTATCGAGTTCTAAAATTCCCCCTAAAAAGAATTCAACACCCATTAAGCCTTCAAAAGGCTCTATTATGGCTCATGAAGATGAATAAATTCAACATGACATAACAAAATTACAAGAGAAAATGCACCAAATTTCGCTCTCGCAAAGAGAAACAAAAAATGAAATGGATGTTTTGAAGAAAAGCATGGAAGCTAATATGGATGGTTTGAAGAAAGGTATGGAAGCTACGATGGAAGGTTTGAAGGATGGTATGGAAGAAAAAATGGAAGGTTTAAAGGAAGTCATGGAAGGTTTGAAGGAAGGCTTGTCAAAGTTGATACAAGAAATGATTTCTAATGGCGAAAATATAGTAGAAGAAACTCATGATGAGGACAAAACACATGTTAATCGTGATTTCATAAACTCTAATTTTGGATTGAAGAACCACCATATTCCAAATATGGATATGAGGAAATTTGATGGCAAGGATCCTGTAACATGGATACTACAGATGGAGCAATATTTTGATCTCAATAATGTGCAAAACACACAAAAGGTACGCATTGCAACTTTTACATTTAGAACAAAATGAATTTGTATGGTATCGATGGCTTTTCTCTTATAAAAAAATTGTCACTTGGTCAATTTTTAAGGAGGAAATGATAGCACATTAAGAAGATACAAAGAACAACACCTTCTTTAGCCAATTGATAAATCTGAAACAAAAGGGTTCAGTGGTGGAGCACATTGAGGACTTCCAAAAATTGAATATAAGGGTAACTGATATTCTAGAGGAACAAAGGATTGATGTCTTCATAGGGACTTTAAAGGATAACATCCAACATGAAGTTCACATTTGGGAACATGGTTCATTGGAGAATGAATTCAGGTTGGCAAGAAAAATTTAATGTAAAATTATGGCGACAATGAAGCTTACCACTCACATCTATAAAGATGGAAGTGTTGCTACTCCTAGAATTCCACAACCTACAAGGTTAACACCACAACAATTGGAAAAAAAAGAGAAAAAGGGCTTTGCTACAGTTGTGATAGAAAATACACTAAAGGTCATAAGTGTGCTAAGAAGAAATTATTTTACATAGATTGTGAAGAGGAGGAATAAAATGAACAAGAAACTTCAAAAGAAGAGGATGTATACCAGGAATCAATCCTAGAAGAAGAAGAAATGAGTCTGACCATATCATATAATGCATTCGCAGGAATTACTACTCCTCAAACTCTCAAGATAGAAGGACATATCAAGAAGAAAAAGGTAATAGTGTTCATTGATTCGAGTAGTACCCATAAATTTATTCATTGTAAGGTAGCCAAGGAATTGAATTGTTTCCTATAACCAGCACCAGAATGTCAAGTGATGGTTTCAAATGGAGGAAATATCAATTGCTCAGGAAAATGCCATAATATCAAGCTAGCCATGGGGGAATATGTATTTAATAGTCCAATTCTTTCCATCCCAATGGGAGGTGCTGATGTTGTACTAGGAGTACAATGGTTACAATCTTTGGGGATAGTAGCTTTTAATTTTCAAGAACTTTTCTTGAATTTTTTTTCAGGAGGAAAGGAAATCAAATTACGGGGTATTGCAGGGAAGCGAGGAAAGATAATAAGCTCTATGTCATGACAAAGCTTCTGAAGAAAGAACAATGAGGAATAATTTCATAATTATGCTCACTAGAAGTTCCAACATCAAAATCATCTATTTCTCCAGATCTCCAAAAATTCTTGGACAATCATTCCAATTTATTTGATACTCCCAAAGGACTCCCACCTATTCATGATCATGATCATGCTATTCATTTTATTCCAGGAAGTGTTCCTCCAAACATCAGGCCTTACAAATATCCTTATGTCCAAAAGAGCGAAATTGAACGTATGATTGCAGAAATGTTAAAGGCTGGTATAATTCAACCTAGTCAAAGTTGTTTCTATGCCTCAGTAGTGTTGGTGCACAAGAAATATGGATCATGGCACATGTGTCTGGATTATAGGGAGATCAATAAGCTCACTATTAAAGATAAATTTCCCATTCCCGTGATTGATGAATTATTGGATGAATTACATGGAGAAATTTAATTTACCAAGTTGGATCTTTGTTCCGGATATCATCAAATTAGAATGAAGACTGAAGATATTCTGAAAACAACATTTCCAACTCATGAGGGTCATTATGAATTTTTGGTCATGGATTTTGGCCTTACCAATGCACCTTCTACATTTCAAGGGTTGATGAATTCTATTTTCAAACCCTTCACTGTGTCTTGGAAGGACTGAAGTGTTCAACATGTTGACAATGGTGCTCAAACTATTGGAGGAGAAACAATTATATGCAAAAACATCCAAATGTTTCTTTGGAGTACAAGAGGTGGAATATCTAGGTCATATTGTATCTCACGAGGGTGTTAAGGTAGACCCTAACAAAATTAAAGCCCTTAAGAAATGGAAAGTCCCCACAGCCATAAAGCAGTTGCGCGGATTTATCAGGTTAACAGGGTATTATCGCAAGTTTGTTAAGAATTATGGGAGAATAGAAGCACCTCTAACAACATTATTGAATAAAGATGCATTTTCATGGACTCTTGAATCAACTAAGGCCTTTGAACATCTTAAAGAGGAAATTTGCCTAGCACCAGTCTTAGCTATGTCGGACTTCACAAAAATCCTTTATTGTGGAATGTGATGCCTCAAGAAATGGAATTGGTGTTGTTTTAATGCAAGAAGGAAGACCCATTGCTCTTGAAAGTCGTTCAATCAAAGGCAAGTATTTAAAAAGGCTATTTATGAGAAGGAAATGTTGGCAATACTACATGCACTAAAGAAATGGAGGCTTTACCTAATGGGAAGACACTTCAAGGTAAAAACTGATCATGATAGTCTTAAACACTTTTTGGAACAAAGACTATCTTCAGAAGAGCAGCAAAAATGGGTCACAAAGATGTTGGGTTATGACTTTGAAATCATCTACAAAAAAAGGAAGCTAAATGTTGTTGCAGATGCACTCTCAATAAAGGATGAAGAGGTGGAAGCATTGCTTTGTGCCATTTCTATTATCCAACCAGATTGGATAACTGAAGCAAGGGATGAATGGAAGAAGGACAAAGAAGTCTCAACACTCATTCAAAAGTTGCAGCAAGGTCCTAGTACATTTGATACATTTAGTTGGAAAAATGATTCCTTATGGTACAAAGATTGCTTATATATTTGCAAGAATTCCCAACTAAAACAAAAGACTCTTTTGGAATTGCACACTTCTCCTTTAGGAGGACACTCGGGATTTTTAAAAACTTACCATAGGGTGAAGAAAGATTTTTTTTGGGATGACCTTAAATATGATATTAAAAAGTTTGTGGTGGTGGAATGTTTGGTTTGCCAAAAAAATAAAGTTGAGACAATTAAGACCTTGGGTCTTCTACAACCTCTATCCATTCCAAGTCAACGTTGGGAGGAGATTTCATTGGATTTTATCACAGGTTTACCTAAGTCTGAAGGAAGGAGTGTCATCATGGTGGTAGTTGATAGACTTATCGAGTATGCACACTTTTGTGCATTATCTCATCCATTTAAAGAAAGTACAGTTGCTACAGCATTTATGGAAACAATTCAAAAGCTACATGGAAACTCGAAGATTATTGTAAGTGACAGAGATCCCATTTTTACAAGAAATTTTTGCACAAAATTATTTTCTCGTTTGGGTACTCAACTAGCTCATAGCTCATCTTATCATCCTCAATCCAATGGTCAAATAGAGATAGTGAATAAATTCTTGGAAGGATATCTTCATTTTTTTGTATCTGATAAGCAAGCACAATGGGTCAAGTGGTTACCTCTCGCTGAATGGTTGTATAACACTTCCTTCCATATTGCAGCAAAGATGACCCCATTTATGGCACTTTATGGATATCATCCACCGTCCATCACATCTTCTTTAAGGGAAAATTCTAGGGTTCAAGCAGTGGAGGATCACATCGAGCATCAACAAGAAGTTCTCCGACTCTTAAAGGATAACCTAAATTTGGCACAATATCGAATGAAACAACAGGCAGATCAACATCACAGTGAGAGATTTTTTGATGTGGGAGACTGTGTATTTTTACGGCTACAACCATACAAACAAATGTCCCTCAAGGAAGCTAAGAAGGGTAATAAATTATTGCCAAAGTACTATGGTCCTTACAAGGTGTTGCAAAAGATTGGTACTATGGCATACAAATTGGAGCTTCCCGCTTCTTCACGAGTGCATCCATTTTCCCATGTTTCATGCTTAAAAAAGGTTATAGGGGACAAAATTCCAGTTCAAACAATATTACCAGAAATTGACGAGGAAGGAAAAACCATATTGTAACCTGAAGTAGTCATGGAAACAAGAACTCGACAGCTACGAAATCAATCAATTTCAGAGTATCTCATCAAATGGAATAACTTACCCACTGAATATTCTACATGGGAGGATGAGAATTTTATACAAAAGCACCCAAAGCTACTCAAGCGTTGAGGACAACACTTTTTTGAAGGAGAGGAGCATGTTAGGTCCCTATATTACTAGTATAGCCCCTTATTGTTGTTAGTGTAACCCCCTTATTGTTATTGTTGTACCCCTATAACCCCCATATTGTTATTATTGTGCCCTTGTTGATTATTATTGTTAGGTCGGCTAGGATTACATTATGGCCCCATGGACTCCTATATATAGAGAGGAGGTTTTTTCATTTGTATCATCCAAGAATTTTTCATTCATGTAATGTATTGGAGGTTTCCCCCTCGAAGTGGCTTTTTTCTAAGGCATTGATATCCCTTTTATTTTATTTTTGGAGCTGGTTTCACAACATAGCAAGTCAAGTTGCATGTGAGGCTATCTGGATGAGAAAGATATTGGTTGGTATTTTTTGGTTCTCAAATGGATCCGACAGTGATTCATTGTGATAATCATAATTGCATTAAAATCTCGATTAATTCTGCATTTCATGATAGGTCCAAGCACATAGATATCTGGTACCATCATCTCTGAAATTTTGTGTAGAGAAGAATAATGTTGCTTCAGTACATTCCCACGGAAGATTAGGATGCAGATATTTTGACAAAGGTGCTCACAAGGAGAAAATTTGAATACCATAGAGACAAGATCAAGGTGAAGGATAATCCTTTTCTTGTTGATATGGAGTGTTGAAAATTCAACAAGAAAATTTCAGCACCCACGCCTAGTGCATTAACCACCTACACTAGGGTGGGCCCCACAGGGCTATTTTGGGTGCATGTCCATTTTAGTTATCCCTTAATTAAGATGGACAATAAAATGTAATATAATCTCAAAAATAACTTGTAATAGTTAAATGGGAGTGATAACCTCAATTATCTAGTGGATTTCGAGTTAGAGGTAGTTGGTGAGGCATGTAGAGTAATTCTAATTGTAACAGAGTTCAAAGTGAAGTGGTGCATTAGTTAATGCAGGTTGTAATCAGTTTAACTTAGTTGTGCTAGTTGTAACTATTATATACACTAGTGAGAGATCAAGTGAATTAAATATTAATTAATTCAAAATCAGTGATCTCACATGCAACTGGGGATTTACTATTATTAGCTGCATGCATGTCAGATCCAGTGGAGACCCAGTTGAGATTTGGGTGAAAGGGAAGTTGACTATCAGTTGTAGGATTATTGGGTTGGAGCCATGCAACCAAACAACCACTGGAGTGCTCATGATACTGGCACAGTCAAGGAAGGACATAATTCCTATCTTCTAGGGATTGTATTCATCAGGGATTGCAGAACCAAGGCAGGCTGTTTGGAGGCAGTAAATTGGCTAAGTATTGGTCCATTTTTGTATGACAATGTGAGACAATTAGTTGAGTACTGGAGGGCTCTTGTGAGAATATTTTTTTCTGTAATTTTTTCATGATCCATGTTGAATATAAAATACAAGATAGTGGGGCTTTGAGTAGCAATATTTCCTCGGGAAATTATCTATGTTGTGGTTTTTATTTGATTCTTCTTTGCTTCATGTGATTAGCGATTGTGTTTTTAATTCCGAAAAATATTTGTAGAAGCGATTTAGTATTTAACTTTAGTACATTTTTATATTGGGTGAATCCAAGATATACATGCATGTTGTATAATTTCTACAATTAGGTATGTTAACTAGCTCACTAGTTCTAAAATTTCTAGTTTTTAAAGTAGTAGTTTTCTGCTATTTTTTAGCACATGTTAACAGGGGTATTTTTGAGTGATTCCACTTGGATTGGAGTCCCATGACATCCTAATTAATAATAGAAATGTTCCCATCTCATTTTCATTTGATTTTCTTGTGTATTCAGTAATTTTTCTCGAGAATTAGCAATCCTTTAATAATTCGTTTTGAGATATTCCTTGCCCAAATTCACTCTAAATTCATGGTAGAAGTAGATTTATAGCCTATGTATTCTATGAGGACAATTTGGTTGATATGAGGCTTGGTTAGGTCGCCATTCAACTCTTACATTTCTTCCATCTTGAATGTTGATTTATGCAATTAGTCTAGATTTCCTTCTTGCAATTTACTTCATGCAAAGCGGGATTTCCTTTTGCAAGAATAATATAGGACTTTCCTTTCTTGAAAAATATAATAGATTTAATTTCCATCAAGATATATTAGATTTTCTTAAGTTAGCATTATCATTTACATTTCTTCAAATAGAATCGATGTTTTTTCTTCCATTTACTTTCTAGAAAAAAGTAGAATAGGTTTGTTTATTGCTATTTACCTTAGAATTGGTGGCTTACCTAGACATTTTCTCAATTGAAGTTGCTTCATTTATTTCTTTCACTTGTATCGAAGCGAGTCAGACTAGGAAGAGGAATTTATTTGTTTCACATATAGTGTCAACCCCTTTTAAGTTTGTACGAACGCCGGGTTGATAATTTAAGTCGATAGGCCCAGGATTTACAACATTCTTGTTGCAATATTGGGGCTCATCAGAAATAAAAAACACAAATAAAACAAAAAAGGATAACTAGGCAAAATGTTTTACCAAGTCACTATGAATTGCAATATACCATTTCCATTACACAGTAAATATCCCTAAATGTTATGTTTGGTGTATCACAGTTAACAAGGTGGTTGACTCGATTACCTATGTAAGGATAAAAACCTAATGGGGACTTCCAAAATATACCTAGAGGTATGTGGAAGTGTAGTCTGTAGCAATGGTGTTTAGTGCATCTTGTACGATAGGAATTATTCCAATATACTTTTCATACATGGAGCACCATTCGATATACCGAAGGGTATGTGGAGAATGATTTTATATACTTACGTACATGGAATTTCGACTACCCACAGAATATAACATAAACAAGTAACAAAATCTCCTACGTTTAACGGCGTCGGAATACATATTCTAGCCTAAACCACTATGTGTATCGTTAATTTTCCAAATGCTGCTTAGGTTAATTGAATAAATTTTAAATTTGATCTTCAATTAAGCTTCAATTTCGAGGCTCATAGTACGAATTCACCTGAAATTCCTACGATGCAACTAGCATGATAAAAATAAATTTGTTTTTTCAATGAAGCTCTATCTATGAGAAGGAAGAAACAAACAATGGTGAAATAATCAAATAATAGCAAACAAACAAATTCTTAATTAGATATTTCAATTTCACTATTCCAATTCAATTCAAATCCCTAAATGCAATGCAAGAAATCAAAATTGTATTTTCATTTCTTTTCGATTTTCAAATACAATAAAAAAATGAAAAGCAACTAGATCATTGATCAAAATAACTTACACGGACTGGAACTATAATATGAAAGTTCCTCTTATATAATCAACAATCATGCCAAATGTTCAAAAACCCTAATTGAAAAGAAGAAAGAAAAAAGAAAAAAAACTCTCATCAAAATGAAATCAAACCCAAATGTAAACACATTTATGGCTTTACAAATAAAACGACTAGTTCAGAGACTCAGGTAAATCCACTGGACCAAATCAATACTTAGAGAAAGGCATTAAAATGAATTTTTTTGCATCCTACAAGAACAATCGCAGTCTAGATAGGAGAACTAGTGCGCTGTATCATAAAAAAAGAGAGAGACAAGTGCATTGGGTTGCTTTGTCTCAAACCAAAAAGTGTGTTGGGGATAATTTTTTTCAAAAGATGAAACAAAAACCCTACCAAGCTCAAAATTATACTTTCCTAAGTGTGATTAGTTTCTAAACAAGTCAAATTGAGTTAGATTGAAAGGTCTAAAATGACCAGGAAAAAGAAACCACTATAGGGACATCTTGTTCTCCAGTGATGTCACCAAGTTATTTGATGGAAAATTCTCTTCTATGGACATAAGTGAACTCGCTAGATCCAGTGGCTTGATCTAGAAACAACAGAAGAAAAATACTTGTGCTTTCCTTAGAGAAATTTGAGCATGAGGAAAGACCTACCTAGATTCCAATGCAAGGCCTCCTCTTCTCTTGGCTTGTAAGGTTCAAATCCAGCTCCAAATGCTATAAGTGGAAATTGCAAAACAACTATAATAAGCAAGAGAAATACAAGATAAAAATAACGAGACTAATATCTCTAATCAATGAGTTAACAATGAATTGAAATACATAGGCATCAAATTGACATAAGTATAAAAAAAAAATATTTTTGTATTAATGAAATGTAGGAGAAGATTACAACCCTTTTACAAATCTTGACCATGTGGATGTCTCCCACCTAAATTGTCCTTCCTTAGCCACAAAGCAAATCTTCAATCACAACTCTACGATGGTAATTGATCCTTAGGTAAAAATAAACAACATCGAGGCATAGCTAAGAGTCTCCAAAATCCAACCCAGACTCTATGGGAGGCAGCGAATTTATAGGGTAAAAGGGGTAGTTTGGGTTTTACCAATCTAGGACATAGATCCACATATGAGGGAGGATATGTTATAGGGAAAAGAGATAATACCTCAAGGATATGAATTCGAGATATCAATCAATATTAAATGGTTAAAACCACTTGGAAGCTTCTGGTAAGAGAAGATTCAAAATTATTTCTAATTTTCACCAAATTCTAGAGGGAATTGCACCTGTAGTGAAGGAACGTTCTCTATTCAGTGCAGTTGCTCAGTTATGATACATGCATGCATGTTGCTAAAAGAGAAAGTGTGATGGGTCCAAAAACTAAGGTTATAAGTTGATTAACCCAATAAACTTGGACTTCTTGGAGAGATAAAGCTTAAGGTTTTACAAAGAGATGATTGCAAGGTCAAGGATGTTCATTGATCTAGTTTCTAGGCCATTTGGGCAGATGTGAAAAAATCACCTGTAACAACCATTGATTAAGATGTATAATCGAATATTTGTAACAATTATTTATGTTTATTAGCAAATATGTTATTTTGTATTGACTTTCGTTGTTTCGATCCTCTTGTAATCTAATTTGTTTCAATAACATTATTTTCTTAATGTATTTTTTGAGTCCATGCAATGAAGAATGTGGTATCCTCCTTACATTGAAAAGCTTTGTATTACGTTCCATAGTATCTTCATCAATGCCCATGTTCTTAGAGCTAGAATTTAATGGCTTGCATACTTTTCTAACAAAACGTGCCTCGAAAATTTCCTTCTTTCTTATATATTTTTTGAGTTGATGCAATGATAGTCATGATCTCATATTTTCATTAATAAACTATGTGTCATTTTCTATGTCATTTTAATTCACATTCATGTTTTCAAAGTAATTCTTATTAACGTCACTATGTTTTCTATTGGATTATTTTGTACATTTCTCTTCATTACCTGCTTCAATAGGACATGAAATGTTTTTTCCTTGTACTATATCGGGTCAGAGATTCATAATGAAAATGACAAAAAAACAACATGCAAACGAACATTTCGACTCATTGGGTATTAGGATGATATGACCAAAAAAACATTAAGCTAGTAGGAATTGGTATCAATTTCAGAGGTGGCACATGTATTTCATCCTTTTCAAATTGAATTGAAAAAAATTCCATGCACATTCCACACAAAAGTATCAATCCAGATATGCAAGTATTAATGATAAAGCCAATGTAATCATCATCTATCAGAAAAGGGAAAATGATGTGAATTTTCTAGAGTTATAAAATACCAGCCAACAGAGTGAACCCAAAAAAAGAATCGATAGAGAAAATTTCACAATCTATGACAGTTCATCATAATAAAATAGTTTGCAATTACGAAAATAAAAGAAGTGCAACAATCACACCAAAAATAGATAGATCCACACTATTAATACAAATAAAACTTAAAGGATTGACAACGATGAAGAGCGTACAACGAGGAAGAGCCTATATTGTTTACTTGTCTAATATGATCCAATCGCACTAGGTGGACCTGAAGAGAAAGGGATCCTTTCGCTGAGAGGAATGGTTTACACAACAAATCACAACTGCACTAATTGTGTGTACCTGACAAAATTTATGAGCAAGCCCTGCGATTATCGGAAGACCCTATTCGATTATAATGTTCTATGTTGACAATATGGGAAAATGATGTGTTGCAAATGCATCATAAATCTTGTTGGACGATAAAATGAACACTTTAATCCATTTGTTGTTAGTGGTGATACAATATGCCCATATTCTTAGCACATAATATTATAATCGAGAAAATGAATAATTTGATCAATGATCCATCGTATTGATTGAATGAATGTAAGTTTTTTGAAATTGAAACCTTATTAATGACTAATAGTTTATAGTAAAATTTTTATAAATTAATGTTTCTTATTTATAAGGAAATAAGATTATTTAATGTTTATGAAAGTGCTTATTTCCATAGATTAATGTTTCTTATTTAAAATGATATAGTAATGTTTAATATTTAATGTTTATTAGAGTTTTTATTCCTATTTAAATTAATTTCATGTCTACAAAATAAAGTTTCCTATGTATTTCCATTCTCACACACATATTCCATCACCCACACATTCAACTCTCATCTCACATGATTAAATATACAAAAGTTTTCAATGGGAAAAAACTTAAAATGAAACAATACAAGAAAATCTCACTAGCAACTCTTGTCTTGCTCTCACTATAAGAGCACTAACTAAATAAAATCTGCGTAAAATCCATACATATGGTATGTTTCTATCATATTTTAACAATATCAACACGCTAATGGTTACTGTGAATGAGAAAAGTCATAATATAGGAAAAGAATGTGAAATTTTGCTAATAGGAAATCTATATGAAAAACCACAAAACTTGTGATGAAACATTTTGTTACACTCAAATAATACATATTCAACACACTTTGATGCTAGGTGGATTTTATACTCACTAGCACAAACCCAAAATTTATTGTACAAACTTCATCCTTCGCACATCGTTAATTGAAAACATGAAAACACTAACCAAAGAGACAAAACCAAGACATTACAAACACGTTAACTACAGACCCTAGCAGCTAAATATGAAATTTTTTTAAATGAAAAATAGTTTAAAAATAATTTTTTCTCTGCAGAATAAAGTTTCATGTGCACCCCCATTCTCCATATAGTAAAAGCTTCGCAAAAGGGAAGCTGCGAAGCTTCGTACAAGAAAGATGTGCACAATGAAACATAATAATAACAGATTAACGTTAATAATTTAACATTGATTTTGTCCCTGTCAAATAAAGTTCCCTATGCACCCACCATTCTCCCCCACATACCCCATCCTCTGCATAGCCAAAAGATTTGCATAATGAAACATAATAATATTCATCCAAACATCCTTCATTCCCCAAAGATTCATAACTATATAAAATCACAGCTCTATGCAATTGCTCTTATTAGCCATAGAGGTAGGGATTATGTCATCAATGCACAATATAGTTCCATCTCCGCACAATGAAACATAATAATAACATATTAACACTATCAAGTTAACATTAATTTCACTATGCACCCCTGGTTCGCCCGCAAATACCCCGTCCTCCCCACATTAAAAAATCCACACAAGGAAAGATTTTAACATTAATTTCGTCTCTGCCGAATAAAATTCCTTATGCACCTTCGTTCTTCCTCACATACCCCATCCTCCGCATTGTAAAATATCTGCATAATGAAACATAATAATATTGATTCAAAATTTGTTCATAGTTAAATTAATGAAAATTCCCTTTCCATCCTCGTTCTCTTGCACATACCTTGTCCTCCGAAAATATTCATAGCTCTATAAAGTCACATCTCTACGCAACTGCTCTCCCGCACATACTATGTCCTTTGCACATTAAAAGCTCCACATAAGTAAAAATAATAATATTAATTATAAATTTGTTTGGTGCTTCCCCACCCCCTTGCCTTTGCAAAGGACCTACAAATATGTCAATTCTAGCACCATTGGGTAGAGAAATAACACACTGTGAGAGCACTCACAAAAATCACAATTGTACACAACTACTCTCCTGCACGACTAAATTTGTGAAAGTTTCAAATACAAATAAGTTTAAAATTAATTTCTGCATTGCACAATAAAGTTTCCTCTGCACCCCTATTCTCCCACACATATTCCATCCTCTGCATGGAAAAAAATTCGTAGAAAGAAACATAATAATATTAAATGAAAATTTTGTTGAGCCGCCCTAGCTTATGCAAAGGGCTTGCAACTACATCAATTCATGCATCATTGCGTAAATTGTTTGTGTCAGAACACTAACCAATGCAATGGATACTCACAATAAGTGGAGATTTGTATAGCCCTCCCCCATCGTCGGCGTATGCAAAGGGCCTGCACCTCCGTCAATTTTTGCATCATTGAGCATAGCAATAACTTAAGGGTGTCATTGTCCCAACAATGTGACATACAATTGAAAATTAAAATTCGGACTTCTTGAAAATTAGAAAAATATATTTTTTAATTTACAAATAAATAGAAATATTAAACATTTTTCTCAAAGCTTTGGTTAAAATTGCAAAAACACAACCAAATAATGTTAAGTCAACACACTTTAACCATGAAAAAAATGCTATAATCCTTTAAGACAAAGGCTAATTATGTAATTGCTAAAAAAAAAATATTATGATATATAATATAATAATAAAAAATCAAAATAATTATAATCTAACATGTTATTTTAACATTTCTTGAAATACATCTAAGCGTGAAATGTAATTTCTCTATTTTAATTGAAATTTTCTCATCCATGTGCCATTTTCGTTATCGTTGTTCGAATGAATTTAAGAATCATAAATGTATCTAATAGAGAGTGGATCAAAGAGTAAAGAGCATTTTAAATGTTTCTATTTCGAAGTAATTTTAGTTTTAAATTTAATTAGAATTATGTTAAAAGTTTAAATGATATTCATAAAGAAATTTCTTATTTAAAATTTTATTTATAAAACTTTGATTTTTATAAATTATTTAAATTATTAATTTTTTAAAAAATAATTAAATATATAAAAATCTACTTCATTAAAAATTAAATAAAATATATTAAAAATAAAATTATTTACATACTCTACATGGGTGGGACTACTTGTAAATATCTTTTTAAAAATCTGAGAATTTCGTAAAAATTATAAATAAAACAATTTAGATACCCAGTATCAAATTAGAAATAAAAACAAATCGGCTAAAATCGCAGGACACCGCCAGCGACGCGGGTTTTTAAAGACGTGTAGACGCACTAATAAAATATTAATAAGCATTGCGATTAAAAGAATCAAAACTGCTGAAGCAAAGTCGAGTCGATGTCAAGCCGACGTTCACAGAAAAAAAAATGGTGAATTCACATCCCACCAAACACCAACGAATTTTTGGCTTTAATCAAAGTTGTGGTCAAAGTGGATCCGGTCATACCCGCCCCCACAACGATAAAAATACATTAAATTATTGGAATTTTTTATGATCGAAACGTGTTCATATTGGAGTTGAATTGACTTGGATAATGAGCAGTGGAATCTCTTTTGTTTTCCCTCCATTATTTCGCTGAAACTTCGAATAAAATACAATGCCCTTCTTATATATGTAGAATTGTGGGAACATTGATGGAAATCCATGGTATTTCCCCAATACAGATGCGTGTGAAATCCTTTTTGGCTTTTGATGACCTTTTAACAGGTTGGTATATTTTGCTGATATGATTATGGGTTTATATGTAAGGCAGTGCATTTTCGGGCATGTTTCTCTATATTATCTACTGCTGTAAATGGTGTTAGTAAATTATGTTTAATGTTTTCGGCAGCATTATGAAACCTATTATCTTGCTCATTGGGTGAAGGGTACCATTATCCATGATTATGAAACCTATTATCCTGCTCATGGGGTGAAGGGGTACCATTTGTTGAAAATATTAAAGTCACTTGCGTACCCTGTGCAGGTAGAAACAGAGTACAAAGGGGCAGAGAGCTTGCGTGCACAAAACTGTGCATTCAAGAGGAATGGAGAATCGTAAGGATGAAATTAAATGTTTATGGGTAGCAACCACCATTGCAGAGATGAAATTATGTTTGTATGGACATAGCCATACTTGCAGAGAAGAAATGAAGACTTTCGTTGTTAAACCACGCAACAGCAGAGTTTTAATGAAAACAGTATTTTCGGGATTTTAAGCCCTCAACAACCAAACAGGAGAAATTTCGTTTAAACGCGCCAAGTACTTTTTAAGTTTTGATTTGGGCCACGTCATCTTTCGTCTCCACTAGACATTTCTATGTCGCAATCGCAAATCACAGCAGCAGAGTGTTTAAGTGTCTTGTTGATATGGAAAAGTTTCGATGCGATGCGATGTGGCCCCACCACAATCGCAATCGCACATCGCAAAGAGACAATGTATTTTCCACATCCGAAATGTGTTACCGCCGATTGAAAGTTTGCGATACGATGTGGTCCCACCACAATCACATATCGCAATTGCATTCACCAAAGTCAACTGCCATATGTTGTGTTCCATTGAAAGTTTGCGATGCAATTATCACAATTGCACATCGCAAATCTCATATCGCCATCCAACTAGACCACAGGGTCATTGTAATATTTGCGATGCGATTGTCGCAATCGCAATCGCAACACCCAAAATATGTTTTCTGCCGGTCCATCGCACATCGCCAATCGAAATCGCAACATCGCAAGTTTGTCATTCAAACCATTTGTTTCGCCGATCGCCGATCGCCGATTGCGATGTGGGCTCCACTCGTACATCGCTCACATGAAAGTTTTATGTTTCGGCAATGTATTTTCTTTGTAATTTGTTTTATGTTTTATGTTACGGCCTACCATATAAAAAGTGAAAAATCCCGTAGGCTCATTGCATCATTGTTGTATTGTTGTGTAAGCCTGCAGGAAAAGAAAAACACAGTGAAGCATAACAGAGCACTATTTGTACAGTTTTGAGAGACAGGGAAGATTAGTGTGCACTGCGTCTATAGCAGTCAGTCTAGTTTTTGTAAATCCCTTAGAGGAGGAAGAAATCTATCATTTTTTAATAGTTTTAGTTCTATTAATGAAATAGAAAGCATTTTTATGCCATCTCTCTCCAGTAGTAAACAAAATTATTTTTATTCTCTGTGTTAGAAGGAGAGTATTATTCTCTCAGTCATTGTTCTGAAATTATGAGAAATTCCAACATGGTATCAGAGCTAATCAGGCTCTTTGAAGGTTTCAAAGAAGCTGAAGGAAGAAGAAGATTTGTTGCAGCAGTTCTCCAGCAGCGTGAAGGCTCAGCAGAAGTTAAAGTCTAGGTATTTCTCAAAAAAACAGAGTTTTGTTTTTTTTAAAAGAGCAGTCCTCAGAGACAGAGTTTGTCTTTTAAAGAAGGAAATACAGTTTGTTTGAAAAACACATTCAAGTTTAGTTCAGAGTTCAGTTTATAAGAAATCGCTGGACTAAGCACTAGTATGAGTATTGGAAATACTAAGCTCCCACAATTTAATGGGAAGAACTATGATTATTGGGCCATTACCATGAGAGCCCTGTTTGCCTCACAAGATTTATGGGAATTTGTAGAAGATGGTTTTGATGAACCAGTTGATGAGCAGACCTTTAATGCCTTAACTCAGGCAAAGAAGGATTTATTGAAGAGTAATAGAAAGAAGGACTCTAAAACCCTCTTCTATATCTATCAAGCAGTATATGAGAGTGTGTTTCCAAGGATAACAATAGCTAAGAGATCCAAGGATGCATGGGATACCCTGAAGATAGCCTATCAAGGTATGGAGAAAGTGAAGACAGAAAAACTACAATTGGTGAGGAGATATTTTAAAACTCTCTGTATGAAAGAGTCCGATAACATAGACTCATTCTTCACACATGTGATTGGAATGGTCACACAGATAAGGTCCCATGGAGAAACACTTGTAGAAAGAAGGATTGTGGAGAAACTATTGATGAGTATACCCTCCAGGTTTGATGTTATTGTTACCACCATAGAAGAGACAAAAGATCTCTCAAAGTTCACGGTAGATGAACTTCATGCATCATTGATGATTCATGAACAGAGATTGGAAATATCAGTAAACCCATCTCTAGAGCATGCCTTCAAGACCCAGATGCCTTTTGGAAGAGGAAGAGGTCAAGGCAGAGAAAGAGGAAGAGGCAGAATCCAAAACAGAGGAAGGAACAACCCTTCACATTCACATGCAAGGAGAAACAATCAGAATCAAAGAAACAGCCAACAAGGTGGACATCAACATGCTCATGGACAAAGGTATGACAAATCCAATGTCCAATGTCATTATTGCAAGAAATATGGGCACTATGCCAATGAATGTAGGAAAAATAAAAATGACATGAATAATAGGCAGAATGCTAATGTAGCAAGAGAATAAAAGAACCCAAAGAATGTGTTGTTAACATGTAATGTAGCACAAGATAAACAAGATGATGTATGGTTCTTAGATTTAGGCTATAGTAATCACATGATTGGAAACATAGCAATGTTTTCCAATCTTGATGAAGAAGTTAAATCAGAAGTAACCACAGGAACTGATACTAAGATTTCTGTCAAGGGAAAAGGCAGAGTTAGTATACGTGCAAGAAATGGTGAGCAGAAATTTGTGCCAGACGTGTACTATGTTCCTGGCTTGAAATGTAATCTTTTGAGCGTTGGGCAGCGCATAAACAAAGGTTACAATGTATTCTTTAAGAATGATGTGTGCACAATAATGGATATACCTCCAAGTAAGAAGATTATTGCTGAAATACAAATGAACAATAGAATGTTTCCACTCAAGCTCAATACTGAATTGAAGGGAAAAGAAAAGAATGTAGTAGCTGTAACTCAATTGGTCTTTCAAAAAGAAGTGAAAGATGAGAACTGGTTATGGCACTTGGGATTTAGACATCTCAATTTCGGAGGTCTGAATTAGTTGCACAGAAAAGGAATGGTAAGAGGTCTACCATTGACTGAGAAACCAGACAGCCTATGTGAAAGCTACATCTTGGGAAAACAACATAGAGAAAACTTTCCATCAGGAAAGAGCATAAGGGAAAAAGCACCCTTAGAAATTATTCATTCAGATTTATGTGGGCCGATGCAAACAACATCAGTTTCAGGTAGCAATTACATGTTGACCTTCATTGATGATTTCACAAGGAAAGTATGGGTTTATTTTCTGAAATATAAAAGTGAAGTCTTTGAAATTTTTTGTCATTTTAAAGCTCTTCTAGAGAAATAGAGTGGGTAGCATATCAAAGTTCTTAGAACTAACAGAGGAGGTGAGTACATCTCAAAAGAGTTTCTGCATTTTTGCAGAGAGAATGGCATACACAAATAGTTTACTACAAGGTACACACCACAGCAAAATGGAGTTGCTGAAAGGAAGAATCGAACCATAATGGAAATGGTGAGAAGTATGATGAAGGAAAAACACTTGCCAAATGAGTATTGGGCAGAAGTTGCAAATTGTGCAGCATACATCTTAAATAGATGTCCAACAAAAGTTGTAATGAACAAAGTTCCAGAAGAAGTGTGGAGTGGCAGAAAACAAGGAGTCACCCACATGAGAGTTTTTGGATGTGTGGCATATGTACACATTCCAGATCAGTTGAGGAAGAGGTTGGATAGTAAGGGGGAGAAGTGCATCTTCCTTGGATATTGTGAAGATTCAAAAGGATATAGATTATATAACCCATCCGCAAAGAAATTTGTAATAAGCAGAGATGTGCAATTCATTGAAGAGGAAGCATGGGATGGAAGCATTGAGAAAATAGTCAATGTCAAAAGCTGTTTGTCTCATGATGAAGATGAGGAAGATGTGGCTGAAAATAATACCTCATTGGTAGCGCCACCTCCACCAACACAAGGACAACAAGGGACACCACAAGTAGGAGTAAGAACACCCTTGAAAAGAAATGAGAGTGTTTTTCCAAGCACACCACATGGAGCAGATTTGAGTACTACTTCAAGCACAAGTACACCAAATGAAAGAGGAACAAGATTCAGAAATATTAATGAGATTTATGAGCAGGAAGCGGAAAATGAAGGTATGAACTCCTTATTTGCTTTGTATTGTCATGTGGATGATCCTATTCATTTTGAAGATGCCATAAAAGATAGAAAATAGATAGAAGCTATGGATGATGAAATTAATGCCATAGAGAATAATAAAACATGGGAGTTGGTTGATCTCCCAAAAGGTAAAGAAGTTATTGGAGTAAAATGGGTCTACAAGACCAAAAGCAATGCTGAAGGCAAGATAGAAAGACACAAGGCTAGACTTGTTGTCAAGGGATATAAGCAGCAACATGGAAGAGACTATGAAGAAAATTTTTCACCAGTTGCAAGAATGGAAACAGTGAGAGCAGTGCTGTCCATAGCAGCACAAAACAAATGGAAGGTTTACCAAATGGATGTAAAATCAACATTTTTAAATGGAGTTTTAATGCAAGATGTTTATGTTGAACAACCTCTAGGCTATGAGAAAAAGGGCCAAGAGCACAAAGTGTCCAGATTGAAGAAAGCTCTTTATGGGCTGAAGAAAACACCAAGAGCATGGTACAGTAGGATAGATTCCTATCTACTGGAAAATGGGTTTGAAAAATGTGAAGGTGAACCCACATTATACATCAAAGAAAAAGATGGTAAGATGCTCATTGTTGTTTTGTATGTTGATGATGTGATATTCACAGGTAATGATGATTATCTCATTGAAAAATTTAAAAGAGTTATGAAAGAAGAATTTGAAATGACTAACATGGGATTGTTAAGATACTTCTTAGGAATAGAAGTAGAAAAAAATGAAAATGAGATTTTTATCTCACAAGAAAAATATGTTAATGAAGTATTGAAAATATTTAATATGCAGGAGTGTAAGGTAGCAATTACTCCCACAATAATGGGATTGAAGTTGAGTAAAGATGACAACAGCAAGGATTTTGATCCAAGTTTGTATAAAAGCATAGTTGGTAGCCTCATGTATTTGACTGCAACTAGGCCAGATATTATGCATGCTGTTAGTTTGATTTCCAGATTTATGGAGAGGCCAAAAGAAGCACATTGGCAAGTAGCAAAGCGAATTTTGAGGTATGTGAAAGGAACTAAAAGGTATGGGATTTTATATACTACTTCAGAAAATTCAGAATTAATTGGGTATACTGACAGTGACTGGGCTGGAAGTGTAGATGATCGGAAAAGCACATCCGGTTATGTTTTTCATATGGGTTCAGGAGCCATTTCATGGGCTTCTAAGAAAAAACCTATTGTAGCATTATATACAACATAGGTAGAGCATGTGGCAGCTACAGTAGCAGCATGTCAAGTAGTATGGATGAGAAGAATGTTGAGGAATTTGTGTCAATAACAGGTAAAAGGCACAATGATTTATTGTGACAATAGCTCAACTATTGCATTATCAAAGAATTGTGTGTTTCATAAAAGAACGAAGCACATAGATGCCAATTTTCACTATATCAGAGAATTGGTGAACAATGGAGAAATTGTTTTACAACATTGTAGAACAGAGAAGCAGTTTGCAGATATTCTAACAAAGCCATTGGGGTAGAAGAGTTTTGAATATTTAAGAAAATGCTTGGGTATGACTGATAACCTAGCCGCTGACTTTAAGGGGGAGTGTTGAAAATATTAAAGTCACCTGCGTACCCTGTGCAGGTAGAAACATAGTATAAAGGGGCAGAGAGCTTGCGTGCACAGCACTGTGCATTCAAGAGGAATGGAGAACCATAAGGATGAAATTAAATGTTTATGGGCAGCAGCCACCATTGCAGAGATGAAGTTATGTTTGTATGGGCGTATCCGTATTTGCAGAGAAGAAATGAGGACTTTCATGGTTAAACCACGCAACAACAGAGTTTTAATGAAAACAGTGTTTTCGGGCTTTTAATCCCTCAACAACCAAATAGGAAGAATTTTCATTTAAATGCACCAAGTAATTTTTAAGTTTTGATTTGGGCCACGTCATCTATGGTCCCCACCAGAAATTTCTATGTCGCAATCGCAAATCACAGCAGCAAAGTGTTTAAGTGTCTTATTGATATGGAGAAGTTCCGATGCGATGCGATGTGGTCTCACCACAATCGCAATCGCACATCGCAAAGAGACAATGTATTTTCTACATCCGAAATGTGTTACCGCCGATTGAAAGTTTGCGATACGATGTGGTCCCACCAAAATCACATATTGCAATCGCATTCACCAAAGTCAACCGCCATATGTTGTGTTCCATTGAAAGTTTGTGATGCGATTATTGCAATCGCACATCACAAATCTCATATCACCATCCGCCCAAACCACAGGGTCATTGTAATATTTGCGATGCGATTGTCGCAATCGCAATCGCAACATCCAAAATATGTTTTCCGCCGGTCCATCGCACATCGCCAATCGCAATCGCAACATCGCAAGTTTGTCATTCAAACCATTTGTTTCGCCGATCGCCGATCGCCGATTGCGATGTGGGCTCCACTCGTACATCGCTCACATGAAAGTTTTATGTTCCGGCAATGTATTTTCTTTGTAATTTGTTTTATGTTTTATGTTACGACCTACCATATAAAAAGTGAAAAATCCCGTAGGCTCATTGCATCATTGTTGTATTGTTGTGTAAGCCCGCAGGAAAATAAAAACACAGTGAAGCATAACAGAGCACTATTTGTACAGTTTTGAGAGACAGGGAAGATTAGTGTGCACTGCGTCTATAGCAGTCAGTCTAGTTTTTGTAAATCCCTTAGAGGAGGAAGAAATCTATCATTTTTTAATAGTTTTAGTTTTGTTAATGAAATAGAAAGCATTTTTATGCCATCTCTGTCCAGTAGTAAGCAAATTTATTTTTATTCTCTATGTTAGAAGGAGAGTATTATTCTCTCAATCATTGTTCTGGAATTATCATAAATTCCAACACCATTATCCATGATTATGCACTGTTGATTATGTACAACGTTTTTTTTCTCTCAAAAAATCCATCACTACAGACTTTATTTTTGTTTAGTTGTCAAATCCAGAGAAGGATTATGTATTCCTGAGAGCTATCTGGGCATGATTTTTTCAGTTGCTCCTTGAAATTTTGAATCCAAGAGAGAAATTGTGCTTGCTCTATCGTTATGGCCCAAACTATTAAGCTATTCAACATCAGCCTACTTATCTTCATCATCGCTGTTTTTCTTGCCAAAGCAGTGGAGGAAAGTGTGTGCAACCATGACTTTAACTATACGAAGGGCAGTACGTTTGAGAGAAATCTGAAGAGAGTCTTCAAGAATCTTGTTCAACACACCTCTCAAACTAGTTTTAACACTTGTGTCTATGGCCAAACATATGGCCTCCTCCAATGTATGGGAGACACAACAGTCGATGAATGACACAACTGTTCACAAGAAGCAACCACTAGAATTCGACAGGACTGTGGGAGTGCCGGCGGTGGTGCAATCTGGTTGGATGCCTGCTTCTTGCGTTATGAAAACTACAGTTTCTTCGGACAATTTGATATTGTTTATGCAGTTTATCTTTACAATCTAGATAATGTGTCTACCCCAGATGTGTTTAACGTGGATTTTGAGAGGCTATTCTCCAATTTGTTAGCTGAAGAAACATCTGGATCTAAACTATATGCTTCTAGCATTACTATAGATTCCTTGTCTCAAAGGATTTACAGTGTGGTGCAGTGCTGGAGAGATATATCTAGTAAAAATTGCAAAGCTTGTCTCTCATATACAATCAATTCTATTTTGTCAAGTTTTTCTGGGAAGGCAGGAGCTAGGGGTTTGATCGTAAGCTGCACTGCTCATTATGAAATATATCCTTTCTTTAATTAGATTTTCCCTCCATCCCCATCTCCATCCCCGGAGTACGCGCCAACTATTACACCAGTGAAGCAGATCATGAAGTCGAGAGATATTACACCGCTGGCTTATGCACCAGGTTCGAAGCAAATCCCAGAGTCAATTAAAGAGTCACATAAGAAGTCTTCAAAGAGAATAATCATGATTTTAGGTGTGATTGGCAGCTTGCTTCTGGTGTAGGTTTAGCTGTAGGTTTCTCAAATTAATGGTGGATTTTGCTGTGGTTTTTGGGAACCGAGATGATTGTGTGGTGTTGAAGTGCGAGGTTCACGAGATAATCGAGAGAGGATTCTTTGGAGGCTTTTGGTGTGGTTGTTGTGTGGGGTCAATGAGGATTTTTCATGCACGTTGTGTTGTGGTTGCTTTAGATGTATCGTTACTCTTATTCTCCATATGTAATGTTTGGTACCATTATAAGAAACAATATTGTTTTCTCTAGATTGAAACTTTCCTGAAATTTTAATCAGTAATTTTCAAGTATTGTGTTTTATGAAGTTTCTCCTTTATGCAACTCGGGAAAGTATTTATAGGCTTCATTTTATTTTTTGTAATTTTCAGGTGTTGTGTTTTATGAATTTTCTCCTTTATGCAACTCAGGAAAGTATTTATAGGCTTCATTTTATTTTTTGTAATTTTCAAGTGTTGTGTTTTATGGAGTTTCTCCTTTAAGCAATTCCGGGAAAGTATTTATAGGCTTCATTTTATTTTTAATTAAATTGTTATTTTCACGCAAATAATAATATAATGTAATGTTTTATTGGTGTGAGTGTTAATAGGATGTTCCAGTGAGTAAATTTGCAAGATGATCAATGTGTTTATGAATTATTTAATATTTGTTTAATTTTATTAAATATTTAAAAATATATTTTATTTTTTAAAGTTGAATCTCATTTTAATACAATTTTTTAATAAAATAATGTTTTTTTTCATTAGATATATTTAATTTTGATTTAATTTATAATTTTTTTTTGGTTAAATAATATGTTATCACATTTATTTATAAAAAATAACCCAAAATTATGAAAAATTAAATCAATATATTATTTTTAATTTTTTTTTATGTCACTGTTTTTGAGGAAATAGTTAATGATGTGGCCTAAAAATTGCTGCTGCACTGGCATGTTGTTGAGACAAAAAGTTACTTGATGGTTTCAAATAAGTGATTCCATCTTTCCTCTCTTGGAATTTCTTGAAAACTTCATCTATTTCTATGTATATTTCAAAAGTAGACTTGTTGATGAAGGGATGTTTGATTTCATATTTAATTATCAAATCAAAATCTAAAGCTTTGAGAAAAGCTTTCCTTGTCATGTGGCCCTTAATTCTTGCAAACTTAGCTTTGTCAATGACAATGGTATAGATCTTTTTGCAATACTCCTCCAAGTATATTAGTGTGTCATTAGGAGCTACTGATCCAGGCAATCTTCTCTTGTTCAACACATTAATCTTAGTTTGAAATATTTGGACAACAATGTCCAAACTTTGATTCAAAAAATTCTTTTTCTGCAATACTTTCTTGATTTCCAGGATAGTAGTTTTTTTTTCTATAATATAGAGCAACTCTGTCGTGCTTTTTGAGTTTAATATTTTAGTCATGTCTGATGCTTTTGCTGGTTTCTGCTTGAGTGTTGTCTTCTCTTGTTCAATGACTATTTTGCATCTGTTGATTAATTTTTCCTATTCAAAAACGATTTGTATGGATGGCCATACTTCTGTCATTGCTTGGCTTATTTATGTCTAGATACTCTCCTTGGCTTGGGCCAAGGTGTCTGCCAATAGAATCTCACTTTCTAACTTTTGAACCTTTAGTGTCAATCTATGAGACTTTTGCATTTCTTCCATGTACAAGGTGTCATTTTTGATCTTCTAAGTTTCCAAGGCTTTGAATTTCTCTAGCAGTTTGAAGAAAATTTACCAAAGATATTAAATTATTTACAGATAGGAACAATAAAAATACCCAGCAACAAAACACATAAACTTGAACACAGTTGTTTATCTGGGAAAAACCCCAAATCCGGCGAAAACCCCCCTACTAAAATTTCATTAGCCTTGGCCAAAACCCTAGCCAATCTGGCCATGTGAGCCTTCACCGCTCACCTCCCTGGCCTAATTTACAATGAAGTGCTCTGGGCCTTTTATAAGCTCCATTACATGCAATACCATGGGCCAAAAACCATGGGTGCACAATACCATGAGCCCCAAAACCATCACCTTTTAACTTGGTCAAACTTGACTCTAACCCCGAGTCAATTTACCTAACATTCCCCCCTTAAACTTGACTTGGGGTTCTTTGACTAAATCCAGCCAACCTTGCCAAGTGAGTGAGCCCCACTCACTTTAGTCATTACCTCCCTCAAATTTTTATACCCAAGGTAGTTGTTAACTTGGCATCCCCATATCACCTAGGTCTAACCCAGAATTTACCAGTGATTACCCAGGGGTACGCATGCCATACCATGTCTTACAGTTGTATTTCCATTTTCATGTAATAAAATTTTGACTCCATTACAAGAAATTTTTTTTTTGTACCCTTGTTTCTCTCTTAGTATAACCATCATCTCATATTTCATGGACCTCTCACAACCCATTTTCTATGCTGCTCATTGTCAGCCAGTTTTTCTTCTGCCAGGACTGGCACATCTGATCTGTATTCAGCTTTAATTTCGATCTTGTAGTCACTGTAAATTTCCTCCCATCGTCGATACACCAAGCTATATTAGATTGTGCATCGTACAAAAATTCATAGCACGCCCTGCACGTAACCCCTTCCTTGAACATAATGCTACTCACTGATGTGTTTCTTGCCTACAACGTTACGATAAAGGAGAGAGCTTGTCCCTCCAAATGCCCCCCCACCCTCTTTGTAATGGTTATCAACCTTCAATTCCATCCGCCTTCATCAACATTCTACTCAATTGCTCGGTCCCGCCCACCATGGTATTGTTGTAGGCATGGCCCATTATGCTTAACCTCACTCCTCCATTCCTCAAGCATGGCACCTTCCTGTAAAGAAAAAGCACAATTCTAGCTTTGTAGCCTGCAATGGGGGTGAAGGCACATATTGATAAGTCAAAATGATGGCGAGAACCATTGCACCATCCAGATGGAGGACATAAGTTGGTCGCAATGTTACATGGCTCAGTAGTTGCCCCTTAACATATTTTATGTGTCCGTTGACTACGTAGAATCTGCATTGGTCTCCTTCTTTGTAGCCTTGAATCCAACGTCGGTCACCGGTGTCCACTTCATGACTCTCTCTTGTCATCCAGCCAATGCACCACTCACATAGTTATGAACCCATCATATTGCAGGTCTCTTTCGCATGGGATCCTACAAGAAACAAGAGACCAGGTCTTGATCTCTTGTCTGGTAATTGAATAGATTTCAACGACGAATTATTTCACATTCCCAGGCATCACTCCAGGCATCCACATCGCTTGTACAAGTTTGTCCCACCGACTAGTGCTTTCATTGCCTTGTCACCCTCATCAAGCATCCTCCTTGACACCATTTCCACTATGGATAACATCAACTGAAAGCTTTCCCAATTCCATGCTCATTGCCTGTAAAAATGCCTCCAGTGAAATTTAAGGAATCGATGCATGCCCTGTCGCATCCTTGCAACTAGCTTTCACCTCCTCCAGGACATCCACTGATGCTCTCGACGTTAGGGTCGGGCCCCTTCTGATGGGGTCGCTTTCCGCTAATTCTTGCACCAACTGCTCTAGCCTGGGGCCGAGTAAACTATCCTCCATATTCCTTTTCATATATTACTCTGATTCTGACACTAATGTCTCTGCATTCGCATATAAGCTCCATCTCTGAATTTCTCGGACCAAATTCTTATTACTGCTAGTTGACAGATCTGGGCAGTGGCAGCACCATTGTCCTCTTTATCCATCGAGAAACCCGCCATGGAATTACCCATGGAATCAATCAATCGGATATTTCCTATTTCCTAGCAACACCATGCTCTGTATGGCCAGATTTGCAAAAGGCTGCATTAATTTCTCCATTCACAGGCCAATAAAACCCTTGGCTACAAAGGCATCCCTCTTAAGCCAAATATGGCTATGATACCAAATGAAGAAAATTTACCAGAGATATTAACTTATTTACAGAGAGGAACAATAAAAATAGCCAGCAACAAAACACATAAACATGAACATGGATCTTTATCCAGGAAAAACCCCAACTCTAGGGAAAACCCACCCTAATGAAATTTCAGTAGCCTTGGCCAAAACCCTAGCCAATCCACCCATGTGAGCCTTCACCGCTCACCTCTCTGGCCTACTTTACAATGAAGTGCTCTGAGCCTTTTATAGGCTCCATTACATGCAATACCATGGGCCAAAAGGCCATGGGTGCACAATACCATGTGCCCCAAAACCATCACTGTTTAACTCGGTCAAAATTGACTCTAACCATGAGTCAATTTACCTAACAAAACTTCTCATTCTCTTGTTTTTGTATGGTTAAATCTTGCACAAGTCTAGTTGAATCACCTATTTTTGATGTAGATTCCATTGTTGTTGATAAAAAGTTGGGTTATGTACCTGCAACTGCAATTTGTACCGCTATAACTCAGATCATAGCAAGCTGAGTTGACTGCTCTTTTTCCTTCAATATACTCCATCTTCTTTATCTGAATGTTCTTCTTAATGATGAGTTTGAGCATCTCTTCTCTATTTTGTTCACTCTCCTCTATTTTCTTTGTCAGGGGGTCTTCCGTGGAAGGTATATTTAGTTGTTTTCATAGAGATGAAATGTATGCATCCTTCTTCTTTAAAATTTCCTCTACAAGTTTACAATCCTTTGGTTCATACCCAATCTTGACCACAATGTCTTTTAAAGACTTTAACTTATGTCTTTAGCTAAAGAGGAGAGTTTATTTTATTTTAAGTTATGATTGTACATTTGATAATGATGTTCTCAACTTAGACAAAGTCATATTTTTATTAGTCATGGTAGAGAAGAGCGTCTCTCCAGAGTGTCTATGAATGACCATTTGGTCTATTGGATGAATCTGATTAGCATCAAATGAGAAAAAAATCTTCTTATAAATGGATGGAGACTTGGGAAAATGTACTTGATTTGGTAAAAAAGCCATTTGCATCCTTCCCTTTTCACTATAAAAAGAAGTCAGTAGCCTATGCTGTGATGTGGAAGTCTGCTTCCAAAATTGACTATAGACATTGGCCTTCAAGGCTTCATTTTTCTGTTTAATATCCAAGAATTTGGAGAAGATAATTTGATCATCAGATGCATTGGTTCCAACTGATTCAATGATATCCATAGACTCTTGAGAAGTTGAAGATGATGATGGAGCATTGGGAACACTCCTTCCTGTTGATGTAGACACCTTTGGATCTCCCAAAGTTATGATTTTTGGTTCTTTTTGGCTATGTTATGTAGAAATTATAAAGTCAGTTTTCTGCTTCTTTTTCCAGATTATGAATTCTTTGACCAAATATATAGAATTTCATGCTTCTTCTCTGGACCTTTTATGCTATTTTCTTTGGGAAATTGGAGTCTGCAGAGTATATGTGGAAAGGTTATGTTCTTCTGCCTTCTGCAATGTATTCTCTATCCACTGATCCTAATTCATAAAATTTTCAATTTCAGGCCTTGGTGTATGATTATATGGAGTTGTCCTCAATTCAACCCTTAGTTTTTAAATTATGCTAAAAGGATCATAAGACCAAGTGAAGTTTGGCTGGAAATTCACCTTTTTAAGAATAACATCTGCCTCAATCCGTGTTGATCTGGTATTGCAAATAAAAGAGCCAATCTTTGATTTGATTTTAAACTATGATTTTCTCTTCCCTAAAACAAAATGTAAATCATCCATGTTAATCATCTGCCTAATATATTCCAAATATAAATTTCTCATTGGAACATATTTGGGAAATTTATATGGTTCCAACTCACAACCATATATTCAAATCGCTATGTAATTCTGGTATAAATACCAGACTCCAGTTTTAACCTGGTCACTCAAATGAAGGATTCTTTTGATGTCCTAGAAAATTCTGGGATCATTTTGACTACTAATAAGTTGTGCAACTGGATGGATGAATGAATCAATGAATTCTACAAAAGAAAATGTATTTGAAATAGATTTGACTGATTATGTCCAATGAATCACTAACTGGTTAATTCCTTGATCATCTTGCTTGTTCAATGTGATAGGCAATGAATCTCCCTACTGAAACATAAACATATGAATAAGTACAAAGGTGTACCTAAACATTCCTTGGGTTTTTAAATTCATCAATTTTTCATGCATATTATCAACCAAAAATTGATTTTAATTGTACATGAATGCAGGTTGATGATCTTTAGAAAAGATAGCAAAATAGCCAAGGATGGGTTCATCTATTGTTTTTTCATCTGGATATCCTATTAAACAAGAAAGCAACGATCTAATGTGCCTGGTAGCCTCAAGAAACACGGAGGATGGATAAGGTGGGGTTTTATTTGGAAATTCAACATCATCAGGAAGGAAGGTCTCAAAAATTTGGGCTCTTTGAGGGAAAGTGAGTTTATGATACAACTCCATAAGAGAAGCTTGGGAGAAAAGGCTTAAAGAGTCATTCTGTGGGATTAGTAGCCTGTTATTTATTGTTTCTGGAGTGATGGATATCAGAATTTTTCCATTCTAAGCTACCACTGCTCTTTTGATGGGATCATACCTGGTTTGACACCAGGTGACCAAGTATGGGAAGTCATGGGTTTGAGGGAATGAAAACAGAAGAAAAATATATTCCCAGAGCTTGATGTCATCTTGCTGATCCAGGTACTTCTATTTTAGCCACAGGTGCAATTCATGAAATTTGAATTTTCACTTTGTGTCAACGATTTTGAAGTATGAATCGGCTAGGGGGATATGGTCGAGGTTGACCGAGGTAGAAGTAGTAGGATTTTCCTCAGAGGCTAACTTTTGGCTTTTTCCCTTGGGGGCCATGTTTTCTGCAAAGGAAAAATAAGAAGGGGTTGTTTCTGTAAATAAAACTTTGTGGCTCGGTGACATATGGTTGAACCAATGGTGCAATTATGTCTCTATAAAACCTGTAATTCAATAGTAAACAGTAAATGAAACAAAGGTGGTAGAAGGAATGATGAAGTATTATTTATAACGGTGCTTGGATTACTGTTATGGGATGACTATTGGAAAATGCAACTGTAGCGGTTTAATGCTAATGGTACAGGAGCTAGCGAGCGATGAAACAACTAGACAATGGCCAAGGGAGTGGGTTTAACAAGACAGGGAGGATAACGGTAAGGGAGCAGAGTCCCAATAGAATGCATAGGTATTAGGATTTTATTTTGCATCGGGAAATGATCAGGAGGAAAAGTCAAATGTCCGTTTACGGGAGTGAAAACCGTCGTTGGGAGGAAAGCAGCCTTTGGAGGGGGTAGGCGGTGGTAAACGGTTTTGAGCGGGGGGGGGGGGGGTGGTGGGGGAGGCAACGATAAACGGTTTTGAGTGGAGGGGGGGGGGTGAAAAGTGTTGTGGAGGCGACATGTAGGCAAGGGCATGCCATTCAGAAAACTACTTTTCGAATCCCCCGCCCCCCCATTAACGAGAAATCGACAAGGGGGTGGGAAAAGGCTTCCCCGCCATTGATCTAGGTGGGGAAGAGATCTGCCATTGTAACTTGCTCTGGAGATAATCGTACCGCGACAAAATCCTTTGTCATTTTCCAACTTAGGATAAAAATATACGCCCTTTATTACAATTAAATTTTAATCACTTAATGAAGCAATTAACATAATTAAACACAATTTTAGCTCCTAATTTAATCTTTGGTGCATTTAAACAAGCAACCATTCTTTTATTTTCTTTATTCAAACAAAGCAAATCATTTCTTTTATTTCTTTCAAACTATGCCTGACATTTGTTTTAATATTTTGCCTTCATTTTTTAGGGAAACTATTCCTATCATTTTCTTCATATGAATAATTTATTTTTCATGAGTCCTAACATTTTTTGTTTTTTTGTCTATTCATGTCCAAACTTAACATTTTTAAAATTTTTCATTTTTTTCTAAAATACCACCTTATCAAAACCAAATAATGTTACAACATGTCCTTTTCATGAAAATATGAAACCTAGAGGCATAATGATATTTTACTATTTTTTCATTGACTTTTTCATTCTTATTAATTGAATTTGCAACCTTTTGCCCTTTTTATTACAGTATTTGTTATTTATTTGTACTATTTGTGGATCTATAAAGTCTCATTTGCATTTTTTGTGGGATGCATAATAATATTTTACTATATTTTCATTGACTTTTTGCATTTAATTTGCAACATTTTGCCTCATTTTTTCCCATTTGTATCTTTTTTTGGTATTTTCCATTTATCTAATGCCTCATTTGTTGGTTTTACATTGTATTTGAATTATTTTTTACATTCTTGAACTTTTTGAGTGTAAGGTCCTAATTGAGACAGTTGGAAAGGAGGATAAGCCTAGGGGAACCCATGGATGGGTGAAAAGGTCATTGATGGTGAACTTAAGTATCCATATATTTGTGGTAATCTTCTTGAAATTAGTATAAAGATCTTCCCCCACAACAAATACTCTTTCTCTGGCTCAATTGTTTCCTCAAATAGCTTGATGGAGGATACTGTGTAATTGAGATGCTTCTAATTGATCCAAGTGACTTTGTGGAACCTCGAAAACAAGTCTTCAAATCTCAGTGAAACCAACATTAGATCAAAGAGATTGTTGGTAGGATTCAAATGGCACAAACAATGCCTCAATCTGAGTCCATATGACCAATTTATAGCATTTTGAAGTTGATAGGACAAACGGGGAAAGTAGGGTCCACAGTGTGCCATGCGGAACCCATGGCTTGAATGAAAAATCCACTTAATAGCCTACCAACGAATTATACTTGTCACTAGATCATTGGTTCCTTAGACCCAAGAATATATATATATATATAGAGATAGAGTGAAAATGTGAAGTTGGGTTACACTTTTTGCCCTTTTTTGAGAAAAAAAAATTCATTTTTTTCTGTTCTTCAACTTTCTGCAAGCCAAAACAATTTTTTTGTTAGAATTTCATTTTGGGATAAAAATAAAAGTTGTCAGAAATTTTATTAGCTTTCTATTACTTATTTTTTGGAATTTTTTTATACACATTTGATATGTCTACTTAGTGTTTCTTTGAGTGTGTGTTTTTTAACAATCAAAGGATTCATAAGAAGTCATGTTAATACACATTGTTGTATTCTTTGAAAACTTGTGTTTTGGAGAAACAAAATGTGTTACAACAATCTAGATAGAGTCTACTTCAGTTTCATTATATTTACAAAGCCAACTGATGCATATCATAATTACTAGAATTTTTTGAACTGATCCAGTATGAAAAAACTTCATATTTTGAATATGTTTCATGATGCACGAAATTTCTCAACATATAGGTTATAAAATAAAAATATAAAAACTACCCATTACAGACGATGGACCAATGTAATGCACCGTAATTTTTTCAATTTTTTTTACAGTGTATTTTGGAAGATACAGAATATTGATTTCACTGAATCATAATGACCTTCAGAAATTGTTTGCACCCATTTTATTACAAAATTAATTAAAATTAGTAAATATTTATGAAATTCCATAAAAGTTATATTTCTTGAAAGTAGATTGAATTATGAAAATGCTTGTCTTGGCTCCGATAGTTAATTCAAAAAGTTTCATGGAGTTTAATCAGTCCAAAGTTGAAGATATGTATTCAAAGCTTGGCTCTGCATAATTACAGACGTGTTAGTTCGGCCTAACTCTTAAAAAAAGTTCGGCCAATTTTTTTATAAAATATCGGCCAAACTTTTACCTGACTTTCCATCAGTCGAAAAATACAACGAAGCCTCTCCAAAAAAAAATTTCGCGGCAATATAAATTGATGTAAAAGCATTCATTATTTTCGCATAAATTTAGATATATATATATATATATATATATATATATATATATATATATATATATATATATATATATATAATTAACCATATAAAGCAAAACCATTTAAAAATATAAAAAGGTTATATAAAACATTTATTGAAATGTGGTTATTAATATGGTTATAACAACCTCCCCCATTTAACAAAAAGTTTGTTTGCCCATGAGTTATATAAAAAATATTTAATATATATTAAAAAAAAAGTGGTTATATAACCATCTAATGAAATTTGGTTTAAAATATAACCAATGAATATATTAAAATGTATGGCAGGTTTAAAATCCAACTAATAAATAATGTTTAACAATAACAATCTTTGCCACGTGTTAACAAATTTGGCAATGGGTTCTTATTGTAACCACAAATGTTTTATATTAAACAACAAATAATTCAATTGGTGTGATTCAAACCCATGACCCACGTGGGTACAACACCATATTTACCTCTAGCTAACCAACCATCCAATAACTAAGACTTTTATATGCATGTTGGCCCCTTGATATAAAAAATTTCCAATTCCATTCAAGCAACCAATGGAGGGGTCACAGAGCGAAGGCTGGAACAGAGCTGAGCAGAACCCACAATTTATATCATAACACGAAACCTTGCACAATGGAACTATCATGACATGGTTCTAGGAGGAATATTCTAGAGAAGATTTTTACCAAAATCTAAGAGGTATCTTGAAGATTTCTTATGGGGCCAAAATTGACTATGTAAGAATGTGGTCAAATTTATACTCATTTTAATCATAATTTTATAAGGATCAAAATGGTTCATTCAATTCTTACATTTGACTACCGTATTTCAGTGGCTATGAAAAAGACACACCTTCTTCATTAATCGTTGGGCATGAAGTTTGAGACAACAATGTGCCTTCCATAAGTGGGTCATGTTTATAGTCAAAAGTATCAGGAAGATGGATGGACCTACTAGTGGTGTGATTGTTGTCAGTTGAGCAGTCAAATTTCAAGTCACTCTCAAGATTGGAGTTATAATGATGTATTTTTCCATGTACTTTCCTTTATTTTTTATGATATGAATGAAGCACCTTCCCAACTATTGAATTAGGGCTCGGATACCTAGTATACACAAGATGAACATTGCTATCAAACTTTTGTTTGCATTGTCTTTATGATCTCCTTTATGTTTCTCCTTTAATTATTTGCACATATATTTTTTACATTCACTTTCATGCAATTATGCTAACATCAACCAAAGAAATGGTCTTGGATAATGTCGGTAAATCATGGTTTCCAGATCAGGTTTGTTATCAGAGTGGCCTTCTTGCTAATGTGAATTTTGAGTGTGAACTAGAACATTAGAGTAGAAGAGGCTAAGTTGAGTAGACTATTACAAGAAGTAGAAGAAGAGAAGCAATGATTTAAGCTTCAGTTATGAGCCATGGAAGAGGCCTTGGAAAAATTGAAGTATAACAAAGTATTAGCGAATCCATCATCACCTGCTTCAAAATCAACAAATGAGGTAAACAATGATTATTCTATTTCATGTTCTCATTATGATGATGAATTTGGTGCTTTTAAAATGCACACTATAGGAAATGGTTTGATCTTAATTAAGAAGATGGGATATGAAGGCGAGAGGATAGGATTTAATGACCAAGACATTGTAAATCCCATCCAAGTGGTGGAATTACCATGATATATAGGATTGGGATATATCATAAATGAAGAGACAAGAAGTTATTCAAGTGACAAGTTCGACACAGTGAAATGCACATCACACAATTCCATTGATAATAATTGTTGACCATCTCCAAAAGTAGGTGAAAATTTCAGATGAAGAGCTAAGGTAATCTATCATCATCAGAATTGTACCATAGATAGTAGTTCAAGGAAGGTTATTTTGACCAAGAAGGACTCACAACATAAGGATCCATCTCCAAATCAAGGGAGAAAGAAGGTCAAGAAATTCTAGAAGAAGAACCTTTACAATCATTGCAACAAGAAAGGACACCATAAAGATACCTGTTGGGAGCTCCATCTAGATTTGCATCCACTACAAGAAAAAAGGACATTGGTGAGGGTCATGCTTGTGACGGACCTTTAAGGTCCATCACCAATGTCACATATGGTGACGGTCCTTAAAAAATCGTCACTGTAAGTGCATATAGTGATGGTCGTTTAAGGTTCATCACCAAAGCCATTTTCAATGACACTTTTGGTGAGGTTCGTTAAAGGCCCATCACTAATTATCTCTTTGGTGACACTTCTAATGACGAACTTTTAATGACCCTCACCAATTCTCTTTTTGTTACTTTTGGTGATGGTAAAAAAATGTTCGTCACCATTGATCATTCCAATGAGTTTTTGATGACGCTATATGCCTGTTAATTTTTTTTTTTTCAAAAGATAACGATTTAATGCCATTATTATGGAGTATTTTTTATGATATTTCCAAGGCCATAGTGGTTATAATCAATCAATTTTTTAAGAAGTAATTAGTGTGTATCACTTCCCTCAATTAATCACTAGTTGAATAGAGTTTTCCTATGAGTCAACACATGATTCATATCTATTAAGTTTATTATCTATCAAATTCCCTTTAGATAAAGTTCCACTAGTGTGTATAGGAAATATACTATTTAATACATAATCAAGCTCTCACAATTCTATTAATGAGAAAGACCTAACACTCCTCAACAATTCAGGCACACCTTAAATTAATTCTTTGTCACACACTAACATTTCTTAGCACCTCACATGTCTTGGAACATATTTGTACCTAGAAACTCTTGTCATGACACTGACACCCAAGCACATGGTGTCATGCACTAGCACAACATGGAACTATCCTAGCATGTGTTAGCATGCATGTAGTTCCTAGCATTCCCTGTAACACCTTGGTTGAATTCATTGACATACATTAGCACTTGCCACACAATTCCAGTTGGCATGTATTGGGACCTATTATTAGTGTGACTAGCATGCCCCTTTTGAAAAAGATAAAGTCCTGACTTATTAACCCTCTTATGTGTCCATTTCCTTACATTTTAGCTTGGTTCTTCCTTTTTTTGCCTTGACACTTCTTGACACATATTGACATACCCTGGCACCCTACACATCCTTAGCACTTGGCATGTATTGGCATATCTTGGCACTATTTGGAACATATAATTAGCGCACCCTGGAACTCCCTAGCACACTTTGGCACTTATTTACATGCCTTGATATTCCTTAGCATGCCTTACCAATGCTTAGCATACCTTGTCACTCCCTCCTTGCAGGCATGATAGCTAGCACTCATTAACACTAGTCCCTGGCACATGTTCCTCATATTCATTAACTTCCATGAATTTTGACCTAGTGCTCCCTTAATGTTTTGTCCTATTACTCCTTAACACTCCTAAACATGATTTAGCACTCTCTAGCAGACCTTAGTAGTCTTCAACATGCCATTCCACTTCATAGCATGCATAACAGTCACTGACACATATTGGCGCTTGGCACGTGTTGGTGCATGGAAGGTCTTAGCATGTATGGAACACGTTGAGATGCCTTGGTGTGATTTGGCATGGTTTAATATTAAATTTATTTTAGATCAATTTTTGGAAAGTAGATGAGAAGCATTAAAGGAAGACTTGGCACTTAGAATGCACTAAGACTTTTCACTTGGCACCTATTGGCGCCTAGTGTTGAAGTGCCTAGCATGCCCCTCTTAGTAAAGGTAAATTGATGACTAATTAACCCTCTTATGTGTTCATTTCCTTGTAGTTTAACTTGTTTCTCCCTTTTTTTTCCTTGACAGTCCCTGGCACACATTGATACACCCTTGCACATCTTGGCATGCCTTATCACTTGGCACATATTATCATGTTTGACATGCCTTTGCACTATCAAGCACATATTAGCATTCCCTAGAATGCCTTGGCACTCATGTCCTCACAACTAGACTTTACTTTTTTTCACGACTTGGGAACCCAATCAAGTCCTTGGCTACTGTAGTTCATGTGAAAAAATTGGCCTGCTTCAACCCCAACAAATTGACCAATTGCACCTACTACAAGTAGACTGTGCCTTGTTCACCTAAGAACTACCTATAACTCATCTTATGCTACTCATGTCAAATCTCAACTTGTCCCACTTAACTATTTACCAAGACAAGGATCACATGATCTAGCCATGGCCATAAAACAACTAAGTAACATAGCTTACAAAGGAAATATTTCACTGTATACTGAGAGTTTGCAAGAACCACAAGATTCACAAGGCACAGAATATATAAGCTGACACAAGCTGTGTGCCCCAAAACTTATACACAACAATGTACAATATGAAATTATCTACAATAGTTTAAAACATGAGCATGTAGCCAAAGTGTGCCACATCTCATATAAAAAATTAACTAAAGGAAAAACAATGTTGTGCCTAGCACAAAGTGATATCCCTTTGTCTAAAACTGCTATGTTGAGCCCCCTATAACAACCATAGGCTTGCCTCCTATAAATCCTATTCTAAACTTCTCCTAACACACTTCGTCCTTAGCACATTTTAATTCGCTAAGACTCCCTTGCACATACTCTTATTTGTTCCTTTCGATGCATTTTGACCTAGTTATCCCTTGATATGACCCAAAACTCCCTAACACTCTAGTTCAACATGCATTGACATTTTCTGACACTTGTTAGCATGCCTTTTCATTCCTTTCCATGCCCTGACCCTCCCTAGCTATCATGCCCTCACGACTACCCTTACTTAATTTTCGACTTGGGAACCCAACCAAGCCCTCGCTTGACTACAGGAGCTTGAACAAGTTATAGTTACTACAACTAGACTATATTGTTGAATTGTGTAGCTTGGGAGGTACTCCACAAGCCTAGTGAGATGTCTTTGTGTGAGTTTGGTCACAAAAGGATTTGTGGGAATAGAAGCAAAGAAAAGGGATTTTGGACCCAAGATGAAGTTTAAAATTTAAAATAAAATTAAAAAGGAAAATTAATATTTCCTAAGGTCTAAGTGGATCAAACTTGTAAGTTCTAGAGTGTTCCTAAGAGGTCTAGGAAAAGCTATTTAAGGAGTCCTTAGGATGAAGAAAATAACATCGAGTGAGAAGGAGCTCATTTGATAAGGGAGCGAAGAGACATGTAGTCCTAAAGATGACATGACCATTATCATGTATAGCATTCATTAAGATGCCTCAATATGATTTTGCATGGTTTAATATTAAAGTTATTTGATATCAGTTATTGGAAAGTAGAAGAGAAGTAACAGAGGATTATTTGGCACTTAGAATTCACTAACATTTGGCACTTGAAACTAATTTCCACCTAGTGTTGGTGTGCATAGCATTCCCCTCTTGGAAAATTTAAATTGATGAATTATTAACCCTATGATGTGTTCATTTCCTTGTATTTTAACTTGTTTCTCCTTTTTGTTTCCTTGATATTCCCCGGCATGTATTGTCACACCATTGTAGATATTGGCATTCCTTAGCACTTGACACATATTAGAATATTTTACATGCCTTTGAACTATTTGGCACATGTTAGCATTCACTAGCATGCCTTGGCACTCATGCCCTCACAAATATCCTTACATTTTTTCATGACTTGGGAACCTAAGCAAGTCCTTATCCACTCTAGTTCATGTGACATTGGTTTGCTTCAGCCGTAACAACTTGATCAATTGCACCTACTACAAGTAGATTGTGCCTTGTTAACTTAAGAACCTCCTATACCTCATCTTAGCCAGTCATGTCCAAGCTGGAATTTTCCCACTTAAGAACTTACCAAGACAAGGATCACATCTAGCCAAGGCCATAAAAAAACTAAGAAACATAGCTTACATAGGAAATATTTCACATGTATGTCTAGTTCATATAAACAGTAGAGCATTAACTGAGAGTTTGCAAGAAACACAGAATACACAAGACAGATAAGATATAGGTCGGCACAAGTCGAGTTCCCAAAAACTTATACATAACAATGTACAATATTGAATTGTCTAAAATAGTTTAAAACATGAGCATTCGGCCAAAGTGTGCACCATGTCATATAAAAATAATAGATAAAGGAAAAATAGTGTTGTGCCCAACACAAAGTCTCCCTTTGTTTAAAATTGCTTTGTCGAGCCTGTTTGTACTATATAATTTAGAAGATTCGCAAAACTAAACTATAAAGCACAACATCAAACCACTTTGTAGTCCAGGACCTAGCCTTCCTAGACTCAGAGAGGGCTCTCTCTATTTTATGATCTAAATCGATTTAACTTGTTGGTTATACATACTGATATTAGGCTAGTTACAGTGATGGGAGTTGTTTGTCTGATTGATTGTGTGGTTGGAAAGATAGGGCTGCAGAAGCTATTCCATTGGGCGATGGAGTTGAAGGCTAGAATGGCACATCAAAATCAAGAGAAAATCGCAGGGAAAGCTAACTGTGCTAAATGGATTTTAAGAGTTGTATGAATTATGAGGTGAAAGAAACAGTAGGTTCGGTAGTGACTAAAGAGAAATTAAGAATTCTTTAATCAGACTTCAGCAGAAAACATTCATATTGTAAATGCAGATAGAATTAAGGTGCTCCGACAGTGAATCTTAATCTAAATTTCTGATTTACAATTAGATGAGCATATACATAACAGAGAAAACAATGGACACATTTAAACAAAGATGGAACACATCACCATTTTGAAACAACTCAAGGATCTTGTAAACGGTCTTTGGTTATTGATGTCCAACTCCAAAAATTAAAGTGCTTCAATAGTAGTTCTTACAATACAGGTGCTAAAATATCCAACATTTTATAATGAGAATTCTAGTGGTATTTAACTAACAACTAAGTCGGTTTGCCCTAATTTACCCTGAAAAACTTTCATTGATTACAATTTAAGAAGAAAATGGACAAGTATGGCCATGCAAGGCTATGATGAGGTGAATCTGTCAGCCACCGTTGGTTGTATTAACTTTGATGACCCTTCGTGAATTATAAGATGAATGCAATTGGGCTTTTAAAATTCTAAAAATACAAAGTGAGAAAAAATTGATGTCTGGCCCAGCCTTTCTTGCATCGCCTTGTCTGGATCATTAACTCCAGTGTGGCATCGATTGTTTTGTTGTCCTACTGTCATACTGTTTGGCACTATTTTGATGGAAAACGCTTGTTGAAATATATTATCCTTGTTCACATCTAAGAACCATCATCAAAAAACAAATTCCTGAAAATATTGGGATGTTTGTCATGCTGTGAAAAATGGGCGAAACTACTGAAAATAGGGGTCAACTCAGACATTGTTTTCTCCCCAAAAGTGAAACCTATGAAAAATATGAGAGAGGTTATTGTTCTTTACCCAGTGCTAGTAAAAAATCTCTCTCTTATTTCAAAATTCATCTCCATCTCTCCACAACAGTCGCCACAATATCATAAACAACACATAAAAAACGGAAATCCAAAAAATAGGGCTGAGAGATGGCTTTCGATTATCCCAACTGAAGACACTTGTACAAAATATGGTAGAGGTTTTTTTTTTTCAGCCCGTGCTGAATAAAAGCCTCTCTTTGTTTGTCAAAATTAGTTCCCATCTGCCCGGAATATCCCTTGAAAATGGACTGGTAAAAATGGCTAAAAAATGGTTTTTCATTTGGGGAAAAAGGTTTTGCAGGAGAAAAGTGGTATTTCAGATCCTTCTGAAGTGGTAAGTGGTAATAGAAATGGGGGGGTGTGAATTCAAGAGAGAATGACACATAAGGGGGTCCTTTTCTTTAAAACCATTCATTCAAAACTCCCCCTGCAAGGATAAAGTAAGGATGGTAAAGGGGGGTCAGAATGAAACGTAGGCCATCGGATTTAAAGATGACAGTGGCATGATGAGGTGGAAAGCCTTTACTTATTTCCAGGTCTTTTGGCCTATTTATTCATGAAATGAGCTATAAACCTTATAGTCCCGAATTGAATTGTATACACACAAAACATAGTGACAACTCGTTCACCCGGACCTGAAATTCTGTAGAATTTAGTTATGAAGTGGCATCGCATCCACGCACTTCGCAAACTTTAAATTTTAGTTTATAAAGAATACGAATGGTGATGCGATGCAATGGGGTGGAGGGTAAATTACATGGAGGGTAAGTGGGACTGGACTACAGTGCACACCGCAATTCGTAGCGTTTAGTTATAAGCACGGAATATGTAAACTCTAAAATCTACGAAGTGCGATGGGCGGGGGAGGAGATGAGTGACATGGCAGGCAAGAAGTGGGACCAGATCATAGGCACGCATTGCAATTATTAAGTTTTATTTATAAGATGCATGGTTAACTCCTAAAATTTGCAAAGTTCGGGGAAGAGGGGCCCACAGGAAATTGGCAGAGTGTCATGAATCGGTGGAAGGTTTTTAAGCGGTCAGTGTTATGAAGTTTTATATGATATAACAATGTATTTCAACAGTTGTGATGGGGTGGAGCTGCTACGGTGGGGCCGAATTACCGCATCGTAAACTAAATAAAATAGATTTCGGGCGCTCACAAGGTAAAAAAAATGCGATGCGATATTGCAAATCGGTGATCGCATTATTTAAAGTTTAGTTCCAATGCCAAATACATAAAGTCTGTGGAATGCGATGAGGGCCCCACTATGATCACGATTGGGGAATAAAAAGCAACGAAACGGTAAAGGTTGAAGGGTAAAGCGGAAAGGTAGAAGAAAGGTAAGGTAACGTATATTTCAAAATGGAAGATGAAATGGAAGAGACGCATGGCAGGGAATGGGTTTTAGAGCATGGATGAATATGGAGGAAATGAGGTGGGCAAATAGGGTGAATGAAATGAGATGGAACGAGGGCAGAAATGAAGTTTTATTCCCATCACACCTTGTCAGCAACAATTTTTCTCCTTTCCACTGAACTATAAGGCAAATTGATTCATTTGATGCTCTTTGATAGTCAGGGTCTCCCTTTCTTCTTTGAAATAAATGATAGCCATATAATATTATTTTTAGTATATGAACAATCTAATCAGTGATCAGTCACCTTGTGATACTATGAAATACATGAGTCTAACAGAGCCCCTTATTGCAATCGTAGGCTAGCCTCTTACAAATCCTATTATGAACTTTTTATAACACGTCACTTCATCCTTGGCACACTTGAATTCACTGAGACTCCCTAGAACACACTCTTATTTGTTCATTTCCATGCATTTTGACCTAGTTCTCCCTTGTGATACCTCGACACTCCTTAACACTCCTCAACATGCATTGACATTGTCCAACATGTGTTAGCACGCCTTTTCATTCCTTGGCATTCCCTAACCCTTCCTAGTTATCATGCCCTCACAACTACCTTTACTTAATTTTCAACTTGGGAACCGAACCAAGTCCTCGCTTGACTATAGGAGCTTGACCAAGTTATGATTACTACAACTAGACTATGTTGTTAAATTATGTAGCTTGGGAGGTACTCTAAAAGCCTAGTGAGATGGGTTTGTGTGATTTTGATCACCATAAAATGTTTTGTGGGAAAATAAAGCAAGAGAAGGGGCTTTAGACCTGAGATGAGGTTTAAAATATAAAGAAAATTAAATAATATTTCCTAAGGTCTAAGTAGATAAAATTTGTAAGTTCTAGATCATTTTGAAGAGGTATAGCTAGGAAAAGTTATTAAAGGAGGCCTTAGTATGAAGGCAAGAACATCAAGTGAGAAGGAGCTCATTTTATCAAGGAGGCTAGGAGAGATGTAGTCCTAAAGTAGGTCTAGTTATAGGTCTGAGTAAGCATTGCTAAAGGGAGGCTGCTCTATTTCTAAATTTGTGGAGATCGAGTTTAAAAACTTCGGGGAATGGCTGCTCATAGGAAACATGTTATGAAAACAATATAAATTGGGGTGATTGGGAGATTTTTCTAACCCTGTTTGTTAAGATAAAATTTTCACTAGGTATCTGAATTTGAAGAGTTTTTCTTTAACTGCTTTGGCTCATGGATTTTTAGATGAAATATGGTATAAAAACATAATAGAATTACGGTGATCGGGAGCTTTTTGTAGCCCTGTATTTTTAGATAGAATTTGGTATGCACTTTTAAATTATGGAATTTGGGTTTAGGAGCTTTGGTCATGGTGTTTAGATGAAATATTTTTTGAAAACAGGATGGAACAGGGACAATTGGGAAATTTTTTCTAGAACCAGCTGTTTAGGTAGAATTTGTAGAGCATCTCTCAGTTTTGAAGTTTCTCTTTAACAACTTTGGGCTATGGCCATTTAGATAAAATATTTAATGAGAATATACTAGAAATCATGTGATTGGGATATTTTACTCGCCCTGGCTCTTTAGATAAAATTTGTAATGTATTTTTCAATTTGCGTAGTTTGGGTTTAAGAGCTTTTGGTCACGACTATTTAGATGAAATATGTACAAAATAAAATAGAATTGGGATGAGGGGGAGTACTTTCTAGTCCTGAATGTTTAGATAAAATTCACTATACATTTATAAATTTGCAGAGATTGACTATGAAAACTTTGGGTCATAGCTGTATAGCTTAAGTATGTTATGAAAACAAAATAAAATTGTGATGATTGGGAACGTCTTCTAGCCTTGACTATTGATAAAATTTCTTTCATATTTCCAAAATATGCAGAGACTGGGTTTAAGAGCTCTGGGCCATGGCTATTGAGATGATATGTGTTATACCTTTCTATATGTTCAGGGATTGGGTTTAAGAGTGTTTTCTTGATAATAAAACAACCTTACATGTGCAACAATGGATATAAGATAAGGTTTAATGAGATACCTCCACCTGCAACCAAAATTGAATATATCGTTCCAAAGTGGATAGGTGAAAATCCGAGCATTAAAGACCTCCAAGAAGTGTATTGTTGTGAGCTTCCAAACAAAATAATAATATTGCCTTTGTGGCCTGAGAAGGTTGATGATGTGAAAGAGTAGCTAGCTAATATTCATCCTGAAGTAATTATGTTTATGTCTAAAATCAGAAAGCTGTCTTTTCCTAATAATAATGAAGACTCTGCACTGAGCAGGGTTAATGAAATCTGTGTTTCATGAGAAACAACATTTAGAACTACCAAGAATGAACACAGTCAATCATTTATTTGTCACAATTTAAAAAAAGAAAATAGAAATCACTTATGGAGATATTCACTTCAACTTGTAATGGAATTGAAACTCTAAAAAGGAGTTCTTGGGATGGAGAAAATTTCATAAGGAGAAGGCACATATTTCTTCGTCCCCATCACATATTAGAGTGAAAACCCTTGACCAGAAATAAGCTTGAAGAATTTTGATTGCTAAACCACTTTCACTAGAAAGATCTACTATTTGCCCACATTTGCAAGGCTTGATATATCATAAGAGGTACCCCATTCTATTGGCATGGGATTGAGAGGGCCATGATGAATGAAGAAACTGATTAAATAATCAATTAAATATTTAAGATAGCATGGTAACATTTTTTACTACAAGTTCTAATCCCTTTTATATTCTTCTAGGCAGCTGAAATGTCATTTTTGATGGATTGAAATATTGTCATGGATATAGGCACATAAAGAAATTTGTAGGAGACAAATTATTGGATGGTTAGTGAAGAAAATACATTTCACTGCTAGCATCAAAAATTCCCTTGTGGATCTTTAAGAATGTTAGGATGATAGATTTCATGGCTAGGTCTACATTCAAAGATGGATTTGTTCAAGTTCTTGACTACTATCTTTGCCAAGAGTTCCATTTTAGCAAATAAACAAGACTTAATTCCATGAATACTATTCACAGGTCAATCTCAAAATCAATACCCCAAGCGAACACATCCAAACACGTTCCCAACAAACAATCCCAGGAATAGCTTATAGATCCCTCCAACCAGTGGCTTCTGCTCTAATGCTTTTCTACTATCAATTTCTAGTCTGTCCTGCTGACTTCAATCTCAAGAAATTAATCTATACCAAAAATGGATTGAAATCTCCCTTGAAGATTATATAGTCAGGTCTAACATTAAGCTATAGCCGTTTCTCTAAAGACATGCATAAAATTCAGCTATTTGTGTTATAAGGAGTTTGCAAACAATAAATAAGATTTCCATGCCCATGTTTTTTAGACATTTAGCAGGCAAAGCTAAGGGCTCAAATGTAAATCCATGTTACTTAGCTATGTATGTTTAGCTACGTGTGGTCTCAATATGGCTTGGTTGGTCCAAGCCAGTTTCACTCTGATTCAGAATCCTTGGTGGTAATGTTGAGTACACAAATAGTACAGCCTCAACAACAAATCAGGAAGTAACTTAAAAGGGAGTAATAATTTATCCATCATATTTATATACAGAGTTCAACCCTTTGAACCTCAATTAGTTTCATGCCACAATTACTTATAAAAAATGAAATAGCATCTCTACACCAAATCTGTCTATATCAAGATAATTTTCCAAAACAATTCAGCTATTTGCAAGAACTGTAGGATAACAATCATCGACCAATGAATTGATACAGAGTAGAAATAATTGATGCACATTTTAAACCCTAGTGCCATTCTAAGACACATTACTTTCTTGACAAATTCATTTTTTTTAAAAACTAAATATTATGATTTATAATCTTGGAACTTCCTTTGTACTAGTTGGCTTGGTTGTATTATTCCATTATTAGTCCCTAGAACTTTGTCCTATTCCATTACCTCTTAGCATATAAGTAGGAATTGAATAGGATTCTTGTATATGACATTTATAGATAGAGTACATTACTTCTCCTCCGGTGGGCCTTAGAACTATGATGGATTTGTACAATGATCCGAATGGGAAATGGAATCAACTCATGTTATTCATCTACCCATATTATCCATCTACCCATGGAATTTACCCATGGTATTGTAAATGGCATCGACCCATGGTATTCATCCACCCATGATGTTTATTCACCCATGGTATTATAAGTGACCCATGGTATGTATCCACCCATGGTATTCATCCACGCATGGGATTTACCCATGGTATTGTAAGTGGTATCTACCCATGGAATTGGCCCATGGTATCCACCTATGGTATTGTATCTCAAAAAAAGAATATAAATAATAAGCCTCACTTTTTAAAAGGACAGATTGTCTGCCACAATGTAGCTTCTACAGTTATTCTCTGTTTTAATAAAACAAGTTTATTTGTGGTTTTATTTTCTTTGTGTTCTCTCTTTTTTTCTGGCATTGTAATTTTGCAGATCTGGTCAGATCCATTTCAAAACTAAAAAAGTTGAAATAGACCAAGTAGATCTGCAAAATTAGAATGCCAGAAAAAAAAAAAGAGAGAACACACTGCAAATAAAACCACAAATAAACTTGTTTTATTAAAACAGAGAATAACTGTAGAAGCTACATTGTGGCAGACAATCTGTCCTTTTACAAAGTGAGGCTTGTTATTTATAGCATTTTTTTAGATACAATACCATAGGTGGATACCATGGGCCAATACCATGGGTAGATACCACTTACAATACCATAGGTAAATCCCATGTGTGGATGAATACCATGGGTGGATACATACCATGGGTCACTTATAATACCATGGGTGAATAAACATCATGGGTGGATGAATACCATGGGTTGATGCCATTTACAATGCCATGGGTAAATTCCATGGGTGGATGGATAATATGGGTAGATGCATACCATGAGTTGATGCCATTTTCCATTTGGATCATTCCTCCCTCCTTAAGAAGCAATGGTCTCCATTGTGTGAAGTTCCCTCCTGAGAATCCTTTGTTCAATATGAAGAGCCATTGAAGAGAAGGGTTTTGAGTAGTTAACCCATAACCGTGATGAACAAAGATTCGAGGATAGAGATACCCTGTAATGCTTGTGACCAAATGTGATATTGACAAGGCAGGGCCTACTTAGCAACACCCCTATGAAGTGGGTTTTTAGGATGAACCAAAACCATGAAAAACGAAGATCCGAGGATAGAGATACCCTGTAATGCTTATGACCAACTGTGTGACTAACAGTGTGCGGCCTAGCAAATGGACTTCGATGAAAAATATTTTGTGTGGTTGACCCATAATCGTGATGATGATTGTTGATGAAGTAGAAGGTGCCTACATAGCTTGGGGTGGGAGGGCACGTCTCCAAATAACCCAAACCGAACGCTGCTATGATGAAACTGGTGAATGTGAAGCAGTTGCCTACTAAAGCGGGGTGGGAGGGCACGTCTCCAAAGGGAACCCGCTCCGAATGCTGCTCTAGATTTAAAATGAGCATAACTCGGGCAATATAACTCATAATATTTATTATAACCTGTTTTTGGAAATGGAATAATCATTTTGCATCTTCTCATATGTTTGAAACCAATATCTGGAGAACCTAGACTATCAAATTCGCGCTGGAACTGTCTCGTCCTCACAAAATTTATGAAAAAATAGTTGATTTTAAATCAACGATAACTCCCACATCCGGACTCCGATTCGACCGATTTTTTTTTTTTGAACTTGGGTGATTTTTCAAGAGGAGCTCAGATCTATATCCATTCTTCTAAAAATTGCGAAAAATGACAGGAGAGCCGCCGTCCATGAATTGTCGTCAGAAAAATTGCTTCAACATTGCTGATTTTGCATCAACGATATCTCTCTCATCCGAACTCCAATTTGGCCGATTTTTTTTTTTGAATTTGAGTATTTTTTTCGCAAGGAATCCAGATCTGGTCTTTTTTTTTGTAAATTTTTCACCAAAATTTTCAGATCTGATCTGAAAACTCGCCACCCAAGAAATTCATGGATTTTGCTGAAGATTGCTGCCAAAAATTGACACTTAAATATGCTTCAAACCCTCATCCCCATGGATTCATAACCTCAATCTGATACCACTGATCCAGATCTTGGGACCTTGTTCAGAAAACAAAATGGCGTACCCGTATCCGCAAAATTAGAATGCCGAAAAAAGAGAACACACTGCAAATAAACCACAAATAAACTTGTTTATTAAAACGAGAATAACCGTAGAAGTTTATATCATATGTATTAACTGTCTTTTTACAAAGTGAGGCTTTATTTATAGCCTTTTTTGAGATACCATAGGTCCCAACCATAGGCCAATACCATGGGTAGATACCACTTTACAATACCATAGGTAAATCCCATGTGTGGATGAATACCATGGGTGGATACATACCATGTAATACGATAATACCATGGGTGAATAAACATCATGGGTGGATGAATACCATGGGTCGATGCCATTTACAATACCATGGGTAAATTCCATGGGTAGATGGATAATATGGGTAGATGAATAACATGAGTTGATGCCATTTCCCATTCGGATCATACAAGGAGCACTTCATGCATACATAGGGTTTGGATGCATGCTCTTGGGTTTTTCTTGGCCATTTTAAGGTCTTCCATGAGAGAAACAACAACATAATCAGCCCCAGCCTTACTAGTATCACGTGTTCACCTTATTTGAAGTTGCGGTTATAATGAAATTGCGGTTATAAGGAAAGATAGACTGGAATTGTGAGTTTTGGAAATTCTTCAAATATGTTAAATTTGTCTATGATATTTAGCAGAGGACAATCCCACAAGGCGAAATTTGTATCTCCATCCGTGATAGTGTTTTCTAGTCTGGCTGAATTAGGTATATCTTCTCATATAAGTAGAATTCCCATTTTGTATATCTGATCCAGGTGGATATTGGTGGCCACTTTCCTATTCCACTTGAGGCCCCACCATCGTCTCTTTCAGTTTTTCAGTTTTGGCACAACTTACTATTTTTAGCAGTTTTTCAGATCCTGAACATCCGGAGTTGTTTTGAGGCCCTAAACGGAGATCGTATGCCAAAGTTACATCCCTGGGAAGTTTAAACACCAATTTACCCAAACGGGGCCCATATTTTTGGCGCTTCATCACCTAGGGTTAGGTTTTTTGATGTTTAGAGTTCTCCATTGTTTCTCAATAATAAATAGGCCCTCGAGCCTCATTGTAACACAGTTCAGAGGTCTGTAGCTGCCACATCTCTTCTGAGAGATTCTCTACCAACACCCTAGCTATTTTATTTCCATTCTGTCTGTAAGCAAATTTCAGTTCTTTGATGTTAATGAAATGAAGTGTTATTTCCACTACATCTTTTTATTTGTGGTTATATGTGTATTCTATTGCGTTCCTACATAAATCTGGATCAGTGGTATCAAAGCGGTCTTCTTTTTCTCGATCCTTCTTTGCATGTCCCCAACAAGGTCAGGGTATAAGGATTTAGGGCTCGATCTAGTGGAACCTTTGCAAGATCAGCCTCGCAAACCCCGACGGACACCCATGGGGGACGAAAATAAATATGAGGGAGCAGGAGATCCTATCAAAATATTGCTTGAGGAGGCCCTAAATAAAAAAAGGAACGTGCTGATGGATAACTTTTCCCAGATCCTTCAATGACTGCCCACCGGCGGTGCATCTTCATCCAGCAGCCACTCTAGAGGCGCGACTCCCTTTAAGGTACAAGTAAAATTTTACATTCCCATATTTGAGGGTCAAATAGATGCAGATGTCTTAGATAGATGGTTGAGTCTATTAGAAGGATATTTCTCAATTCATGACTTTTCCGACCGGGAGAAGATTATTTTTTCACTCCTCAAAGCTACCCCTCATTTCAAGGACTGGTGGGAAACCTACTGTGAGAAAAAGGATGAGACAAAAACATTTCTATTGTCATCCGTACCCACTTGGAATTCTTTCTGAGATGCCATCAAGGAACAATAATATTTCGTGGGGAGCTATGAGGACAAGTACATACAATGGAACATGCTGCAATAACAAAGGGATCAAGATGTGCATGAGCTAACGAATCTGTTCTATACCCTATGCACAAAGTTGGGTATCAAAGATTCAGAGAAAAAATTGGTGCTAAAGTATTGTGGTTGTCTGTAGAGATACATTCAGGAGGAAATGGAGGTCCTCGACATCTCCTCGCTTGGTACGACATACCGGTATGCTGCCAAGATTGAGCATAAATTCAAACAGAAGAAGCGAGACTTTGGATCTGCGAATCAAAAGCAAGGGAAAGGTGCCCCCAAACCGTAGAACAAAGGACAAATCCAAGGCATGGTGGCCCAAGATAACCTACCAAAGCCACAAGCAAATAACAACACCACGAAGCCAAAGAAGGACACGGGAAAGTGGTGTGAGTTCCATAAGAGCTCCACTCAAAACACAAGTGAGTGTCAGGCCAAGCAGTCACTGGTGGTCGAGGTGAGGGCTTATGAATCAGATGCATGCTCCGACTTTGAATCAAAACTCAACAAGGGGAATGAAAAAAGGAAATAGATTATTGATGCGGAGCCCAACGCCATCGTTGCCACTACGAAGGATCCGTAAGGAGGAACTAGAAGATCTAAGAGAGGCAAGAGCATCAGCAAGAGCGTCTCTTCCACTCCCAGATGTGGGTAAAGGGTTCCCCGCTATGGTTCATTGTCGACAATGGGAGCCAAAAGAACCTCATTTCAGCAGATTTCGTGAAGCGGTTGGGCTTACCGACTACAATGCACCCACAACCGTACACCATCGTGTGGCTTCACCAAGGACGAGACCTCCGCGTCAACCAGCAGTGTCGCCTTCCCCATAGCATCAAGTTCTTCACAAATGAGGTATTGTGTGACATTGCTCCTATTAATGTTTCTGATGTATTATTAGGCCAACCATACTTGTGGAAGTGACATGCTATGTATGAGTCCCGACCTCGCGTTGTTATTGTTACTTTGGGAAATAAATTGTACATGATACCAGAGGTACCACCGCCTCCCACTATCTCTTTGGTTAATGCAAAACAATGCAGTAAGCTCATTTCCCAAACCAGGAAATTTGTTTTCATAATGATCCGCCCCTAGGGCAGGAAGAAGACTGTGGCCACGACCTATAGACATGGCTTCTTTGCACGACAACAAAAAATGGACAAGATTGTGGAGGAGTACGGAGACATCTTCACCTCACCCACAGGGGTGCCTCTACACCTAGAACAGCACCCAATTGACTCAACTCCTCAGGTGGCCGCTACCCAATGGACCGATCTACGGGCTCTCTGTTCTGGAGAATGATGAAATCAAGAGGCAGATTAAGGAGTTTCTGCAGAAAGGTCACATCTGGCCAAGTTCATCACCTTGTGGGAGCCCGATCATGTTGGTACAGAAGAAGGATGGGACTTGAGACTCTGTATTGACTATCGGGCGCTGAACAAGATCACCATCTGGAATAGGTACCCGATCCCACAGATCGATGACCTTCTGGACCAACTCAAAGGGACAATATATCTCACCAAGATCGGCTTGAAGTCTGGGTATCACCAGGTACCAATCAAACCCTCTGATGTGTGGAAGACTGCCTTCAAATCCAAGGAGGGCCTTTTCGAATGGCTCGTCATGCCTTTCAGGTTGACGAATGCTCTCGCAACCTTCATGAGGTTGATGGAAGACATCTTGTGTCCATTCACCAACTCATTTGTAGTGGTGTACTTGGATGACATTCTGATCTTCAGCCAGAATTGGGAAGATCGCCTCCACCACATCCGAGAAGTCCTCCAAACACTATGGAAACACAAGTTGTGTGCCAATTTGGAGAAGTGCACTTTTGGCATGACCCAGGTTCAATATCTGGGATACATCATTGATGAAAGGGGGGTGCATGTGGATCCAGCCAAGATCCAAGTTATTCAGGATTGGCCATCCCCAACCACTCTAACAGAGCTTCGTAGCTTTCTGGGTCTTGCTAATTTTTACCGCAGGTTCGTGTTGGGATTCTCTCATATCACTTGGCCCTTGAGTCAATTCACCAAGGGAGGAGCGAAAGAAAAATTCTTTTGGTCGAAACCTCAACAGAAGGCGTTCGTAGAATTGAAACATTGCCTCTCTTCTGCCCCAGTGCTCACATTAGAATACTTGCAACAACCATTTGAGATCGAGATAGATGCCTATGAATATGTTATTCGGGCCATAGCCCCTTTCAGGTGGGCTTGGGATTCCAGCCACTATGTCCCATTGATGTAGCCATGCCATTTGTGGCTACTCCAGCTGATTCGGCTCATGTTCAGTCTGAAGCCGAAAAAGAAAACAACTTCATCGAGCGCATTCAGCACATCCACCAATAGGTTCATGACATATTGGATAGAGCCAATGCTAAGTACATGTGACAACATGATCAACATCGTGCGCCACACAAATTCCAGGTGGGCGATAAAGTGTGGCTACATTTGCAGAAGGAGTCCCTCACTAGACCCCACCACAAGCTTCGCCTGCTCTGATATGGGGTGTACACCATCACTAAGGTTGTAGGGAACAATGCCTTCGAGCTCAGTATTCCACCATTCCTTGGTCTACACCTAGTATTCAATGTAGACCGCTTTCATCCCTACTTCCCACCTCTACTGGACACCTCTGACATTGCAGAAGAACTCACACCAAAAGAGTTAAACCCAAACTGTATGGAACAGGCCACCATAGATTGTATCATAGACATGCAAATCAAGAACACTCGCCAACGGGAGATCCAACTATATCAGGTTGTCAAAGCTAGCCAACTCTTGCACCAAGGCAAGTGGTTCACCAGGGACCAAGTTCAGTAGAAGTTTCCTCATCTCATGGTGGAACTCAACGCAATGGGGACCATTGCTTCCTAAGGGGGGAGGAATGATCCAGGTGGATATTGGTGGCCACCCGCCTATTCCACTTGGAGATCCATCATTTTCTCTTTCAGTTTTTCAGTTTTGGCACAACTTACTATTTTTAGTAGTTTTTCGGGTCCTGAACTTCCGGAGCCATTTTGAGGCCCTAAACGGAGATGGTATGCCGAAGTTACATCCCTGGGAAGTTGAAACACCAATTTACCCAAATGGGGCCCATAGTTTTGGCGATTCATCTCCTAGGGTTAGGTTTTTGGACGTTTAGAGTTTTCCATTGTTTCTCAATAATAAATAGGCCCTCGAGCCTCATTGTAACACAGTTCAGAGGTCTGTAGCCGCCACATCTCTTCTCAAAGATTCTCTACCAACACCCTAGCTAGTTTATTTCCATTATGTCTGTAAGCAAATTTCAGTTCTTTGATGTTAATGAAATGGTGTTATTTCTGCTACATATTTGTATTTATGGTTATATGTGTATTCTGTTGCGTTCCTACACAAATTCGGATCAATATCTATTGGAAGAGGTAACAACAATATTGAATTTGTTTTTTATGCTTCTTTCTTGGTTCTTGTTTGGGTTTTATTTATTTTGTGAGTTTCTTCCACTGCCACTACTTTCGCACCCAAATCACTAAAGGAATGCAACTTGCCAGGATTTTTAACAGTGAAAAGTCGATCCTTGTAGATACCTCAACATTCTAAGCATTATAAGCATCCAAACATACTTGCGTTTCACCCAGGTGGATGTTAGTGCTAACACCTATGCAATCCTTTTGGAGCCTTATCATTGTATTTTTGAAGCCAACGTCCACTCCCAGAAGACTGTTTTTATTAATATCTTTGTTGATCTGTGGCTCCGCTTGCACCCTAATAACACATTGTCATCATTAAAAGGTCCTTGTTATGGGATGTTAATAATATAAGGTCCTTGTTATGGGATGTTAATAATATACATACATATGTGCCATATTCTCATGGCATATAACTTGTATATAAATGTTCATATTGCCCAAAATAAAAGTGCAAGTCGTCCTCTCTCTCTCTCTCGTAATGATCAGAACTCGTTAACTCCCTTTACGATTTGATTTTTATGCTCTACTTTGGGGTGCGCATTCATGTTGTGGTGACCACCAACCTTTTTACCAATAGTTCTTCAATTGCGACCTTTGGATGCAATTGTGATGATCCTCACATGTTTTGCAAATAGAGCCAAAACTCCAAGCATGAGCCACTTTAATTAAGCACATGCCAAGCCTTGAAGCCAATATTTATTATTTAAATAAGTATTCTTCCTAAGTGGTTCCTTCTCACCATATCATTGGATTTCATGCTTCGACTTAATATGTAGCCAAGGTGGCTCCATATAAAGATCAATTTTTCACTCACCAGGCTTGACAATTTGACCCAATAAGTCGAGTCTTCAATTGCTCATTTAAATTTTTCTTTACACATACCATACCATGTCGGGTAACGCCCTCCTTAATGCAGAAAAACAAGTATAGTTTGGCATTCATTGCTTCCAAAATAGTTGCAAAAACAAATGGCATTGGTACATAAATAACTGATGCATTTGCCTCTGCTTTAGCCTTTACTTCTGTAACCGTATTAAAAGGCTGGAAGACTCAAGTGTTTTTTTTCTCATAGTCTCACAAGTTCACCCTTACCCAATGCTTTCTCAGTGACCAATGTCTTGGTGCTTTCCAAATTTTCATGTGAGGCCCAGTTAGGTAGTGCTCCTTTCATTGTTTGGGGCGATGCTTTCAACGAAAACCTAGATTGGTTTATCCATGTGCACACACACCAACCTCATGAGAAGAAGTGACCAAATACACATATGGTCAAGAGCCCTCTTGTATGTAGACCACTATGTCTTTATTCCTTTTGAATTGGTGGTCCCCCCTTATTGGTTTAAGAAAAGACTTGTGATGCCACATTACAAGAAGGCATGAGCCACAACATAAAACAATATGAATACTAATACAAATAGTAAGTCTCTGTATGGCTCTAGGGTATCATTATCCAATGTTGTTTCACATTCGTAATATAAAGATTTGGTTATCAACCAAATAGCAGAATTTCAGGCATGCATTAAGTAAGGACTTCAGCGATCATGATCATGTTATCCTCAACTTAAGTATATCTTGTGATGATTACACTAGAGACTTTCAGGTGGTTTTGTAAACGATTATGACTTTAATGTTCAAACATTCCTTCAAATATTAACATATGAAGCGAAATGCCAAGCTTTGGAGGATTACTGTCTCACACATAAACAAACCTTATTTTGGGAAAATAATGCCTATGCACATGAATATGATGGATATTATTCCTTAAAACTTGGTGGAGAGAAACCAGAGTAATACGCACCAAAGTGAAATTCAAGAGGAAAAAGTTTTAACCTTTGATTCATGGCTATGATAACTTAGGATTTTATAACATATGAACAAGACCATAATAATCCAAACCCTAAATTAATGGAGAGAATAAGGGCACATGCACAATATGACCAATGGGCAAACACCCTTGAAAATTTAGGTTGATGACAAGATAACTCCCGACAACAACTACCTGCCCAAAACCTAATGAAATGAGAGGGAATGAGGACTAATGCTATATGAGGTACCTTGTAAACGTTGATGCATATGAGTGATCCAGTTTTGAGATAAGATGAGAAGGTGAAGATGATAATCACCCTCGAGAGTAAGGATTAATTCATGGTAGGGTTGGACCTTCAATCACCAATGCCTAAGGTTTCAAGGATGCCGAGAAAAATATATAATTCTCTCAAACCCTATTGCACATGCTAAGGCATAGGAAAAATCAAGGGCCTAGGGTGACATGCTATGCAATAAATCTCACCATGGTGTGCGATGTCGATGAGACTATGCCCTTAGAGGCATAGGCTAAACACAGAAATGGGGTCACTTTATTTCCAAATTATGGTTTGTCCCAAACCCTAGTATAGTCAACATAAGGGGAGCCAAAATGAAATGCTGCTTGTCCACATTTAGTGCTTCTGTTGGTTGCGATACATACTATGGAAAGATAAGTTTTGAAGTGAAGGGAGTCTCTTGGCACATCAACGAAGCGACACACCTTCAAAACCGTAATGTCGTCATAATTTCAACATCTGAGGCAACACATGATGTGTGGGGGCAACATGTAAAGTGCGAATGGGGAAAACATCAGAGTTTGACAAATGCCCAAAATTTTGGGTGGTGTTGTAGCAACTATAACAACTCTCATAATGCTAAATCTGAGCAATTGGCCTCATTATGATAGATGGAAGCTTAGTAAAAAAAATAATAACTATCAAAACTTAAAAGAGGGCATTTTATCATACCTTTTTATGTCTATATTAAAACAAGGAAAAACCAGATAAATTTAATTTTGAATCTTTTAATTTAAAGATGACCACATAAATAATTATAACTACTAATTAATTATGTTTATAAGTTTTACATATTAAATAATTCATATGCATTTTAATATCTTATTTATTTATATTGAATTTTTAATTTAATATTATATATAATTATTTTTTTAAATATTATTATTTCCATTTAATTTTTATTTAATTTTAAATTTTAAATTAATTCCAATTCCCCTCCAAAAAATTCCACCCTCCAATTTGAATACTTTTAAGGAAGCGAACGATTCTATTTTTTATTTTTTGATAAATTTTTATTCCCGCCTACAAGTGGAACCTTTTGGAGGGCATTCTACAGGGATGCTCTACTCCTTGTATCGTTTGAGGTAGCTGGTTAATGCCATAGCTGTTGAGATGCACGCTGGATTGGCCTCTGAGGAGGAAGTAAATTCAAAATGTTGCCCATCTTCATCGACAGCCTGCCCAAGGTATTTATAAAATGAACCTCTGGAAATAATCAAGTTGAATCTTTTTCTATTTTCTAATTTCTTTTAGCTTGTGAAAACCCCATATTTTAATGCTTTGCAAGCTAATTTATTTAATTTCTTTTATTTCGATGTCTTGAATCTGAGTTTCATGTTGCGTTTGCAGTATTATTTGACTTACTTTTTTGGTCTAGACCCCATATTTGATGTGTCTGTGTCCTATCAATTTATTGATGGAGATATTTAAACTTGGCCTTTGACCACCGCAAAATGTGAAGGAATTCTACCGGTTAGCCTATTATTTGAAAAGTTGATGAAACCCTTAGAAAAATAAAGAAGTTGACGTTGAAAATTTTGTTCCCGGCCCTTGAAATTGAACATAGAACATAGCAGTAGTTTTGTCTGATCTAGTGAAACCATTGGCAAACAACACATCAAAACTTCCCCACAGAGTTTCACCCTTAGAGCCTGCCTCTGATGGATCAAGTGTAGTCCAAAGAACTTTTAATTAAAATATTTGGGTGGTAATTTCTCGATAAAACAAATTATTGGAGAAACTGAGCACTTGAAAATCCTTGAATTTCCAGATCCATTCTGGAAGAAACCCTGTCAACTGGTTATGTTCCAATGATAACAAGTGCAAACTCTGTATGCCCTTCCAACTTGCAGGTATTGTACCAATTAAACGATTATGGGAGGGAGCTAGAATGTATCCAGAAAGAAAGACTCGTATGGGTAGCTCTTATCCGCCCCTTTTCTCATTGGTTGTATCAGTCTTCACCCTGCATCACATCGATTATTAGTGTTAGATTGGGCTCTTTTCTCTTTGATTGGAGAAAAGAGATTTATTCTGGAAATCACTTTTCTAGCAGCTTGTCTTGCTTTACCTCCTTAACTAGCACCTGACTTATATTATCTTGGCTACTTTGAGCTTTCCTTGATTGCTTATTGGGTGGGGGGCTTATGGTTAAGCACCTATAGACCGATGCTACATATACTGATACTTATGACCGGGTTGAGATTCACAGACAGGGAAAGAGATTAAAGGCCGATACCAGATATGATAGATAATCTAACTATTAAAGCACATAATTTCTAAATCTCATGAGAGTTGAAGGTGCATTACATAAACCGAAAGGCATAGATACAATAAGCTATTCTGGTAGACTCATTTCAAGCTCATTCACCGGCTGATTCTACCTACAGGATGCTATAGAGTGATTTCACTTCCTACTTCTCCTACAAAAATTCAAGACTTTATGATCCCGTTCCGAAATGGCTAGACGAGCGAAGGAGCACATTTCATATTCCTTCATTTACTAAAGTGTGAGAAAAATTGAAATGGAGCCTGTTTTCATAATGAAGGAAATCGGCTTTGCACACGATCAACACATTAGGGGAATTTTGAGGTCTAAATGGGCCTCCTAAGGAAAATGTACAATCAAAATTCACTTTATAAGAACCAATCACATTTTAGGGGATGACATCATCCCTAATGGTTGAGGTGGCATTGTTTAAGTTAAAGGTACTTATATGTCACATTCTCAATGGTGGATAAAAACTCATGGTTAACCATGGTAGTGCTCTAAGTACTTTTAAAGTCAAAGTAAAGTACTCATAATAAATGTCATTTCACACTCATTGAATAAAAATATATTATTGTCATTTCATATTTCTTGGAAGAAAAAATGCATATCCCTATACATTTATTATATTATATTATTTTTATATAGTATATTAATTACATGTTATTATACAATTTAAATAATATAAATTTTAATTAATAACATATAATATAATTAATAATTAATAAATTTATATTTATATTTTATTTCAAGCTATTTAAGTACAAATGACAAATGCATTAGTTGTTCAATTATAATGTATTTTTCTTGAAAACCTCATTCTTATTTATAGTCACATCAATACAATTTTTTTATTAATTTTATTTTGGTACAACTTTTGAATTGAATTTAACTATGGTTACATGGATTGTGGTGCAAAAGGTGAATTGCAGATTCATAAATATTATTTTATTGGTTTAGCTATTATTTTATTATTTCCTTAGGAGGCCCATTTTAGACCTCAAAATTCCTCTAATGAAGAGGTGTAGAGCCATTGTAACTCCAATGGTGGACAAAAAATATCACAACTCACCAACATACAAGATCTCTAGTGACACACTACAATAGATGGCTCTCTGGCTACGTGTTCCTGCACTATTTAGAGAAAGGGAATTGACCATTCGCCACCAGCGCTACCCATTCATGGGCAGGATGCTTTAGTTGAAGTTATTTGAATGAGGGAAGCCTTTCGGTCGCTGGAAGTCAGTGGAATTTTGTGCTTGGATGTTCTATCCATCGCAGTAATTTTTATGGTAAATATTTATTTGCATCACCTGCAAGATGAACTGATGGAAATGAAACTTAGGATTTCAGATTTTTTGGTAGTATAATCACTCAATCTAGAAGTAGGTATGCTTGTTTTTTGTGTTATGCATTTTCTTTTTAGATAGATACTCGTGTAATGTCTCGGAGAGATTGTTCTGAGATTTTCTAGATTATGGAAGTATTAGAGGCAGCTCACTGCTCCACTTGGAATTTTTAAGAAGTTTTTAAAATGGGACTGGCATGACTAGAGCATGGTATGCACTGTTTTTGTGCCTATTTCTCCTGTCTTACACATTATGCCATGAGCCACACTCTGCATGATGTTGTCATGCTGTTTATTACTACCCAAGCCATCAAAATTTCAGTAATTGCAGGAAGTTTACCAGGTTCACGGATGCTGGAAAAAATTGATCATATTATGCACTACGAACATGATTAGATAGAGCCCACGAGGCGTAGAACAGTCGGTGAAGGGGTGCGCTGTTAAGGCACTCCGTTCTGCAAGGTCACCGGTTCGAAACCCGTGGGTGTAGGATTAGTCTTAACTTAGAAAAAAAAGAAAAAAAAAAAAACATGATTAGATAGAAAAATATCATGTATAAAAGTAAGTTATACTTTGTACCAATTGACAAAGTCTCAATGCCTCAAGATAGTGTCTTACAGGCACACAATAAATTGTTTCTATCACTGCGAACAACTGTGTAGGGTTGGTCTCCTGGAGCTCCTTGTTGAGTAAACCTCATAGCCCCATTATGCTGAGGTTTTGTTATTTTCCAAATTTCAACCAGCAATTTTCAGGGCTCCAATGTAACTCTGTTTATTAGACACTCAATTTTTCACCTTGGCTTAGGAGATCTGCATTGAGAGAGAGAATCCCTACAAGTGCCATCTTATATATTATGAATCAATAAATATTCAATCCAATCCAAATGGAAGTGTTCTTCTGCAACTTCCACGCGGAGGTTGGGAATGGTAAAGGCCTTGATAGATAACCACTGATGCTAAATCTTCTCATCACAGATGACATGAACCAGAGACCTTAAGCCACTAGCCGATTTGGGAAGTTGCTTCACATGAGAGCACTCCCTCATATCAAGTTCTTTTAAACTAGATAATTGACCCAATTTATCTGGGAGTTGTTCTAGGTACCCACAAAGTGAAATATCAAGGAATTGTAGTTGTCTTAGCTTGCAAACTGAATATGGTATTTCTTTTAAACTTGGTCATGCATACAATTTGAGCATCTGCAGTGAGCTGAGATTACCTATGTCTTCCAATAACTTATGAAGATCATGGAAATTTGTGATAGAAAACTATTTAAGGGTAGTCCAACTACAAATACTCGTAGGAAGTTCCCTCAAATCACTACAGTGATCAATAGCTAACTCAAGAAGACGGGGGAAATTTAAATCCACCCCCATATGTAATCCTGTAGTATTCCCACAACCCTCACATAGAACCAAGGATAACTTCTCTATTTTTTTCCAAGACTGAGTATTCTTGGAGGGGAGGAACAATTACTCTCTCTAACTGAATAAATTTTAGCCACGTTAATGAAGAGAGGACTGATATACCTTTGAGAGTAGCCCTCTTGGAATTGTGATTTACAATTATGAGAACCTTTAATTTATCTATTGATTGCATGAATGGTGGAAGAAAGTATTCACTTGCAGAAAAGTTCAAGATAAGTGCCTTGGCATTAGGGAAGTTCATATGACACCAATCCTTCTCCTCCATCGAACCTGTGTGGAAGGAAACAATCTCAACATTGAAATCACGCCCTGCATGCTTCTACCACATTTTGCAAATAGAATCAGCTTTCTGAGGCATGATAAACCTTTTACATCTTTCAATTATAGGCTCCTGATCAATCCAATAGATAGCCAGGTCTCGTAATACATCATGCTGAATTAAGGAAAGCTCACCACTACAGCCATAAGGATTCCCCAGGGTACCGTTTTGATTGTTCACCAAAGTCACAAGATTTCAACTCGCAAGTTCTATTAAGATTGTGTAAGCAGCTGTCCATTTCAACTTATGAACATAAACACCCAAGTATAACAATGGATCAACAGATATTTTTCTAGCCTATGGAAATATTCCCATGTCCAGAAAGCATTCTCGGGCTTCTTCTCCAAGATATCTATGCTTGTTTCCATTCATTTCAGAACTTCTGTTTCGTGATATTCAGATATTGTTTGTCGTTGAGAAAGTTTGTCCTTTGCAGTTATCCATGCTGCAGGTGGGTGACCATGGAGAGACCTTCCAATCACCTTAAGAGCAAGCGGTAATCCTTTGCATTATGTTATTACCTCTTTGACTAGGTTGTAATCTGATGTTTCTGGAATGGAATTTCGATCAAATGCCGAAAAGCAGAAAAGGGACACAACATCTTTCTCTCTCAAACATGAAAAATCATACTGGTAATCAGATTTAACAACATTGTTGTTTCTAGTTGTAACAAGAGTTTTAAACCCTTTTCCTTCAAACAAAAGCTTTTCAAGATGATCAATTTCCCAAATATCATCCAGCAGCACCAGATTTGGTTGAGGTTCCATTTGGTGAAGCCTTTATTGCAGCTGTTGATGTGCATCTTCAACGTCATGAAATTCAGGTCTTTTCTCACGAACAATCTTGTCCCACATTCTCTGAAGAAGTCCCTTAAGGTTCGGTGATTGCGAAACTCTTTCAAAAACTATCATCTCCTTAAAATGAGTTTTGACTTCATTATCATTGCAGAGGGCTAATTCCACAGTAGTCTTTCCACTGCCCCCCATGCCTATTACTCCGAGCAGTGGAGCATCATTGCGCAAGAGACATTTTTTCAGCTCATACACCAAACCCTTCAAACCAGCTCTAAAATCTAGCAATTCTGGGACGCCTGATTGGGAAGCCATTTTACCAATTTCCAATTGATACATCTGATCTGCGATAAACTTAAGGTTAGATTCTTCTCTTATTGCATCAATTTTGTGCCCAATCCCTTCAATTTTATCCTCCATTTTGAGGTCAATATTCTCAATTTTATGCTCTGTTCTGTGCCCAATAGTCACAAGTTGATCCTGCTGTACTCTTAGGCTATGCAATTCAGAACAGATATGTGCCCAACCTTTCGTCTGAGTGAAATTGACAATATAAAAATCCAAGCCTTAAATTTTATTTGCATACTTATAGCTCCTAAAGATATTCAAGCGAATTACCTTGGAACAGGCCTTAAACAACCTCTTACCCTCCTGCAGCTGCTGATAGAATTCGTTGAGCAGCTTCTAGCTAGGTTGAGACAACTCTACACTACTCGTAATGTTGTCAAGTAATACAGGTGTGATTCCTTCCAGGGTTTTTTGGAGGCGTTTGTAATTCTCCTTGCAGGAAAAACTCTTCTTCAACACATCTTTAATGATTCCCAGTAGCTCATATGGTACAGCGACCGCAAGTGATTGGCACCAAACCCTCCACCATTCCGATCAATATATTTTTTTCAAAGACACTCAGAACTCAATATAGAAACTCAATGACTGAAATCTTTATTTGAGTTTTCCACTGATATGGAATGCGACTATAAGAATATGGATATAAAAGAAACCATGAAAGGAATCTTCATGTGGAGTAGGTAGGAGCATAGCATATGCCACAACACAAAATTTGCTTTCCGGAAGGAGATTAGCAAAAGAATCCAGAAATTCACAAAGTAGTTGCTTCCCAGAAGGAGATTAGTAAAAGAATCCTAAAATTCACAAAGTAGTTGTTGCTGCAAACACCCATTCAGCATAGATGGTTTGCTTAATTATATAGCCACGGTAGAGGCTCATTTAGCGTTTATAGGGTCTTCCATGGTTATATGCACATGCACCCATTTCTCCTCGTGGGTTTGACCATGGAACCTTGCAGGAGCCAAACTTCACAGACAGTGGGTACCACTTCAACCACAACACAAAACCTGCAATATAACCCATTCATATGTCCATTCCACACTCTGCATGATGTTGTGGACTGAAATTCTACAGCAGAGCTCTTTGGCAACGTTTCTCACATTTCCAATTTCCAACATCCACTAGTGATCAATCCTGGGAAAGAATTCAAACATGTGATCTCCAATAATAAAATCTGTATGATTCAACATCAAAATTTAGCATATGTTGGGAATGATCATGTCCATGCAAGGTTTTCAGGCCACACCAAAGGGCTTTCGATCATTAGTTGAAATATATAGCAAAACAGAAAATGACATGTTTCCGTAATTCAAATTAAATTGCCAACGCAAGGTTAAAAACACATTTTCCAATATTTATTCCGAAAATTGTACCGAAAACATTCACTTCAACTTAATATCCACGGTGGTTGTCTCATCTTAATATGGTCACACTTCTATATAGCTCAATGCAGATTTGGACTCTAAAATCTTATTGTAGTTGGAACTCAACCCTCACAAGATAGAGAAACTCAGTTGGCTTCAGTTCTATGTTTGTTCCTCCTGACCACTTCCAAGGCGATTCCATATCATAGCGATTGGATTCTCCTTCCAATTCTTTCAAAAATTAATATTCATGATCCAAAAAAACCGATGAAAGAGTTGATTAGTTGGATCAAAATAGCGCATTCCATAATTTCATGTTAACCTTACACCTCCAATGATTTACTGACAGTTCGGTGCCTTCTCTTAGTCAATTATACTCCTAAAACATTGACAATAGCTTCATTTTCCCAAAACCCTCTAGTGTGCACAAAAAATAGATTCTTCAACCAAAAATGAATAGATAATTAAACTTTGACTCAGAGTAAATCAAATATAGAATAAATGCATGGTCTTCGTTATACATTAATTTATAACAACATATATCCAACATAGTCCATTATAGTAAATGCATGAAATCTTATTCATTAAACTAGTTTTGTGCATACACATGGTGAGAGGCATTCATTCTCTCTATGGCTCGATTTCCCATTTATTTGAATGTCATTTTATTTTCCCTTAATCTTAAATTGATCAAATACAACTTTAAAATAAAAGTAGTTCCGTGATTATTCCCTAAATCTCTTATGCTATTCAAGGTAGAATTTATTTTTCCTTAAGGACAAAATTGTTCCTACCCATATGTTTTCTAAAAATATTGTATAATAATTAAAAGAAACAAACAATATTTACAAATAAGGAATTGAAATTAATTTTGAATGTTCAAAACCCTTTTGGAGCTTTTCTTCAGAATTCTTGATGGCTTTTGGAAGTTTTAGTGCTCCTGCATCAGACTCCCATGGTAGAAAAATTTCATGAACTCCTGTTCATGTGTCATTAGTTCTTGAATCCTATAGGATCCCAAGCTTGTGTTGTAGTTGTCCATTCTTCCCTACATGTTGTTTTCCTAGTGTTGATGTTATATTCACTTATCTAGGCTTCCAAATCCTATGTTGTTCTTCTCCACTTGCCTTGTCAATTGTACTTTGTTGTTGGTTGTCCTTTTCCTCTTGTTGTACCTTCTCCTGGTCATTCTCTTCATCAACATCCACAACTTGTCAATTTATTCATCTAAATTTGTCCTTGACTACTGAGATTTACTTTCATCTCTTTCTTGCTGATGCGTATCTTCCTTGTGCATTAGAGTTTTAGAACTCTTAACAAACATTGGATTATACATTTGCTTCATTATTTGTTGCTCATGCCTTGCAATTTACTCCATAACCTTGGTTGGCCTCTTGGATTTTCATCTCCATAATCTTGGATACCAAATCTACATATTTGAAACATCCCTCATTAAAAGTAAAATGTTTTGCATCACATTTCACTATTTTGGGGACATTGCAATTGTTTCACTTAAAGTTTCATTGTCATGGAAGCGTGGGGATCGTGCCCCAAATCTTGGTGACTGTTTCACTATGTAACATTGGGTTGTACTCAACATTGGATCAATGTTATGAGTGTTTATAATGCCTTGTAAGAGGTATTTGCCTATTATGGGGGGCTTAAAATCTTGTGACAAGGATTTTTCACAGTGGTGACATCCCCATAATCAAGATTCATTATAGGGGTTGATAGCCCTATATCAAGGATTTATTACTTGGGTCGGCATGGTTGTAATAAGGAATTAGGGATGTCCCTATATCAATATCCCTATGGAACCCCATATCTAGCAAATGGATGAATTCATCAAAGCACGAGCATTTTCACACCCATTAAACGATTTCAGACGACTAGGGTATTCTCTATATGGTACCAAAGCCTTCTAGCAGTGGCCACTAATATTTGGCAAGGATTTGTTTGTAACCATTTATGTTCTCTTGGTAATTTAGTGCCCTCACTAACTACTTGTACAACAATATTTTCATGGTATTTAAACAAAACATTGGCCTAGACAACATCTTGACTTGCAAGTTCCATAGTGGGACAAATGACAAGAACAAGAATAGTCGACCTTTTATGACCTTGGAGGAATTGTGACTTCACTATCACCTCAATAGTAGAAAATATAAATGATATTGTCTTGCCAGTGCAAGTTTTAACCTTGGCCTAGACATCCTTGCCTTTGAGAATAGATGGAAGAGTTGCTTCTTGCACAATGGTCATACGCTCATATCCCACTGTGTTGGTTTCCTTGAGTGTCAATGGTGAGATATTGTGCTAGTGAAATCTTGATTGGCTCAAATAATTAACATCCCCAGTAACCTTCACACTAGTTTTTGGATCTGATTTTTCAATAGGACTCAACATTGGTTGCTTGTTCCCCACAAGCTTCACTGAATCAAATTCATCATATTCATCTTCAAACTTAGACTCATCTTCGTCATCGATGATCTTTAGTGCTTGGATACAAGAGGATTTAGAGCCTCTTTTGTTCAACAAGTCACCTCCTCCTTGGCTGCCTCTTGTAGAGACCCCATTACCTCTACAAGCAACACCCCTTTTTCTAATCATTTTGATAAATTTTTTATGGGTTTTGAGATTTTTTCTCACCAATGACCTCCAATTTTTGTAAAAATCATAAATAAAAAAAGTCATGAGATCCTAGGAGTTTAAACTTTAGTGTTTTCAAACATTGGGAACATATGACATGAATCATATGAAATGTTTAATTCCATTAAGCATGAGGGTAGAATTATTAACTTAAATGGTCTTTAACACAATCCCTCTAGATTTGTCTCTTCAAATGTGAGGGCAACCACTCTCATAAAGGACACGTTGGGAGTTTAAACTTTAGTGTTTTCAAAATTTGGGCACATATGAAATGAATCATATCAAATGTTTATTTCCATTAAGCATGAGGGTAGAATGATTAACTTAAATGGTCTTTAACACAATCCCTCTAGATTTGTCTCTTCAAATGTGAGGGCACCCACTCTCATGTTCACATTTACTAATATTAAACTTTAGGAAAAGATAAGAAAATATAAATTGGACTAATGTATTAATCCATGTGAACATGATGCCCATTCGCCCTCTCACACACTCAATGTGCAAACTTTGTCTTCTAAAGGACATGATTTGGGCAGTATATCAGTTGCCTCAAAAACTTAGGTTCGAGTCAATTCTTCATGCAACATGACACTAAGAACTTGCTAAGTTGTCTCCTATTATTATGCTAAATTTTTCAACATTAGTTCAACAATTCTAGATGACTCTCATGGTGTTGCAATGTTATTTAATCTTACAAGTTGGCATACTTTCTTAGTCCCAAAATGCTGAAAAACTTTCCTCACTATTAATCCTAAAGAAGCCCAATAATGGGTGAACATGGATAGGCCAACTTGACTTTTCTCACATGTCGTCCATCTCACTTAGACACTTATTTTGGGAACTCTTATACATTTACTATGTCAGTTTTCTAAGGCCTAAAATGGGCAAAATAAATAACAAGTGTGTGCAAGCAGCAACACATTTGACTAGATTGAACTTGGCCTAGTCTTATGATAGATGTACATTTTAAGGGCTTCTTTCCTAATTCAAAATTGCTGAAGATATATAAACTAACTATTTCATTTGTCCTACAATTCCAATAGTGCACATGGCAAGCTTCTCTGCAAAATTTTTTTGTTGCATATGGTAGGCCTCTGAATAGACTAAGCTTGTACTAGCATAATGCAAACATGACCTGCAAGTCACCACTGTGTTTTAGTTTCTGAAGGTTGTTGCATTATTGACTGACTAGTGAAGTATCAACCAGTGAATAAGTTTCAAGCTTTGGAGAAGTCACACTATATATTATAATTTTTTCTTGCAGATGGGCCTCTTGACCAATTTTTTCTAGGAATGCCTCTTATGAAAAAATAATTTCTTTCCTAATAGGCTATGACCCTCTTGAAAATACCAGGTTCACTAGAACATTGGAAGAAAATATCTAATGCACGCATCATGCTACCACTACAAGCCATTGTAGAAAATAGAAACCAAGGTGAAAAAGGATATACAACTACATTGTAGACGTGTTACAGTGACAATACTTTCTTGAATGTATATTCTCCAACATCCATAGCATTACCACAAATAATCATAGTTTGTATTTAACTCTAAATAATATACATTCCAATAAGAAGTTGTCAATCATAGTTTTACCTTGTGGCAATGATTTTCCTTATGCCCTGCTCTCATTTTTAGTCAAAAACTAGATTTCCTATATTGATGACATTCCTACTATAATATGACCAACTATCAGACAACTATCTCATTGTAATTCTAGATAAAATGAGCAGTGTACCAAAATAATAAATAAACTAAAAAATGATAGTAGATATTGTAGGTTAAGCAACTAAATAGGTAGTACGCATGATATGCTATTCCATAATTCACTACCTTTCCCATTTATAAAATAGTTTCTACAACAATTCTGTTGCATATTAGTTCTTTATGTTGCTATTTATTTAGATTTTGGCTCACACAGGGATTACAATCAGCGTTTCCACAGGAGCTACATATGGCTTATGCAATTGGCATACCATTGCTGTTACTGTAACTAACATTTCATGATAAGAAGTTACAGTTGAAACATTGCATTTACTTGTTTTGGCTTACTAATTGTTATGTATGGCATATATAATACCAGTTGTCCATTGGGATTCATACGTGACCAAATGAAAAAGTATTTAACTGTTTCTAAATGGAAAAATGTGATAGGCTAGGATTGGAGGGATTTTGTGCAAATTATAATGAAAAATAAAAAAAGTGAAGGCCTGCACCTCTAGTGCAGTGATAGTAGGGTTTCCTATTTATAATTGTCTAGAGTTATTGTTATTATTATTTGTTCATTTCTTTCTGGCTGTTTTTCCTTGGTCAAGGTGTTTCTCATGTTTGTCAGCTCTAAATTCTAAACAAGTTGCTTGATGTCTTGCAGTGGAAACACCTCACATCTTAGTATAGGTCCAAGATCTAGTTTTGGTACAATAACACAAATTATGGAAGATTTGGTAAGTGCCTACTACTAAAAGCCTTGCCACTGTGACCCAAGTGCTATTTGGCCACAACTAGAAGGTTAGTGCATTGGGAAAAAGAGAATGTTGTGTGTGTTGATGCTGCACACATGGCATCTTTTTGCAGGCCCTTTTTCCCATCATGTGCAAGAGCAGTTTGCATCTGCAAGATGCACATAGCATTCTCTTTGCCCAATAAAATAACCTTCTAGTGTTGCATGAGCTTCTAGCCTTTTTATACGAAGGAACTGTCCATAACGTTTTCACTCTTGGTTCGTAGTTATCCTATGAGTTTAGTCTGATTGCAAGACTTTTTCCTTAACATTCCTTCTCAATGTTTCTGCCATAACCTCGTAGCTACTTAGGTTTGGGGTTGTTCCCTAGATATCTCTTGGGGTTTGGACCAACCTCCTGATTTGCTGGCAACATTTCTATACCTCCAGCAGGTATATCACTTATCATAGGCATTTTTGTTTCTCCAAAATTCCATTACTCTCATAGAAGGGTGCATTATAATTTAAGATTCTTTCTCCCACAACTCAACATGTTGTGTGCAATGTGGTGCCTGTTGGGTGATTTTGATGGCTTCTACAAACTAGTTATTGTTACACTGAAATTTTTCACCTTGAAATTTTAGTACCCCCTTAGAAGTCTACAACATCAAAGTTCCTAAATTCAAGCCTTGAAATTAAGAGAAAAGCTCATAAAAGTCTTAAAAACTCTTGTACCACACTTTCTCTTAGTATTGCCTGCGGTGCCGAACCTTTTAGCTATAAATAATGCGGAGCCAAACACACTTTTTATTCATTAAGGGTGTTGACCCCTGTAAAGGGTAAAGAAAAGGTGCAAGTAAAATCTAGAAGCTCAGTTTGAGTCATTTTTGGAAGCTTCTAGAAACATTCATGCGGTGGAAAGTTCGCTCTTTTCAGGTTCATGCATCCCATCCATTAAGGAGCTAACCCCTTGATGTAAAGAGCTAATCCCTTTGAAGGAGGATTCTATCCCTTCTTGTTTGGAGCTGTAACCTCCTCTCTTTCACTATAAAAATAGGCATAGGGCAGCCTCAAAAGTTTGCAATGGATGAGTTCAAGCTCTAGTATTATTGGAGGTGAAGTGATGTTGAAACTTAGACCCTTTTAGCTGAGATTTCATGTGGGAAAGATTACATACATGTATGTATCTTGGTTGGAAGAGTGCAAGGATGGTTAGAGTAAAGGAAACACCTGTTCTGGACCCCAGGAAGGCCTGTATGACATCAAGGCAGACACTGTTGTAAGGTTATTCTTATTTAAGTTAATACGAATGAATATTGTTTTCTCAATGGGCTATTTAATTGTTTATCTCATTTCATGAATTCATTGGTCATCTTGATAGATGTTTGATTCATAAATTGACTTATTATACAGGTTCTTTTGATATTTTCTTGTGTTTGTGATTGCAAATCCTTGATGACGAATTTCTTCAAGCCACTAGAAAGAAGATCAGTGCTAGACTACAAGTAGGTTTCTAAAACCCTGTTATAATTAATTCTATGTCAAACAATATCTAGAGAAAATGGTTTCTATTTGTCTTTTTGTTGCTAGCTGTCCGTAGGAAACTTGTGAGGTTTGTCTTGTCCACAAGAACGACTTATCCGTCCAACAGAATGGCTACTCCACTGGGGAATAAGATCTTGAACTTTGATTTATTTTATTTTTGACTTGTGAATTTATTTTTTCTGATTTTGATTGATTTATATTGGCTTGGGTAGTTTATCCCTAAAGAATCCCTGAGAAAATATTGAGAGTTTTTTTTATTTTTTCTTTAGTTTTCTTGTGTCCGCTCTTTTCTTTTATAGACAGTGCGGGCAGTTCTGCACTTTTCCTGTAGCCACAGTGCGGGACCGCACTGGTTTGCACTGAATCCTGTAGACCCTATGAAATGTTTTGAAAAATCTTAATATCTTATTTTCTGGATTAGTTTTTTAGATTCTTAGTGAATACCCAGACTTGTATCTTCTGTCAGGAAGCCTTGGTTAAGAGTTTATTTCAACATTTTTTGCTTTGAATGATTTTATGAAATATCTGCATGTTATAATGATTTTTGCTTTGTCTTTATCCTACTCAAAGATTAGAAACCTTGGTATACCTTCAGATCACTAGTATTTCCTTGCTTTCTTGCTGAGTCTAACATCATAGCAGAAATTGTTTTATGAGATTTAGATCCCGTTTTTCTCATTTGCAAATATTTAAAAAACATTTGTTAATAAGTTTGGAATTTCACTTAAAAAACCAAAATTGGATGTTTTGAGTTCTTGCTGATTCAAGCAAAGAATTTCTTAGTTAGATTACAAGCTGAGCAAGACATCCTCAAAATATTTGAAGTTTTAACTCAGATTTAGTCTTTATAATTTTTAGATCTCAAAATTAGTGTTTTTAGCTTTGAGTGTTTTTTCTAGAAATTGTAGTGTTCTTTTGAAGAAAAAATTGGTTTGTAGTTTCGATCTTGAATAAAAGAGATTTCTTATTGAGCAATAGATCATTTTGAGTTCTCTTGAAATTAGATTTCTATTCATTTATTCTTGTTTGAAGGAAAGATTTGTTTTTAAAAGACTGCATTTCTCACCTCTTCCTTTAGATAGAATTCATTGAAAGAAAATGGATTGTTTCTCATAATAGATGCATTTTTAGTGTGTTTTGAGTCGGGTCACTACATATCATCAGTTTCACTTTCGCACCTGTTGTCCTAAGAAAAGAACTTTTAAAATCAACGCCTAAATTAAAATCAATCTATCAATTTTTATATTTCTAGGGCTCTTTTCACCAATATAGCTTAGGCTAGTGTCTTGAAGTAGGGATTAATTAACTCTCCAAGACAATTTAAACAAACAAGTAGTTGATCTTGCGGTAGGAAAAAATCCAATAGTCACTTGTATGCTCTGGGAAGCTCCTCTGAAAGGAGTCAAGCACGAGGTCATATCTAAACTAGTGGGATAATCAATTCTATCTCATTGGGAACAATAGAAGATATGCGCATATTAACAATGGTAAACCTTAGATAGATCATTTTCGAGGAGCCTGGGGTCACTTGTCGGTATACCTTGGATTATGTCAAGGAGCCTTCAAGGGGATTGAGATTTGTTACTATGAAATTGCGCGTATGTCGGATCGTAGATTGTTCCCCCAGGTATATTAGTTCCTGTTGGTAAGCATAGTGACCATAATATTACGGTTTTTTCCTAAGGTGACGGTGGAGGAAAGATCCCACTGTACCTGGAGCAGATGTCGACTAGACTCACTTGGACTCTCTAGAGGGTTATTTTCACTCGAGATGGTTTAAGTAGAGAAACTTGCACCGGTCTGTTTCATTAAGTAGGTTGTAGGGGTAACTGTTCCAACTTCCCTTTCTACATTAAATACTACGATGTTGGATTTCATCACCAACTAGTGTTTTTAGCGTGGGAAGTTACTGTTTTTGTGTGGTTTGATCTTCTAGATTTTTAGGCATGTGATTCATTTGTTTGTTTCCTTAGTGACTCTAGGAGTTTTCATTGAAATTTTATTTGATTACGTGTGATTAATAAATTTTAATTGTGGCTGAATTACCAAGACAATCACAAGAATCCAGGGGAAGCCCCCTGAGTATACATGAAGCCAACTTGAAGGGCTGCGAGCTATAGTATCGCCTAGTGACAGTATAATTATATCAACAGAAGAAGGAGAGTCATATATAGTTATTCATCTTGATTATCAATAAAAAACAACAGAGCATATTCAAGAGCCAATTCCAGTTTCCAAAATTACTGGTAGTATTTCTCCTTCTAGTGAATTAGCTGAAGAACTTGAAATTTTTGAGCGTAACACTGAACCTGCTGTATTGGAACCATCTTCAGGATTTGTTACTCCAACTTCTAGTGATATTGGTTCACCTAGGGTAAGATATCACATTATTGAAAATCTTCCTTCTGAACTCATATCTATTGAAGAACTTGTTGGTCCAGATGAAGATGTAACTCTTCCCGAAAACTAAGAAAATTTGAATCTTAGGGAGCGTGAATCAATATTCTATAGTCCTTTTAGAACTGACGCTTGGTATTTATCATTGAATTTTTTTTTAGAAAACCCAAGTCTTAGTTTTTCACCAGCCCAAATTCATTTTCATCCTACACCAAGAGGTTATTATCCTTCATCAATTATGTCAAGTGAGTCATCTATGTTTTTCCAATCTCCAGAAACATTTTTATACGGTGGTCCTTCTGTTCCTTCGGGGTACCAGCCACTGTCTGGTACTTTCTTAGGAGCAACTCCTCGACTAACTGAAGAAGTGTTATCATCTGGTACAAATGGAACTAAAACTGAAATGTTGAACGCAGAGAAATTTTTTATGATGTCTGGTAATATTCCAAATCTTCAACCTCAAGGTAGTCAATTACCACTTGGGGGGCAACCTCAAGGTAGTCAATTACCACCTGGGGGGCAACCTCAAGGTAGTCAGTTACCACCTGGGGGGCAACCTCAAGGTAGTCAATTACTGCCTGGAGCGCAACCTTAAGGTAATTTTTTACCAGGACAAACTGTAGGACAATATTATTTACCTGGAGAACAACCTCAAGGAAAATACATACCTCAAGGTTATCAATCTCAAGGACAGTACATACCCCAAGGTCAACCCCAGACTCAGTATATTCCTTAGGGTCCTCATCAACCCCAGATTCAGTACATGCGTCAAGGTTATCAACCTCAAGGTCAGTACCCAACTCAAGGCTTCCAACTTTCTTCCGGTCAACCATTATTACAAGGAGCTGGAAATTTACCAGTTAATTATCAACCCTACATTGAACCAGGTTACTGTCTTTCATATGCACAACCTTCTACCGGTCAATACCCTGGAATGAACATGGTGTGGAATCCATCTCAAATTCAACAGACTATGCAACCTAATGTGCAGTTACCTAATCAACCTGGACAACCTTTAGTTTTTGGTCCAACCCAACAACCTGTCCAGCCTACTGTTCAAGTCCTTGCACCTGGTTCTATTCAGAAGCCCGGGCCTAGTACACCTCAGACTCCGCCTCAGACTGCTATAGCTACCACAACTTCTGCTCAACCTACAACACCTATTTCTGGAGTATTTGTAGCTCCAGCTTATTCTATCCCTGCATCAGTACAAATTCCTCAAGGCTCTATGCCACAGTCAAGACCTACAATTCAGAATACGGTCCAGATGCCTACAGGACAAGCTGGTACTAGTAAAATTTTCTCTAGTCAACCACAGTTTACTTATCAACCGTACCAGGGACAATATAAATTTGGTCAAGCTACAAAAAATCCAGTATATCAGTATCAGTCGTACTGTGGGTATACTTATCAAATACCTCAACAACCCTAATATGATCCAGTTAATCCTGGTTATGTAGGAGGTTTCACGATTCCAAATGCGCATCCAATTCCATGGTATCCTAGATATCCTCCTCCTGGCACTGGTTTGATCACACAAGGTTATCAAGACCCTAGCCATCAGTTACCATTCATAGAACCTTTAGATTTACCGGATCTATCGCGCCTTACGAACGATCCCATTTTTTATCTTCCATATTGGCCGTTGATGCCTAACAGGCTGCCCAGTGATATTCCAAAGTTTGAAGGTAAGTCAGGAGAGGACCCATCTAATCATGTTATGACTTATCACCTCTGGTGTGCATCCAATTCACTAGTCAATGATTCTATTCGATTGCGTCTTTTTCAGAGAACTCTCATTGGTCTAGCTGCCAAATGGTACATTGAGTTACCACGTGGATGTTTTAATAATTTTAATGCGCTAGCTACTGTTTTTTTAACCCATTTTCAGTTTCCTGTCAGATACGACAATGGCACAGAATTGTTGACTTCATTAAAATATTCTACGTCTACGTACGTATCTGATCACATTCATGAATGGAGACGTAGAAGGAGTTTAGTGAAAGTCTTTATTCCGGATCAAATTTTGGTTGAATGGTTTATTAAATCATTATTGCCCAAAATTACTGAAGATGTGGCCAAAGGAGGCGACAGAAGAGAAAGTCATTGCTCAGGCTTAGAACCTCGACCTTGTATATACTCAGTCAAGTACTCTGTATGATAAAATCCCCGATTTACCAAGACCTGGTCAATTAACTGAAATCATTTTGGCTCTCATGCCGCTGATGGTGTAATTGGTTCTGTTAGCACTGGTAAAAGTAAGAAGAAGTCTTCCAAGACAAATTCTCCTATTATCACTTTACCCGATTCACCCAAAGGAGATTCTTCCCTAGAAGCTTCCACCGATATTCACATTGTAGATTCATCTACAACCAAATCTAAAACTGGTGGTAAGAATAAAAAGAAAAAATCTTCAAAAGATAAAAACGATACAACTAAACCAACTGACGAAAAACACAAACCTTGATATCCTTGTCTCATATGTGATCAGGATCATTTTACAAAAGAGTGCCCGCATAGAGCCGATGTATCAAAATTTGTTAAGGGTTCGCCTATACCTGTTGTCTTGAAGGATCAATTTCCTTCTCAAGATAGTAACATGGTTGGATCTTCCTCCAATCCAGTTGAGGATATCTTGATGGTTGTGATGCGATCACAAGATTATGGTAGTAAAAATACTGGTAAAGAAGCAGAAACATCCAATTCTGCATCAACTACATCTCCCTCAGTTTCTGATCCATTACAGATCGAGAAACAAAATATTTTCTTAGTTATTAAACCACCTACAAAAGTTGTACTTTGTAAATAAGCTTTCAATCCACATGCGAGAGCTGCTCAGAATTACAATATTGTTGAAGATTTGGCAATTTCCCCTTCAACAATGTCGGCTTTGGAAGTATTGCAATCATGCCCAGCCTGAAGAAAATTACTTTTGTCAGCCTTAGGAGCCATAGATCTCCAGGATTATAACCTCATGATCTTCGACTTAGAGAATTTTACACTCTGCCTACCCCATCAAATGGCTTTTCAAATTTCGATAATAGTAAAAAACAAACGTATCTTTCATACTGTTGTTGATGAAGGGGCTTCTACGTGTATTATGTCGTTAAAATGTTGGAAATCACTTGGTTCTCCGACCATTAACCAATCACCAACTATTCTGAAAGCTTTTGACGGAAGAGGTTTTCAATCGTATGGTATCTTACAAGATCTACCAATAGAGGTCGAAGGAAAAATGGTTAATCTAGATGTGGAAGTGGTTGATGCCCCTCTGGATTACAACATTCTCCTGGGTCGCAGTTGGTCTTATGCCATGATTTTTTTTGTATCATCGATCTTTCATCTCATCATGTTTCCTCATAAAGGAAAGATCGTTAAAGTAGATCAGCTCTCATATTATTCATCCGACCCAGCCTCTACTGATAGCATCCAACATATCGGAAAATCGATTATCCCTTATAAGGATGTGAGAGTAGGTTTGCTTAAAGATTCGGCTTTACTGGGAACTTTTTCCCTACCTGCTCCCAACGTACAACTTCCTATTGCTAATATCAATATGATTGCATCAAGTACTATTTCCTTTGATGATCCTTGGATAGTAACTTCAGAATCAGAATTGGATTCTTTCGATGGCCCGATGCCTTTGAGTCCTTTTGAGTTAGCATATCAAAATGTACAGTAATTTTCTGATACTCATTCAACTGAGTCTGATCCAGTGAATGTGATCAATCATGAGTCATTTTCAATATCGAGCTTAGCTTAGACACCAATTATAGATCATGCTCAGGTATTCAATATTGATGAACATATTTGTGAATTCTTGTCGGTCGATGAGTTACCATGGGAAGATCTTCATCATAGGTCTTCGTTTTTACCTGATCTCGATCATTTTGAGAATGATTTTTCCTCCATTTTTACCACTGATTACGTCAAAGAGCCTCAGAATCCTTTGTCACATATTGATTCTGAATTGAATTTAGAAAATATTTCTAGAATTTAGAAAATATTTCTACAACGGTTCCTCTTGAAATTTCAGTAAAACTTGGAATTGTTGAAAACATTCATATAGGTGCTTCTTGTACGCCTGATGAAATCCAAGCATATAAAGCCCTATTTCAGGATTTCCATGACATTTTTTCCTAGCCATATGAATAAATGCCAGGAATCGATCTATCAATTGTTTTTCATGAAATTAAGACATACCCGGATGCTAAACCCGTTAGAAAGAGATTATGTCAGATACATCCGAGAAAAGTTGCCGCTATTAAAGCCGAAGCTGAAAAATTACTTCATGCAGGTTTTATTTATCCGATCCTGTTAACGGAATGGGTATCTAATATTGTTCTGGTCAATAAAAAACAACGAACAATATGATTATGTATCGATTATAGGGATATAAATTGAGCTTTTCCAAAAGACAATTATCCAACCCCTTACATCGATCAAATTATTGACGATTGTGCCGAAAGTGAAATCTTCTCTTTCATGGATGGATTTTCCGGCTACAATAAAATCAACATACTCCCTATAGATCAACCTAAAATACCTTTCATTTCTCTACGGAGAACTTTTGCTTATCAAAAAATACCTTTTGGCCTTAAGAATGTTGGCGCCACTTTTCAAATGGCCATGTGTTATGCGTTAATTCACAACATTAAGCACGTTGTGCAACCCTACCTCGATGATTTTCTTGCTCATTGTTCACACAGAGTCGATCATATTATTCATTTACGAGCCATCTTTATACGATGTAGGCATTATAATATTCTTCTGAATCCACACAAATGTGTTTTATGCGTACAATCCGGACGATTATTTGGATTTATTGTCTCAAAGGCAGGCATTTGTGTCGACCCGTCGAAGGTTGAGGCAATCATCAATTTACCTCCTCCTTCTAGTCTTCACCAACTCCAAAGTTTGCAGGGGAAAGCAAACTTTTTACGTCGATTCATTCCTAACTATGCTGAGTTAACGAAAGGTTTCACTAGGTTGTTGAAACAAAATATTCCTTTCTTTTGGGATGAGGTCGCTGATAGATATTTTGATGCTCTAAAAAATGCATTGACCCATGCACCGTTACTGCATCCTCCCAACTACAACCAAGATTACTTTTTGTACCTTGCCACTTCCGATTCCACGATAGGGATGGTTTTAGTTCAGGAAGATGAATTCCATAGTGAAAATGTGATTTACTATCTTAGTCGAAATTTGCATCCGACTGAGATCAAATATTCACATGTGGATAAATTGGCCTTGGCAGCTATTCAAGCTGTCCAACTTTTTCTTCATTACATAATTTTACACAAAATGACAGTGATCTCTGTTTGTAACCCTATGATGTACATCTTGACCAAAAAATTGCTAGGGGGGAAATAATCCAAATGGATTGTTATCCTGCAGTAGTTTGATTTGGAATTTTAAAAGTCCAAATCAAAGAAATCATTGATGTTTGCTTAACTTATGTGTGATTTCCCACGTACTGATACAGAAACTGTGGCGAAACAACCAATCGCGGATGAATCCTTGTTTCTTATTAGTACCATTGATCCTTGATATGGAGATATTATTGTTTATCTTCAGACCCAATCTTTTCGGCCTAAGATTTCACAGTCACAATGACAAAAAATACGTTTCCAGTCTCAAAAATATCATATTGTTGGCGACACACTATACCATCGAGCTGATCAAATGTAATTTGAGACATCGTTTCAACTAATAAAGAAGCTAAAAAGGTTTTAAATGACTTTAATTGGAGCATGTAAGGTCATGAAAACCAGTAAAAGCACAACCCAGTGTGATATTGCAATGTAGTTATTTCACGCCTGCTTAAATATTGTATTTATGCGGTCTGAAAATGTCATAATTGTCAAATCTTCGATCGAAAAATGCGTGCACCACCTGCTTCTCTTCACCCTATAATTGTTGTCGGTCCTTTTTCAAAATGGGGCATTGAATTCATTACATGTAACCCTCACTCGGCCAGGGGGCATGGGTATATTATTCTAGCAGTAGATTATTTTACCAAATGGGCCGAGGCGATGCCTACATTTGCGGCAGATGGAAAAAATACATCTACTTTCGTATTCAATCATGTGATTGCTCGTTTCGGTGTACCCCAAGCGATAATTACTGATCATGGGTGTTTTCGAAATATCATGATGACCGAGTTAACAGATCAACTTGGCCTGTGCCATGACAATTATACATCATATTATCTGCAGGCTAATGGTTTAGTTGAAGCAATTAATAAAGTTTTAGTCACCATGATCAAACTAATCAATGGAATTCATAAGTTGAATTGGCATACCATGCTCTTTTCAACACTTTGGACATATCGAACCTCAGCAAAAACATCGACATGATTTACCCCTTTTCAACTAGTTTATGGCTTAGAAGTGGTATTACCCATTGAATGCGAGATACCATCACTCCAGCTAGCCATAGAGTTACTACCAGCCACTTCTAAAGAGGAGAAACATTTTTTATACTTGGCTCAATTAGATAAGAATCGGCGCACCGCTGCATTAGCTACTGAGACTCATGCGAAAAGAATGAAAGCTCAGTATGATAGAAGTGTTACCATTCGTAATTTTTCAGAAGGAGACCTAGTTTTGATTTATGATCAAGCCAACGATAAACTAGGGGCTGGGAAATTTGAACCCATGTGGCATAGTCCTTATATTATCAAGCGACAGCTTGCAAAAGGGGCCTATGAATTGATTTATTTTGACGGGGTCTCTTTAGGTAAACCCAGAAATGGACTTTATCTGAAGAGATATTACGCTTGATTTTTGTGTGGAGATCTTTTCTATATATTCATTACTTTCTAGCTGGTGTGCTATAGATTAGAAACGTGTGCCTAGCTTAAGTGTGCTTTTACTACTACTCCTACTTATCTGGATACTTTTGATATCACAGATGTCGACGTCCTTTCAAACATATATTGGTTTTGCTGATGGCACTTGTCGTAGTACATGAAACATCTCTTCCGCAACTTTGGTTATTTATTCACCCACTGACGAGTTAGTATCTATGCATGGGGTAAGCCTCGATCAAACAATGAACAATATTGTTGAATATAGTGCAGTTATTGAATTATTGTCGGAATCCATTTCATTTGGAATTTGGAGTTTGATCGTTAGGTTAGGTTCTGAACTCGTTGTCTTACAGTTAAACCGAGTATATGCCATTAGAAACCCAGTATTATTAAGATTGTTTTTAAGAGTTCGTCTATTGGAACGAGAGTTCGATTATATTGAGTATCAACACATTCCAAGAAATTTAAATACATTAGCAGATGCAATAGTTTCTATTGTTATAAACGGACATTTTCACTAACAAAGTAATAAATCAACATTCGATAACATGATTGAATAGGTAACTGGAAATAATAGTATATCATAGTATAGATGTAGTGTTCAAAAATTAGTACATCGTCTTCAATCATAGGTTCAAAACGCCTTATGATCAGAAAAAAGTGATACAAAAAAATGAGTCTACAAGTCAATCATCCACTATCCATGGTGATGATTACGATAATACACTACTGCTCGTGCCACCCTAGTCAAAAATCTCCTGAATGGTCCAGGAACACCAATGACGTATCTCTGTAGATGGAGTGGGATGTCATCTATGGTAGTCTCAGGAATATCCATAGTGAGCCGCTCCAAATGGTGTTCTAAATCAGTCAGGATCTCTGCAGTCTGATCCTGTGGTGGTGGTGTTGTTGCTGGTGCATCCCTTTGCCTCCGGTCAAAGGGGCAGAGAATGGTTGGTCGACTTGGACCCACATCTGCATTTGAAATTTTTTGTTATCAGTTTTGGACGATTTAAAAACAAAATAAAAATTAAAAATTAGAACATGTCAAAAAAGATTTTTTACCTGACTCATCCCACTGAGCTCCTGGAGGAAGTACCATATCCTGGTCGCCGCGGAAATCCATGCCCGCATAAGGAAAATTATCTATCACAAAAAGTTGGCATTCTAACCAATGAAAATAAGTCGAGGGAAATCGAACAATCTCCCCACCCTCGCTGTGGTGGGCCATCAAATCAACCCATCGAACCATCTGAGGCTCTCAAGGTCTACCAGCATCAACAGGAATATGTTGTAGGGCTAACATAGGAATCCTCTCCAAAGCAAAGGTAACTACGATAGATCCATATCCGAAGTTGTTTAACTTCCCATTCTTTGCTCTAGTTAGTTGGCCTTCCACATTTGCCAACACTGCCTTGCACCAGTTGAATATGGTGCCTCAGAAAAAATCTACTGCAATCTGCATCTGAGATCCAGTAGCTACATGCAAAGGTGTACTTCCGCACAACTTGACAACGGTAAAAGCAATCACTTTTAACTCGGGATGGATGATAGTTTTAATGTCAATACGTTTGTCTCTAGGATTTGCTTCATCATTACAAAACTCTAATTGTAGGCTAGAAACAGACTGGCCACCTAGCCTAGCCCTAAATAGGGATAGTGGTTCACCTCTCCTAGACAAGCCAGTAAAAAAATATATGTCCTTCAGCTCAATTTCGAGCCGATGACCTTTGATCACGAAACACTGGTCCTTAATGTCCCACTTTCTTACCTACCAAGTGAGAAGATCTACTTGATCTCTCATGCCACTGATAGCCCAAAATTGGAATAGCCCACATGCTCTTAAAACTTGCAAAATATGTTGATGAATCATTGCTGCTTCATCTACCTCCTCATGTTCCCGTTCTCACCAAATGAGCATTGTAGATACCCTACAATGAGTAAAATGAAGGATTAGAATCATTTTGAAACAAAATTTTTGGGTAATTTAGGAGGAAAATGTGTTTTTAAATTCATTATGACACCCCTGCACTTTACGCTTAGAGACAATGCGTAGCTCCGCATGGGCTCAGTGTTAAAAGTGCGGGGCCCCGACATTTTCCTTTGTGAGAAAATGTCGGGGTAAGAAAATGTTGGGGTCTGTAGGTACCTAGTGTCCTGCCTGCGGATCCCCGAGGATGGATTTGTGAACCTATTTTCCTCCCAAAAATGAAAATTTGACCCTAATTTAAAAAATTGAACTGATGAAAAGCAAGAGAAAGAGGTTGTGGATTACCTGGAGCAGATGGTTTTCGATTCCAAAAGTCGGTTTTTCCAGAATCTTCTTCGAAGCGTTTTTTGCCAAAAACTCTAAAATCTTCACTCCAAACTCAAACGGTGAAAATGAACTTGAAAAACTCCTTTTTATAAGTTTTTTTGCATAAATGAAATTTAATTTTTTTTATTTTTCACTTTAAAAAGATGGTTTTTCAAAATATTTTTATTATTGAAATAGGTATGTTTGATTTTTTGAGTTTTTGTGTAGAATAATGGATTTTTCAGGTGAAATGATCATTTTTTACGAAGAGTATACTTTTATCACTTGTTCGGGCTCTTTAAAATTTACAAAAAAGCGAAACCATGGAGTCCTTTTTTAAGCCCTTTTTAGACTCTCTAAAAATGAAAAGATTGTCGAGTACTTGACTATTCAAACTCGTTAAAGGAAATGAATAGTCATCCCTTCAGTATAAGTTTACCCTTTTTCCAGACTGAGATGGACTATTTACGAAAAAGGTATACGTTAACTAATCATGGTCAATAGAGTTCTCTCTTCCATTATTTTATCCTTTTTCGGGTCTGAGAGACTAAATTTATGAAAAGTTACACCCATGGAGTTTTCTTAAGTTTTTTCTTTTGACTCCCTAAAAATGAAAAACACCGAGTTTCTCCTATACTGGACTCGTTAAAATTTAACAGTAAAGGACCTATCGATTTCAAACAGGAACAAACCACTCCTTCTTAGGGTTCAATTTTAAACTAAGTTGGACTCATCCGAAGGATGAGCTTATAAACAAGCAAATGTTATGCTCCTCAAGCTTGTCAAAAATAAAGAGGTACTTGCCAAAAATGGTGGGGGAAAAGAGAGAAAACAGATTCATTTGTTACACTTTGATTTTTAAAAGCATTACACCACTCTTGAACACGAAACTTTTTGTCACACTTCTACCTGGGTTGGGAAATCCTTTGTCTATCAGTTAATCAAACCATATTGAAGGTCTTCAACCAGTTTCTGGGTATTAGCTTAGGGAAACTTTCACCAAACCATCTGCAGTGTCGTTATGTGTTCAAGAGAATAGTCAAACAAACCATTCATCTGCAAACATTTGTCTCCATTCGCATTGACCATCCCTGATTCAGTCCTTGCAAAGAATTTCTTCAAAACTTGATCTATGGTTTCGTGTTGTGAGCTTGATTACGACGTATCACTTTCTATTGACGATAGCTCATCATCTAGGAAGTTTATCTAGAATCCGTCAGTACCTTGGAATCTACATGCCTTAATGGCAGGTTTCTCGCCTTCGACGACAGGTTGCATCATTGACCTTCGATCAAACAATTCTATGAAATGTTCGACTTCAGATCACTTATTCACATTTCATGGATTGTACTGAGTACTTTGAGAGGCATTGTCATTATTGGTGGTTTCTCTCACACTTGTTAACAATTCACATCATTAACTGGTAATCAAGTGGTTTCTACCATGTTCGACATCAACAGATTTAATCGCATGGATAGAATCGTACTAGTTTGGGAAGCAGAAATCAAGACCCTGGATCTAGTTTCCACCATCGAGGCTGCGAGGAGTTTTATTATTCATTATGCAGTAGACTATTCATTACAAATGGTTGTGCCCATGATGTGTCTACACTAGTGATGTAATATTAAAATCATTTATGTATCAGAACAAGTTTAGTTAGTTTTGATCTGAGTATGGGAATGCCTACCTCAGCGATGATATACATATATATATGCTTTGCATTGATTGTTTTTATAGGGTTTCGACTGGGATGTCCACAGGCTAATCCTTGAAATGATAAAGCACATCACTCTTCGAATACTCTCAAACTTCGCAATTTAGGGGGAAATTTGTTACACTGAAATTTGTCACCATGACATTTTAGTACTCCCTTATAACTCTAAAACATAAAAATTCCTAAAGTCAAGCCTTGAAATTAAGAGAAAAGCTCATAAAAGTCTTAAAAACTCTTGTATCGCACTTTCTCTTAGTATGCCTGCGGTGCCACACCTTTTGGCTATAAATAATGCGGAGCCAAACACACTTTTTATTCATTAAGGGTGCACACCTTTGTAAAAGGTAAAGAAAAGGCACAAGTAAAATCTAGAAGCTCATTTTGAGTCATTTTTGGAAGCTTATAGAAACATTCCTGCGGTGGAAAGTCCGCTCTTTTCAGGTTCATGCATCCCATCCATTAAGGAGCTAACCCCTTGATGTAAAGAGATAATCCCTTTGAAGGAGGATTCTATCCCTTCTTGTTTGGAGCTGTAACCTCCTCTCTTTCACTATAAAAATAGGCATAGGGCAGCCTCAAAGGTTTGCAATGGATGAGTTCAAGCTTTAGTATTATTGGAGGTGAAGTGTTGTTGAAACTTAGACCCTTTTAGCTGAGATTTCATGTGGGAAAGATTACATACATGTATGTATCTCGGTTGGAAGAGTGCAAGGATGGTTAGAGTAAAGGAAACACCTGTTCTGGACCCCAGGAAGGCCTGTATGACATCAAGGCAGACATTGTTGTAAGGCTATTCTTATTTAAGTTAATACGAATGAATATTTTTTTCTCAATGGGCTATTTAATTGTTTATCTCATTTCATGAATTCATTGGTCATCTTGATAGATGTTTGATTCATAAATTGACTTATTATACAGGTTCTTTTGATATTTTCTTGTGTTTGTGATTGTAGATCCTTGACGATGACTTTCTTCAAGCCACTGGAATGAAGATTAGTGCTGGACTACAAGTAGGTTTCTAAAACCCTGTTATAATTAATTCTATGTCAAACAATATCTAGAGAAAATGGTTTTTATTTGTTCGTTTGTTGCTAGCTATCTGTAGGACACTTGGGAGGTCTGTCTTGTCCGCAAGAACGACTTATCTGTCCAATAGTTATTAGACAATGTTTCTAACCTCTTATGAAGGAGCTACTTAGCGGTGGCTACCTCTCTGAAAATTGCTGGTATTGATTGTTCATTATTATATTGAAAAATTCATCATCGAAATGTTTCAATTTTATCAAGTTTCTCCTGTTTCATATTCAACACAAGATGGAATTTTCATGCACTCAGTTCATTGGAGCAAGGCTTTCTGGCTTGCCTTGAGTATTGAAAGCAAGTTACAGAAGCGATCCCTAAAGATGGAGCATCATTGACAAAAATTGAAGCTCCTCTTAGTGGATGTTTTCTAATCCCTCTTCTTCTTCTCCTTCTGCTTGTCATCTTCATTTGTTTACAAGGCATGAAAAAGATACCCATAAGTCTAAATTTTAGCCCAAAATCAACTGTAATGATAGTGGAAATGTTACAAGAATATTTTGATTATCACTAATGGTTTGCCCATTCTAATGAGGGATGTCTTAAGAAAAGAGTTCTCATCACATATTTTAGTGGTTGAGGAAAAGGAAGGAGAAGGTTAAAATGATTAAGTCAACAATCCCACTTACATAAGTGGTTGTTGTGGACTTCCCAATCCATTGTGGAAATTCCTCTGCTACTAAGTACGGTAATTCTAACAACTCAAAAAAAAATGGAAAAACAATTCTAAGCCCATAATTAGTCTTAATCATCACTGACTGCTTCACTTTAGACAAGGATTCTTTGTTTGTGCAAAACTATTGCATTATAGTTAATGGTAGTGATAAAAATCTTATTTCACAAGATCATGTGACTTTTCTTAATTTCGCTTCAAAATGTTAACCTTGGTCTAAAATTTTAGGGTTGGATGAAAGATAAGGAACCAATGCAAGTTATGAAGGCCCGTCAATTCACTTTTGCTATTGACCACTCTTTGATAGTATTAAGTATGATGACACTCTTGTTGATTGTTGTGGTATTATTCCTTGGAAGGTTTTATCAACACGATTGCCATGCAAGCTATTATACATTGTCTTGAAACTTCCCTATTTTTGCAGAGAAGTTAGCGTCATGCTAGTGATTAATTTGAAACTATATTTTAGTGGAAAAATTCATTGTTTTTTTGGTGGAATAGTTCATAATTTATTCTAATATTTTTTTGCAAGTGTACTAGTCACAATGATAAATGCGTGGTTAAGGGTTCTCAATTATTTCTAGATACGCTTTTCATCATTTGCTTTGAATAATTCTCTAGTGCTTTACCTTCATATTTTATCCCCTACACAATTGCTCCTGAGGTCCATGTTGTTATGTTTATTGGCCGTTTCTATGGAAAATTTTTCCTGAGGTTCTGCAAGGTAAATCCAAATGCAAAAAAATAATATTTTACATATTGATATTTGTTCAAGACATTCTTGTGTGATACTTGAATTTCATAAATCTAGATTTCTATTTTGTTATATATATCAATATATAAGAACAAGCCCATGGATTGTTCATATTTCTCAAACTGTGGAGTTGTTCCTTTCCTGTTGCATGTTCTTTTATATTTTTATGTTGTGATTCAAATTTCTAGTTGTACTTTTTAGTTATTCTCCTACGTAGAACATGCTTTGTTATATTATATCAAAATTTATTCTTATTGTCTCTTTATTATGTAGATTGAACATATTGTTTCTAGCATCTTTTGATTTTCCTAGATTTTCTATTTCTTTGGTGTATTTTTTCACTTTTAGGGGAAATTTCTAGTTTAAATGCTAATTCTTTAAAGGGTTCTATCTCAATGGAAGGGCACCTGATTTAGAAGTAAGAGGTTGGTGGTTCAATTCCATCATGCCCTGATATTCATAGGGAATGAAAACAATCAGTTTTTGGTGACGGATGCTCTTTTGACCATCACCAATGAGTTTATGGTCACATTTTTCGACCCTCACCAAAATATGAAATGGTGACGTTCAACGAATGCCACCATATATACACATCAATAGTGACAACCATTAAAGGTTCGTCACCATAAATATTTTTTGTTGATATGAAATGGTGAGGGTCATTTTTTGTCATTATAGTCATTATTCGTGACGGACCTTGATGTCACCAATGAGTTTATGGTGACGCTCAATGAACATCGCCATATATATGCACTAGTAGTGACGACCATGAAAGGTCCATCACAAAAAATCGTTGTTGTTCATATGAAATGGTGATGGTCACTATATGTCATTATAATCAATATTCCTGATGGACCTTGAATGTCACCACAACACATACTTTCAGCGACGCCACCTTTGGTGATGTTCAGTTTTTTGGTGACGAAGGCGATTTTCTGTCACCATTGCTCATATGAAATGGTGATGATCACTATCCATCACTATAAATCATTATTGGTGATGGACCTTGAATGTCACCACAACACCTATACTTTCGGCGATGCCACCTTTGGTGACATTCGATTTTTGGTGACGAAAGCTCTTTTGACCCTCACCAATGAGCTTATGGTGACCATTTTCACCCCTCATCAATGTCCTTTTTTCTTGTAGTGATCCCAAGAAGCTCTATCTATAGTTGGAAGCATTTTTAAGTAGATTGATGTGGTCACCATTGTAAATCATATGTTGTGAAAATACTTGTAAAATTTATGGATGTATAACATTACTTGTATATGGAACATAGTGATATTTCAACCTTTAGTTGGATAACAGGGGGTATGGTTTCTAATATAAACTTGACAACGAGTGTGTTATAAAATATTGGAAAATATGGTTTTGTTTGGGTCTTGCAAGTTGGATATGTGTTGAAAGCTACATATTTTCATATGGATATAGGTTTTGGTTTCATCACTTTAGGCTTGAAGTACAAAGGTGAAGGCGAAGAAAGTGTGGTCTTTTAGAGTCACTTTTTATGCAATATTAATCTAATCATATCATTTAATTTTGCATGATGCCTCAAAAATTGTGCACAAAAGTGTCCTTTCCCAAGAGAGATTTTCATATTCCCAACCATTGGAAAGCTAGAATCACTATGCTACCCGGTTTAATGATGAAAAACCACATGTGATATACTTATGAAAAATAGTGGCTAATAGGTCATCAGTAACCTAGAAGAAAAAAACCAAGGATATCTTGGGTGTAGCAGCAATAAACTAGCCAAATTTCACTTGAACTAGCTTTCTATCAATTTGGGCTGGTTCATGCTAAAAATTAGAAATAATATTTTTTATGGTTTTAAGTAAAAATTCACTCGTTCCTTATTAAGTTGGGTGACTGGAGAAAGAGGAGAAGAAAATCTACAAAATAGTTGTTAATCCAAAACCTGTTGTTAAGAATACTTCCACAAACAAATGTTAACAAGAAATAAATATATCTAATTGATTAAACATTCAACATAGAAGAGTAACTCCATTGGGTAAAAGAGAATTCCTTGCATGAATAATCCTAAAAGTATAATTCACAAGCTGACAAGTCCTGAGACTGAATTCCCAAGTTCACCAAAATCAAACTCCTATGTTATTGTAATATTTTCAAGATGGCAAGAGAAATAAGGATAAATAGATTAAATGTGAAAATAATCCTGGACCACCAGTCACAAAAATACTCACTCACCTCCCCATTTCTTACATAATGAAAATGGGATGGTAAATTCGATGTCTCTCAAAATAGTAAAGTAGATTATCCACAAGAACACTTGGGATTATGAAGAGGAGCATTGAGGAGAGATACATATTCCCCTTATGAAACAATTATTAGTAGACAAAAATATCCAAAACAAGTGAAGCATCAAATCCATCTTGTTACACATTATTCATCAATCCACTTCAAAATATCTGGATGAGATACATGATTGTTGTCAGTAACAAAAAATTCTCTATCTATTCTTACACTGTCTTGATCTATGCTTGAATTTGCTAAATGTGTCTATGACTCATATCTAGATGTTACAAATCTAGTCCAAGTTGTTGGGGGCCAACTAGCATAAAAATTATTTTTTTGTGGCTTCTTGGTCATCAAATTATTTTTAGGAAAGCATGGCTTGATAGTATTGGATGTTTGTCAGACTCATCTACCTTGTATCCACAAAAAATTGTTGCTTCTTTGACAGGAAGGCTTGGTTTTGTCTGTGGTTATCCATACCTAAGGCACTGTGTGGAAAAATCAATTTTTCTTGCAGCCATTGGATCAAGTGAGGTTGATGTAGATGTTGGTTTGCTCCATGATACACTTGATCATACATACATGGACTATGGCGAGTTTTTGACATATTTGGAAATGAAGTGGAAAATTTACTACAAGGGGTATGCAATGTTGTGATCAATATCCATTGCTAGTTTCATTTCATACAGAATTCATTTTATGTTAATCATTTATAGAAAATGTGTCATATGTTCCATTTGGGTCTCTTCATTTTCGAAAGATGCATTGGTGGTATAGTATCAATTTTTTACTAAAATTTTTATTCCTCTTCTAGATGTCCCTTGCCCTTATATATTATTTTCCTTTGTTGGTGTTAGGTCCATTTGTTGTCTTCATTTAAGTTGTTGAATTTTTACATCTTTAATTAATGGTAAACTTCATGTTGACAGGTGTCTAGAATAAGTTTTTTCAACAAGCTTTCCCGTGACAAAAAAAAAGAAAGAAAGTAAAATTGTCGAAGCATACCTTCTCCACACAATTTTTATTGAAATGATGGATTTAAGGGTATTCTTGGTCAAATTGACAAATAAATTGCATAACATGAGAACCCTGGGATTTCTACCTTTTTCAAAGTGACAACGATTTTTAGAAGATAAACTAGAGATTTTTTCTCCCTTAACCAACTGACTTGGAATTTGGAGTTGGAAATTTAAATTAGAATATATCTGCTTCAAATATTTGAAGCCAAAGGAGCATGGAGAGCTTTCTTCGAGGTTTTTTGAAGGCTTCAGGGAAGAAACTATCATTTACGTAATCAAAGTTTGGATAAAGTTCTGAAAAAAAAGAAAAAATATATTATTCTGATTTATGTGGGAGACCTAAGAGCATGTACAACATTCACTTGAAGATGTTGAAGTAGGATTTCTCTGTTCTTTGAAAAAAATGTGTTGTAAGAAGCTATTTCCTTTTTAATATTCGAACATAATTAATTATAACATTTATTTTTTATTCATTCTAGTTCATTGGGGATTATTGATTCAGGTGGATATTGGTGGCCACCAGCCTATTCCACCTAGTCAGTTTCATCAATGTTAGTATTTACTATTTTTAGCATCTTTTTGGGTCATAAAATTTCGGAGCCATTTGAAGAGCCTAAACGGCAGAGTCCTCGAAGATATATTTCCAACGAGGTATCATATGCACCAAATAGAGATAATATGACCAAGTTACCATCCCGGGAAGTTGGTTGCCCAACTAACCCCAATGGGGCCCATAAAGTCTTGGTGTTACATCTCCTCGCGTTAGGGTTTTTTTTTTTTAGGGATTTATCTTATTGTTCAATAATAAAAATTCCCTTGAGCCTCATTGTAACACAATTCAGAGGCATGTAGCTGCCACATCTCTTCTAAGAGATAAGCTACCATCGCCCTAGCTAGTTTATGTCCATTCTATTTGTAAGCATATTTTAGTCATTTGATATTAATGAAATGAAGTTTTATTTCTTCTACATATCTGTGTTTAGGTTTATTTCTATATTTTATTTTGTTCCTACATAAATCTAGATTCAGGTTATGGTTCCATGAGTTAAAATATTTTAGTTTCAATGTTTTGCAGTAATCTTAAGTAAAATTCATGCAAGTTCCACGGTCTCCACAGATCATATTAGAAAGTGAAAAATATCTCATTTGAAATTATTTTTTAGTATATCAAATGGGGTTTTCACGAAATTTTATTTTGTTTCTTGGTTTGAGAGATATGAGAAATTGAAGTTACACCTGTCTGGAACACTATGCCGCCGCATGTCCTATGAGTTTGTCGAATCATTTTATCACCCCACAACTCATAAAATTTCAGATGTCTTATATCACTGGAAAGATATATTCAATATCTCAACTAGGTCTTTAACATAATTTGATTTCATCACCTATAGCAGAAGTGATCAACAAAGTTGCAACAAGAGGTCCATTTCAACCAAGATTTAGATCTGTGGTATCAGAGTGGTATGCTCTTTCTTGATATTTCTTTGTAGGTCCCCAACAAGGTCAGGGTATAAGGAGTTAGGGCTCGATCTAGTTGAACCTTTGCAAGATTAGCCTCACAAACTCTGACTGCCTCCCATGGCGGAAGAAAAGAAATACGAGAAAGTAGGAGATCCTATCAAAAATTTTCTTGGGGAGGCCCTCGAGAAACAAAGGAGCACGATGATGGATATAAATTTTTCCTAGATCATTCAGCAATTTCCCATTGGTAGTGCATTTGCATCCAGCAGCCACTCTGGATGCACCACTCCTTTTAAGGTAAAATCAACTTTGACATTCCTGTATTTTAAGGCTAGATAGATGCAGATGCCATAGATATATGGTTGAATTTGCTGGAAGGGTATTTTTTGATCCATGATTTCTCTGATTGAGAAAATATTACTTTCTCACACCTCAAATATGCCCCCCATGTAAAATGTTGGTGGGAAACATACTGTGAGAAAAAGGACGAGAGGGAACCCTCTTTATTCTCGGTCACACCCACTTTCAATTTGTTCCAGGATGACATCAAGGAACAATATTACCTCGTGGGGAGCTATGAGGAAAAGTGCATCCAATGGACCCCGTTGTGGCAGCAAAGGGATCAAGATGTGCACGAGCTGACGAATTTGTTGCATACCCCAGGAAAAAAGTTGGGTATTAAAGATTCAGATAGATATTTGGTGCTCAAGTAATGCAGTTGTTTGCATAGGTACATTCAGGAGGAAGTGTAGTTCCCCAGCATTGCCTCGCTTGGCGCAACATATCGATATGCTGCTAATATAGATCATAAATTTAAGCAGAAGAAGAGAGACTTTGGATCTGCAAATTCAGAGAAAGGGTAAGACACCTCCTAACCACAGAAAAAGGGTAAAAGACAAAGAAGAGAGACTCAGAACAAAACCACAAAGCAAAAGGAGGACATGGTGAAGTTGTGTGAATTTCATAATAGCTTCAGTGGCAACAAAAGTGAATGTCAGACCAAACAATCACTGGTTGTTGAGCTGAAGGCATCCAAATTATATGCATGTTCTGATTCTGAGTTAGAACTGAACAAGGGGAATGAAAAATGGAAGTAGATCATTGATTCAGACCCTAGTGCCACTGTTTCCACCACCAAGCTCTCGAGGGAGGATCCAGAGTATCTAGAGGAGGGGGAGTTCCTCTTCCATTCGTAGATGTGGGTGAAGGGTTCTCCACTACAATTCCTTGTCCATAATGGAAGCCAGAAGAACCTCATTTCAGCAGAGGTCATGAAGCATCTCGACCTACTGATCACATCAGACCCACAACCATGTACCATCGGGAGGTTTCACCAAGGAAGATATCTCTGCATCAGCCAACAATGATGCCTTTCATACTGCATCAAGCCCTTCCCAGATAAGGTACCGTGTGATGTTGCTCCTCTTTACGTGTCTGATGTATTATTGGGCCAACCATACTTGTGGAAGCAACATGTTGTGTATGAGTCTATACCTCGTTCTGTTATTATTACTTTTGGAAATAATTTTTACAGGATACCAGAGGTAATACCACCTCCTGCTATCTCTTTAATTAATGCAAACAAACACAGTAAGATTATTTCCCAAACTAGGAAATTTATTTTCATTACAATTCACCCACAGAGCGAGAAGAATATTATGGCCACAACCTCCAAACAAGGCTCCCCTGCACAAAAACAAAAAATGGAAAAAGTTGTGGAGGAATACAAGGAAATTTTCTCCTCACCCACAGAGGTTCCTCTACACTGTCAGGTCAAGCACTCCATTGATTTGACCCCAGCCGTGTCGCTGCTTGATCTTGCCATACCTCATGCAACCGCACAGATAGAATCCACACGTGTACTGTCTAATGTTAGCGAACAGGTCCATGACATCTTGGAGAAATCCAATGCCAAGTACAAGCAGCGCCAGGATCAACATCGAGTGCCACACAAGTCCCAGGTGGGCAACATAGTTTGGCTACATTTTCAAAACGATCCAGCTATATTGTGTTGTCAAAGCAAACCAACTCCTTCACTAGGGAAAGTGGTTCCCCAAGGACCAAGTTCAGCAAAAATTTCCCCACCTTAAGGAGGCTCTGCACACAATGGGGACCATTTCTTCCTAAGGGGGGGAGGAATGATCCATGAGGATATTGGTGCCCACCCACCTATTCCACCTAGTTAGTCTAATCAGTTTTATTATTTAGTATTTTTAGCATTTTTTGGGTCCTAAACTTCTAGAGTCATTTGAAGGCCCTAAATGGCATATTCCTCGGAGATATATTTCCAACGAGGTATCATATGCGCCAAACAGAGATAATATGACCAAGTTACGACACCAGGAAGTTAGTTACCCAACTAACCCCAACGGGGCTCATAAACTCTTGGTGTTACATCCCCTCATGTTAGGTTTTTGGTTGTTTAGGGTTTTCTCTTATTGTTCAATAATAATAAATCCATTGAGCCTCATTTCAACATAGTTAAGAGGCATGTAGCTACCACATCTCTTCTTAGAGATAACTTACCATCGCCCTAGCTAGTTTATGTCCATTCTGTTTGTAAGCATATTCTAGTCATTTTATATTAATTAAATGAAATTTATTTCTACTAAATATCTGTGTTTATGTTTATTTCTATATTTTATTTTGTTCTTGTAAAAATCCAAATTTAGATTATGGCTCCATGAGGATTTGAATCATTTTTAGTTTCATTGTTTTACAACAATATTCAGTAAATTTCATGCAAGTTCCATGGTCACTAAAGATCATATTAGAGAGTGAAAAATATCTCATTTGAAATTATTTTTTATTATCTCAAATGGGTTTTTTACGGAATTTTATTTCATTTCCCAGTTTGAGAGATATGAGTAGTTGAAGCTACATCTATCTGGAACACTGCGTCGCTGCACATACTATGAGATTTTGGAATCATTTTCTCACCCCACAAGTAGTTAAATTTCAAATGTCTTATACCACTGGAAAGATATATTCAATACCTCAAATGTTTCTTTGACAAAAGTTTAGTTCATCACACATAATAGAAATTATCATCAAAGTTGCAGCAAGAGGTCCCTTTCAACCAAGATTCGGATCAATTATCACGACTAAGCAGAGAATTGATGAAATCCATGACCTATGTGGTCTTCGATTGATTTTACCGGGCAAGTTTGACTGCCATGCTACATTGTGGATTGTTCACCATTTTTGGCCAAGTATTATTGGGAAGTTAATGGATTATGTTAAGTGCCTAAAAATTAATGGCCATGATAGTGTTTACCAAGTAGAGTAGTATGTTTTAATTATTCAAGTATAATGCATCATTTTGTTCTATTGAAGTTATGTCATTTATAAATTAGGTTAGGCACAAACCAATGGATTTTTTGGGTTACTCTCCTAACACTTGTTATGGTCATGTTGTGGTAAAACACAACCCCCCCATTTTTGACTTGTTCACTTCAAATAATAGGGACCCTTTCTATAAATTTTTGGCTAAACACCTTTTAGGATTTTTATTTATTTTATCCTACGCAATTGTTAATTTTTCATTTTCTTTGCATTCTTGTTTTGATTTCTTTGTTAAAATCGATTTTTAATAACTTTCCCATTTATTCTTGTTTTACCTCATTTGGTCAACTAGTTTGAAAATGGTACTCCTTTAAAGTCCCATCATTTATCTAGTCTGGGTTAAAAATGCTATTTTTATTTTATTTATTTATTTTCGGAGTGACTGTAGTTTAGATAATTTCATAACTAATTTCATTAAAATAAAACCAAAAATAAAAAAAATTGATATTTAATATTAAATTTTGAATTAATTAAATTAATATGATTAATTTAATTAAAATAAAATTTAATATATATATATATATATATATATATATATATATATATATATATATATATATATATATATATATATATATATATATATATATATATATATATATATATATATATGAAACAAAAAATTAAATCGCATATCGCAACCATCGCAATTTTAATAACATGAACATCTTAAAAAACCCGATGACCTTCATTCCCCGATATGCGATGGCTCTTCAAGCATTAACCAAATTTTGATAAAATACCATTCAACCATTTATCCGATGCAATAAGTCAAACATTGACTTTTGTTTTTAATTCCGTATAACTCTCGTGACCTCATACTAATTTCATATTCCTACACTGCAAAATTTCTTGCATCGCAGATTTTGTATGTGAACATTCCAAAAAATGCGATGGTGTATTTCTTGCGATGTGTGATGTCGGATCGCAAGATCACATCGCAGGTTTTCAAACAATACATTTTCTTAAAACATGACAAACCTCCGATATGCGATAAGGCTAAATGCGATGTGTTAAAAGATTTTAATACAAGGTTTTTAACCCCTTATGCCTCCCGCACCTCCACCTCACTCACCCTCACGTCACCCTCACCTCACACTCCACTCACCATATCCCTCCATAACTCACATGGATGAATTAATGAGTTTGGATTGATTTCAATGGTTTGTTTTATGGGTTTTAGGTTTGGATTGATTCCAATGGTTTGTAAATTATTTTTTAATATTTTTATATTATAATTATAATGTTTATTATAATTTTAATATAATTTGAATTATAATATTAGTTATATTTAAATTAACTTTTTCAAATCATTTGTATATTAATTTAATTTTGTAACTTAATTAATTTCTAAATTAGATGATAATTAATTAGAATTAATTGTATATATTAGTTAGTTAATAATTAAGTTAGAATTAATTATTAGATAATTAGAATCTAATTTAGGATTAAATTTCTAATTAAAAATTCTGATTATTAGCCCAGCAACAGAATTTCCAGAATTATGCCAGATTTGACTCATCAACTTTGGAAGCTCATAGAATGCGTTTTACTTGGCCAAATGAGGCCCAGGATGGCTCATTGGAAAGATAAAATCAAGGAGGACATTTCTGAGGAGGTTCCACTAATATATTTGGTCATTAATTGGGTCAAAAATCATGCCGAAGATCAAGCTCTGAATTTCTAAAACAAAATCAATTTTCTGATTTATTTTCTGCATTTTCATTTGTCCAAGCCTCTTCTAATTGCAGGTTCATTCGTCAATAATATCCTTGGCCAATTAAACCATCCCAAGCATCAATAGAGAGCTTATATTTTATTTTCAATTATTTATTTAAATTAAATTTGATTGGGTTTATTTTAATGCCGGAAATGGTATTTTGATTTGATTCATTGCATCTTAATTTATTTTGATTTCTTTTTGCAGGAAAACTGTAGAAGAGATAAGAAGAAAAGATCTCAATCAATAAGAATGCTCCAGTAATTAAAGATTGGAATTCTAAGCAAATAAAATTGGATTGGGCAGATTTCTCTTCAACAAACTTTCCTATCAAGAATTCCTTTGCAAATATTATAAATAGTAGATTGCAGAATGTAATAGGGGCTGCTCTCCTCTCCAATTCTGGAATTCTAAAAGCACTTTTGTAATAGGGATTTAGAGTTGTAGGTGGGAGGAGTGGAATCTCAGATCTGGGGATTATTGAGGTTTTTCTTTTATATCCTGAGTTATGTATAATGAACAGAGTTTGCACTATTGTAGCTCTGATTTTGAAAGCAGAAGCTTAGGCATTGTAAAGGACTATTACAGACCGGAGCTTGAGAAATGGATTCAACAAATTGGTATTTCGAATAATATTATTTTAAATGTTGGTTTTATTTTATGATAACAGGAATGGTGTCAATTTACTTACATATTTGTGCACTTTTGTTGGTATGGGTAATTTGCTTCTATTTTATGTTGTTATTTATCTCTGCTCTTATGGGCTGAATTCTGATTTCTGAGTAACTATTTACTCATAAATTTGTCTTTTAATATTGGATGGATAAATAGTGATATGTTGTGAACTTTTTCCGCATATTATTGTTTAATAATTCAAGTTACTGATTAAATGATCAATAAAATTTTGTGAACTACTTCCTGAGTGTTGTTGATTGATTATTTCAGTTAAAAGGTCTCAATAGGATGTGTTTTGCTATCCATAATTTCAGTTAATTGAACTAATTCATTAACTTGATATTCATTATAAACAAAACATATTTCAATCCCAATATTTTAAATACCTGCTCTTGGTTGGGTTAGATCTATATCTGCCTAATTGAGATAGGATTAAGATAGTTTCTTTTGTTTGCATCTTAGAATAAGTTTTCATTTAAATTAATTTCTACATTCTTTTAAGTCCTCTTCCCAAAGAGGAAAACTTTAGTAGTGGATTGGCTGAGCCCTAAATCAGCTTAAGGATCACTTTCTTACCTGTTCAGCAAGAAGGTTGATCTGATGTCTCTTTTCCATTGGTGAATGAAAGTCATATTTTAAAGCCATTGGAGATTGAGAGAAGGTAACTGGACCTAGTTGAACCAGTCGGAACCACCATTCCAAACGAAAAAGGAGCTGCTTTAAGGTCCGGACCGGGTAGTCATCCCCCATGTTGTTGCAGCGATTTTCGAGGCTTCAACATTTTGGCGCTAGAAGGAGGGCCTGAAACTTGTTGTCTGTTGGAGCCTTTTCAATTTTAACATTTTATTTAATCACGATGGCTCCTCTTAAACTTCCAATTTGGAGTTGTATCCATGGACGTGCATCTTCCAATACTCCACCCGAAGTGGTAAGACTCTTGTCTCAGGTAAAGTTTAATGGTGAGAGAAATTCTTCTGCTTTTAATCATGTCCTTCAATTTATTCAAAATGTTTCAAATTATGATTTTCAAGGAATTGATGAAGACATTTTATGCAGAATTTTTACTCTCACATTTGCGGCAAAAGCCAGAAACTGGTGTAGAACTCTTCCGGTTGCCTCAATTCACAGCTGGGATCAATTTGTTACAATTTTCATTTGTAAATTTGACCACTATGATTATGATCAGGTATGTGATGAAATTGAATATCTACGAAATGAAAATGAGTCTATTAGAGATTTTAATATTCGACTTCATTTGAATTGTTTAAAATTTAATGTCAAAGATGAACCTATGAAAGAAGAATCACTAGATTGGTTTGAACATAATTATTCTATTCCCCCTAGACCCGATCCATATGAAATTAGTTCAAGCTTTGTTCCATCCCCTTCCAATATAAATGAGAAATCCAATTTGGATGTACAAATAAATTGTGATAAAGAGGTTTCACAAAGCTTGGAAAATATTTCTTATCAAATGCAAGAAGACAACAACAACAATTTTGGAGAAAGACCTGCATTAGAATCTGAAAGTTTCTTTGCATTAAATTCAGAAAATCAGATTGCAAATCAGCAAGTGCAAGAAACAATCAAAGTAAATAATAAAATGCAAACTGTTGTACAAATTTCTGAATTTTTCCATGGTGAACAAATGCCGAAATCAGGGCAGCAAAGCAGCCTTCTTCAAGAAAGCATGCGCACGCAAAGGAATGATCTGGAATCTGAAATTTACAATGAGCATAATGTACAAGAATTCTCAAACAGAAACATTTTTAAATGCATTATTTCAGATTCACATTTTTCCCTTTATCCTGATATTTTTAATGATGGTAATTTTTCCCCTCTTGGTGTTAATGATATTTCAGAAAATACAGAGGCTGATCTAAATGAATTACCATTAAATTTTTATCAAGATAGAGAAGAAATTAATGATCATTATTTTTCCATTAATGAAAATGAAATTCTTGTTCCTCCCTGTTTGGATATATTGGATAATATTGAAGGGAATTCTAGAGAATCTTGTGAAGTCATTTATGATAATTACTCTGACATTGAGGATGTTGATTTCTATTCTTCTAAAAAGAGTCCTCATGAGAAAATTCAAATAACATCTAAGAATGAGGAACATTTCAATTTAGAAATTATTCCAACTAATCCTCACTCTAAAGCAGATAATCATCTTCATGATTTCACTATTCGAGAAAATATTTCAATTTATGATTCATATCATGATCAAGCTTGAATTTCATAGTTTCGCCGTCTTAAATCTCTAATTCTGAGTTGGAATTAGTATAAATTCCATAATTGACAATCCTTGTAAGTATTTCCGCTTGATCCGTTGTCTTTGCCTTAACATTGTTAGAAAATCTGCGAGGAGGGTGAATGGGTGTTCTTTTTGCATATTCAAGGCTTTCCTTTTCTTGCTTCTAAAACCCATACGCTACTTTCCTGAACCAGACTCGCGTATATACGCGGATACCCTTTACGAAACTCGCGTATACACAGATATCTAATTATGTTATTAGATCTTCACTTAAATCATTCCATCATTCATTCATCAGATGTTTAATAAACAGTAAACATGAACAGTAATAGCAGAGTAAACCATCACACAAAGCATCACACATGAACACCAGGTTTTTTAGGTGGAAACCCAAGTCGGGAGAAAACCACCGCTGCCGTTGCTCAGCCTTCAATCTTTTATTATAGAGAAATTTTTTTACAACATATGTGCTGGTGCAGACTTCTACCAGCATGCAGGCACCCACCTGCGCTCGTTTACCAGCCTCTCCTGGAAGGGAGCTACGACCCCCTGATCTCGTTTACCAGCCTCACCTGGAAGGGAGCTACGACCCCCTCACTGAAGGCTACAACCCTCAGTACCTCTGAGGACCACGTTTCATCAATTTTCACACTGGATCCAACAACTTCAATAGAACACAACTTGCAGGTCACGTTTCATCATATTTTCAGACTGGACCCATTCCATACTTTTAAGCTCAAACATACTTCACCAAACACATACTAACCAATTCAGACAACACAGATCAGATAGCAGTAATACAGCAGAATAGATCAGATGTTTCATACCCCATGCTTCAGCAAACCCTAGTTTGCATACGCGCTTTCACTTCACTGTGTCGCGTATATACGCGCTTCTGTCCACACAAACCAGCGTATACCTCTGTGTATATTTCATTGCGCATACGCGCTTTATCTTCAGCTAATCCGCGTATATACGCGCTTATTCTGCGGCGAAGTAGCGTATAGATCTTCAATCATTATAGAGCAGCATACTTCTTCAGATCAGATATTCAGTTCAGATTCACCCTTTTTCTTCAGATAGATGTTCGCCTAGATGTTCGCCTCATCACAGATCTAAGCCTTCCATAGGCAGATCTAGTAGATACAAGTGCATTTCAGATCTAGATCCCATTCTTCATCATTGGTGCATCATCCATTAAGATTTATCATTCAAGTGTAACCCTTTCCATTCAGATCTACTTCAGAGTGAAGTATTCATTCAAGCTCAGACATCTTGCACCACACCACTGTACTTGCATAATGAATTTCATCTCTTTATATAGGTTTAACCTTTTTCAATACCATGAGCCAAAACAATACCATGAGCCCAAAAATTCATCACTTCCGATGGTATTCCTGGACGGGGTCAATAAGGCGGATCATTACCCAATACAATGGGTCAATACCATGGTGGTTACCCCTGGTTTTTCACTTTTTGAGCACTTTTGCCCATATGCGACTTGGAACGTTGTTTCCCACGTGCATACGTGACTTCCCCTAGGCCAATCTGCGTATACCTAGAGACATACTCTTTTCATCAAGATTTAGCACATGCTGAAATCCTTTCTTCATTGCCTTCTGTACACACAAGTCCATTATGTCAAGAATAACTTCATTAGGTGGATTGCCATCAAGGACAACACATGTCAACAGTCATATGTCTGCATCTCCATTCAGTGAGTTGCCATCAAGGACAACACTCTGCATCATAATGCCAACAATCTCCCCCTTTGGACTTGATGGCAACCACGATGGTGTTTGGTTACCACAACAGATAGGTACATTAAGAATATAATGACATCATTCAAACACCATGTCACTCTCCCCCTTTGACATCAAGGGCAAAGGGCTGATCAAAAACCAACATACTCTCCTCATGTGTAAGAAGCAGATCTAATATACATAGAAGTGACCAAGCTCCCCCTGAGTTCATGCTAAATCTGCAAACATATTTTCCAATGAAGTACATGACTCTATGAACTTCTTATCACCAAAGACTCATACTTACATCAAATGTCCAACCAAGTGGATTTTCATATGAGACTCAAGGACCCAACCAAGTGGGTTTACAAAAAAAAATGACTCAGCTACCCAACCAAGTGGGTTTGCAACTTTGACTAGTCCTTACATGACTGAATATTACAAATTTACATCATGGGTCTCTACATGACCTTTTCATAACCAACATTAGAAATTCCTCAAGAAGGAGAACATATTTCAGAACCATCATAATGCCAACAATGCATTATACTCAGCAAAGCTAATGCTCCCCCTGAATCTGTGCATCCAAGCAACCTTTCCATATGACTAAGGCTCCCCCTTAGTTAGTGCATCCTGAACACTTTCAGCAACAAATCATCAAGGCATCTTTATCAAAACATTAGAAATAGAATTATGTGAACTGGAACAACGTCGGGCCAACCAAACAAATATCGGAATGCACCAAATCACTATGAGATGTCTTTGAAAGCGCTCAATCGAGAAAAATATGGGTAATCAACAAAAATACGGGTTTTATTATGAACTTCTGTATCCATCTTGGCAGCTGTGTTCAGAAACCGCGTATCAATGCCATCTTCACAAATTTAGCGAAATTTTTCTTTTGGCGCGGAAGGAGCACTCCCCACGGCTGTCTTCGTCTCGAACACTTCCACAAGCGAAGAGTTTGGTAAAGATATCGGCAACTTGTTCTTTGGAGGGAACATACTCCAACTTCACCGTTTGCTCAAGCACTTGTTCACGTAAGAAGTGATACTTGATGGGAATGTGCTTGGTCTTTGAATGCATAACAGGATTCTTTGAAATACTGATGGCACTTGTATTGTCACACTTAATGGGGACAAGAGGTGTACATTTGATTTGAAAATCTTGTAAGGTTTTCATCATCCAAAGGAGTTGAGTGCAACAAGATGCGGCAGCCACATATTCTGCTTCTGCTGTAGATAAGGCAATAGAATTTTTCTTCTTGCTGAGCCAAGATACTAACCGGGGTCCCATATAGAATGCACCAGCACTAGTGCTTTTCCGATCATCAATACTTCCAGCCCAATCTGCATCAGTGTAAGCATGAAGAGTAAGATCAGCATTCTTTGGATACCATAGACCAAAGTCTTGAGTTCCTTGTAGATATTTGAATATTCTTTTGACAGCCTGAAGGCGAGACTCTTTTGGATTAGCTTGGAATCGTCCAACAATCCCAATTGCATGCATAATGTCTGGTCTAGTCCCAGTGAGATAAAGTAGACTTCCTATCATTGATCTGTATTCTGGTTGATTCACCGTGGGAGAATCATCATGAGAACTGAGATTGCATCCAGTTATCATTGGTGTACTTACAGGTTTGCATTCTTCCATGCCATACTTCTTTAGAATTTTCTTAAGATATTTTGCTTGTGATAGGAATATACCATCTGCAGTTTGATGCACTTGTAAGCCAAGAAAGAATGTTAGTTCTCCAAGTAAGGACATTTCAAATTCTTGCTGCATGACAGAAGCAAATTTTTGACTCAAAGATTCTTCATTACTCCAAAATATGATATCATCAACATATACAACCACAATCAATAGCTTATCATTTTCAACTTTTGTGTATAAGTTGCTATCAGCAGACCCCTTTGAAAATCCTTGTTGATGAAGATATTTGTCAAGACGATAATACCAAGCCCTTGGAGCTTGTTTGAGACCATATAGAGCCTTTTTAAGTCTACAAACAAGATTTGCATCATTTCCCAAATGAATCATGGGTTGCTCTGTATACTTCTTCTTCTGAATCACCTTCAAAAAAGCGATTTCATCATTTGATAGAATGCACTATTTGGTTAACGAAAAGCGAGGAAACAATATTATAGCTTCAGTCCCAACTCACGAACCAGCGTTCTTCCAAGTCTATGTTGTGATCTTAGATATACCCTTCAGACAAATATTTTGAACAACTTCGACGTCCCCATTCTTTACAACATCCCCATTCTCATTTAGCTTTTTCTTGAAGATCCATTTAGTTCCAATGACATTTTTATCATGTGGTCTTGGTACCAATTCCCAAGTGTCATTTTTTTCAATTTGATCAAGTTCTTCATTCATGGCTTGCTTCCAACATTCATCTTTTCTAGCTTGATTGACATTGTGTGGTTCAATTGTGGATAGAAGTGCCAGATGATTAGAAGATCCTACAAGAGTTCTCCTTGTTCGTACACCTGATTCCTTGTCACCCAAAATTTGAGATTCAGGATGATTCTTTTGCACATATCTTGATGGAGCTTTTCCAGATAGATCATCTTCAGGTTCTTCATTGGATCCATTTTCTATATCATTTGATGTAGAAGGACATAGGTCAACATCATCTTCTTTTGTTGTTTGTTTTTCTTCTTTAGGAGCTGCAGGAGACTCATCAATAACAACATCAATGCATTCAACAATATTTCGAAGCCTTTTATTGTAACATTTGTATGCTTTTCTTGAAGATGAGTAACCAAGAAATATCCCTTCATCTGATCTAGGTTCAAACTTGCCAAGCTTTTCATCATTATTTTTGATAAAACATTTACTTCCAAAAACTCTAAAATGCTTCACAGATGGAGAATTACCATACCAGAGTTCATATGGAGTTTTTTCACTATTTACCCGACATGAGCCTTGTTGAGAATGTTAGCTGCTGTATGAGATGCTTCTCCCCAGAACATGTCAGGAGTTCCAAAATCATCGAGCATAGCTCTAGCCATTTGTTGAATTGTTCTATTCATTCTTTCTGCTACGCCATTTTGTTGTGGAGTACCTGCTACAGAGAATTGTCTTTTTATGCCATGTTGTTCACAAAATTCAAGGAATTCATTTGATGTATATTCTCCTCCTCGATCAGATCTAAGACACTTGATTTTTAGATCTACTTAATTTTCAACTAAAGCTTTGAAGATCTCGAATTTTTCAAATGCTTCATCCTTGTGTTTAATGAGCCCGATCCAACACATTCTAGAGTAATCATCAATAAATAAGATATAGTATTCTTCCCCACGTGGTGAATTCTTCCTCATAGGTCCACATATGTCAGTATGAATGAGTTCAAGAGGCTTACTTGATGATCCTTCTTTGGCATTAAAACGTACTCTGGTCTGCTTACCGAATTGACAAGATTTGCATATGATGCTTTCTGGTAGATTAATATTGGGAAGACCACGAACAACTTGAAGTCTGCTTGCTTTGTTAATTTGAGAGAAGCTCAGATGCCCCAGCCTTCTATGCCATAGCCAATTTTCTGAAGACTTGCTCAAGTAACATTGATCTATACCGTTTAGTATATACAGGTTGCTAGGATTTCTTTTTCCTTTTATAATGATTTTACCTGTATCAAGATCACGAACCACACATTCCTTTGAACTAAAGACCACTTTTGTTCCTTGATCACACATTTGACTTACACTTAACAGGTTATGCCTTAATCCATCCACATACATGACATCATTAGCCTTCACCTTTTCTTTTAGAAATACTGACCCTTTTCCTTTAATCACAGCAGGAGTATCATTTCCAAAAGTAACTTTCTTTTCCTTTTCTAGAGCATTATATGTAAGAAGTTTTCTTTTGTCACCTATCATGTGTCTTGAGCACCCACTATCAATGTACCATTGATTTTCTTCACCTTCTGCAAATAATTCTATCCCACAATTTTCAACCTGTAATTCTTTCTTTTTCCATACTTTAGAGCTTGAGGAAACATGTTCATTTGGCTGGACCTTGCTCCTGCATTCAGATTCTTCATGACCAAAGTTATTGCAATAAGTACATTCAACTTCATTTTGAAGAGGAGAAAAGTTGTTATAGGTATTCTTCTTTGGTTCAATAATCATTCTTTTCTTTCTTGCTTCTCTTGTCATGATGGTTTTATATGCAACACATTGAACAGCTTTATGACCAAAATTGTGACATGAGAAACATTGTCCATTGAAGTAGAAATTCCAGCGACCATGAAATCTTCTATTTGAATTTACCTGTTGGTTGTTGCTTCTTTGAGGGATCTCCCTGTTAGTGATCCTTGATTTGATATGATCATGCTTTACCTGTAAAGAACCTTTGTTCCCTTGCTGAGTGGTTGAGTGAAGAGAACCAGTTGTGACTGCTTTCAGATAATTTGGTGCTCAAGTCTGGGAAGATTCCCCAGTATATCCAAGACCTGTTTTTATAAGAGGAGACCGTTGTGTCTTGATAATCTCATCTAAGGTTTCTGAACCTTTAGCAAATCTAAGATTGAGAGTCTTCACTTTCTCATTATCTTTCCTTAGACTTACTATTTCACACTCCAATTCCTCAATGCGTTTTTCCTTGGCTTCAAGTTGTCTTTCAAGAGTCTCTATGATTATGTTCTTTTCTGCTAGGCTTACTTTGAGTTGATTGTTTTCTTCAAGAAAATCATTGTCCTCTAGAGCATCCACGAAAGTATCCTTTTCTTCTCTTTGTTCAAAAGCCATGAGAAGTCTAAAGTCTTCTTCACATTCTTCCTCACTATTCGATGATCCATCACTGTCTTCATTAGTATAATAAATTTTCCTTGTGCTAGATCGATTCTTGTTCCTTCTTTCTACTTCTTTTCCTTTAGCCGAGGTTTCTTTATAAGGACATTTTGCAGCATAATGACCAACTCTTCCACAATTGAAACATTTGAAAGGAAGCTTACCTTTGAACTTTCCGGTACCTAGTTGAAGTCTTCTCACAAAATTTGCTTCTTCTTCTTCTTTAGATATATAACTGGATTCTTTGACAACTTCCTTTTCTTTTCCTTTTGTTGAAGCCTTAAAATCAGCTTCTTTGATTTGAGAAGGGCCTCCTTGCCTCATTTCAAAAGCAGTTAGAATACCATGCAATTGAACAATAGTAAGAGTTTGCAGATCTTGCCTTTCTTCAATAGCTAAAACTTTAGAGTCAAATTTTGAAGTCAAGGATCTTAAGACCTTTTCCACTAGAGTAGTATCGCTTATGGTTTCACCCAAATTTCTCATCCGATTTACAATATCATCCAGACGAAGAAAGAAGCTGGCAACATTTTCATCACTGTGCATCTTCAAATTTTCATATTCGATTCTAAGAGTTTGGAGTTTTGCATTCTTTACCTTTGTATCTCCTTCATAGCTTAGAATGATTTTGTCCCATATCTCCTTTGCTGAATGTAGCTGCATCACTTTAGCAAATTCTGATTCAGACATGCTTCCTAATAAGACATTCACTGCTTTGGCATTGACTTCATACTTCTTTCTTTCAGCAGCATCAGTAGGAATACTTGCCGGGTATTGATAACCTTCTTCCACGATTGCCCATACATCTGCACCAAGACTTTGCAGATATGCTTTTGTACGTACCTTCCAGAATATCAGATTGCTTCCATTGAATAGAGGTGGCTTTATAGACATTACTTCTTCTTGACTTCCCGATACGTGAATCCTCTATTAAAGCGATCGAAGCTTCTACTTGAAGAACTTCCCTTTCACGTACAATTGTTGTAAAATCTTTGAGGAGGTGAATAGTATTTGTTGCATATTCAAAACTTTTACTTTTCCTTGCTTCTAAAACCCATACGCTACTTTCCTGAAACAGAATCGCGTATATACGCGGATACCTTTTATGAAACTCACGTATACAAAGATATCTAATTATATTATTAGATCTTCACTTAAATAATTTCATCATTCATTCATCAGATGTAAACAACAAACATGAACAGTAAGAGAAAAGTAAACCATCACACAAAGCATCACACATGAACACCAGGAGTTTTAGGTGGAAACCCAAGTTGGGAGAAAACCACCGCTACCGTTGCTCAGCCTTCAATCTTTTATTATAGAGAAAACATCTTACTCTATGTCTTTAGTCTGGACTATAGGCGTGCACGAGCACCCACTGGCGGCTGGTTTACCTGACCTCTCACGGAAGAAACCGACCTGATCTGGTTACCGACCTCCTGGGCGAGGCTTCGACCTGACTGAAGGCTACAACCCTCAGTACCTCTGAGGACCACGTTTCATCAATTTTCACACTGGATCCAACAAATTCAATAGAACACAACTTGCAGGTCACGTTTCATCATATTTTCAGACTGGACCCATTCCATACTTTTAAGCTCAAACATACTTCACCAAAGATGCCTTGTTCGAGAAAACACGGATGGATAGCGATATTAGCGAGCAAACGGTATGCCATATTGACCAAACCTAGTTTGCATCGCTCACTTCAGCGTTAGCCGTGTACTCCTGGCGCTCCCCGTCCTGAGCCGATATGCCACTCGTAGCGTATTTCATTACTCTCTTGCATCTGGCGGCTTATCTTGTGTGAAGCGTATATCTTTTTTTGTCTGTGTGGCGAAGTAAGCGTGTAGATCTTGATCATTATAAGCACGACATACTTCTTCCGGATCAGATATCGATTCGGTCTGCTGTGACGGAATCTTCGCCTAAATGTTCACCTCATCATAGATCTAAACGCTATAGCGGATCTAATGGGCTCTAGTGCAGTTCGAATCTGAATCCCTTCTTCATCATTGGTGCATCATCCATTCAGATTTATCATTCAAGTGTAACCCTTACCATTCAGATCTACTTCAGAGTGAAGTATTCATTCAAGCTCAGACATCTTGCACCCACACTCCTATCCTTGCATAATGAATTTCATCTCTTTATATAGGTTTAACCTTTTTCAATACCATGAGCCCAAAACTTTATCACTTCCGATGGTATTCTTGGACGGGGTCAATTAGGCAGATCATTACCCAATACAATGGGTCAATACCATGGTGGATACCCCTGGTTTTGCACTTTTTGAGCGCTTTTGCCCATACGCAACTTGGAACGTTGATTCCCGCGTGCATACGCGACTCCCCCTAGGAAAATCCGCGTATACCTAGAGACATACTCTTTTCATCAAGATTTAGCACATGCTGAAATCCTTTCTTCATTGCCTTCTGTACACACAAGTCCATTATGTCAAGAATAACTTCATTAGGTGGATTGCCATCAAGGACAACACATGTCAACAGTCATATGTCTGCATCTCCATTCAGTGAGTTGCCATCAAGGACAACACTTTGCATCATAATGCCAACAAACATTAGTTGTAAAAATAGTGATTTTATTTTATTTTTGTTTCCTCACTTATTTTGTATTAAATCAGATTTATTTTCATATTTTATTTTTCAGATTTTTGATACATTACGCTAGCATATTGAACACTTTATTATCAAACATTCAATTGATACATTGCCTTGTTGGAAAATTGAAGTTTTATATTATAATCAAAAGCATCAAAAGCTATTTCAATTTCAATTTCAATCAATGCTAATGTTTTATCAAAAGCTTCTATCTTCTCAAAGGCAATATCAACAAGAGAATGTATTTTTAGAAGTCTGCCAGCAATCCAATTTAATTAACAATTTTCCATTTCATTTGAAAGATTTCCATCCATTTTTCATTAATTCATTTGAAAAATATTTGAAAATTTTTCCTTCATGGAAGATTGTCAATAGCTTAACATTTACACATAACACTAATAGTTTCTTCCAGGCCTTTGAATCTAAAAGCTCATATCCACAATCTAGCCTTTCATCTCCTCTTTTGAACATTTCCCAATTATTAATAGAAATCCATCCAGATTTCTATGATCCAATTGGTATTCAATTGGAAAGAAAATTTCATGAGAAGGAGATTTTAGATAAGCTTCTAACAATAGTTGTACATTATGATTTCAGGTTTAATTTTCTTAGTTCAATTAGATTTGTATTTTTATTACTAACATTTGAATTGTACATACATGCAGGGATTAAAATGAGAAAATGGTTACACTGGAAATATGACTATACCTAGTCATTTTTCAAGTATATGGTTAGAATAGGAGTAGATTTAATGTAGTTAATTTATTTTCAACAGTTCTGTAGATTAAAAATAAAACAAAGCAATCAGCCATTTTCATACATGTTCAGTGAAAACATTTTCTCCCAATCAGAAAATTTTAATTCTTCCTTACCTTTTTAAATTTCTTACAGCAATACCTCTACTCTGTCTATTTTGAATAATCTCTTGATTAAATTCAATTAAGGTTGCACTTGGCATCAATCGCCTCAAAGCCACTTTTCTTAATTTCGAGATTTCCTTCTAGGATTTTCTTTTGAAATTTATATGATAAAGGTTTTGAGGATATAAAAGCTTCATGATCTCATTATCCCATGAAATGTATCATTGTCTATGATAAGCTTAATTCTGACTCAATCATTATTATTCAGTCTAACATTTCATGGTAATCATATGAATTTCATATTATCTTCCTCAAAATTTGCTAAGCTGACCTTAAGGATGCCCATTTTTGCTGTGTGCACACATTCAAATCTGTTTTGACATTTTTCCACAATTAGTGGCTTTATCCCATTCAAACCTTTAGTTTATTATATGATGTTGTAATACGCATCATATTTATTTACTAAAGGCATTATTGAACAGTCACTATAACAATACATATTTTTCTCAAGTTAATTTGGAATGAGCAGAGGTAATAAATTGTTGTTTCAATTCAAAAGGGAAGACTATTTTCATATTTATTTCTGGAAAATTTTATATTTTCTAAACATGAACAAGCAGATTTTATTTAGGCTGATTGCTCACTCCGATTTAAAATAAATGATGAGATGATTTTGAACAAAGGAAAAATTTTGATAAATCGAAGGAAAAAATTGAAGATTCATGGGGTAAAAAAACTACAAAGAATTTCCTTCCAGGTACGCATTCACAAGTTCATTCTCATCTATTATTAGTTTCTCTTTTTTTTAGTTCATTTTTTATTTTTGATTTGTTTTATTTGCAGGTTTTCATTTATTTTCAAAATTTGAAGTAAGCAGCAAACCTATTTCAAATTTGCAATAGCTTCAGGGAAATTTTATTTTGAGATTCATTAAAATTTGAACATTTTTAACTTTTCTTTCAACCATCAAAAAACCCAATTGAAATTTCAAGCAATATCATAGGATTTAACTTGATTTTCATATTGCTGATACTTCAGTGAAAATGTTTGCAATACTACCATCCCACTTGTCTTCATCAATAATTTCATTCCGATATCACATCATCCACTTCACAACCATTTGTAGCGAAATATTTCATTGGAAGTAGCTTTTAGCATTTTTTATAACAAATTGTTCATAAAATATCTCTGATGTATTACCTCGCTCATATGTCATATCGCATTTCGCATATCAGAGGTTTGCAGTTGAATATACTTCCATTATCATGAATCGTCAATCTTCGATAAACGACTTTACCGATATTGCAATGACCACATAATTCCGACCCCGATATGAAATTAAAATCAAGTTTATAAAATATTGTGTCCAACCAATCGCAATAAAAGTAGGAGCATAATTTTAAAGGGTCGATGTCTCAGATCCGATATGTTACTAAATTTTCATCATAAAATTATTGAGTCCACTCTTCATCGCATATAGGCGTATCGAGAATTGTTACATTATGTGCTTAAGATTGCTGATCGCGATCACCGATTAGTCACGTCATTCATCGCATATCGGCATCGCAAGAATCAAATTGTGTTACATCGGGTACCAAAAAGTTCGCCAATTGCTAATTAGCTACGTCATCCATCGCATCGCCAATATTGGAATTTCCAACATGATTATTCTCCGATATTCCGGTACGCCGATATCACAATCGCTTCATTGCATTTTTATTCATGGCCATACCACTATTCCAAATTTGTGATGTGCAATGTGCAATGTGAAAAGTAAAAATCGCGAGATGCGGTGTACGATCTGTAAATTGCAGCATGACTGTCCCCGATTCGCAATATAAAAGTTCTTCAATAGTATGATCGCTACATCTCATCGCACATATTTTTTTCGCATGATCTCATATTGATAATTTGCTATTTCAATCGCCGATGCGATAAAATCCAACGCATGCCTCTACATGCAATGCGAATCATTTGATAAGGTGATGTGTTATTTTAAAAGCAAGTGTGGGCAACCACTATGGTAAGAAAGCAAATAATGACCAATTTGCAGTATATTTAAATCATTTCGATTTCTCATATATTTCAGTTTTAAATATATAATTCCATAATTAAATATGGAATTCAAGACATCTCTATTTTCTTATTTAAATTTTATTATTTTAGATTTGGTCTTAATTCTGGACAATTTATAAAATCATGGAGTTTATATGAAACTTATAATATTTTAAGAAACATTCGTTACTGCAAATTCACATTCTCATTTCTGATGCATTTCTTTAAATTTCAATTCCTTTGAGCACTAAGCATTCAATTTTTACATTTTACTGCTTGCTTTAGTGTAAATAAAATAAATAATGATTTTGGGTTATAGGATTTTGGTTAGTTTGACTTTTTCATGTTTTTAATGTTAATTAAAATAAGAAGTTAGCTAGTTTGGATAAACTGATACCTTTCAGGTAAGATCAAAAGCAATCATCCAATGGTAAGATTCATGTACCCACTTTCATTTATTTCCATTTCGTTACTTTAGTTTCAATTTTGTTTTTCTGATATATAAATTTGTTTTGTAGCTCTTCATAAAAGCTTCCAGTCCTCCGCTAGATCATATTTTTGAAGTCCATACTCTTCTCCTGGCTTAATTTCAAGAAGCAACGATAATCCTCATTGAAATAGCTACACCAGGAAGTTTCAAAACCTTTAGCTTTTTCTTTAAGCATTCCTTTCATTGGAAAATGATTAAGTTGATGCTTTGAAACAAGAAGATTGATATCAGACAGAAAGTTTTCATTATGGCTGAATTTTATCGTCACTGCTATCTAAAAAGCCTAAAACACATACAACCCCGCAAGGTATGATTTTTCTAAATCTCGACATAAGAAGGATTGATTACACGATTATTTTCTTTCTTCATATTGTTGAGACATTGGTATAAACATTCTTGTTTGAGTTTATCTTGCGAAACTTGGATTTTCCTTTCCATTTTAAAAATGTCTTCATTTTTATTTTTGCTGATTTCTTTCTCATTTTAGCATAAGGATTCTTTTTCCTTTGGTTTTCAGTTTTGATTTTGGTGAATTTTCCATAATTTATATGGAAGGACTTCTTGTTACCTAACTATGGTTGGCATACATGAAAAAAAAAAAATGTTAATAGTCATCTATTAACTTTTTCTTAAAATCTCTTAGTAAAGTTTGATTTTCTTATTATAAAGGTAGACATATTTAAGGAAGAGATTACCAATTTAGAGAAGTTGACAAAGTATCATAAAATCTGGAGAAATTTCTTTTTCATCAAAATTGTAATCATTTTGAGATTTTAATATTTTTTTAAGATATTTCAAAGTTCTATTATCAGTCAAGAAAAGTTATTTTTAACCAAGTAAAGACACTTTACAACAAAGCACCTTTTAACTCTAAAATTGTCATTCTTAACTCTTAAGGAGTCAATGATTCTCCCTGTCCCAAAGAGCCTTATTTTTCTAGAGTATAATATAGAGATATATTTAAACTTAAAAGATAAGAGGTCTCATCATGAGCCTGCTTACCATGATCATAGGGGAAAAATAGGCTGACATTACCAACACTGCTAAATAAACTAGGGTAATGGCTTATGATTGCAAACAATTATAAGACAAGGGGTCTCATCACGAGCTAGCTTGTTCAGTCCAATTATAACCAGTGAATGACATTGTCAACTATCTGGCTACCAAACTAGGACAATGGCTTTTAAGATTCATAATAAAAAAAATAAAAAAATAAAAAAATAAAATAAAAAAGAAACATATATAAATGGATTTATCTCTAGGTCAATAATTCTTAAAGAGATGGGATTCTGAATCATTAGTGATTAAAAGGTAACCCTATCGAGACTATAGATGTTTGCTGGCAACAACGGCTCTACCTGTGACAAATGAGTATATTTTAAAAGCTAAGCTGTAAAGTGACCCCTTCTTTATCTCTACAACTAATTAAGGACTAATATAGAGTTTTGAAATATTTTAATTTATGAAGAATTTCAAGAAAAATTACAGTTAGATGATTCTTGCTTTTATTCAGACTAATGAACATAGTCAAGCATTTCAAGCATAATTCTCTCTTCTTTAATTAGTTTTACTTTGATTTTAGGAAAATCTTATTCATATCGAACAGAGATAACTAGTTATTCTCCCGTGTGTCGCCATTGTTGTGGTAAAACACAACCCCCCCATTTTTGACTTGTTCACTTCAAATAATGGGCACCCTTTCTATAAATTTTTGGCTAAACACCTTTTAGGATTTTTATTTATTTTATCCTACACAATTGTTAATTTTTCATTTTCTTTGTATTCTTGTTTTGATTTCTTTGTTAAAATCGATTTTTAATAAGCTTCCCATTGATGCTTGTTTTACCTCATTTGGTAAACTAGTTTGAAAATGGTACTCCTTTAAAGTCCCATCATTTATCTAGTCTGGGTTAAAAATGCTATTTTTATTCTTTTTATTTATTTTCAGAGTGGCTGTAGTTTAGATAATTTCATAACTAATTTCATTAAAATAAAACCAAAAATAAAAAAATTGATATTTAATATTAAATTTTGAATTAATTAAATTAATATGATTAATTTAATTAAAATAAAATTTAATATAATATATATATATATATATATATATATATATATATATATATATATATACAAATAAAAAACAAAAAATTACATCGCATATCGCAACCATCACAATTTTAATAACATGCACATCTTAAAAAACCCGATGACCTTCATTCCCCGATATGCGATGGCTCTTCAAGCATTAACCAAAGTTTGATAAAATACCATTCAACCATTTATCCGATGCAATAAGTCAAACATTGACTTTTGTTTTTAATTCCTTATAACTCCCGTGACCTCATACTAATTTCATATTCCTACACCGCAAAATTTCTTGCATCACAGATTTTATATGTGAACATTCCAAAAAATGCGATGGTGTATTTCTTGCGATGTGCGATGTCAGATCGCAAGATCGCATCACATGTTTTCAAACAATACATTTTCTTAAAACATGACAAACCCCCGATATGCGATAAGGCTAAATGCGATGTGTTAAAAGATTTTAATACAAAGTTTTTAACCCCTTATGCCTCCCGCACCTCCATCTCACTCACCCTCACGTCACCCTCATCTCACACTCCACTCACCATATCCCTCCATAACTCACATGGATGAATTAATGAGTTTGGATTGATTTCAATGGTTTGTTTTATGGGTTTTAGGTTTGGATTGATTCCAATGGTTTGTAAATTAATTTTTAATATTTTTATATTATAATAATTATATTATAATTATAATGTTTATTATAATTTTAATATATTTTGAATTATAATATTAGTTATATTTAAATTAACTTTTTCAAATCATTTGTATATTAATTTAATTTTGTAACTTAATTAATTTCCAAATTAGATGATAATTAATTAGAATTAATTGTATATATTAGTTAGTTAATAATTAATTTAGAATTAATTATTAGATAATTAGAATCTAATTTAGGATTAAATTTTTAATTAAAAATTCTGATTTTTAGCCCAGCAACAGAATTTCCAGAATTATGCTAGATTTGACTCATCAACTTTGGAAGCTCATAGAATGAGTTTTACTTGGCCAAATGAGGCCCAAGATGGCTCATTGGAAAGATAAAATCAAGGAGAACATTTCTGAGGAGGTTCCACTAATAGATTTGGTCATTAATTGGGTCAAAAATCATGCAAAAGATCAAGCTCCGAATTTCTAAAACAAAATCAATTTTCTGATTTATTTTCTGCATTTTCATTTGTCCAAGCCTCTTCTAATTGCAGGTTCATTCGTCAATAATATCCTTGGCCAATTAAACCATCCCAGACATCAATAGAGAGCTTATATTTTATTTTCAATTATTTATTTAAATTAAATTTGATTGGGCTTATTTTAATGCTAGAAATGGTATTTTGATTTTATTCATTGCATCTTAATTTATTTTGATTTCTTTTTGCAGGAAAACTGTATAAGAGATAAGGAGAAAAGATCTCAAACAATAAGAATGCTCCAGTAATTAAATATTGGAATTCTGAGCAAATAAAATTGGATTGGGTAGATTTCTCTTCAACAAACTTTCCTCTCAAGAATTCCTTTGCAAATATTATAAATAACAGATTGCAGAATGTAATAGGGGCTGCTCTCCTCTCCAATTCTAGAATTCTAAAAGCACTTTTGTAATAGGGATTTATAGTTGTAGGTGGGAGGAGTGGAATCTCAGATCTGGGGATTATTGAGGTATTTCTTTTATATCCTGAGTTATGTATAATGAACAGAGTTTGCACTATTGTAGCTCTGATTTTGAAAGCAGAAGCTTAGGCATTGTAAAGGACTATTAGAGATCGGAGCTTGAGAAATGGATTCAACAAATTGGTATTTCGAATACTATTATTTTAAATGCTGGTTTTATTTTATGATAACAGGAATGACGTCAATTTACTTACATATTTGTGCACTTTTGTCGGTATGGGTAATTTGCTTCTATTTTATGTTGTTATTTATTTCTGCTCTTATGGGCTGAATTCTGATTTCTGAGTAACTATTTACTCATAAATCTGTCTTTTAATATTGGATGAATAAATAGTGATATGTTGTGAACTTCTTCCGCATATTATTGTTTAATAATTCAAGTTACTGATTAAATGATCAATACCATTTTGTGAACTACTTCCTGAGTGTTGTTGATTGATTATTTTAGTTAAAAGGTCTCAATAAGATGTGTTTTTCTATCCATAATGTCAGTTAATTGAACTATTTCATTAACTTGATATTCATTATAAATAAGACATATTTCAATCCCAATATTTTAAATACCTACTCTTGGTTGGGTTAGATCTATATCTGCCTAATTGAGATAGGATTAAGATAGTTTCTTTTGTTTGCATGTTAGAATAATTTTGCATTTAAATTAATTTCTACATTCTTTTAAGTCCTCTTCCCAAAGAGGCAAACTTTAGTAGTGGATTGGCTGAGCCCTAAATCAACTTAAGGATCACTTTCTTGCCTGATCAGCAAGAAGGTTGATCTGATGTCTCTTTTCCATTGGTGAATGAAAGTCATATTTTAAAGCCATTGGAGATTGAGAGAAGGTAATTGGAGCTAGTTGAACTAGTTGGAACCACCATTCCAAACAGAAAATGAGTTGATTTAAGGTCCGGACCGGGTGGTCATCCCCCATGTTGTTGCAGCGATTTTTGAGGCTTCAACAGGTCCAAACACTTTAGGTATTAGTCTTTGCGTAATACTGCTTTTGGGAAAGATGGTACTCTATTGGAAATACAAATACAAGAAATATGCTTGTTTTGAAATGAATTTGCTAATATTTTACACAATTTATTATATATGTTATTTAAAATTTCTACCATCATATCAATTTCACGAATAAAGGATTTTTATTGATGTTAAACAAATGAATGGCAAGAACTACTTCAAAATTTGGCTGTGAAGGATTTGTTAGACAAAATAACTCATAACATTTCACTTTTTACATCATATGGTTTTCCAATGCGAGAGGAGCTAATGCCAAGAGTGATTTAGTTGATCCTTGCCAGAAGCTAAAAATGGGTGATTTAGTTGAATTGACGCTTCCAATACCATGTATGTTTCTGACTAAACACAGGAAAGAAATAAGTCGAATGTTTTGGTAAGGTAGTTGAATTCCATAATGAAATGATTGAAAAGTTGCAGTTGTGACGTCACTTATGGAGAAACTGCCCAATTGTCTTTGGAGTGAATTAAAAATAATGGCAACCAAAATATTTACCTTTTTGAATGTCAGTGAACAACAAGGTTCAATGTCATTACACCAACATAACTTTTATGAGCTCAACGTGTCACTTATGGAGATTGAAATTGGTTGGGAAGGATAACTATCATTCCTCCCAACCACTTGAGGCAAACCCAATTGAAAAATTTCTTTATGGATCTTATAATCAATATCATGATAATCACAATTTTTTTTGTAGCAAATTCTTTCTACTCTTTGAATAATTTAAAGAACGTTATTTTAACAAGGCTAGGATATAGTTATGGATAACCACGAGAGGAAGTTTTGGGATTTTCTATGTTATTTCAATTCTCATATTTATATTTCACTTCTGTTGGGAAAAATACTGAGAGGGGGGGGTGGATCGATGTTGGCTTGCTTCAAACTTTACTTTTTCTTTCTCTTAAAACCATACGCTACTTTACTGAACCCAACTCGCGTATACACGCAGATATCCTTAAGAAAACTTGCCTATGTCCAGAGATCTTATTATGCATTTAATTCTTTACTTCTAGATCATTGCATCATTCATTCATCAGATGTTTAGTAAGCAGTAATCATGTGCAGTAATAACAGAATAAACCATCACACATAAGCAACACACATGAACACCAGTATTTAAGGTGGAAACCCAATTCGGGAGAAAACCACCGCTACTGTCATCTCTGTCTTCAATATTTATTATAAAGAAAACTTCTTACAACATTGTACTGGCGCAGACTCATACCCGCACGCAGGCACCCACCTGCAGAAGGCTGCAACCTTCTCTTGTTCTCCAGCCACTACTGGAAGGGAGCTCCAACCCCTTGATCTCGTTTACCAGCCTCTCCTGGAAGGGAGCTACTACCCCCTGCACTTGTTTACCAGCCTCTCCTGGAAAGGAGCTACTACCCCCTTGCTCTCGTTTACCAGCTACCACTGGAAGGGAGATACAACCCCCTCACTGAAGGCTTCGACCTTCAACACCTCTACGGACCACGTTTCAACAATTTTCATACTGGATCCAACAGCTTCCTCACAACATACCTTATAGACCTCTTTTCAACAGATTTTCAGACTGGACCCACTCCACACATTTAAGCTCAACATACATCAAACTGAAACTTATAACTTCATCAATTCATTCATTGAATCATCAATAATCAACCAACAACTTGATCTTCAATCAACATAATCAGCAGCATATTCAACATTCAACCAACCCAGATCTGTATGAATACATCATTGACAGATAGCAGTAAAACAACAAAATAGATCAGACATTTCATTCCACATACTTCAGCAAACCCTAGATTCCATACGCGCTTTTACTTCACTGAACCTGCGTATATACACGCTTTCTCGGAGAAAAACCTGTGTATACATCTGCACATATTTCAAAACTGACCTCATATTCCATACGTGCTTTTTCTGAAGCCAACCCGCGTATATATGCACTTTCTCTGCCATGAACCTGCGTATAGATCTGCAAACATTGTAGGGCTGTGCAACTCTTTAGAATAGATAAATAGCTTAGATCTTACCCTTTATTTCAGAAAATATTCGCCACATATCATATCTAAACATTCCATAAACAGATCTAGAGAATACATAGTCATTTTAGATCTAGAGATCCCTCTTCATCATTTTCTTCATAGGTGCATTATTGTTTCAGATCAATCAATAAAATGTTACCCATTTCATGCAGATATACTTTAGAGTGAAGTATTCATTAAAACCCAGACCTATGCACCCCCTCTTACACTATGATCTTCTTCTCCTTATATAGATTTAGCCTTTGTCAATACCATGAGTCAAAACCACTCAACCACTGATGGTATTCCTGGACGGGATCAATTAGATAATCCAGCGCTCAATAAATTGGGCTAATACCATGGTAAAGTCCCCTGGTTTTATAAATTTAGAGCGCAAATAGGCATACGCTACTTGGTACGTATTTTTCCACGTACATACGCTACTTTTCCTTTACAAACCCGTGTATGTTTTGTGACATATCTTATTCATCATTATTCTAGCACTTACTAGAATTCTTTTTTCTGTCACATCTGAACTAATCTGTAGCTATATCATCCTTACATATTTAACACATAGGTTTCTTATCATAGGCAACTCATCAAGTAGGTTTCCATCAAGGACAACTTCATCAAGTAGGTTGCCATCAAGGACAACACATTGCATCATATTACCAACAATCTCCCCCTTTGGACTTGATGGCAACCATGACGGTGTTTGATCACAACAATAGATAGATACAATAACCATTATTCAAACACCATGATACTCTCCCCCTTTGACATCAAGGGAAAAGGGTGGATCAAAACCAAACAAGGTTTTTCTTCTCTTGTAGAAAGAAGAGCTCTGTAGATCTTATGTGCACTCAAGTTACCATGCTCCCCCTGAGTTCACGCTGAATCTTCAAACATATTTTTCAATGAAGTACATGACTCTATTACCTTTCCTATCACCAAGGACTCATACTTACATCAATGATCCAACCAAGTGGATTTACATATGTGACTCAAGTACCCAACCAAGTGGGTTTACACATTTTGACTCAACTACCCAACCAAGTGGGTTTACAAATTTGAAGAATTCCTTACATGACTAAATATAACAATTTACATCATAGGTCTCAACATAACCTTTTCATCAAATTACAAATATGACTTTTTATAACCAATACCAAAAATACCTCAAGAGAGAGATCATATTTCAGAACCATCATAATGCCAACAATGCATTACTCTCAGCAAGGCTAACACTCCCCCTAAAACTGTGCTCCTGTTCTTGAGCCATCTCATTGTTTTCCTTAACAGAAAAACATACGCTTCTATCTTCATTGGAACTCGCGTGTATACGCGGATTTAGTTCATGAAACCCGTGTATAGGAAGTGAAGTACAGAAAAATTCACAACTCCATCTCCCCCTGAACTTATGCCACCTGTACCTGTCTTCTTCACATCAGATGTACTGTCAGAAATAAACATAAACAGAATTACCAAACCAACCATGAGAATCACCATATATTGCTCCCCCTGTGATGATACATTACTGATTCCTCTAATGTATCTCACATCACTCCTGCAGTAATTATGAGAAGTAAGCTTTAGAAGCGAAAGACTACATAAGGAATATTATCCCCTATGTTTTTGACCGGTCCTCCTTCCTTTTCCAGTTTTTCTTGAAATTTCTTATTGTATGATGAAAATTATCCAATTTCTCAGATCTATTCATCCTGCATTATTTTTCTACATGTCCATACTTGTTACAAGCATAACATCTTGTGTGACCGGAAAAGTAAGCATAGGGATCATAATGCGTTTTTCTATTCTTTCTTCTATTGCAATCAGCTGCTTTATGACCATTCTTGCTGCATGAAAAACAATATCCCTTAAAGAAACCTGAGTACCTTTCTGTGTAGAATCTGTTTGTTTGTGACTAAAACAATCTACCTCTGCAATTGGCTGCAACGTGCCCATAATTATGACATTTAAATCATTCAACATTATTGATCAAAGGAGGGAATGATTTATTTTGAGAGTTCAAGATTGTCGGTTGACCTTTTGTTTCTTTCAACACTTCAGGTTTTGCATTGATATCCTTTGAATCTTTAGCACTTTCTTGTGAACTAGATTCTCCTTTAACAGTTTCATGAAAACCAAGACCAAATTTAACTGAAGGAGACCTTTCACTAATAAGAATATTTTCCAGAATCTTAGTACTATCTTGAAACCTCAAGATTTTATCGTTTTCTGCTAATTTACCTTTTAAAATGTTTACCTCAACCTCCAATCTTTGGCATTGCTTCTTCATACTTTCTTCGACCCTTCTTCCTTTTTCTACTTGATCATTCAATTTTAAAATCTCTTCCTTCAACCCATTTTCTTGTTCTTCAAATGTTTGTAGAAGTTCTTCATTCTTCTTATTTGATTTTTCCAAATCTTCTTTTAGAGAGATGATTTCTGTTTCAAGTCCTTCACTGTGATTGGTTACTTCATCGTACAACCTTTGATACTTGTTTATCTGTCCATTCATTCTAGAGATCATATCTTTGTAGATATATTCTCTCTCATTAAATAATCTTTGTTGATTTTCAACTTTAATCTTGAGAACTTCTTCTAGATCCATAACATTAAATTCACTATCTTCACCATTGCATGCACAAGAAAGTGAATCACAAGAACAAAAATCAATACCTATTTCATCTTCTTCATTTTCTGTTGCACATGTTTTCTAAGATATCTCATTTCTTTGAGTAGTCTTCTTCTTTTGCTTCCTTCCAATTGTGACGGATCTCCTTCAAGCGATCAAGCTCCTTCAGAAGGACCTGCTCTGAAACCAATTGTTGGGAAAAATACTGAGAGGGGGGGGGGGGGGGTGAATTAGTATTTAGAGCTGACTAAAAATTTTTTACTTTTTATTTCTCTAAACCCATACGCTACTTTACTGAACAAAAATCGCATATACACGCGGACATCCTTAAGAAAACTTGCGTATGTCCAGAGCTCTTATTATGCATTTAATTCTTTACTTAGATCATTTCATCATTCATTCATCAGATGTTTAGTAAGCAGTAAACATGTGCAGTAATAACAGAATAAACCATCACACATAAGCAACACACATGAACACCATTATTTAAGGTGGAAACCCAATTCGGGAGAAAACCACCACTGTTGTCGTCTTTGTCTTCAATATTTATTATAAAGAAAACTTCTTACAACATTGTACTGGCGCAGACTCATACCAGCACGCAGGCACCCACCTGCAGAAGGCTGCAACCTTCTCTCATTCTCCAGCCACTACTGGAAGGGAGCTCCAACCTCCTGATCGCGTTTACCAGCCTCTCCTGGAAGGGAGCTACTACCCCCTGCACTTTTTTACCAGCCTCTCCTGGAAGGGAGCTACTACCCCCTTGTTCTCGTTTACCAGCTACCACTGGAAGGGAGCTACAACCCCCTCACTGAAGGCTTCAACCTTCAGCACCTCTACGGACCACGTTTCATCAATTTTCATACTGGATCCAACATCTTCCTCACAACATACCTTATAGACCTCTTTTCATCATATTTTCAGACTAGACCCACTCCACACATTTAAGCTCAACATACATCAAACTAAAACTTATAACTTCATCAATTCATTCATTGAATCATCAACAATCAACCAACAACTTGATCTTCAATCAACATAATCAGCAACATATTCAACATTCAACCAACCCAGATCTGTATGAATACATCATTGACAGATAGCAGTAAAATAGCAAAATAGATCAGACATTTCATTCCACATACTTCAGCAAACCCTAGATTCCATACGCGCTTTTACTTCACTGAACCTGCATATATACGTGCTTTCTCGGAGAGAAACCTGCATATACATCTACACATATTTCAGAACTGACCTCATATTCCATACACACTTTTTCTGAAGCCAACCTGCGTATATACGCGCTTTCTCTGCCATGAACCTGCATATAGATCTGAAAAAATTGTAGGGCTGTTCAACTCTTTAGAAAATATAAATAGCTCAGATCTTACCCTTTACTTCAGAAAATATTTGCCACATATCATATCTAAACATTCCATAAACAGATCTAGAGAATACATAGTCATTTCAGATCTAGAGATCCCTCTTCATCATTTTCTTCATAGGTGCATTATTAATTTAGATCGATCAATAAAATGTTACCCATTTCATGCAGATATACTTCAGAGTGAAGTATTCATTAAAACCCAGACCTATGCACCCCCTCTTGCACTATGATCTTCTTCTCCTTATATATATTTAGCCTTTGTTAATACCATGAGTCAAAACCACTCAACCGCTGATGGTATTCCTAGACGGGATCAATTAGATAATCCAGCGCTCAATACAGTGGGCCAATACTATGGTAAAGTCCCCTAGTTTTATAAATTTAGAGAGCAAATAGGCATACGCTACTTGGTACGTAATTTTACGCGTACATACGCTACTTTTCCTTTACAAACCCGCATATGTTTTGTGACATATCTTATTCATCATAATTCTGACACTTACTGGAATTCTTTTCTCTGTCACATCCGAACTAATCTGTAGCTACATCATCCTTACATATTTGACACATAGGTTGCTTATCATAGGCAACTCATCAAGTATATTTCCATCAAGGACAACTTCATCAAGTAGGTTGCCATCAAGGACAACACATTGCATCATATTGCCAACAACTTCTTTATAGAAAAATATATATTCATATACGAACTCAACTCAAATCAAACTAAAATAGAGAAGCCTAAATATGAAGATGTTTCTCTCTCCACTACTTTTCAATGACATTATTTTTATGAATTACTTGAATTTCACTGATAATAACCTGGATTTATATATTTATTTTAACATGAAATTGACATCATGGTAAATATACAGATATCCTATTAAGTATGACCTAAAGATGATTAAAAAAATCTCACCTTTAACCTAAGCACACGAAAGTAATTTTTTGAGTTGTGAATTAGTTTTATTAGAGGCGTTGTTTGTTAGTTTGTTTTGGTTAGAAAATGGTTTTCTCTTAGTTTTATGACCCTAGGGTGAAAACATAAATTTCATGCCTAAGAACACTTATTAAGCCTCCCTAATCTGTCTATAAGGGGAATATAAGTCAAAACAGGTAAAAATTGAGGTGGTTACATTTGATTTGAGATTGGTCATCCATCAAAGCATAATAGCTCTGTCCCTTACACTACAAGTAGTTTTACCTTACAGTACTCTCTTTCATTTCAAAAATTGACATAAGTACAAGGTCTGTCCAAGCAGATCTTTTTCAAATCAGTAGGAGTGGTCATAAAGTTTGTCTTCCTTTACCTCTCACTCATAGTCATATACCTTTACCTTCACTCATCCATCTCACTCACTTGTTAAAAATCTGCCCCTCATCACCATTATATTACCCTCTTCATATTAGTTTCATAAGTAGAGCTAGGGTTTCAAAAGAAGAAGTGGTCAAGCTGTCAAGAGAAGGAGGTAATGCTAGTGAAGGGGAAGGCCAAGTGCCAAGGAGGCATCAACATAGAGGTGGGAGGATTAATAGGTTTTAACCTCAAAAAATATTGTAGCTTAATTCCTCTCCCATGACTGTCACATGTTTCCAAAATGTGGGGTGTTTTCACTTTTATGAAAGAGTACAATAGGTACAAAGTCACCTCGAGATGACTAGGCTCTTCATCCTTAACCTACATGAGAAAAAAATCAATCTTGCTGGGGTAAAATTTGAACTGTCTTTAGATGCCATTGCTATTGCAACTGGGATACCTAGTGTTGGTGGAAAATGGTTCAAACAAGCCAATTTAGACGTAAGCTACTATGAGCCATTCCTTAAACCCAGGTACAAAGACTGCAATACATCTATATTTCCCTTTTCACATTTTCTTGAGAGGTATGCAGCCATGATGAGGGTCGTTATGAAATACTTCACATGTGAGGGAAGGTTCTATAGGATTTATTCCTATCACATCAAGTCACTCATGCACTTTACTAGGGTTATTATGCTACACCTAGCTTACTATCTCTACAGGAGTATTGACAATATGTCTTATATTGTACAAAAGAGGGACCCTTCACAACAAATGAAAATCCTCTTTCACCACTCTCTCTTCAAAATGGTTTTGATGTATCAATTGCAACAAAAGAGTATTCCATGGGAGGTTTTCATTGCCCATGAGGTGTTCACAGACCCATAACCCCATCCTCAGCAAAGTCCACCCTCATCAACTCATCCTCCTATTCTTACTCCTACATCATCTCCTACTAATCATGTTTCACCACCTACACATATACCTTCACCTCAAGACAACCATCCTTCCTCACCCTCTCCCAATGCATCAGAAAATTAGGTAAGTGACAATGAGCAATCAAGTGACCATGAAGGAGAGGGTAATGATCAATCAAGCAGTGAAGTAGAAGCACATGAAGAGGCAGAGGTCTGTGATGAGGCAGAAAGCATGGAAATTGAAGGCAGTGATGATGTTGTAAATGAAGAGGAAAACAATGAGGAGTCAAGAAAAGAAAAATCATCCGGTGAAGAAGATGAGGGCAGTGCAGAAGGAAGTGAGGACAAAAATGAATAAAGTGGCCAAGAAGACATGGAGGTAGATGTAAATAAAAATGAGTAAAATAATGAAGAAAGTAGACAAAGTGATAATGAATATGAGGAAGAAAATGTTAGTGAAGAATAGGCCACTAAGTCCAAAGGCAGTGCAGAAACTAATGATGAAGCACCTAGCAGTCAAAACAATGAAGATGAGGCTGATGTAAATGATGCCAATATCAGTGATAAGGATATCCCACAAGTCAGTGAGAAAAATGAAGGTGCAAAAAACAATGAAGAGGTAGAAGAAGACAATGAGGAAATGAGCCATAATAAATATAGGTCAGAGGAGGCAGATATTAGTGAAGAAGAAGAAATTGAGGCTGATATTAGTCAAACAAATGTCAGTGAGGTAGAGGAAAATAATGAAGAAAACAACAACAAAAAAATTAGTGATGAAGCAGAGAGCATGGAGACAAATGATAGCAGCCATGAGAGCAGCCATAAAAGTCATGATGACATTAATGATATCAGTGATAAGGACAGGCATGATGGAAACAATTGTTAGGACACCAAATTGAGCACAATTGAAACTTTTTCTTCAACCTATCAGAGAGGAAGTAGGCATGTGTTTGTTGCCTCTAAAGGCAAGGGGCCATGCCTTCTACATCAGCTAAGCAGCTTGACAAAGGCAAATAAAAGGTCAAGGAAGAAGATGAAGAAGACCAACATGAGACTGAGCAGGAATTTGAACTCATTCATGTTGACAGTGATGATGAGAATGAGGCAAGGGTCTCAAGAATGCTTCTCAAAGGTAAAGATGCCCAAATCAAATATTTTCAATCCAACCTAGCTAGGGCAAGGAATGTTATTCATTATTATGAGATTGAGAACAAGTAGCTACAGGCACAAAAGGCCATTTATGAGGTTAGGGCAATCAGAGCCTAGAAAGAGGCTAAGAAGACCAAGGTTAGAATTGATGAAGTCTTGGGTGTTTTTGATGAGAGTGAAGATGAAGAAGGATAGCTATCAAGGAGAAGGCCAAGAACAATGGGCTTGAGGAAGGTCTTGGCCAAGGAGAGAGAGCAAGAGGTAGCCTTGGCAGAGTAGCTCACCCCAAGTGAGCTACTTTCCAAAGAGATAGAGTATGATTGGAAGCCTTGGTTAAAGAGGTCCAACATACACTTGGAGGATCAGCTAGAGAAGACACAAAGGACCTTGGCCTTCAGAAGAAGATGGTCAAGCATTATGCCTTGAGAAATTAAATTGCAAGGGCCAAGCTCCAAAGAGCCCTTGCCAAAATTCAAGCACTCAAGGAGGAAAAAGGCCAATCAAACCTTGAAATCCTAGCTGATGCTTCTCTACAGGCATCCCAAACACCATGAGGGAGATATTTGCAAATTTTAACAAGTTTTTGGAAATTTTGGTTTTTCACTATTTTTTAGGGCCAAGGGCGCTGCGCTTTTTCTAAGGGCATTCAATGGAGGTAAAATCTACATTTTTGGAATCCTTAGGCCAAGGGAATCATGCACACCATATTTCAAATTATTTGGAGTAGTTTTGGTCCTCCAAAAGGCCAAAAAACATGCAAAATTTCATCTTTCTGCCTTGTTTTCAGGGTTGGCACTACGCCCTTAGCAGCCTTGGGAATTTTTCTTTCTGAATAGTTAAATAAATTCCAATCAGAAAACCAAGGGTATTTTTGGAAATTGAACTTGGCAGGCTTTCCAATGAGCCATCACAAAGCTCATTCTGACATCGGGAAGGCCTTCAAAATTTAGCTGCAAGATTACTCTTTTTCTCATGTAGGCGTTGCGCCCTTGGACCTCATTGTTGCGCCCTTATCTGAAAAAGTCAACAAAAGACACTAGTTTATGGAAAATAGATATTTGATGGTTTTTTTTGGAAAATCACTTCAGAGTTAGGTGTTAGAAGTTATTTTTCATTTATTTCATTAGATATTTTATGCCTTGGACCTTGCATGGTCTCTTTGGACATAAATGGTATCTATCGGCATTAATGACATTTTCAAACCCTAGTTAGGGTTTTGGCCCTCTTTTCTTGTTAAATGCAACATTGAGGCATCATTGTACATGTTGGATAATTATTGATAGTAATACATAGACTTTGAGATTGAAGAGAAATTTGGCTTTGGTTTTTGTAGATGGGTTGGCTTGCTTGACAATGGAGAAGGCTCACTTGCAGGATCCCTGAGCATAGTTAATGGTGATTTGTTCCTTATTTAGTTCTTGTTTTCTCATGTTATCATTTTTTTCCATCTTTCTATTGCAGTAGGACAAAATTTTTAGGCTAACAAATGTTGTTTAGAGGCACCTTAGCTCTATTTGTTCTCTATTGCTTCTATGTTTTCCTCTGCTAGGTCAGTTTAGAGAATTATTAATTTCTTTGTAGACCCACTTATGCTTTTTTATCTTAAAAATGATTCAATGAAGCAAATGTCAAAGTAGTTTTATGGTTAGCCCTGCTCTTTGTCATTACTTAAAGATTGTTTTTAAGGTATTTTACTTTGAAGTATTGCTGCTTAGGTTTAACTAAAGAGGTATATGATTTTCCACGCCATTTTTCTCATCTTAAATAGTTTCTTTGGAGGTCTTCATAGCTTGATTAATGATGTTAGGAGTTCCCTCTTCCTTGATCTCTGCTATATGTTTGTCTTAAATTTTTTCTTATCTTGAAGGTGAAATCACTAGAATATTTGCAAGTTTCTTGCCTTCTATAGTTCACTGGATTGTTGTTTTCATTCTTACTTGCTATGGTTTAGTCAAAGAAGTTATTGGTATGCCCTATCTTCGATTATTGCCTCATTTTTAGTATTCTTAAAGGCCATTCTTGTTAAAGGTATTTGTTGAAGGATTGTTAGCTGCCCTTTTGTACCTACTATGTTCACAATCTGATGTTCATTTCATTCACATAAAGCCTTTAGATCCATTTGAGTTTGTTATATTTTCCCTATGATACACCCTAGACCTATTGATTAAACTCCTCAAGACCTTTGTAGAGTCCATATCCCAATGGCTTATCAATATCTCACTCTATCTAAACTGCTAGACAACCTACCCAACTAAACAAACAAATAGACAAACCCTAAACCTAATAAGTAGCCTAAAATCAAACCCTAAAATCAATCAAGTTCACATTCTTCACACAAAAATAGAGAGATGCCTCTCTGAGTGTAGGAAGGCTAGGTCCTAGGACTCCAAAGACTAGTTTGAAGTTACCCATGTTCATTTGTTCTGCCAATCTAACAAATTATGAGGACCTCACATAATGGCGATCACAGTGGGATCTCTCAGTCAATAACATTCTAAGTATCTCTTAAGAACTCAGAAAACCTTTGACAAACATTAAAAAATCAAGTGTTAGCCAAGAGTAGTATCTGATTGATTCACCATACTAACAAAATGATGACTCAACTGGAGGACACTCATTAAAACCTTAGTGCTGTATAAAGAAACTTAGAAAACCCCAAAAAAACATCTCTAGATTGTTTTTTTTCAATTGTTGGTGGTGGAACACAAGTACATATCCTCAAGATAGTAAAAAAAATCCACCTGGAGACTCCACTGACCTCTAGTAGACCTACTAACTCTACTAGTTCTCCTAGACTCCTCTAGGATTGTGCCAAGTCAGTCCTAAGTAGTTTAAATGCCTAGTCACACACTGTGTGAGTTTAGTAAATATTAAGAGAGGTATTACTTTCGAAAAAAGTCATAAAATTCCATCCTCTCTGTACTTTGGGTGCGAAATCTGGCTTCACAAAGGATTAACACTAGATCTCACCTTGACCCAAACCATCTGACCATAGTTGATGACCTAGAAAATAGTTTGTGGCAAACTTCTAGGACTGAAGATTCAACTACTTTTAGGACCATTCACAAAGAAATTTTTTTCCCTAAAAACCTCACAGCCTTGCAAGATCCCCAGTTTGACTTACACCATAGAAAGAGCCTTTTTAAAACTAAGTCTCAAAGTGGGATAGACCAGACAGACCTTGAGCCCGTAGATTTGCAGCAGAGTCGTAGTAGAGAAGCATCTTCATCCACTCCTCCTGATTTTCATCTTATCCATCACTTTGGCTCTTTTCATTCCAAGTCTGCTCAGAATCAATTTTATTGTCCAAGTACATCTTCCACGCCCACTCATACATCCACTGTGCAAACCACTCGACTTCATCCTCCACCTCCACTCACAAAAATCCCTCTCATAAACCCTCCTTGGGTTCCTTTACCTCCAATCATGGCAACATGGTTTTCCCCATTGGCTCTACCCCAACCTTTATTGCCCGTGCCTCAATACTACCAATCCAAAATCCCTCACTTTACTGGGGCTGACTCTACCATTGCCCAACAACATGTAGATAGGATGAATGATGCCTTTGACTACCAAGAGATAGAAGAGGAGACCATAAACATGAGGATGTTTTCCTAAAGCTTACGAGATGAAGCCAAGAAATGGTTCAAAATTGACTCCTAATAGCATACATGATCTCCCTTCCCTCTATCAAACAATCATAAACAAGTGGGATATCAAGAAAAACCCTCTCTAAATCCTCTCAGAGTATAAAAACCTTAAGATAAATGTCAGGGAAATTGTCCAAGACTACTGCACTAGGTTCAATAGCGTGTATAATGCCCTCCCACCACACATGAAACCCCCACAAGGCTTAGCCTTAGTGTTGTAGAGGTAAATCCCCTCTACGGATAGAGGCAATCCCTACTAGCCCATATCGGGTCTAGCAACAATCAGGTCACGTAGTGACGCAGGTCTCTAGTTACAAAACGACAAAAACATAACGAATTTCCTACCTCGGGTCCTACGCAATGGTCATTGAAGAAAGGATGACGCTTCCCCTCCCTCGCTTGGCAAATCACGATTCTTCTACTCGACATGTCCGAACACCTGCACACATGCGAAGAATACAACGATATACAATGTAAAATCTAGAGTTTGTAACCATACATCAGTCAGAGAGGATGTAATTCATTGGATCAAAGAAAAAGACACACAAATTAAACCATAATCAAAGTTGCTTATAATTAAAATAACAAAGGAAAGATACAACCCAAAGCTCTGACGCTTGATCTTCCTTCTGTGGGGCTGACAGCAGAGAACGTCTCAATGAAGCCTGTCAGAAATGGGACAAAGCTCTCTCTCTTTGGCTTGGCTCTCAAAGGCTGTCTGGCTATAGTCTCCTTGCTACAAGTTCAGCTCTAGCTTGCTAAGGGTGAAGGAAAGCTTATATATATGGTGGAAGAGGAGTTGGGATCCCTACAATCATGGGGTTGGCCCTATCTCTAAGGAAGCTTCCGTGATAGGTGGAAAACCACCTCCCATACATGGAGATCCATAGCCAAACCTCCCAAATCATTTTAGTGACTCGTTCAGGAGTTTGTTGGAATCAAACTTCCACCATTTATTTTTAAAAAACACTCCTTATTAAGCTTTGGGTGAGTGAGACATTGGGACATAGCACTAGTTGGCGCGCCCTCTATGGTGGATTTTCTCCATTGGCGCGAGGGCTGAACTGGCTAGTTGTGCCAAGGCCAAAAGATTAGTTTTTAGGGTTTTGTAGAGGAAAATTTCTTCAAGGGAATGATTGTCCCTGTCAAGGGGGATGCCATGAAAGGGGTTTCAGGTTATGTCACTGCTCACAGGTCACGGGAAAATCCCTCCAATGTGTAGGTTTTAACCCTAAAAAGAAATTGTCTACACACGAATCTTATAACATAAAATAAACAATAGCGAGAGCATAAAACATGAAACAGATAAACACAGAGATTTTCCCCTGGATCCCAGATCGAGATAACCAGCTTGATTTTTCATTATATTCCTTTTAGTTTTACAACACATATATATACATGCCAAAGCATACATAAACCCCAATCCATTAACCCTGGATTAGAACATAACGGTAGTTCCCTTGACCGAATCTACAAAATACCAGGGGCCGAAAACCATCGTACCCCAAAACCATGTGCAAAATCATGCAAAAAACATGGGTGGGTCCACACACCAAAAAAAAAATTGCTGGGGCGTTGCCCCAGACCCCAACAGGGGGGGCTGCCGCCCCCCCTACGACCCCCCTGCTGCACCCGATGCAACATACAGCGCGTGGGACTAGTCGTGGAAAGAATATAACACATACCCAACATTCTCCCACTTGTTGTTTTCTTTCCACAGGGGGCCATAGGAGAGCTTAGTCATTGGGCCAATTCTTCAACACCCATTGTTTCTCTACACCAAGAGAACCCCGTATGAACCGCAGCCTAAATATTTTGCATCTGCAACATTCTTCAAGGTGTCCACCTTTACCAACAACACCCTTTTATCCTGAACCATATCTCTCACAAAGTGATATTGAACATCAATGTGCTTTGTCTTTGAATGATAAGCAGGGTTCTTACCCAATAAAATTGCACTTTTGCTATCACAATCTATCCTTATAGCTTGCTGCACCAACCCCATACTTGAACACAATCTCTACAACCAAACTACTTCCTTGCTTGCATGAGTGGCTACCATGTATTCTGCCTCTGTAGTTGAAAGAGCCACTACAGACTGTCTTTTACTCATCCAACTAACTGCACCTCCAAATAGGCTAAACACATACCCACTTGTAGATCTTCTTTGGTCCAAATCTCACGACTAGGTCTACTTTCAACAAAACATGGAAATGTCCAGCCATTATTTCCAATCCACGGGTCTTCCCTGGTATACAGAGCCATAAATACTGTACATGTAAATATCCAGCTTGCTTCCACTTTGTTGTCCAATGGTCCTTCCTTGGGTTTGAAATAAAACTGCTCAATACTCCCACTGCATGTGCAATGTATGGTCTAGTACAAACCATTTCATACATCAGGCTACCCACTGCACTTGCATATGGAACATGAGACATATCCTCCTCTTCTTCTTATGTCTTGGGCTACTGTTCAGCAGATAGATTTACACATATACTAATAGGAACCTTCACCTATTTACTATCCTTCATGTTGAACCCATGCAATATTATCTCGACATACTTCCTTTAGTTTTACCATAGCTTCTTCTTTTCCCGATCTCTCTTGATTTCCATGCCCAAAATATAGTTTGAAGCACCAACATCCTTCATGTTGAATTTGGAGAACAATTGGGTCTTCAAATCCTAGATAATTTCTTTATCATTTCCAATCAGCAACATCTCATCCACATACAAGACCAAATAAATAACATAGTCACCAATTAATTTAAAATAAGCACAGTGATTCTCTTTGCTTCTGGTGAAGCCAAGTCCCTATATATAGGTATCAAATTTCTTATACCACATCCTTGGTGACTGTTTTAACTGATACAGAGACCTTGTTAACATGCATACAAGTTCTTTCTTACCCTTCACCATAAAGCCTTCAAGTTGCTTCATGTAGATCTCCTCTTCCAGATCCCCATGAAGAAATTTTGTCTTCACATCCATCTTTTCTATCTAAAAATCAAATGCAACGACGAAAACGGATAAAAGTAATCTAATAGAAGTAACTTTGGAAACAAGAGAAAAAATATCACCAAAATCAATTCAGGACACACAGGAATAACCTTTTTCACCAACCTAGCTTTGTATTTCTCCACCTTGCCTTCTACATTCATCTTATTCTTAAACACCCATTTGCTCTAGATGGGCTTCCTTCTAGCCAGCAACTCCACCGGATCCCATGCCTCATTTTTGTGCAAAGATGCCATTTCATCAACCATGGCCTCCTTCCAGAGTTTTCCATCCTCTGAATCTACTGCATCCCTGACAGTTCTGGGATCATCATTAATTATAGTTAAGGAAAAACCTGAACAGAAAGCAGATGGACTATACTTTTCTGGTAGCCTTCTTTCCCGAACTGATCTTCTCATAGCTGGAGTTTGTGGCTCTTCCTCTTTTGAATCTTCTTCTACCATGGAGTTTGATTCATACTCCTTTAGCTCAAACTCTATCTTCTCAGGTCCTTTGGTAGGACTTCATGTTTAACAACATCTTTCACCTCTATAAACACCACATCTTGGTTGTACACAACCTTCCTTGTTTCTGGGTTCCAAAGCTTGTAACCTTTCAAACCCTCCTTATATACGATAAAGATGCACCTTTCAAATTTATTATCCGACTTGGCCCTTTTCTCCTTTGGAACATGTACCTATGCATCACATCAAAATACCCTCAGATGTGAAAGACAGGGTTTCTTACTAGTCCATTCCTCATGTGGAGTCTTATCCTCCAACGCTGATGAAGGTGATCTGTTAACCAGGTAACATGCAGTCTCCACTGCCTCTGCCCATAATTCTTGTCCTAACCCCATACCACTGAGCATGCTTCTTGCCTTTTCCATCAGCGTTCTGTTCATTCTTTATGCAGCTCCGTTTTGTTGAGGTGTGTATGGAGTAGTCTTCTTCCGTGCTATACCACACTTCTTACGGAACTCTTCAAATTCCTTCTTGCAGAACTCCCCACCATTATCTGTCCTTAGTGCCTTTATCTTCTTCTCTGTCTGGTTTTGCACCAGTGCCTTAAATTATTTAAATTTTTCAAATACTTCAGATTTATTCCTCAAGAAATATATCCATGTATTCCTTGAGAATTCATCTATGAATGAAACATAGTACACATACTTTCCCAGTGATGGAACAGACACAGAACCAAACACATCACTGTGCACAAGTTCTAATAACTCGTTCACCCTCTTAGCACAAAGAAGAAACTCTCCCAATTAAACTTCCCATATACACAATGTTCATAGAAATCGAAATCCAGAGAGCAATTAGACATACCTTCTACCATTCCATTTCTATGTAGTATCCGAAGGCCCTTCTCTCCAATATGTCCAAGCCTTTGATGCCATCGCATGGTATTTTCTCCAGAGACAACTGGGCTTTCCGCTCCACTTTCAGGAACCACAGAATTGTTACACCCATCAATAACAATGCTGCCTTGTAGCTTGTACAGAGTTCTAATCTGAACTCCCCGCATTAATACCAGTGCTCCCCGAACCATCTTGCAGGAATATTTCTCGAACATTGTTTTTACACCTGCATCATCCATCTTGCTTACAGAAATCAGATTTATGGCCAATGCAGGAATATGAAGAACACCAGGAAGTGTTCTAATCCTTCCACCTTTCAGCTTTAGCTTGACCTTTCCACGTCTAATGATTCTAGTCTTCCTATCATCCCCTAGGAAGACATCACCATCATATTTTTCATACTCGCAGAACCACTCCCTATGGGGAGTGAAGTGAAAGGATGCACCTGAGTCAATCAACCATGACTCATGATCTACATGCGTATTTGAAGAAGAAGCCAAATACACATCCCCATAACCTCATCCGAGGTGGTTTTTGCCACTGCAGAAGGAGCTTCATCAGATCCCTTTCCTTTCTCGGGAGCTTTAGATCTGCATTCCTTTTTGTAGTTTCCTTCCTTTCCGCATTTCCAGCACACCTTTACAAACTTTCCAAGAGATTTAGATCTTCCTCTAGATTTAGATCTCCCACTCGAAACCTTATTCTTGTTTCTGTTCTGGGACCTTCTTCGTACAGATAAGGAATCTCCATTCTGACCCTCCATATTTCTCCGTCTCATTTCCTCCGACAGCAAGGCTGAGTCAATGTCATCAAAATTCAAGGTAGTTGTATTGCTACCTATTTCAATAACCAGACTGTCCCACGAGTCTGGTAGAGAGCATAACAAACTGATGCACTTATCTTCATCTGAGATTTTAATATCAACAGATGACAGTTGACTTACCACAGTATTGAAGGCATTCAGATGCTAAATCTTAGAGTCTCCATCCTTCATCCCTCGAGGTTATACAAATTTTCTACGGGAATAGCTTATTCACCGAGAGACTTGAGTTAAATTGCACAAATTTACAAGTTTTTTCCCACATTCTTTTATTAACTACATAATTAACGTAAGCCACTAAATGCGAGACACACAAAGTATACATTGTGCTCTTAGCCTTCCGATCAGGATTTCTTCCGATCTTCATCTGACATTGCCGTTGGTTTAGTACCTGGATTTACCGTGATCCACTGATCTTTAACCAGCAGCAGATCCTCCATCTTGAGCTTCCACAACTCAAAACTCTGACCATTAAATTTCTCAATCTCTATCTTTTCGCCGCTTGCCATCTTCTTTCACCGCAAGAATCGATTCGCAGATCTCCCACTGAACAGGGTCTTCCGCAGGCCCGAGAAAAAAACCCTCAGTAGAAAAGGCGTCCCCTTGAAGCCGAAACAACTCTGATACCAAATGTAGGTTTTAACCCTGAACATAAATTATCTACACACGAATCTTATAACAGAAAATAAACAATAGCGAGAGCATAAAACATGAAATAGATAAACATAGAGATTTTCCCCTAGATCCCAAATCGGGACAACCAACTTGATTTTTCATTATATTCCTTTTATTATTACAACACATATATATACATGCCAAAGCATACATAAACCAAAATCCATTAACCCTGGATTAGAACATAAGGGTAGTTCCCTTGACCGGATCTACAAAATACCAGGGGCCGAAAACCATCGTACCCCAAAACCATGTGCAAAATGATGCACAAAACATGGGTGGGTCTGCACACCAAATTTGTTTTTGTCGGGGCGCTACCCCAGACCCCGACAGGGGGGGCTGCTGCCCCCCCTACTACGCCTGACGCAATGTACAGCACATGGGACTAGTCATGGAAAGAATATAACACATACCCAACACAATGTGCAGGACAAGAAATTTCAGGGACGGTGACAAATACTGTGTAACAGATGCCCCCTAAAGCATGAGGCTCGAAAGAGAGAGAGGGGTGAAATGCTTTATGAGAACGTGCCCAACTGAAAACACTGCCATCGAAAAACCTGCGTAGAAAAATACAACTGGTATCTCAAATACATGATATGTGGCATGGGCACATCCATCCATAATAGAGTGTACAATAATTAGGATCCAAGGTATGGATGCAGCCATCCAGAAAGGATCAATAAGTAGACTCAGGTATGGTCACAACCATCCAATGAAATGAGTCATGTAACTAATCATGATAATCCACAAAAATTCGCAGCCTGGATTCCATCAGACAAAATCCACGGTCTCGCGCTTCATCTCGACCCGAATAGAGTACAAGTCCGTGCATGTGAATATGTGAGCTGAAGTCAAACATGGAAGGACATCGTCTGATTACCAGCCAATAATGAAAGTCGTTAACAGACGCGAGAGGAACCACCAATAATGAGGATGGCCCTCAAGGTATGATAGGTACAATCTACGGAATGTGAACAGTGAGTTGGCATCGAACACCCGCAGAATCACTCGATCGAAGGCCAATGATGAAAACCTTGCGTCGAATGCAAAGAACCTGCCATTGAGGCATGCAAGCTCCAAGGTACCGGAAGGGAGTCTCTAGATCAGCTTCCTAGATAATGAGGTGAAGTCGACAGGAAGTGACCTTGATCGAAGGTGGGCCATAGTGTTTCCCACATCATCGACACTAGGCAGAGGAACATAATGTTTGTGAGTCATGTTAGAGATAACCAGCGGAAAAAATTAAATAAAAAATTAGACACACAACATAAAAAACATGAAGCAAAAAATATTTAACATGGTTCACCCAACCAATCTGGGATACATCCACCAAACAGGGCATTGGAAATCTCATTCAACAAAAGGAGAATTACAATAGCAGAGTTTTGCATCTGCACATCTCTTCCACTCACCTCACATTCCTCATGCACATTTGCCTCTACGGGCTTACATTTTATAGCTAGGAGTAGAAACAGAATCATAAATTCACTCACAACAAATATAGTATGCAATAACTCCACATCAGGATTACATGGAGCCAATTTAGCAACAAATCATATTGTTGTCACATTCATGAGATTTTCTCCAAAAATAATTTAAAAGAAATCTCAACAATCTCCACCTTGACAACAATTAGCCTGATACCCTGTTCCATTATTATTTTTATATTTTCTGCAAGCCAAGAGAAGCGAGACACCATCATAGCTTCTCTAACAAAAATTGTTTCGTGAACATGTCTGCACAGTTTTCCTTTGTATGCACTTTTTCAAGAGAGACTCCCCATTAAATGATAACCTGTCTTACAAAATGGTACTTAATAGGTATATGCTTTGATTTACTATGATAGGCCGGATTTTTAGCCAAATGAATTGCAATTTGACTATCCCAAAATAACTTGATGTTGTCTTGCAACCTACCAAACTCACCAGACAAACCTTTCAACCAAATTGCTTCTTTGCAAGCATGTGAAGTAGCTATGTATTCTGATTCTGTAGTGGATAAAGAAACAATGTTCTGTAGCTTTGACATCCAGCTAATAGCTCCACCTGCAAGAGTAAAGACATATCCTGAAGTTTACCTTCTCTTATCAAAATCACCTGCAAAACCGGAATCAACATATCCGCAGACAAATTCACTACTTCTGTTATAAGTGATACAGTAATCACTTGTGCCTCTTAGATACCAAAGCATCCATTTCACTGCTGACCAATGTTCTTTTCCTGGATTTTCCATATACCTGCTGACAACCCCAACTGCATGTGAAATATCTGGTCGAGTACAGACCATCGCATACATCAAACAACCTACTACATTGGCATATGGAATCCGAGACATATATTCCTTTTCTTCATTTGTGTTAGGACATAAAATTGAAGAAATCTTAAAATGGGAAGCAAAAGGGACTGAAACAGGCTTCACATTATTCATACCAAACCTCAAGAGTATTTTCTCAATATACTTCTTTTGTGATAGCCACAGCTTACCATTGCTCTTGTCTTTGAAAATCTCCATGCCCAAAATCTTTCTTGTTGCTCCTAGATCTTTCATATCAAACGTCCTAGCCATCTGAGCCTTTAACCTGTTGATCTCAGTTATGCTTTTTCTTGCTAAAAGCATATCGTCAACATACAACACTAAGATAATGAACATGCCATTACTTAATTTCTTAAAGTAAACACAATGATCATATTCACTTCTTATATAATTTTTTTTTTCTCAGTAAAACTAATTCTATTTATAAAACATAATAGTACAAAACTGTGCCAGTTTCAGCTATGTGAGCCTGAAAACTGGGCTTGATGTCCAAGCTTAACATAAACAACTGAACTGCCCAGAGTGGGAAACCAGTTCTTTTGAGAGAAATTCCACCGCCCTTAGAAGGGAAACCGGTAAAAAATTACATGCATTGTAATTTACCAAGAGACAGTAAACTAAAATAGCCTACAGCTTTAACAGCTGAAGACAGATTCAAAAAACCAAAAAATTCTTCCATGAGGCCGAATATCTATACCATAGCAGGCTGAGGGAAGTCAAAGTCACTGTTCAGGAGCTGGGGAGTCTGGTTCTTCCACGATCCTGCAACCAAACTCGCCTTCTCCATCTTCATTGTCCTTCTCTGGCGCGCCATCCTTACTAAAGAAGTCCACCTGCAAGTTTTCCTTTCCAAGGATGGATTGCCCAATGCCAGTGGGCACAGCAGGAGCCAGAACATCATTTTTGGCCTAAGAGGGCCGAGGGCCAGGTGGATTAGGGGCAGGGAGGGGTATAGAAGCAGGAGCCGAGGTAGCATATTCTTCGCAAACAGTAACAGTAATGAAAGAAGTGAGAATAGGCTTATCCAGGGAACAATTGAAGCAGAATTCTGCCCTCTGAGAGGACTGGCGAAGGGTAGGGCTAGCAGGCATAATAAAAGCAGGGGAGGCCGGCTGAGAGACTGGAGGAGGAGGCTGAGAAGGCGGAGCAAAGTGGGTGCCCCAGGATGGTAGGAGCGGCACCTCTGACGCCTAGAGTCCGAATGCAGGCTCCAAATGACGTCTTCTGCAAAAGAGTCAGAGGTCGAGCTGGTTGAAGGGCGTGGGTGGGAAGAGCGCCCTCTGCTCGTGCCTCGCCTACATCGCATTCGATGCTGAAGTCGATGCATCGTCACCGAGCTTTGCCAGGAGTGCTTAGGGTAGAAGGAGCAGGCGGAGTTCAACGAAGACCTCTAAAAATCAACCAACTAAGAAGGAAAACAAGAAGTTGAATGACAAAAGTTACTCTGGGTGAAATGGAAACCTGGAAGAGTTTCCAAACAGCCGAGGATGGTGCAACATTGCCCAGTCTAGGTGCGTGCACTCGGTTCTGCACAAGCTGGAGGGTAAGTTCCATAGGCAGTAGACGGAGGGCCACATAAAACACAAAGACCAGATGAATTCTCCAGAACAAATGCCATAACAAGCTGAACTGACGAGACGAGGTGGTAGAAAGGCGCGGCAAGTGGAATGAATGCAGTGCAGGTTGGCATAGTTATTGCATGAGTAATGACGCCGCAGGGGGCCATATGGCCACATCATGCGAGCGCCCTCAGGATCTGCCAGGGGACTAAAGTCCCATCACTCCGAACCAACATCCGCATCCGGAGCTTCTTATATAATTTTCACTCATCATGAAAGAATCAAATTTCTTGTACCATTGTTGAGGCAACTGCTTCAAACCATACAATGATTTATTGAGCCTGCAGACAAATTTCTTGTTGCGATTTTGAACAAACCCTTCCAATTGTTCCATATAAATCTCCTCATCTAAATCTCCACGTAAAAATACAGTTTTAACATCTAGTTGCTGTAATTATAAATCAAGTAAAGAAACTAATGATAACACAATCCAAATTGAAACAATTTTTACAACTGGTGAAAATATCTCATGAAAGTCAATGCCTGCTTTCTGAGAAAAACCTTTCGCGACCAGCCTCGCTTTGTACCTGTCCTCTATATCATCAACACCTCTTTTCAATTTGTAAACCTATTTACATCCCACATCTTTTATATCTTTAGGAAGTTCCACCAGATCCCATGTGGCATTCTTGTCTAATGCATTCATCTCGTCCTTCATAGCTTCTTTCCACTTATAACTGTTAGAACCTTCTACAGCTTCCTGATAGCACAAAGGTTCATCATCATTAGCGGTTAAAGAAACTGAAGTAACATAATCGTCATACCTTTTAGGAGGATTTCTGATTCTCGTAGACTTCCTTAAATATGTTTCTAGTACTTCCACAATTTGTTGATTATTATCTGTAGAAACTTCTTCATGATATGCATCTGAAACATGTTCATGATCTAAATCTGAAAATTGTTCATGATCTGCATCTGAAACTTGTTCATCTGGACTATCATCAGTATTTGAACTGGTTTCAAACTAAATGTGTTGAAGCTCAGGTACATTATCCTGTTTCAATTTATCATCTACATCTGGATTTTCAAGTGAAGATTCATTAAATTTAACATCTGTTAATGATGATCTTGTGAGTAGTAGGATCCCACAACCTGTATCCCTTAGTCCCATCACCATATCCAACAAATATATATCTTTTTGATTTAGGATCTAATTTAGAACGCTGATGTTTCAGAACTAGAGCATACGCATCACAACCAAAAATTTTCAATTTAGAATAATCACATAGATAACCTTTCCATACCTCTTGAGAAATTTTGCATCCTATTGCAGTTGATGGTGATCAAATTATCAAGTAACAAGCCGTATAAACCACTTCTGTCCACAATTCCTTCTGCAAATTGGCGTTACTAAGCATACTTCTTGCTCTCTCTAAGAGAGTCTTGCTCATGCGTTCAACAACTCCATTTTTCTCAGGAGTATACACTGTGGTTTTATGTCTTTCGATCCTAGCGTCCTTGCAATAATTATCAAATTCATTTGAAGTAAAATCACCACCATTGTTAGTTATTAAACATTTAATGGTTCTTCTAGTGATGTTTTCAACTAATTCTCTAAACTATTTGAAAACTGTGAATACATCAGAATTTTTCTTTAACATATAGACCCACACTTTTCTAGAGAAATCATAAATAAAAGATACAAAATATGATGATCCTCCATATGAGCTCGTAGGAGATGGACCCCAAACATCAGAATGGATATAATCAAGGATTCCCTTACTAGTATGTTTTCCAGTTTTAAACTTCTGCTTGCTTTGTTTCCCATATAGACAATGTTTGCAGAAATCTAACTTAGAATATTTTAAACTAGGAAGTAACTTACGATCAGATAAAATTTTTAATCCTCTTTCGCTCATATGGCCCAACCTTTGATGCCATAAACGAATAGAATTATTATCGTTTTCAGATACTATAAAAGCATGATCTGACTCTGTTCTTCCTTCTAATTGAAAAAGATGTCCAACCTTCTTTGCTTTCATTACTAGTAAAATTCCTTTATAAAATTTCATTACTCCACCTTGAATAAAGGTTTTATATCCATTTGTGTCTAGCACTCCTAGTGAAATGAGGTTTTTTCTTAGTTCAGGCACGTGTCTTACATCAGTTAAAATTTTATTTGTCCCATCAAACATTTTAATCTGGATGCTTCCAATTCCCACAATATTACATGAGACATCATTTCCCATGTAAGCAACTCCATCATTGATTGATTTATAAGATTTAAACCACTTTCTATGAATGCACATGTGATTTGACGCACCAGAATCTACAACCAATGTTGATCATGATTAGACAAACTAACTGATAACACTTCATCACTCATACCTGAAACGGATGCTAAACCTGTATCTGTTGTGTTTGCTTCTTTCTTCTCTGTCGAAGAGTCTCCTTTGGATGTTTTTTGTCTCTTACAACAGTCCTTCTTCAAATGTCCTAATTTGCCACAAAACCAGCACTTTACCTTACTCTTCTTCCCTTTCGATTTTGACCGCGAGTTGTTGTGCTTACTGAAGCATCTTTCTTTAGAAAGAATTCTAACCATCATTGCTTCTGATGTAGAGGTTTCTGAATTTGACCTTTTCCTTATTTCTTCAGACATCAAAGCTCCAAAAAAATCATCAAATTCAAGGGTTTCTGATGAACTAAGACTTATAGAAGTAACAAAATGATCCCATGACTTGGGAAATGAGCATAATAAAGTTACAGCATTATCTTCTAATTCAAATTTTACTTCTATACTTTCTAACTACACCAGGAGAGTATCAAAGGTATTAAAATGATCAGTAATTGATGTACCTTCCTTCATGTGCAAGCTGTACAATTGTCGCTTCAAAAGAATCCTATTGGTTAAGGATTTTGTCATGTAGATATTTTCAAGCTTTGTCCACAAACCACCAGCAGTTTTCTCTGACATGATGTTAAAAAAAACATCATCCACCAAACATAATCGAATTCCACTCAGTGTTCTTTCATCCATGTAACTCGATTCGTTATCCGTCATGGTGTAAGGCTGTTTGGCTTTTCCTAATAGCGCCTTCGCCACACCTTGTTGCACGAGTAGATCATACATATTTACTTTCCAGATCTTGAAGTTGTTCTTCCCATTGAACTTCTCAATCCCAAATAGAGCACTTTGTGTTTTTGACATAGCTTAATTTGTCTTCTTACCCAACAAAAGAAAATCTTCAAAACACTTATCAACAACAAGTAATTTTTAGGATACTTGAAATGTTATTTCGGTTGGTTTGGATATTCCGCCTGGCCCTCATAATGGCACATTAAAAATCAAATCGATATACAATATCGATATACAATGAATATACAAATCGATATACAATATCGATATATCAAATCGATATACAATATCGATATACAAAATTTAGAACACAAATCGATTTTTAAAACTTTTAACAACAATAAGTGATACCTTATAAAAGATATCGATTTTTTAAAGTGCCACCATATATATAAATCGATTTAAAAAAAAACAAAACAAATCAATTTTAAACCACCATTGTTCAACAAACTACCATCGTTCAATAGCCCACTCACCATTCAACACTGCTTCACCGATACGCTCTGCACTCAACAATTCGTTTACAGTGGTCCGCTCAACAGAATTTCTCTGTCACGGTTCTACTGCATCCACGGGCTCTTATTTATTTCAAGGTTCATATGAAACTTGTTTTATACCAATCCACGCTCATTTTCTGAGGATTTACTTCACTTAACGCTGGCTGGATGCGTTCACGTCTCCTTAATGTGAATGTAAACTTTAGCTCTCGACATCATTTGCGAAAAAATCCATACAACGACATTTCAATAGTCCACGATTATTATGGCTTCTGTCTCTCAGACACAGGTCCATGGCTTCTCCACCATGCAGCAAACTCACATACAAAACAAAAGACTCATATTTATTACACGATGTCTTATTACAACGATCGTTTCATCTGCAAGAAGCCACGGTGATCATAATAGTCCAGGTTGTGTCTGGTTTAACAGTATCACGCAGCAGATATTCATACGTAGATCACCCTCCACGCAGATCTTCATACGCAGATCAAGCAGCTGCCACGGCTCTTTGTGCAGCACTCTCAAGCACATAGAAATTCAACAAATCGCATGTGTCATGACTTCTCTTAGCTCTGATACCAATTGTTAGAGATAAGCAGTGGAAAAACTTAAATAAACAATCAGACACACAACATAAAAAACATGAATACAACAGATATTTAACATGGTTCACCCAACCAATCTGGGCTACATGCACCAAACAGGGCATCGGCAATCTCATTCAGCAAAAGGAGAATTACAATAGCAGATTTTTTCATCCGCACATCTCTTCCACTTGCCTCACATTCCTCATGCACATTTTCCTCTACGGGCTTACATTTTATAGCTAGGAGTAGAAACAGAGTCATAAATTCACTCACAACAAATATAGGATGCAATAACTCCACATCAGGATTACATGAAGTCAATTTAGAAACAAATCCTATTGTTGTCACATTCATGAGATTTTCTCCAAAAATAATTTAAAAGAAATCTCAACAAATCAGGATCAGTAGAGAATCAACGGGAGGTTGAAAACTGCAGAGGCCAACTTCTCTTGAACATATCGGCGGCACGACATTGGATTTGGCAGTATTTGAAATCAAAGGTTCTGAGGTCATGATGACAAGGCAAAGAGCAGATGAGCGGTCAAAAAGGATTACCCAAACCCACGGAGGCAAGCAAGAAACGAGATGAGATGTCCCCAACCCGACATGAATTCAGACAAGTGCCATGTTCAAGAGTGACATATCGCCGACACGACGATGATACTGGTTCCATTTTTCCCCACCATTTCTGGTGAGTACCCCAATTATTTTTGAAAACAAGCTTGAAGGGGATAGCATATGCTTGCGATATAAGTTTGTCCTTCGGAAAAATACAACCTAGTACATTTAACGAGCCCTAGGAAGGAGGAACTCCAGTATCGTCATTACGATGGAATCCGATGTCATCAGGTTTTAATGAGTCTAAAAAAGGAAGAACTCAACCTCTTTTCATGTTTAGAGAGTTTGAAAAGACAGCAGAAAATTAAACTCCAACAATCCCTTTTCATAGATAGTTCCTCAGATCCGAAAAGGTAGAAAACCATGTCTGAGAAAACCTCATAGTCGCGATAGGATAGGGTATTCCTTTTTTGTAAATAATCTATCCCAACTCGAAAAGGGGATAAACGTATACTGGGTAGATGTCATTTCGTAGCCAATTTAACAAGATCAAAATGACAAGCGACTCAACAATCTTTTCATGTTTAGAGAGTCAGAAAAGAGCTGAAAGATGACTCCAGTGGTGAATTTTTCGTGTTTTTACCGAGTCCGAAAAGGTATAAAACACAACTCGTATCATCGTCCAAGTAGTGTGAAAACATATTTCTACACAAGAAAGCAAGCGTAAAACGCATTTTTCGACAAAATACAATTAAATATTGGAAAAAATAAGCTTCAAAACCTAATTTGATTTTGAAAAGTTATAAATATGACCGAAATAGTAAAAACATATTTACTTTTACTTTTTACCTCTTGTGGAGAGAAATAGTGAGTTTTTCCTTTGTAAACTTGTGGTGACGATTGTGGACGATCCGGTGCATCATTCTAAATCCTGTCTTTTCCAGGTAAGAAGCGCTTTCCTTAGCTATGTTTTAATCCATTTTTTATAGTATTCCATTGTGATTTGGGATCCCAGAGGGGAACATTTGCAAATTTAGGGCTCGCCCAATTGGCACGGGTATGGGGCACAAACCTGCGCCAATCGAGTTCTTTTTGCAAAGGGGTCGCGCCAGTTGGCGTGACTGTCAGCAAAACAGTCATGCCAACCACGCAACCTATTTTTCCACTCAATTTTTACAAAAAATGAACTAATAAACTGGATTTTTGAATGCGCAAGGGATCTAATGAAGTGTTTATGACCATTTTGGTGCAGGTACAAAGACACAATGGTGATCGAATGGAAAGAAAGGGAGCACAGTGAAGAAGAAGAAATGGAAATGGGGAACGAGCAATGCATGAATGCTCTCCGGGATTGTGGTTTGCAGAAGTTCTTCTTGACACCATGTCTCAGGGTAAAACCCAAATTGTTACAATACCTTATCAGTATCTGGGATGAGAACGAAGAGAAGTTTAGGCTTTGATACCAAGTGTTGGAGCTCGAAGTATCGATTTTTACTTCATCACTAGATTGTCTCGGAGAGGTCCAGTCCCAATCTTGACAGGTACTAGGCCTTCTGGTGAAAATATGTCAATGGTAATAGAAAGAGTGTGCCCAGGGGCATGAACAAGATCAGGTAGCGGGAAGGTTGACATTCACACTGTTCCTGACCTAGCACTCAGAGTGGTGCTCCATACCATTACGTAAGCTACAGGGTCACAAGCACCGCATGAGGCTACTAAAACACAGATCCTTTTATCATCATAATGTATGAACCTGACACTATTTGACTGGGCTACAACCGTAACCATGAATATCAAATGACAATTAACAAAGTGTAAAAATACCAAACTGAAGCATTTTGGGTACGGGTCCATCTTGGTATTGCTCATCCTTGAACGGCTACCAATCTTCTAGGGCCAGGGGGTGATAGTTGCGGATCCACCGTTGAGAGAGCCACGGATGGCTCGATGGGAAACACTAATGCCTAGAGCAGGAGGGGGGCAGCAAATGTCATGGTGGCTCGAGTTCTTCGTATGGCTTCGGCGATAGTTGATCATTGTAGAGGACTGGCCCTATGCCAGTACTGATTTCATGGGAGACCCAAACTTTCCACTCCCAGAAGGAGAGGACTGAGATGAGGAGCAAGGTAAGACTCTTTTTTATTTTATGTATTTTATGATTTTTTTTTTGGTATACATGCATGTTCTAACATTTGATCCTATATGTATGCAAATGTTGGCCCAGAGAGGCCCACCGGGATGTCGTCGATCGCATGGAGGACCCCTCTCGCCTATGACCCTCAACATGAGGGTGGAGATGGGAGTAAGCTAGTTCAGAACTTGGAGGGAATCGCCCGTGGGATCCTAGATTATGCTCGTTTAGAAGATCTCCCTTTGGCTTATCAGAGGCACACCGTGGGAGTGCCTAGTCGCCTTCATCATTTACTGAGGTGATTGGTGCGGGAAGTGACATGCTACCATGAGCACCATGCTGATTAGTCGTCTAGGCTTTTATATGCATATTTTTGAGAGACGTGTTGTCTCTGAATATTACTAAAACAGACATGTATAATTTTTGGATTTTATGTGATGCACACAAACTGCAAATATTTTGACATATATATATATATATATCTATTTCTGGATGGATCTTTTTCACATATGATGATGTTTTTTTTTACAAGTTGCGTTAATTTCTATCTAATACCATGTTAGCTACTGCATATGTTAACGCATTCATCTATCTAGGTATACGTTGATATGTAATGTAATCAAAATTTATTTCCAGTAAACGAATATGTAGATACAATATTAAAATGGATGGGTTCCTAACTGAATAATGACCATTGAGTTGTAACACTACAAGTTGTGAGTTTAGATATACAAGTAATGTATGAATATTGAGGTTAACGGCCTCATTAAATAATTCCAAAATGACACTATATTCCACAACATTATTTGTAGCAGGCCCTAGACAAACACCTTGTAAATTAACTAACTCACTAGCAGGATTTTAGATTACCCAGGCTGGCGAGGACAGATTCTTGGTACTACGGGAGGCACCATCTGCAAAACCAACAAAAGGAGTAATAGACATCTGCACAATCAGGAAGACCCAATCAGTAGAAAGACGCGTACAAAGAACACCACACCACACATGCACAAAAATGAAATCACTCACTTATGTACACACACCACACAATAATAATTCAAGTGTAGTACTTTTTCAGGTACAGCCCATTTCTAGGTTGCACCAAAGGAATACCTTCATAATCGATCAGCTCATAGGCCCCATTTTTTAATACACGTTTAACGATATAGGGCCCATGCCACATGGGCTGGAATTTTCCTACCCCAAGCTTATCATGTACTTGATCATATAAGAGGACGAGGTCCCCTTCTATAAAAGAGTGTGGAGAAACCATTTGATCAAAATGAGCTTTAACTCGCTTTTTTTGTACCTCGATAACCAAATCATCCAAGCGAGGAGTTTCATCCAGTCTTTCTAGATACAAGAGACGTTCTTCCTCTGGGGAAGTGTCGGGCAGTAATTCCACAGCCAACTTTAGCGAAGGGATCTCACATTCAATCGAAAGAGTCACTTCTAGACCATACACCAACTGGAAAGGTGTGAATATGGTTGCACTCTTTACTAACGTTCAGTAGGCCTATAGAGCTGAGAAAAAATGGAGATGCTAGTTGGATTTGTGAATACCAATTGTTTGTTGAAGCATCGTGACAAATACTTTGTTCACGACCTCAACCTAGCCATTTTCCTAAGGGTAGTATGGCGTTGAGCTATCGTGATGCAAGCACAAATTCGATGTCAGCTCTGCCATCATGTAGTCCCGAAAATGAGTGCCATGACAAGTGACAATGGCTTGAGGAACTCCAAAATGCGTAATTACATGGTTGAAAATGAATTGAGCGGTTGTCTTACCATCGACAGCTAATGTAGGCATCGCTTTGGCCCACTTGGTGAAGAAGTCTACGGAAACGATGATATAAACATGCCCCCCCACCGAGTGAGGGTTACATGTCATAAAATCAATGCCCCATTTGGCAAAAGGGCCTATGGTAATGACAGGATTTAAAGGTAGGGGTGGCACACACATCTTGCATTGAAAGATCTGGCATGCATGACATTTTCTTACTGCAACAATACAATCCTTGAATATAGATGGCTAGAAGTAACCCACATGCAGAATCTTTTGGGCGGTAGCATATCCGGACATGTGATAGCCACAAGCGCCACTGTGACAGTCATTCAGGACTTTCTTAGCCTCTTCCAAGGTCAAACATTGGTGAAGCATAGAATTGACTCTGACACAATATAAGGTATCTCCAATAATATGATATGATTGGGATTAATGCCGAACACAACGTCGAGCATCCTTCTTCAACTCGGACTGGAAGGTGGATGTCTGAAGGTAGACGATGATGTCACAGTACCATGGATCGTGAGTGCTAATTAGAAAGAGCATTTCATCCGAGATGTGATCCTCAGATTGGGATGGAATAGAGTTTGCAGGGAGAGAGCAGATAAGATCAGAAAAAACCAGTGAATTCGTCGATTTCGCAGTGGTGAACTCCAAATCGAACTCGTAAAGGATCACAATCCATTTGGAGTACTTGCCCCCAGAAATTGTCGAGACAAGATGTAAGTCATGGGGTTGCAGTTAGAAATCATGGCTACCATGCGCAACAGGATGTAATGGCAAAACCGTTGAACGACCTGGACCATGACAAGCGCCAACTTCTCAACGTGAGCATATCGCATTTTAGTGTCGAGAAGATTCCGAGACAGATAGTAAACCACAAGTTCATTTCCGTAATCGTCATCCTGTACTAGAACCATGGCTATCGTGCTGAATGCGGCAGCCAAATAGAGGGAAAAGTTGAGATGATAGTTGGGAGGACGTATTAATGGAGTTTTGACGAGCAACGTTTTAAGTTTATCGAAGGATTGCTGAGAAATCTCATCCCTATAGAAGGGAACTTCTTATTTTAGAAGTCACGTAAACCCTTTGGCCACTTCTGCATAGTTCGGGATAAAGAGACGTCAGAAATTTTCTTTCCCCTGAAGACTCTGAAGTTGTTGCAACAAGGATGGGGATGGGAGATTAACAATAGCCTCGACCTTGAGGGGGTCAAGGCGAATTCTATCTTTAGAGACGATGAATCCCAAAAGACGACCAGAATCAACGCAGAAGATGCACTTGTGAGGATTAAGCCTGATATTGTAACGTCTGTAGCAGAGAAAAATATGGCGGAGGTGTTCAGGATGGTCTTCGCGCCGAGCTGAATGAGCCGGTAGGTCATCCAGATACGGCTGAACAATGTGACGTATGTCATGAAAAGCGTAGGAAATAACACATTGGAAGGTGGATCCAACGTTTTCCAAGCCAAATGGGAGCTTCTTGTAGGAAAATGTTCCCCATGGACAGATAAAGGCAGTCTTATGTTGATCAGCGAGTAAAATATTAATTTGATTGTAACCCGAGAAGCCATCCATAAGGGAATAGATCTCACTCCCTGTGCAGTCATCGATGATCTGATCTATAAACAGAGTGGGATATTTGTCCTTAGGAGAAGCCTGATTAATGTCTCGGTAGTCAACATAGACCCTTGTTGTGCCTTTCTTCTTATCTATAGGGACATTATTGGAAACCCATTCTGTGAGGGGGATTGGATATATGAAGCCTGCGTTAAGAAGTTTCTCAACTTCCACCTTTATAACTACGACCTTTCAAGGATGCATTGGGCGCAGACACTGACGCATGGGATTTGGACCTGGACAAGTGGGATTTTCATGCACGACTATACTGGGATCAATGCCAGGCATCTCTTCATAGGACCATGCGTAAACATCTCAGAATTCGTGAAAAAGGCTCGTGTATACTTGAATTTCCTCGGGAGAACAAGTAACTCCCACGTGAATGTTCTCGACGATCCCCGGTTTAACGAAGATGTCGATAGGCATGGTTTGGATGATGTTACTTAGATTTCCTTCCAAAAGAATCTCATGAGTCAATATTGGCATTTGGAGAGGCAGAGACGGAACTTGAGATGAAAAGCGCTCTAGACAATTAGACATTTCCCCAAGGTCGGGCATGAATGAGGAATGATGATGTCCATCGCTCCACGACAGATATTCAAGAGACATCGTCTCAATGATAGCTTCATCAAACAGAAAGACTTCTCTCAATGGATCGGGCGAATCTGCATCGCCAAGCCAAGGGGATTGGGAATAAACATCTAGAGCCATGCTCAAAGGAGCATGTTTAGTAGGAGGAGGATCTGATGCAGCAACGATATCGCAATAATTGATTTCAACTGGAGTCAGAGGCATCGATTCTCCAAAAGATGGCACTTTTTCAGGAGAAGGGATGATCCACAGGTCATCTGACCTAGAGATCATGTTGACTTGAACGGTGTTCGGTGGTGGTGCGGGAAAAATACCCATGAGAATGAGGTCCTTGAAAAGACCAGGTCCTGCGCTGTCGGGGGGATTGGGAATTTGATCCACGTATGGCACGTTATTCTTGGAGGATGAGGTAAAGAAAGACAACTGATCAATAGTGATAATATTTCCCTCATGTGGAAACTTCAAAAGCCGGAAGAGGGTGGATAGAATGCATAGAATGGCATGGGTCCAACTGTGACCAAGTAGTAGATTGTAGTTGAGTTTGGCATCAACCACTTCTACTTCAACGTTGACTGTCTTACCTTGTAATGTGAATGGTAAACTCACGAGAAAACCCAAGGGTTTTGATTCCCTACCATCAAATGCCTTAAGGGCATTGGGAGATGAAGTAAGAGCTGGAGAGCCAATGGCCTTCCTACATGCAGATGACATAACACAAGTAGAGGCACCTTCATCCACAATGGCTCTGTGAATGTTGAGGCCGTTGATACTGACTTGTATAACAAGGGCGATTTGATGCGGAAGTCGGGGGACAAAATTCTCTAGATCGAAGGTGAGAAGATGTGAATCGGCAGGATAAATTCCACCGATTTCATATAACAGAGCTTTCCATTGCGATGGGAAACTTTGGAGTACTTCCAACACAGACATTGCAGAGAGCGGCTATGCCAAATCCTCAACAATGCTGTAATGCTGAGAAACATGAATGTTTGGATTATAGGAATATTTTCGAAGAACACCTTTGGAAGGTGGCCTTACAATGGGTTCAACACTCGGCTTCTCAATTTCTAAAGGACCGGAGATAGGTGGGGGAGGCGGGCCATCAAAGACTTCCTTCCCAGCTGCCTGGCGTGATCTAGCATAATCCTTCGAACTAGTGGCAATCGAAACAGGTGCAACACCATTCATCATGAAATCTTGGGACCCAAATGGTGCAGATGGTGAAGGCTGCTCAACCATCTAGGTCTGCTGAGATGGAAAAGGTTCCTTGAGAACTACCGGAGTCCCCTTAGAGCCTTTAAGAAGTTGACTAACCTCGGATCGTCGGGGACAATCTTTGGTATAGTGGTCTCCGTCACAGATTAGGCAAGGGTACTTTGGTTTCCATTGCGAACCATCATCAGCACGTGGTTTGGAGGATTCTAGTTTTGGGGCATCGGATTTGGATTTTCCTTTGCCCTTCTTCTTCCCTTTGGAGGTATTTTCTGCAGGATTGGCCTGAATGGCATTGACCTTCGTGGTCTTACCAGAATATGAGGTTGCGGGAAGAGCAGAATTATTGGAATAATTAGACTTCTATTTCCCATTAGAATAATTCTGAGAATTCTGAGAGACGGAACCAATAACACCATCAACCAGTGGGGTAGGTGGTGCTTTAGAGGTCCCTAGTCGCGAGGCATCAGTCAAGATATCATATAATGTGCCGAACTGAGAGTAAACCAGGTCGAGGTACTGGGCACAAGCGATGGCTTGTTCCTTAGTTACACATGCCCCCATAGCAATATCTTGAGTGATCTTGTTAACAAAGGAGGTAGTGAACCAGTGAGTTAGAAGCTGATCAGGAATATCAAACTCGATCAGACGGCGACGACATCGACAATCATGAATATGATTTGAAATGTGAGTGGCTTTATCCTGCTTTAGAGATGTTAGGAGATGCGTCCTGGCTTCATAATGAACCGATAACTGGAAATGTGTCAGGAATTCCATAGCTATAGTATTAAAGTCTTGAAAAATACCGCGGGGTTGTCCTATGTACCACTTAGCAGCTGTTCCAGTAAGAGTGTGTTGGAAAAGACGTAGACGGATCGAGTCATTAACCCAAGAGTTCGAAGAACACCACAAATGGTAGGTCATGACATGTACTTGGGGGTCTTCTCCTGCTTTACCCTCAAATTTAGGACAGTCACCAGGCACCTTGGTCGAAACCAGAGGCTAATATGGATTATGGAGAATCAGATCATTGGTTAATTTAGATACATCCTGCAATTCCAACGTGGCAAGGAAAGGCAACTGAGGATTAAAAGACATGCCAAGTCTCCGATAAGGACCTATACCTGTACTTCACCCTGGTTAAGAATAATTCTACCCCCATTGGTTTTGTCCCGGAGGATTCTGACCATAGGGGGTATAAGCCATATAATTAGGTTGATACAGTTGCTGATAACCAGTGTATGGGGGTTGATAACTAGGGTACTGACCCTGATTATATGTAGGTCCCATTTGAACAGTGTATGGATTCGACTGGTGTGTATAGGTATAGCCTGGCTATTGAAGGTAATAACCAGAACCTTGGGGCGGGTTGTAAATTGGTTGAGATTGACCTTGAAGGTAATAGCTACCTTGGGGTTGAGCGGGCTGCTGGTAAGTGGGGCCCTACTGAGCCTGATAAGTTGGGCGTACAGGCAGCTTTGGCTGTGGAATAGAATAGATCGGCTGTTGAGCAGGGTTAACTAGATGTGCAGGCTATCTTGGTTGAACAAGTTGACCTGACTGTGTAGGCTGCCCTGGTTGAACAGGTTGGCCTGGCTAAATAGGTTGTCTTGGTTGAACAAGTTGACCTGGCTGATGAACGACACCAAGTTTCCCTGGTTGAGTAGGTTGGCCTAATGGTGGGAGAGGGATAGGTTGTGCCTGATAACCAGCTTGACCTATGAAAAGACCATAAGATGGCCCTGGCTATGCAAAATTCAGACCAATTGGAAACTGTGGTTGCTGAGGTTGTACCAAAGGTTGAGAAGGATAAATTTTCCCCCCAGGACTGTACAACGGTCCAAGTTGATACCCTGTTTGGCTTGTGGGTCCTTAAGGTTGCCCTAGTTGGACCACAGGGTGAGGCTATAGAGGTTGACCTTGAGGGTTTCAGGATTTCCCTTGCGGACCGTACAACAACCCCTGCTGGCCCGAAGGCTGCCCCTGTAAGGGTTGTCCTTGCAGGTTGTAGAGATAACCAGGCTGGCTCGAAGGTTGACCCTGGAAGGGTTATCCTTGCGGGTTAGAAGGTTGCCCAACCTGGGTAGATAGAAAACCATGAACATACTGATAAGCCTCAGGAGTAGGAAAATGAAGAGGGTTACCCTGCTCATCATATTGATATGAAAATACATAAATCGGGGTACCATCCGGTCCATAGTGGGAAAACTAAGGACGGTTGGGATCTTGGGAGGACTGACCAACCTCGGAGTTTGACAACTGTAAAGACAACTGATACTCCTCAGGAGAAATATTCTCTGGAATAGTAGAAGCTATGTAAATGTCTTCAGGAATTAACGAGGTCCTGGCGGACTGAGTAGTGACAGCAGGCATAGATGCAACTACACAGAAAGTAGGCCTAACAGGTACTGATGTGACGAAAGGAGATGACGTGAGAGGTGTCGATGGCAACATCCCTAACGAAGGAATAACCGGCCTTGTGGATGGATTCGATATTCCCATAGAGGCCACAGCGACCATGACCTGACTTAAGGACCTATATCCCACTGGAAGCGAAGGACCAGGTGAAGACATGATAGAAGATTCGGGGATGTTTTCTAGAAAAAGCTAGTAATATTCACCAAATTTAGGAATTTCCTCACTAGAAGGACTGGGTGAGTCCATATCTGACCCTGCCGCAAGATATTATAACAGACGAGGACTAGGAGGCATAATGGCAGCCAAGAAAGGCGATCCCGATGTAAGAGGAGGGAAGTGTTCCCCTACTCCAAATCAAAACCAAGCGTTGGACAAGGGCCAATTGAATTCAACTGGTCCACCAAAGGGAAGCTCAGATATAACTAGTCCCCCATCGGGAAATTCAGATACAATAGGCTTCTGATGTTCAGCAGAGGACTGAGAGACCTCTGATGAATCGTCTATGTAAGGACTACCAGTAGATGAAACCGAGGGTTCCACCACTGTGATAGTAACGAAAAGACGAAGAGATAAAAACAAAGACACACAGGTAAAAACCAAGGAAAACAATCAATCGGCCAAAAAACAATCTCTAAATGGGCATGTGATCATAGGTGATTAATTTTACCACATTGAAACTTGGAAAATTTTTACTGTTTCATGTTTTAAGAGTCTAGAAACAAGTAAAAGATGACTCTATCTCTTTCAATTTGGAAACAAGCGTGAAAGGACAAGTGCTTGATGACCTTTTCAAATTTAATGAGTTAGAAAAGATCGAAATGACTACTCTAGTAATCTAGGCAGATGGGTGTACCAGATATCCGTGAACTGCCATATACACCTTGGTTAAAAAATGAAAGGGAAAACAACCGAGGACTTGAAGTACGTGCAGGTAATCTCCCTGAATGCTGTGTTCGGTGTATCATGGGTATAAAGTGGTAGACTCGGCTTCCTACAGATAAATGATAGCAACCTAGTGGGGTCTCCCTTTATATACGCGACGGTACGGGGACCACAAGTCCGTACTAGCCAGAACACGTCACTAGCCTCGACCTTTAGATATTTTGTTAATGTTTCAATGTTGCCTTAAGGTAAATTGAATAAATTTTAAAGTTAATCTTCAAATTATGTTTCAATTTCAGGCCCTATCGAATGTTGTATCTCAAAAATCCTCTAAATGCACACTACATGCCATAATATATCACTTCGTTTGATGAAGAGCTAACTATGGGAAGGTTGAAAACATTTCAAACAACAACAAAATGACCACAAAACATCCACTACTATCTCTAATGCAGGCTAATGAAACTATTTTTTTTTTCCCTAGAGTTATATAACACTAATAATGCGGAAAAGCTTTCAATTTTCACTAACTAATCAAAATGCAAAGAGACTTGTTTTTGTATTTTTTAATGTTTTAGAGCAAACACACCAAAAGAAATGAAAAACTAATGAAGAAGCCAATTCGAGAAATGATAGTGAAAGATTCGAAACAAGCAAGTTCACTCAATGCAAAAACACACAATCAGAACTGAAACTGATGGGGAAATCCCCCAAAATCAAAGAAGGATCCCAAAAGACTCACACAAACCATGAAATCTAGGCTCGAAATGAGACAAATAAAAACTTGAATGAGAAAGAGAGAAATCACTCAACTAACGCAATGATACAATGGAATCCACCAACATGAATGCAAGGAAGAAAAAATGAAGTTGACTGGAAAGACAAGGACCAAAAACTCCCACGGGAGGCTCAACACACTATAGCACCTATAAGCCCTAGGGCCTGAATGAAAAACTAATGGTAGAGGGAAAACAACTGGAGGATAAGGGTCAAACACAGTCAACAAGGACTTCAAGGCACTCAAGCAGTTAGAAGAATGACACCAGAACCAAAAATCAGACTCAGAGGGCTCAAACACAAGCAAACCCTAACACAAAACAGGGTTGGCGCTACTGTTTGGCTGTATCCAACGCCAAAACAGTGTTGGCGCAGGGGCCTAACTAGAAACAAGCACCAGTTGGCGTGAATGTTAGGCTATAAACCATGCCAATCGAGTTTACTGAGGAAATAAATGAAAAAAAGCAAACAGAGAGTAGATCAGGTCTTCTGGGGGCTGAACAGGGGTTTTACACCGAAAGGAGGAAACAAAAGAGCAAGTCAATCAAGCAAAAGCCAAAAACAACCAAAAGAGAGAAGATCAACTCCAAATAAACTCCCTAGTGGAGTTGCCAGTTTGTTCGAGAGGTAAATCCCCTCTGCAGACAAAGGTGATCCCTACTAGCCCAGATCGGGTCTAGCAATAATCAAGTCACGTAGTGACGCAGGTCTTTTGTTACAAATTGACAAAAACATAATGAATTTCCTACCTCAGGTCCTACGCAGTGGTCGTTGAAGAAAGGATGACGCTTCCCCTCCCTTTCTTGGCAGATCACGATTCTTCGGCTTGACACGTCCGAACACCTGCACACATGTGAAGAATACAATGATATACAACGTAAAATCTAGAGTTTGTAACCATACATCAGTCAGAGAGGATGTAATTCATTGCATCAAAGAAAAATACACATGAATGAAACCATAATCAAAGTTTCTTATCACTAAAATAACAAAGGAAAGATACAACCCAAAGCTCTGACGCTTGATCTTCCTTTGGCGGGGCTGACAGAGGAGCACGTCTCAATGAAGCTTGTCAGAAACGGGACAAAGCTCTCTCTCTTCGACTTGGCTCTCAAAGGCTATCTGGCTATAGTCTCCTTGCTACAAGTTCAGATCTAGCTTGCTAAGGGTGAAGGCAGGCTATAGATGGTGGAAGAGGAGTTGGGATCCCTACAATCATGGGGTTGGCCCTATCTCTAAGGAAGCTTCCATGATAGGTGGAAAACCACCTCCCATACATGGAGATCTGGAGCCAAACCTCCCAAATCATTTTAGTGATTCGTTCAAGAGTTTGTTGGAATCAAACTTCCGCCACTTATTTAAAAAGAAACTCCTTATTAAGCTTGGTGTGAGTGAGACACTGGGACAGAGCACCAGTTGGCGCGCCCTCTATGGTGGATTTTCCCCATTGGCGCGAGGGCTGAACTGGATAGTTGCGCCAAGGCCAAAAGATCAGTTTTTAGGGTTTTGTAGAGGAAAATTTATTCAAGGGAATGATTTTCCTTGTCAAGGGGGATGCCATGAAAGTGGTTTTAGGTTATGTCACTTCTCACAAGTCACGGGAAAATCCCTCCAATGTGCGGGATGGGGAATTGCAGGGACGGTGACAAAATACTGTGTAACACTTAGTAAAATTTCCAAAGGGTTTTGATCTGGACATGGCTTACCAACTGAGAGAGAGAGATCCCCTAAATTTAGAAGACATGCAAAGGGGAGTTGTGAGTGTAGAGGCCAACCTGATTGAAAAGAGGGCTAGGATGAGGTCAGAAAATAAAGTCACATACAAATATGAAATGATAGCCTCCTCATCTGATGCCAAAATTGAAAATTTAGTGAGGGTAATGGAAATAATGATGGAAAGGATCAACTTGAATGAAAGATCACCTCCTAGGGAAAACCAGGAAAATCTCCAAAACAGAAATAGGAACCAAAACTTCAAAAGAAAACCTCATGAAAATAAACAAAGAGATAATGACCAAAAAATCAGGCCTCCTTTCTAAGACAATGAAGAGGAAAAAGAGACTGAACAACTGAAATAAAACCATGTAAACTTGATAGGCACTAATAACGAGAGTGATATTTTTCTCACCGAAGAAGAACAAGGTTTCTTTTCCTAAAATCAAACTGAAACAAACTATGAGGATTCTGAAGAGTATAAATTAGGATTTGAAAATTACATAATGGAGGTCCATAGGCAATATGACCTTAGGAGAAAAAAAACTAAGATTCCTGCAAAAATAACAAATTAGAAACTGCTATTAGAAAGACCCCTGAAAACATCCTTAAGAAAACAACAGAAATCACCAACACCATGGCTAGGAAATCTGATCAAAACAAAGACAAAAATAGCCAATCCAATGGTCACCCAAGCTGCCTTGGTACATCAACTAGTGGCCCTGGAAAAACTTCTCTAAATGACAGTCCTAATAAAACTTAGCAAACCAAAATTGCTGAAAAGACTATGTCTGAAAAAGCTGATGTAAATATACCAGAAAAAGTAGCACCTTTTAGTTTTGCGGGTGAGATTTCCAAGATCAAAATAAGCATACATCTTGGTGAACTAGTAACTTGGGATGTATATAGGTCCCAAATGTTGGAAGCTTTGAACATAGAAAATGACATCGACACTATGAATCTATCTGATGAGAAATTAGAGTTGTTGTTTGGACCTGAGGTAGAGGTAAAATATCAAGAAGGAGTTGTACCTCCTTTCTATGATAGCTTAAACATTCATGAAAACATATTTCACAATGTTATGCTAGACTCTGGTGCCTCACAAAATCTCATGCCCAAGGTGGTAATGGAGAGATTAGGCCTTGAAATAACCAAAACTTACAAAGACTTGTATTTTTTGACTCAAGCAGAGTCAAATGTTTGGGTCAAATCAAGGATTTGTGTGTCAATATGGCAAAAATACCTGCTAAGAGTCTAGTCATGGACATAGTGGTTGCTGAAATTCCCTCAAATTATGACATGCTTCTATCTAGATCACGGCGAGAAAAACTTCAGGGGAACGTCCAAATGGACATGTCATATGCTACCATCCCAGTTTTTAACCAAACTAGGAGATTGTACTAGGAATCACACATGAAATATATGGTTAGCATCCAAGACATGCCAAACAACCCACCACTTTATTCTATCCATTTGGACCTTGATTCATTTATCTTGTATAATGAAGATGAAATTGATGAACAAGTAAATGAAATTGAGAAATATCTAGGCCTACCAGAACAATCAAAACAAACACTAAATGAAGAATTTGACAGCCAAAACTCTAGCAGCCCTGAGCAAAAACATAATGGTGAAGTTGAACTTGAAACACTTTGGAACATGAGCTTTGATGGATCTTGTGCAAAAGCTGGTTCGGCAACTGGTGTTTGGATACATAACACCAATGAAGGCCACTCATACAAACTAGAATTTCAATGCACTAACAATATTGCAGAGTATGAGGCTCTTCTCCTGGGTTTACATTTGCTAAAATACATAAGAGCCAATAAAATTTATGTTCAAGGATATTCTAAACTAATCATTAGACAAATCACGGGAGAATATTCTGCTAAGAATCCTAGGCTAAGAGAGTACAGGAATACTACCTTAGACCTCCTGAAAACTTTTGAGAAGTATCAACTTACCTCCATCCCTAGAGCTCAAAATAACCTTGCCAATGAACTTGCCTTTGCTGCCAGAACATGCCAAATACCCCATGCCAATGAACAATACACTGTGAAAGTCAAGAACAGGCCTACAGTACTTGACAATATATATTATTGGCAAGTGTTTGAAGGTGATAAACAAATTGATGATTTTTTGCAATTTAAGAATGAATTTGCAACACCAAAACCAATCTTAGAGCATGAACAAGATTTCCCAAATGAAGAACAAACACCAAAAACAAAACCCTTTCCTTCTGCTGATGTAAATCTGCTAGAACACTTTCATGAGGTAGAATTTTCTAGGGACCCGGATCAAAAATACCTTGAGGTTTTACAATGCAAATATGACTCATTACCAAGAGGTATTACCCACTTAGAAGAGCTGTTTGACTTCAATGATGTTGCTAGGAAGCCAAAAATGGAAACCACTGAAACTGATGTGGAAGAATGCAACATAGGTAGCATACAAAAACCCAAAATGATCAAGCTATCCAAAACTCTCCCTCCTCACATAAAATAGAAATATATAGAGTTTTTCAAAGAGTTTAAAGATGTTTTTGCATGGGGGTATGAGGACTTGAATTCCTATGACACAAGCATTATTTAACATAACGTTCCTCTCAAGGAAAATCATAAACCATTCAAGAAAAAATTGAGAAGAATAAACCCCATCCTAGTGCCTCTAGTTGAAAAGGTAATAAATAATATGTATGATGTTGGTATCATAGTCCCACTTAGGTACTCATAATGGGTTTCTAACCTTGTGTCAATAAGAAAGAAAACGTGGGAGATTAGGCTATGCATAGAATTTAAAAACTTGAACAAAGCCTCCCTGAAGGACAACTACCCTTTACCCAAAATGGATCATATAATACAAAGGGTGGTAGGTTCTAAGAGAATATCATTGCTTGATGGCTTCTCAGGTTACAATCAGGTGTTAGTACTGCTAAGTGATCAGCACAAAACCACTTTCACAACACCTTGGGGCACATTCATGTATGTAAAAATGCCATTTGGGTTGATGAATGTGGGGATACTTTTCAAAGGGCCATGGACATATATTTTTTTGAAGACATATGTTACTTCATAGTGATATACCTTGATGACATCACTGTCTATTCTAAAATTGATGAAGAACACCTAGTTCATTTAAGAAAGGTCTTTGATAAGTGTAGGAAGTCTCGCCTATCTCTGAATCCTAAGAAAACATTGTTTGGTATTCAAGAAGGAAAACTCTTACGCCAAATCATTTCCGAAGAAGGGATAAAGATAGACCCCAAAAGGATTGAAGGTATACTACAAATTAGCCATCCTAGAAACATTAAAGAGCTGCAATCTTTCATTAGAAAGATACACTTCCTAAGAAGGTCCATACCTAACCTTTCCAAACTCCTAATAAATATCACAAGCATGCTGAAAAGAGAAGTAGGACTCAAGTGGACCATGGAAGCCAAAAAATCCTTTGAACTGGTAAAACAAGCCCTTACTCAAACACCAATTCTAATCAGCCCAGACTTTACCAAGGATTTCTTTATTTTCTCCTTTTGCATCAGAACACACTATTGCTATTGTATTTCTTCAAAAGAACATGATGGGACAAGAACAATCCATAGTCTTCTTCAACAAAGAATTGAGGGATGCTCCTTTAAAATATAACATCATGGAGAAACAAGTCTTTGCCTTGATCAAAGCATTGAAGGACTTCAGATTTTACATTTTGCACTCTCATGTTATTTATTTTGTTTCACATACACTTGTTAAAGACATTATGAGTCAAGACCCTGATGGTAAACGGGGCAAATGGATTGCTATTATCTTAGAATATGATTTATAAATTAGGGCCACTAAACCGATTAAAGGACAAGGACTCGTAAAAATCATGGCTGAATCAAATTTTCAGGCACTAGACATGAATATGATTGATGCATTAGAGGAACAAGAAGAGTTCACAGCTCCACCCATTGAAGAATTATTTCTTAATTCATCTTGGTATGTTGATATTTTATATGTGTTTTTTTTATCTTAATGCTCCTCCTACTTTATCCAAAAAAAAAAGCTATATTCTTGAAACAAAAGGCTTTAAATTTCTCCATTTTAGATGGAGCTTTGTATTGGAAAAATTATGTTGGCATCTTGCTTAAATGTTTGCTTGAGGATGATGCAGATAGAATTATGCATGAGTCTCATGAAGGAGAGTGTGGAGGTCACCTCTACTAGAAAACCACAACCAGCAAGATCCTTAGAGATGGTTACTATTGGCCCACCCTTTTCCTTGACATACACAAGCTAGTTGTAACTTGCCATAAATGCCAAATCTTTGGTGGCAAGAAAAAATCCCTACCCTTGCCCTTGCATCCTATCAGTGTTGAAACTCCTTTTAAATAGTGGGGTTTATATTTCATTGGCGAAATCCACCCTACCTCATCTACCCAACACAAGTGGATTCTCACTACTACTAATTATTTCACCAAATGGATAGAAGCCATCCCTTCAAGGAATGCCATCGACTTAGTCATCATAAAATTCCTTGAAGCCAACATCTTGTCTAGATTTGGCAGCCCCAAAAAGATCATCACCGATAATGCTGCTGTATTTAAGTCCAAAAGAATGGTTGAATTTTGCTACAAATACCACATCACACTAGGGCACTCTACCGCTTATTACCCTCAAGGTAATGGGTTGGATGAGTCCTCTAAAAAAATTTTGGTGAACATCATCAAGAAGCTATTGGAAGAGAACAAAAAATCATGGCATAACAAACTGGTGCATGCACTATGGGCTGATAGACTAACAACTAAGAAATCTATCAATATGTCTCCCTGTAAGCTAGTGTATGGCATGGATGTTGTTTTCGCAACATCACTGGGAGTTGCATTTATGAATCTTCTTCAAGAGGTGCAATAAGAAGAGAATGGTATGCAAAGAAGAATGAGCCAAACCATTCATTTGCAGTAGTCAAGGGAAGAATTTTACAAAAGAACACAAGCAATACAAGAGAATATCAAGAAGATATTTGACAGAAGGACCAAAGCTAATGATTTCCAAATTGGAGACAAGGTGCTGAAATGGGATTCAAGGAGAGAGGACAAAGGCAAGCATGGTAAACTTGAAAATTTGTGGAAATTTCCTTACATCATTCATTCAGTTAGAGGTAACAATGATTTCTTTTTACAAGAACTGGATGGAGTAGAGTTATTTGGAGGTCTTGTCAATGGCAGGATGCTCAAGCACTATTTTTGTCAAAATTCCTAGTTTGAAGCTTTCATTCATTGTACATAACATTGCTTGATGAAAGATCATAAAAACAAAAACACAAAAATAAAGAAAGGAAGAAAAAGAGGTCAGAAACAAGAATAGGTACAACACCATACCCAAAAAAAGAGTACTGCTGAAAGTGTGCAAGCCTAAATGCCACTACTGTTGAAGAAAAGAAAGCCTTGTTCGATCATCTAGCCTAATCATGGTTGAACATGTTTTAAATTTTTTCTGATAGGTTAGTGAAAGAGGAATTATCAAACCATTTAAGCTTGAATTGTCGGTAGATTAGATTAGGAAATTATTGCTGGTTCCCAAATCATAAATCTCAACCAAAGAGAAGAGAGGGATACATAACAAATGATAAGATCACAGCCCTCATGTTTTCTAGTTTTTATTGTACAAAAATAATGTCTGTGTGTAGCTTGTACAAATGCCACAGCCCATGGGAAATCATATTAATCAATCATGTTTTGATCATGTTTTCAATTTCATATTAGTAGGATAGAGAAAAAAAAATCTGTCAAACAACTTAATCTTGACAGATGCTTAGACTAGGTAGAGAATAAGAGAGTTAATTATCCTAATCTGAACTCTTGGGAGTGATAAGGGTACAAGTAGCTAGTTGTATGCTTTCAAAAGAAAATAATGTTAAGGGTTTTCCAGTCCAAGTGCACCCAAAAGAAGAATAATGTTAGGCAAAGTATGATAGGTAGGTAGAACTGAGATTGGAGCAAGTAGGTTTTTGAGATTTTCAGATCATAACTTCAAGAGAACATTATAAAATGAAGGAAAAAAGGATCTAAAAAGTGAAAGTAAGGCACTAGTCTTCAAAACTCAGAGGTTTGAGCTGTGAGGTCCTAGAAACCCCCTAAAAGGGAGTTTCCCTCCCCAAGTGGAGCCACTGTTAGTCATCGATAATTTTTATTATCTGTATATATCTAAATATTGGTTCTAGATTTCTAAAAACAAGATTCCTGAATATTGTGAGTTTTAGAAATCTCACCACCTTCATTATATTTATACCAAATTTTTCACTATTCTACTATTTTTCCATTCCATGGTTACCCTACCACTCCTAAAAGGCCCCTCATGGGCTTGTGCCACTCATCTATATCCTATTTTCCCACCTATAACCTCATTACTCTGTTTTTCCCTTGCCCCATCACTCCACTTCCCATACAGGGTTACCAAACAACCTTTCCTTCCCATGTTCACTAGATTCCTCAAGCATTGATGCTCTCAAAACTATCTCTGTAGGCTTTTTAGATAAATCAAGTACATTGGATTTTGGATCTTAAATACATCAATTTGTCTAGTATTCTAGTTTTACACTTGAAAACCCCAATCCCATTTTCAGTTAAAGACCAGGTCAAAGGATCCTCCCACTAGGTCATTACGGTTTCATAGGTTGTAGGGCCTTCATTGGTGTTTAAATCACTACTTTTCCTATGCTATAAGTTGGCTCAAATATAAAATAATATCAGCACATGGTTGTCCAAGAAATAGCAGAAAACATCCAAGGATGACTACTTTATCAAGTTCAAGTTCTGCAAGAGGTAAAGGTGAAATTTGACACTTCTGCAGGAGTGTTAAAGTGACTATCAGCAGAAAGTTGGTAAGGTAAGAGGCATGATCCACAATAAAGACATTCACAGCAAAGAGAGAGGAAGCAACTTGTGTTAAAGAAGAATCATGGTTTCTAAGCCTGATTGGGCCGACAATGTGCCAAGTAGTGAATCAAATGCAACAAATAACCATGGAGGAGGTACACCAAGAAAACCAAACATGAAGAGAAGTTTTTCATAAATTATAGATGAAATAGGGAAAAAGGTGAGGTGAACTGGACAAAAATAAATGAACTTGAAAGGGTTATAGAGAACTTAGAATACAACACTCATAATTGTTCTCAAGCATTCCAGACACCTAGGGTTTTGGTAAAAATGGTCACAAGAGGTAAAATGATGATGTTAAACCCCCATGATGACAACAGAAGGAATATTTGAAGGGGTTGCTGTGTGTGACATCCCAGAGTTTTCCAAGGTGAAATGCCACATTGTCTTAAAGAGTAAATATGTAAAGAAGACCAGTGAGAAAGGGAAAATCCAAATATTTCAAGTCACCCACACTCAAAAGTGTCAAAAAGGGTAAAAAACATGATTACAAATTAATAATGCAAGCAAGAAAGGGTTTTGACAGTGCTACTATGAAAAAAACCCCTCAGATATGTTTTAATAAGCTTGCCATGACTAAATGAGCAAAAGAGATGTGTTAGGTTTCAAGGTGGAAGAAAGGGAAGTTTTTAAGGCTATTGTTGTGTACAAGCATCTCAAAATTTTTCCAAGGTAAGTGTCTCATTACCTCCAAGGGAAAAGATATAAAGAGTATCAGTAAGAGAGGTGAGCTCAGTGTTTTCAATCACTTGCATTCATAAGTGCCATAAAAGGAAAATGGTAGGCCAAAATCCATTAATGAAGGCTAAGGGATTTGGAAAATGTCACATTTGATTAGGAAAAAGATTGTCAAAAGGAGTTTTTCATGCCTAAAATGTGTCAAAAAATGGTTTCAGCTGCATGGTGCAGATAAAGGAAGATTCAGGAGCTGTCAGTGTGTGTAAACCTCCCAAAGTTTCCAAGGTAAAATGTCTCACTTCCTCAAAAGAACAAGGATGAAAAGGGTATCAGAAAAAGGATAAGACAATATTTTATGGCACCTACAAATCAGAAGTGGCCAAAGAAGGTAAATGCATGATTTTAATTCCATAGTGTGGGTCAAGGAAATGTTTTAAGGGTGTTCCTGTGTGTTTGAATTCCCAAGGGCCAAAAGGAAGATGTCAACTATGAAGGTGCAAAAGGAAAGCCACTTCAATGTCTTTCATGTCACCTGTAAAGTAAAAATGTTGAAAAGAATCAATAAGCAAACAAAAGAGTCACTTAAAGATTTTCATATCAACTATAGAAAAAAAGACAAAGAAATATCAGTGAAAAGAATGAAAAGGCTAAAAAACATTAGAAAGTGGGTTTGCAAGGATTAAATTTACTTTCCTAGACTATAAAAGGTCATTTCATTCGTCATGTAGCTCATTATGCACTTGCAAAATCATCAGAGCAGTCAAGGAGAAAAACTGTGAAATTTCTAAGGCAAAACCGGGCAAGTTTACTCGGTGTTGCGCATTCAGGGTGGTGATACATGCCTGGAGTCGGGCGCTGCATGCCTAGGCGTTCTCCCTGTGAAATTTTACATGGCGCTGCACGCATGTAGGTATGTGCTGTGCGCTTGGAAACACACTATGTGTTTGCCTGACAGGCCCAACAGGCCCGGTAGAAAGCGTTAGCGTTGCGCACTTGGCACAAGGCATGACACCTCTACCCAACCCGACATCCCGTGCACTCGGGCACTACGCATTTTTCCAGGAGGGCGTCCACACAAGTTCAACACTTAAATAACCCTTCAAATTTCTTGCCAGGTGGCCTCATAGCATTTTTGAAAGGTAAGTGGATGTCATACACCCCTCTAAGTATTTCATGATTTGTAAAAGAAGGAAACCCTAGGGTGAAAACCTAAATTTCATGCCTAAGAACACTGATTAAGCCTCCCTCATATGTCTATAAGGGGAATATCAATCAAAATAGGAGAAAATTGAGGTGGTTACATTTGATTTGAGATTGGTCAGCCATGAAAGCATAATAGCTCTATCCCTTACACTACAAGCAGTTTTACCTTACATTACTCTCTCTCATTTCAAAAATTGGCATAAGTACAAGGTGTGTCCAAGCAAAGCTTTTTCAAATTAGTAGGGGTGGTCATCAAGTTTGTCTTCCTTTACCTCTCACTCACAATCATATACATTTACCTTCACTCATCCATCTCACTCACTTATTAAAAAACTACCCCTCATCACAATTCCATTACCCTCTTCATATCATTTTCATAAGAAAAGCCAGGGTTCCAAAAGAAGCAATGGTCAAAATGTCAAGAGAAGGAGGTAATGCTAGTGAAGGGGAAGGCCAAGTGCCAAGGAGGCATCAACATAGAGGTGGGAGGATTAATAGGTTTGAACCTCAAAACACAATGGAGCTTAATGCCTCTCCCATGACTGTCACATGTTTCCAAAATGTGGGGTGTTTTCACTTTTTTGAAAGAGTACAATAGGTACAAAGTCACCTGGAGATGACTAGGCTCTTCATCCTTAAACTACATGAGAAACAAGTCAATATTGTAGGGGTAAACTTTGAGCTGTCTTCAGATGCCATTGCTATTTCCACTGGGATACCTAGTGTTCGTGAAAAATGGTTCAAACAGGCCAATTTAGACATTAGCTACTATGAGCCATTCCTTAAACCCATGTACAAAGACTACAATAAATCTATATTTCCTTTTTCACATTTTCTTGAGAGGTATGCACCCATGATGAGGGTCATTATGAAATACTTCACATGTGAGGGAAGGTTCTCTAGGCTTTATTCCTATCACCTCATGTTGCAAGCACTTTACTAGGCTTAAGATGCTGCACCTTCCTTAATAGCTCGACAGGAGTATTGAAAAGATGTCTTATATTTTACAAAAGAGGGACCCTTCACAGCAAATGCAGAGCCTCTTTCACCACTCTCTCATTAATATTGTTGTGATGTATCAATTGCAACAAAAGGGTATTCCGTGGGAGGTTTTCATTGCCCATGAGGTGTTCACCAACCCACAACCCCATCCTCAGCAAAGTGTGCCCTCATCATCTCATCCTCCTATCCTTACTTCTCCATCATCTCATGTTGATCATGTTTCACCACCTACACATATACCTTCACCTCAAGACAACCCTCCTTCCTCACCATCTCCCAATGCATCAGATAATGAGGTAAGTGACAATGAGAAATCAAGTGACCATGAAGGAGGGGGTAATGATCAATCAAGCAGTGAAGTAGAAACAAATGAAGAGGCAGAGGTTAGTGATGAGGTAGAAAGCGTGGAAAATAAAGGCAATGATGATGTTGGCAAGCAAAAGGAAAATAGTGAGGAGTCAAGCAAAGACAGTGAAGAAGATGAGGGCAGTGCAGAAGGCAGTGAGGACAAAAATGAAGAAAGTGGCCAAGAAGACATGGAGGTAGATGTAAATAAAAATTAGGAAAATAATGAAGAAAGAAACCAAAGTTATGATGCAGATGAGGCAGAAAATGTTAGTGAAAAATAGGCCACTGAGTCTAAAGGTAGCGCAGAAACTAATGATGAAGCACCTAGTAGTCAAAACAATGAAGATGAGGCTAATGTAAATGATGCCAATATCAGTGATAAGGACAGCCTACAATTTAGTGAGAAAAATGAAGGTGCAGAAAACAATGAAGAGGCAGAAGAAGACAATGAGGAAATGAGCCATAATGAAAATAGGTTATAGGAGGCATATATTAGTGAAGAAGAAGAAATTGAGGATGATATCAGTCAAACAAATGTTAGTGAGGCAGAGGAAAACAATGAATAAAACAACAACAAAAATATCAGTGATGAAGAAGAGAGTATGGAGACAAATGATAGAAGCCTTGGGAGCAACCATAAAAGCCATGAGGATAGTAAGGATATCATTTATAAGGACAATCATGGTGGCAATAATGGTGAGCACTCCAAAATGAGCACAATTGAACCTTTTTCTTTGACCTATCAAAGAGGAAGTAGGCATGTGTTTGCTGCCTCTAAAAGGCAAGAGGCCATGCCTTCTACATCAGCTAAGAAGCTTGACAAAGGCAAAGAAAAGGTCAGGGAAGAAGAAGAAGAAGACCAACATGAGACTGAGCAGGAAATTTGAACTCTTTCATGTTGATAGTGATGATGAGAATGAGGCAAGGGTATCAAGAATGCTGCTCAAAGGTAAAGATGCCCAAATCAAAGATTTCCAAGCCAACCTAGCTAGAGCTAGGAATGTTATTCATTATTATGAGATTGAGAACAAGAAACTAGAGGCATGAAAGGCCATTTATGAGGTCAGGGCAATCAGAGCCCAGAAAAAGGCTGAGAGGACCAAGATTAGACTTGATGAAGTCTTTGGTGTTTTTGATGAGAGTGAATATGAAGAAGGACTACTGTCAAGGAGAAGGCCAAGAAAAATGGGCTTGAGGAAGGCCTTGGCCAAGGAGAGAGAGCAAGAGGCAGCCTTGGCAGAGTAGCTCACTCCAAGTGAGCTGCTTGCCAAAGAGATGGAGTATGATTAGGAGCCTTGTTTAGAGAGGGCTAACATACACTTGGAGGATCAGCTAGTGAAGACACAAAGGGACCTTTACCTTCAGAAGAAGATGGCTAAGCACTATGCCTTGAGAAATCAAATTGCAAGGGCCAAGATCAAAAGAGCAGTTGCCAAAATTCAAACACTCAAGGAGGAAAAAGACCAAGAAAACCTTGAAATCCTAGCTGATGCTTCTCTACAGGAATCCCAAACACCATGAGGGAGATATTTTCAAATTTTGGCAAGTTTTTGGAAATTTTGGTTTTTCACTATTTTTGAGGGCCAAGGGCGCAACGCCCTTTGCACTGCGCTTTTTATCAGGGCATTCATTGGATTTAAACTCTACATTTTTAGAATCCTTAGGCCAAGGAAATTATGCACACCAAATTTCAGATCATTTGGAGTAGTTTCGATCCTCCAAAAGGCCCAAAAACATGCAAAATTTCACCTTTTTTCCTTGTTTTTAGGGTTGGCACTACGCCCTTAGCAGCCTTGGTAGTTTTGGTTTTTGAATAGATAAATGAATTCCGATAAGAAAAATCAGGGCATTTTTTGAAAGTAGACTTGATCGTATTTCCAACGAGCCATAACGGAGCTCATTTTGACATCGGGAAGGCCTTCAAAATTCACTGCAAGATGACTCGTTTTTCCCATGCAGACATTGTGCCCTTGGACCTCACTGTGGTGCCCTTATCTGCAAAAGTCAACAAAAGATAGTAATTTATGGAAAATAGATATTTTATGGTTTTTTTGGGAAAATCACTCCAAAGTTAGGTGTTAGAATTTATTTTGAATTTATTTCATTAGATATTTTATGCCTTGGGCCTTGCATGGTCTCTTTGGACATAAATGGTATTTATGGGTATTTATGAAATTTTCAATGTAATGTCCCAAATCGGGAAATGCTCATGAATCCGGCAAATGAAAATCCTTTTTCAAGAAAACATTAACAATCAAAAACTGGATCTATTCTAGAGATTGAATGCAGGGGAATTTACTGGATATATCACCTCTGAAGAGAGGGTGAGATCCAGAGGCTAGCTGGCCCACTAGCAGACTCTATCTATAGAACAATGTCGAAGGCCAATATCTCCCTTTTTGGACTATTGACAAGCAGCTCAAGGAAAATGCTGTATAAGTAAAAATATGCAACAGAAATGTAGATTAATGCTTGGTTCCTCTCATGTGGGTTGTATGTGACTTATGTGTGGAATTTCAGCTGAAACAAATTAACTTAGAGACCTTAAACAAATCTCCCACAAACTAGAGTAGCTGAAAACTAATGAAAGAGGAAGGTTGCAACAAAATGGAAATCTTACTTCAGAATTTGCATAAATTCTTCAGAAACTCAAGAGGAATCAGAAAATTATCATATCAGATGTTATATCAGATGCATAGCTCTTCATTTGACAAAAACTACAACAAACATCACTCTAGAAAGACAACCAAGTGGGGAAAAGCACTGCTAGTGACCCAGAAACGCTGTTTTACTGAGTTCTGAGTTACATAAGTATAAAATAACGGTTTTCCCCTTTACTTTAGACAATATATGAGCTGCATGTAAGAGGATTTTAGAAACAAATATCAACAACAAAGTTAAATAGGCCTCCCATGCTCAAATAGCTGAAAATGGACAAAACCCCAAAACGTGCAAATGTCGGAGCTGCTGCAAAGACACTGCCCAGTATATTGAAGTAAATACTCAGAAATATAAGAGAGAAGGACTGATATTTATATTATAATTCTCAATGAATAATAAATACATAGATCCAATCCCTTTTACACAATTTTATGATCACCCGGCAAGGGTTTATCCACAAAAAAAAAAATGTAAAAGAGTAGCTACAGATCTAATACTGAAATAATGCTGCAAGGATGTAGCTCTACATAAAATGACTGAATACACATAAGAATGGCTGTAGAATCTCTTTTGATTAGCCCCCAAAAGAATATTGAGCTTCCCTATGGGAAACTAGCTCCAAACCATGGGGTTTTAACCCCTTTCAATGCACCTCTATACAAATAACATAGTATCCTCAAGGGAATACGCAGATATGGAGCACAAGTGCTTGGCCTAACACCTGAAAGTTTAAATTACAGATCAAAAGCTTCCCTTAGATCTCTTGCTATAAGATCTCCAAGAAAAAGCAGGGCATTCCCACATGAGAAAACCCTTGCACTAAGAAGTGCAAAAACTTAGCTAAAAAGCTAAGTATGCAAAATTATAAGAAAACCTCATGAAAATATAATCTCCAATGTAAACCTAAATGGCTTCCCTTCCTTCATTATATATAAAATGATCTTTTCCTCCAAGGGCCCCACTCCACTAGGGTTTGCTTCCTTGCCAAGCTTTCCCTCTCTAGGGTTACGTTGTCCCATTAAGTGGGGGAAAAATAGATGTTGCATGGTTTTATTTAGTCAATGTGATTAAATGCATCTTCTAAGAATCTTCCTTGATTGAGTCTCTTTGCCTTGCCCCTTTTCACATTTAAGGAGTCTTCAAATTGTTTTGTTGAATTTGCCTCCATTCACATTGAGCTGCTTTATTCATGGATCCATTCTTTTAAAGAAAATTTGACTTGACTTGGTCAACTTAACCTTTTTCACACATGTGGATGCTTGAGATGGTTATTTCATGGCCCCTTTTCACGTTTTGAGGGGTTTTTATTCATGCTTGAGTAGTTTTATGAGCCTCCTTGCTCAATTATTCATGCACTTGAATTTATTGGAAAAAATTAATATTCCACTTAGCTATGAGCTAAGTTGGGAACATTACAGTCTCCCCCTCCCAAATGTTGCTTGTCCTGAAGCAACTACAAGGGTGTTGAAAAAATTTCCCTCCTTCTTGTGGCCTTCTTATCCATAGTCTCCTTCTTTGCTTCAGATTTTCTACAAAAGTGTTGGCTTGTGGTGAATAAGCCCAATGGCTCTTGTCATGGAAGAATGGAAGGCTAATATGGGAAATTTCTTGCTGATCCAAGGCCTCCTCAAGATAGGAGTGGTGAAAATCATGGAGCACTTCTTCATCAATGAAAGACTCTCCTCCCCATGCTATCATCCAAGCAAAATTTGTTGCCTCTCAAGATGGCAACTCATGATAAATCTTCTCCACCTTGAGCTCTTGCAAAGAAGTTGGGCTGAATGGCTAAACATGATAGGAAAAATAGCCTATCCCACACTATATCCCTTTCCACCCATGGCAAGAGTAGAGCACATACTGATTTTGGGCTGAAGTAAGGGTGCCCTTTGATGGCAAAACTAAGGTTGGATCTCCAAAGATCCTTCCTCCAATGTCATGGATCCTACTGGCCCAAATCATTCCATTCAAAGTGAATGGCACATCACCACCATATGGCATCCAAATAAGAGAGTTGATGAAGTTTATGTGCAAGTGAAGATGATACATATGGCCTCCATGGTGGGTATAATGCAGCTTCCCCAACTGCTGATTTAAAACATCAATTGGCAAGTTGCCTCCCAAATAATTTTCAGCTATGCATGTCAACTTATCTATTACAAAGTAGTGAGTAGAAATATATATTAGCTGCATACAATCAAAACAACAAGGCACTTGCTCCAAGTCATGTAGATATGGGTTATCATCATTACAAAATGTGGCCCTAAAGTGACCATAACACCCATGAATAATCTTGCTCTCTTGCAGAGCAATGCATTGCTTACAATTGGTGAGAAGATACAAATTCTTAATAGAATGATCAATAAGCACATAGATGTATTTCTTACCATGCCTCATGTGTGAGCTGAAGATGTGATCCATGAGTGAGCCCTCCCATAACAATCTCCTCATAAATTTATGCAAAATTAAGGGATGCACACTTCTTTGGAAATACTCCATCATTAGAAACTTGCTCTTAGAGGACAGCGCTGTAGGCTTAAGTAGCAATGCTCTTGGCACTCCATGACTCTTCTTCTTAACATTCCACATGTAAAACCCATTCACCTTGTGCTGCTATAGGAGAGGATCTCCCTCCCTTCCATTATTGCTGAAAGGTAGTCTTTTTTCACTTTGGATGTGCCATGCATTCCTCTTGGAATGTTGTGTTGAGTATGGAGAGTTTTCAGACCATGCTCTCCCAAAAGTAGCCATAGCAACAAGGGCTATTGTTGCTTCCTTACATCATCAATGTGTGGATCATGGAGCAATGATGTAATGATGGACATGTGGGGTGCTCCATCAACATAGTGCAAGTTAGCTCTCCCATTCCACACCATGTGGGATTTGTTTCTCCTCCCAACCCAAGATTCATACTTGAAACACATCTCAACCCAAAATACATGTGAATGCATGAGACATAATTCAAACATGGGAAAATATTTGGACATAAGATTCAGCATATAATGTCCAAAACCTCCTTGTGACAGCCATAACAACCATGCATTCCAATTATGCAACCTTCTCTTGGAGTATGAGGCATGAGTTATGAGAATAAAAAATTTTGGGGAGTACCCACACTCACCCAACAGAAACCAGCGCAGGTTTCCTTCTCCCTGATTCATATCAGGATATGATAAGTGGTTTGCATGCCAGTTACATGGTACTCTTTTCACTTAACCATGGCTAAAGATGAAATGTATATTTGGGGCTTTAGGGAAGCACCCATCATAGTGCATCACCTCCCCCAACTCATTAAGGAGGTGGCCATACTTGAAAACAATGTTGGCCCATAGTTGGCCGTGAAGCTTATAAGGTAGAACACTCCCCTTGGGAGTTATGGCCTACAAATATAAGGTAAGAGAGCACATGAAATCATAAAATAAAATGTTACTTTCATAAATATGCTTCTTACCCACAACCTCCAGTGCTGTGATGGTGTCTCCTCTGACCTCTGGTGTCTTCATTGTGTCATGTTGAGGGAACACTTTGTTTTTCTTCTCATCAGGGGATTGCCCTAATGGCCCTTCTTCAAATAAGGAGGCATCAAGGCATATATCATCATGGAGAGAGGGATGAACTGATGTGCATGAATCTTCCTACCTTCCTTGTGCATCATTTTTCAGAAATATAGAGGGGTAGATATTGCTTACCCCATGAAGCTCTATAATATTCCGAGTCTCACCATTTGATAATGATGGCACATACTGCACATGGACTGTGGCACAATCTCTACATGTGAGATTCTCTGAAACTCCTTGCTCCAAGAGCTTCTCTCCTTGGTGCAACCGTCCTCTCCTTCTTGAGATGCTAGAGGTGCCTCTGTTATGACTGCGCTGTCACCCCCAGCTCTTTCTCTGAATATAGGGAAAGTCCCATCCTCAATAGGGGACCCTAGATCTTGGTCTTCCCTTGAAGGGGAAATTACCATGTCTTCTTCTCCTTCTTCTTGAAACCACATAAAGGTTTCACTGTAGTCCTCTTCTCCTTGAAACACTCTTGGAGTTTCACTGCATCTTTCTACTTCCAACTGTTCAACCCCCTTTGAGAGGCTCTTCTTGGATCTGAATATTAATGAGAGTAATCTCATCCTCTCCATAATTTCTACTTTCTGCTTGCTTCTTATCCTCATCACTTCTCTGATAGCTTGATATCATATTATGAGCCAGAGATCATGCTCTGATACCACTGTAATGTCCCAAATCAGGAAATTCTCATGAATCCGGAAAATGAAAATCCTTTTTCAAGAAAACATTAACAATCAAAAACTGGATCTATTCTAGAGATTGACTGCAGGGGAATTTACTAGATATATCACCTCTGAAGAGAGGGTGAGATCTAGAGGCTATTTGGCCCACTAGCAGACTCTGTCTATAGAACTGTGTCGAAGGCTAATATCTCCCTTTTTGGACTATTGACAACCAGCTCAAGGAAAACACTGTATAAGTAAAAATATGCAACATAAAAAAATATTAATGCTTGGTTCCTCTCATGTGGGCTGTATGTGACTTATGTGTGGAATTTTAGCTACAAAAAATGAGCTTAGAGACCTTAAACAGATCTCCCACAAACTAGACTAGTTGAAAACTGGTGAAAGAGGAATGTTGCAGCAAAATGGAAATCCTACTTCAGAATTTTCATAAATTCTTCAGAAACTCAAGAGGAATCAGAAAATTATCAGATCATAGGTTATATCATATGCATATCTCTTCATTTGACAAAAACTACAACAAACATCACTCCAGAAAGACAACCAAGTGGGGAAAAGCACCGCTAGTGACCCAGAAACGCTGTTTTACTAAGTACTGAGTTACAAAAGTATAAAATAATGGTTTTTCCCTTTAATTTAGACAATATATGAGCTGCATACAATATTATTTCAGAAAAAAATATCAACAGGAAAGTTAAACAGGCCTCCCATGCTCAAATAGCTGAAAATGGACAAAAACCCCAAAACATGCAAATGCCGGAGCTGCTGCAAAAGACACTGCGCAGTCTATTGAAGAAAATACTCAGAAATATAAGAGATAAGGACTTATATTTATATTATAATTTTCAATGAAGAATAAATACAGATATCCAATCCCTTTTACACAATTTTATGATCACCCAGCAAGGGTTTATCCACAAAAAAAAAAATATGTAAAAGAGCAGTTGCAGATCTAATACTGAAATAAAATTATAGGGATTTAGCTCTACATAAAATGACCGAATACATATAAGAATGGCTGTAGAATATCTTTTTATCAGCTCCCAGAAGAAGATTGAGCTTCCCTTTGGGAAACTAGCTCCAAACCATGGGGTTTTAACCCCTTCCACTGCACCTCTATACAAATAATGCAGTATCCTCAAGGGAATACACAGATATGGAGCACAAGTTCTTGGCCTAACACCTGAAGGTGGAAATTAAAGATCAGGAGCTTCCCTTAGATCTCTTGCTACAATATCTCTAAGAAAACACAGGGCATTCCCACATGAGAAAAACCTTGAACTAAGAAGTGCAGTAAATTATCTAAACAACTAAGTATGCAGAAGTATAAGTAGACCTCATGAAAGTATAATCTCCAATATAAACCCAAATGGCTTCCCTTCCTTCATTATATAGAAAATGAGCTTCTCCTCCAAGGGCTCCACTCCACTAGGGTTTGCTTCCTTGCCAATCTTTCCCTCTCTAGGGTTACATTGTCCCATTAAGTGGGGGAAAAATAGATGCTACGTGGTTTGATTTAGTCAATGTGACTAAATGCATCTTCTAAGAATCTTCCTTGATTGAGTCTCTTTGCCTTGCCCCTTTTCACATTTAAGGAGTCTTCAAATTGTTTTGTTGAATTTGCCTCCATTCACATTGAGCTAATTTATTCATGGATCCATTCTTTTAAAGACAAGTTGAGTTGACTCGGTCAAATTAACCTTGTTCACACATGTGGATGCTTGAGCTAGTTATTTCATGGCCCCTTTTCACATTGTGAGGGGTTTTTATTCATGCTTGAGTATTTTTATGAGCCTCCTTGCTCAATTATTCATGTACTTGAATTTATTGGAAAGAATTAATATTCCACTTAGCTATGAGCTAAGTTTGTAACATTACATTCAAACCCTAGTTAGGGTTTTGGTCCTCTTTTCTTGTTAAATACAATATTGAGGCCTCATTGTACATGTTGGATAACGATTGAGAGTAATACATAGACTTTGAGATTGAAGAGAAATTTGGCTTTGGTTTTTGTGGATGGGTTGGCTTGCTTGAAAATGGAGAAGGCTCACTTGCAGGATCCCTGAGCATAGTTAATGGTGATCTGTTCCTTATTTAGTTCTTATTTTCTCATGTTATCATTTTGTTCCATCTTTCTATTGCAGTAGGACAAATTTTTTAGGCTAAGAAGTGTTGTTTAGAGGCACCTTAGCTCTGTTTGTTCTCTACTGCTTCTATGTTTTCCTATGCTAGGTTAGTTTAGAGAATTCTTAGTTTCTCTCTAGACCCACTTATGCTTGTTTATATTAAAATTGATTCAATGAAGCAAATTTCAAAGTATTTTTATGGTTAGCCCTGTTCTTTATCATTACTTATACATTGTTTTTAAGGTCTTTTGCTTTGAAGTATTTCCGATTAGGTTTAGCTAAAGAGGTCTATGATTCGCCTGCCCTTTTTCTCATCTTAAATAGTTTCTTTGGAGGTCTTTATAGCTTGATTAATGATGTTAGGAGTTCCCTCATCCTTGATCTTTTCTATATGTTTGTCTTAAATGTTTTCTTAGATTGAAAGTGAAATCACTAGAAGATTTACAAGTTTCTTGCCTTCTATAGTTCACTAGATTGTTGTCTTCATGCTTAATTGCTAGGGTTTAGTCAAAGAAGTTATTGGTATTCCCTGTCTTTGATTATTTCCTCATGTTTAGTAGTCTTAAAGGCCATTATTTTTAAAGGTATTTTTTGAAGGATTGTTAACTTCCCTTTTGCACCTACTATGTTCACAATTTGATGTTCATTTCATTTACATAAAGCCTTTAGGTCCATTTGACTTTGTTATATTTTCCTTGTGATACACCCTAGACCTATTGATTAAACTCCTCAAGACCTTTGTAGACTCCATAGCCCAATGGCTTAAAAATCTCTCACTCTATCTAAACTTCTTGACAACCTACCCAACCAAACAAACAAAAAAACAAACCCTAAACCTAATAACTAGCCTAAAATCAAACCCTAAAATCAATCAAGTTCACATCCTTCACAAACATAGAGAGAGCCCTCTCTGAGTCCAGGAAGGCTAGGTCCTAGGACTCCAAAGACTGGTTTGATGTTACCCCTGTTCATTTGTTATGCCAATCTAAAAAATTACGGGGACCTAACACAAAGATCATTTTCTAGCACATTAGACATACCATTCTAGCATATGCCTAATAGCAGGAAATATATGAACCCCATGAAGAGGAAAACCAAATCCATCATATGAACAGTAAAAAAGGCCATAAAGACACATCATAACCTTGCATACCAACCACGGTAAAACCAAGCCAATACGTAACTGAATAGAACATCACTGAGCTTAGATACATGATGAGGCTCAATGGGATCATCATCTCATTGAAAACAACATAAAGGAGGATATGAAGAAAGTAAAAATACAGAAAAGGATCTGATATGTACAATGAAGATATATCCTATAAAAGAAGCATAATAAAAAAGGATATCCCACTCGCTTGCAAATATATTCTGGCTCGCTTGATTTTGATTATGGTAGAGGAAAAGATTGAGAGTCCAATAGAGTGGAAGCCCTGTAATGAAAGATCTGAATAGCACCATATGTCGACACCAACCCTATTTTGGAGAGAAGGTCGGAATGTGTGTCTTTCTCCCTATGTATGTGTTGAATAATGCAGGCTTGAAACTTTCCTAATAGATACTTGATCCGCTGTACCCAACCAATGTTATTGCTGCATTGCATTCCACATCTTCCGTTGATCCCATCAATGGTGTACTTTGAGTCTCCATATATGTGAATTGAAGGGAGATTTAGATGATAAGCAATCAAAATCCCACTCCATAATGCCATAATTTCTGCCTTATTGTTTGAGCCATCACCTCCATTCCAAAACATGTGTTATCGATCCTTGTTTTTAAGATTTATCCAGGCCCCATAGCCACATAGGCCATCCTTATTTGCACCATCAAAATATAAATCCGGGAGCTCAATATGGTGAGGCCAGGTCCTCCTTGAAACATCCTTAATAGAAGGTGGGATATAAGGATGATCATTAATCCATAAAGAAATATTCCCTGTAATATTGCAGTGTTGTGGGGGGACCCCTTCGAAAATCCAACGATTTCGAGCATTCCAGATTTCCCAAAACACATAAAAGGGTAAAGGTTTGTAAGAGAAATTTACAACAGCCCAAGGTTAGATAACTTGAATACAGTCAAAAGGTCGCTAATAAGGGTAATATAAAAGCCTAGAAAAATGTTTCCAAATAGAAAGAGAGAAGGTACAAGTAAATAAAATATGAGAAGCAGTCACTCTTCATGCCGGAGACGAAATGGACATCTTCCAGGACCATAAAATCCCCGTTTTCATAAAACCTCCCAAGTTAGTACTCTATTTTTCCACAATAACCATGCAAATAGTATTATCTTTGTAGGAGATTTTAAGATTCCATGCAATATAAAATGGAGACAGTGTAGGGTCAGGAGTCATTTTAGAAATTTTATTTTCATACACGTCCTTAAATAGTAATCCAACACCCTTGAATTTTCCATTCGAAACCAGAATGTCACCTTCCCCTTTGAAATATAATCCCAATGCCTGTAGAAGAGCTTTATGACATTCCTAGCTGTGTGCCTCACTGCCCCATAACCCCAGCTTCTCTACAGATTTACATATGGCAGCCCCAAGGTTCCAGCAATATATAATATCAAAGAGAGAGAAATGCCACTGTGGTGAAGTCTATGTAGTAGACGTGAATCAAATAGAATTGCGTTTTCGGACCCGAGCATTTGGTTGACTCCAATTAGAATATTTTTTCCATTGCCAAACTCCCATACCAGTCTTTGCCCCAAGATGTGCATCACTCTTTGGAAACTGCACCATATGGCTGGAGCCTTTTGTACTGACCTTACACATCTCAATTATATAGATCGAATAGAATCACCCTCAATATATTTTTATATAATTATTTTGGACCATACTCCATCGCCCTTCAAAGCACGCCATAAATATTTTACCAGTAGCGCATTTGAGAAAAGTATGAGATTTAACAGACCCCAATCGCCAAATCTTTTCGGAAAAGAGATTGCCTCCAATTTGCAGAGATGGATTTTAGTGCAATCCATGGAACCTCCCCACAGAAAATTTGCAATAATGGAATTAATTTTGTTAACAGTGATTGTTGAGAGAAAGTACATATGAGACCAATAGACCACATATTAAGATAAGACAAATTGTATTAATATATATCTACCACCCAGTGAAAGGAACCTACTTTTCCATTTATATATCTTATTTTTAAAATTTTCAATCATCTAAGTCCAATTGCTGCAATTGTATGAACAAGGTTTGAGTCTAAATCACAGATATGTAATGCCCAACATTATATGACTTCTACCAGTTCCCATAAACTCAACAATGAACTTAATTTCCTCCTCATCTCCCGAATCATACAGAAGGAGAGATTTACCTTTGTTAATGCATAAACCATAAGCAGCTCCAAAGTGATTAAGAATGTAGTGGAGATAAAACCATTAGTTACTAATAAGTTTACCAAATACCAACAAATCATCAACAAATAATGAGTGTGTGACACATACCATAAGAGAAAATGCCAGTCCATCAAAGTAACACTTTTCCTTTTCCATCTTCATGAGGTTGTTAAAGCAGTCCATAATAAGGATGAATATGAGCGGGGATAAAGCACAACCCTGTTGAAGCCCTCTTTCGACGAAGAAAAAGTTGGTTGGTAGTCAATTAATAAGAATAGGATATCTTACTGAAGTTATGCACACCATTATCCATCAGACCGAATAGATAGCCCAATATTTAGTAGAATTAGCCTAATGAAAGACCAATTTTCAGAATCATAAGCCTTATGGATGTCAATATTCATAATTAGAGCCTTAGTTTTGTTATCATGAACGGAGTGTAAAGCCTCCTGTGCTATAGCAATGGCATAGTGTTTTGACCTGCCTCTTAAAAACCCGAATTGTTCCTTAGAAATGCATGTTGATAGGATCCCCCGAATCCTATTTTCTATAATTTTAGAGGTGATTTTGTACACAACATTACATAGTGCAATAGGCCTAAAATATGAGAACTATTCAGGTTCCGATGAATTAGGAATGATTATCAAGAAGGTCGAATTCATATCGCCAGGAAGAAATCCCAGAATTCTAACATGTTCCACAACCTTAAGCAACTCGACCTCCAACATATCATAGAAGTTTAAATAAAATTCAGCCAGCCATCCATCCGGCCCAGGACTTTTTTCATGTGCAAAATATTTTAATGCAGCTTCTAACTCCTTCTTAGTTATCTCCACCTCCATGACATTATTTTCATCTAGGTCGAACATGGAGGGCATATGCTGTAGTACCGAAGCTTGGCTTTGATGATCAATTTCATGGTCAACTTTATAAAATTCAGTAAAATAATTGAGCGCTTCAACTTGAATGTCCTCCATTTTATGTTTCATAGAGCCATCTGCAGCCTTTATTCTCCAAATAGAATTCTTGTTCCTGCGGCCATTTGCACAATTATGGAAAAACCTTGTATTCACATCGCCTTCCAGCAACCATTGAACTCTGATTTTTAATTTCCATGTAGTTTCCTGTATTTTTAAAATCTCATGCTTGCAAGCCTCCAGCTTCTCAAGAGTGGCATAGGATAGAGAGTCAGGAGGGGTGATCTTCATGTCCATATAAATTTGAGAAATCGTTCTGTCAATGTCTCTAAGATCCATCCTAAGACCCACTGTTTTCTCTTTCTTCCATTTTTTAACAATGGTTTTGAGGCTACATATTTTAGTAGAAAACTTAATACAACCCACCTGTTCTGGGTCATTGTCCTCCTTGCTCCAGCAGTAAATCACCATTTTATTAAAGGAAGGGTCCTGTAACTAGACACTGATGAATTTGAAAGACAATCTGGCCGATATGGATTCCTATCACCATGTGAGAGAGACCACAATATGGTCCAAGAGGCATGAAGAGTATACCGTAGCCCAGACGTTCCCCAATAGATTGAAAAGAAAAACATTAATCATGGAACGATCAAGGCGTTTACCAATAAAGTTGCTTCCAATGCGCCTATTCATCCAAGTAGGCACTAGAGGAGAGGGTTTGATATCAATCAATCCCGAGTCAATGAAAATTTGTCCAATTTTATTAGCCATAGGATCCTGCCACACCCTGTTACCCCATGATTCTTCCACAGATAAGGTGCCATTGAAATCGCCCATTATCATAAGATTTTCTATACCAAGGAGCCCAAATTGATCCGACCTTTCCCAGAAAGCCACCCTGTTTTTGCAAGGTGAATATAGGTTTATAAAGTAGATCGGATCTGAGACCCCTCTTATATAACCATGTAGTCAAATACCTCTGAAGAATTTATAGGTCTTTAGACTGTACAATAAGGGGTCCCAAGTGGCCAACATTCCACCCACCTGACCCACTACATCCACTCCCACTACATGCCAACTCGAGCGTATACTTAAAATGGTATCAATGCAATAGTCTGATTACAAAGAGTTTCCTGGAGAAATACCATTGATGGTTTTATTTCTTAGAAAATCTGGCGAAGGCGAAGATTTTTAGAGGGACTGCCAAACCCTCTTACGTTCAGAGATACCACGGTCATCATTTAGGTAATTCCTTGGGGCTGCCTGCTCTAAGGCCCCGAATATCACCAGTTGTAGTAATAGGAACATCATGAAAATCATACAAATCCCCTTGAAATAATGATTTTGTCTTGAGCCGACCAGGAAAATGCCTAGATCCCTTTTTATTAGTCTTCCTGACAGTGATGTTTGAAGCCGACTCAGGAGATATATGAGGAAGGGCTTTGGAAGGTCCTTTATCAAAGACGGTAAGTGCAGCCATATCTAGCATCGGATTTCCTAGTAGCGCATCTAAATCGCTTCCCACAGTATTCCGCGGTGAATCTAGGCGTTGTGGGGGATCAGGTTCATGAGAAGATAATGGAGAAGCCCATTCCAAGGGGGGTATCGATGGTGAAACCACTAGCGGTTTAGATGGATGTGGACGAGGCGATAAGGTGGGATTTCCCATATAGACAGTTCCCTGGGGGTCATCTATTGGTTTATCCGACTACGACGATGATAATTCATGGGAAATTGGAGATAATTCTTGATTGTAATGAGGGGAACCCGTGTTTTCAGGTAAATATGGGGCTTTTGCACATATATTTAACAAAGGTAAATCCGAAGAGTAAGATCTGACACTATTATAAGAGGGGGGAATTGACTTGCCTGAGCCGAACCCAGATGCATGTGCTGACTTATTTCCATGTTGGCGACCATAATTGATGTCTTTGTGGCGTCCTCTCCTCCATTGTCGCATAGGATAGGTTCTTTGCAAGTGACCAGTGTGGTGGCATATGAGACAACGGAATGGCACACCCTAGTAGTCCAGTCTCTGTTGGTGTATTCGCTGTCCCCAAATTAAATCAACATCACTCGGCAGCCCACCTTGGAATGAAACTTCAACTAAAATCCAAGAAATCTGCTTGTCCTTAGTACCAATACATTTAGAATCCAAATATTTGGTTTTGCTAATGGAATTTCCAATAGCTCGAAGAGTTTTCAAGGTCCAAAACTCAAGGGATAAGCCCGGTAATTTGACCCAAACCAATTTACTCTTTGGGGCATCGATTATAGAATTGAATCCCAAAAACCATGGAAGGATCTGCATGAAACTCTTTCCCCCAACCCATGTTCGAGCCATAATCTTCCTACAATATTCCTCATGCATAAAACGCACACTGAACCAGTTCCCCATCATTTTACTTACTTTAGGAATGTAACCCAGAATTGGGCACTAGAAGGTTTTTACCCACTCCGGCATATCAACAATTAAATCCTCAGGGTATAGCCATCTTCCTATCAATGCCCACTTTTTCAAGCTTTAAAATCTATCCCAGAGGTTGTTATGTTCCAAAATTACTTGTTTGACATTAGATGCAGGTTTATAGCAACGTTCCTTGTAATGAATCTTCCTCCTGTATAATCCCGGCTATGAATTTGAGTGTGCCTCATTCCTATGTGAATAAAAACCTTGCCTCTTCTCATTCTAGTGCTTGTTGGAAGTATGATTTGGTACATGATTCAGTATATGGTCAGTGTCCACCCTTTTGCCATCCTGGATAGTTTTTCGCAGCTTCTTCTTTTCGACACGTAAGGTGGCGGCAATCAAAGCCTCATGGGCAGATGTGTCGGAAGAAAGGATGTTGACAACATCCATCATGAAGAAACTATAGGTGATCCTTGTTCCAATAGAAGCATGGATAGAAAAAGATGATGGCTTGTGAAAAAAACATATGACAGAATCACAGGGGGCATAACCACAAGAGGAAGGATTAACAGTTAGAAATAATTGGAGAATAAACCTTCTACTGTGATTCCCGAGAGAGTTTTATGAAGTCAGAAAGGTGTCCATGAGTGCATAAATACACAGTAAAAAGGTGAAAGGTAGGTATATTAATGGAAAGATAGACCGATGCCCACCATTTCATACAGAGGAGTAACCTACCCTACTGACAATGACATCAAAGCATCGAACTGACGATATCGATCAAGACAGAAATATAACCGTTCACAGTGATCAAAACGGATGGAAACTAGGTAAAGCTATAGAAGGAATAATGGCCATAAATAGAAGTGACCAGCCCATATAAAGTAATACCCAGATCATATGTCACCTTGTTAAATATTTCCTTCGGAAAACGGCTCCAAATCCCAACACCTTAATGAAATTCATTTAGAAAATCAAGAAGTGATCCAAAAAAGGACATAGATTAAAGCGCTTCATCAATTTTCTTGGAATAGTAACCAATTCATTCACCAAAAATCTCTTTGAAAATTTACCGGCCACCCATAAAGCCCGAAAGGTATCGCATTAACCTCCGGAAAAATAGACCCTGTTCCGGATACCAGAAGCTTTGCACTTCACAGCAGCAGCAACACACAAAACCCTTACAGTGCCATCATCTATGGCATAACTGAAACCCAAAATCTTGGCATGGCCTTGAGATGATAAAAAATTGAGTCCATTTTTGTTATATATCTAGCCATTTTGATAGGAGCCATGAGAAAATGTTATCATACATTCTTTTAATCGACTTTATAGGGTTCTAGGTGCAACTATTTTGCATTTGGATCCTGTTTATGTTGCCTCACATGGATAGATATGATTGAGTGAAGAATGAGCACATCAAAAAAGCCTAATACTATGATTTGGCCGAGAATGAAAAAGTCTCAGGACATTATTCAGCCCAGGTCGACAAAGAGACACCACCCCCTACAAGTCCAATACTCAATGAACTTCTATGATGCATTCCAAGAGCAAGCTGGAGAGAAACAAAAGCCTTATAACTATCCCAGGCCAACTGTGTGATACCACCCCAAACAATCACCACACATCTTGATCTCTTTAATGGTGCATTTACAGGGAGAAAATATAATTAATCAAATAGACAACATAAAGTGATCAACTAAAAAAATAACATAACAGAATAGCCCGAATGGTAGTTTTTTGTTTGAATCCTGTAAAAAATAAATAAATAAATCAAGTATTTGGAGTTTTTGAATTGCATTTTTGATAGTGAAAATGGATGCAGCACTATCAAGAACCCTTAGAGCACCCAAAATACTGAATTTTAACAACTGTAAACAAGTTTTTGATAAATCTTTGTCGAAATTTTTCAAAATCTTACCAGAATTTCTGGATTATTCTGTGCATTTTTTAGACTAGGCCATAATTTCTCTTGCTCAAATCAATGAGATCCCGGAGGGATAAAATATACGAGAGATAAAATTGACGGTGGTCGTGTAAATGCAGTATCATTAAACCATCAAACACCAAATCAGTGGCCAAGATTGCTGCCAGAGACACACCTTCAAGTTTTCAAAAACCTTTATGATTGGTCCCGTGGGCGAGAAATGGTTTCTTCAAAACCACTCATGTACAAAAAATCAAACCCATATAGCGCTCATTTATGTTTATAATTTACTAATGCTTATATATGGGATTTGGGGGTCTAGAAAGACCGAAAATGATTGTACTATATATAGATGAGGGGTTTTGTTTTATGAAAGGAAAAATAAATATTATATATATGTGTTATATATATATATATATATATATATATATATATATATATAATATTTAATGTTTTTATTTGTATTTTTTTTTTTTTAAGGAAAAAAAAGAAATAAATTGTTTTTATAACCGTATAAAGAATCGGTTTTGGAAACTAATTGAGACAGTTAGGCTGAGAGAGGAAATAAAATTTTAAAAATGATATTTTGTAGGTGTTCCGAAGATCAAGAAATTATGGGGAAAATGTAATGTGAAATTTCCTTGGAGATTAAGGAAAATATCAGTGTGATTCTAGCTCCTTTATGCATTGCCTTAAGTCTTGTTTACTTCTTATGTATTCTTTTTATGCTTTTTTTCTTCATGTGATGCTGATGTATGATGTAGCTGGTATTTCTTGAAGATTCAAAAATTTATTTATGTTATGCTTTATAACAAATAATACCTAGGTTTTTCAGAGAAAGCCTTAAATGGCGCTCCATGTCCTCAACAATCTCATTTCCTTTGTTTGCAGTGTTTCATTCATCATTGTCTTCTGAGGGTGTAAGCATCATATTCCTTTTGGCCTAATGTGAGAAACTTTGTTTCCAACTATTCCTTCTTTCATTTATGAATTTGAAATCTACAGTCATTAAAGTAAAGGCCATCCTGGTCCATTAATTTTGTCTCTGATTTCAAGATGAAATTACATTCGATGGTGTTTTATCTTCGAGCATATATTTAATCTTTATTGGTTTTTTGGATGTCCTGGGAACTAGCCTCCTATAGCCATGGGTTTTCTCTAGGTTTATGTTGTCCTATTCAACAACCCCCATTTTTTATCTTAGTTACCTTAGAAAATAATGGGGACCCTTTTTAAATTTTTAGAGTAAAACAAATAATACCATTAATTGATTCATTTAAATAGAAATAGGAATCAAAGGGGGCTAAAAAACCTTCAATTTTGGCCTTAAAACACTTGAGCGAAGAATAATCACAAAATCACCATCGCAATATCGCAATGCAACACATATGCCTCCTAAAAAAAGCCACTTAACACATATTACGATGTGATATATATCAAAACGCTTTAATAAAGGGAAAAAGGCATTTTTCGAACAAATTATATAAGGAAAATCTTACGGGACCCACTTCTCTCACGCAGGCTATCACAAATCGCAAATTGCATTTTACAAGTTCTACCCCGATAGTCTTAATTTCATCCTCCACATTTCCCCGATGCGATATACTCTATCGCATCACACTTTCACAACATGACCACTCTTTCCCTTCATTCATTTTCATCGATATTGCTATTGCGATATCGCACTCGACATAATGTAACCGATCATAATTTTATAAAGATTCACACATGAGTAACACTATGATGCGACATATATTGTTTTAATGCTAGAATGATTACACGGGCACATTAACCCATACTGACCATTAATGCCATAACTTAATATTTTTATAGCCCATGCTGCCAAAAATTCTTTGATTGCAAGAAGCATTGAATTTATGAATTAACAACGTGCCAAGTTTCATTCATTTGATTGTTTCCATTATTACGGTACTTACACATTTGTAAAATCAAAATTTCCTATTTTTACTTATCATTTCTCATTGTTCACAAGCGAGTCCAAATAAATAGAGTTATTCAAAGATGTATAAAGCTATTAAGAAATCTAAGAAACCTATGGGACCTGTGAATCTGGCACCAACTATAAGCGAAAGAACAAAGATGATTCCTTTATTTACACACACTTTTATACTCTTAAAGTTTTCTTTATATAAAGGGCTGGACCAAACACTATTTCTCAAATGAGCAGAGTTAGTGTATACATGGTACTTTTACCCCATATCTTATATTTTTGTTCCAAATGAGAAATGGTTAACTTTTCTTATGGTGTTTTGTTTTCTGTATATTTTTTAAAACATTCAGGCATTAGCTCACTTTTGAACATGTTAGATTGTTATATTTTGGTACATATTCAATGCATGTAGTAAACCGTTGCGATATAGTATTATCCAATTGATTTAATTAACTATTTAAAAATCAATTATTTCAAATCGATTTCATATCTCTAAGTGTTTGTATAATATTTATTTGCATTCGCTGAAAGATCATATTTATAAATTGCATAGAGAACATAATTCATCCCTGCATAGATTTAGATAGGTATATTATTTACTTCAAGCTTTCTATCACTCCCATTTACCAAGTTACAGATAGTTATAATACCATCCATTCACCCAATTATATTTCACTAGGAAACTGGTCCCATAAATCCAATCCGAGCCACCATACCAGACGAAAAAGGGAGGGTTTTTAAGTCCCTGACCAGGTGGTTTTCCCCAATGTTGTTGCACCGATTTTCGGGGCCTCAACATTTTTGGTGCTATAAGTAGGGAAATCAGACTATGAATGGCAACAAATCTCAATCCAAAAACCAAAGACCATCAAAAGCGTAGTTCTCCCTCCAAGTCTCCTACAACTTCTAGTCTTGGTTCAAAATATCCTATTCTTAGATAAGAAGTTGTTCAATATCCCCCAAGTCTCCTAGTTATATTCCGAAAGAACTCGCTTTGGATTACACTCCAGAATCACCCAAAGTACAAACTTTAATAAATAAATTGGAAGAAATTTCTATTTCAGTAGAAAAACCTGTACTTTCTGAAGCCTCATAAGGAAGTGTTACTTCAATATTCAAGGGCACTTGTGTATTCACCCGTTCTAAGAGTGAAAATATCGGAATAATCCATTTTTATTTTCCTCTCCATTCTCAGCGTATGAAATCTCTGATATTTGAGACTCAATCATCTACTAGTGAGATTCAATCCTCTTCTACCCCTCAAACTCCATCATTTATTCCTCCATCTTTTACATCTTCTCAAACAATTTCTTCATCAATTCAAATACTTTCTTCTTAATAGTCTACAAATACTGCCTCAAGCAGTATCAGTTCCATATTTTTTTCTTATTACACCTACATCTACTACTGGAACTACTTCTTCTACTCCAAATCCATCTTCAGGGAAAACTAATCCTCCAGTTCACACAATGGCAGCTAGACCTTGGACGAATCTTGGAGTTGTTCAATTACCAGGTCCTCTTCATCCTTTACCTAAGCATCCTGAAATATGGTTTCCTAATTATAATCTAGATGCTTGCTATGAATCTTGATGATGTCACTAAAGAAGATTGTGTAGTTATATTATTTCCCTATACTTTTGAAGGATCATTTGGATCATGGTATTTCATACTACCATCAGGCACTATTACTAGCTGGGATATTTTTGAAGAACAATTCCTTACTAAATTTGGTGATGATCGTATTAATGCTACTTGTATCATTGATCTTTATAATCTTAAAACAGATACAGGAGAAAAGATCAAATATTTCAATTCCATATTTAATAAGCTACTCAATAAAATCCCAACCACATCTAAGCCTAGGGTAGATGAACAAATAGAATGGTACATATCCTCTCTTCCTTATAATATTTCTATTTTTGTAGATAGACCCAATAAGGCTACATTGGTATAAAATATGAAAGAAGCTCTTTCTATTGAAAAAATAATTCTTGCTTTAGAGAAGAAAACTCCACAGGAAGAAAGAAAACATAAAAAGGTTTCATTTAAGGATAAACCCAAAAAGAAAAAGTATAAGGATCCTTATGATCTTGAGGGATTATAAAAGGTTATCAAAACTATGTCGAATGATATTGTTGTTATAAAGAAACAAGTAGCTAAATATTCTTCGAAGAAACCTTTCATAATGTAATCTCGAATGTTGAATCAGATCAAGATGAAGATCAAGATGAAACAATATCATCCACAGAAGAATCACAAGCTGAAGAATTAGTCGAAGTTCATGGATTATGGGACTTTATCCTTCCAACATCTTAAAATGTAGATGAACATGAGGCACTTGCAGTTAACGCTAGAAGTAAAAATTATACTGACCTCCCTCAGTCTCCTCAAAAGAAAAAGTCTTTATCCTCTGCCACTAAGGATAAAGTTCTTAACAAAATAACTTCTTCTCCTCGATCAAACCCAAATTCTTCTTCTCTTCCATCTACATCCAAGACATTAGTGTTCTTTGATACTATCGAATATAATATAGTGGAAGTCATGAAGAAGATAAAGGAAAATATCTTCATACATGAGTTGACCAAACTAAAACATCAACAGAAAATTTTACTCAAAGAGTTGAATGCAGTCCCTGCTTCATCCTTACCCTTGCATGCCACTTCCAAAGCTTCAAAAGGAGTTGGAAAACCTCCTATTGATTCACCTAAAAAAATTGATGAAAGTGATGCTATTTTAATCAGATACAGATCTGATTCACATACTTCTCCCTTCCTTTTAACTTTTGAAGTATTTAACAAAAATGTGCATAATTGTCTAATTGACTCTGGAGCCTCTTCAAATATCATGCCATATTTTGTTTACTTGAATTTGAACATTTCTCCTCAAAAGTCTGTAGTACACATTATGAAATTATATGGAACTAAGGTTAAAGTATTGGGAGAAGTGAATTCAATCCTCATTAGACTATCATCCAACTCAAAAGTTCATCAAGTGATTGATATTTTGGTTGCTGATATCCCTGAATTTTATAGTTTAATCCTAAGTAGAGATTGGTCAGAAAAGCTTCATGGTTATTTTTCCACTAATTTTTCTCATATGTGGTTTCCCTATAATGGTAAGCTAAATCAAATTCGAGTAGACCATGAAAAAGACATGAAATACTCAGTGACTGAATTCAAAGATGAGAATGAACCCATCGCTTCTACTAGTAACATTCTTGGAAATTACTCTGCTAAATTTTTTTGGGGGAATTTTAATGCTCAAAAATCTCCATTTCTCACCAACTTAGTTAATTCTCAAGTTGAAAATTTTTCTTAGTCACACTCTTCCAAATGTATAAATATCATAGATAAACCTTGTATTAATACTTTGTTCTGGACACTATACTTTGATGGATGAAAATCTGGTGAAGGTGCAAGAGTTGGTTGTATACTAACCAATCCGGAAGGAAAAAAGGCAATGTTGGCATGCAAGCTTGAATTTGAATGCACAAATAATACCGTACAATATGAGGCACTGGTCCAAGTCTTATACAAAGCAATTGACCTTAGTGTCAAATATCTCTAGGTATATGGTGATTCTAAAATAATTGTCAAACAAGTAAGAAATACCATAAACTTTATTTCTGGTCATCTTAAACATTATGAGTCATTAGTACAATCTCTTACCTCAATTTTTTTAGCATTCAATATCTCATATGTTCCGAGAATTTAGAATGCAAGTGTAGACCTTCTAGCTAATGTAGCATCCAGAGTTATTCCTTCAGAAGATCATAGTCCAGATATATTTTCTATAGAGTTTATTTTTCGCCCATCTATTCCTGATAATGTCACTAATTGGAGAGTATTCAACGATGAGTAATATGTTATAAATTTTATTACATTGTAAGGGTCATATGATGATCAATTAATTGATGAAGACGAACATGAAATGAAATTTAATAAAAAACCTGAAGAGAATGGCATACCTAAGTTTGTGGTTAAGATTGAAGAACTCTATGATCTCAAAGATATGTTTAAAAAGGTTACTAATTATAAATTGCAAAGTTCAACTTTAAGGTTTTAACTAGTAAACCTTGGCACATATATCAACCCTCGGAACATTAACTTAGGCCTTGGTATTTCATATAATGAAATATTAGCCTTCATTTACTTACTAAAGAAATACAAGAATGTATTCACATGGAAATATGAATATCTAAAAACAAATGATACCTCCATCATCCAACATACTATCCCAATGGCATCCACTGAGAAGCCTATACAACAAAAGTTAAGGAAAAATCACCCTGATCTTGAAAATCAAATCAAAAGTGAACTAAACAAACTAAAGGAAAAGGTTATCTTCCCTATTAGGCATTCAAAGTGGGTCTCAAAATTTGTCCCTGGTAGGAAAAATAATGGTGATATTCGCATTTGTATAGATTTTAGCAACTTAAGCAAAGCTTGCTTAAAAGACAATTTCCCATTACCACCGATGCAACAAATTTTGCAATCAGTTGTTGGATCTGAAACAATGTCTTTCCTTGATGGATTTTCAGGCTACAATCAGGTTCTAGTTCAACCTTAAGATAGGTTTAGAACTAAATGGGGCACTTATGCCTACCAGAAAATGCCTTTCGGCCTAATCAATGAAGGAGAAACTTTTCAAAGAGAAATGGACATTGCTTTCATAGTACTAATAAATAAAAATGTGGTTGTATATTTAGATGATATAACCATTTAATCCAAGAAACTAAGCGACCACTTTCATGATCTTAAGAAAATCCTTGAACGTTGTTTAAAATATGAAATTTTTAAATCCCAAAAAGGCTTATTTTGCTTTAAGTGAAGATAAAATTTTAGGATTTATTGTCTCAAAAGAAGGAATTTTCATAGAACCAGAAAGGATAAAGGAAATTATGAACTCTCTCATCCCCATAACAAGAAATCCATGCAGTCCCTTTTAGGACATACAAATTTTGTCAAAATATTTGTTCCAAACTTTTCCCAGATTGTTTTACCATTGCAAGTAATGATTAAGAAAAATACACTCTTCAAATGGGGATACAATGAAAGAGAAGATTTTGATATAATCATGCAAGCCATCATCAATGCTCCTTCTCTAACTACCCCAGATTTTTATAATCATTTAATTTTATATAATTTTGCATCTAAAACATCTTATGTTGTTGTGTTAACACAAATCAATGACCAAACTATTGAAGCACACATTTCTTTCTTTAGTTCAAATATTCAAGGTGCTTAACTAAATTACTCAGAAGTGTGAAAACAAGTGTTTTTTGTTTACAAATATTTAAATAACTTTATACCTTTTCTCCTAAAGACACACACCAAGGTAATAGTTCCATTTTATACAGTAAGGGAATTACTTATTTAAAAGGAATTGGGAGAAAAGAGAGAAAATTGGGTAACTGCTCTGCAGGAATATGGCATTGAAATAAGACCAGCCAAAATCATTAGAGGGAAAGGTCTCTGTATATTACTATCTAGAGAATTCAACATATCAGATGATGAAGACTCAGGTAACGCTGTACACATTGCTAAGGTAAGCCTGAATGACTCTGAATCACAATATACTAGTCTTATATTTTATTTAAAAAATGGATATGTGTTGGCTTGAGGGGTCCTGATCGAGGTTCAAATTTTATCGATAAACCAACAAACCATCCAAATACTGGCCATTTTGGCAATGACCTGCTTGCACAGATCAAAATCTCACTCGAAGCAGTATGGGGGGGGTTTTGGAACTAGGTTTCCGCACCCTGAGGGTGAAAATAATGAAGTGGTCCTCAACAAAACCGAATGAAACTTATATCAATTGTAAACAGATGTGTGCAACGATATACAACATAATCACATAGACTGTGAAATATTTAATATAATAACAAATATTCGATGTTCGCCTTAGCACAGATAAATAGAACAGAACCAGATCCAGATCTTAAAAAGTGCATATACTCCAACATATCTAACAAATATCAATAAGAATTCATAATCATAACAAATATATTTTGCATGATGATCAAGGAGCAATGAAAATAATGTGATCTTAACAAAACATAAATAGTAAACAACTTAGATTCATAACATAGTAAGCTTGCCAAAATCTATCCTATATACTAGCTTCAAATCTGTTTAATACATCAGACTTCCAATACATCAACTCTACCTTACAAAACCCTTCTACGCACACATCCAACGGAGTCCGCACATAGCTAGGACTAGGTCTCCCTTCACATAGCCACCAGGAGCCTTTAAACCAAACCCAAACAACCCTTAGAATGTATTACAGATGTATACACATCAATATCATGAACTCACTTAGAACTAACTACTTTTCTTAGAATCGATCTATTTATATTTGCGCAGTGCACATATATTGTGGTCTCAAACCATGGTTTGAGGTTCACAGTTTACCCTTAAGCCCATTTACATCAAAGTTAGGGACTTTGACCCACCCTAAAGCCCCTTGACTCAATTTCAGAACACACACATAGAAACTCGTACAAAATTAGATCAAAATTTGTGCCTCAGGGGACCTTGCTCCAAGAGGCCTCCAACACAAACATGTGACTCATCTCGACTCACTGAGGTGCCTTCTCCTTGATATTGGTCTGAAGTGTGTTGAAAGAAGTTTTGAGAGGGAACACTAACTCTAAAATTTTCACTATGGTGCCATGCGCTTGTTGAACCAGATTTTCTGTTGTAGGCCCTTCAATGGCAATTTCGATGTTGCGCTGAGTTTACTGGATTGTCTTCAGAGTGTTATCCAGTGTCTGTGAGAGTTGGAGAATTATTCTTCCCACGGTTTCATGCATTCTTTCAGTAGTTTTTCCTTCAGAAGAAAATCTTAAATATATGTTTGTATTGTTTTTCACTCCTGCAGATGAGCGAGGCACTATGTGAGAAGCAACATGGGCATCACTGTCCTGATTTCCTTGAAATTTTGCTCCTTCTGGTGGAGGGTGTCGCGCAACTGCTACACTACTGGATAATTTTGGACTGAGGTCCAAACAATCATGGCTTAGTCTAGAAAATTGTCACATTATATGACTGCAACAACAATACTATCTCGGGCTTGTTTCACTTCAACTGCCCTCTGCGCGTGAATATCTGGTGGGGTCTTCGATTGTAACTTTGTTTGAAGGTCATAATTTATTGATAATATTATGTTCTGAACGTTTTCACCTCCACACACACTGATTTCACCACGGAAACCAATCCTTCTAACTTGTATGGAGGCACAGCTATGGCTAGGATAGCTCGAATGTCTTGGAAAACTTGGTGAATTTTGGCCTCTAACGTAGCGCACTGGGCTTCTGCTTCTCAGAAAAATGCCTATTCTATTTGCTGTTGTTGATGTGATTGGTTGGCCTACTACTATGATTCCCTTGTATTCATGTGTGTGATAGCCTCTCTATACTGAAGCTCATCCACGATCATTGAGTGCATAAGGTGTAATTTTCCAGCGGGTAACAGAGAAATATTAATGTGTACATCACCTCATCCTCTGAATTGGAGACGTCGGGTGGCGTCCATCTGAATAGAAGGCATGGAGATTTGGAAAAAGTGGCCATCCTTAGAGGTAGGTAAATCAACGTCTAATGTTTGTGTGCTCATGACTTGTGCACTGGTTTGGCTCGCCTATGCTACGCTCTCTTGAATCTGTCTCACTTATACCTTTAACTCTTGCAGTCCAACTTGTACAACTTAGAGTGTTAACTTGTACTAAACCTCAATGTTTGTCTAACAATCCTTAGTCATATATGTGATAGTGTTTTCAATTTCATGTAGGTTTTCCTCTGTCAGTGTCAGGACCTCCTACCTTCCCTCTTTGGAACATTTCCTATTTTTCCGCGATCATCCTATGACCTAGGAGTCGCACTTGGTTCCCTTAGAAGTTTTATCATCCCTGTCTCCTTCAGCGCAAATCCATTCTTTTCTAGCACTGTTTATATTTCTAGAGTCTCGCCAGTGGTTTTGAGGGTCACTTATTTTTATGTGACATTATTTATGACTTTCACTGTAATTTTTTCGGTAACTTTCTCCATTGATTTCCCTATCTTTCTCTCAGTGCATGGCTTGGTTGGTGTGCTTGGTTTCAACCAAGCTAGCAACCATTATGCTTTCACTCAAAGAAAATAATCTTCAGTCACCAGGTATGGTAATTCATACCATACTCCTTCTACATCGCGCTTTGAGCGGATGCGTATATTATGGAACATAGCTTTAAAATTCGTTACCATATGGTATTGTTCATACAATGTGGGTGATAGTCGCGACTTTGACTGCACTACTAGATTCAAGGTAGCATCATATAGAACCCAGAAGATTTTTTTTTCTTTGGTGCACATTAGGTTTGAAGAGTTCCACAGTGTTGCATCACGTACATCTTCGCACATCTTCGTCTCAATGTCTGGGAACTAAGTGTATTCTGGGGTCCTCCACCCAATTGGCACAATTAATAAGAGAATCCAAGCGTATTGGAAGTGATTTTATTCCTCTTGTGCCTCGCACACATTTTCTAAAAATTATTTACACAGGTAACTAGAATAATTATAAATCACACCCTTTTGACACCGTCTTGCGATTTCAATGACATGCGCGGGCACCTCCTTAGGTCTGCACTTACACATCATCTTATAGGAAAATATGATCATTCCAAAACGCACTGCTGGGTCATAAATTTCATCCATAACAAACCCCCAACTCTTCTTCATGACGTTATACTTATTTTTAATGTGGTCTGCCACATCTTTCTCTTGCGCCTTACTGCCGAAATCTATAATAGGGTTGTCTCCTTTAGCAGGCAGACCCATGATTATGTGGATTAAATCAACGTCAATGGGGATGTGCTCTCCCAACCAAAGCGCATCGTCATGTACTGAAGCCAACAAATATCTGACATAGATATCACTTATGGGTTTGTGCCCAAAATGAAGGATCTGGAGCAAATTGAGCAGGCTTTCCTGGTGCAGACCTAACACCCATATTTTTGGCTCGAGGTGCACAATGCCTCCTTCATACGTGATCTGATCCAGGTATAGTTCTTGTGCGAACTATAGGTATTTCTTGACATCGGCGATGTCCCAATCATCAAATCATAGCTACTGAACGTTTGTGAACATGTCCCCTTCCATTGGGAGATTCTCAGGCATTAGGGGTATTTGAATACCCATGCCTACCTTTTCCAAGTCCTTAGGTACTTTGAAAGATGGTTTTCACTACGTAATATAGCTTGGTAGCCGCGAGAATGGGGCCACTTAGACCACATCCTCATCTTCTTTGTTAATGGTTTTTGGGACCTCTGACATATGTCTTTTCATCTTCTCACCTGCTGAAGGGCGTGACCTTGGGGTCTTTTCTCGGGGAGATTTGTGTGTTCTGGAAGATTTCCCCTTCTTAAAATTAAAGGGCGCAAGCATTTCCACAATCGGAACTTCAGGCGCAACATGGTCATCACCTAGTCTTGTGGCTATCATATTTTCAGGAATAGTGTAACCTAGCCATACTTGGTGCAATGCATCCTCGAACCTGGGATCCAAATCAGACATAGACACAAAAAATGTGGTGGCAATCAAGGAGCTCAAAGCAGAGGAATCAATTAGAAATAAAAGGGAGCTATTGCGACCCCATAGGTCATATTTATACTTTTGGTGCATCTTCAATGATTCCTTTTGAATTAATGAGGATCCATTACCGACAAAACAGTCCCAAATCTGGTAAAATCCCTTCATTAAATGCATCCTAGATGCTCCCAAAAATGGTAATAAATTTGTCTTATCCAGTTTTACTGGTCCAACGGCTAATTTTTTACACCTCTACAACCCAATCAACCTCCTCGTACAGATATCGCGCATGCGTCGCACCTTACTGCGCATATATGATAGAGAAAAAGATAACCATCTATAGACCCCCTCCCCCGACACAGGCTTATTGACCAGGTAATTCAAATAATATTAAGTAGTGTCTATTACATCTCTAAATAATTGCAAACTCCTCTGACATTCATCATCCCAATGTAATTTTGCACCTTTTCTGAGTAATCTATTCATGGGCATAGTTATCAACTCATAATTTGGAATGCATGTCCTGTAATATCTAACAAGGCTCATCATGGAGGGTACTTTTATGACATTCATAGGCAAGGGGATCGAGGCTCCATCGACTGCATGTGGTTCCCTTGATTCTACAAGTGCCAATTGTTTACAATTCAAAGTCTCCATTATCGGTGCATTAATAAGTTCTGGAATCAAATCTTGGTCAGTCTCAAAGATAAAGTTAAGGATAAAACTTTCTGTCAGTGCAGACCATTCACTAGTGCCTTTGTGCGGCTCGGTCTCCAAGCACCATTCGGTAGGTACATTTCCCAATGTGTGAATAAACATATGGACCCATTCAGCTCTTGAATCTACACCCCATACCTGATTCCATCTTTCCAAATGTTTGTGCTAATCCTCTTTTCCAGAGTATACATCTTTCATTTTAATGACTGGACATTCAAGCCATAACCTCATCATGCACGCACATTCCTCCCAATTGCCCATATTCTCCTTATGAGTTTCCCACCATCTTGCTGGAGTAGCGCGCAAGCAAAGATACAAAGCATGGAATCTGTGTCCTTCAAGCAATGTTATTTCAAGCTCTCCTATAAACATGTTTAAATAAGTTGAGCCATCATAGTGTGGTAAATCACGTACCTCAGATGTTATATAGCACAGATATCAGGTCATGTGATTAGAGCGCAACGCGGAAACCTCATGCAATCAGTTCTGCCAATTCTCTAGTTCTTTATAAGAGTCTGGAAAACAAGAGCTATCCTTCTCCCACTTAATATTCCCATTTTCTGTCGGATTAATCCAGTCTTCCTCACAAAAATTTAGCTTATAAATTTGATTGATCTCATCCTCAGCGCGCATTGGTTCACTACATCTTTGGCCTTTTGCAGGATCTATAGGATTGATTACCCTGACTCCATTGCTTTCAAATTCCATCCTCCTTTTCTTTAGGTTGATAACACCCTCCATGTCAATGGCCCAATCCAATCCTAACAATGCAGGATAGGGATGAGTATCATCTACAATTTTTATGATTTCAAAGTATTCCATCACCTTAACATTGTCTATACTGAACAAAACTTGTGACAACCTCCCTAAAGGAATAATATTATGTTGATTGGCCATGCGTGGTTGAATGGTAGATCATTCTAGCTTTGGCTCTCCCATGTGCTACCATGTTTTCTTAGGTAGAACATTAACATTCGATCCCAGATCTAAAATAACTTGGTCCATTTCATAACCACCAATCTATGCGGTCATACGTGTCTCCCTACCTGTTCTCTTCTTGTTATCGTATATTTTATTGACTGCTCGCTATTATACCATGGGTTGTTCCTTCTTTGCACAATTATCTATCAATGGTTGCATATTTTCTATAGCCTTCTTGTTGCACAAAAATTTATACATGCTTTTAGGAATGCTTTGATCCCCTCATCTCCTCCTGCTTCCTTCATTGTTATTCCTGAGGTGGATGCACTTCCTTCTGAAAATTCTTTCTGCACTTCAATAAAGGTCTCTTTTGTGCGCTGAAGATTAAATTATTCTTTGTTTTATGGTTCTTTACAGATCCATACATCAGTGTTTGGTTGCTTTCCTCTATCTTCATTGGTGGCTACACCACTCCTAGTAACCACAATCACACTTGGATATTCTTCACGAGTTTCAACGTGAACCATATGAATATTTTGTGTTGGGTTCTGCATTTTATTTTCCTGTATTTTAGCAATCAAGACAAAAAAATATTCTATGACATGATCAAATTGTCTACAGTACCTACAGGACTGTCATGCTGGATTCTGACATTCACATGCATATTGGCCAGCATCTCCACAATTATAGAAAATGACTTGTCCTCTTCCATGACCAGTTGACCCACCTCCTCGCCCTCTTCCTTTACCCTAGAATACTCTATGTCTAGAAGGTTATACTGGTAATACAGGATCATATTGAATTCTATATATCTATCCTTTATCTAACATCATATCAAAAGTGTGACAATGCTGCTCATCATGCCCTAATGAGGAAAAAAATTTGCAAAACAACTGCTTCAAGTCAGGCTGATACTTTCTGATCCTTGGGAAAGAATCTGTGTCATGTAATCCAGTAATTTGACAGATAGTGCACCAACGATATTCTTCAATGGAATAGGGCCTCAAGCATTTATATAATTGTTGAAGATGAGACACTTGTCTTTATGATGCCCAGAAGCTTTACATTTTATGCACCACACCTATGCACAAACTTGCTTTCCCTTGTCTTTATGAAGACTTTGAATTTATAGATGCATGCTTCCAACTGATTCTAAATCTGTTGAGTTCTTATTGCAATAGGTGTTGGGGTAACCTCTAATTTCATTGCAACCTCCATAGGCTCAGCTTGCGTGGCAATATTTTTCTGACCTATGAGCTAGTGCAGATGTGGGAGAAACATAGAAATGAACCATTCCTTATGTTGAGTATCATCAATAAAAAATCCACCATCTCTAATGGTGCGCTTAAACCTTTGATTGGCCTCCCATAAAAATTCATTAGCCTCCTGACGAATATCCTTCATTTATGTCACCAGCTGCGCTCTTAAACTACTCTTTTAGGGCTGCTTCAATTTGTTCCAAGGTAGCATTGGGGTTTGATTGAGCATACTTGATATACCAATATAATGCACGATCTTGGAATGCAATATCCAACTGTGCCTTCCTACTATCAATATTGTTAATTTTTTGAGCCTACCATACAACCTCAGTCACAAACCAGAAGTGATCAGTGTCCTCATTTCCAATGCCTCTAAAATTAGGTAACTTCATTAATGCAACCATATCTACTTCAAGGGGAGGTGGAGGTGGTGGTGGAGATGGAATACACAGTGGAGTGGTTGATCTATGATGTAAGTGAAGAAGTGAGTGTATGGGGTTGGAAACAGACTCAAGGGTTTCTAGTGTGATGAGATTTCTTCTTCAGAATCACTTGAGCCAGCAATTTATGGATTACGCTCACTATCAAATCTAGGCTTATGGGGGCTATAAATATTTTCTTTAGAGTATTCTCGGTAAAATTTTCCCATGCACGTAGTTGGACCTCTTTGATGCATTCAAGCAGTATGTTCGTGCAAACAACTCTGTTCACACAATTGAATTTTTAGCAATAATTTCAATGAGCGCAAGAAATTGCCTCTATGGTATTCGAAAAAACTTCTTTCTTCTTCAGAATATGACACGAATTTATCAATGGAAAATTTAGTCAAAAATCCTCCCAAGAGGCGATCGATCCAATGATCTACCATGCGAGTGATATTATTGTCAAACTTTTCTACTTGTTGGATAAATTTAGGAGTCCACTCAGTGACTAAATCTTCTTTTATGCAGTGATGGAATACATCTAAGCATGATAACTACTCATGTAGTTGTTGTGCAAATGAAAAAACGAATATTTCATGAAATTCCATATAAATATATTTCTGTACCCATTGTTCATCAAACAACTTAGTACTTCTATTCTCTTGGAGCACAAATTCAAGGATATTTCTATCCAACCAATCTTGTAGTTCATTTCGTGATGAATGCCACAACATCGAATCTCCCTCAAAATGATCCTGGTCCTGGAAACAGAACCATTTGTTCACTTGAGGGATCCTGACCCAGGTTCAAAGTTTATGGATAAACCAACAAACTCTCCAACTACTAGCCCTTTCGGAAATGACCTGCTTGCGCAGATCAAAGTCTCACCTGAAGTAGTATGGGGGGGTGTTGGAACCAGGCTTCTGCACCCTGAGGGAGAAAATAATGATGTGGTCCTCGGCAAAACCAAACGCAACTTATATCAATTTTAAACATATGCGCGCAACAATATATAGTAGAATCACAGAGAATGCGCATTCTTTAATATAATAAGACAGAGTCGTTGGTCGCCTTAGCGCAGATAAACAAAAGAAAACCAGATCAAGATCTTAAACAATGTAAATACTTAAATATATCTATCAACCATCAATAAGCATTCATAATCATAACATATGTCTTTTGATCGATGATTAATGAGAAATACAGATAATGAAATCTTAAGAGAACATAAACAATAAAAAAAATCAGATTCATAACACAGTAAGCTTGCCAAAATATACCCTTTCTATTAGCTTCAGATATGTTCAATACATTAGACTTCCAATACATCAACTTTCCCTTAGAAAACACTTACATCCACACAACCAGCGAAGTCTCCACACAGCTAGGACTAGGTCTCCGTGCACACAGCCAACAGGAGCCTTTCAACCCAACCCAAACAACCCTTACAAGATATTACATATGCATAAACATCAATATCATGAACTCACTTAGAACTAACTACTTTGCTTAGACTCGATCTATTTATATTCGCCTAGCGCACAAATACTATGGTCTCAAACCATGGTTTGGGGCCCACAGTTTACCCTTAAGCCCATTTACATCAAAATAAGGGGCTTTGACCCACCCCAAAACCCCTTGACTCAATTGTGCAAAATGCACATAGAAAATTATACAATATTACATAAAAATTTGTGCTTTAGGGGACCCCGATCCAACAATATGCTCCTACAGAACTCAATTACAAAAGAAAAAGAGCTTCAAGATTGAAATCTAGTCAATATCAAATCATAGACAATGTTTTATTTAGAAATAAATATGACTATGTACTACTAAGATGCCTTGAGAAATCTGAAGCATAGAGGGTTTTGCAGGAACTCCATGATCGACCTGTATGTGGAAATTTCAGAGGAGATACCACCAAACATAAGATCCTTAATACATGACATTACTGGCCCGCACTGTTTAAAAAAAATCATGCATATGTGAGAAAATGAAAAATATGCCAAAATGCTACTGGAAGACAAAGAAAACTAGCCTTACCCTTGCAGACAATCAACATTGAGAAACCTTTCGAGCAATGGGGATTAGGCATCATAGGTGAGATTTTTCCTAGCTCATCAAAACCGCATAAATACATTCTAATTGCAACAAATTATTTTACTAAGTGGGTGGAATTTGTTCCATTAAAGGTAGCTAACTCTAAGGCCATTATGGAATTTATCGATCAATTCATTATTACTAGGTTTGGCTTACCAATGCACTTATGTTTGATAATGCATCTTATTCTTTGAGAAATAGTATGAATGAATTTGATCTCAAAATAGGTTTTAAACTTAAATACTCTGCTAACTACTATCACCAAGGGAATGGTTTAGCAGAATAAACAAATAAAAATATCATAAGAATCATAAAAAGGACTATTGATGAGAGCCAGAAAAATTGGCACAAGTCTTTAACATTTTCACTATGGGTAGATAGGATTACTCAGAAGGACTCTATAGGAACTTCTCCATTCAATCTAGTTTATGGGAAAGAAGTTGTAATTCCATCAAATTTAGTTCTTCCTTAATTAGCCCTAGTTTAATTTATTGACAAAGTACCTTCTTCTCCCTTACTATTAAGAATGTCTCAGATCCTTAAAATGAAAGAGGAAAGAGAAAATGCCAAATTAACACATGTTTGACACCAGTAGATAGTAAAAAATCCTTTTGATGCAAATTTTATTTCCCCAAAAACATTCCAAGTTGGAGACCTCGTCCTTAAGTGGGACAAGGGACATGAGGAAAAAGGTAGGTATACCAAATTCCAAAGAATGTGGCCTGGACCATTTCAAATCATATAACAAATTGGCCAATAAACCTTCACGTTACAAGAACTTCAAGGGAGAAAATATTTTCTTCCTGTCAATGGGCTGATTTTGAAAAAAATCTTTTCTTAGAAGAAAATTTTCTTCTAAATATACTATACTTATGCTTTTACATTTTTAGGAGAATAATGTTTGATTACATAATTTTGGTTTTTCAAAACACCTCTAAATTATTTTGTGTCTTTTTATTTTTTAAGAATATAAATTCTTGAGTAAATAACTACAAAACTTGAAAAATTGAACGAATACTATACAACACTGAAATCTTTTTCCATTGAAATTGTAAATTTTACAAACCTGAAGTTTGTAAAGTATTTTACTTTATTATCAATCAGAAAAGTTTCATCATTAAAAAGTAAATATTTGTTGTTACTAAACATATTTAACTCTAAATTGTCATCCAAAACTCTTAAGGATTCAATGATTGTCCCCATCCATTAAAAAATATTTTTTAGAGTGTAATTGAAAAATATAAAAAACTTAAAAGGATAAGGGGTCTCATCACGAGCCTACTTACCATGATCATAGGTAAATAATAAACTGACATTACCACTACTGCATATCAAACCAAGGTAATGACTCATGATTATTAATTAATCATAAGACAAGTGGTCTCATCACAAGCCAACTTGTTTAGTTCAATTATAACCAGTGAATGGTATTGTCACTTTCTGGTCATCAAGCCAAGACAATGAATTTTTAAGAAAAAGAAAAAAGAAGTTATATGATTAAGGATTTATCTAAAATAATTGTAGTAATATATGGATGGAATACTGAATCTTTGATGGTTAAAAGGTAACCTTGTTGACACTATGAATTTGTGCTGGAAGTAGTGGCTCTACTTATTGTTATAGGTCAATTTGGGCATCATTCCCAATGACCTGGTTAACTAGGCATCATCTCTAGGACCAATGAATAGGGTCTATCATCCCCTATCATTTCAAGTTGCTACATGCCCTAAGACAAAAAACAAGACAAATCAAATATGACTTTCATCAAGCAAAGGTTTCCAAGATTTGAAGTTTATTATATATCATATAAGAGCTCATCAACGCTGCCTCTAAAGGGACTAAGTGCATTGCAAATGCAGGTAGACCCATGCAAGGCTACTCCACAAAGCACTTCCTGGCATTCACAGGTGCATTGGTCACATTGGGAGTGAAATTCTCATTGTTGTGAAATCTCCACTTGGCCAGTGCCTCCTATAAGAGTTCACATGTGTCAAGCTTCGAATCCAAGTGTCCATTTGACATCTAAAAGATTTGGAGCATGTCTTTCCTATTATTGGAAATTCATTTATTGTAAAAATAACTTCAGCTCCTCTATTAATTGAGCACAGATCTTAGTGTTTGAGAAGGAAGAATTTTAGTAGAGAAATGCTGGTGCAATTTCAATTGAGAGTTAGATTTGTGTAATAGCTGCTGGAGAGATTTATACTGTGATGAGGTTGGGATTCTGCTGGAGATGGTCACTTCAAATAAATCATTAGGTTGTAACCTACCCTTCTATCATTAATAAAGAGTACAACTTACTTTTCCCTATATGCATCTGAATTGGCTTTGGTTTTCCATATTGCAAGATCTTAGTTGATGTATATGGTTTATTCTTTCATGATTTAGAAAAATAACTTGAATAGACATCTGTATTATTGCTATATTATGTTGTTTAGTGTTCATTCTTGCAGGAAATATTTTGCACAGCGGGCTAGAATTTGAAGCTACAACGAAAGCGACAGAAGGAATCATTTGGAAGTGCTTGGATTCCAAGTAAGCTTCTAATCCATTCTCTGTGTCTGTTATTAGTTAGAAAAAGTAGTCGTATAGTCTTCAATCTGTTGTTTTATATTAGCACCTGTCTAGGGAAGCATGTTTTATCCATAATTCACAATTATGTCCAAAAAATTGGCGACTCTGTTGGGGATATTTCTCTTTGTCCTAGGTGTTTTAGCCTCTTATTTTCTCTATTTATTCACCCAGTAGTTGTTACTTACAAATATTAAAATTTTTAAAATTTAAATTTGCAAAATAAGTGTGTTAAATAGTTGTGTTTTTATTTATACACTGTGGCCAACGCACTCTTGGACAGGACATACTGCTTTGCATAACACTGTCTCCATTTCAGGCTTGTGTTGTAAAGCACCGTCTCTCCTTAAAGCCTGCATTGCCTCCTAAAACCATCCAAATTCCCTTGAATTTGTCTTTGTAATTTGATTCAGTTTGTTTTCTACTATGTTTTGAAAATTTTGAACCTCATATTGACCAGTGAATCTATCTACTTCTTCCTCCTTTGAAAAAAAATTTGTTGAATGTTTGTTCAAAGCATTTTTCTTTATCATTGACGAATTAATTTCAAAGTATTTTCATTGTCACATTAAGTCCATTTTCTTTTGAAATAGGAAATTGTCATAAATTCTTCATTCCCTGATAGGAGAAATTGTTGTTAAATTCCTCATTTTTCCTTCAAAAGAGAAATTGTTGTTTGTATTCCTCATTTCTCAAAAGTAAAAGGCATTTGTTTTGTTGATTTAGTGCACTTAGTTTCTTTTCTGCATTCATAAAATTAAAGGAACTGAAAAGAAAAACTTGCATTTGCATGTAGTGGCTTGTTTGTTTTACAAAAAGAACTATTAGGAAATCTTCATTTAGTTTGCGCTCATTGATTTGTTTTCTCGCAAATTTTTTTCTCTTTCCCTCTAGTCGCTATGATTTTCATTGAAGAAACTAAAAGTGAAATATTGTTTATCATTCTTAGTTTGCATTTTAGGAATTTCCAATACATCATTGTAGTGAACCTTGAAAGGAAAATTTTTAACCAAGATCTCAATTTACCTAACAAAGCATTGGAACCATAACGATAAAATTTAGAAGGCCTAGGCTAGAGACATGTTCTGACGTCGTAAAACATAGCAGTTGTCGTTAACTTGTCTGCGATACATTTCGAGTGTGATACCTCACTCCATGTACGTAAGTATATCGTAGCTTGTCCACATACTTTCGGGTATATCGGGTGGTGTTACAGTATGATAAGTATAAAGGGGTGCTCTCACTATGCGGTTTCGCATCAGACAACGCTAATACAGACTTGGGCCTCCACGTACCTTCGGGTATATTTGGGAGGAAAAATTTTAGGTGCTATCCATTCATAGTGCACCGAGTCGGCCGCCTTGTAAATTGTGATACACTGAACACAACATTAGGGGAGATTTCCTTCCCGTACTTCTTGGTTAGCCAGGAGGTATTCTACAGTTCACAGTTTCTTGGTAAACCCTTTTTCCTAGCATTACCCTTTTACTTTGTTTTTTTTTTGGTTAAAATAAATCAGTAATCGTGGAAGAACAAAATAATTTTCCCTGTTGTTCACGTAGATTATATTTAAAACCACCTTTACCACCAGAAGTTACTTCTGGTAAGCGAAGGAAATCATGATTTTCTGAATCAAGTACAATTTGTACCTATCATGAAAAATCATTTTCGCACAAACTAGAGTTAGCTCAAGTTTTTTTTACACATCCTGGTTCATTACTATTGTTGAAATGGAGTCTTCAAAGCTACCCATGGTCATGATCCATCCAATCAGTGAGACCATACCTCCTGGACCCGACGTTGTTCAACCAAAAACTGATCCAGATCCTGTCTCTTCTTTGCTAGAACATCTGAATCTAGAAGTTGAACAACCGACAGTTGTTCCTCCCTTGGTCATTCCACAAATTTTTGTAGCCATTGAGTCTCCTATATCACATAGTCAACTACCTGAAATATACATTGGGTCTGACTGTGAAATACTTCCACCTGGTTTAATTGCGATTCAAGAAATCCCACAAGACGAGACACCTTTAACTCCAACCCATTTTTGGGAGGACCTTTACTTGTACGAGTCTTTTCTTCAATCGTTTCCATCTAATTTTATTGATATTGTTCCCATTCAAACTCCCGTTGATTCTAAAGGGTATAAATTTGGTCATGCAACCATGCCTGAACCAACATCTTCGGTTGGGCCAGCTGTTCCAATTACATCAGCTCTTGCCCTCACTACACCGTCAATGTTCAAAACTTCACCAGAGTCATATTTTCATGGAGGCCCTATGGTCCTATCAGGTTATAAATCATTATCTGGAATTTACTCTCGTGCATCTTCAATACCATGGTCTTTACTAATGTCATCATCCAGTATTTTAACTGGTAATCCTATAGTTAGTACTGAATGGCTTGATTCTTTATACACATCATCAAGGCAATATCAAGCCGGTCCTTCTGGGTCTATTCCGTTAAGTACCATAAAAAATGGACTCCCATCATTTGGAGAGCAATATTTTCTGTCTTATTATCCTCCTCATGCTGGGGGGAAACCTTTGGTCACCCAATATGACAGTACTCCGTCACTTTTTGGTCAACCTACTGTTGAAAAGAGTGTTTTTCAATGGCAACCCACTCTACCTATCCAACCACAAATGGTTGTACACTCGTATCAACCAGTTCAACCTGTTACACCCACATCATTACTGCTTGTCAATTCATCTTTACAGAATCAAAATATTGTACATCAACCTTATCAACCGAGTCCTTCAACTCAATACCATCAAATGTTGGGTCCACTGACTCCAAAAATTTGGTTAATTTACAACAACTTGTATCCAGAATCATTTATTCACAAGCTTGTTTACCATTTTATGGGATGTCGTAATCGCAACCTGGTTATACATATCAACCGAATCCAAGTTATCCTAATTTTGGTTATAACATTGGTGGACAGACCCCTTGGAAACCTTAGGAGAAAATTCCTCAAAATTCATTTTAACAAGTATCATATCCAGGTTTTGGTCAACAGAATCCTCAAGTGTTTGCTTTTCAAAACAACCCCTATCTAGGTTACCAGCAGCAAATTCCTTATGTTGGTGCTCAAAGGCCTGTTTTGTAGAAATTTGCTGAATAATGAATAATTATCCACCGAGATTATCCTGATCACATATCAATTCGAATTCATATGCAACACATAATCTCTTCCACTCAGATCATCACACATGCGGAAAATAAACAAGCGGTATGCGATCAAACAATCATCAAAATATCACACACATTACACAGTATGTATGGGGAAAGCTTATAGCTGAAAACCCCTCAGCTATTGTGTATATTATAATGGAGAGAACATGTAACAATCTCAGTACAATACTCCTCACAAGTACCAGTACTTTCTCATAAAGTTACACACAAACTAGCTTGGTTTTGAACAGGTCACTGGTTCAAAACTCATCCACTAATTGTCTGCCTCTATTGCGCAATCAAGGCTGGTCTAATGAGAGATCCAAGGTTCGAATCTCCTTGGCTTGACAACGCAATCATCATGGGAAATTCCTCTAAGTGTGGTGCAAATCTCATGCACAACTGATGTCGCAACTGATAGCTATCTCAACCCTTTCATCTACCTCTTTCACTGGTCTCCACTGAACTGTCCATGCACTGTAGTGAACTGATGTGTTCTTGAGTTGAATCATGAGTTAATAATTAGTGAATTAAATAATATTTAATTCACTCCACTCATTACTAGTTGATTAGCTAGTTAAACTAATCTCAACCAGTTCAACTAAGTTAAACCGAACACAACTCCACCAACTGTCTCATCAACTCCACCAAACTTCTGCCACTGAAGTCCTAACTGAAGTCAACCATGCATGAACTCACCAAACCCCTAGGAATAGCGTAATTCCTCTGTCAGATGCATGAGCCACTTCTGTAGCTCGAACTGAAGTGCTCCAAGAGAGTAAACTAAAGTTTAGAGTCCAAATATTATTAAGGGTAAATAATATTTGACTTCCCTATTTTTAGGATAGGCAGTCTAAAAATAGACTTCGACCTAAATTTCTAAAAATAGAGGTCCATATATTTTTACCAACATGAGAAATAATCCAAGAATAACATACTGCAACCCCTGGACCATGTTCCATATGTCTAAAAATAGACATAGTCTAAAAATAGACTTTGCGCCAAAAATAGCCTGCAGGCCCACTGTAGGCTCCGAGTGCAACCCGAACAATCCGACAAGGATCTTCCTCATCCAAATAGCCTCGCATGCAGCCAAGCTAGCTTCCATGTACTCGGCCTCTGCTGAACTAAGTGCCACGGATCTCTGTTTCCTGTTGTACCAGGAAACTGTTGTTAATCCAATGCTGAAAATACCTCCAGATGTGCTCTTCCAGTCCGTTGGGCTCCCTGCCCAATCTGCATCCGTGAAGCCAGAAAGCCTCACCTCATCCTCCTGTCTATAACACATACCATATCCTAATGTGCCACTAAGATAACGCAATACATGCTTGCCTGCCTTCCAGTAGAGCTTGGTAGGCTTAACCATAGCTTGCGAAAGCTGGTTAACAACATAGCATATATCGGGTCGTGTATTGACCAGATACATAAGCGACCCCACCAACTGTCGATAGACAGTGGTATCCACTACCTCCGCTGAAGTAGCATCCTCCTTCCTCCAACCACCAGGAAGAGGAGTGTCAACAGGCTTGCAGCCTTGCATGTTGAACCTCTCCAGAATCTCCCGGGCATACTTGCCCTGAGAAACAAACAGTCCTCCACTGCGCTGCCAAATCTCCAATCCGAGGAAATAATGAAGGATGCCCAGGTCCTTCATCTCAAACTCTCGTGCAAGATCCTCCTTGCATGAAAGTATCAACTGCTCGTCGCCAGTCAAAATCAGATCATCTACATACAGTACGATGATCAACAGCTTCCCCTCCACCACAATCTGGTACAGGTTTGGATCCGCCTCACTCTTGGAGAATCCAAGCCCGGTGAAATAGCTGTCTATCCGAGTGTACCAAGCACGAGGTGCTTGCTTCAGCCCGTACAGTGCTCTCTTGAGTCGGCACACATGCGACTCACTGCTGAAGATCTCAAAACCTTCAGACTGCTCTATGTACACCTCCTCCTCAATAACTCCATTGAGGAACGCAGTCTTCACATCCATCTGATGAATGTGCCACCCCATCTGCGCTGAGAGAGCAAGGATCATCCGTATGGAAGAGTACCTTGCGACAGGTGCAAAGGTCTCCTCATAATCGATCCCCTCGATCTGTGAGAAGCCACGGGCGACAAATCTCGCCTTGTACTTCTCCACACTCCCGTCAGCCACCTGCTTCACTTTGTAGATCCATCGCGAACCCACCACTGATTTCCCCTCCGGTCTTAGGACAATCTCCCATGCACTGTTCCTGACGATCGAATCATATTCTTCGATCATGGCATCAACCCATGCGGGTTCCTCCACAGCTTCCTCAAAAGAGGATGGCTCCATCACGACACATTGACTCACAAGAGCCATGTATCCAGTGTACCGATCCAGTGACTGTCTCTGTCTGCGCTGTGCTGTAGGTGGTCCTACAACCTTCTCTGCATCCCGAGCCAGTCGCTCAGCTTCTGTAGTGCGCATGCGCCCTCTGATGGTTGGCACTGCATGGGTGGTTTCTTCCACCTCTTGAACTTCCTCTTGTGGCTGATCCACATCTGGAAGCTCCTCCGTAGGAACTAACAGCTCCTCATCTGCATGCAAGTGTAGCTCCCTCTCAAGCGAACACTGCATGGCTTTCTCCTCCTGAAATTTTATATCCCGTCGCACAACAGTCTTTCGACTGTCTGACAAATACACCCGATAGTTGTGAGGTGTGTCAGTGTACCCCACAAATATTCCAACCTCAGCAGTTGGATCCAGCTTCCTTCTCGCATCCTTCGTCACATGCATGTAGACAGGAGAACCAAAAATCCGCAAATGGGAAATATCAGGCCTCTTGCCAGAATAAGCCTCCTACGGTGTACTCATGCCAAGAACCTTGTGAGGACAACGGTTCTGCACATACACTGTTGTATTGCATGCCTCAGCCCACAAGTGAAGGGGTAGGCCCTGATCATGCAACATCGCCCGTGCAGCACCCACGATCGTTCTGTTCTTCCGCTCAGCCACCCCGTTCTGCTGTGGGTTATGGGGTGCGATGAGCTCTCTCCAAATCCCTTCTGCGCTGCAAAAGTCTTTGAATTCAGCCGAGATGAATTCACCACCATTGTCGCTCCTAAGAGCCTTCACCTTCTTCCCCGATTCCTTCTCGACCAGTGCTTTGAACTCACAGAACTTAGAGTATGTCTCGCTCTTCTTCTGCATGAAGAAGATCCAGCACTTCCGAGAGAAATCATCAACAAAGATCACATAGTACTTGTGCTTTGCTATCGAAGCTACAGAGAAAGAACCACACACGTCTGTGTGAACTCTCTCAAGGATCGTCGTGGCGTGACTATCCTTCTCGTGAAAGGTGGCTTTCACATACTTCCCCAAGGTACACCCCTTGCACTGATCTGACTGCGCAAGAGTGCCCTTAGGAAGCCCAGTAGAAATATGCTGCAGTATCTTCAAAGCTCCATGGTGAAGGTGGCCCAATCTCCTGTGCCACGGTTCGCCCTCATCATCCCGGCTCACCACTTCTCCTGCCTTGCATGCCATTGCTGCGCAGCCATCTACTTGCAACTGATAAAGGTTCTTGACTCGAACCCCTATCTTCCGGGTCTCACCAGTAGTCTTACTGCGCAGGAAGGCTTTTCCTTCACTGAAGACCACATCATACCCCTTGTCTTCCAACATTGCCACAGAGATCAGGTTCTTCATCAATCCTGGAACATGCAAAACTTCCTTCAATATGAAAGGTTTACCAGACTCCCTCTCAAAGGAAATGGTACCGATACCAGTCGCACTGTATCTACCATCATCGCCCATCTCGATGTGCACTCCAAGATCTTTTTCCTCCAGATCTGAAAACAGATCTCGATCTCCCGTCATGTGGAATGATGCACCACTGTCCAAGAACCAAACTGATCCCGCCACACTTGAAACAAAGCATGCGATCAGCGAAAATTCAAGCTCGAACTGCGAGGCCAAAGCCTCTCCATCTGCAGATCTTCCCGCTTGCTTATTTTTCTTCTTCTGTGGACAATTTGTGGCATAATGTCTGTGCTGGTGACAGTGAAAACACTTCACCTTAGACATGTCTTGCTTCTTTCCCTTTGCACCGGAATGAGAAGTTTTCTTGCTCTTCCCCTTCTTTTCTTTGGCTGCCAAAGCGCAATTTTCTTCATCAGGTACCTTTGATGAAGATCCATCTCTGGTAGTCCTCCTTATCTCCTCCTGCATGAGATCCGCCCAAAGGCGCTCCCATCCCGGCAACTTCTCCTGACCATTGACACTATCTTGATATGAATGCCAAGCCTTTGGAAGACCAAGGAGAGCCAGGTCTACCATGTCCTCTTCTTCGACAGTCACCCCCACACTTCCCAGCTCATCTCTGCATTGAGTGAACTTCGTGAGGTATTTGGCGATACTGTTGCCTTTCTCCATCTTGATGTTTCTGAGCTTATCCTTGAGTGCCAGCTTCCTTTGGTCGCTCTTACTCTGGAATAGATCTGTCAATTCTTTCCACATTAAATATGGAGAAGCTTTTCCATGCAGGCTGGATACAATATGATCCTTGACGCCCTCCAACAGAATCCTTTGACATTTCGCCATCTTCTTTTGCCAAGCTTTGACTTCAGCAGGATCAGTGGGCTTTTGGAAATCTGTATCTATGAACTCCTTCACTCCATTATCTTCTAATACTGCCTCCATGCGATCTTTCCATGCAACATAATTCGAACTGCCTTCAAGAGCATATTCGAGTCGCAAACCGTTGAAAGACATTTTCAACTCTGGCACCAAGAAAAAAAACAGCTGCAAAATTCGAATTCCAACTCAAAGCTCAACCGCTCTTGATCTGTGAGAACAAATTATTTCTAGCACAGAGATCGACTGCAGGGGAATTTACTGGATGTATCACCTTTCAAAGGAAAGGATGGATCCAGAGGCTACCTGGCCCGCATGCAGACTCTGTCTACCGAAATAAGTTTGTAATCACTGTGATGATCAATCTCTGCTTCAATAGCTCCGATACCATGTAGAGATTTGCTGAATAATGAATAATTATCCACCGAGATTATCCTGATCACATATCAATTCTAATTCTTATGCAACACATAATCTCTTCCACTCAGATCATCACACATGCGGAAAATAAACAAGCGGTATGCGATCAAACAATCATCAAAACATCACACACATTACACAGTATTTATGGGGAAAGCGTATAGCTAAAAACCCCTCAGCTATTGTGTATATTATAATGGAGAGAACATGTAACAATCTCAGTACAATACTCCTCACAAGTACTCAGTACTTTCTCATAAAGTTACACACAAACTAGCTTGGTTTTGAACAGGTCACTGGTTCAAAACTCATCCACTAATTGCCTGCCTCTATTGCGCAATCAAGGCTGGTATAATGAGAGATCCAAGGTTCGAATATCATTGGCTTGACAACACAATCATCATGGGAAATTCCTCCAAGTGTGGTGCAAATCTCATGCACAACTGATGTCGCAACTGATAGCTATCTCAACCCTTTCATCTACCTCTTTCACTGGTCTCCACTGAACTGTCCATGCACTGTAGTGAACTGATGTGTTATTGAGTTGAATCATGAGTTATAATTAGTGAATTAAATAATATTTAATTCACTCCACTCATTACTAGTTGATTAGCTAGTTAAACTAATCTCAACCAGTTCAACTAAGTTAAACCGAACACAACTCCACCAACTGTCCCATCAACTCCACCAAAATTCTGCCACTAAAGTCCTAACTGAAGTCAACCATGCATGACCTCACCAAACCCCTAGGAATAGCATAATTCCTCTTTCAGATGCATGAGCCACTTCTGTAGCTCGAATTGAAGTGCTCCAAGAGAGTAAACTGAAGTTTAGAGTCCAAATATTATTAAGGGTAAATAATATTTGACTTTTCTATTTTTAGGATAGGCAGTCTAAAAATAGACTTCGACCTAAATGTATAAAAATAGAGGTCCATATATTTTTACCAACATGACCAATACTCCAAGAATAACATACTGCAACCCTTGGACCATGCTCCATATGTCTAAAAATAGACATAGTCTAAAAATAGACTTTGCGCCAAAAATAGCCTGCAGGCCCACTTAGTGAAGGCGACTTCATTTCACTAAGCTCCATCATCTTGCTGCATTTTCAACATGTTTTTCAAGCAATTCCATCTTACCATGGATATGCACAATCTGACGTTAATAGACAGTTTCCTTTTGTTGCAACTTTAGATTTACCAAATTTAAATCGGTTAAATAATGATCCAATCAACTATGCTCCTTGGTGGCCGATGATACCCCATAAATTACCTTCAGATATTCCTAATTTCATTGGAAACACTGGAGAATATCCATCGACTCATGTCATGACTTATCATTTATGGTGTTCATCAAACTCCTTGAATGATGATTCTGTTCGACTATGTCTTTTCCAGTGTACGCTCACAGGTCCGGCTGCAAAATGGCACATTGAGTTACCTAGAGCTTCTTTTGAAAATTTCACTACCCTAAATACTATCTTTTTGACTCATTTCTAGTTACCTATTAGATATGAAACTGGAACAGAACTCTTGACTAATTTCAAACAGACTAATTCTAATCACATCTTTGATCATATTCATGAGTGGCACCATCGTCGTCGAATGGTTAAGACATTTATTTCGGATCAACTCCTTGCTGAATGGTTCATAAGTCCCTGTTACCATCTATAACTCAAGATGTGGCTAAGGGTGGCATTGTCACAAAAGAGCAATTTATCGCTCGTGCCCAATATTTAGAGTTGATTTACACTCAGTCTGGCATGCTCTATGAAAAAATTCCCAACGCGACGAGATATAATTTTAATGTTCCTCCTCAATTAAAGGACTCTCATGCCAGAGATGGCTTGATAGACAATGCAAGCACACACCACACTACTACATCTGATCCTGCTCCTGCTTCCAAAATTAATGTCGTCTCGTTTGACAAAGGAAAAAGTGACAAGCAACCTGGAAGTAATAAAAGGGGGAAATCAAAGAAAAAGCAAACTTCTAACCCGTAGGAAAAGATCATCTGATCAATCGTCTAGACCTCAGAAACCTCATTATCCATGAATAATTTGTAATGAGGAAAATTTTTTTAGGGATTGTCCTCACTACGATGAAGTCTCAAAAATCATCAAGACTTCTCATGCATCAGATGTGTTGACAGATCCATTTCCAAATCCTGACACTAATTTGGTTGCTAGGGATCTAGCTCCTAGTTCCCAATTGTTAATGTTATCTGTCACAAAACCTTCAACAAATATTTTTGTGTCAATGCGTAATAAATATTATGGTAGTCAGCCACTGATAAACTAACTACCTCGACTATGAATCTATCTACCGAATCAATACTGCCTACTGTTATTCCTAAATTGACAATCAAGCCACAAAAGGGAGTAATTAAAAAATCAACATATAATCCTCGAACAAGAGCTGCAAAAAATTATAATATAGTTGAATATTTGGCTCAATCCCCTTCATCTATGTCTGCTCTTGAGGTATTACAAAATTGTCCCTCCCAAAAACAGGCTTTATTGTTGACTATTGGTGGAATTGATCTGAATGATTCTAATCTTGTCGTCTTTAATCATACGGGCTACGTTCCGCAACTACCAGCTGAATTGGAATTCTCCATACAAGTAAATGTTCTCAATCACCTTGTTCATCGCACTATTATTGATGAGGTAGCATCTACATGCATTATGTCTCTAAATTTTTGGAAGTCACTTGGTTTTCCACGCTTATCAAAATCATCAACAACGTTGAAGGCTTTTGATGGACGAACATATAAACCTTGTGGTATTATTAATAACTTGCATGTCAAACTAGGGGGAAAAACAGTGAATGTTGATGTCGAGGTTGTTGACGGACCCTTTGACTATAATAATCTACTTGGAAGGCCATGGGTATATGCGATGACTGCAATTGTTTCTACATACTTTATAATGATCACATTTTCACATAAAGGTACAATCACAGTCATTAATCAGTTATCCTTCTTTGCCTCTGCTTCGCAGGTAACTGGAAGCGTTCAGTTCGTTCACATACCCCAACTAGAAATTTAGAACATTGGTGTAGGACTCTTAAGGGATTCCACTCTCATGGGAACCTTTGCATTACCGCATCCCGCGACATCGACATAAATTGCAAGTATACGGACCTGCTAAATGATCTCTTGCACTCTATCTGGCTTAAGGGAGAGTACTGGTGATTTTGATATTACTACGTTGAATGAATTTTTACCGCCCAACCCTATTGAGCTCGCATAACAATCAATCTATCTAGCTTGGACAGAAAATCTGAAATCAGCGTCACTGAGTGTTTGGGTTGATCGTTCGTTAGATTTTGGTACTCCATCTGATCCAATTTCCTCAATGTTTTTGACAAATGAAAATATTTTGGAAGTTATGATGTCAAAAGGAGAACCATGGGAAGATTATCACCATCATTCCCATCTTCCTGATTATGAAGAAAACAATCTTAGTGAACTATATCACCCATCAATCAAAAATTTCTTTTCAAATTCTTTACCAATTAATGAAATCAATTCTGAGCGAAATCTATCAAATATTGAAGAAACCATTTCTATCGATATTTCGACCAAACCTGGCGTTGTAGAAAATATTCATGTTGGTATATCTTGTTCTCCATCAAAACTCGAATCATCTCTCTCTCTATTTCGTGACTTCCATGATGTATTTTCTTGGTATTACGAGGAAATGCGAGGCATAGATGCTAATATAGTTGAACACACTATTAATATGTATCCTGATGTCAAATCGTTCCGTCAACGGCTTCGTCCTATTCATCCAAAGAAAGCCGCTGCCATCAAAGAAGAAGTTGAAAAACTTGTGTGTGCTAGTTTCATTTACCCTGTTCCACTAACTGAGTGGGTTTCCAATATCGTTGCTGTCATGAAAACAAAAGGAACTATTAGAGTGTGCATCTATTATTGGGACGTTAATTATGCTTGTCCAAAAGACAAATATCCTACTCCCTTTATCGACCAGATTATTGATGATTGTGTTGGCTGCGAAATATTTTCATTCATGGATGGATTTTTCAGCTATAATCAAATCAATATATGCCCAGAGGATAAACATAGGACATCATTCATCTATCCATAGGGCACATTTGCTTATAGGAAAATTCCATTTGGTTTAAAGAATGTTGGGGAAACTTTTCAGAGATTAATGTATTATGCTTTCAATGACATCCAGCACATTGTCCAACCATATCTAGATGATTTACTAGCGCATTCACAAAATTGGATTGATCACCCAATGCATTTTAGAGCCATTTTCTTATGTTTCCGACACTAAAAAATGCGCCTCAATCAACATAGTGTGTTTTGTGTTGGTTCTGTTCATTTTCTTGGATTCATAGTCTCAAAAGAAGGAATTCGAATAGACCCATTGAAAGTTCAGGCCATTCTTGATTTTCTTGCACCATCAAATTTACTTCAGATACAGAAAATTCAAGGAAAGGATAACTTCATAAGAAGGTTCATTCCAAACTATGCCAAAATGGCCAAAGGATTTACTCGACTCTAGATAAAGGGGGTTCCCTTCCATTGGGACCAAGTTGCACAAGCTTCTTTTGATGTTTTCAAGTATAATCTTATCCGAGCGTCATTAATGTATCCTCCTAATTATCAAAAATATTATTTCTTATATATTATCGTGGCTGAAACGACCATTGCTATGGTATTGGTCCAAGTACAAGATAGAATTGAACATCCAATCTATTATTTGAGTCATAATATCAATGATACGGAAGTTAAGTACTCATACGTAGAAAAGCTTTCCTTGGAAGTTGTTCAAGATGTCCAAAGACTTCGCCATTATATCCTGTTCCGAAAAACCACTATAGTTTCAGATTGAAAACCCATGACTTATATCTTATCACGTCAATCGCCAGGGGAGAATATTCAAAATGGATTGTCATTTTGTAGAAATTTGATTTGAAATTCATCAAATCCAAGTTAAAGAAGTCTTTATTTTTAGCTGAGATTCTTTGTGACCTTCCCTCTGATAGTACTGCAACTACGTTAGAACCATCAATTCCTAGCGAGTCTCTGTCTCTGATTGGATCATCTGATCCTTCGTATGGAGATTTCATCATTTATCTCCGAACTCAAACTTTTTGACCCGATACCTCTCGCTCTGAACATTGACATGTTCGATACCAATCCAAAGATTATCGGATTGTCGGCGATACACTTTATCGTCGTGGTGTCAATACCATTTTAAGGAGGTGCCTCACTCATGAGGAGGCCGAAAAAGTGCTAAATTATTGTCATGTTGGGGCTTGTGGTGGACATTTATCTGGATGTGCTACTGCGCAGAAGATACTCCGTGCCGGTTACTTTTGGCCTACTATATTTTGATATTGCATCCTCGCGGTTAGAAGTTGTCATGCGTGCTAGATTTTTTATAGTAAAATCTGCAAACCGCTAGTGCAAGTGCATCATGTTGTCTCTGTGGGACCATTTTCAAAATGGGGTATTGACTTCATGACCTGTAACCCTCATTCGTCTGGGGGGCATGGTTATATTACTGTCGCAGTCGACTATTTTACCAAATGGGCCGAAGTGATGCCGACATTCAACAACACAGGACAAAAAACTACATTTTTTTTCTTTAATCATGTTATTTCACGTTTTGGGGTCCCACGGGCTATAGTTACAGATCATGGGAAGCATTTTTGCAACCACATGATGTCTGAATTGAATGCTAAGTTAGGATTGTCACATGATAATTCTACTCCTTATTACCCACAATCAAATGGAAAAATTGAGGCTATCAACAAGATTCTTAAACGTATGCTTCAACGAATGATAGGAGTTCGTAAAATAAACTGGCATTTGATCCTGTACTTTTCCTTATGGGCATATCGAACCTCGGTGAGAAATGCAACTAGATTTACTCCTTTTCAATTGGTCTATGGTCTAAAATCTATATTACCTATCCAATGTGAAATGTCGTCGTTAAAACTCACAATAAACTTGTTACCTGACACCTCAGAAGAATAAGCGCATGTCCTTAACCTCATCCATCTTGATGAAATGTGTTGTGAAGCCCAACGAAGCACATAAGAGACGTATAAAGGCACAATACGAAAAAAAATTCCAGCCTCGCATTTTTTCAGAGGGTGACTTGGTCCTTCTATACGATCAAGAAGTTGATGTAATAGGTATAGGGAAATTTGAGCCATTATGTCATGGCCCCTATATTGTCAAAAGAGTTCTTGCTAAGGGTTCCTATGAGTTGGTTTATTACGATGGAATTCCGTTGGCGCAGCCTAGAAATGGGTTGTATTTGAAACATTACTATGCTTAATCATGAGCGTAGTAATTTTTTGTATTATATTGTATATATATGCTGTTGATTTGCATTCACTATCTTAATTTGTTTTTAGAGTTTTCTTGATGTTAGTAATCCAATTTACATTTCATCGCAGATGTCTGAATCTTTAGAACCATTTGTTGGATATGCTAATAGTGCTAGTCGTAGTACGCAGAATCTATCCTCTGCAGTGTGGGCCATTTTCACTCCGAAGGACGAGTTAGTGAGTTTTCAAGGGATTTGTATTGGTAGGTCGAAAAACAATATCGCTTAATATAGCACGTTGATCGAAATTATCTATGATGCCATTTCATTTGGTATTAACCGCATAATCATAAGTTTATACTCACAACTTGTGGTATTACAACTTACTAGTGTTTATACTATTAGAAATCCAACAATACATAGATTGTTCCTAAGAGTTCGACCTTTGGAAAGACATTTTGATTTTATTCAATATCAACACATTTCCAAAAATTTGAACACATTGACTGATTCATTAACTAATCAAGTTTTAGGCATAAATTTGCAACATATGTAAAGAAAACATTCACATCATTAAATCAGATTGCACACTAAACATAGGAAAAACTCTGAGAACATATAGATATATAGTTATATGTTTTTACAATATTTGTGCCCAAGACACATTGGTCATCTAACCTCAAAATGTATACAAAATGTCACAAGTAAACTAGTGATGCTCGTGATAATATGCTATAGATCTAGCTATCCTATGAAGTAACCACATCCAGCAGTTACGAACCCCAATAGTGTGTCATTACAGTCGCATGGGTAACTCTTCGATTCAACAATCTGGAATCTTGAAGGTCAACCCCTCTATGTGCTGTCGAAGCTCAGCCAGAATCTCAGCCATATCAATATCTTGAAGGAATTCTCTCCCGACAGCCCTCTCCGTTGGCGCATCTTCTTCGCGCTCTAGTTCTTCTACTGGTTGAACACAACCAACATCTGCATTACATCAAACATTTAGTTTAGTCTTTGGAAAACATAAAAAATACAAAAAAAATTTATAAACCTTAGGAAAATAAAATACATGGTCAAAACATTCTTACCCATTGCACCCCACTGAGTGCCTTCTGGTAATGCTAAATCTGGATCTCCTCAGAAATCAACGCCTACGTATGCATACTCATCGATGGCGACAATATGTCACCGGAACCAGGTGAAGAAGGCATTCGATAACACAATGGTAGATTGGCCCGCATGTCGATCCATGAGTTCTACCCATCTCTGCATCCGAGTATCTATAGGACTAGCTATATCCAGTGTCACATGTTGTGTCTGCATCAGTGGAATTCGTTCTAAAGAAAAGGGTATAAGGATTGAACCATAACTGAAATTCTTCTTCCTTCCTCCTTTTGCTTGTTTAGTTGTTCCTTTATCAGATAAAGAACATATTCAAACCAGTTGAAGACTATTGTCTCTAAGCACTCTAGTGCGTACTACATATATGACCTATTCGCTACATGTAGTGTAACAGTGCCGGCAAGTTTAGCAATCTTGAAAAGGATAGTTCTCAAAGGAAAATATCTAACATCCCGGATGTTTATCTTTCCATATTTTCTTGGCTCTACACCTGGATAGCAATGCTGTAGAATATAACATCTCACAGTCTCCCCTCCAACAATAGACCCTGAGAGTGAAATAGGCAAGCCTCTCCTTGAAAAACCTGTGAGAAAGTATACATCCTCGACTGTTATGGGAACCACTTGGTTCTTAATATGAAATGCCTCAATAGTTGGATCCCATGCTCAAAATAAGAACTCCAAGGGTTATATTTGTTGTCTCATCCCTGACAACCTGAAGTACTTGAGAAGTCCACAATCTCTTAGGGCTCTTACTGTACCCGGATCATTTAGGGAAATCATATCATGTTCTTCATGTTCTCTTTCCCTCCATGTAATTTTCATTGTAATCTGATGGAAACCTGAAATACAACCATAAGATCCATTAGATTCCATTCATTGCAAAAAACTAGCCAAATTTTGACCATAATATGAAAACCAAAAATTTATATTATGCCCAGTGCACTCCCTAACAAGAGACAGTGCGTTGCATGTGCAAGTAGCCTTCACTGTACTTGCTATGCAATGTAGGTTTCGACATTCAAGGGTGCGTTGCCCTCTTTTTGGGTAGAATCTACCCTAGGGGCCTTAAAACCATGAAAATTTGCAGAATTTGGAAATGAAATGAATACGAAAGGAAAGAGGATGTTCATGGCACTAACCTGGATCAAACAGAACTGAAATCCGTCCACATAAACAATCACAATCAACAGCTGAAGTTCGGGGGAAATTTCAGGATCAGAGCTCCAAAACGCAAATGGTAACTACGGAATGGTAAAAATGAAAAGTGAAACTACTTTTAATATTCATTTAATTATTTTCATGTTATATTTATTGCTATTACTATAGTTTTATTATGTTTTTATCAAGAAACAAGTATTTTTAATCCATTTGATGTTACTCTGAAACAGGTCTTACAACTGACGAACAAATTAGTCATGCAAATTTATTTCAAGAATGATTTGACACAAAGATACTCCAAGTGGATATCAGTGGCCACCTAACTATTCCATTTGGACCCACACCATCAATTCTTGTAGCTTTTCACATTCATCACAACTTACTATTTTTAGCAGGTTTTCGGGTCCTCCACTCCCAGGGCCGTTTTGGCGCCTTAATGATCCAGGTGGACATTGGTGGCCACCCACCTATTCCATTTTAACCCCCACCATCATTTCTTTTAGTTTTTAAGTTTAAGAACAACTTACTATTTTTAGCAATTTTTTGGGTCTTGAACTTCCGGAGCCGTTTTGAGGCCCTAAACGACATTTTTTGGGCATTGTTTGTTTGGAAAATATGATTCCATTTCAAAATTGATATTCATGACATCTGTTTTAGTTCTCGGGTAGATATTTCTAATGATGTATCATACGCATCAAACGAAGATTGTATGCTGAATTTACATCCTCGAGAAGTTGAAACTCCAATTTACCCAAACGGGGCACACAGTTTTGGCTCTTCATCTCCTAGGGTTAGGTTTTTAGACGTTTAGAGATCTCCATTGTTTCTCAATAATAAATAGGCCCTTGAGCCTCATTGTAACACAGTTTATAGGTCTGTAGCCGCCACATCTCTTCTCAGAGATTCACTACCAGCACCCTCGCTATTTTATTTATATTATGTCTGTAAGCATATTTCTGTTATTTAATATTAATGAAATGAGGCATTATTTCTATTGCATCTTTATTTTTATGGTTATTTCTATATTATGTTGCATTCCTGCATAAATCCAGATCAGTGGTATCAGAGGGGTCTGCTCTTTCTTTGTTTTTCTTTGCATGTCCCCAATGCGGTCAGGGTATAAGGAGTTAGGGCTCGATCTAGTTGAACCCTTGCAAGATCAGGGAGTAGGAGATCCTATCAAAATATTTCTTGAGGAGGCCCTCGAGAAACAAAGGAACGCAATGATGGATAAATTTGCTCAGATCCTTCAATGACTTCCCACCTACAGCACATCTGCATCCATTAGCCACTTTGGAGGCGCCACTCCCTTCAAAGTACAGATAAAATTTGACATTCCTCTATTTGAAGGAAAAATAGATGTAGATGCCATAGATAGATGGTTGAATTTGCTGGAAGGGTATTTCTTGGTCCATGATTTCTCTGACCGAGAAAATATTATTTTTTCACTCCTCAAAGCCACCCCCCATGTCAAAGACTGGTGGGAAACCTATTGCGAGCGAGAGGATGAAGGGGAACCCTCAACCACATCGAATTCATTCCGAGACGGCATCAAAGAAAAATATTACCCCGTGGGGAGAGCTATGAGGACAAATATATCCAATGGACCACACAGCGGCAACAAAGGGATCAAGATGTGCAAGACCTTACGAATCTGTTCCATACCCTGCGCACAAAGTTGGGTATTAAAGATTCAGAGAGACATTTGGTGCTCAAGTACTGCGGCTGTATGCACAAACACATTCAAGAGGAAATGGATTTCCTTGACATTACATCGCTTGGCATGACATATCACTATGCCGCCAAGATCGAGTAGAAATTTAAGCAGAAGAAGTGACACTTTGGATCTGCGAATCTGAAAGGTGCCCTCGAACTGAAGAACAAAGGGCAAGGCCAAAGCAGTGCAACTCAAAAAAACGCCACAAATCCAAATAAGAACAAAGGGAAGTGTTGTGAATTTCATAACAGCCCCACTCAGCACAAACGAGTATCGGGCCAAACAGTCATTGGTGGCCAAACTAAAGGCACCTGAATCAGATGCATTTTCTGATCCTGAGTCAGAACCAGACAAAGGCAATGAAAAAGGGAAGAAAATCGTTGATTTAGATCCCAGTGCCATTGTTTCCACCACCAAGATCTAGAAGGAGGATCCAGAGGATCTAGAGGAAGAGGTGCGCCTCTTCCATTCGCAGATGTGGGTGAAGGGTTGTCCCCTGCAATTTATTGTCGATAGAAGAAGCCAAAAGAACCTCATTTTAGCAGAGGTCGTGAAGCGGCTTGACCTACCGACCATAGCACACCCGCAGCCATATACCATCAGGTGGCTCCACCCAGGGAGAGATCTCCGCATCCGCCAGCAGTGCCGCCTGCCATATAGTATCAAGCCATTCACGCATGAGGGACTGTGTGATGCTGCTCCTCTTGATGTAGCTAATGTATTATTGGGCCAACCATACTTGTGGAGGAAACATGCTGTGTATGAGTCTAGGCCTCGTGCTGTTGTTATTAGTTTGGGAAATAACTTGTACACGATACCGAAGGTAGTACCGCCTCCTGTCATCTCTTTGAATATTGCAAAACAACAGAGTAAGATTGTTTCCCAAACCAGGAAATTTATTTTCCTTACAGCTTACTCACAGGGAAAGAAGAATATTGTGGTCACAACCTTGAAAAAGTGCTCCCCTGCACGGCTGCAACAGATGGATAAAGTCATGAAGGAATATGAGGAAATTTTCTCCTCACTCACACAGGTTCCTCTACACTGTCAGGAAAGCACTCCATTGATCTGACCCCCGACGCACTGTTGCTTGATGTTTCCATACCTCATGCGACTACAGAGATAAAATCCACACATGTACTGTCGGAGGCTGATAAAGAACCCAAATTTACTAACTGCATCCAGCATGTCCGCTCGCATGTCCATGACATCTTCAACAACAGAACATGCCTCATCTCATGGAGGATCTCAATAAAATGGGAACCATTGCTTCTTAAGGAGGGAGGAATGATCCGGGTGGATATCAGTGGCCACCTACCCATTCCATATGGACCCACAGCATCAATTCTTTTATCTTTTCACATTCAGCACAACTTACTATTTTTAGCAGGTTTTCGGGTCCTCCACTCCCGGAGCTGTTTTGGGGCCTTAATGATCTAGGTGGACATTGGTGGCCACCCAAATATTCCATTTGAACCCCCACCATCATTTCTTTCAATTTTTAAGTTGCAGAACAACTTACTATTTTTAGCAGTTTTCGAGTCCTAAGCTTCCAGAGCCGTTTTGAGGCCCTAAACGACGTTTTTTTGGCATCGTTTGTCCGATGAATATGATTTCATTCTAGAATTGATATTTGCAACAAAAATTGTAGTCCTTGGATAGATACTTCTGACTATGTATCATACGTATCAAACATAGATCGTATGCTGAAGTTACGTCCCCAGGAAGTTGAAACTTTAATTTACCCAAACGGGGCCCATAGTTTTGGCTCTTCATCTCCTAGGGTTAGTTTTTTAGACGTTTAGAGTTCTCCATTGTTTCTAAATAATAAATAGGCCCTCGAGCCTCATTGTAACATATTTTAGAGGTCTATAGCTGCCATATATCTTCTCAGAGATTCGCTACCATCACCCTAGCTATTTTATTTCCATTATGTCTGTAAACATATTTCTGTTATTTAATATCAATGAAATGAAGCATTATTTTCGTTGCATATCTATGTTTATGGTTATTTCTGTATTATGTTGCATTCCTGCATAAATATGGATCAGTAGTATCAGAGGGGTCTACTCTTTCTTTCTTTTTCTTTTCATGTCCCCAAATTGGTCAGGGTATAAGGAGTTAGGGCTCAATCTAGTTGAACCCTTGCAAGATCGGCCTCGCAAGCCCCGACGACCTCCCATGGCGGAACAAAAGAAAGACAAGGGAGCAGGAGATACTATCAAAATATTACTAGAGGAGGCCCTCGAGAAACAAAGGAATGAGATGATGGATAGATTTGCTCAAATCCTTCAACGACTGCCCACCTACAATGCATCTTCATCCAACAGCCACTATGGAGGCGCCGCTCCCTTCAAGGTACAGATAAAATTTAACATTCCTGTATTTGAAGGCCAAATAGATGTAGATGTCGTAGATAGATGGTTGAATTTTTTGGAAGGGTATTTCTCGGTCCGTGATTTCTCTGACCGAGAAAAGATTATTTTTTCACTCCTCAAAGCCGCCCCCCATGTCAAAGACTAGTGGGAAACCTACTGTAAGTGAGAGGAAGAAGTAGAAACCTCTCTATTATCAACCACACCCAATTGGAATTCATTCTGAGATGGCATCAAAGAACAATATTACCCCGTGGGGAGCTATGAGGACAAATACATCTAATGGACCATGCTGTGGCAACAAAGGGATCAAGATGTGCACGACCTTACGAATCTGCTCCATACCCTGCACACAAATTTGGGTATTAAATATTCAGAGAGACATTTGGTGCTCAAGTACCATGGCTTTCTGCACAAACACATTCGAGAGTAAATGGAGTTCCTCGAAATTACATCGCTTGGCACGGCATATCGCTATGCCACCAAGATCGAGCATAAATTTAAGCAGAAGAAGCGAGACTTTGGATATGCGAATCCGAAAGGTGCCCCCAAACTGAAGAACAAGGGGCAAGGCCAAAGGAGTGTGACTCAGAACAAAAACACAAATCTAAATAAGGACAAAGGGAAGTGGTGTGAATTTCATAATAGCCCCACTCACAACACAAATGAGTGTCGGGCGAAACAATCATTGGTGGCCGAACTAAAGTCACCTGAATTAGATGCATTTTGTGATCTCGAGTCAGAACTAGACAAAGGAAATGACAAAGGGAAGCAGCTCATTGATGCGGATCCCAGTGCCATTGTTGCCACCACCAAGATCTAGAGGGAGGATCCAGAGGATCTAGAGGAGGGGAGTGCCTCTTCCATTCGCAGATGTGGGTGAAGGGTTGTTCGCTGCAATTTATTGTCGATAGAGGAAGCCAAAATAACCTCATTTCAGCAGAGGTCATGAAGTGGCTTGGCCTACGAACCATAGCACACTTGCATTCGTATACCATCGGGTGGCTCCACCCAGGGAGAAATCTCTGCATCAGTTAGTAGTGCCACCTTTCATATAGTATCAAGCCATTCACAGATGAGGTATTTTGTGATGTTGCTCCTCTTGATGTAGCTAATGTACTATTGGGCCAACCATACTTGTGGAGGAAACATGTTGTGTATGAGTCCAGGCCTCGTCGTTTTGTTATTACTTTGGGAAATAACTTGTACAGGATACCGGAGGTAGTACCGCCTCCTGTCATCTCTTTGACTATTGCAAAACAATAGAGTAAGATTGTTTCCCAAACCAAGAAAATTATTTTCCTTACAACTCGTTCACAGGGAAAGAAGAATATTGTGGCCACAAGCTCGAAATAGGGCTCCCTTGCACAACTGCATCAGATGGAAAAAGTCATGAAGGAATATGAGGAAATTTTCTCCTCACTCACAGAGGTTCCTCTACACTGTCAGGACAAGCACTCCATTGATCTGACACCCGAAGCACCACTTCCTGATGTTGCCATACCTCATACGATTACACAGACAAAATCCACACATGGACTGTCGAAGGCTGATAAAGAAACCAAATTTACTAATTGCATCCAGCATGTCCGCTCGCAAGTCCATGACATCTTGGACAATAGAACGTGCCTCATCTCATGGAGGATCTCAATGCAATGGGGATCATTACTTCTTAAGGAGAGGGGAATGATCCAGGTGGATATCGATGGCCACCTATCTATTCCATTTGGACCCACACCATCAATTCTTGCAATTTTTCACATTCAGCACAACTTACTATTTTTAATAAGTTTTCTAGTCCTCCACTCTCGGAGCCATTTTGGGGCCTTAATGATCCAAGTGGACATTGGTGGCCACCCACCTATTCCATTTTAACCCTCGCCACCAGTTCTTTTAGTTTTTAAGTTGCATAACAACTTGCTATTTTTAGCAGTTTTTCGAGTCCTGAACTTCGGGAGCCGTTTTGAGGCCCTAAACGAAATTTTTTTGGCATCGTTTGTCTGAAAAATATGATTTCATTCTAGAATGAATATTCACAAGAAACATTGTAGTCCTCAAATAGATGTTTCTAACGATGTATCATATGTGCCAAACATAGATCGTATGCCAAAGTTACGTCCTTGGGAAGTTGAAACTCCAATTTACCCAAACGAGGCCCATAGTTTTGGCTCTTCATCTCCTAGGGTTAGGATTTTTAACGTTTAGAGTTCTCCATTGTTTCTCAATAATAAATAGTCCCTTGAGCCTCATTGTAACACAGTTCAGAGGTCTGTAGCCACCACATATCTTATCAGAGATTCTCTACCAGCACCCTAGCTATTTTATTTTTGTTATGTCTGTAAGCATATTTATGTTATTTGATATTAATGAAATGAAGAATTATTTCCATTGCATCTCTATGTTTATGTATATTTCTGTATTATGTGTGTGTTCCTGCATAAATCTGGATCAGCGGTATCAGAGGGGTCTTCTCTTTCTTTATTTTTCTTTGCATGTCCCCAACGCAGTCAGGGTATAAGGAGTTAGGGCTTGATCTAGTTGAACCCTTGCAAGATTAGCATCGCAAGCCCCGACGACCTCCCATGGTGGAAGAAAATAAACATGAGGGAGCAAGAGATCTTTTCAAAATATTTCTCGAGGAGGCCCTCGAGAAAAAAAGGAATGCGATCATGGATAAATTTTCTTAGATCCTTCAACGACTGCCCACCTATGGCGCATTTGCATCCAACAACCACTCTTGAGGCGCCACTCCCTTCAAGGTACAGATAAAATTTTACATTCCTATATTTGAAGGAAAAATAGATGTAGACATCATAGATATATGGTTGAATTTTATGGAAGGGTATTTCTCTGTCCATGATTTCTCTGACCGAGAAAAGATTATTTTTTCACTCCTCAAAACCGCCCCCCATGTCAAAGACTGGTGGGAAACCTACTGTGAGTGAGAGGATGAAGGGGAACCCTCTCTATTCTCGACCACACCCACTTGGAATTCATTCTGAGACGGCACCAAAGTACAATATTACCCCATGGCGATCTATGAGGACATATACATCCAATGGACCATGCTACAACAACAAAGGGATCAAGATGTGCACAACCTTACGAATCTGTTCCATACCCTACGCACAAAGTTGGGTATCAAAGATTCAGAGAGATATTTGGTGCTCAAGTACCACGACTTTCTACATGAACACATTCAAGAGGAAATGGAGTTCCTTGACATTACATCGGTTGGCACAGCATATCGCTATGTCGCCAAGATCGAGCAGAAATTTAATCAGAAGAAGCGAGACTTTGGATCTGCAAATCCGAAAGCAGTGCAACTCATAACAACACCACAAATCCAAATAAGGACAAAGGGAAGTGGTGTGCATTTGATAACAACCACACTCATAGCAAAAATGAGTGTCGTGCCAAACAGTCATTGGTGGCCAAACTAAAGGCACCTAAATCCGATGCATTTTCTGATCCTAAGTCAGAACCAGACAAAGGCAATGACAAAGGGAAGCAAATCATTGATGCAGATCTCAGTGCCATTGTTTCCACCACCAAGATCTAGAGGGAGGATCCAGAGGAGGGGGAGCGCCTCTTCCATTCGCAGATGTGGGTGAAGGGTTTTCCGTTGCAATTTCTTGTCGATACTGGAAGCCAAAAGAACTTCATTTCAGCAGAGGTCGTGAAGCGGCTTGGCCTACCGACCATAGCACACCCACAACCATATACCATCGGGTGGCTCCACCTAGGGAGAGATATCCACATCCACCAGATGTGCCGCCTTCCATACAGTATCAAGCCATTCACGGATGAGGTATTGTGTGATGTTGCTCCTCTTGATGTAGCTGATGTATTATTGGGCCAACCATACTTGTGGAGGAAACATGTTGTGTATGAGTCTAGGCCTCACGCTGTTGTTATTACTTTGGGAAATAACTTGTACAGGATACCAGAGGTAGTACTGCCTCCTATCATCTCTTTGACCATTGCAAAAAAAGGTAGTAATATTGTTTCCCAAACCAGGAATTTATTTTCCTTGCAACTCGCTCACAGGGAAAGAAGAATATTGTGGCCACAGCCTCAAAATAGGGCTCCCCTACATGGTTGCAGCAGATCGACAAAGTCATGAATGAATATGAGGAAATTTTCTCCTCACTCACAGAGGTTCCTCTATAATGTCAGGACAAGCACTCCATTGATCTAACCCCCGACTCACTGCTGCCTTATGTTGCCATACCTCATGCGACTACACAGACAAAATCCACACATGTATAGTCAGAGACTGATAAAGAAACCAAATTTACTAATTGCATAGTCCGCTCGCAGGTCCATGACATCTTCGACAACAGAATGTGCCTCATCTCATGGAGGATCTCAATGCAATGGGGACCATTTATTCTTAAGGAGGGAGGAATGATCCAGGTGGATATCGGTGGCCACCTACCTATTCCATTTGGACCCACACCATCAATTATTGCAGCTTTTCACATTCAACATAACTTACTATTTTTAGCAGGTTTTCGGGTCCTCCACTCCCGGAGCCGTTTTGGGGCCTTAATGATCTAGGTGGACATTGATGGCCACCCACCTATTCCATTTGAACCCCCACCATCAGTTCTTTCAGTTTTTAAGTTGTAGAACAACTTACTATTTTTAGCATTTTTTCGAGTCCTGAACTTCCAGAGCCGTTTCGAGGCCCTAAAGGACGTTTTTTTGGCATCGTTTGTCTGGCTAATATGATTTCATTTTGAAATTGATATTTGTAGCAATGGTTATATTCCTCGGATATATTTTTCTAACGATGTATCATATGCATCAAATAGAGATCGTATGCCGAAGTTACGTCCTCGCGAAGTTGAAACTCCAATTACCCAAATGGGGCCCATAGTTTTGGCTCTTCATCTCCTAAGGTTAGGTTTTTAGACGTTTAGAGTTCTCCATTGTTTCTCAATAATAAATAGGCCCTTGAGGCTCATTGTAACATAGTTCAAAGGTCTGTAGCCACCACATCTCTTATCAGAGATTCTCTACCAGCACCCTAGCTATTTTATTTTTGTTATGTCTGTAAGCATATTTATGTTATTTGATATTAATGAAATGAAGCATTATTTCTGTTGCATCTCTATGTTTATGGTTATTTCTGTATTATGTTGTGTTCCTGCATAAATTTGGATTAGTGGTATCAGAGGGGTCTGCTCTTTTTTTTTTTCTTTGCATGTCCCCAATGTGGTCAGGGTATAAGGAGTTAGGGCTCGATCTAGTTGAACCCTTGCAAGATTAGCCTCGCAAGCCCCGACGACCTCCCATGGTGGAAGAAAATAAACATGAGGGAGCAAGAGATCTTATCAAAATATTGCTTAAGGAGGCCCTCGAGAAAAAAAGGAATGCGATGATGGATAAATTTGCTTAGATCTTTCAACAACTGCCCACCTATGGTGCATCTGCATCCAACAGCCACTCTGGTGGCGCCACTCCCTTCAAGGTATAGATAAAATTTGACATTCCTGTATTTGAAGGCCAAATAGATGTAGACGTCATAGATAGATGGTTGAATTTGATGGAAGGTTATTTCTCTGTCCATGATTTCTCTGACCGAGAAAAGATTATTTTTTCACTCCTCAAAACTGCCCCCCATGTCAAAGATTGGTGGGAAACCTACTATGAGCGAGAGGACGAAGGGGAACCCTCTCTATTCTCGACCACACCCACTTGGAATTCATTCTGAGATGGCATCAAAGAACAATATTACCCCGTGGGGAGCTATGAGGAAATATACATCTAATGGACCACGCTGCAGCAACAAAGGGATCAAGATGTGCATGACCTTACGAATCTGTTCCATACCCTGCGCACAAAGTTGGGTATTAAATATTCAGAGAGACATTTGGTGCTCAAGTACCACGGCTGTCTGCATGAACCCATTCAAGAGGAAATGGATTTCCTCAACATTACATTGGTTGGCACGGCATATCGCTATGTCGCCAAGATCGACCATAAATTTAATCAGAAGAAGTGAGACTTTGGATCTGCGAATTCGAAAGGTGCCCCCGAACTGAAGAACAAGGGGCAAGGCCAAAGCAGTGCAACTCATAACAAAACCACAAATCCAAATAAGGACAAAGGAAGTGGTGTGCATTTGATAACAACCCCACTCACAGCACAAACGAGTGTTGTGCCAAACAGTCATTGGTGGCTGAACTAAAGGCACCTAAATCAGATGCATTTTCTGATCCTGAGTCAGAACCAGACAAAGGCAATGAAAAAGGGAAGCAGATCATTGATGCAGATCTCAGTGCCATTATTTCCACCACCAAGATCCAGAGGGAGGATCCAAAGGAGGGGAAGCGCCTCTTCCATTCGCAGATGTGGGTGAAGGGTTGTCCGCTGCAATTTCTTGTCGATAGTGGAAGCCAAAAGAACCTCATTTCGGCAGAGGTCGTGAAGCGGCTTGGCCTATCAACCATAGCACACTCGCAGCCATATACCATCGGGTGGCTCCACCTAGGGAGAGATCTCCACATCCACCAGAAGTGTCGCCTTCCGTATAGTATCAAGACATTCACAGATGAGGTATTAAGTGATGTTGCTCCTCTTGATGTAGCTGATGTATTATTGGGCCAACCATACTTGTGGAGGAAACATGCTGTGTATGATTCTAGGCCTCGTGCCATTGTTATTACTTTGGGAAATAACTTGTATAGGATACCAGAGGTAGTACTGCCTCCTGTCATCTCTTTGACCATTGCAAAACAACGCAGTAAGATTGTTTCCCAAACCAGGAAATTTATTTTCCTTGCAACTCACTCACAGGGAAAAAAGAATATTGTGGCCACAACCTCAAAATAGGGCTCCCCTACATGGTTGCAGCAGATCGACAAAGTCATGAATGAATATGAGGAAATTTTCTCCTCACTCACAGAGGTTCCTCTACAGTGTCAGGACAAGCACTCCATTGATCTAACCCCCGAATCACCACTGCCTTATGTTGACATACCTCATGCGACTACACAGACAAAATCCACACATGTACAGTCAGAGACTGATAAAGAAACCAAATTTACTAATTTCATAGTCCGCTCGCAGGTCAATGAAATCTTCGACAACAGAATGTGCCTCATCTCATGTGGATCTCAATGCAATGGGGACCATTTCTTCTTAAGGAGGGAGGAATGATCCAGGTGGATATCGGTGGCCACCTACCTATTCCATTTGGACCCACACCATCAATTCTTGCAGCTTTTCACATTCAACATAACTTACTATTTTTAGCAGGTTTTCCGGTCCTCCACTCCCGGAGCTGTTTTGGGGCCTTAATGATCCAGGTGTACATTGATGGCCACCCACCTATTCCATTTGAACCCCCACCATCAGTTCTTTTAGTTTTTAAGTTGCAGAACAACTTACTATTTTTAGCAGTTTTTTGAGTCCTAAACTTCCAGAGCCGTTTCGAGGCCCTAAAGGACGTTTTTTTGGCATTTTTTGTCCGGCTAATATGGTTTCATTTTGAAATTGATATTTGTAGTAAAGGTTATATTCATCGGATAGATCTTTCTAACGATGTATCATATGCATCAAACAGAGATCGTATGCCGAAGTTACGTCCCCACGAAGTTGAAACTCCAATTACCCAAATGGGGCCCATAGTTTTGGCTCTTCATCTCCTAGGGTTAGGGTTTTAGAAATTTAGAGTTCTCCATTGTTTCTCAATAATAAATAGGCCCTTGAGCCTCATTGTAACATAGTTTAGAGGTTGGTAGCCGCCACATCTCTTCTCAGAGATTCACTACCAGCACCCTAGCTATTTTGTTTCCATTATGTCTATAAGCATATTTATGTTATTTGATATTAATGAAATGAAGCATTATTTCCATTGCATCTCTATGTTTATGGTTATTTCTGTATTCTGTTGCATTCCTGCATAAATACAGATCAAAAGCATACTTTTTCTCCTTATTTTTCGAGCTTTGTTAAAAACGAAAAAGGATTTGAAGCACACTTTTATCTCTTTTTCGAGCTTCGATAATAGTGAAAAAGGAACCCCTGGAGTCTTCTTTCAGTTCTTTTCAAACTCTGATAACGTGAAAAATATTGTCGAGCACTTGTATTTTCGATATTTTAAAATTAAATGAATTGATATCTACTTAGTATAAGTTTAACCCTTTTCATGTCCAAGATAGATTATTTACGAAAAAGGAATACCTTGGATAAACATGACCAAAGAGGTTCTCTCAGATATTATTTTACACTTTTTCGGGTCTGAGTGAAATATTTATGAAAAATTACTTATGGAATTTTCTTTCGTCCTCTTTTTCAAACTCTCTAAATATGAAAAAGGACCGAGCTATCACCGTCGTTAAGCTCGTTAAAACATAAAATAGTGACGGGCTTGTCGATCATGGCAAGAATCGAGTTTCATTCATCGCCAGACTCGTTAAATTATTAAATAGCGATACTTTATTCACCCAAAGGGTTGAATTATAGATCAAGAAAATGTTATCCTCCTCAATCTTGTTAAAAAATAAAGAGGTACTGGTCGACAAATGACCGGGGAAAATTTGGGAAAAGTGAGCAGAATTCTTTATGGTAGCAGGTCACTCTTGAACATGACACTTCCTTCACTCCATGTCCGTGACTGTTTGGGTTGGGTAATATTCTTGACGATTCATTCATACCTATGGTTCATCATACCTTCACTTTTGTTTTGGTTCAATGCTGCCAACTCATCTCAATGTCGCTGATATGTTCAAGAGAAGTCATCTAGTGAATACTCATCCTTCCGCAATACTCATAAACCTTCATTCTCGTGACCGTCATCCATGAAAATTTCTATATCAATTCATATGTTTGTATCTGAAATCAATAACTCTTGTTTCACAATAAGGTGACTTCCTGTTGACAACAAATCAATATCCTGGAAGTTCACTTAGAAACATTAGGTCCTAGTACCATGAGGCTTGTTACAGTATCGACAAGATCCTCCCTTCTAGACCTTTGACCGAAAGATTTTTTTTGGCCTTCGACATCAAATCATCTATTCACGCCTTGCGAAATGTACTGCAGTACCTTGAGCACTATTGAAATTAATGGTGGTTATCTCACGTTTTTAAACAACTCACATCATTGGCTGGTAATCAAATGATGTCTTTCCATGTTCAACTACAAATCATATATTCGCATGGCTATACTTCTACGTGAATGATCGAGTGAACGAGATAAGAAGACCCCAAATGTAGTTTCAGCCATCTGGGCTGCAATTTCAAGATTTTGTTACACATCATCTATACAGTGACCTTACATACAGATTGTCATCCAAGCATGGGCCTATATCTATAGGCATATCTTCATTTGGGCAACATTCCAATGAAGATGAATTTCTGAATTATGTACATGTTATTAGATTGTTTATGTGATGAACATGGGAATGCCTACCCTCAGCAATTATGATCAAAGATGATATACCATGATGTAATGTATTGTAAGATTGATGCAGGTGACCACTCCACTTCATCTCCATCCCATCATAGTGTAAAGCATCTCAATCAAATGTTTTTATTATTATTTTGACTTGATGCTTTAGGGGGGAATTTATTATAGGTCAATTTGGGAATCATTCCTAATGACTTGGTTAATTGGGCATCATCTCCAAGACCAATGAATAGGATCTATCATCCCCTATCATTTTAAGTCGCTACATGCCCTAAGACAAAAAACAAGACAAATAATACATGACTTTCATCAAGAAAAGGTTTCAAGGATTTGAATTTTATTATATATCATATGAGATCTCATCAACGCTACCTCTAAAGGGACTAAGTGCGTTGCATATGCAGGTAGCCCCATGTAAGGCTGCTCTGCAAGCACTTCCCAACATTCACAGGTGTGTTGGTCACATTGGGAGCGGAATTCTCATTGTTCCAGAATCTCCACTTGGCTAGTGCCTTTTAGAAGTGTTCACATGTGTCAAGCTTCGAATCCAAGTGTCCATTTTACAAATACAATATTGCGAACATACCTTGCCTATTATTGGAAATTCATTGATTTTAAAACTACCTTTAGCTCCTCTATAAATTGAGCATATATCTTAGTGTTTGAGAAGGAATAATTTGAGTAGAGAAATGTTGGTGGAATTTCAATTGAGAGTTAGATTTGTGTAATAGCTGTTGGAGAGATTTATACTGTGATGAGGCTGGGATGCTACTGGAGATGATCACTTCAAATCAGTCATTATGTTGTAACCTCCCCTTCTATCATTAATAAAGAGTACAACTTACTTTTCCCTTTATGCATCTGTATTGGCTTTGGTTTTCCATATTGCAAGATCTTAGTTGATGTATATGGTTTATGCTTTACTGATTTAGCAAACTAACTTGAATAGACATCTGTATTATTGCTATCTTCTGTTGTTTAATGTTCATTCTTACAGGAAATATTTTGCACAACTGGCTGGAATTTGAAGCTACAATGAAAGTGGTAGAAGGAATCATTTGGAAGCACTTGGATTCCATGTAAGCCTCTAATTTGTTCTGTGTGTCTATTATTAGTTAGGAAAAATAGTCGTATAGTCTTTAATTTTTTGTTCTAGATTAGCACCTATCTAGGGTAGCTTGTTTTATCCGTAATTCACAATTATGTCCAACACCTATGACAAAAGGAGTAAATCAAAAGGCTAAGTTACAAAGATACACTTAATTTATCTTTTAAACTATTTGATGATTGATATAGAGGAATGAAGATATTTATTTATGAAAGGTTTTTGAAAGATAACAATAAATATGAGTTATTTTATTCAGAGTAATTTTATTCATTTAAACATTTCGAAAACAATTTTTGTTTCCTTGAATTATTTTTACTTATTTAAAGATACTAAGAAATTATTTTTCAGATACAACTGGTTCTTCTAGTGAATCGCCAATTGTTGTGCTATTCAATAGCCCCTATTATTTTAACTTAGCTACCTTAGAAAATAATGGGGACCCTTTTTAAAATTTTAGAGTAAAACAAATAAGACCCTTAATTGATTCAGTTAAATAGAAATAAGAATCAAAGGGGGGTTAAAAACCTTGAATTTTGGCCTTAAAAACACTTGAGCGGAGAATGATCACAAAATCGCAATCGCGATATCGCAATGCAACACATATGGCTCCTAAAAAAATCCACTTAACACATATTGCGATGCGATATATATCAAATCTCTTTAATAAAAGGGAAAATGAATTTTTTGAACAAATTCTATAAGGAAAAGCTTACGACACCCACTTCTGCCACATAGGCTGTTGAAAATCGCAAATTTCGTTTCACAAGTTCTACCTCGATAGTCTTAATGTCATCCTCCACATTTCCTCGATGCGGTATACTCTATCGCATTTCACTTTCGCAACATATTTCCCTTCATTCATTTTCATCGATGTTACGATTGTGATATCACAATTGGCAAAACATAGTCGATCGACATTTTATAAAGATTCACATATGAGTAACACCGCGATGCGACGGATCTTGTTTTAATGCTGGAATGATTACAGAGGAACATAAAACCATACCAACCATTAATTCCATAACTTAACAATTTTATAGCCCAGGCCTCCAAAAATTATTTGACTGCAAGACGCATTGAATCTATGTATTAACAGTGTTCCAAGTTTCATTTATTTTATTGTTTCCATTGTTACGATACTTGCACATTTGCAAAATCAAAATTGCCTCTTTCTACTTATCATTTCTCATTGTTCACATGTGAGTCGAAATAAATATAGTTCTTAAAAGATGTTGAAAGATGTTAATAAAGCTAAGAAACCTATGGCACCTATGAATTTGGCACCGACAATAAGCAAAAGAACAAAGATGCCCCCTTTATTTACAAACACAACATGGGGACCGCAAAGTGGTTCTTCCTCCTGGGATGTGATGTATAAGTTGTTTGAGGATGAGAAAACCCATAGGGTTGAAAGGAAAGTTATTGTTGATGATTCTAATTCCTCACAATATACTATAGAATAAGTGGCCAATTATTTTCTAGATCGATTTGTTGCACGCCCTAAAATACTACCATATACTAATATGGAAAGATGGATAATCGACAACATCAACATTGGGGACATGAATTTCTTAACCTACTGAGGAATGATGATAGGTTCCTTTAAATCCTAAGACTTGAAGTTGATGTACCACATCCTAGACCCAGAAAAGATCTACGACAACGAATTTCTTACGCAATTTTCCAGCGAGAACAAACTGAAGTCAAATCCGATCAAGCAGTGGAGAAACAACCCAAATAAACACAAAAATGATGACAAGGGTATGTATTCTACTGACTCCCTTTCTAGTCCCTACAGTTATGTTGCAGCAATGATGTCTACGCTCTTTGGTTAGCCTGACACTACCAAATTTTCAAATTAATGGGTTCCCCTAATGGAATCAGTCGTAGACTTTTATATTATGGATTGGGGAACCATTTTGTCCAACAATACTGCTACTCAAATTTTGGAATATAGTAAAAATCATTCCATTTCCTCCAAAATATTTCCCCCATTTTATATGAGTGCTTATATCATGGAATTTGTATGTTTCACTTCATATTTTCTACCCATGAGTTGGAAATGGACTACCCAAGATCCTCTCCCCATTCATGTCTATTATAGTGTGTTATGGGAGTAAAAATATAAAAACCATTTTTATAAAATATTCCATGGAGTTATCCTCCCTTTGTTTCAAGTTGTATTCAATGAGAAAGCCCCCAAGTTTTCTAAATAAGCTCAAGTTGGCTTCTCCTCCATTGGAAAATGGTTTGGAGAAGAATTGTTTACCTATGTTAGAGTTTTTGGCAGTGTGGCTCGACCACATTTTTTACCATTATATGTTCATGATAGGCTTATCGCAAGAGAAGTAGCTTATCAAACAGTTGGAAATAGATTAACCAAATTTCTAAGGAAGCTAAGAAAACATCATGGCATCCTTTCCAATTCATTGTGGTGTTTACGTCTTGCACAATTATAAACATGAAACATTAGAGGTCATCCAAATCGAACGTTTGAGATTGTTTACAATTTCAAATATAAAATACGACCCTAATCAATTTGCCAATTATTTTACCACCCAAGTTAAAATAAGACCTTTTGTAAATGAAGATGATGATTTCGATGACTTGTTTGAGTCAGTTGATAATTACTTTGCAGTTTAGAAGCTAGCAGCCCTACGCCTCCATCCACAGCAATTTTCAAAGGTTAAGTAGTACTTGGACAATACATTGGAATGAATTTAATTGAAAATGCTAAAAGTCTCCCAACCCATAACATAGAAGGAAAAGGAAAAATAACTGGCACCTAAGGATACTAAAGTCCTTAATAAAGCTGAAGAAGATAAATATGCTGAAGTTCAAACCATGGAATTAGATTTCCCAAGAAATTTGAATGATGCCTAGAAGGATTTTAACCAAAAACTCCAAAGGGACCAAGAAGTGATGATTACTGGTCATCAACAGATTGTGCAAACGCTTCAAAGTAAAAGTCAGGACTCGTTCACTGTTGGGATCTCTAACAAGTTAGTTAGCACAGAGTAAGTGGAATTCATCCCATCCCTCCATAACATAGATAATTTACTCAAAATTGAGGAAATCCCTCCTCTAGATATATTCTAAAGTCCTAAACACAAAGTAGTTATGAGCAGACACAGAAAAATAAGGATAACATAGCAGTCTCAACTCCTTGTCCCAGGAGATCTTTCCATGGAAGTTGTCTGGAAATATTCACAAGAAGATCCTTCTCAGGATATAACTCTTATAACCTAGTTCGTAGGATCCTATGCATCTGCAACTATAGATAAATCTTTCGACTTTCAACAATTGATGAAAGAATCATCCAATTAGAACATGAACTACAGACAGAGAAGTAGAACATCAACCAGAAACTACAGGTACAGGTAACATAGCTCGAAGAGAGAATTGACCAATTCAAATTACAACACCAAACTCAAATCAATTCAAAGGAGAGTCAAATTCATCAATTACAGTTTACTATAGAGAAATTGAAAGATAATCCAAAGATAGATGAATTTAGGAAAGAATCATTGGAACTAAATACCCTACTGACACAAAAAAAAGTTATTTTTTGTCAAAAATTTTCAAATATCCTTGAATTATGTGAGAAAAGTGATTCAATGATGAATCAAATACCAAATTAGAGAATAAGTTTCGATGAGATTGATGATAAAGTTTCACATTATGTCACTTGGCAGGATACTGCTGATGGTCGAAAGGCCAACCTGCCCAGGATTGAGGACTCTAAAAGGGAAATATTGTTTACTGATTGGGACATACAATTGAAACATGCTGAAAAATCCATTTGCAGAGAAAAATATGTGGCTAATAATATTGTTGTAACAGTAAGTTAAAATCTCATCGCTGCCAATATTATTGATATATTCCTTCTCGGTTCAATTCCTATTGTGAAATATTTGATAATGCAATGGAAAGAAGTTTCAAAGGTCAAAGAGGAAAACATCAAAAAGTTGGAAAAACTAGATTGGGATAATTATTGGAGATAATTGGAAAAACCACATAGCCAATAGTTCATGTTGCCTTGTCTTACAAATACTTCCTCCTATATGTTGCCTCCACTTTCAAATGCGGTTTTCACTCGACAGTTGTGCATCAAGCCAGACCAACCTCCCAATGTTTTAAAGCATATGCTTAACATCCTTCAGCTGAAGGAATGAATGGCTGATGAGACAACATGACAACCATCAAACAAGTCACCCATTTAAATTATGTTTATGTCTAATTTTCACTTAGTTTAAGGAGAATTTTTTAAACCTCCTCATATTTTATTGTAATTACTATTTTAAGACTTTCTATTATATTATATAAACCCCTTGATGTATTTTAAGAAGGAGTCTTGAAATTTTGAAAGGAAGACTTCACAAAAGTCACAATTTTGTACTCTTAAAGTTTTCTTAATAGAAAGGGTTGGACAAAATGATATTTCTCAAATGAGAAGATTTAGTGTATAAATGGTACTTTTATCCTATATCTTATATTTTTCTTCCAAATGAGAAATTGTTAACTTTTCTTATGATATTTTGTTTATGTATCTATTTGAAAACAATCAGGCATTAACCCACTTTTGAACATGTTATATTGTTATCTTTTGGTACATATTCAATACATGCAATAAAAAAATGCAATGTAGTATTATCCAAATGATTTAATTCACTATTTAATTAAATAAATTATTCAAAAAAAATCATATCTCTAAGTGTTTGTATAATATTTATTTTCATTCACTAAAAGATCATCTTTATAAATAACACAGAGAATATATTTCGTCTAGGGATAGATTTAGATAGGTATATTATTTAGTTCAAGCTTTCTATCACTCCCATCTACCAAGTTACAGACAGTTATAATACCATCCATTCACCCAATTATATTTCATTGGGAAACTAGTCCCATAAATCTAGTCGGAGCCACCATACCAAATGGAAAAGGGAAGGTTTTTAAGTCCCCGACTGGGTGGTTTTTCCCGATGTTGTTGCATCAATTTTCAGGGCCTCAATAGGTTACAACACATTGAAAAATTAAATTCGCTATCAGTGTAAATTTTATTGAGTAATTAGATCTATATGTGGCTCCCCTTGATGTACGTGGAGTCGCATTTAGGAGTTAATACATGTAAATGCGTGATGCAATATTCATGAGAAGATCCAACTAGTTTCGACTCGTTAAGGCTAGAAAGTCATTCATCATCAACACACACAAAGGCAAGTTGAAAATTTCATTGGTAAGTGCCAACTAAGCCAAAAAATTGTTCAATTCAAGCAAGAAGTATGTGCTATTATTTTTATGAGAAATTCAGATTGTAGATGAGTCAATAAGAGTCAAGGCATCCCTAGTGAGGTGTATCAAGAAGCAGAAAAAACATCTAGAGGAGTTATTATAGTAATATAGGGATGTGTTCCAAGAGCCTAAACAGTTACCACATAAGAGAGAAGTGGAGCATGATATCTAGCTATTGTGAGACTCCCCATTGTAGAAATTTGAATAATAGCTAAATTATTCACCGAGATTATCCTGATTACACACTATTTAGGCTTCATGCATAATACATAACCTCTTCTACAATTGATCATCAATTTACGGAAATAGAAGCAGTTGCATGCGCACATTAAAACATAATCAAGCACACATATAACAAAGTATGTAATGGGGAAAGCATACAGCTGAAAACCCCCAACTATCTGTATATTATAATGATAGAGAACATGTTACAATAATAGTACAATACTCCTCACAAGTACTCAGTACTATCTCCAATAGTTACACACAAACTAGCTCAGATCTGAACAAGTCACAGGTTCAAATCCCCTCCACTGTTTGCCTGCCTCAACTGCGCAATCCAAGATGAGAATGAATGAGATCCAAGTTCGAATCCCCTTGGCTTGTACTGCGAAATCCTCATTGGAAATCTCAATCAATGTGTGCGCAAATCTCATCCACAAGTATAGTCACAACTGATAGCCACACTCACCCTTTCACCCACCTCTCACACTGGTCTCCACTGAACTGTCCATGCATTGCAGTTAACTGATGTATTCTTTAGTTGATTTATGAGTTAATAATTAGTGAATTAATTAATAATTAATTCACACCACTCATCACTAATGTATTTATAAGTTAGACTAAATACAACTAGTTCAACTAAGTTAAACCGAACACAACTCCACCAACTGTCTCATCAACTCCACCAAACTCTGCCACATGAGTTCTAACTGAAGTCAACCATGCAATAGCTCAACTAACCCTTAGGAAAAGTGTATTTCCTTCTGTCAGCTGCATGTGCCACATCCAAGCATCAAACTGAAGTGCTCCAAAGAGGAAAAGATAATGTTTATAGTCCAAATATTATTAAGAGCTAATAATATTCGACTGATCTATTTTTAGACTGGCAGTCTAAAAATAGACTTCACCCAGTATGTCTAAAAATAGAAATCCATCTATTTTTCCAACTTGACCAACCATCCATAAATAGCATCCCGCAACTCATAGAATATGCTCCATATGTCTAAAAATAGACTTTGCGACAAAAATCACTTGTGTGGCCCCCACCTAGTTTAGGTGATCACTTTCCAACTAGGATCAGGAAAGATGTTTCAGGATGCCTCCTTCACTTTTTCTTGTTGCAATCTTCAACACCCATTACCAAATATTTTGTTGTACAGGAAATTTTTTATAGAAGCAAGTGAGGTGAAGAAACCGTTGTAGCATCTCCTAGAACATGGTGTTATTTGACCAAGTACATCACCATGTGGATCAACTATAATCATTGTGTCAAGGAAGGATGGGTCTTGGGGGATGTGTATATATTACAAGGCGTTGAACAAAATCACACTCAAGAATAGATACCCCCTGCCTAAGATAGATGACCTACTATATTAGTTGCAACAAGCATAGTATTTCACCAAGTTGGACTTGAAGTATGTATATCACCAGGTTCGAGTCAAAGAATAAGATACATGGAAGACCACCTTCAAAACCAGACAAGGTTTTAGTCATGCCATTTTGCCTATGTAATGCACCAAATACATTTATGATATTAATGAATGATGTATTGTGCCATTTTATAGACTCATTTGTTATTGTCTATTTGGATGATATACTAGTATATAGTGCTACCTGGGAGGAGCATATTTCACATTTGACGTAAGTGTTGGAGACATTGAAGAAGCACCAGCCACTAGAAAATATCAAGAAATGTGAGTTTGCATATAAATCCTTGGTGTATTTGGGGTATGTGGTTGGTGGAGGAGAGCCGAAAATATATCCTTCCAAGATGGAGGCGATCATGAAATGGTTGGTTCCTACTAATGTTTTTGAGGTTAGTAGTTTCATTGGGGAAGCACGGTACCTGAGGAAATTCATAGCCTCGTTTTCAGCAGTAGTAGCACCACTCCATGCCATAATAGAAAGTGGAAAGATTTTGTAGTGGGGGGAAGGATAGTAGATGGATTTCAAGGATTTAAACAAGAATATCAGTCAAGCATCAGTTCTGGCATTATGAAACTTGTATTGGCCCTTTGAATAAGGAGCTTTATGCAATGGTGCAATTTGTGAAGAAGTGGAAGCAGTATCTGATGGAAAAAGAGACAGTAATCCACATAGATCACCAGTTATTAAAGAACTTGTAGGCCCAAAGTAAGGTACAACTCAATAAACTAATGACCTGATGGATGGGGTTTTTACAACAGTTTCATTTTGTGATTAAGTATAAGAAGGGACGCACAAAAAAGTTGGTAGACATGATTTCAAGGCCACCCACATAAAAATTCACAGCTTTGGGGACTCTTATGCACATGGAGCCATTCACCCATGATGCATATAGAGAGGCATATTTAGAGGACGAGGACTTCAAGGAGGTGTATCAACAACTGTAGAGTCAAAGTCATGTGCATGATGGCAATAGCACCATTGAATACCATCTCCAGGATGTGTTACTCTACAAGCTAGATAAGCTATGTGTTCCTAAAGGTGATCTATTGCAGCTAATTAGAGAGGCTCACACCTCCAAGGTTGCAGGGAACTTTGGTGTAGGAAAGACCGTGGCTAACTTGCATAGTTATGTGTATTGGCCCAAGATGCAAGTGTAGGTAGCTAGGTTACGGTGATGCCTCGTAAATCGCTGCAACAACATCAGGGAAAGCCACCCGGTCAGGAACTTAAAAGCCATCCCTTATATGTTTGAGATAGTGGCTCCAACTAGGGATTATGGGAAAATTTTATCAATGAAATATAATTGAGTGGATGGGTGGTATTTTATAATTGTGACTTGATGAATGAGAGTAAACAACAAGCATAAAAAGTATATAAACCTATCTCTATTACGGGATGAATAGTCTTTATTTTATATGTGATTTAAAAGTTGATATTAAGTGTATGTAAATGAATATTTATGAGGAACTTATAGAAATGTAAAGAAATTTAAGATAATTGATTTGATTAAATAGTTAATCAAATCAATTGTTCAAGCACATATCACATTTAATAATTGTATGTATTTTTTATGTATTAAAAATGGAAATTTAAGAATGTTCAAAAGTGAATTAATGTTGGACTGCGTTTAAAAGGATACATATAAAAAAAACATGATGATGGTTTCTAGGCTTAAGGATAAGCCCACTAGTGATATTGCAAGTGCTACTACAGGTTTCCTATAGTGTTATAGGAAAGTCCTGAATTGCTACAAGAAACAATCTGAGGGCAATCTGAGGCCAAAAATGGTGGATAAAAGCATAGGGGAGGTGGAAAGAAGGTATGTTTTGATGAATGGAGGGCGTCCAACCCGTTGGCCAAGCTCAAAACCTCTTAAAAAGCCTGTCTTTCACTTATAGGATTTTATCACAGTGTGAAGGAGAAAAATATGAAAAACAAGGCTGATGGTGATTTTATGGAAAAAAGATTGATAATGGGTGAGAGATGAAGCTAATGCTGCTGGTGAAGTCCTCCTTTACTGTACTACTTGAACCTGCAAGAAAACTACCTATCCATGCAGCAAACATTGAAAATTTGATGATGAAGGAAATGGAAAATATGAGTTGAATTTGGAAAGAGAACATATTTTAGCATTCAAACATAAATCTAACTCATTATTCCAGACATTTTCATGACACTACAACAACCTAACTATTCTTTCCAAGAAATCATAAACTAAAGAGAAAATTTTTCCTGTGGAGAAGGCCTACCCTCCTCAAGCTCCAATGACAGAGATGAGAGAGGGAGGATTGACACACAAATTTCTTAGTTTATCAGTTATTATACCAATATTTATGCAAGATTAGCTACAACAAAATAAAAATAGAAGAAAACTAAAAACAATGAATTGAAATGTAAGCAAACTAGCTAAAAACTCATAAAGTAAACTAGCTACGATGACATAAAAATAAGCATGAATAAACAAGAGATACTAAGGCTAATGGATTGGGCCCTAACCCACAAGCCTAGCCCTTTGAAACTAACTCAGTCAAAGAAAATCTGAATACTCATCTTATTGCAGAAAATAGTCTTATTACATAATCATAAAAGTCTCAAAAACCTATTACAAGAGCTAAGAGTCTACTAACTTCCTTCAAAGTTTGAATCCTAATGAGCTCTTGCTCATCCCTATTTAACCTAGAGGCTAGCTATCAACATCTCCCTAAAAAGTAGGTGATGTTTCCACTTTGACTGCAAGAGAAGTGGAGCTTTGGTGCACTTGATCTCCCACTTGATTGGCTGCCTTTTATTTCTAGTTGTTGGAGGGAATCTCATGGATCCCTTGGCTGCATTTAGGATTTAAGCATGTGGACTATCCCCCTATAATCTCTCGTTTTTTTTTACTCCGAGCTTTGATTTCAAAATCTTCATCAAAAGTGCAATATCTTTTTGGTTATCCTGCATTTAACTCACGTTAGGCATTCGATGTATTACAAGCCTTAATCACCATATACACTAAAAACATAAGACCATAATATAATTAAATGTGAGAAAGAGAGCCTTAATAAGGCTAATAAAGGTGAAAATTAACCCCTCCAATTATACCTAATGATGGAGCTCATCATCACCCCCCTACGAAATGGTTGCTCAGAGCACTGGTTGCTCATCCTCTGAGCAACTTAGACCTCCTTCTCCATTTCTTTCAAAGCTTCAATGGACACTCTGAATTCCCAAGGAAGAAGTGTGGGATTACCTTCAGGAGAGTAAAAGCCATCATTCTTTTCTACTTCCTTACATTCTCTATTCTTCTCATCTTTTTCTTTTCCATCACTTAGTCCCAACAACAAGGGTGGAATAAGTTTCAAACCAAGCCATTGAATCTTCCTGGCTTGCATGGACCTCTTGTACAATGGTGCTCTTTCTAGGGAACCTCTCAATCTCTATGATGTGTGGTATTACACGTTTCTAAGACTATGAGGGAGTCTATTCCATCTCCTTTGACTATAAATTATGCATTCATATCCCAACAACCTAGAAACATCATCAAAGTGATCCATGTCTTCAACTTGTGTGTTTAGGTACTTTTCTGCAAGTGTAACATCCTTTTATATCTTTAGATGGGTTTTGATGACTCCCCTAGGGCTGAATAGTTCTTCCCTAATGTGTAGAGATTCTCTGTTTTCTCTCCTCATGAACCTTCTTACTTATTGTGCTTTGTATTAGTCATTAACAATCCAAGAGGCTAATTAAATTAGATACATGTCTCCCATTCTAGGATTTGGGTCCCAAAAGTTCAAGTCTGTCAACACAAGATTTTTCATGTAGAATTCTATCATTTTTTCCCTTTTCTGCCATACTTGAATGGTTTCAAAATTCAATGAATTGTTTGTAGTTCTAAAAGGTTAAGGATCCATGAAAATCTATTGTCCTGATCTAAAATAGGAGCCACTACTCCTTGAGGTATACTGCATAGGAATATGATGGGTATATATGTTGGATGGCCTCCATGCACAAATATATCATGGTATCCATTTGTTTTTATTTTTGCTGAAGCTTCTCTTGCAATGCTACATTCTCTACTTGGGCCTTTTGAAGCTGCTCTTTCAAGATGGGTTCTTTGAGCCTAGCATCAGACAAATCCCTTCCCAACTTAGTCACTTTTTCCTCCATGATCCATATGTCATGCACACCTTTTGTTGTAGAAATCTTTGTCCAATTATGAGTGTGTGCCCTTTCCTCTTCTAACTGATAGAATAAAGACATTGTGAACTTCTGAGGAATCAACCTGCCCCCTTCAATAAATGTGTAGTAGGAGCTGAGATTTGGCTGAGGGCTAGGGTTTGGCACTACTGATACATCTTTGAGGACATATTTTGGTGTGGTAGGCTACTCCTTGTCATCTTTCTCTTCCCCTATTTTTTCATATTTCCCTTAATCTTGTGCCTTTTCCTCCAATTCTTGGGCCTCTTGCCCATCCATGGTTTCCTTTTCTCCCTCAACCAAGGCTTCTATCTCTGATTTTGAGTCTGCTGGAGTTTCATGTAGAAAAGACAAAGTTTTTTGTAGCAAAGACAGATTTTCCTGTAGAAAACTCTTTTTTTCTTGCTGAAGACCCTCTCTTGCATGTTTTTCCCTTTTTCCTGTCTTTTGAGACTCTATAGGGGTTGTTATATGTGTATGGGATGCCAACCTTGATGAATGTATTCTTATGTAGGTCACAGGGGTCCTCACAAGTGAGGTGACCTCATGCATTAGGGGAATTTTGAGGTCTAAAATGGGCCTCCTAAGGAAAATGTACAATCAAAATTCACTTTATGAGAACCAATCACATTTTAGGGGATGGCATCATCCCTAATGGTTGAGTTGGCATTGCTTGAGTTAAATGTACATACTTGCCACATTCTCAATGGTGGATAAAAACTCATGGTTAACCATGGTAGTGCTCTAAGTACTTTTAAAGTCCAAGTAAAATACTCATAATAAATGTCATTTCACACGTTTTCAATAAAAATATATTATTGTCATTTCATATTTCTTGAAAGAATCAATGCATATCCATATAAATTTATTACATTATATTATTTTTATATAGCATATTAAATACATGTTATTATACAATTTAGATGATATAAATTTTATTTAATAGCATATAATATAATTAGGAATTTATAAATTTATATTTATATTTTATTTTAAGTTATTTATGTACAAAGGACAAATGCATTAGTTGTTCAATGATAATGACTTTTTCTTGAAAAGATCATTCTTATTTATAGTCACATCAATACAATTTTTTTATTAATTTTATTTTGGTACAACTTTTGAATTGAATTTAACTATGGTTACATGGATTGTGGTGCAAAAAGTGAATTGCAAATTCATAAATATTATTTTATTGATTTATCTATTATTTTATTATTTCCTTAGGAGGCCCATTTTAGACCTCAAAATTCCCCTAATGGAACCTTTCCTTCTTCTATTCTTATTTCAGCATCTTACTTGGATGACTCCTCAATGGAAATAGGGTTTTTAGTTGGAGTCTGTGGTTTCCCTTGTCTCACCCTTTGGCTCTTCCTAGTCCTGAAATAAATGGGTGTTTGCCTCTTCCTCTTTGTTTTCACTAGAGTGCTCAAAGTCGCTAGGGTAGCAACCACTTCCTGAACTATTATGTCTGGTGACATGATGGTGTCCTTAGGGGAGGTCTCACTACCTAGCATATGGTTGAAAAGTTATTTCCTCTCTGTTTTTTCTTCCTTCTTCCCCTCAACATTTTCCTTCTCTCTTTCTAATAACTCTATTTTTTTTCAACCTCCATTTCTTCTTTTTCTTCCTCATCTTCAACCTCCTCTTCTTCTTCTTCTACCTCCCTCTACCTAAGACTAGAGACAAAGGTTTGTCCTCTTTGGGTGGCTATGAAGGCTTCCCTATCCATGTCTATGAATGAGGACCAAGACATAAGGAGGTTTAATATTCTCAAAGCATCACTAACTATCATTTTTATAAGGCCATGATGAGCCAAATGCTGGTATTTCCTTTCCCTTACTTTTTTTCTCATGTCTGTTATTGAGTTCAAGAGGAAATGAGGGATGCTTAATCTATGTTCTAAAGGGAGTTCTCCTTGAAACCTAAGCTCATTCAATAACTTGAAATGGCAACCATAGACTACAGTAAGTCTCCATTCATAGGAAATGAATTTCATGATATGGAAAGTTACTTGATCCTAGAAGTATGGAAGGCTTCTCTCCTCACTCCATTCTTGTCCTCAATGTATTCTTCTCCTGGCATAAATAAGATTTTCTCGGCCGCAATGCTTGGAATTATTTCTTTAACCCACTTAACTCCTGAGGGAAAATTGGTGACTCTGTTGATTAGTGCAGGTGAAAGTGTGATGGATATGACCCTAACCACAGTGGTGGATCTCTCTTCTGAGTGTGAATGAAAATCCACTGCAAAATCTCGAGTTATATCCTCATCAAAACCCTTCAAAAGCTCGAAGAAACCTAGCCATTGGTGGTTTCTGAAAAATTTCCATTACTTGAAGATGTTGCCTTATTCTTTCAATATCAGTGGGATCCCTTATGTTAAATCCCCCTCTCATTTTTATGGATATGATAGGAAGGTGGTAAGATGTTTGAGAGTTATGTGAATTGGTATTGGAGATTATGGTCTCAAACAAATTCAATTTTTTACCATTTAATTGCAAAATTATAACTTTTTGTGTGTAAATTTCATGTATAAATTTCAATTATGGAGGGTGGAAACCACTTACCTCTATCCTCTAGTGTTTTTTCTTGTGATATGGTGGCCTTAGGAAGAAATTTCACCCTGGTGACTCTTTTTTGCCCTCTATTTCCTTTTAGATCTTCCTGTGTAGTTATATGTAGCAATTCATTGTTTCTTGTAGCACAATGGTACATGCAAGCTCAGACTTCGATGCTTCACTCTCTGATGGCTCCTCTAGCTTATTTTTCTCTCATTGCTCTTGAAATTCCCAACAAATTCGGTATAGTGAGGAAGAACTCACCTTTATGGTATTTTCAACCAAATTTGTAGTGGGGTGTTTTGGACTTAACACAAGTTTTCCTCTTTGAGACAGTTGGTCCCACTCTAGTTAATGATTGCACAACCTCGTAAACACCTCATCATTTTTCACTCCCTCTTCAATTGATTTGACTTTCCCAGGTGACATTTACATTTTATTTTTCATTCAGTTTTACTTTACGAAGGTGGCTAAGCTATCTGACCACCTTTTTTTCTTTTTAAGTCTCTAAACCTCGACATTAAACTATTTTGGTCATTATGAGTGCATAGCAAGAGTTGAAGGGCCATACCTAAGCCTACCTAGTGCTGGTGTGTTTGCAAAATAAACTGGTGCAAGGAGCTAGATTTGGTGGTTGCAGACATGATCTTCCTCTTCTGGTTTATTTTTTCTTAGTGAGCAGCTTGTTTTCTGAGTTAGTTTCTTATCCTTTTATTTGTTTTTTTTCTTCTTGAAGGTGCTGCATGGAGGTCCTTAGATGCCTTGGATGGTGAGATCTCTCTCCTAGAGTATGTTGGCGGTCCTCTAAAGCCATCTTCTTCAATTTATCTTCATATTTTGGCCTTGTTGTGCCATACACAGAATTGCTACAGGAAACTTTCCAATTTCCTGTAGAAGTCTTTTTTTGCTTCTTTGGGCTTCAAATTGCTTAGAAATGAAGGGAAATGGTTTATAGAGGTTATTAATGGAGTCATGGAATTATTGGAGTGGTGGATAGGTAAGGGGAGATGTCTCATGCCAAGTTACAGATGATCTAGTTACTAATGGTGCAACATAGGGTTTAGAGAGTGAATCCTTGTGCATGGATTGAAATGAGGGGTTAGGAGTGGTAGGTCTAGGGAAAAGATAAATTTTCATTCTCTCCTTGAATTTTAGAAATATTTTATAGAGATTATTCCCTCCTAAATGAGTTTCATGTAGCATTTACAGGGTTTCCTTTAGTGCTGCAGGAATCTTGTAGCTGCTAGACTTTCCTGTAGAAATTATAATCAGGAGAAAAAATGGAGTTTTCTTCCTATTTGAGGGGTGAAATGAATGAATGGGTGAATGCTAGAGTGGTTCATGGAGTGTGTAAGTAGAGGAGAGGGATAAGTGAGGAAAAAATACTCCCACAGATCCAAAAACTATCTTCTATCAATTACCTACAAAACAGAAGAAAAAAAATGAGTGCATAGGTATTTTCTTTCTCTTTTTTCTTTTGTTTATTTCCTTTTTTCTCTTCTTTTTTTAAGTCGAGTTGGTTGCCTCCACAAATTTTTTCAATCCACGGGCTTACCTTGGGAACCTCAAAGAGGTTTTTATCGAATGATCTTTTTTTTTTTTTTCCAGGATTGCCTCATGGAGGTTTTCAATCCTGGAGTTGGCCTTGGGCGCCTCAGAGAGGTTTTCACCCATGCCTCTTTATTTTTATTTTTTATTTTTTCTAGGAGGGGGAGGCACTAGAAACTATGGAGTCTCCCATGACATACACCTCTGTGTTTACGGAATTTATAACAGGGGCTTTTTGTAACCTTTAAGCATGTAACCATTGACAAGTAGGGGAATCCCCTCCCCATCTATGGTTCTGATCTTAACCATGACATTATTTGTCCACTTTGTAGGGTCCCAACCATCTTGACATCATTTTTCCTTTGAAATACTTGAACCTTGAGTCATATAGCAGTGCCAAATATCCTTCTTGAAATTTCTTCTCCTTAATGTGCTTGTCATGCCAGACCTTCCTTTGCAGCCGAATCACTTCTACGTGAAGGAGTGCTTGCATCCTGAAATCATCCAGTCCTTTTAATTACAACAACCTCTCTTGTGGGGCCTTTTATATATCGAGGTATAACTCAACTTCCATCCTTAAGGTGTTAAACTCAAATTCAATTGAAACCAGAGCTTTCTTCCCATAGACCAAGTCATAAGGAGTGAACCCTGTTGTTGTTTTCCAAGTAGTTTTATAGGCTCAAGTAGCTTCCACCAATCTGTCCACCCAATATTTTATGCTGCTTCTCACAACCTTGGTGAGGATATTCAACAAGACTCTATTGGTCACTTCCACTTGGCCATTTTCTTGATGGTGGTATGCATTGGAAGTCTTATGCTTTATCTTGTGCCTCCTCAGAACATTATCAATGATATGAGATGTGAATTGTGCCCCCTGATTAGTGAATACCTATCTCGGGTATACAAATTTGTAGAACACATTCTCTCTTAGACTGCCTTCTCCTCGGTTGCTACCTTTACAACTTTTGTTTCAACCCACTTTTTTAGGTAGTCTGTGCAGACTATGATATAATTTTTCTAGCCAGATGGTGGATAAATAGGTCCAATAAATTCCATGCACCACTTTTGAAAGGGCTCTAGAGCCACCTGAGGGTGAAAATTAATCTCATCCCTTTGTGTAGGTTTCCCCATCCTTTGGCATTGGTCACACCTGCTAGTGTATATTTTGGCATCCTGGTGAAGGGTAGGCCAATAGTAACCTACCTGCAAAGCTTTGAAGGATGTCCTTTTTGCAACAAAGTGGCCTCCATAAGGGATATCATGGTATGCAAAGATAATGTCAAAAAAAAATTTCCCCCTCACACATCTTCTATGAATTTGGTCAGGGCCTAGCTTGAAGAGATTTCCTACAATCCAGGTGAAAGGGGTTCTTTTTATAATGATATTTCTCTTCTCCTTGGATGAGAGGTTAGGATGGAAATTTTCAGCGACCAAGTAGTTAGCTATGTTAGAAAACCATGGAGAGAGTTCTGAGATAGCAAAGAGGTGTTCATATAGGAGCTAGTCATCCACCATTCCTTCTTCATTTTCATATAGAGCTAACCTAAATAAAAAAATCTGCAGCAACATTCTCCTTTCAATGTTTATCAACAATGGTTAGGTAAAAATATTGTCATAGTAACAACCATCTAACTATTCTAGCATTAACATCTAGTTTGTTCATTAAATATTCGATGGCTACATGGTTAGTGCGTACAAAGGTATGATAACTAGTAATATAATGTCTAAATTTGTTTAAAACATGGATAATAGCTAACATTTCCATCTCTGTGATAGTATAATTGAGCTTTTCCTTGAAAAGTTCTTACTAATGAAATAGATTGCATAAGGTAATTTGTCTTCTAACTGCCCCAAGGCTACCCCTACAAATTTTTTTGATGCATCTATGTGGATGTGGAAAGGCAAAGTTCAATTTGGACCTCAGAGAATGGGGGTAGTAGATAAATTTCCCTTAATGAGCTCGAAATATTCTTGACAGAGATTGGACGAAGTAAACTCAGAGTCTTTGGCCAAAAAACCAAATAGTGGTGAAGCCAACTTGCTAAAATATTTGATAAACCTTCTATAGTAGCTAGCTAAACCTAAGAAAATCCTGACATCTCTCTACTTTTGAGGAGCAGGTACCCTTGTTATGATGATGATTTTGTTTGGATCCACTTGTATTCCTACTTGGGAGATTGAATGTCCCAGTGATACTCTTGCTCTTTTCAAGAATTCACACTTTTCTAGGCTCAGGGATAGATGCATCTCAATGCATCTTCTCAACACTTTTCCCAAATTAGAGAGAGCTTCCTGGAAGCCATCCCCATAGGGTGTGAAATCATCCATGTAGATTTCAACCGATTCATGGAATAGCTCACAGAAAATTCTCAAGACATCTCTTTGGAATGTAGTTGGGGCATTGCAAAACCTAAAGGGTAGGACTCTATAAGTGAAGGTACCCCAGGGATATGTGAAAGTAGTCTTGTCCTGGTATTCAGGGCTAATTTGGATCTGGATATACCCATTGAACCCATCTAAGAAAGAAACAAACTTCTCTCCTATAAGGCCATCCAGGGCTTGATATATAGAGGGAAAAGGGAAATGGTCCTTCTTAGTGGCTTCGTTGAGTTCCCGATAATCAACAAAGGTTCTCCATTTTCCATTCTTCTTCGAGACTAGGATAAGAGGAGATACACATTCACTATATGATATAGGATAAATGAAACTCACATCCAACAATTTCTGTAGTTGTTCCTTGATTATGTATTTTAGAGATGGGTTCATCTGCCTTTGGGGTTGGTGCATAGGCTTGGATCCTTATTTAATGTAAATATGATGTTTGCACATCGATGGATACACCCCTTTCATGTCCTTGTATTCCAAAGAAAATGCATCTAGGTTTTCTTTCAAAAGTTGGCATAACTCATCTTCTTCTATATCTGAGAGGGTTGAGTTAATTTTCAAAGATTTGGATGGGCCAAATTCCACAGTCTTGGTGGTTTCAGATGTTGAATTAACTGTGTAGTCCCATCCAAGAGTGGCTTTCAGATTCCTTGACAATGTTTTCAAGCAGGTTGTCAATGGGGGACTTGTTCTGAATGACTTGGTCGATGAGTTCATCTTCATCAAGTTGTCCCCCTTTAAGAACACCATCTATGGTACAAATGGGGTAGGGTATATATTTTTATACTTCATCTTATTCTTCATCCTTTAACCATGTAGGTAGTTCATGTTCATGTTGTAGCCGCTACAACACCACCCAAAATTTTGGGTATACTTAAAATTTTGGGTTCCCCCTCTGCTCGCTTAGGCGTTAAAGTCTTTCACCCGACTTGTAGTCAGTGACATCCCACCAACCTATCCCCAACCCCTCATAAGCGTTCTCACCATCATGATCAGATGATGTTGCTACAATCACGTCATATGTGGGAGGGATCATCCAGCGTCCGCTCAAACACTCTTACTGCAGTTGCGCCATGAGATTGCCATGGATGCATTTGAATGGAAACCTTTGTGTATTGACAATTAACGACCCTCTCGTCGTGGGTCATTAAGCATGTTGACTGAATACGTATTTTAAGCTCGTTAATCTCATATGTTTTATTTAGAGACACCATTATCAAAGAGTAATTGTGATGTTGTAATGTTTCACACAGGTTGACCCCACAGGTGACAAACTCCTCAGTCGTGTCACGACATCAAGGGAAATAAAATTGGGCTCAACGACGAGGCCAAAGTTGCGGAACAGGGGAGGAGCAGGAGAAAATGATCAGTACTGTTAAAAGGAGGATAATGTGATACATGTTGATCAGAGAGAGCCTTCTATGTCACTGATGCAAAAAAGCTTTCTTCACTAGTGCGCACCAGATGCTTAAAAGTGCTCCGTTTGGAAATGTCCAGATCCTGCACCATACCATCTAAATGGCGATGGGCGCACGCAAAGAAACATATTCCGCTGCTTCAATGAGTCTAGTGTGAAGTATAGCCCGGTGAATAAGGCGCACTCAGAATATTTCTCTAGACACTGAAAATCTCATTCGAGGCGTTCTCGTGCCGGGTAGCAGTGCGAAAGCACACATGTTCGTGTGGCAAGCCAACGGCAGAGTTTTCAATATGTGAGCGCAATTTTGAGAAGCACCATTTATTAAGCCTGAGCTACATGGTGTGGAATTATTCTTGCTGCAAGGGGTATTATGAGGTAAAGTAAATGATAAAATTAAAACAAGGCTCGGAAGCATATGGTTTTAAAACCATAAGTTATCCTGAGCAAAACTAAGTGATAACATTATAAAGGGCGCACATTCAATAGGTGATGTTGTATATATTAATGCAAGGCGCAAGACCATGTGATTTCCAAAAAATATAAAATGGTGAGTCAAGACTATATGGAAAACATTACGAATGAGCTTAATATTTCCATAACGCATATAATGGTCAAAGGTTTATTTTTTAAAACATGGAGCGGGCGCAAAGGTTCGATAGTGGATGTTTGGAGCAATATACATATGCAGCTGTCAGCTTTACGTGGAAACATGGCGCAGAAATGCATGGATTGAATAGACATGTGTACGCAGCAGTCAAAAGTTTTGTTCGAGCATTTGGAGCATAGTCAAAAGAGCCATATGAGACCGCCGAGCAACTGCATACATGCCAAAGTTTTAAACCTATGTTAAAACATTTGAGGTAGATATATATAAAGTGATCAAAGTTATGATTACAATGGCGGATCATATCTATATGAAGACACGTTGCATGGAGTCATACATTCGATATTTACGTTGCATGGGGTGCAAAAGGTTCGATGGTAGGTTTTCGACCTACATAAATATTTAAGAACAAATATATATTTACAGCGGTCAACTTTATGATTAAGGCAAGGATCAGAACCATATAAAATTTCATTTCATGGACTTAAACATTTCGATGGCTAGTTTTCGGCCTATGTTAAAATTTCTGGAGCAGATATGTATACATATTCAGTGGTCTGAAATCGTGTGTACACACGGCGCCATGCGATCAACGTGACTGAACGTTCAATGGTCCAAAGCCTTGTCTACGTGCATGGAGCCAAATGTTCAATGTTCGCGTTCCATGGAGCCAAATGTGAATTTTTATATATATAATGGCTGGAGTTTAAAGATGGAGTGTTTATATATGATAACTGGAGTTATAATTGCGGCGTTGCAAATTGGTGCAAGCGCTTCTACGTGGAGTTTTAAATATGGAGCGTAGATACATATAGCGGCCAAATTTTGTGTTTAAAACCTGGAGCCAAACATCGGAATGAACCTATAATAGCATGCAAGCATGGCAACGGTGGAGTCTTGAATCATGGTGAACGTTGGGGCGGATATAGTAACAGTCAAAGTTTACAACAAGGGAATGAGTTTAACGTCCTTATCGGCACCAATTGCGCTCTTACCAAGCTGTTTTCGGCCCTGCGCTCATTTCCCAACATGGAATAGCTCATCGATGAAGGAAGTTTCCCATGCAAAGCACTGCGTTCAATAATTGCTCATATCTCAGTATTTCGGTGGAGGCGACAGTTTTTAGTATTATCCAGCGTTGATTTAGCTGTGACAGTGTGAGAAGTGGCATGCAATTCCATCCTGGATGCATGCGCGTAGGTTCAGCTGAGATAGCGTGGAAAAATGGAAATAGAATCCCGTCCTGAATGCATGCACATGGATTCAGCTGCATCAGCTCTGTCATTGCTGCAGGATACAGATCCGCAAGAAAAAGAAAAATGCTCATTTGAACGAGCACAACGTTGATATTTAATCTCTGATTCCTCATTATGAAAGTTTGGTCTCCTCAGGCCTTTTCCCCATGGATTTTTCTTTTTCCAGACATCGTCTCACACGGGGTATCTCCATGATAGTTTCGCCAAGTAAAATTGGCGCACGATCTATCATTCTGCGTTATTTGAACCTGGACGAGACATACGCTCCACATCAGGAGGGGCCTCTTCACAGCGTTCTCTCCCACATAAATTCCAAGCACTCTCGAATGTCAAAGCAGACACTGGCCTTCAGGATATATCAGTTTAGGATGTGTTAAAATTTATCAGCATCCGTAAAAGGCTCAGCAGCTGCCGTAGCGTATGAATTAAAACATCCACCATTCGAACAGTGAGCCTATCGAAGAAGCCCTGCAACGCTCACGGCCTTGGACTCCACGGACAAGGTCGCAATCTGAGTGCACTACGATGATGATCCGACTATCTAAAATGGAGAAAACTATTGCAATAATGGACAACGTGCTGCAACCGGGAGGGGAAGGACTTCGTGGAAATGCCTAATCGACCCTACCCATGGTCTGTCAACACTTTCCCCTTCTTCCAACTGCGACCAGATCATATGATAGAGGGACATGTCCATACATGAAGGCCACGCCTACCAATAAAGAAAATATTGTTTTTTTACACCACCTTAAAACAAAATGCAACGCAGATGCAAAGTCTTTGTGGTATGACTGGCATAGGATCGTAAGTGAGGTCGCAGTTCTCCTAGGTCGTTGAGTCGCAACACATGCAAAGCGAACAGCATGCAACCTGCCTAGAGTTGTGACCGTGCGACCCCCATGAGGTTGCAGTCTTCCCGCGTCGCCAAGTCGCAACGTATCCAAAGTAAACAGAGTGTGACTTTCCCAGAATCGCGACTATGCGACCCCTGTGAGGTCGCAGTCCTCCTCAGTCAAGATACCTGAGGTTCTCCGATTAAAGATGGCAAGTATTTCTCCTCTAATGAATGGGAAAATGATGAGCATGAATACCTACGGCGAACCCTGAGAATGTGAATGAAGAAGCTCGTGCGTATCAAGTAATTTAATCCAAGACTTGAAGAGAACCTTGTGCGTGGGGAGAATGATAATCCTGACACAGAAAGGGCACAGAGAAAGCTTACCCTAGCCATTCTCTCCGACGATTCAGTAGTTGACCACACAGGGGTCTAAGTTATTATTTTCATTCTTACAATTGATGAAAATTCCCTTAGCATTATTATTATTCCATCAAGTAGACTTGTGACCTGTGTTATTTTATTGCAGGAAGAACCTCTCTGTTTGCACATAAGAGCCAGGGTTTTCCCCAGCAAACAAGGGGACATTTTCAAAACAAGTAGATGTTGGCGAAACTCCAAGGAACTCACTGATCTGCCCAAGGTCACAGGTTGCATATCTACCGAAGTCGCAAATCCCAGCAGGTCGCAAGGTCGCATTTCTGATTTTTCCTGAAATTTGCGACCCTGCGACCCAACAACCTAGTCGCAAGGTCGCAAGGTCGCATTTCTGATTTTTCCCGAAATTTGCGACCCCGCGACCCAGTGACCTGGTCACAAGGTCGCATTTTCATTTTTTTTTTATGATTCGCGACCCCCGCGACCCTGCGACCCAGTCGCACGGTCGCAAGGTTGCACTTTGGCCATTTTCTTACAACCCGCGACCCAGCCAGGTTGCAGGTCACAACAACAGCTCAGGTCACAGGTCGCAGAAAAGACTGGGTCGCAAGGCAGCCCAATGGTCAAGAAGGTGAAAGGTCAAGGAAGCCCAAAGGGTAGGTTTTGCATTATAAATACTCCTTTAGGAGCTTGCAAACAGATCTTTTGTTTGGGACTCGAGTTGAAGATATTGTATTACCATAGGATTACACATTGAAACATGAATACAAGCATTTTGGAAAACTCCCTATGGATATGATGTGTTTTTCTGTGCGAACACTATGTGTATTTCTTATACAGTTTCAAATATCCTTTGATTAATGAAGCTTCACTTTTAATGATATCATTTATGCATCATGCCTATTTGTGCTTGTGTTAATGATGTTTAGTTTTTCATTTCTCTTGTAATGAATGTTAATGACCTTGTTTATTAGCATTTCGTTTTATCTTTCAAGAAGTAAAGGGGCATCTCACCATAAATAACTATTTCTTTTGTGGTCAGAATACCTCACAAGCATAACCCCAAAGATGTGTTGCTAACGATACCTCCTTCGGCGTATATGTTTTATTAATTTTCTCGCTATGCATAGTGTTATCTATATGTTTAATGCATCAATCATATGTCTTGTATCAGTGGATTAGGTGTGTACCCACTGTTTTATAGAGTTTAAGCGAGACCCAAAGCAAAGGAGAAATCAGTGGTAGCCGGACCAACACCCCGGACGGGATCCCTATTCCAAACGGTTCAAGGTCTAATTGGGACCTTTTATCAGGGAGATCCCCTGCTATTAGCCGGACAGATTTTCCCGTCAATAGAATTGGCGCTAGAAGGAGGGCTTGATGACAAGTCAAGCCCTTAGAGCCTGCAGTTAATCTCATATCTGTAATGGCTCATTCCCAAATCATTTTCCCAAGATGTTTGTCGGATTTTTATGAGCCTGGATACTTCATCCCCGATGAACTTATGTATCACTTGTCCCAGTTAAAATTTTATGGTGAAAATGGGGTGTCCATAGCCCAACACTTTTTATATTTTTGTGACTTTGGTGAGTGCTATGAAATTGACGATGAAGGTTTGATTTGTTTTCTTTTCTTCCTCACTCTCGAAGGTCGTGCTAAGCAATGGTGTCACACCTTGCCAGAAGCTTCCATCCATTCGTTTGAACAACTCGCCAGTGAATTGCGACAAGCTTTTCACAGGTACGATTTGCAAAGTGTAGTGATAAAGCTAAATGACATTAGAATGGAACCTCAGGAATCTTTGGATGAATTCTCTATCAGATTTTTTCATTATTGTTTTGAGTTACCTGAAAGGGATGTTGATTGGAAATGTTTAAGTGAATAGTTCAAGTATGTGATTCTCGTTTCCCTTGAACAATTTCAGTTAGATCCTAGTGTTCCCTATGATAACCCGCAAGTTACCGGTTGTTCAGACTTTGTCCCTAATGCTTCCTTGTGCATCTCCCCGAGTCCAGACCTCATTCAGGCCTCCAAGGAGAGTGTTGCTATTTGTGATATTCTCGCCCCTCCTCCTGAGTTGTCTGGGAGTGGAGTTGTGACCTCGAAAGTCCTGAGCAAGGATAGACACTGGAAAGAGGATAAAGCCTATTGCACTACCTTTGAATCTTTCACGCACCATGTCGAATCAGAGTTTGAAAACCACAGTGGCTCATTATCTCTCTCTGTTCATGAAACCTACCTCGAGCCTACTCGGTGTCTCCCTGGACACAAACCTAAATCTAGTTCACATACGGATTATGAATTGACTCCTACCTCGCATAAAGTTGATTCCCTTACATGGCATGCCAGATCATTTTTTTCTCTAAATGACATGGATGCACGTGTTGAAAAGCCTCGTATGGTTAACGCCCCTGCGACTCAATATGTTCGTTCATTATTCCCTGGTTGGTTTCCCGATCCCGCCACACCAGTAATTTCTTCGAGACATTCAAAATTTCCTTATACTGGTATTGGTGATAATCATAAGCACGCAGATGGTGTTTCAAAATCACAGTTCAAAACCGATGAATCTTTCAGATCTGATCTTTCTCACTCAGAATCTTTAGACAGCCATAGGAGCGATTGTCTGTCTGGGCAACCTCAAGATGTCCTCTTTATTGATCTATCCCAGTCGGTAGCTCTCGGGGAGCCTGACATGCCAAGTACCAAACTCGACCACATCGATGGTTGTAGCGATCACTCCTTATCTGAAAACATATTCAATCATATCGCTGAGGATTTTCACTCACATCTCTTTTCCGACCATATGGAGACACCAGCATTCGATGATTCGCTTTGGGAATTTTAAAGTACCCATCAAAAAGTCGAAGTGCTTCAGCTTCTGCCAACCGTTTCTGAGATGACGATCCCCAAATACCATGCTCCTCCCAGCATAACCATGGTAAATCCACCCTACCCTGGCGAATCTAGAGAATCCGATACTGTGGATTATCAATCTGTCAATGCGCAAATATTTGACCGAATTGATACAAAGCTCACTGAAATTTTGCAACCCACCACAATCCATGATCACATCCAGTCGCCTGTTGATCTCGCCAAACCATCAAAGTCGGGAAATTCCCCGCTCGAAGGTCTGGGGTTTGATCCTCACACCCTTGACCAAACCCAGGAGCAACCCCGAACTAGGGTTTTCAAAACTAGGGTCTCTGCACTTGGATGCGCAAGCACCTATAATTCGCCTGGCACATGCTTATTGTTTCCATTCCATAAAACTGATGATCCTCACTACCATAATGAGCATGCTGGTTCGTTAGACCAACCCCATTCGGTGAATGTGCTTGCAAATAGGAATTGGCTTACCCATCACCCCTCAAATCCAGGATCATGCATGAATGATTTTGTGTCATTTATAAATAATGTTGAGTTTCAAGAACATATTGCTGGGTATCAAGATGAGAATGGGATTCAGCTTGCACAATCTGTTCTGGCATGTTCTTTGGTAAGTATCTTTGATCATCTTGCCGTGGCACCTGCTCCTCAGGTAAGTTTTGTTGTTGCTACACTTTTTTGGATACTAGCTCTGATCCTGATCATTTTTGTTCTTGCAGGTCAGGAACTAATGTGGTGGCTGCACTGGAAAGCTGATTTTACATAGCCCCACTGCATCATTGGTTAAACTAGGTTTTAGGTGTAGGCTAGCTAGGACCTGAAATAAAATTTTTAGTTCAAAGTTAATTAGGTTTACTTGCTAAATTTTTTACTTCATGATTTAAAAGTGTGTTTGTTATTTTACGATTAATATCCTAGGCATCATCATGTTACAATTTTTTTGCACTCATTTCTTTTCCGTTTGCTTGATGCTACATAAATAATTACTGCTTGTATTGTGCCTCTTTCCCACCTACAACTGGTTAATCATTCTCCCACATGGGGTGGCATTGCATCTTGAGCCTCGCCTATTACATTGCGTCGTATGCTCTCTCCCTCACATCATTTTTTTCATATCACCTGCCACTTCATGAGCCCTCATTGCAACCCTATCACCTTCCAATCTTGTTTTGCCCCGATTTCTGAAACAGTAACCCCATTGTTTTGCGTGAGGTTGCAGTGGCTATCTCAAGAGGCAGCTTTCTCTTAGGACCAGTCATCGAAGTCGCATTATCAACAAGAGGCCTATGAGTCTAAAATTATTTAGCTAGGGAGATACGAGCTGGTTGCTTATGGGAGACCTAATGAGTTTGAATGGCCCATACCCGTAGCCTAAGCCTTATGCCCAGCGTAGTCCTAGACATCTTAATGACCTGTTTTGCACGCTTCTCCTAATGTGGTGGATGGGATGTCAAGGTTTGGCACAAGGGTAAACCCAAATCAAGATATCTTTCAGTTTCTGCAAAACAAGAAACAACCTCTCTTGCTCGTAAAATAAGTCGATATCCCTCATCCGCCCATGAAAAATAAGTGCCACGAGCACATGAAAATAAGTGCTACAAGCACATGAAACAAATAAGGGTAAAGGATTGAGAAAGGCTTCCTGCGCAGAGAGGTAATGCAACGACTCCGTCGGGGTACTGACCAGGCTCGCTGGCAGTGGAGCAACGTTTGTGATTTCTTGAAGTGACTCCGCCGGGGTACTATCCAGGCCTGCTGGCAGCGGAGCAACACCATAAACTTTAAAAAATCCTGAAAATAATAAACCCACTGCCCTTCCCTTCACATCATCAACAAGCTACTAGCGTCCGTGAGCTTTCTCTTTGATCTGTTTCTGATTAGCAGGAATTAGTTGAGGCACAAGGATTAGGCATACCTGTAAAGGGCCAAAGTAACACAAAGGGGACCTGCGGAAATTGTTCAATATTCCCTTGCATCATTATCCGGACTCAGACTATTGTGGTGATATTGACAGAGATGTTGGATTCTACCAGTGGTTCGCCATTTGTTGTAGCCACTACAACACCACCCAAAATTTTGGGTATATTTAAAATTTCGGGTTCCCCCTCTGCTCTCTTAGGCGTTAAAGTCTTTCACCTGACCTGCAGTTAGTGACATCCCACCAACCTATCCCCAACCCCTCATGAGCATTCTCACCATCATGATCAGATGCTGTTGTTGCAATCATGCCATATGTGGGAGGGATCATCCAGCGTTCACTCAAACACTCTTACCGCAGTTGCGCCATGAGATTGCCATGCGTGCATTTGAATGGAAACCTTTGTGTATTGACAATTAACGGCCCTCTCGTCATGGGTCATTAAGCATGTTGACTGAATACATATTTTAAGCTCGTTAATCTCATATGTTTTATCTAGAGACACCATTATCAAAGAGTAATTGTGATGTCGTAATGTTTCACACAGGTTGACCCCACGGGTGAGAAACTCCTCAGTCGTGTCACGACATCAAGGGAAATAAAATTGGGCTCAACGACGAGGCCAAAGTTTTGGAACAGGGGAGGAGCAGGAGAAAACGATCAGTACTGTTAAAAGGAGGATAGTGTGATACATGTTGTTCAGAGAGAGCCATCTATGTCACTGATGCAAAAAAGCTTTATTCACTAGTGTGCACCATACACTTAAAAGCACTCCGTTTGGAAATGTCCAGATCCTGCACCATACCATCTAAATGGCGATGGGTGCACACAAAGAAACATATTTTTCTGCTTCGATGAGTCTAGCGTGAAGTATAGCCCGGTGAACAAAGCGGACTCAGAAGATTTCTCTAGACACTGAAAATCTCATTCGAGGCGTTCTCGTGCCGGGTAGCAGTGCAAAAGCACACATGTTGGTGTGGCAAGCCAATGGCAGAGTTTTTAATATGTGAGTGCAATTTTGAGAAGCACCATTTATTAAGCCTGAGTTACATGGTGTGGAATTATTCTTGCTGCAAGGGGTATTATGAGGTAAAGTAAATGATCAAATTAAAACAAGGCTCGGAAGCATATGGTTTTAAAACCATAAGTTATCCTGGAGCAAAACTAAGTGATAACATTATAAAGGGCACACATTCAATAGGTGATGTTGTATATATTAATGCAAGGCGCAAGACCATGTGATTTCCAAAACATATAAAATGGTGAGTCAAGACTATATGGAAAACATTACGAATGAGCTTAATATTTTCATAGCGTATATAATGGTCAAAGGTTTATTTTTTAAAACATGGAGCGTGCGCAAAGGTTCGATAGTGGATGTTTGGAGAAATATACATATGCAGCTGTCAGCTTTACGCGGAAACATGGCGTAGAAATGCATGGATTGAATAGACATGTGTACGTAGCAGTCAAAATTTGTGTTCGAGCATTTGGAGCATAGTCAAAAGAGCCATATGAGACCGCCGAGCAACCGCATACATGCCAAAGTTCTAAACCTATGTTAAAACATTTGAGGCAAATATATATAAAGTGATCAAAGATACGATTACAATGGTGGATCATAACTATATGAAGACACGTTGCATGGAGTCATACATTCGATATTTACGTTGCATGGGGCGCAAAAGGTTCGATGGTAGGTTTTCAACTTACGTAAATATTTAAGAACAAATATATATTTAGAGCGGTCAAATTTATGATTAAGGCAAGGATCAGAACCATATAAAATTTCATTTCGTGGACTTAAACATTTCAATGGCTAGTTTTTGGCCTATGCTAAAAGTTCTGGAGTAGATATGTATACATATTCAGTGGTCCGAAATCGTGTGTACACACGGCGCCATGCGATCAACGTGACTGAACGTTCAATGGTCCAAAGCCTTGTCTACGTGCATGGAGCCAAACGTTCAATGTTTGTGTTCCATGGAGCCAAACGTAAATTTTTATATATATAATGGCCGGAGTTTAAATATGGAGCATTTATATATGATAACCGGAGTTATAATTGCAGCGTTGCAAATTGGTGGAAGCGCTTCTATGTGGAGTTTTAAATATGGAGCGTAGATACATATAGCGGCCAAATTTTGTGTTTAAAACCTGGAGCCAAACATCGGAATGAACCTATAATAGCATGCAAGCATGGCAATGGTGGAGTCTTGAATCATGGTGAACGTTGGAGCGGATATAGTAACAGTTAAAGTTTACAACAAGGGAATGGGTTCAACATCCTTTTCGACACCAATTGCGCTCTTACCAAGCTGTTTTCAGCCCTTCGCTCATTTCCCAACATGGAATAGCTCATCGATGAAGGAATTTTCCCATGCAAAGCGCTGCGTTCAGTAACCGCCCATATCTTAGTATTTCGGTGGAGGCGAAATTTTTTGGTATTATCCAGCGTTGATTTAGCTGTGACAACATGAGAAGTGGCATGCAATTCCATCCTGGATGCATGCGCGTAGGTTTAGCTGAGATAGCGTGGAAAAATGGCAACAGAATCCCGTCCTGAATGCATGCACATGGATTTAGCTGCATCGGCTCTGTCATCACTGCAGGATACAGATCCGCAAGAAAAAGCAAAATTCTCATTTGAACGAGCACAACGTTGATATTTAATCTCTGATTCCTCATTATGACAGTTTGGTCTCCTCAGGCCTTTTCCCCATGGCTTTGTCTTTTGCCAGACATCGTCTCACACGGGGTTTCTCCATGATAGTTTCGCCAAGTAAAATTGGCGCACGATCTATCATTCTGCATTATTTGAACCTGGACGAGACATACGCTCCACATCAGGAGGGGCCTCTTCACAGCATTCTCTCCCACAAAAATTCCAAGCACTCTCGAATGTCAAAGAAGATGGTGGCCTTCAGGATATATCAGTTTAGGATGTGTTAAAATTTATAAGCATCCATAAAAGGCTCATCAGCTACCGTAGTGTATGAATTAAAACATCCACCATTCAAATAGTGAGCCTATCGAAGAAGCCCTGCAACGCTCACGACCTTGGACTCCACAGACAAGGTCGCAATCTGAGTGCACTACGATGATGATATGACTATCTAAAATGGAGAAAAATGTTGCAATAATGGACAATGTGCTGCAACCGGGAGGGGAAGGACTTCGTGCAAATGCCTAATCGACCCTGCCCATGGTCTGTCAACACTCGCCCCTTCCTCCAACTGCGACCAGATCATATGATAGAGGGACGTGTCCATACATGAAGGCCACGCCTACCACTAAAGAAACTATTGTGCTGTTACACCACCTTAAAACAAAATGCAACGCAGATGCAAAGTCTTTGTGGTATGATTGGCATAGGATCATGACTGGCATAGGATCGTAAGTGAGGTCGCAGTTCTCCTAGGTCGCTGAGTCGCAACACATGCAAAGCGAACAGCATGCGACCTGCCTAGAGTTGCGACCGTGAGACCCCCATGAGGTCGCAGTCTTCCTAGGTCACCAGGTCGCAACGTATCCAAAGCAAACAAAGTGCGACTTGCCTAGAATCGCGACTATGCGACCCCTGTGAGGTCGCAGTCCTCCTCAGTCAAGATACCTGAGGTTCTCCGATTGAAGATGGCAAGTATTGCTCCTCTAATGAATGGAAAAATGATGAGCATGAATACCTATGGTGAACCCTGAGAATGTGAATGAAGAATCTCATGCGTATCAAGTAATTTAATCCAAGACTTGAAGAGAACCTTATGCATGGGGAGAATGATAATCCTGACACAAAAAGGGCACAGAGAAAGCTTACCCTAGCCATTCTCTCTGATGATTCAGTATTTGACCACACAGGGGTCTAAGTTATTATTTTCATTCTTACAATAGATGAAAATTCCCTTAGCATTATTATTATTCCATCAAGTAGACTTGTGACCTGTGTTATTTTATTGCAGGAAGAACCTCTTTATTTGCACATAAGAGCCAGGGTTTTCCCCAGCAAACAAGGGGAAATTTTCAAAACAAGTAGATGTTGGCGAAACTCCAAGGAACTCACTGATCTGCCCAAGGTCGCAGGTCACATATTTGCCGAAGTCGCAAATCCCAGCAAGTCGCAAGGTCTCATTTCTGATTTTTCCCAAAATTTGCGACCCCGCGACCCCGTGACCCAGCGACCTGGTCGCATGGTCGCAAGGTCGCATTTTCATTTTTTTTTCACGATCCGTGACCCCGCGACCCTGCGACCCAGTCGCAAGGTCACAAGGTCGCACTTTGGCCATTTTATTACAACCCGCGACCCCGCGACCCAGCCAGGTCGCAGGTCACAACAATAGCTCAGGTCGCAAGTCGCAGAAAATACTGGGTCGCAAGGCAGCCCAATGGTTAAGAAGGTGAAAGGTCAAGGAAGCCCAAAGGGCAGGTTTTGCATTATAAATACTCCTTCGGGAGCTTGTAAACGGATCTTTTGTTTGGGACTCGAGTTGAATATATTGTATTACTAGAGGATTACACATTGAAACATGAATACAAGAATTTTGAAAAAATCCCTATGGATATGATGTGTTTTGTTGTGCGAACACTATGTGTATTTCTTATACAGTTTCAAATATCCTTTGATTAATGAAGCTACACTCTTAATGATATCATTTATGCGTCATGGCTATTTGTGCTTGTGTTAATGATGTTCAGTTTTTCATTGCTCTTGTAATGAATGTTAATGACCTTTTTTATTAGCATTTTGTTTTATCTTTCAGGAAGTAAAGGGGCATCTCGCCATAAAGAACTATTTATTTTGTGGTCAGAATACCTCACAAGCATAACCCCAAAGATGTGTTGCTAACGACACCTCCTTCGGCGTGTATGTTTTATTAATTTTCTCGCTATGCATAGTGTTATCTACGTGTTTAATGAATCAATCATGTGTCTTGTATCAGTGGATTAGGTGTGTACCCACTGTTTTATAGATTTTAAGCGAGACCCAAAGCAAAGGAGAAATCAGTGGTAGCCGGACCCACACCCTGGACGGGATCCCTATTCCAAACGATTCAAGGTCTAATTGGGACCTTTTATCGGGGAGATCCCCTGCTGTTGGCCAGACATATTTTCCCATCAACAGGTCAATGGAAGGATGGTTTGGAGGATATAATACCATTTTCTTAGACAAGGGCCCATTTTTAATAGTCATGTTTCTGGCTTGACAACTAATATAAGCATCGACAGTGGCTAGCCAAGCTCTCCGTAAAATGAGAGGATATCCATTAAACTTGGTTTTTGGCTGGAGAACCATGAAATCTATAGGATACTCCTGAGAGTCAATTGAAACCATAAAATTGTCAAAAATTCCTTCCAGAGTTACTGTGGACTAATATGAAAGTTCCAAAACCATTGTGGTTTTCCTCAAAGTCCCTTGGAGGTTGAATTTAAGCATAGTTTCCTTGGTCATTACAATGATGGAAGCCCCGAGATCAATTAGAGTATTGGGAACTATGACACCATCTATGTGCACATCTAAAACTAGACTACCAAGGTCCAGGTACTTCGGGAAGATCACCCCTCCAAAAATTAAGTCAGACTGTTGTCCTACTACATTGATGGTGGGGGGTATCTTTTTTCTTTCTCCCGTGTTTCTTGAAGCACTTTTCCTTGATGAGCCTATTTTAAATATGGACATCCTTAATGGCTTGGAGAAGGGGTATTTTTACACACAATGTTTTTCAGTTCTCCCAGAAGTTCGTTCTCCAATGGGTTATGCTGACTAGAGTAGACCAAGCGCTCAGGAAAATTAGGTTGTTGGATCTGAGTGTTACTTTCTTCCTTTTCCTCCTTAGCCTCTACAGGTGGAGATGGAGGGAGGTTGTATGGGAGTACTCCCGCTTGAAATTTGAGTGAATCCTTAGGGAGATAATTTGAAAATATGAGTTGAAAAATTAGTTTTATTATTTTATTATGTTTTAATCTTTTTACTTTTTTACTCCAAAAATAGTGAATCATCGCCCATGGTTGACATTATTATCTTGAATCCTATTGGTTCTTATAAATTTTATTTTGGTTGTACATTTGTCTTAGGAGGCCCATTTAAGACCTCAAAATTTCTCTAATGTATTGTTCTTCAGGGATGATGTGGATCTGATTGTAGCCACTGAATCCATCTAAGAAATAGAATAATCTCTTTCCTGCAAGACCATCTAGGACTTGGTAAATGAAGGGTAAAGAGAAATGGTCTTCCTTTGTGGTCTTGTTTAGTTCTCGGTAATCACCACAGATCCTCCACTTTTGATTCTTCTTTGGGACTAAGACTAGAGGTGACACCCATTCGCTATTTGAGATGGGGTATATGAACCTTGCATCCAGTAACTTTTGTATTTATTCCTTCACTTTGTCCTTAATGGTTGAGTTCATTCTCCTCTGGAATTGGTGCACAGGCTTGCATCCTTGTTTTTATGTAAATATGGTGAGTAGAAACTGAGGGATGCACCCCTTTTATTTATTTATAGTCCCAATAAAAAGAATCTAAGTGATATCTCATCATCTTGCACAATTTTTCTTCTTGTTTTTCTAAGAGAGAGGGATTGATATTTAAGGTTATATATGGGAAAAACTCTACAATTTTGACATGTTCATTGCTTCAGTCAACTGAGCATAGCTCAGTCCAAGGACCACTTCCATATTCTCTCACAAGTTCAACAAGTGTAATGGTAGTGGGGGGTTGGTTCTGAAGGATATGGTCAATGAGATCATCTTCATAAGGTTTCCCCCATCCTATAACAACATCTAAGGTACATATTGTGTATGTTGTTGCATGATACACTTCATCTTCTTCCTCATCCTCTAGCCACAAAGGTAGATAATTTTCAGTAGAAGGCTGAGAAGGAGGATATAATATCAGTTGTTTTGATAAGGTTCCATGCTTGATGGTCATGTTCCCAACCCTACAACTGATATAAGAATCATCAGTGGCCAATCAAGGTCTTCCTAAGGTAAGAGGATAACCATTAAACTTGGTTTTTGGTTGATGCACCAGGAAGTAAGTGGGATACTCCCAAGAGTCAATGGAGACCATGACATCCTCAACAACTCCCTCAGGAGCTATGGTGGATATATCTGTAAGTTGCATCACTGTAGTGGTATTTCTAAAGGCTCCTTGGAGGTTGAGTTTCAACATGGTTTCTTTAGTCATTACATTTATGGCAAGCCCAATAGCAATAAATGTATTAGGGAAAATAATATCATCAATGTGCACATCCACTACTGGACTTCTATGGTCTAAATATTTTGAGAAAACCACTCTCCCCAAAATCAAATCAGATAATTTACCAACAACATTGATGGTGAGGGTGCCTTTATTATTTCTCCCCGTATTTTTGAAACATTCCTTCTTGAGAATATAGTATAGATGGGAACATCATTAATATCCTAGAGAAGGGGTATATTGACACACAAATTATTCGATTCTCCTAGAATTTCAATCACTTTTGGGGTGTGTTGGATAGGGTGGATCAATGTCTCAGGAAAATGAGGTGTATTTACTTGAGGGCTACTCTCCTCCTTTTCCTCTTCATGCTCTTCAGGTGGAGATAGTGGATGGTCATATGGGACCACAATCTGAGACCTAAGGTTAATCTCTTGGATATCCACAACATAGGCATGGTAAGATGTCTCTCCATTGTAGATATGTTGTTCATGTTTGTTGTTTGAGTTTGGATTAGGTTGAGTGGGAATCTGAGTTTTCTTAGGTGGAGTAGGATTAGTGATTTATGGTTGAGGTTGGGGTGGAGGAAGTAAAGCAGGAAGTTGACTATGCTAAGGCCTCCAACCTTGTGATGGGTTGCTCCATTGAGGAGGCTAGGAAGGATATGGCTGAATAGGATGGTTGGCAGGTTGAGGAGGATATGGAGGAGCATAAGGCCAAGAAGGATGTGTGGGCCATGATATATGAGTGGAGGAGTACCAAGGTTGCAAAGGTGAATTTTTATTTGAATTGTAATAAGAATAAGGCGCACCTTGCATGCCTTTTTAGTATGGTCGAGGTCCTTGAGGACTCCTTTGAATGATGAAGCATAATTGCTCTGGCCCACTTTCCACCCCTTGGTATACATATTTTAGGCCTGGTAAGGAATGGAAATTTTTTGTTGCATCGTTTTCCTCACAGACTAGGCATACTTCTATGAAATTCATTGGGAATTCATTCTTAGGGTGTCTCCTAGTGCATCTAGGGAAAAAGATAGCTATGGATATCTCTTCCTCCTCTTGCTTCCTCTTGATATTTATGGTGTCCATTTAAAATGCAAAGGTATACATCATTTCACTCTTGAAATCCTCCATCATGTTCCCTATCTTAATTTTTATGGATTAGGTGAAGGAAGAGGTATTGACAAAGCCTTGGTTACTTCTACCCTAGTTTCTAGCTACCCTAGAGTGTTTTTTTAACACAGTTTTGATGTCATCACAATAAAACAAATATATATACCCTCCATATATTATGTTGAGGGTCTCCAACACTTCCTCCCTGATCCCTCAAAGAAGAACTAACTTGAGTGATCCAAGATCAAGGGTGTAGTTAGCCATCCCATAGTTAAGCTGAAACCATTCCTCATAGTCTTCTAAAGTTTCATTGTATTATTTCCTAGCCCATTGATGCCAATGGCTCATATATTATGTACTTTGTAGCTCAGTCCCAAATTTTTGGGCTCACCATTATTCTTTATACTCAGTTGTCTCGGTGGGTATGGGTATGCTTCCCCCGTATCATTTGAGATCATGTACGTCAAAACAAAAGGAGACTTATATCAGTTTAATAGGTATCATCGCCTCCATTTTTTCCCTTCCTCGCATCGATTACACCATATCTCTCTCTCTCTCTCTGAATCCATCTCATACTTATAAAAATGATCACCTAGCCATTCCTAACTAGGTGGATCGAAATACATCACGTGAGTTTAATTTCACCATAGTAAGAGCACTTTCACTATAAGAAATAATTTAATAAATCAATTTTATTAATTTATTTTCGATTAAAACCCATGAGAATAATTAAATAAACCATTATTTATTTCATTTTCTCTAGGAATAGTTCTTAGATCACTATTTAATAAAGATTCCTTGTCACATTTGACCAAATCACCTAGGAATAATTAAATAAATAATTATTTGTTTATTATTCCTTATTTCCATATTTGAAATAATTATTAAATAATTATTTAATATTTATTTCATTTTCACACATTTCTTATTATTCTCGAAATAATTAATAAATCATTTGTTTGTTAATTATTTCTGAATAAAGGTATTTAAACATTTTAAATATCTTTTCCCTCTCCAAAAATATAATAAAGTATTCCAAGCGATTGGATCTAGATTTTGGTCAATAATATTTTATTATTCTCCATTTTTGATATCAATCCAATACTTTGCTATAAATAAGAGGTTTTTTCATCCATTTCTCAACATGATCATTAACTTCATCACCATTATCATCACATACCATTTGAGCTCCCAGTTTTTAGTTCTATGTTGTGTGGGTTTACACATAATAAAGAGAGAGGAAGATCTAAATTCTAAAGTGACGAGGAAATCAAAGGACACATCCCATTGAGGGGGACTTACGCCTTTTGCAAATATCATTCTTCAGGTGTATTAATATAATTATTTTCTTTGAAAATATTTTCCAAGATTTGGTCTTACATCCATTTTTATCTTTTCTTTTTATGCTTTTATATTTGTTTACATCCATTGTTTGCAGGTTTTCTCTCACATATTTTTTGTAGATATGAATTGTGGATAGCCACAATTATTGTTATGGTCATTAGTCACTCATGACTTAAATGTTCTCTTTTTGGTACACCTCCAAAATATTTCATACTAACAGTTTGACTTTCTTTCTTATTTCCCTGTGTATTTCTTCACCGTTTTGTGATTCTTGACTGTGATGCTTGTTGTGTGTGTGTGCAGGTACTTTGTGGATGTCCATATTGTTTTTGTTGGTGGAGATTATTTTTGGAAATGCCATAACTCCTCCCAAGTTATTTCACAAGGTCCCACTGCCTCCTTTGATGAAAAATAAAACAACATAGTTCTCTATGTGGTGATTGTACAAGTTTTCTATATGAGGATGATTTCGTCATGTAGTATCTCATTTATTTTACCCTTGGGTATTAAATTTACATAAGGTGATGAGGGAAAGTGTGATGAGACCTGAGGAGAGGACCTCTATTGTTTTGTAAAAACTTTTTGAACGGGTAGGATAGAGAGGAGGGTTTGAATGAATTTCTTTTTGAAGTGGGATGGATTAGTGATGGATGTATGGTGGAAAAGTATGAGGTAGCCTTATTCATCATTATCCAGGTCATAAGGTTCCTATTGGGTTGTCCTTTCCCTCAGATCTCCCTCTTGTAGCTTATTTGGACCCTCCTATAGCACCAAAGGACCTTCCTATAGCTTTACATGATACTCCTATACAAACATAGAGAGGAGGTAAAACTTGATTTTTGAGGTAATGTGATGGTGGAGATGAATATATGAGTGAAGATTATGGAGAGGGAGTGAATGGAGGAAACATGAAAATTTATTTGACCTATAACCATAATATTCCTCTATGAATAAGCATGAAAAGAAATAAAATGGTCAATAGTCATGACATCATGATCTATTTTTCTTCTCTTTTATTTTTTTCCATTTTTTTTGAGAGAGATGTAGGTTTCCTCTGAGGAGGTTTTCAACCTACATTCCTACCCAAGGGGCCTCATAGGAGGTTTTCACCTAAGGATATTTATTATTTTCTTCCCTTTTTTGCTCCAAGACTACCTCAGGGAGGTTTTCAATCCTGGCGTTTTCCTAGGATACCTTAGAGAGGTTTTCACCCAAGCCCCTTTTTTTTCTAGGAGGACTATAAAATGGAAGCCATGAGACTCCCAATATTATTGAATTATCTACTTATTCTATTGATGAATTATGGCTTAGACAATTTTATCTTGTATAAATTATTCTATAACCATTGACAAGCACAAGGGTTCCCTCCTCATCAATGGTTCTGAACTGGACACCTCCATTGTCATGACATTTATCTATTAGGTATGGGCCCAAGGACCTTGTCATTAATTTTTCTTTAAAATCCTTGAACCTAGAGTCATAAAGCAAGGCCTAATCCCCTTATTGAAAAATATTTTCCTTGATATGCTTATAATTCGATACCTTCCTCTGTAATTGTATAACTTCAGTGTGTAGGAGGGCCTGCATTCTGAACTCATCCAAGCCATTCAGTTGGAGTAACATTTCTTACTGTGCACTTGTCATATCTAAGTCCAATTTTTCTGCCATTCTCAAAGTGTTAGACCAAAACTCAATAGGTGGTGGATATTTCTTCCCATAAACCAAATCGTATGAAGTGAATACACGGTAGTTGTCTTCTAGGTGGTGTTATAGACCCAAGTGGTCTCCGTTAATTTTTTTGCCCAATATTTCATGTTGCTGCTGATCACCTTGGTGAGGATGCTCTCCCATGCTCTATTGGTAACCTCTACTTGTCCATTTTCTTGAGGATGGTAGGTAGTAGATGTTATTTTCTTGATATTATGCTTCCTCAGGAGATTCTCAATCAAATGTGATGTGAATTGAGCTCTCGTACCAGTGAATTCTCCCTTAGATACCCAAATTTGTAGAAAATATTTTCCCTTAAGAACTCAACCACTTTTTCCTCTATTATTTCTTTGAAAACCTTTGTCTGAGCCCACTTGGGAAATAGTTGGTGCACAAAATAATGTATCTTATTTTTCCTGATCGTGGATCAATTGGCCTAATGAAATCCATCACCCACTTGTCAAATGGCTCTAAGAAAACTTGAGGTCGTAGATGCATCTCATCCCTAGGTGTGAGTTTCCCCATCCTCTGTAACTAATCACATATGTTAGTATACCTTCTTTCATCTTGATGGATAGTGGACTAATAGTATCTAGCTTGTAGAACATTGAAGGTTGTCCTATTAGCAGAAAAATGACCCCAACGGGGCCCATCATGACATGTTGAGAGGATGTCAAAGAATTCCTCTTCCCCGACACATCTCCTTAAAATATGATCTAGTTCCAGCTTGAAAATATTGCACCAATCCAAGTGAAAGGGGTGCTCTTTATAAAATTATACTCTCATCCTTGGATGATATATTTGGAGGAAATATCCCAGCAACCAAGAAGTTGTCTATGTCGGGAAACTAGGTAGAAAGCATTGAAATAGAAAATAGGTACTCATCTGGAATTTGATCATCGAACATCCCTTCATCATCCACGAGAATATTGAGTCTAAACAAAAATCAAAAACAAAATTTTATTTTCCTATAATATGAATGGTAGTTAAATCGGTTTTTTGGAAAAATAAAAACCATCTAATAATTCTAGCATTTACATCAGGTTTATTCATAAATTATTTAATAGATGCATGATTAGTATGCACAAAATTTTGGTATCCAAAGATATAGTTTATGAATTTGTTTAGGGAGTGTACAACAACTAAGAGCTCTTTCACAGTGAGAGTGTAGTCCAATTTAGCGTTAAACAGGTTTTTACTAATGAAGTAAATGTCATAGGGAAACTTATCATCTACTTGTCCCAAGGCTACCCCCACAACTTTGTCTGATGCATTAGTATGAATATGGAAAGGAAGAGCCCAATTGGGACCCCTAAGTATGGGTGAAATAGTCAATTTCTCTTTTAAGATCTCAAGGGCCTCTTGAATGCTACTAGGCCAATAGAAATATGAATCCTTCGTAAACAATCCAAACAATGGTGAAGCCACTTTACTAAAATCCTTAATGAATCTTCTATAATAACCATCCAAGCCCAAGAAACTCCTAACATATCTCTGTTTCTGAGGGGAAGGGACCCTTTTTATGATAGAAAACTTATTTGTGTCTACTTGTATTCCTTCTTGAGATATGGAGTGGTTAAGGATAGTTCCTACCTTCATCAAGAATTCACATTTCTCAGGGCTCAAGGAGAGATGCATTTCAATGCATTTCCTTAGGAATTTACTGATATTAGAGAGGGGCTCCTAGAAATCACATCCATAGGGAGTGAAACCATCCATGTATATTTCCATAGGGTCTTGTACAAGCTCAACAAAAATTCTCAGAACTGCTCTTGAAAAGTGGCATGGGAATTTTATAGTCCAAATGGGAGAACTCTATAAGAAAAGGTACTCCAAGGAAATGTAAATTTAGTCTTATCTTGGTCTTTAGGGATGATATGGATCTGATTGTAACCACTAAATCCATCCAAGTAACAGAAGAATTTATTTCATGCTATACCATCCAGGACTTGGTTAATGAAGGGTAAAGGGAATTGGTCTTTCTTTGTGGCCTTGTTAAGTTCTCTGTAATCAACACGGATCCTCCACTTCCCATTCTTCTTTGGGACTAATACTAGAGGTGACACCCTTTCACTATCTGAGATGGGGTATATGAACCCTACATAAAACAAATTTTGTATTTCTTCCTTCACTATATACTTAAGGGTTAGGTTAATTCTCCTCTAGGATTGGTGTGGGGGCTTGCATCCTTATTTTATGTAAATATGGTGAGTACAAACTAAGGGTTGCACCCCTTTCATTTCTTTATAGTCCCAAGAAAAAACATCTAAGTGATATCTCAACATCTTGCACAATTGTTCTTCTTGTTTTGCCAAGAGAGAGGGATTGATATTTAAGGTTATAGATGGGACAAAATATACCATTTTGACATGTTCATTGTTTGATTCAACTAAGCATAGATTAGTCCAAGGACAAATTCTAAATTCTCTCACAAGTTCATCAAGTGGAATGGTAGTGGGGGGTTGGTTCTGAAGGATATGGTCAATGAGGTCATCTTCATCAGATTTCCCCCATCCTATAACAACATCTAAGGTAGATATTGGGTATGGTGTTTGTTGGGATGGGGTCCCTTAAAGTCAAATTTTGGTATAACATTGGTTAATTTTCTCTTGAAACATGTTGCGCAAAGAAGTCAAGGGGCTTTAGGGTGGGTCAAAACTCCTTTATAATTGTAATGGGAAAAAATGGAAACCATGAGTATCAAACCATGGTTTGAGACCATGGTATGTGTGCATCAAAGTCTTCTAAATATGTAAGGGTTGATTCGAGTAAGGATATCATATCATAGATAAAGAAGTTAAGTTAGCAATGTTATGTTTATGTTGATGTATTTTGTATTCGGTTTGGGTAGAAAGGCTCCTGCTGGCTGTGTGCGCAGAGACCTAGCCCTTAGTTGTGTGCAAGGACATTTCTGTTCTGTGCGTAGATGAAAGGAAATTTATTGGGTTAAATATCGATTAACAAATAAGAAAATCTGGTGAAATATGTTTCAATTTATGTGTTATGAATGACTATGTTGATTATCTGTTGATCTATTTCTATTGGACACACATTTATTTGAGTTAATTATCTGTAAAAAGACTTTTGTGTTTGTGTAAGGGTTACATATGCATAAGGATTTTATTGGAAATCATCTATATCATTGTGCAAGTATGGTTTCTTCTCCAATACACTAGATCTGACTAAAGTATAAATAATCTGTTGGCACATATATGTTAAGGGTTTCATCCGCGATTATATTTGGTTTTTATGAAGTCTCGCGTAGGCTGATAAGCCTTAGATCTGATAAGTCAGGTTAAGCACTCACCAAATGCTCCCTCAGGGTGTGAAAACATAGTTCCACCCCCCCCCCCCCCCATACTTCTTCAGGTAATACTTTGGTCTATGCAAGTAGATCACTACCGAAAGGGCCGATAGTTCGTGGTTTTTGTTGGTTGTGCAGAACACTCTAAACCTAGGTTAGCGCCCCTCAAGCCAACAAATGGTTTTGTTGCCGGGACCAGGATATGTTTGAGGGAGATTTGATGTTGTGGCATCCGAAAAATAATGAACTGTAAGATTGTATTGATAAGAAGGTACATGAATTTTCAATCCAATAAAATCAAAACCCTAAGTTGTCTGCTGAGGATTGGAAGAAAAGGTATATTTATACAAAGGTCCACGAAATTTTATTTTCTTACTTTGCGACTAAGCTACAAGAGTGGCTATCTCGGCTTGCTGAGTTTCAGACTTGTGCAAACAAAGACGTGATCACCAGGTGGACTCCTAAGTTGGTTCAGCAGTTGGAGAAATCTAGAAATAAAATAACTCGCGTAGTAGATTATTGGATTGATAGTGTTTTCAGTGGGTTTATGACTGAATTTTCTATTGATACTTTTGTATCATATTCTGAAGCTGAAAGGATATTTTTCAAGGGCACTAGAGGTAATTTTATATGCTCATTGAAACTGTTGATTAAAATGATTTTATGTGAAAAGGATACTCTGTGCATCCACATTGAGTGAATGTCTCGAAGAGGCCCGACTACGCATAATGGAAGAATTACAGGGTAGACCTAGAAGAAGGTTTTTTTTATAGCCATCTCAAAGGTAAATCTGACAGAGGCGAGGAGTCTAAAACAAGTATCTCTGGTGAATCTGCACACTCAAAAGAAAAGGGATTTCAAGATCAAAGTATTTTTGGGTCATTGGCCATAGTTCAAATCCCATGCACTCCACATCCAAATTCATCTCACACTAACAATTCATCCACTCCACCTCCATGTCCACCACCAGAAGTTGATATGGCTACTTCCAGAAAGCTGCAAAATTTCAAGGGTGTTGGAAATGAATATGTTGACTAATTTTGGTTTGTCGCATATGCTATGTGAACAACGCAGCATATTAATAATGATAATGTTAAGAAAGTGTAGCTAGATACTACATTTCAAGAATGCACATTGGATTGGTACATGAAGTATATGGCAAACAACCCTAATGCAATGATTGACGAGCTTAAAACTACATTGAAGGAGAAGTTCAAAAATCGAAAATCATACTCTCAATGCATGACCGATTAAATGATATCCACGAAGAAGTGAATGAATCTATATGGGAGGTATATTGACTAAAGTGCACCATCAGGTATGGCAGGTTTACTATAGACGATACACATCACAAATAATGGTTCATTGCTATGTTTTTGCCACATCTGTCCCAACCCTTAAACCAATAGAATATTTCCACACAGTCTGAAGCCGTGGAGATTGACATGAAGTTAGAAGCCTCGCATGTACCATCCACACAGGTTAGAGCTCAGCAAATCCAAAGCTAGTTAGCTTCATTACACTTAGAGATACAAAATCTACGAAAAGAGAAATAAAAGGATGTGTGCGCAGGGGTATGGTGCATACGCTAAAAATATGAAGGGAATCATAGGGATCAATGTCCTATATACAATAAATCTATGGCGGTTGGAGGACCAAGTCCAATTAAGAATAGGGAAGGGCCTAGTGAATTTCCCAAACTATGGTGCACGATTTTTCAAGCAAATTGACTTCATACAAGAGACTTATGCACTAGGATTGGTAAATATATTCTAGAGCTACAAAAACCTTACTACGCATTTTTTCGATCTGTGGGATAGGATGAGAGGAATCGTCACAAATTTGATCAAATAGTTGAGAAAGTTGCTTCGTATAGATTGCAAGCTAAGGATATAAGACCAAATTCACCTGCATCATTATCTGAGAGCAGTGTGGATTTTCAGGTAGAGGACGAGGAAGAGGAGGAGGAGTTAGTCGTGGAAGGGGACAACTCATTTGTTATAACTGCGGAGATGCTAGTCATTATGCGCGAGACTGCCTGAAACCAGCACAACAATCTTGCAGGTATTGTAGATAGTTTGATCATGTTCTTGAAGATTTCCCTATATTATTTGCAAAAATACAGGAAAATAAAACACAAACACCTACATATAATTTTCAAATGATGAGAGTGGAACCACGCACTACATAACCTAGCATAAATATTGTAACCAAGAGCAGTGTAACAACTGGAGAAGATAAAGTAGAAGGTAAGAAACCTGTCACCGATATTTGGGTCCGGAGAGCTCCTAAGAAAAAGGAAGGGCTTAATCTAGAAAGGGATAAGGAAAACTTTGTCACAAAAAAGAATAACTTCGCGAATCCTAGCACATATGAAGTACCAAGCAAACCTACCATGGATAGCGTCGAAGGGGTTGAGCCTGCAGAGATTAAACCATTTTTATAGGCATGTATCACGATTCTACACAATAAGAAGGAAATTTAGAATCTTTAAGTTGTGATTAATAGTTTTGCAGAGAAAGAACAACCTGAGATGGAGCAAAAGGATGTCAATAATATTTACAAGAACAAGAGAAGAAATGGCCAAGAGATGCACCTGACTACTTAGATAGGTGATTTTGAAATGGACCAGGTCATTTTGGATTTAGGCTCTAATACAAATGTACTACCAAATTAGACTTGGCAGAAAATGGGAGAGCCTAAACTGTAATCTTCTGCAATACAGTTGCGCATGCCAAATCCATAGAATATTATCCCAATGAGTATAATTTCTAGGGTCATAGTTGAGATTTAAGGAGTTAAGGCACTGTCTGACTTTGAAGTTATTCAAATTTTTGATGATTCAAATCCGTACCCTGTGTTGTTGGGTCTGGATTGTGCTATTTACATGGATGCTATAATCAACCTTAAGCACAAAAATATGGTGTTTGAAAACAATGTAACCAGGGTTGTGGTCTCACTTTATCCTATAGAAGGAGAAAGATACACATAACCGGTGCACGTAGAAGAGGACGTTGATCATATGTACAAGCTAACTGCATGAGATAAGTATTGGATCAATCCCACAACAGATGGTAGGATTAGCTAGGAAAGGGATATTTCATGCCACTCCGACTCAGATGAGGAATTGGAGAATTGGTAGAACCATTTGCATGAAGTCTCTAGACTTTGTTGCAACTGAGTCACCAGATCTCTACGATGCATATCCTCTAAGGTTTAGGAATTACCTTATTATGATAGTGTAGGAAGTTTCAATTTTTTTTAGATGAATTAAAAAAGGTTGTTCCAAAGACACAATGGTTCCATGAACTTGACTTAGCTCTGTGGTCAACCCCAACACATTGGTGGGAAACGTACAAGGAAAATTTTGCGGATTGGGTAGAATGTATCCACATGATGCAACTATGATTTAGGAAACCCTATACCTGGTTGGAAGTAACCTATGCATGCAAAGAATATTCATGCATGCATTTAGCCAGGTGGACTGTAGCTTGGGGAGAAGAGCTGCAGCTAGGATGGGTGCATACATTAATTCATACTCTATTTCAGATACCTATGAACTGGTATCTAGAGGTTGAGCTGCGGTGTGGCATGATGGAATGGGTTGCACTAAGGAAAATATTTGTTTTAACTTTCATTTTTTAGAGTGGATTCCCATGCATCAATACTGCCTTACACATGATTCAAGATGTGGTCTTTGACATGCCACAGAAGCTAGAAGAACTATCCCTACCAACACGAGATGCGTAGATGAAGGATATAGTTGAATCTTGAAACATGAATATTGAAGATAATGAGGAAGACCCAAGAAACATCAATATCCCTGAGTCTGAAGGTCAGCGCATAGTTGTTGGGCCTATGGTTGAATTTCTAGATGTGACGGGACCCATAAATATTAGGAAAGTCGACATTGGAACAAAAGAGAAACCTAAGATTGAAAAAAATAAAGAATTATTGGGTTGAAGATATGATGGCCAAGGTTGCGGAGCTGATCACTGAATATCAGGATTTATTTCCCAAAAATATTTTAGAGTTAAAAGGTATTGTCGAGGATCTTGGTGTGGTGAAAATCACTCTGAAGCCAGATTCTAGGCCTGTCAAGCAGCACAATTACAAGTTAAATCCTGAGTATAAATAGAAGTTCAAGGAGGAGCTGGAGAAAATGGTTGTGGTAGGGACAATTGAATAAGTAGAAGAATCTGATTCGGTAAGCCCCATGGTGGTCCAAGAAAATAAGACCAAAGGAAAAATCAGGATTTGTGCGGATATTCCCAAGTTGAATGATGCCTGTGTGCATGATCCTTTTCCAACTCCATTTTCTGATGAAGTATTGGGAAATGTGGGAGGCAAGGAGGCCCACTCAGCCACTGATGGGTTTTCTGGATACCACTAGATAAGAATTGTGCCTGAAGACAGAAGTAATACAAAATTTGTGACAGAATGGGGATCATTCCAATACACAATAATTCCATTCGGTTTGAAGAATTTGGCCGCTATATTCTCATGCATGGTGGTCGTTGCTTTTAGGGAGTATATACATAAGTTCTTAGAAGTATATTTTTATGACTGGAGTGTATTTGGCTTATTGAATATGAATGTTTCAAGTATGTGCTTGATGTTGGTTACTTTTCAGAAGCATCAGATCTCGCTGAATTTGAAGAAATCCATATTATGTGTCCCTTTCAGGATTTTGTTGGGTCATATTGTCTATCAACAGGGATTGATGGTTGATCCAGGTAATATTTCTATTATTGTTAACCTAGAGGCTCCAGGAAATGTGAAGTACTTGCACTCAATTTTGGGGCATACTAGATATTACAGAAAATTTATTCAAGGCTATGTGTTGATTACTACACTAATGGAGAAGTTGCTGAAGAAGGGCACCTCTTTTTGTTGGGACGAGGACTTCCAAAGGAGTTTAGAGCTACTTAAGGAGAAAATGGTGATTGCGCCTATATTGGTATTTCCATACTAGAAAAAGGAATTCCATTTACATGTGGATGCTTCATGTATCATGCTAGGAGTTGTACTCGCGTAGCTAGGAGATGGAGTTATTGATCACCCAATTGCATTTTCAAGTAGGAAATTATCAAGTTTTAAATGCAACTACTCAAAAAAAAAAAGAGAAGGGTTATATATGGTCTATGCGCTATAGAATTTGCGTCACTATTTGCTGGGAGGACATTTTAAGATGTTCACTGATCACTCTCCTTTGAAGTAACTGGTTAACAAGCATATATTGAGGGAGAAGATTTGTTGATGGCTCTTATTATTTCAGTAGTATGATTTTGCGGTGATTATAAAGCCAGGGAGATTGAATCCTGGTCCATAACATTTATCGTGCATTGAAAGTGGAGAGGAGCCAACTAGTTTGGAGGAAGGATTAACAGACATGCAGTTATTTTCCATTAAAGTAGTTGATGTCCACTTCTATGATATTATCCACTTTCTAACCACTGGCAGTGGGGCTACGGAGTATACAGTTAAGAAGAAGAAATATTTTGTCTTGCATGCAACATAATTTACTTTTATCAATGGCCACTTGTATAAGATTGGAGTTGATGAGGTATTGAGGTGCTATGTGTTGGAGTTTGAAAGATGGAGCATCCTAGTAGAATCACATGTAGGGGTTGCGAGAGGTCACTATGCCGGAAAACCAACTGTGCAGAAAATTTTGAGCGCTAGTTTGTGGTGGCCTACGGTGCACAATGATGCAAAATAGTATTGTCATGCTTGTGATGTGTGTCATATAATGGGTAAACCCTCATGCTGAGATGAAATGCCACTACAACCACAAGTGACTTTGCAGGATTTTCATAAATAAGCCATTGACTTTGTAGGACCAATCAACCATCCTGGGAAGAATACTGGTGTGCGCTACATCATTACTACAATAGATTATTTGATAGGATGGTAAAAAGCTAAGCTTGTGAAGGATTGCAGCATTGAAATAGTTGCACACTTCATTTTTGAGAATATTTTGACAAGGTTTGGGTGTCCTAAAATCTTGATGAGTGACCAGGGTACACATTTTGTGAATGAGACCATTCAAGCCTTGACAACGGATTTTAATATGCACCATGAGAAGAGTACAACATATTATCCACAATCAAATGGCACTGAGGTATTGAGGCGCTATGTGTCGGAGTTTGAAAGATGGAGCATTCTAGTAGAAGCACATGTAGGGGTTACGAGAGGTCACTATGCCGGAAAACCAACTGTGCAGAAAATTTTGAGGGCTAGGTTGTGGTGGACTACGGTGCACAATGATGCAAAAGAGTATTTTCATGCTTGTGATGTGTGTCATATAATGGGTAAACCCTCATGCAAAGATGAAATGCCACTACAACCACAAGTGACTTTGCAGGATTTTCATAAATAAGCCATTGACTTTGTAGGACCAATCAACCATCCTAGGAAGAAGACTGGTGTGCGCTACATCATTACTACAATATATTATTTGACAAGATGGGCAAAATCTAATCTTGTGAAGGATTGAAGCATTGAAATAGTTGCACACTTCATTTTTGAGAATATTTTGACAAGGTTTGGGTGTCCTAAAATCTTGATGAGTGACCAGGGTACACATTTTTTGAATGAGACCATTCAAGCCTTGACAACGGATTTTAATATGCACCATGATAAGAGTACATTGTATCATCCACAATCAAATGGCACAGTAGAATCCTTTAATAATATTTTGGATAATGCACTCGCAAAGGTATACAATGCTAATTGGAATGATTGGGATGAGCGAGTACCCTCGGTTCTGTGGGCCTATAGAAATACATGCAATAAATTGATTAGACAGACCCCTTTCAATTTGGTGTATGCAAAGGAAGTTGTTATGCCAATGGAGTACATTTTCCCTAGTCTACACATTGCAGTGGTAACTAACATGGTTGATTAAGATATTGTGGAAGAGAGACTGTCACAACTAGTCACGCTGGAGGAGGACAGATTCATTGATGGGCTCCACTATCAGGTCCAAAGGCAGGTGAAAATTCTTGGCATGATGGGGACATCAGACAAAATATTTTCAAGAAGGATGATTTAGTTTTTCTATATGACAACAATTTTGCACACTACCCATGAAAGTTAGAAATTCATTGACCTAGACCTTATGTTCTCAGGGAGATTAAAAAAGGAGGTGTGGTATGTCTGGTTAACTTAAGTGGCGAAGTCCTTCTTGGATACATGAATGGAACTCAGTTGAAACCATACAGGTATGATCCCATCCCTACACGCGCCAAATGAAAACATTGCCGAAGAAGTGTCTTAGTGCCCTGAACAGTTGTGAGAGGGTGTAGGACCATAAAGAAGTCTATCAAATGTTGGTGAAGTAGGCTAGTGCGATGAATATTGAGGAAGCGAAGGTATATGTGACAGTTGCCCAGGGGTTGTGCCAAGAGGTTGAAATCATTGAAGATGGGCCAAAAACTAGTTGTTCGAACAGTTAGTCTGGATAAGACAACATTATTACTATTTGGAGGAGTAGCTAGCCTTCATTTATGAAGGCGATTATGCCATATTTAAATCCATTTTAGCATTTATGAGGTTTCATCAACAGACATCAGGCCATTTAGGCCGTTCCATCACTATAAATATGTCAGGAATGGTCGCATTAGTTTCGTCTCCTTTCCAAGAGATATGTGTCTATTTCTCTCATTGTGTTTTCTTAAGTTTATGTTGCAGCACTTAGAAACCTTTCTTGAGACACTGCGCTAAGAAGGGTTAGGAAATTTAATCCCCCAAGTATGACTATTACACAACCTAACCCCTCTGCTATTCCTCTAGAAGAAACACATGTGCCAGAGCCTCAACCTCAGAAAACAAAGAAAGGGCAGACCTTGGAGACTTAGAAGTCACCGCGCAAGAAGAATTCGAAGCCTAAGTCAACCCCAGCCAAGCAAAAGAAGAGACCAATGGTTAAAGAGCCTGAATTAATCATCAAAGAGGATGTTGTCGAGGAGATCAATCCAATGTTTCAGTTTCCCAAGTATATGGCACTGCACAAGCCATCTATGGAAGTCACAAGGGACCTGGATAAGGAGAGATATTTGAAAAAGTGCCTTTGCTTAAATTGGAATATTGGGACCTGGCTAACTGCATGAAGTTCCCTGAACTTGCTCCATTGGAGTATTTGGAGCAGGTACCCTATAACGGAGGAGTCATCAAAGTCGACCCTAAGACATGGGTGTTGGGGTTGCAGCAGTCCAGGTTACTAAACCTTCTAACCACCCCTCATTTTGGGCACAACACCATGAACGACATCTGCTTGTGCCAGTTTCTCACCCTGGTACATGATAATTGTATGTGGCTAGGAGAGTCCATTCCGATCGATGACATGTTAATTCATAGAATCACCATGTTGCCATATCAAGGGTAGGATCCAGGGCGGCCTTCAAAGGGAAGGGATTGGAGGAAAAGGTTTCTGATGAGGTGAATAAATCTTATGGGGTAAACAGGAACCCCCGCGGCTTTTTTGTTGCAGACATCAATTCTCTGGAAGTTAAATTTTTCACCCTGATCCTTACATGTAAAATGACCAGAAAGTGTTGTGTAACGGAGGTGTCTACGTATGTGATTAAGCTAGCTATGAAGTGCATGAAATGGATGAAATATAATTGGGAAAAATACCTTTGCAATGAATTTTGGAAAACATTCACAAGGAGAAAGAAGATGGAAAACATTTTTATTATTCTTAGCTGATGTTGTTGGTCGCGTTGATCGGTTGGAGGCCACCATCGCATTCACAATTACCAAGAATTGAACTCGATATTTACGAAGCTTCCAAATATGTTTCATTATGGAATTCAAAGCTGCCATCCAAGATTAAAAAAAAAAAAAAATCTTCTAGGTGTTGTTTGATGCAGAAATATTTCAAGCAATGCAGTCCAAGTCACAACTATCACCAACAATGTATGAGTAGTACAAGCACATTGAAGAATTCAATGCCACATTCCATAATGTGCACATCTGTGAAAAAAGGGACATGGAAGGCGTCTGGTATGAGCTTCCATACATGGTCACAGAGGATGACCTTCTGCGCACCATCACCAAGTGGCCCCCATTATGGCTCGAAGAAAGAATAACTGGTGGTGTGTCATCCTCAGTACCACCAAAGACCCCAGTGAAGCCGCGCACACCGACAGATCACCCAAAGGATGTGCAGAAAGACCAAGATCCAACCACTACGGCAGAAATAGTGGACCTGTGCAGTGATGATGAGATGAATGATAAGGATGGAGATAGTGTCGAGGCATCGATAGACTCGTAATGTGGAACCAAAAGAGGGCATCAGACCACCCTGGGGTTGCGCACAAAAAGGAAAGATTCTAAAAAAAAACGGGACTGATCCATTAACACTCATAGAGGAGTATTTTGACAAAATTGCGACATAATACAGGTGGTCACCAAAGATGTATGGACCAAGGTCCAAGCATAGTATAAATTAGTCCTTGATAACGTGCAATAGGGGGGTCCAACAACTTAACATGTAAGCGAGTTTCATACAAGAATCCATTGGTTAAGCGAGCACGGGACAAGTGAGCACAGGACAAGAGAGAAAGCTAAGAATTTGACACCCATATAGCTCTTAAAGCTACATATTTCAAGTTTGAGGTGTCACACTTCAGATTGCTAGTTCCAAGCTGCACACAGTCATTCCTGAAAGCTCTGAGGTCGGGATTGATTTGGCTATGTTCCCCGATGGCAAGTTGTATGCTATGCATATGATGATCACAAACGAGCTACATTATAGAGAGTATAATGAATTCCAGGACACCTTGGCAGCTCAACACCAAGCCTCCTCAATGCTTAAAGGTCAGAAGCTAGCCGAGGATGCAAATCGCATTGCTAAAAGCCAATGCTCCTAGTTGGAAACTATGATTGACCAATTGTACTTGGGTCTCCCTGAAATCACAGTACCAAATACTGCAACGCCCACTATCAAATTGGAAAACTTGGTAGCCATGCTCAAAGTCTCACGATAAAAAATCACAATAGTCTGAGTGAAAATTGAGTAGAAGATCACTAATTTTTAGAAGAAGTTTTAGCCCGAGACACCTCCATGAGATCGCGCACAGCACGCCAAGGTAGTTCATGAGTCAAATTCTAGCATCACCACCATTGTGGATGCTTGCAGCCAATTACTAGAGGAGGCCATGGGCATTTGGACCTCCGTCCAAGATGACCCTATCGCACAGCAGCTGAAGATGGATCTTCAGGCAAAGGAAAAAATATTTAATGAGATCGGGGTCGTTGCACTGACCGTGGTGCCCGCGAAAGTCAAGCCATCTAGGGAGAGATCGACACACTATGTTGACGGGACCAGTTGCTCGACAACATAATGTATCCTTGGGCTAAGGAGGCCTTACAATTATTCCAAAACATAGATGGTGCCCTTAGAATCCTGTAACAGACCCAGATAAGTATCATCCTGGGAGCCGAGGGGCCCACTATAGAGAAATTGGTCAAGGAAGCATAGAATGCTACAGCGCATAGCACAAAATTCATTCAACCACTAAAGACTGAAATTCGGGTTCTGAAGGACAAGATGCAGGAACTAGGACTAAAGTGACTCGAGATGAGTCACTATATTGTGTTGGGGGCCTATTGGGATGGGGTCCCCTAAGATCAAATTTGGGTATAATTTTGGTTAATTTTTTGTTGAAACACACTGCACATAGAAGTCATGGGGATTTGGGGTGGGTCAAAGCTCCATTATAATTGCAATGGGAAAAAATGGAAATCATGAGTCTTAAACTATGGTTTGAGACCATGGTATGTGCACATCAAAGTCTTATAAATATTTAAAGGTTGAGTCAAGTAAGGATATCATATTATATATAAGGAAGTTAATTTAGCGGTGTTATGCTTATGTTGATCTAGTTTGTATTCTGTCTAGATAGAAAGGCTCCTACTGGCTGTGTGCATGGATAAATAGACCTGATTTGTATGCAAGGACTTTGCTGCTGTGTGCATAGATGGAAGGAAATGTACTGGGTTAAATAATAATTAATAAAGAAGAATTTTTGGTGAACTCTATTGCAATTTATGTGTTATGCATGACTATGTTGATTATCTCTTGATTTTTTTCTGTTAAACGTGCATTTATCTTAGTTAATTATCTGTAAAAATATCTCTATGTTTGTGTAAGGGTTGCATATGCGTTAAGGATTTTATTGGAAAATAATCTATATGATTGCATGAGTAAGTTTTTTTCTCTGATACACTAGATATTACTAAAGTATAAATAATCTGTTGTTCCATATCTGTTAAAGGTTTCATCCGTGCTTATATTTTGTTTCAGTGAAGTCTTGCATAGGTTGATAAGCCTTATATCTGATAAGTAAGTTTAAGAAAACATCAAACACTCCCTCAGGGTGTGGAAACCTAGTTCCAGTAGCCCCCATACTTCTTTGGGTGTCAGTTTGGTCTGTGTAAGCAAATCACTACCTAAAGGGCCAATAGTTGGAGGGTTTTTTTGGTTGCGCAGGACACTCTGAACCTAGGTTAGGACCCCTCAAGCCAACAGTGTTGAATGATACACTTCATCTTCTTCCTCATCCTCTAGCCAAAAATGTAGATAATGTTCAATAGAAGGCTAATAAGGAGGATATAATCTCAGTTTTTATGATAAGGGTCCATTCTCGATGGTCATGTTCCCAACCATACAACTAATATAAGAATCAAGAGTGGCCAACAATTGTATTCCTTATAAGATAATAGGATAGCCATTAAACATGGTTTTTGGTTGAAGCACCAAGAAGTCAGTGGGATACTCCCAAGAGTCAATGGAAACCATGACATCCTCAAAAACTTCCTCAGGAGCTACTATGGATCTATCTGCAAGTTGTATCATTGTAGTGGTATTTTTAAATGCTCCTTGGAGGTTGAGTTTCAACATGGTTTCTTTATTCATTACATTTATGGCAGCCCTAATATTAATAAGTGTATTACGGATAATGGTACCATCAATGTGCACATCCACTACTGGACTTCGAGGGTGTAGATATTTATGGTAAATCACTCTCCCTGGAATCAAATCAGATGGTGGGGGTGTCTTTCTTCTCTCTCTTATTATTTTTGAAACATTTCTCCTTGATAAGATTATTATATATGGGAACATCGTTAATATCCTGAAGAAGGGGTTATCTTGACACACATATTCTTCAATTCTCCTAGAATTTCAATCTCTTCTAGGGTGTGTTGGCTAGGGTGGATCAATCTCTCAGGAAAAGGAGTTGTATTTACTTGAGGGGTATTCTATTTCTTTTAATATTTAATCTCTTAAGGTGGATATGGTGGATGGTTATCTTCCTGGACCTAAGGTTAATCTCTTGGATCTAGATAGCATAGGTAGGGTAATATGTCTCTCCATTGTAGACATGTTGTGCATGTTTGAAATTTGATTTTGGATTAGGTTGAGAAAGAATCTAAGGTTGCTTAGGCGGGGCAGGATTATTGATTTGTGGTTGAGGTTGGGGACGTGGAATTAAAGTAGGAGGTTGATTATGTTGAGGCCTCCAACCTTGTGATGAGTTACTCCATTTAGGAGATTGGGAAGGATATTGTTGAATAGGATGGTTGGCATGTTGAGGAGGATATGGAGGAGAATAAGGCCAAGAAGGAGGTGTGGGCCATGATATATTAGTCGAGGTGTACCAAGGATGCAAAGGTGAATTTTTATTTGAATTGTAATAAGAACAAGGTGCACTTTTCATGCCTTGTTAATATGGTTGAGGTCCTTGAGGGCTCCTTTGATTGATGAATCAAAGTTTCTCTGGCCCACCTTCCACCCCCTGGTATACATATTTTAGGCCTAGTAAGGAAGGGAATTTGTGTGTTTCATCGCTTTACTCATAGATTAAGCATACTCCTATGAAATTAATTGGGCATTCATTCCTAGGGTGTCTCCTAGTGCATCTAGGGAAAAAGATAGCTAGGTATATATCTTCCTCCTCTTGTTTCCTCTTGATCTGCATGGTATCCATTTCCAATGCCAATGCATGCATCATTTGACTCTTGAAATCCTCTAACATATTCCCTATCTCACTTTTGATGGATGAGGTGGAGGAAGAGGTATTTGCCTAGACTTGGTTACTTCTACCCTAGTTTTTGGCTACCATAGAGTGGCTTTCAAAAAAAAATTTGATGTCATAATAATACAACTGATAGATATCCCCTCCTAATATCATGTTGAGGGTCTCCAATAATTCCTCCCTAATCCCTCAAAGAAGAAATAACTTGATTGATCCAGGATCAAGGGTGCAGTTGGCCCTCCTGCAGTTAAGTTGAAGCCTTTCCTCATAGTCTTTTAAAGATTCATTAGGCCCTATGATCATCGTAAATATTTCCTCCTTGGTTTCTTTGGACCTACAATTATCTCTATAATTTTTATTTAAGGACTCCTAAATTTGGGCCCAAGTAATGATGTTGCCCCCAGGCAGACGCATTAACTAGTGCAAGGTTGAATCCTTAAGTGTAGATGGGTACAAATTCAGCTTTTTTTCATCACAGGCATTGTCATAAGTCCTACAAACAACAAAAAAATTCAAACATGAAGGTATCAGGGTCTTCATAGGTTAGGCCATGGAAGTGCGGACAACAACAGGGCTGATGTTCTTTATCTTGGCCTCCCCATTGCTTTCTTTAATATATCATTTTGTATGTTCTCTATGATATCTTGGATAGGTGAAGTGGGTCATTCTTCTTCCCTAATAGGTTCTTCAAACATTTCAGGGTGCTCACCTAGAGGGTATTCTAACTCCCCTACAGTCAAAGAGGGAAGCTCGCAGTCAACAAAGAAGAGTGAAGGTTGGCTGTGTGATGTGTGGATTTTTGGTAGAAATTTTCCTTGATTATCCCTACTCCTACAAGGCATGAAAGAATTTTTTTTTTAATCACTTTTCAAAATTTTTATTCAAAACAAAAAGAAAAAAACAATTCTTAAGAAGAAACATTCATCTACTTAGACACCTCCTCGACAACGATACTAAAAAGTGGTGAGCCCTGGTATTGCACCAAGAGTGATGCAACTCCCAAGGGATACTCAACTCAATTTTTCAACCTCAATTTAGTACAAAATTATAGGTGACAATGGTATATGAACAAGAGATGGATTCCACTCATGCCACCCTTAACTAGGTCTTCTGATCAGTAGTGTTTCCAAGCCATTCCTTCTACTAAATTAGAGTGAAAATGAGATGTAGATGCAATGTATAACTACTACTAACTGAGAAAATGGAATTTTATAAATTTCAACTTGAAAATTCCATTGAAGCAAATCATGAATAGGCAAGAGTCAACCTACTTTTACATAAGGGAAATCACATTATCTTGCAATCGTCTATCTAGTTATCAAACCTATTTGCAGTAAAGGAACTAATTTCTCTTGCATATCCTAGAAAACCATAAATAAATATTATATATACTATTTAACTAACTCACACTTGCATAAACATTGTTCTATGAATTATGTGATAAAATACTAATGATATTTATGTTTTTGCAACAAGGAAACTTAGCATTTGGAGTGGCCTAGGAGTCTCTGCTGGTCATGAAACTATATTTAAGGGTCATTAACATCCTAACCTAAGCTCAAATGGAAACAAGTATCAAAACTAGACCAAGAATGGGGACCTGCAACTATGCTACAAGAGGCTTCTACAATAGCTCTGTATCGCTACAGAATGCCCTCTAATGCTATAGGAAGGCTACCGAGAAGGTCTAAGAGAAGAATAAGGTGGTTGGAAGGTGTGGAAAGGTAAAAGGAAGTGAGGGAAAATGGTTGAAAGGTTACCAACACCTCTAACCAAGCTCAAATCCCTTTGAGGGACTATTTTGCACTAGAAGATATGCTCTGGGTGTTCATGCAAAAATGGCCTCATAAAATAGAATTTTGATGGCAGAATTTGGAGTTTGGAAGAGGAAGTGATGGAGTACAAGGTGGAGGTGGTGAAGGTTCCCTTTCCTACATATTAAAATAGACCTATAATCATCATGCATACGTTCATTTATCATTGACAAAATGAAACAATTAGAAGTGGAAAAGATGAGTTGAATTTAAAGGTTATCTATTTTATGCTAAAATTATGATCTACTAAAAAAACTAACTTATATTCTACAAAAAACATATGTAGAGCAAGATAACTAATATAAACATTTTCCAAGAAATCATACACAAAAATTTGTTGGCCTGTGGTTGGAGGTACTTCTACTCATGATCCCACGAGAGAGATGAGGCAGGGGATACAATCACAAAGTTCAATGGAGTATTTTTCTACTCAGATGCAATAAACTAATCAAAACTTATGAAACTAAAGAAAGATACAAGCACACAAGAGGAAACTAAGACATTGTGTTGGGCCCAAACATAACATCCTCAACCCTCTCAAAATAACTCTGTAATGAATCGAACAACAATGGTTGAAAGGTGACCAATGCCTCTAGACAAGCTCAAAGCCCCTTTAGGGCCTGTTTTGAGCTATAAGAGATGCTCTGGGTGTTCATGGAAAAATCACCTCATAAAAAAAAATTTTGATGGTAGAATTTGGAGTTTGGAAGAGGAAGTGATGGAGTCCAAGGTGGAGGTGGTGAAGGTTCCCTTTCCTACCGATTCAAACAACCCTATAATCATCACATGCATAGATTCATTTGTCATTGACAAAATGAAACAATTATAAGTGGAAAAGATGAGTTGAATTTAAAGGTTATCTAATTTATGCTAAAATTATGATATAATCCAAAATTTAACTTATAAGCTACGACACACATATGCAGAGAAAGATAACTAATATAAACATGTTTCCAAGAAATCATACACAAAATGTTTTTGGCCTATGGTTGGAGGTACTTCTACTCATGCTCCCATGAGAGAGATGAGGTAGAGGATGCAAGCACAATGTTTAATGGAGTATTCTTCTACTCAAATGCAAGAACCTAATCAAAACTTATAAAACTAAAGTAAGATCCAAGTACACAAGAGGCACCTAAGCCACTGGGTTGGTCCCAAACACAAGAGCCTCAACCCTCTGAAAATAACTATGTAATGAATCGAATAACAACTTCTCATTATCATTGAATCAAGATCTAATACATCACATAATAGTAAAAAAGATAAAAATGCCTGAGCTCAATAGCTACCTAGCTGAAAAAAAAAACTGGAATTATAATGATCTTTTATACATGTTCATTTATACAAGATGGTAGCTACCAACAAATTCCTATAAAATAGGAATATTTTCTCTTGAAACTCAAGAACAACGCAGCTTGACTCCCCATGACTTTCCCTTGCTTGGCTGCCAATGGCCTTGAGCTAATGAGAGAGATATTGATGTGATCTTGGGTTGATTGAGGGAATTAAGGAGGTGGAAAACCCCCTAAAATCTCTCCTTGTTGTATACTCTAAGCGCCTACATAGAAATTGTCTCAAAAATTGCTCCATTTCCTGCAATAAAACCATATTAGCCTACATGATACGACAAACATCTTTCACCATTTTCACTAAGCATAATATGATAGAAAATGTAAATAAATGTGAGAAAGAGATATTTCTAAAGCTAGAGGATGGTAAACTGGTCTCCATCTTGAATGTCCCTTCATGTTTGCATTGTACCCATTCTTTATTTTCTCATCTTCGTTTGTGTACATTGATGAATACCTTGTATTGTGACCAATCCTTTCACAATGTGTCCTAACAATTTTCCTGGGATCATATCCATGGAAGTACTTAGTAGTGAAGTGTATGTTATCCAACTCCTATATATCTACTGTTGTCACCTTATGGCTCTTAAACTCATATAATATAATCCTCAACAGAAAGATAGCCAAGGGGGTTTCTTCCTCCTGTGAATAATTATGGACAATCCGTTGTCCATCTAATTCACTCTCTCTTTCATGACTGCCTTGTTGGTCACATATCGTGGCATAGTGTGAGAATATATCTGGAAACCAAATCATCTGATGTATGTACCCTCAGGAGTTGGAAACCAATCCATGATATCTCAAAGTGACTCCTTCACCTGATCTATCATGCAAGGAGGATCAATCTTGAATATCATGTGAAAGATAACTGCAAAGAAGTGTTCAACCAATTTTTCTTACATACCTCCAAAGCTTAGTTTTGATAACAATCCATAGTGGAAGTAAACTAGGAACTTCTCCTTCTGGGTCCAGTTCCATTTCATTCCTGAGAATGCATATTGTGCACAAATTCCATATAAGAGAAATGTAGAAAAGTAGAATTAGGTTTCCTATTTATCCCTTAAAGGATGCTTTATCTTGACCCATTGGATGCTGCAATTCATATGACAATATATCCACCTAATTTAAATATTTTTGGCGTGTCACCACCATATTGCAGGTATATATCAAATTCTCTTTGAACACATCAATGTTCTTGCACCCAAAAAATCGACTATAAATGTTATCAAATATTGATATAAATCTCTGAGGATCTTTATCATATAAACTGTGGATGGGCAACGAATAAACTTGGCAGGGTATCGACACCATGATTTGACAATGTTACTTGTGCCAAGCATATCCCATCTTATAATATGTCTGCATGTCTTCACCATAATAGATGGTGAGATAGATGTCACTCTCACTGCGAAGCACAAGGTAAGAGTCATCCATATGTGTAATGATCCATTCAATTACCTCCACATATGCGATAATCTACATGTGATCCTATGCATCTTGGACTTCCTAATGTTGATGTACACATGTACATATTCTAAGAAATATTTGCAAGTCGATATAGATATTGTCGCATATGATAATGTTGAGAATGTGAATAGTTTCTGCATGCGGCAGTAGATTAACACTTGTAACATGAAGATTAACTATAAACTCCAACAGTTGAACTGAAAAACCAAGAAACAAAAACAAGAAAAGCAAGAACAATAGTGAAATCATGGAAAATATTCGACATGCAAAACTTACTTGCAACGTTGGTTGACGAAGAGTTTCTTGATTCCCTACTATGCACCCAACTTAGATGGAATGATTATGTAAATGAGTGATTATTTGAGTTGATTTAAAGAAGTTGACATGCAAAATTGATTCATGCATGAGTGACACTTGTCGACAAGTGAAAGGATTAGTTGAAAAAATTTAAGTGAGATCCTATTTTTTAGGAGTGCACCGACATGCATGCAACTGGAAAAGGCACATTTCTTCAACATGAAGGAGTGTGCCTAGGTAGGTTGAGCTTGCTTAGTATGAAGGATTTCACTTAAAGAGAGCGCACTTCTTCAACCCAAAAGAGTGCGCTCAACTCAAGTGCAAGTCTTCATCAACTTTGAGTGCAATTTTAGACTTAAAGAGTGTTTTTCTCGATTTTTTTAGTTTTTTCCAATTTTGTGTCCTTTTCTAGTGTGTGCATGGCATAAAGGAAAGTTTTTAAGTCAAGATAATTCATGCATTCACCTAATATTGGGTCAGATAACTTGAACGATTCTAAAGGTTAGGTGGTGACATGTAGGCAACATTGACTTGGGAGGACGCCACACTATTAGAACACACACAAATAAAAAACAAACAATGTGACGACACTAAGAGGATTGAAAAAAAAATTAATGTAGGCTCCAAAATTGACATAGGAAAAAAATTTGGAGGGTCGTTCTCATAGTGACAATAGAGCTATGGGACACTGAAGGGCCAAAGAACCATCCTAGGTGACCAAACCCTGAGTTGAGTGTTACCACCCAAAAAATGATCACCTAGCCATTTCTAACTAGGTGGATCGAAATACACCATGTAGGATTAATTTTACCATAATAAAATCACTTTCACCATAGGAAGTAATTTAGTAAACCATTTTTCCTAAATTATTTTTCAATAAAATTTAAAAAAACCCGGTAAGAATTTATTTAATATTCTCTAGGAATAATTATTAAATCATTATTTGATCATTATTCCTTGCCACATTTGAAGAAATCAGCTTGGAATAATTAAATAAATAATTATTTATTTATTATTCCTTATTCTTAATTTTGGAATAATTGTTAAACCATTATTTAATATTTATTTCAAATTCACACTTTTAGTAATTCTCATAAAGTAATTAATCAATCATTTTATTTGTTAATTGCTTCAACCATTTTCTAAATAGATATATTTGACCATTTTGAATATCTTTTTCCTCTCCAAAAGATATAATAAAGTATTCTTGACGACTAGGTTTTGATTTGGTCAATAATATTTCATTATTTTCCAATTATTAATTTAGCTCAATACTTTGTTATTAATATGAGGGTTTTCCATCCATTCTTCACCATGTTCACTATAATCGTCACCATTATAATCTCACAAGATTTGAGCTCCCACTTGAATTATATCTTACTTTTGGTTTTCTGCATGTTGAGAGAGAAGAACAAGATCGTTGAAGCACAAGGACATAAAAAGGACCCATCCCACGAAGGGGGTGTTGGTGCACTAATATTACTATGAAAATCAATCTTAATACCTACATTAATTATCAACCAAGGATATGTCTATTTATATCAAGAGTTTTGGAATTTTTTATGCAAGTGAGATTAAAGGCTATTTCAGAATAAAATGATTCTAAATCATTGCAATAACTAATTTCTAATTCTCGAAGTTTAATCTAGAATAATTCAAGAGAAAATATTAAAGCATTTCCAAACCATAAATCTTGATTTAATCTCAACTGATTTATAAAGAAACTGAATGCAAATGCATGAATTGAGGGAATCACACTTAAATAAATACGACATGATACTAACAACAATTTATCTAATGAAAAGAGAAACTACAATTAATGAACAAAAACCAACTATTCAAACCTTTAATTAAGAATTATAGTAATTAATCACTCGATATATATACTGGCATCAATCGAAAATAACAAAAAATAAATGTAATGCTTGAACTAATCTAAACAATTCATTAAAGAACAATATGCAATTGCAAAAGTAACAACATCTAAGATTTATCCCAAAATTTAAAGGTAAATTATGAAAATGAATTATAACATCACATAGTAATCGAAATGACTCAATTCTACAAGATACAATAATTAATAATCGCAGAAACGAAGGAAATGATTATGGAAAAGAAGAATAAAATCTCTTAGAAACTGAGCCCAAAGCCTCCAAAAGTTACTGTTGAGAATACACAGAACATGATTACAAAGAAAGCACTATTTTTCTCATTAATCATAGTAGTAAAGATAGAACATCACCATAGTGAAAATACTATGTCTTCAAAAAAAATAATAATGTCAAAACGAAAGTTAAAGCTCATAAATTAACAACCAACTTATTACTCACCTATCAGCCTTATATAACCTATTGGTAGACTAATAAATGAGAGTGAATCCTTAGGATCAGGAGATCCTGAGGATTTCACAGCTAATAATCAGATTTCCATCATAGAATTAGCTCGATTCTCCTTTTCTTTTGCTAGCCCGTGCGATCAAGAAGTGGTATTCTTTCTTTCCTTGGTCGTTGTTGTTCCATCGATTGAACAACAATTGTCCAATTTTGATTTCTACACATAAAGGCAAGAAAAAGTTAGTTTTTATGCTAAAATCATACAATTTGTTGATAATTGATCTTATTCAACTTTCACAACCTTTCCTTCTAGATTCTTCCCCAAAACGAATATAAATACACAAAAGTAAATGATTAATCAACCTAATATGAGGATAAAAACATACCTTTTCTATGACTCAACAGGGGGATTCATAGAACCATGTTGTAAATATTCCTCATCAGGTGTTTTAATAAAAAAAAATCTTCATTTAAAGTCTTTTATTGGGTTATTGAACTTTATTTATTGTTGTTATATGTTTTGGGCTTGCATCATATATTTTCTTGTAGGGTTTTGTAATTTTTTCTTGCAAATCTAAAGCATAAAAGTGGCCACATTCATTTTTTAGGGTCACTTGTAACCAATTACTTAAGTGAAGTATTTTTGGTACACTTTCCCAAAATATTTACATTAAAAAATGGAAATTCCATTGGTGTATTAATTGGTAACCATGGTGACTATTGTTTCAACCCTCTTTAGTGTTTTTCCATCTATTTTTAGCCTCTCAATTTCTTTATTTACATCTCCTTTTTTTTTTGAAAATTGTCTATTTCTGTCGAGGTTATGCATCTTTCTGTAGGTCACAGGTACCAGCCGAGCATGAGACGACACAATCTTGGTGAGATATGTCGAACGAGAGTTGTGGGAACATAACATGATTTTAAGGCTCTTTTCCACTTCCCATTTCCCTTTTCAGCCCCTGAACTGCGTCCGTACATGCTTTACAAGTTAGTATTTGTGTTCTGCCATTTTTAGAAAAAAATTCATATTTTTCCCAAATTTTTTCTTAGACTATTGTATGTCTGCTAGGGAGGGTTTATTATCTTTCATGTGTCACGAATAAGCCTAGATCCATGAAAAAAAATTTTGTTGAGGAAGGAAAAATCCCCCTAAGATTTAGAGTACACCTCCATCAGTTATGAAAATGGTTTCTAAAGTGAGGAGTCTAGTTTGCAGTAGTTTCAACCATTGTTTGCAGTCTTTTTGGTAGGTTATAATAGTCACGTTTGACACTTTTCTACAACACTTTATTCCACTTTGAATCTAATGTTGAGTTGCCTCCGTAGGATCTCCTTGTGTATCCTTCAATTTGCATCCATTTGTCTGCCCTTTACTAGTTGTTTACCCTTTGTTCTATGTTGGTTTTCTACATCATTTACAACATATTGTTGCCTACAGATCCTAGTCCCTTTGACCTTAGATATTTTGGCTAGAAGTATTTCTTTGGGTAGCTTGTTTTCCACCTCTTTCTTTGTTGCTTATTTTCCTTTTTGAGTACTTCAATTTGTTCATTTTTCTGTCCATTTTTTAATATTATTTATAGTATTCAACACTTTACTTTTAGCAACGCTTGGCAACATAAAATATGCTTAATTAACTCATATACTGAACACATTTTCACACACACGTGCACACCCTAACTAAACATGAACTTGCTTAACACTGCCAAGCCAAAACTTGAAACAAGCCACATAATAAGAAATAAAAACTCATATATGCCAAACAATATTTTTAGTTTGGTGTAGGATTAGTGGAATAGGATTCCAATAACACCCATCGATCACTTACATTGAGACATATATTTTTACATTTTAGGGAGCTTAAAATATTTCGGCACAGTTACCAATCAAACGGGAATTATTACCTCAAAACAAGAACTCTAGCCCAAACAAACTCAAAAAACATGAAAAAATAACCCAAAAACGAAAATTGTGTCTTCGAGAACACACTTTTTTTTAAGGGTCAAATTTCAACATTTTTTTAAATTATGTTAAAAACTGTTTTTTTTTCTTGAAAAAAGGATTGAAAAAACATTCTCGAAACAAAAGGTGTTAATGGTGGAATAACATCACCAATTTTTTGTGTGAAAAAACAACCTAAAAACGAAAAGTGTTGATGCTGGAATAATGTCATCATATTTTTGTGTGCAAAAAACACCTTGAAAACAAAAAGTGTTAATGTTGAAATAACGTCTTTTTCTTTTCAGGGTAAATTGTCAACAATTTTTAATAATGACATTAAAGATAAAATATCATGACTTTTAAAAACCTCAAAATTTCAACGATAAACATGGCATTAAAGATCAAATATCAAGTCTTAAAATTCCAATGATTTTTAGGCATGGTATTAAAGGTAATATATTATTGTGTCTCTGAAGAGCTTTAAAAATCCATAATTGTTTAATCAACTCTTTTGGAAAAGTCACAATATCATTAGGAGTACCGACACATTCCCAAATACTCAGTGTAGTTCTTCATCAGGACTTTGCTACTTGTGCTGATCAAAATTATAGAATATAAATACTACTAAGATGCAATGGTCACCTACCAAGACCTAGTCATGCAACGGTCACTAGCCAAGACCTAGTCAATATTTAATCCATTATAACGTTACACAAATAAAATATAAATAAAGTCTAATATTAAAATTAATAGGGGTGAACTTTAGAATAATAAATTAAAATATAAAATAAATCAATATATATATGAAAAAAATAATAAATAAATAAATAAATAATATATATATATATATTCTAAGTAAGTTTAATTCTATTAAGAAAACATATAGTATAACTAGTTCATGGCCTCCATGATGCAGGCCATCAGAGTCTTCATAGGTTCAGAAAAATAACAAAAAATGGGTTGCCTGCATGGGGAAACCAGCCCATGCAACATTTGTAAGCTGCCTCGATGGAGGAAATTAGCTATAGCATTCCAAAACCTGTTGCATCCAAAAACAACAAAAATGACAAAGGAACTGAACAGAATTACTTGGACCATGCCATCAGCTCTAGAGACCATAATCCTCCGAAGGTGGTTCTTCCTCAATCTTGCACCAATATCCATCATCGTCATTCGGAACGGGGCATCTTTGAACAACTGTTGCACCTGCTTCGCGGCCGCCACCCTGCTTGCTTTTATATTGAAGAAGACTCGAACTACAGTCACCAGCGTTGAAAGAAGCACCTCTGTCCACAGTATGAGGGGGGTGCACAGGGTCAGAGGGGTCCGACATTTTAGAAGGATGTGCAGGAAAGGGGGGGGTCAGGAATTGCCCCTGGAATTTCCTTAAAAGAGACAGAGACAGTCGCTATGACCAGAGGGCGATTGGAATTACACTGAAAATGAAAAAGGGCAGTGGACGGATTGAAAAGGGAGGCAGAAATAGTAGGACGGGAGCAAGGAGGCGACAGAGAAGCAGAGGCATCGCATCTGGGGGAGGAAGGGGGACGACACCCACGCCCACGCCCACGCCCATTACGCGTTGAGGGGTATCGGCCACGAAAGCTCTCAGAAATTGATGAAGGGTTGGTGGAAAGGGAGCGATGTCGGCCAGAGAGGTGTGCTCTAGAGCTGCCCCGTCGACATCTCAGACGGTGCCTGAGCCTGGGCATGACTGCACGCGGCCGAGTGGAATGAGAAAAAATGGTTGTAGGCGACAAGGAGGGGGAGGGAAAATGGAGTCCAAGCAAGGAGGTGAATTGCAGAGAGCAGAAAGGGCTATGCGAGAAGTGAAAACCAGGAAGAAAATCGACATAGCAGCCCAAATGACAGCACCTGCCAAGGGAGGTGCGAGAGATGGGCAATTTGGCCTCTGTGGAGAAGCTAAACCCAACAGGTAGGAATTGCATGGGCATGGAGACCACCAGACGGAGCTGAGACAGAGCAAATAACTTAGACGTAGTAACAACGGACGGGGACGAAGAACTATGGGGCGCCATTTTGAAACACTTACAACCTCGACCTCCACACCGGCATAAATGCCGCACAGGGTGATGGCCTAGAGAATTAATCACGTCGGGGCACCTTGATTGCAGCCTGCGGGTGGCCATGTGGCCATGCCACACACCGTCCCACAGGCTTGTAGCTATCGCATCAACCATTACCACCCGCATCCGGGGAATATTATTATTATTATTATTGTTATTATTTAATTTTTTTTATCTTTTTTTTGTTTTTAATTAATTAATTTTTATTTTTTCATATATTTACTGATTGATTGATTGATTTATTTTGTATTTTAATTTATTATTCTAACGTTCACCCCTACTAATTTTAATATTAGAATTTATTTATATTTTATTTTTGTAACGTTATAATGCATTAAATATTGACTAGGTCTTGGCTAGTGACCATTCCATGACTAGGTCTTGACAGGTGACTCTTGCATCTCAGCATTATTTATATTATATTATTCTGATAAGAACAAGTAGCAAAGTCCTGATGATGAACTACACTTAGTAGTTCGAAACGCGTCGGCACTCCTAATGATATTGTGATTTTTTCTGGAAGAGTTGATTAAACGAAAAAATATCAATTTAATGAAAATAAAATTCCAACCATTTTTAGGTATGGTATTAAAGATAAAATATCACTTGTAAAAAAAAAGAAATCTAAATAAAACGGAAAAGGAAAAAAGAAAAAAAGAAAAAAAAATTAAAATCAACCCAAAAAAAACAAATTTTATTTTTCTTAAGTTATAAAAACAAAAAATAATCATAATAATAAACCCCATAATTTTAAAAATGATAAAATAAAATAATTAAAATTTAAAAATAGCTAAAAATAACTAAATTTTAAAATAAAAAAAATAAAAAAAATTAAAATTTACAAATTAAAATTAAAAAAAAGTTAAAAAGAAAAAAAAATTAAATAATAAAAATTTAAATTAAAAAGAAATATTAAAATTTGAAAAGAAAAATTAAATAACAATTTAAATTAAAAAAAAAATTATATGATGATGATGATGATTATGATGATGGTTAACGTCCACTAAGACCAATCTTTGGTCTATCAGACCTAAAGAAAAGAGTTATTTAATTTGATTTAAGATTTTATTCCTATGCTTAAAAAGCTTTGAGAGAAGCCTCCCCAACTCACTATAATTTTGACATCTTAAAAAGCTAGGAAAGTTAGTATTGCAACAAAGATTATGAAATTGAGCTCTAATGTGGTTGTACACGGGGCACTCTAAGAGGAAGTGATTTTCATCCTCGATGTTCATATTCTCACAGAGATGGCAGATTCTTTCCATCCATAGTGTTTTAGGAACTGTCCAAGGACCTGTTTCACTATGGAGCTCATGAGAGTTCATTCTAATCTTGGCTATATTAATTTTCTTCTTTGAGCTAATTAAAACAAAGAGATACTTTTGATATTCTAAGGTGGGGTTGATGACCCCCTTATAGTACCTTAATTTTCTTTCAATTTCTAGATCTTTCTCACACCACATTTTTTTTTGAACTTAGAAGTAACAATTTTTTTAATGTTATTGATGTTTTGCAATGCAACATTCTCGTCGATCTCCCAATGGCTTAACCAAGCCCTGGTGTCTTTATACCCACCTTGTTTAAGCCTTAGGTGGTTTTGGATGGAATTTGAAGCTAGCTTAGGAAGTCTATGGTCTCCTATGCTATTGAGCTTGTGCTTGTACAACAGAAGCCTAGTCATAGGTAGGATCTCGTAGGGGAAAGACCCACTTCTATAAGGAGAATAGGATAAGGTGTATTGCTTTTAATTTTAAGGTTATAAGTTATAAAACGCTTATGGATTTGCTCAATATTTCTCCAAGATTCTCTAGAGATGCTGCAACCCCAAACCTCACATCCATATAAGATAATAGGAGTGATTAAAGTTTCAAAGAGGAACTTCTTTCTATCCCACATTACGAGGTTTGTCGTTTTACAATTATTTTCAAGACCAAAATAGGTTTTCCACCCCCCACTAATCCTTTTCTGAATGCTATAGTTCTAGTTGAGCTTGTGATGAATATCAATTCCTAGGTACTTGTAAGAAGACACTTCCTCCAAGTTATTATTGTCATACATAAAATTAGCGTAAGTGTCATTCTTGGATTTGATAATCATAACTTTTGTTTTGTCAGTGCTAACAGACATACCCATGGTAGAGCAGAAATCCTTAAGAAGTCTAAGTTTATTATCAATATTAGATGGGCACCTTGCAAGAAGAACAATATCGTCAGCATAGAGAAGAAGATGATGACTATCCCAGCTAAGATCATGCCAACACATCCTGCTTCCTCTAAACAACCTTCTAGCTTATCGATGTAAATGCCAAATAGGGTAGGGGAGAGGGGGCAACCTTGTTTAACTCCTATATTACACTTAATATCTTTCAACCACCCCTCATTGCTCTTTAACTTGGCAATTACATTCTCGTATAACCTTATAGTAGCCGCTCTTAGCTCGAAAGGAACATTTAGCTCTTCTAATCTATTCCATAGGTTATTTCTAGGAACCATATCGAAATCCTTTCTAAAGTCAACAAAGCAAAAGAAGAGATTGGATTTATCATTGTGGCATTCTTCCACAATGATCCTAAGCGTAACGAGGTGGTCCGTTGCTGAGTGCTGCCTTCTAAAACCCGCTTGGCCTTTAGCCTGCTTACCTTCACTTTCAAGCCAAATGCTCAACTTATTTTCCAAAATAATACCATATAACTTGGCTAAGAGAGGGTTGATCATAGTTGTTCGATAATTAGAGGGGTTACTTGTATCCCCAATTTTAAAAATAGGGATAATGAGGCTTTGAGTCCAAGGTTTAGGGAACCCTTGCTTGACCGCTTGGTTGAAAAGCTTTTGGATGTGGGGGATGAGGATAGGACCTCCAATTTTTAAGATTTTCACTTGGTAACCTTTGATGTCTTTAGCTTTCCCATTCGCCAAGCGTTTAACTCCAAAATCAATGTCTTCTAATGAGAAAACTTCTTTCGTTGTGAGCAGGGTTTCAAAATCCCTGGCATTTGGAGATTCATAAAGATTTTTAAGATAGGAATTCCAGTACTGTAAAGCAATTTTATTATTATCTTTAGTTTTCCTAGTTAGAATCTGGCTCCAAAATTTCTTAGGAGCCACCCTAGAGAGGTGTAAGAGATTCTCTTGTCTTTTACGAATATATTTCCTTTTTTTCCTTTTAGTGAGGGATTTGTAGATTTCTATCTTAATTTTGAGAGATTCATCAACAACTTCCTTAATTTCTCTCCTCTCACTTTTACAATATTTTTCATACCATGGGTTGGTTTTTCTATTTCTTTTATTACTTGAGACTTCAATTGAGAACTTGTTAACAAAATATGAGAGGGTTGTAGTAAAATTATGATAGAGGTCATCTATGTTGTCTATACTAGATAAAGGAAGCAAATTAGTTTTTAATTCATTTGAAAATAGATCGTTTTTATTTCTATCAAAGATTAAGTTCTTTTGACTATAAATATTATCTTCTATGGGATCTCTATGTATGACAAAATTGAGAGTTATGAGTAAAGGCCTATGATCAGATTCAGGCTCATGGTTGTCTAAGATGTCAAAATTTATTATTTTGTTGTATAAAGGGAGATTGAAAATAACATAATCTACCATGCTCCTGCCAAGCCCATGGATGCATGTCATCTTGCTAGAATTGGGCCACTTCTTTAGACCGTTGCAAATTATGAGATTCTGAACACTATAGAGCTTGACTAGCTCCGACCCAAACAAATTATCCTCGAGGTCTTCAGAGATCCTTTTGTATCAGCTAGCCAGAGTAAGGTCTAACCAAAGAGGATTGGGGTTGGAGTGATTTCTTAGAAGAATAGCTTGGTTGCTTGAAGTTTGAGCATTAAAGTCACCCATTAAAAGGATATTACCTCTATTCCTTAAGCTAGAAATATCATTCTCTAAACCATTGTAAGGACTACTTTTATCTAGATTCTTTTTCTTATAGAAGTTAGAATTAATGGGGGGGAAATAACAAATTGCTATGTAGGTCTTTTTATCATTAATGTCAGTAATCTCAATCCAACTATATTGGTTGTAAGGGTCGTTTATATAAATCCTAGCATGGGGGGGGATGTTCTTCTTAATTTAGCAATTTATGCCCCCAATGCCTCTACTGGAGGATTGCTTGTTCCAGGTATACCATAGTGCAAAGCCATCTATGTTAGGGACCTTAGATTCTTCGTGCTTCCAAGTTTCAACAAGCAATATAATATCAACATCATTTGAGATCCAACGTAGCTTGGGGCCTTTGTTCCATGGAAAGCCCCGACAGTTCCAAGAAAGAATTCGGAGCATGTTGAATTGCTATTTATTACTATCTTTCTGGTTTCTATCTCGAATGACAGCTTTTCTATTTTTTATTATTGCCCATTTTCCTTCCTTCCTAGCTTCTTTTACCTTTTGAACCTCCTTTCTTAATTCTGCTTGATCTTCTGGAATGAGATATTTTTTTATAGATATTCCCGTTCCTTTTAGACTTGAGGTTTTACTAAGTATGTCATACTTATGGTGAGTAGAGCTCACCTTTATTTGGACCAGCCTTCCTTTATTCTCAATTAATTTCCGTAACCTTGTTGCTTCTGTGAGACACGTGGTTTCAATTTGTAATCTATTATGTAATTCTTTCTGGGCCATGACTAAAGTATCCTCGTCTACCTCCTCTTTCAAAGTAAAGATTATAAGGTTCAAGGCCTTTTATTACGCTCATGGTCTAATTCGATCATTTTTTTCATTTCATCTTTAATTGGTTTGATATCTAATTTAACTGCCCCACTATTTAGGGTGAGATTGTTGTTAACTTTTTCTTCTAGTTCTTTAATCATGTCCTTCATTTTAAGACTCTATATATTATCAGCATCTCCTTGTTGGGCTGTTTGGTTAGTATCTTGGTTTTGTTTTTCTATGACCTGCAACCTAGTTTCCATTACCTCCATTTTATTCTCCAATAGTTCTATTTTATTTTCTATTTGTTTTTTGATCTTGTCTTCAAGAGATGTGAATTTTTTTTCTAGCATGGCTTCTAACTCAATTTGTAGCTTGACTTCTCTTTCTTCTCTACGTTTCTCTAAAGACTCTATATACTCATAAAAGCTCTGTAGAGTAACTGTGCTAGGTCTACCTTTGGTAATCTTTGGTAGCTGTGGTGAATTATTCATACTTGAGAATATATGAGCAGATATGTATTATAAAAAGATAAGGAATGTGTGCACCTGAATATCAACAAACTGGACAACAGACCTCAAGTGCCCAGGCCCGAAAATTTATCGAGAAAAAATCACAGCAGACCCAAATAGTAATGGAGAAAATTCACCGCAAAATTTTCACCGCAGACCCAAGTAAGAAACCCAAGTATTAATGGATAAAATTCACCTCAAAATTTCACCGCAGAAGTTCACCACAAACCCAAGTGTTAATCCAAAAAATTCACTGCAAAATTTTCACTACAGAATTTCATCGCAGACCCAAGTATTAATCCAAAAAATTCACCAGAGACCCAAGTATTAATCCAGAAACCCAAGTATTAATGGATAAAATTCACTGCAGACCCAAGTATTAATCCAGAAAATTCACCGCAGATCCAAATATTAATCGAGAAACCCAAGTATTAATCCTAGTCAAGAAACCCAAGTATTAATCCAGAAAATTCACCGCAGAATTTCATAGGTTTATATGGGATAATTGTGATGAATTATTCATACTTGAGAATATATAAGCATATATGTATTAGAAAAAGATAAGGAATGTGTGCACCTGAATATCAGCAAACCAGACAACAGACCCAAGTAGTAATAGAGAAAATTCACCGCAAAATTTTCACCATAGAATTTGAGGGCAGACCCAAGCATTAATCCAGAAAATTCACCGCAGACACAAGTATTAATCGAGAAACCCAAGTATTATTGAAGAAAATTCACCACAGACCCAAGTATATAAATATATCAAAAAAACATTTTTAGATAAAAACAAATAACAAATATATATATATATATATATATATATATATATATATATATATATATATATATATATATATTTTTTTTTTTAATTTAAAAACACTTAAAAAAAAAAAATTTAAAAAAAATAAAAATAATTTGTTTTTAATTTAAAAAAAAAAAAATACAAAACATTTTTAAATATAAAATTAAAATTAAAAAAAAAAATTAAAAATATGAAATAAATTTTTAAAAAATGAAAATTTCAAAATTAAATTAAAAAGGAAAAGGAAAAAAACAAATTAAAAAAATAATAATAAAATAATAAATAATAATAATAAATTAATTAAAAAATAATAATAATATGTTTGACGGTTGCCCTGGGGACGAGGGGCTCGGCCAGCAGGTGGCGGGAGATCTGTCAGCTCTCCCACCGCTTGCCGGTCGAGCGCGCGACCCCTGGACCGGCCGTAAAATTAAAAAAAAAAAAAATAATATTTTTATTAATTTTTCTTTTCTTTTTTTTTCTTTTTTTATTAGTTTTTTTGTTTTTTTTTTAATTTAATTTTTAAATTTTAATTTATTTATATTTTTTAATTATTAATTTTATTCATTTATTTTTCTAATTTAATATTTTTTAAATTTTAATTTAAAAAAAAATGTGTTTTTATTATTTTTATTATTTCTTTTGAAACGTTTTTTCTATGTTTTTTTTTTTTTAGTTTAAATTTTATTGTTTTAAAAATTTTATTTTAATGTTCTTTTTAAATTTTAAATTTTTTGTTTTTCAAATTTAAATTTCGGAATTTTAATTATTTTGTATTTAAGTATTTTGATTATTTTAATTATTTTTTAATTTTTAATTTTAATTATTTTTTTATCATTTTTTTTAATTATGTTGTTTCTTTTTTTAACTCGACAAAAAAATGTTTTTTTTGGTTAATTTTTTTTCTTTAAATTATGAGTTTTTTTTTTTTTAAATCTCTCTTTTTTAATTATTTTTTGAATTTTTTGATTATTTATTTATTTATTTATTGAATTTTATTGTTTAATTTTTTATTTTATTTTTTAACAAGTTATTTTTGTATTTTTTTACACTTTTATTAGTTTTTTTCATATTTTTTTCTATATTTTTTTTATTTGAGTTTTTTTTGTCATGTTATTTTATTTTATTTTTATATTTTATTTCCAAGATGAAAATCATCACTCTAAACAAAAAGGATTGATGTTACATCAACACTTTTCAAAATTAGCATGAAAATCACTAACATTTTAAAACAAATGTTCATACTTGATAAATAAAAAAATTAAAGTGCCAAAAAATCACCATTTTTCTAAATTGACATGACATTTAAAAAAAAAAAATCGAAGAAAATTTAAAGTTAGAAAAATATGCTCCAAAAAAAACAGATTATTCTACATCACCGTTTTGTAAAATCAACATGAAAATCATGAAATTAAAAAAAAAAAAAAAAAAAACTATAAGAAAATTTAAAGGGCTAAAACTATGCTCAAAACAAAAAGGTGATTTTGCATCACCACATTTCAAAATCGGGTTTTTTTTTTGCTACCTCAAAAAAATGGGTCATAGGTAATTTTCTCATTTGATTGGTCACTGTGTTCTTCACCATCCCACACTCCAAAACTAGAGTGCCAGAAACCCATTTCAGAGGCGATTATGCTACGTCATTGTGCGAGGGATTCTCCTCAGGACTACCTAATCCGTGGCAGGGAATATTGTACTTTGGTTGATCACCAAGAAGCTTAAGACTTGACCACCCTATGGGACGAAGGTGACCGTAGTGACCAATAATAAGAAAACACCCTATAGGACTGGATGTGGGCAAGTAATCGGGCTTCTACCCACCTTTCTCTATACATCTCTACTTGCAATGATCATATTCCATCAAGTAAGAAGTCTCTTGGAAGGCCATCTGAAATAGTATATCTAAGACTTGGTTGAGCATTTATATCATCTATAGGCTAGAGGTCATTTTTCCTTTGATAGGAAATGTTTGCTTGAATTAGAGTAGCATATGACTATATATAGTTTACACTTGGCACCACTGCACTAGGTGTTTTATTTTTCATTTTTTTTCTTTTTTCCCTATCACCACCCTTTTAGTCTATTGAACCATTTTTTTCTTGACATCATTGCACCCCCTAGGAATTTTTCGTGGAGACTTCATGGACTTCACCCCTATTTTCCTTTCGAACATCATACTCGTTCCCGTCGAGTTCGAGTTCATCCTCCTAGTCCTCCATTAAGTCCCCCATACTGATTATGTTCTTCTTACTTTCAATTTCCTCTAATTCCACGTCTTCCCAAGCCTGTACTGTCACCATGTCAAGAAACAATGTGGGTGTGGGAAACCAAGGTAACCCCACAGGCGAAACCTCTATCGGTATGGTCACTATACTTCCATTTCTCCCCTATATGACTAACTTTAGCCTCCCCGATTTCACCTAGCTTATCAATGATCCTCTTCTACATAACCTCAATTTCCCTGCTATGCCTACCAAGCTTCTTTTTGAGATCCCCAAGTTTTAAGGTAATCCTAGAGAAGACCCCACAAATCATGTTTTCTCATTTCACATGTGGTTTTCATCAAACTCCATTACTGAGGACTCCATCCGTCTTCTCCTCTTCCAACACACCCTTACTAGATTTGTTGCTAAATGGTATGTGGATCGACCGCATGCCTCTCATTCTACCTTCATGGCTCTCGCCAAAGCTTTTATTTCATACTTCCAACTACATATCTAATATGACACTGGTGTCGAACTCGTGACCTATTTTCGTCAAACTTATGCCACCTTCCTTTCTAACCATGTCCAAGAATGGAATAGAAAGAGGAACATGTGTAGATCCCCTAAGTTTGAAGACCATGTCTATATGGATTTGTTCCTTAGAATTATTTTTTCCCCCATAGGTAAATATGTTGCCTCTCACTTGCCTCAGTTTGAGGAAGAAGTGCTCCATATAACCTTGAAATATTACCTTATCTATGCAGAGTCAGGTTTGTTTATATTTTCCTTCCCGATTTGCCTCATCCTGGTGTTGTTAATACACCAACAACATCTTATGTCGTCGATGGTATCGTTGGATCTATCTCACACCCTCAACCTCCACCATATCCTAAACCTCCCATGATTTATGGTCAACCCCATGGGGGGACCAGTTCTTGTTACACCTATCCCTCTTCTTATCCTTTGCATGTCAACACTTACCAAGGTACAAGCATGTCATATGCATATCCCCATATACATCAGTCGATGGCAGGGTCGGGTGTTGGTTCGCCTGGTTATCCATATGTTATCATGAATCTATACTATCCTTATGCACCATCTAGCACTCCAACCTCACCGACACCAGCAACCAAACCTCCCATGCCTCCTCCACTTATTCCACAATAATAACAACCTCCTCAAGGGAAAGTGTATGCTCAATAGAGTACAACCAATCCCCCCAATCCCAAGAGAATGGATAAGGGGAAGGGTATCCGAAACCATCCATCTTTAGGTAACAAAGGCAACCAAGGTCCACCACTTAATTCCCCTAAGGGTGACCAACCTAATCCTACAACCTAGAAACAGGGCCCATAGCCCAAGGAAAATAAGGCTCCTCAAATGAACAAACCTTGTTCATGTTGTGGTGTATTTTTCCATTATACTCACGAATGTCCCCTTTTACTTTACAATACGCTAATCATGGGAAGTTCAAGTGACTCCTTATAGAGGACCTCAGTCCATTTCTATACCTCCTCCCCTTCCTTCTTCATCACAAATGGCTATGCTTACTGATCATTTTCCTCATCAATGCTATGTAGATGCCCAACCCACACCGGGTAATGTAGCCCCCCAACCTTCAAAATCTAGCCAGAATAATTACCATATCCTCATAATGATTGTCAATGAAGTGAACACTAAACATTTCAACCTCAAGGCTCTGTCACACCAAAATGACAAGTCTCCTACAAATTCAGCAATTGATTCCCAACACAATGTTTCCACTAAGCCTATATCTTCCCTAAACACTATTTTACAGATCTCTATACCTAAGGTAGAGGTTCCCCCCAAGATCCCCAAAGGTCTATTACGTTGAAATGTTGCTTCTTCTAAATTCACCATAGTTATAACATAGTAGATGATTTGGCACAGTCCCTTGCTACCATGTCAATGTTATAAGTCCTCTAGACCTGCCCATCTCAATGGAAGTATCTACTATTTTCTTTAGGCACTATGGACCCCTTTGACAATCGTATGATTGTATTTGATGTTGAAAAGAGGAACGTCCCCCCTTTCCTTCATTTTTTTCCTTTCAAATACCACTCTCCATAAAAAATTTCATTGTCCAGTAGTGTATAATAGACAAAATTACCTCCACCTTTGTGATGGACACCAATGTTTGGAAGCGACTTGGTTCTCCTTACCTGTCCCCATCAATTATCACTCTTTGTGCTTGGGATGGTCACCCCTCGTAGTCCTTCATTTTATATCGCAACTTCCCCATCACTATTGTTGGCAAGACAATCTTGATTGATATTGAAGTCATTAATTCCCCTCTAGATTTTAACATCCTCTAGGGTCGTATTTACACCTATGCCATGTTAGATATTTTATTCGTTGTCTTTCTCAAGATGTGCTCTCCTCAAAATGGAAATATTGTCACTATCGATTAGTTGAATTACTATGACCCCATGTGTCAGACCTCCCCTTGAACCACTATCTCATAAATGAATGGAAATAAGACCATCCCTTCCTTAATCAATGTTTCTACTAGATTCTACAAATATTGCATGATGCTTGGGGCTTATTATGGCCCACTGCCTACTCCTTATGAGCCTGTCTCTTCCAGTGTTTTCATGCATCAATTGTCACATGCCACTGGAAAGCAGTCTGGTATGCCTTCTCAGTAGCTAGTGCCTTTGCAACCTCCCGCTCAAGTCTCAACTTGTCCTTCAGGTACAATTAATATAGGCTACTTTCCTCCTACTTGTATCTCTCCTAGTCCTTTCCCACCCAAAACCATTCCCCCAAGTCTTTCTCATCTCATAGAAGTTCCAGTGGGTCATTACCCCTCTAGTCATATATATTTCTTGTTTCTTCCACCAGGAATATTTTCTACCCCTGTCATGGCCACGTTGAGTCTTCCTAACATCAACTTGGGGATCCCAGTCTGGTACATTGATCCTCCCACAAACACTCCTCCCGATCAACTCAAACATTATTTAGCTTTAACTCTAGTTCAACCCTACAATTAACCCCTCCTTTACTTCAGTTCCACAACAACCTCAATAGGAAACCACTCCTGCTGTGAAAGCATATGGCGAGGGGGGAAAGCCACGAAAAATGGATCCAAGGACAAGGCACTCCAAATAACTCTCATCCCTCCTAAACCACTAAATCCTTCTCCTCCACGCGCTTTGTGTGATGTTGTTGGGAACACCACCAATAACTGTCTGTAAATCCCTCATATTAAGAATATGATCTCTGATACCTTTCCTAACTCTAACATTCCCTAGGTCCATGTCACCTTACCCGAGCCAACTAATAAGAACATAACCTTACGCACGAATCACCCTTATGCTTTTTGTGATAACTATGGAAATTAATTCCATCATTGTCCCCGTCTCAAATATTTTTGTGATATACTTCACGTGCTTCATGATTTATATGTCACTCGTATTACTTCCACCTCTACTCCACCTATGGGTCTTAACCCCAATTATTCGCTAGACAAGATATTTCTCAACCCATCATTGTTATTCCCCTCGTGATGTCAATATTACGAATAGTTCATCCCCCATTATCTACATGTCATTATCCATGGGATCGATATATTCAGTCTCTTTAGGAGTTTCCTATCATGCTTCTTAGAACCTTCTTCAGAAGACACTTTAGCCTCAGCATCAGTAGATGTCACATCTACTAGTCATCCATCCACTCATTTTGATGATGTGCATGTGAACATTGCCTCTCATGAATATGCCTTAGTTAGTTCCTCATAATGTGGTCCTTCTTCCTCTTGTCCCCCCATATTTCATTCCAATGAATACATCATGGAATCCATGACCACCCATGATTATCCTTGCGATGATATGCACCATTGTGTGTACTTCCTTCCACAACAAACCCATGATAAATATGTTGTGGAATCCAAATACTTCATCCATGGTGAGGTAAATTGGTTTGAAAATCCCATTCTTGCACCATATGTTTTCGAAGAAGGAAACGTGGCTAACCTCTCCCCTACTGTCAAAATTGATATTTCGAATAAACCAGGGATCGAAGAAAATATCACTTTAGTGGTACAATGCACCCCATAATAAATTGATGCTTACACTAAGTCACTCAAATAATTCCATGATGTTTTTTCTTAGTCTTATTTTGATATTCCTAGAGAGGATCCCACCAGTGTTGAACACCATATCAAAAAATGGCTTGATTCCATTCTCGTCCTCCAAATGCAGAGACCTATCCATCCTTCCACATGTGATATTATAAAAAATTAAATTAATAAGCTCAAGTATGCTGGTTTTATTTACCCCATTGAATACACCACCTGAGTGTACAATATTTTTCCCATTCTCAAGAAACAAGGAAATATTTGTGTCTGCAAGAACTTTCGTGATCTAAATAAAGTGTTTCCCATAGAGAACTTTCCAACACATTTCATCGACCAAATCATTGATGACTGTGCAGGGCATGATGTCATTTCCTTTATGGATTGATTCTCCGTGTACAACCAGATATGTATCCATGATGCCAATCAGCTAAAAACCTCCTTTACTAGTTCATGGAGAATGTTTGTTTATAGGTTCATACCTTTCAGTTTAAATAATTTTGGGGCCACTTTTTAGGGTGCCATGTCCTATAGTTTTCACTACTTGACTCACTTTATCCTTCCGTATAAAAATGATCTCACTGCTCACTCCAAACATTGGTCGCAACAGCTTAATGATTTGTGTACCATGTTCCTTCGATGTCACAAGTATACCATTCACCTTAATCCCCTTAAGTGTGTATTTTGTGTTCCTTTCAAATGGATTTTGGACTTCATTTTTTCCAAATATGGTATCACTCTTGACCTTGTCAAATTTCAAGCCATTCTCAAACTTCCTCCTCCTTGCACCCTTTTCCAGCTACAAAGCCTCCAAGGCAAAAGGTAACTTTATTCATCAGTTTGTTCCTGACTATGCCACTACTGCTTATGGTTTCTTATACTCCTTCGATATAAAATTCCATTCATTTGGAATGACCAAGCTCAATAATATTTTTATTCACTCAAATATTCTCTCACCTATTCTCCCTTGATTAGACCACCTAACTTTGAAAGGGACATCATCTTGTATATCTCAACCTCCACCTATTCAGTTTTCGAAGACATAATATAGGAAGATGGTTCTTGAAATGAGCATGTCATCTATTATGTCAGTAAAAAACTTAACAATCCCCTGTGTCCTATTCCCATGAAGAAAATTTGGCATTGGTCCTTGTGTTATTTGTTCATAAATTGTGTCATTATATCCTCATGCCTACCACCAAGGTTGTGACCAATTCCAACCCCATGGACTTATTATTGAGTTGGATAATCATTAATGGGAAGTATTCCTACTATATTGTTATCCTTCAGGAATTTTATTTGGATTTCATCACCCTCAAGAGTAAGAAAGGTTTATCCCTCGTTGAATTCATTTCCAAATTTCCTAATGGTGCACCTAATCTTCCAGTAAATGATGGCCTTCCATATGAACACTTGTTCACTTTAACCTCAGATTATCCTGGGTAAATTCTTAGCGTAAATTCTTAACACAAGTGTACAAAAATAGATCACTTTAGCTGTGTGTGACCAACAACCCTAACAACAAAGATGGATGCTTAAATTCCTTAGATCTGCAATAGATAGTCAAAACAAATGCAAAAAAAACCTAGATCTATCCAGTAAAAGTAGTTAAATAGTAAAAATAAATAAGAGTTGCTCCAAGTATCCAATGGACAAGACAAGATATATAAATAATTATATATGTATTAACACATGGGAAGGGAAATCCCCAAATGAAGGTGACAGAACTAACACGAATGACAATCATTTCTCACATACCCCAGAGGACGGAGATCTTCTGTGCAGAGCCTCACCTGTTGCGAATCCTCAAACCGTTAGTCATTCACATGAGACTAACAGAATCAGGTATGATAATGAGATGCTCAAAACTGGTATGATGAATTAGGTATGATGATTGATTCATATATCATCCATCCCCCTTCCCTCGAGCCAGCTCAAGCGATCGATCATGGCACGCAGCTGCGTGCGAGGCATACTCATTTCCATAATCCTCGCATGTGTCTAAGCCCCCTTAAAAGGATGAGCTCTCAACCTCGAGCAACCCACAGTATTTCCCCTCTGCCTTTTATTTCTTTAACTCTACTCTGGCACTTCCCTGATTTTAGAAGGATGTGTAGCCCTATTCTCTGCGTTGTCCCCTCTAGGTTGTGACATCCCATTTTGTGGACCTCTTCCCCAGCCTTTCCTACCTCCCGATCCCTAACGTTGTTTTCCCCCCTGCTTCGTATCCCTCCTGTGACATCTCCCCATTGCCTCATTATGCAATGGCCCCTAGATTACACCAGACAACCATTCGAGGTGGAGAGAGAGGGGCTCTCCCTGGGCGTTATTACCGTGGCGAGGAAAATCGACTAGAGTCGATGGAAGGCTCCTCTTTCGGCATTTTTTCACGACAGAGCCCTGACCCCAAGCAGGAGGAAGCTACCCCTATGCAAGCTGCACAGAGAGGTAGGAGCAGCCCGTGGAAGTCCACCGTAGCGTACCAGATGCAAGAATAACCTGCTACGGTAGGAGAAGGAAGACAATGAATCAGATGTCTAGGTGATGGATTCTAATGGAAATTGGATGCATGTCCTTGACAGAGCAGATTCGAAGTCCCCCATCCTCTGCGCACCAGTAAACAAACCCAGGTGTTTAGTGGCAGATTCAGAGGAAGCGACTACGCATGCACCTGCTTTCTCCACTAAGGAGGAGGTCCCCAACAATGAAGATGAAGATGATGAATGAGGCATGTGCACTTGCACATCTTTTGCATGTTTTTTGTCAAGCATGCCACCATCAGTGTTTTTCTTCTTATGCATACTTTGTGCTACATAGATACATCAACACTACTGCGCATATTGTAATTTTCTGTTTTAATTTTTTTTTGGGTTGGTTTCCTCCTCTGAGGCAACCCTAAAACCGAGTAACTAAGGCATGGATTGGCTAAGTGCAGCTTGCCAACCCCGCCTGTAGTATATGTAACACTTCTTTTTTGAAATTAATAGAATAACCTAAGTTACAAAAAAAAAGACATGGGAAGGGAACAAAGAATGATGTTACCAGTCCCCCTCAATGGGATGGGTTCTTGGCTATCCTCAACACTTCAGATCCAGAAGTTTCTCTCTCTCAATGGTGTAGAAAATCCAAGATGTGATGAACTCTATGGGATCTCAAGAAGAAAAATAGTATCAGAAAAGAGAATGATCAAAGTGAATAATGAATGGAAAACCCTCCTACTTGTAACAAAATATTGAGTTATCCTTGATAATGGCGAATAATAAAATATTATTAACCAAGATATAAATCTAACTGTTTGGAATATTTTATTATATGTTGTTGGAGGGAAAATGAATTTAGTGCGTTAAATACCTTTATTTAGAAATAATAAACAAATAAATGATTTATTTATATTTCAAGAATGGGGTTAAGGAATAATTTAACAAATAATGATTTGTTTAATTATTTATAGATGATTTAGTCAAATTTAACAAGGAATAATAATTAAATAATGATTTAATTAATTATTCCTAGAGAAAAATAAGATAAATAATGATTTATCTAATTATTTCTCATAATTGGGTTAAATATAACCAGGAATATTATTTAAACAGTGGTTTAATTAATTATTCCTAGAGGAAAATCAAATAAATAATGATTTATTCAATTATTCCTTGTGGGGTTTCCTGTTTGAACTAGAAATAAATTAATTAACTATGGTTTATAATATTATTTCTTATAGTGAAAACAATTTTACTATGGTCAAATTGGTCTTACATGGTGTACTTTGATCCATCTAATTGTAAATAGTTAGATGACCAAAAATTGTTGTAATAGGCGACATCCTCACCTATTTGCGAACCCAAAAAATTTACCCCCATCTTAATCGCGATGATCGATGACGTATCGACATCAAGCCCCCCGCTATCTCCTCATCAAGCACAATATTTATCATTGCAGTGTCAACATTTTCCTTCGTCATTGACTTACCCCTGTTGAAGCTGCGTAAGTGATAAATTCCTATCACAACGATGCTTGTGGTGGTCATCTCTCCGGAATCGATAATTCCTAGAAAATCATGTCTGATGGCTAATTTTGGCCTTATCTCTTTAGTTGTTGCATTAAGGTAGTCAAACACTATCCCAATTGTCAATTATATGCCGCTAAGGCCACAGCTCCACTTTCTCCCCTCCATCTTGTCATTGCAGTCGATCCTTTCTATAAATGAACCATTAACTTTATGGATTTTCAACCTCCATCCGCTAATAACCATAAGTATATTATCTTGGTCATTAAATATTTCAATAAAAGAACTGAAGCCATGCCCAAAAATAATAACATTGTAGTTACCAGAACCATATTCTCCTTTAACCATGTTAAAATCTTGATTTGGGGTTCCAAATATATTAGTTTTTTACCAAGGTCAAAACTTTGAAGATGAGATATGGTGTGATCTATCCTCAATTTTGGGCTTCAAACACTAATATTCATTATCTTATTACCCCCAAGGAAATGGAAAAGTTGAATTTATTAATAAAATCCTTAAAACTATGCTTCAACGGATGGAAAATAAACACAAGACTAACTGGAACCTTATGATTTTCCTTTCTTTCTGGGCTTATATGACCTGTATGAAAACCGACACTAGGTTCACTCATTTCCACCTTGTTTTTGGATAGGAGGGTCTCAACTAATAAACGATCCCGCAGGAGCTCATAAAAGTGCTTTACTCATTGGCCATCCATCCGGTGTGGCTTCTAATAGAAGGTGACTTGTGTCCTAGTAGTGTGAAGTCTGTCGTCCATTCAACGCTCTCTTCTCTGATGGACCACCAACCACATAATGCCATCCCCGCACCCGGCCGCAGGAGCAAGAAGATTCTGCTCGGCTAATAAATAACCCACCATCGATCCATCCAGCTTGCCCCACAATGTAATCCAGAATCGGGGGAGCAAAGGAAGCTACTCAAAGTCTTTGGTGACCACCATCCAGGAACTAAGTAGAAGTTTGTCTATTCAGGAACCACTTGTTCTTGCTCGGTTGGTTCGTGAGTCGTAGCGAAAAAAAGCTCACGGTGTTATATTATATACGTAATAAGAGTGATTCCAAAATCCCATAAAGAAAGAGGGTATATTCTCTCAAGCCCGACCCGAGATGCCATAATCAAATTTAAGGTATTTGATAGAGAACGTGTATGTAAAGGCCCGTCTGGTTTCTATTTCTGATTGAGCATCATCCAGCCGAGCTTCCTTGCCATGTTTATTCTGGCTGTGTCTATCCGGCAGTAAAATGATATCAGCTAAAGGAAGACCCTCTCTATTGGGACTATCATCCCCGCGGAAGCATATAAAAGTCCTTGGCTACTGACTTGACCATCCATCCGGTGTTTCTAATAAAAGGTAATGCATGCATGGTAAACTAGTCAAAGTCTTGGGCTATTCGACCCCATCCTATCCCATCCCATCCATCTGGTGCTTATAAGGTATTCTAGGAGTGCGTCTAACTGGTAACTTGAAACTGGTAACTGGGAAGACCTAATGGTATAGGGCCCCAGATAATCTATTTATTGCAGGTGGGTGGGTTGTCTAACCAAGGTAAGTAAGACTGTAAACTACATCTATTGCTGGTCTCATTCATGGGTTGGTAAGTAACTCAATCCATTCCATCATCGTAGGGTTCCGGGAGTATTATATAGAAGGGTAAGGCACTAATCCAACCCATCCACACCTGGGGCTTCTAAGGTATCATCAACAAATCCCAATGCCCATCCCATAAGTTGCTTCTAAGTTCTACCAACATGGGTGACTAACAACATGCCATGCATTTCAGGTCTAGGGCTAAAGATCTACTAGTTCTGGGAGGTGTATAAATAGAAGAGTAGGTAAAGGCTAAGGTCTAGTTCCCTACAGCTAATCCTTCCTGGCTTAATCCAATTCCAATCCTGTATAGTGAGTCCCTCCAAAGCCTAAGTAAAGGTACAGGGCTATCATCCAGGTCTAGTTCTAGTTAGTAAACAAAGGGGGGTGGTTCATGCCCATGCCATAGCTGCCTACTTGTTTTGTCTTCCTGGCTGGCTTCATGACATCAATGGGTTAGGGCTAACTCCATCGTCCTAGGGTTCCGGCATTCGTAATAGAATAAACCATCAACCCATGCCATTCCATCCGGTGCTTCTAAGGTAAGGGAATAGCAGTACCTTCTAAGTGATTAATATAGCTGTTTCTCCAGCTGTAACAAGGTAAAGTAATAGCATTTATTATACATATAGGATAAGCATTACTGTTTCGTATAAAGGGTGGTATAAGAGTTATTTACACTAATCTTTCACATAAGCATAGGATAAAACTGTTCCCATATGTTGTGATTCTCTGTACACTATAGCTATAGTAAGCATGTTCATGAAGCTAATGACTTGTGTGATACTACTCTGTTCAACACTATTAGAAGCTTAGCAATATACGTAATCATTACATTTACTAGTATTTTTCCCATATACCTTTGTACTACTAGTATGCCATATGCTTCTCCTTATTCCAACTTACCTGTCATCGGTGAATCCCTAGCCACTAGTGAACAAACATGGTATAGATAGACTAGTAATCCCATTCATTTACAGGGAATAGTACTAATATATATGACAATTACCGAGTATCAGTCTTAGATATCGTGTTTACTATGGGAATAAACGATAGCATAGAACTGGATACGATACACATTGGAGTCCATACTTATTATGTAAATGCAATACCATCAGATCAGTAATAGGGGAGATTAGTTCCAATATCATAGGCACAACTAAGCATGTCTTCTATGTAATAAAATAAGGTTCATATTTCAAAATAGTGTATCCTGTAAACACTAGTTCATAGCAATCAATATAATAGAAGTGGTGATTAGTGGTACTCAATCATTATGCAAATACAAGCAGCTAGCAATACAGTACATGTCAATAGTGTTTGTAATCATCACAATGGAATTAGTACTGATATGTCATGATATCATCTCTATATGGAGAATACGTGTTTTATATGAGCAATGAGTTTGGTTGAAACATACTAGTATCACTATAGCTTACGAGAACAGTATGGTTGAATAAGAGTGATTAGGGTAAATACGATAACCTTAACCTAATTCAAACGTTTAAACAGATCATAGTTATTTCCATAAATACAATGGATTCAACACTGTACAGATTGGTGATTACTATTAAGTATTGATATCACTATGCTTGAACTAATGGCATTGAATCTATCTTATAAGCTTGTATAGAGTAAGCAACAAGGACATGAAACCTCTTGCTTAATGAGTATACTAGGTATAAGCATATTGAACTAAACCCATTGAATACACCAATCTCTAGTCATAAGTTTCAACAAGGTTAAGCTTACTTGCCTAATTGATTCAACTTCATTATTCCAGCTATGTTGTGTACTAATGGTAAAGGTATATGAACCAAACCCATTAGACTAATACAGGGTCATAAGCTAGTAACAACTTTGAATAGAGTACCGTATTCTACCTAATGAATAAGCTTACATTATCTCTAATATGGAATGACTTACTTATGCTTACAGATCCTGCTTAATATAGGTAAATACACATACTTAACATATGAGCTATACAGGTATGAAAGTGTAAATCCAAGGCTTTAGCATAAACACCTTATAAAGAACATAGGTACTGTAATTACCATATTATTACTAACACATGAGCCTATCATGTAAAGTAATGGTAATCTCTAACCCATGCTTAGTGATATAGAAAAAGGGTAATCACTATGCTTAACTAGCTTGTTCAAAGTGTATAGATGTTTTAATTAGGTCAAATGCTGTAACATACCTTGTGTAAAGTATTCAGTTGTTTGTATTACTTACACCTCTTTCATATCCATAATAACTGATATGTCATAACCTGCTTGTAATTAGTGAACAACACATATTGGGTTACTCTGCATCACATAAGCATTTCCCTAAGTAATCATGTATCTAAGCTTACATATTGAATATGCATACATGCTTCTACTAAGGATAGTAAGTAAGGTACTCATAACTCCATGTTACGATATAAACATAATGAATGAACATGCTATAATTCCATATGTTATTATACTGACCTGCTCCTATTGAGTAACTAGTAATAACTGTTGAAGCTCATCATAAGCTGGATCCTCTATCTTTCCATAATAGATACTAGTTGTAATTCATATCGACCTGTGTCAAAGCTGTATGCTAGTAATTACTAATAAAGTATGGTCCTCTATCTTACCATAACTAATTAACAACCTTAATTACTCATATCTATGTATCTATGCTTATAGCTCAATGTAATCATATACCGTGTTTCCTGTATTCTGTAATTGCAACACAACCTTTAATGGTAATAATACTAATAGAACATCAGCTCTAGTGAGATCAGTAAGCTGTACTCATTCGTATCAAGTGTTACGTATTCTCTGTAATTTCACCTATACTATACTCTAAGTGTAATCTCAGGGGTCATTACACGAGTAGAACTAAGCAGTAACTGTAATGAAAGCATATCCATCTATCCTATATCCTGTTGTATTGATACATGTGATAGGTAAGCTATAATAGTGAATACAGAGCTGTTACCCTTCGATCTTCTATGTTTCCATATTAGCTTAGAGCTTTATAAGGTTGGTATTCAGCTTCATTATGGAGATAAGCATAGTGAGTGTTAGACATACCTGTACCCATTGAGCTATGAAACACATTGGCTTGTTACTCATAAATATGAGCTTAGAGGTTGTGATATCATGCAAATAAGGCACATACATGAGCTTGGTTGATTCAAACACAACTTCTATACCCATACGTCTTACCTATGATCTCTATTGATTCGGGATAAAGAGTGGTGAGTAATGTGATATCCATACTTGATTAGTCTGATAAGCATTAGATTAGTGCTATTCCCATTGCTTAGACCATTTCTGTTGTTCCATATTACTGGCTTTCCTGTATTCGATCACAGCTCTCATACGTAAATCACTACTAGCAACAGGTCAATGGTAATAGGGTAACATAAACCATACTAACTAGTGAATCAATGGTGGTATTTGACATAATGAATACACTGGTATGATGGAATCAATGGAATTCAATGGAGTGGACTCCAATGTAACTGATACGTGTTGTTATTGTATTCATATAGAATATGGTTCCAACTAGAACATCTCTTGTTATACCTCCTTGTTCATAGCTATGTGATTTATTACACTACTATATCAAGTGAATCCATAATGTATCTGTCATTAAGGTATGTGCTGCTTGCTGCCTGTTTCTACCTATCACCTATAAGGAATCCATAATCATAATGTATCATAAGTAATGAATGTCCAATATGAGCTTATAACCAGTACTATCCTATCTTGTCACGATTATTGTCTAATTAAATCAATGGATATAGCTCCTGTATCATCTCTTATCATGTAACCATATCTAATTACGTGAATCAAATCACTTGGTTAAGCTATCGTATTCGTTTACATTACTGTGACCTTATCCTGTATGTTGTATAAGTTAATCAATGGCATTCATAGTGACATGTAACTAGCTGTAATAGGGTTAAGCTTCTGTATCATGCTTATCTATCCGTATCAAGCTTACTGAATGGGAATAGAACTCATATCATGTATTTATTAGGAAGATACAACTATAAACATAATTAATAAGAGTAATAGCTGCTTAGATCTGTGTTTTCATCATAGTTCTCATATCCTTCTTACTAATCAAGTGTGAAATCCCCTCCCTCCACCTTTCTTTCAAACTCCTCCCGAACACCCAATCTTTAGAACAAAGACTCATCAAGCTTGAGCATGCCAATGAAGATTGTCGTGTTGCATTGTAAACCATTCAAATGGAAAAGAATTCCACCAAAGCTCAGTATGACCATAAATTTGACCCTCATACATTTCACAAAGGTGACCTTGTTCTTATCTATGAAAAATATCATGATGTCCTGGGGCATGGAAAGTTTGAACCATTATGTCTTGGTCCTTACATCATTCATAAGTGTCTTGGAAATGGGGCATATTTTTAGAGGGTAAAGAAGGAGAACTCCTTCCCAATCCTCACAATGCACTATACCTAAAGAAATTATACTCATAAAATTTCCCATTGAAATCCATCTCCTATTTTATTTTCTGCATTTAGGTAATCTTGCATCCCCCATCATCTCATTTTTTGTCTTCTTGTAATTTTCATATGGATCCATCGTCCACACCACATATCATTTATGCCGATGGTGTGAGTCACTTCTCCAGGAATCTAACCTCGACATCTGAGACTTTTTTACCCCTTCACATTTTTTAGTCCACTCCAACGACGTTTGCATTATATTTTCCACCAAAAATCATGCCAAATATGATGCAATTATAGGTTTGTTAGCCGATTCCCTTGATCATCACATCCTTCACCTTCATGTTTTTATTGATTCCTTGCTACTTGTCATGCAATTGAATGGAATTTATAATGTGTGTAATACTATCCTATTTATAAAATATCTACGAGTTAATCTTTTGGCACGTGAATTTGAATCCATTATATTTAGTCATGTTCCTAGAGCACAAAATAACTATGTTGATACCATTGCAAATAACATTCTATATTGTCATTTATCACATGGATATAAAATAAGGCTTCCATGACATAAAAAAATGGTGAACCAAAATCATCACAAAGATATGCATAACCATATTATGTCTCATCATATCCAACATATAGTGTTTGGATTCCACTACTCTAAATACATCTGGCATACCTATAACATGTTTCATACAAAAATTGGGACACACATGTCCCTATGTTTGATCACTTACTTCTTGCAGATCCCATGCTAATGGGTATATTCCCCAAGCTCATAAGTCTCAAACGACCTTACCATTCATAGCTATATGTCTGATGATACCTCGCCACTCCAACGGAAGACTGGTACATGCATTTGTATATTAATATTCTAGCTCATGCCACCCACGCTCTGTCACCCCGGTTAGTAGCAAGTCGAACCTATGACAGAGATCCTCCAGTAGCGCATCACCATTTGATCTCTAATGTGATTTTTAACCTCTCTGCTATATAGCCCCATATGTTGTGGCTCATCATGCATATCATGCCAACCTAACAAATGTTATATCTGAATGCCACAAGTTTGAAAATTAGTATGACATACATACATTTTATAAACTATACATGCGACCAAAATATAACAACTATCACTTACCATCTAGACCCCATACTCGTCCTAGCGGTAGTGGTAGATCAAGATCTCCCTGGAAGTTCATCCCATTGTATAGATAGTCATCTATGTACAATGAAATATGGTCCCAATGAGAGAAGAAATCAAGTTAAAACACATGTCTGACTCTCCCTCCTCCACCTCGTTGCATTAGTTTCCCCCAGCGATGCATCCTAGGATCCTATGGGCCACCTTCACGAATCTTCACATGTGGTCAGATAGTGGGTATCTTCTTAAATAATAATGAGAATAGAACTATCCCAAATTAATAGTTATCATTATTTAATTTCCTGGATTGATTGACCCAGCTAACATTTCAACAACGTCAACATCCTCTAGTCCCCCTCATAGTAGGTCCCTGCCAGTACACTCTCTAAAAACATCATTTCCCCACCAGTGATGTGATGAAAGGCATGACTACCCAAAATGAACACCACTATTGTGATTGTAGCCCATGTATCTAGTCTCTCCAAGTCATGAATTTGGATGCTTGTGCCCTTCGCATGAGCACCTGATACACAGTGACACTCCAAAAATTCCCCTATGTGCCTCCCATGAGGCAAAACTGGATGTATCTCCCCCACCACCCCCAAAGGGTGGTAGTAATTTCAAAACGTATATGTCCTAGATAGTGAACTTGATCTTATGTCCCTATACCATAAATTCCTCCTGCTCTGGGTCCCAATAGCTTACAATTTTGGACAATACTAGCCCACTAGCCTCATCAATGATTCTCAAAGTACTTGAGCAATCCATATTGGGCAAGAGCCCCCCTGGCTACTTGGTTCCCATGAACCTTAGCTCGAAGAGTATCAAATGCTAATTCTAAACATACCAACAATTTGAAAAATTAATCCACTGAAATAAATGAGTAAGGTAGGCCACCTACCTATAACTCTCAAATCCAAATTCCAATGGTTGGTTTTTCCACAATGTGCTCACCAATATTTGTGGCCTTCTCCTCCTCTCCAAATTCTCCAACAACTCACTCTGCAAATGAATTGGATTTGGGGGAAAGAAGCCATTTTATAGGAAAAACCCTAGTTTTTTTATCACCCATTGTGACCAAACTGTAGCTTAGTTTGAGAAAACGTTAGCGTCATTTGAAAGCTCTTACTAAGCTCTACAATGGGTCTATATATTTTTTTCGCAAATTACAACTTCACTGGGAAGCCATTTTTCCCATGAGGTTTCACTTTGTCACCTATTAAAATCAAATTTCTTCATATGATCCACTTGTAATCGGGTACAGCTTTACCTTTACACTTGTTGGCTCACATGCTATTTTTCATCATGAGTAACCATTCTTTACTCATGTTTTTATGGTACCCTCTCGGCCTAGCCCATGTGGCATCATCATTGATTCACCCTTTTTTAGAGCATTAGATATGAATCACCCTTGCATCCTTGGAGTTTTTTCCAAGTCCCATTGAGTCTAGTTACAATGTTTCATCCATCGTCGTGTCACAGTCATCCCATTTTGCTCATGTTTTGCCTCTACGTATACTACTTTCTATTTGAAAATCCTCCATCTAAGTACTTGACCATCCCCTTTAGAATCAAGTCAGACACTGCCAAGCCAACCATGCATACTATGCTCTAACAAGGGAATTCGTCAATCCACTACTTATCACTTATTTTTCCATCATCATCCCTAGTTTCAGTCTCTCAGTCACATTACTATCATCCTTGTGAATTTTTTGATTAATCCTCATTCCCTCAACTCTGGTAGGCCCTCTTTTGTCAAATTCAACACATCTATTCTAGGAGAGTGGTCTAAAGGAAGTGTTACCTTGTTTCTAGTCTTCATCATTGTCTGGTGCCTCAGATCTAGCAAAGGGAATTCTCATTTCCCTTTGAATTGGTTGTTTCTTGCGTGCTCGGCTTCACCTCATTATCACACAGTCGCAAATTTTACACTTGATGGTCCCATGATCCAGCAGATTATACCAATATTTCCTAGATGTGAGTGAGATTCTCCAAATCTCATAAGGGGTGGCCCTTCAGGTATCCCCCCACATGCTTGTATGGCAATCGATTATGATCTAGCCTCAGATGTATTTCCATATATTTGACTAGTTCAGGTTCAATTACTTACAACACCCACAATATGCATGCCTCCTTTAGATGATCCATTTAGATATTCAAAGCCCTTTCCTATTCAGCGAGGCTTATTTGGTTGTAAACTCCCCTCACCATGTCATACTAAGGGGCATTATGTCTCATGTACCCATATCAACAGATGTTATTGTATTAAGTCTTCGCCTCTATTTTCCAGGCACATTATGTATATGGGACTCACTGTGTCATTGTTTCACAGTATGTCACATCGATGTTAGCATATCATAGATCATGTATCATGTGCTTTGTATCTCAATCCCACATTGGTGGTCACATAATTATTAATTGTACTCATTTATCTCGGCATGCATGGATATGCTTCCTCGCCTCATTTGAGATCATGTACTCCAAAAATAAAAGGAGACCTATATCACATTAGTTGGTCTCGCCCCCTCCATTATCAGTCCTTCCTTCTCTCTCTCCAAATCTCTCTCACTCTCTCACTCACTCTCTCTCTCTCTCTCTCTCTCTCTCTCTCTCTCTCTCTCTCTCTCTCTCTCTCTCTCTCTCTCTATTAGAATCCCCTTCAATGTCTCATGAAAGTGGAACCTACAACATATTTCGATCATACAATTTTCTCCTAAAACTCGTATGTTGGGGGAAATCTATTATCACCCAAAAAATTCTCACCTATCCATTTATAATTAGGTGGATTGAAATACACCATGTAGGATTAATTTTACAATAGTAAAATCACTTTCACCATACGAAATAATTTAGTAAACCATTTTTCTCAAATTATTTCATATCAAAATTAAAAAAAAAAACATAATAATATTTAAATAAATTAGCATTTATTTAATTTTCTCTAATAATAATTATTAAATCATTTGTTTGATAATTATTCTTTGTCATATTTGACTAAATTGCCTTGGAATAATTAAATAAATCACTATTTATTTATTATTCCTTATTCTTATTTTTGGAATAGATGTTAAACAATTATTTAATAATTATTTCAAATTCACACTTTTCTTAATTCTCAAAAAGTAATTAACAAGTCATTATATTTTTTAATTAATTCAACCAAAATAAAGATACGTGACCATTTTGAATATCTTTTCCCTCACCAAAAAATATAATAAAATATTCCCAATGGCTAGATTTTGATTTGGTCAATAATATTTTATTATTTTCCAATTCCTAATTTAGCTCAATAATTTGTTATAAATAGGAGGGTGTTCCATCCATTCTTCACCATGATCCTTATCATTGTCACCATTATCATCTCAAAAAATTTGGGCTCCCACTTGAGTTCCATCTTACTTTTGGGTTTTCCGCATATTGAGAGAGAAGAACAAGATCGTTGAAGGATGAGGACATCAAAAGGACCCATCCCATAGAGGGATATTGATAGAACCTTGTTGTAAATATCCCTCATTAGGTGTTTTAATAAAAATTAGTGTTCATTTAAAGTCTTATCTTTGGCTATTGCACTTTTATTTACCATTGCTATATGTTTTGGGCTTGCATCATATATTTTCTTGCAGGGTTTTATCATTTTTTCTCGTATATCTTGATCCGGATTTATGAAGGAATGAAATAAAATATAGAATTAGACATAAACACAAAGATGCAGTGGAAATAATACTTCATTTCATCAATATCAAACAACAGAAATATGCTTACAGACATAATGAAAATAAACTAGATAGGGCATTGGTAGCTTATCTGTGAGAAGAGATGTGGCGACTACAGGCCTATGAACTATGCTACAAAGAGGTTTGAAGGCATATTTATTGTTGAGAAACAATGGAAAACCTTAAATATCTAAAAATCTAACCTTAGGAGATGAAGCACCAAAACTATGGGCCCTTTTTGGGTAAATTGGTACATGAACTTCCCTGGGACGTAACTTTGGCATATGATCTCTGTTTGATGCACTCAATACCTCATTAGAAATATATATTCGAGGACTAAAAATTTTGGCATGAAAAATATCAAATGATCTTCCATGTCGCTCCTGGTTTTCCAAAAAAAACATCGTTTAGGACCTCAAAATGGCTCTGGATGTTCAGGACCCAAAAAACTGCAAAAAATAGTAAGTTATGCTGAAACTGAAAAACTGAAAGAAACAATGGCGGGGGTCCAAATGGAATACGTGGTAGGCCCCCAATATCCAACATGATTATCCCTCTTCCCTTAGGAAGCAATGGTTCCCACTGTGTTGAGTTCCTCCATGACATGAAGCAAATTCTGTTGAACTTGGTCTTGGATTTGTCAAAGATGTCGTGGACCTCCTAGTGGACGTGCTCGATGCGTTCAATAAATTTGGTTTCTTTATCAGCCTCAGACATTACATGTGTGGATTTTTCCTGTGTGGTCATGTTGGAACAGGGTCCCCAAGTGGCGTTTTGATATGTTCCAACGCTGTGTTTTTGATATATTTTTGTAGTAATTGATCTTGCGTAGGGGCTTTGGTGCGGGTCAAACCCCCCAATGTATTGTAATGGGTCAAAGGGTAGACCTAGATTCTAAAAACCACGGTTTGTGGACCACAGGATAGCGCAAGCTACGATGATATAAGTAGATCGATAGTTTGAGTCTAAGGGTAAGAAAGTAAGTAAGATTGATGCTACGTACAAACTGTTGAGATCTGTTTTGGGTAGTTTTGGGTAAGGACTCCCGCTGGCTGTGTGTGTGGAGATCCTTAGTCCTGCTGTGTGCGGACCCCGCTGGCTGTGTGCGGGGGTTGTGACTTGGGTTTGTAACTTGGTTTTGGATGTTAATGAATGCAAAATCTATTGAAGTATATTTATGCTATCTTAACTGGATGTGTTTATTGCTGAAGTACCCCTATGTTATTGGAATAAGCTGTGATTGTGATATTCTTTGGTGATAATTTCTCATGTGCAAGTGGATGCGAAGGTGTTGATCAAATCTGTTTAGTAATAGTAGCTTTTTTTATGTTTACATGCTGATTATATTATTAAGGGATCGATAATAGGTTTACTTATGTGCCAAAATCATAGAATTCAACGAGATCTGCTTTAATTACCTACTCTCTCCCAGGGTGCAGAAACCTGGTTCGAGCACCCACCCATACTACTTCGAGTGAGACCTTAGCCAGCGAAATTAGGTCATTTCCCAAAGGTCAGTAGTATAGGGGTTTTTTGGCAAACCTTAATTCTAAACCTGGGTCAGGACCCCTCAAGCCAATAAATGGTTCCATTTTTAGGACTGGGAGCATTTTGAGAGAGAGATCAGGTAATGGCATGAGGCCATTAGGGACCTGAGAAAATGGATCTCGAAGACTGGTTCGAAAGACATATTTAGGAATTTTCTGTAAAGGAGAATCAGAGGACGAAGCTAACAGCTAAGAAGTGGAAGAACAAATATATTTTCACCGAAGTATATGAAATTTTATTTGTAAGTTTTGTGCACAAGCTCCAGGAGTGGCTAGTGAGTCTAGTAGAATTCCAAACGTGTTGGAAAGACGGTCAGGTTATGCAGTGGACTCTGGAATTGATTCAACAATTGGAGAAGGACAACAACATAATCACCTGAACTATGGATCATTGGGTGGATAGTGTGCTAGGATTATTTGTAACATAGTTCGCAGTCGATCAGTTTGTGTCCTACTCGGAGGTAGAACAGAGGTTATTCAAAGGATTCTGAGGTAAGTTCTTGCGAACATTTCTGCTACTAATCAAAATATCACTGTGAAAAAAGGGCATTTTGTGTAGCCATACTGAATGAATGACCTCTTATCAGAGTGAAAGTACAACATGAAGTGGTAAGTACTACCGAACCAACCAAGAATGGGATAGATCTGTCTACATACCATTAAGAGAGCCGGTTGAGCATGCAAGAACTAGTCCTCCGGCTACACCATCTTCGAGTCCGCATAAGGGCAAGAAATCCCCTACACCTCCTCCACTACCAAAAGAAGATATGGCCACACATATGAAGCTTCCCACCTTCAAGGGTGTAGAAGACAAAGATAGTTACCGATTTTGGTTCATAGCAGAATCAGTATGGACTGTGCAGAATGTTGGTAGTGATGCCATAAAAAGAAATTATCTCTCGCCTTTGAAGGAAGGGACCTGGATTGGTTCATGGGGTACGTAGGCCAACATGTGGATCCATAAATACAAGAGATTAAGAATGCTTTAAAACAATAGTTTCGGAAGCCTAAGTCTTACGCTCAACTAGTGGTTGACTTGAAAGACTTTAGACAAGGGTCCATAGAATCAGTATGAGAGGCTGATCAACGGCTTAAGAAGGTTTTCAGAAATGGGGAATTTTATTATGATGATAAACAAAACAAGGAATGGTTCATAGCCATGCCATTACCTCACCTACGCAGACCTATGGGTCAGCAAGAAATTGAGACACAAGAGAAAGCCTTGGAGATTGCTACAAAGCTAGAAGTTGCGTTAAGAGACGATACCCAGTTTGGGGTATAGTAGATCTAGGGATAGCCAGAGGCAATGCACCTAGAAATCCAGAATTTGTAGAAATAACGAGGAAAAGAAGCTAGCCCAGACGTATGGTTCATAACATGCAGGGTGTCAGGCCATACCAAGGATTAGTGCCCTCTGCTGGTAAATTACATGCAAGTTGGGGGGCCCATCCCATTGTGCCCTAAAGAGGCTGCAGGACCAAGCGGCCCCACATTATGGTGCGATGACTACCACGTAGCTGGACTACATGATACCAACCAATGCCCCCGTCTTGGTGCCTATGTTCCAGAGTTGAAGCAACAATGGTGCCGATTATGCTCATCTTTGGGACATGACGAACACAATTCTCGAACATATGACTTAGTGATAGACCGAGGAAACTTGTATAGGGTAGAGGATGACCCTTCTTCACTACTATCTCCCTCGGGATTAGGAGGCTCCCTAGCTAGAGGCCGGGGGGGGGAAGAGATCGAAGAGAAGGTCGGGGAAGAGGGAAATTGATCTGTTATAATTGTGGAGAAGTAGAGCACTTCACAAGGGACTGTCTGAACCCTGCACGACAATATTGCAGATATTGTAGACAATTGGATCATGTGATCAAAGATTGTCTAGCCCTGATAGAAAAAATGCAGGAAAAACAACAGACGCCAACACAGAATGTGAAAAGGGTTAAGGAAGAACCGCGTGATGAGGGACCCAGTATTAATGTCATAATGCACAGTGGCATGGCTACTAGAGGAGATGACGATAAAGCTGTGGCTGAATCTCTTATCCAAAAATTTGTTATCAGAAAGGAAATCTTGGACCTAGAAAAGGAGAAAGAAACCTTCATAGAAGCTCGAAACACTTTACCAAGGATGAGGCATCTACTTGTAAGGCTCCAACAAACCTAAAATCGGATGACGAAGTTAAACCATTCCTATAGGCATGTATGAAGTTGCTATGCAACCAGAAGGTAGTAGAAAGCCTTCAAGTACTGATAGATAGCTACGCAGAAAGAACTGACCCTATAATAGAAGTCAAATATGTTCACAAAATGTACAAACATAAGAAATGCACTATTCGGGAAATGTGGCTAACAGCACAGATTGGCGATTATGAAATGGATCAGGTCATCCTGGATTTGGGGTCCGATGCAAATGTCCTTCCCAAATAGACGTGGTAGAGGATGGGAGAATCTAAGCTAGAATGGTCTAAAATATAGCTGTGCATTGCTAACCAACATAAGATCATATCGTTGGGGAGATTATCAAAGATTGTGGTAGATATCGCAGGGGTTAAGGTATACACAGATTTTTAGGTAATTCAAATTGTGGAAGATGCGGACCCTTATCCTGCGCTCTTGGGACTGGATTGTGCTATAGATATGGGAGTAATTATCAACTTAAAAAAAGGAGCATGGTTTTTGAGAATGACAGTATGAGAGTAATAGTCCCTCTCGACCCAGCGGAAGGAGTGCAGTATACGAAACCCGTGCGCGAAGGAGACGACGTGGATCATATCTATAAACTAACCACCTGGGATGAGGATTGGATTAATCCTACAACTGATGGTGTGATTTTTTGCGAGAAATAAATTGAATGCCTCTCTAACTCTAATGGGGAGATTGAGAATTGGAATAATCGGTTACATGACGTATCTGTGCTACGATGTCTTAGGATCATGAAGAGCTTTTGATATATCTCCTCAGAGGTAAGAGAGTTTCCTTACTTTGATGGTTCTAGTAGTATTAGGGATTTTCTTAGAACATTTGAAGCATAAGTCCCAAGGGAGTAAAGAATGTGGGCACTTAACCTAGCCATACGTGCAACCCCTGCGCGGTGGTGGGAGACTCATAAGGGGAAGTTTTAGGATTGGGAGGAATGTCGCAAGGCGGTGATCCTATGGTTTGAACCTTCGGTTCACCTATGCGTGCAGACTTTTCTTGGACAAGGGGACCTGTGCAAGCACTTGGCTGCATGGATGGAGGTGTGGTGCGAAAGGACCAGGGACGAATGTGTCTACCTGTTCATTCATGCCTTGGGGCCAATCCCCACCACATGGTATTTGGATGCAGAGCTACATCAACGTACTGGAATCTCACAGAGTACCAGGACCACATTCCCCTCGATGCCACATTAATTCACCATATTGCTGGTCTCCCCATGGAGGGGAAAAATCCCATAGAGCACGTCGACAAGAATTACGAGCAACAAATTGCTAATAAAGGGTGAGAAGACTACCATGTCGAGCGCAACACCAGAGGGTTCATAATCAACACCACTGACAACCCTGGGGTGCACATGGGTACCTTGTTGCTGGCTTGCAAAATGATACGCAAGTGCTAGGTCATGAATGTCCCTGCCTATGTGATTCAACTTGCTGGTGGCTGTGAAAAAGGGGTTTGCTTTAACTGATCGCAGTTCCTCTGCAATGAGTTTCAGGAAAACATGCGCGACTACCAGGTTCACGAGAGGGAATTTTTCTACTCTTTGTTATTGATCTTAATTGCATTGGTTGCATGGGAAGCCCCTAAAGGATCGGTCCTCCCTGAGCTTGAACCAAACATGTGTGAAGGGGAGCGATACACGAACTTATGGGATTCAAAGGATGAGTAGTGGATTAAGGAGAATAATCTCTTTTGGGTACTATTCTAGAGTGCGATCATAGTAGCAATTCACTCCCGACCATGCTTGTCGTCGACGGTCTATGAAAAATACAAGAGCATCATAGCATTCCAGGTCACGATGCACAATGTGTAGATTCAGGGTCGTAAGGATCCAGCTTGGATTTTGCTTCCTTACATGGTCACCGATGAGGAAATCGACTAGCTCATTGGAACTTGGCCACCACACTGGAGATTGGGATTCAAATTGGCCATGGCTGACACTGCTAGTGTGAGCATAGTCCCAAATACCCCCATCCCACCTTATACCACCAAGAATTCAGAAGGACATGGCCAGGAAGGCTCCACCAGAACGAAGGACATAGCACAGGCTGCGGAGCAGGAATTTCAGCAGGATAGGACACAGAGTGTCTGGATGTGCAGGGTGTTGATTCCCCGCATGGCATGAAATAGACAGCCAAACCTCTTAAGGGCCAGCGAATGAAGCGGCAGGCTACGAGGCCCAGTAGGGAGACTAAGGTTACCTTAACAGAGAAATATTTGGAGAAATCACAGATGCGGTCACCCTCGCCTCAAAAGATAGATGGATTTCTTTGGAAGAATAGTAGAAGGTCGTAGTCATTGCATTACAGTCTGAGCTCCAAGCTCTGCAGCTCAAGGCCGATACCCTACAGACGAGTGTGGTTCAAGTGAGGCTACCTCCAGCAATCAGCACTGAGTTGATCGCCATGACTGAGAGCTGCCTCTGGCCCCTACCAGGCAGAGAAATCACTTTCAGTTCGCCTACCATATGCACGTAAGTCCAGGCCTGTGTAGAAGTACATATAGACTTGGCCCGGCTTCTGCACGAGGCACTGCAGGTTCTTCACAGATCCCTCTTTGAGGAAATCCAGCACAGATACCATCGGGCATAGCAGTAGCTAAGTATAGCCGAGCAGAAAATCGTAGAAAAAACCACCGAGATGTCCCAAGCACAAGCCGCGTACATCCTTGCTGCCACACAACGGACTGAGTTGGAGTGTCTGATCAACATACTATGAATCGATGTGACTAAAGACATTCCAGCCTATGCCACCCCCCAGGTTAATATTAAGGGCCTCGTCGTAGCCCTGGAGGCTTCTTAGACCTAGATCCAGAATTTCAAGACCGAGATGGAGTAGTAGATTGCTGTGTTGCAGGCTAAGTTCCAGCCGGAAACTCCTCTTGAGGTACATGCACAGAGAGCTACACTGGTCACAGAAGCCACAAACACCATTACATCTCAGATCGCTCAAGGCGCTAAATTTCTTAAGAAAGTTATGGAGCTGTGGTCTAAGGTGCAACGCGACCCTCTCTTGCACAAATTTACTTAAGAACTGTGCCATAAGGAAGAGGAATTCAAGCAACTGGAAGCTACCATGCCCACTCTAATCCCCGCTCAACACCTGGCACGTCTATGAGCCATCCATGCGCTTAGAGATGACCTAGAAGAGCTTCACCAAAAGAAGAAGGTTTCAAGCGACCACCTCAAGCCATGGGCCGATGAAGCCATCAAAATATCTCAAGACGTGGATGTTGCAGTCAAACAACTGAATCAAAACCTGGAAATTTTCACTATTGCCACTGAAGGCCCAACTTCACAGAATTTTGTGGACATTGCATAGAATTTTGTTCTGTAGAGCGAAGGAGTCTTGCACCCTCTAGTCGATTCCATTAAGCATCTTCAGGCAAAGATGAAAACCCCACGGCCGCTGTGACTCGGGACGAGTCAGAAGATTGTGTTTGGGGCCTGTTGGAACAAGATCCCCTAATTACGTTTTGATATGTTCCAACACTATGTTTTTAATATATTTTTGTAGTAATTGGTCTTGCGCAGGGGATTTGGGGTGGGTCAAAGCCCCCAATGTATTGTAATGGATCAAAGGGTAGACCTAGAGTCTGCAAACCACGGTTTGCGAACCAGAGGATAGTGTAGGCTATGATGATATAAATAGATAGATATTTTGATTATAAGGGTAATAAAGTAAGTAAGATTGATGCTATGTATGAACTTTTGAGATCTGTTTTGGGTAGTTTTGGGTAAGGACTCCTGCTAGTTGTGTGCATGGAGATCCTTAATCCTGCTGTGTGCGGACCCTGCTGGTTATGTGCACAGGCTGTGACTTGGGTTTGCAAATTGTTTTTGGATGTTAATGAATGAAAAATCTATTGAAGTATCTTTATGCAATATGAACTAGATGTGTTTATTGCTGAAGTACTCTTGTGTTATTGGAATAAGCTGCGATTGTGATATTATGTGGTGATAATTATTGATGCGCACGTGGATGCGAAGGTGTTGATCATATCTGTTTAATAATAATAGATTTGTTTATGTTTACATGCTTATTATACTGTTAAAGGCTCGATAATAGGCTTGATTTTGTGCGAACTTGGTAGAATTCAATGAGATCTTCTTTAATTACCTACTCTCTCCCAGGGTGCGGAAACCTGGTTCCAGCACCCACCCATACTACTTTGGGTGACACCTTGGCTAGCGAAAGTAGGTCATTGTTGAAAGGGCTAGTAGTATAGGGGTTTGTTGGCAAACTTTAACTCTGAACCTGGGTCAGGACCCCCCAAGCCAAAAGGTCGCATGAGGTATGGCAACATCAGGCGGAAACACACCTAGGGTCAAATCAAGGAGTGCTTGAACTGACAGTGTAGAGGAACCTCTATGGATGAGGAGAAAATGTCCTCGTATTCCTCCAAGACTTTGTCAATATGCTATTTATATGTAGGGGAGACCTGTTACAAAGCTATGGACATAATATTCTTCTTGCCGTGTGGGTGAATTGTAATGAAAATAAATTTCCTGGTTCGAGAAAGAAGCTTACTGCGTTGTTTTGCAGTAGCCAAAGAGATGCGAGGAGGTGGTACTACCTCCGGTATCCTGTACAATTTATTTCCCAAAGAAATAACAACATGACAATGCCCATAATCATATACAACATTTTTCTTCCACAAGTATGGTTGGCCTAATAATACATCAGACACATAAAGAGGAGCAACATGACATAGTACCTCATCCATGAATGGATTGATGTTGTACGAAAGGAAGCACTGCTGGAAGAGGCAGAGATATCTTCCTTGGTGAAGCCCCCCAATGGTATATGGTTGCAGGTGTGATATGGTCGATAAGTCAAGCCGCTTCACAACCTATACTGAAATGAGGTTCTTTTGGCTTCTGCTATCAACAAGGAATTACAATGGAGAACCCTTCACCCACATCTTCAAATGGAAGAGGTGCTCACCCTCCTGTAGATCCTCATGATCCTCCCTCTAGATCTTGGTGGTGGAAACAATGGCACTGGGATCTGCGTCAATGATATGATTCCCTTTTTCATCACCCTTGTCTATTTCTGACTCAGGATCAGGACATGCATCTGATTTAGGTGCCTTCAGTTCAGCCACCAGCGATTGTTTGGCCCGACACTTGTTTGTGCTGTGGTTGGGGATTTTGTGAAATTCGCACCACTTCCTCGTGTCCTTATTTGGATTTTTGGTATTGTTCTGAGTCTCCCCGCTTTAGCTTTTCCCCTTGTTCTGTAGTTCGGGGGCACCTTTCCTTGGCTTCGGTTTCACGGATCCAAAGTCTCACTTCTTCTACTTAAATTTCTACTTTATCTTGGTGACATAACGATATGTCATGAAAACCGAGGTAATGTCGAGGAACTCCATTTAATTCTGAATGTATCTATGCAAAAAACTGCAGTACTTTAGAACCAAAGTCTATATAATTCTTTAATACCCAAATTTGTGTGCAGGGTATGGAAGAAATTCGTTAGTTCGTGAACATCTTGGTCACTTTTTTGCCGCAACATGGCCCATTGGATGTACTTGTCCTCATATCTCCCCATGGGGTAATATTTTTCCTTGATGTCATCTAAGAACAGATTCCAAGTGGGTGCGGCCGAGAATAGAGAGGGTTCCTTCGTGTCCTTTTTCTCACAGTAGGTTTCCCACCTGTCTTTGACATGGGGGGCAGCTTTGAGGAGTGCAAAAATAATCTTTTCCTGGTCAGAAAAATCATGGACCAAGAAATACCCTTTCATAAAATTAGACCATTTATCTACAATTTATGAATCTATCTGGCCTTTAAATACAGGAATGTCAAATTTTACTTGTACCTTGAAAGGAGTGGTGCCTCCAGAGTGGTTACGGGATTTAGATGCACCGCCGGTGGGCAGTCATTGAAGGATCTAGGAAAATTTATCGATCATCAAGTTCCTCTATTTCTCGGGGGCCTCCTCAAGAAATAATTTGATAGGATATCCAAATCCCTCATATTTCTTTTCTTTCTCCATGGAGGTGGTCAAGGTTTGCGAGGTTGATCTTGCAAGGGTTCACCCAGATTTAACCCTAACTCCTTATACCCTGACCTCGTTGGGGACATGCAGAGAAAAACAGAGAAAGAGTAGACCTCTCTAATACCACTGATCTATATTTATGTAGGAATGTAATAAAATACACAAGTATACATAAAGAAAAATATGCAATGGAAATAATACTTCCTTTCATTAATATCAAATAACATAAATATGCTTACAGACATAATGAAAATAAACTAGCTAGGGCACTGGTAGCTTATCTCTGGGAATAGATGTGGTAGCTACAAGCCTCTAAAATGTGTTACAATGAGGCTCGAAGGCCTAATTATTTCTTATAAACAATGGAAAATCATAAACATCCAAAAACCTAACCCTAGGAGATGAAACGCCAAAACTATGGGCCCAGTTTCTGTAAATTTCTACATGAACTTCCCCAGGACGTAACTTTGGCATATGATCTCTATTTGATGAGCTCAATACCTTGTTAGAAATATCTATTCGAGGACTAAAACTTTTCACGTCAAAGACATCAAAGGAACTTCCATGTTTCTCCTGTTTTTCTCAAAAAACGTCGTTTAGGGCCTCAAAATGGCTCTAGAAGTTCAGGACCTAAAACACTACTAAAAATAGTAAGTTGCTATGAAACTGAAAAACTGAAAGACCCGATGGTGGGGGTCCAAATTGAATATGTGGGTGGCCCCCAATATCCACGTGGATCATATATAAAGCATAGAAGTGGCTACATTATGTTTTTATGGTCACTTGTCACCAATGACTTATGTAAATTATTTTTGGTACACTTTCTCGAAATACTTACACTAACTTTGGGGCTCCTTTTCACACTAATTAACACCCAACCGCACACATGACAAGGCCTCCAACCACATGCCCAACACTACATGAGTTCGGTTGTGACCCAAATTTCCAAGTTCATAGGTTGTGATCTTCGAGATCTCAGCCACACTTCCAGGTCATCCTCCAAACCACTGCCCAGAACTTCCTGAGACTTTCCAGAATCATAATAGACATAATGAAAATGTTATTCAGACACAACTTGAACAAGAACTTGAAATAACCAGGCCTACCCATCACAGTCATTTCGTCAAACATTAGGTGAACATTTAAGCTACAGGTCATGAATGCATTTCCAATAATAGGAGTTTAAAACTTATTAGAGAACCACAAAGAAGGTCTAATGACTTCACTTAATAGTTGTAATAACATTTTCTAGTCCATGCATTCACCAACTATTCATACATTCATCAAATCATATCGACAACCATAAGTAACATATGTCACATAACCAACATAGAAACCATGGAAACTCAAACATAATGTCGTCAACATAATCACTATAAATATACATGAATCGCAATAAAAGAATACTCTTATTAACATATGAAAATACCAACCAAGTCAGTGAATTACATGTACCACCCAACCATGGGTTGGGCTTAACCAAATCTCTCTTTCAACCAATCACCCCCACACCATATTCCAAGCATGAATGTGGGATCTCATCAAATAAACCAAGAAAATCCTAACCAGGGCTTCCATAGGAAAAACTACCTCAGCCCTCAACCATAGTGATTCCACCACCACGTTTGGACATCACTAACACCAACTAGATCAGTCCCTACCCAGGCTCTAGGAGCTACTAACTCAACCCAAAGCCTTCCAGGGCTCTAAAGCATTTTTCCATCCAGACTTGAGGGACTAGTATCTCAACCCACCAAGGGCTCTAGAGTGTTTGTCCCAACCTAAGCTCTAGGATTAGTAACTAATCCCAAGTTTTTCCAAGGATTTTAGAACATTTCTTCCAACCCACATCCATAAGGAATTATAAGCACCACTCACAAAACAATCAAATGGAAAATCCCATAACACCATGGCTATCCAGGAAATGGAAAGGTAAGGATAAATCATTGTCAATCTAGGTGATCCTCCATGCCACTGATAACAAATAACTAGAAAAACTTATGCATATACCATGTATCTAAAATCTAGCTAGGAAATCACAAATGCAACCTATTACCTACAAATAAATCCAACTATGATTTCTGATCCAACTGTTCCCTTGCACTTTCTTTCTTTCCCCTGCCTTCTTTCTCCAAATCCAATGTATTCCAAAGTGCTCCAAGAATACTCTAATTGTGCAAGAGTATAAGAGAATGAAAGAATATAAGAGAGCCAAATATCGAACTGAAAAAAGACCGTAAACTGGTCCTCATAAGCCTTTTCATCATTGAGGCCTCTATTTTCTTCATTTTCCTCTATTTTCTCTTCAACTTGCTTCTCATGTAAATATGTGACCTTTCATCTCCATTTTCTCCTATTTTACTTTATTTCATAAATAAAATTCCAATTAATACCTATTTTAATTTTCCAATCCCTTTTCTAATTTCCTTAGCCATAAATAAGCTGAAAGTGACACACACTAGTATGTGTTTCCCACCATTCTGCTTGAAATATGTGTCTTGTGACCATGGTGTTATATTTTTTTCACATGGAAAAACAATCAAGGGTTTTTACATGCCCCATGGTTTTATGACAAAAATTGGATTTATCAAATGAAACAAGATACTACCATCAATGATGTAGCATGAATTATGCCTCAAATCCATGTAGCTAAAGAAAACTAACAAATAGACCACCAGGTATCAATGGTCAAAGTATAAGGTATAATCTCCCAACAACCTACTTTAACTTCAATTGACCCTAATGCTAAGCTTAGTTATGTTGTGCCAAAATTTGTTAATTCTTGTGCTATTCAAAAAAATAAGCATATGAAATCGTGGTTGGTCCAACTAGCTATAGGGAAAAAACAAAGCTAATAAAGTTACTAGAAGCATTCCCAATTTAAATGATTAGGTTACATAGGTAAGAAACATTGAATACATTTCACCTAGGCTCATATGATGTCATGATCAAAATGGATTGGTTGGAAACACACTAGGTCAAGATATATTGCTACAATAAGACCTAAGAATGTGTGAATGAATATTGATATTCGAGGAAACTTAAACCCTAACATTGTAGTTCTAAAAGTGGATAAAGGGGGAGCCACTCTAATCATGAATAGAAATGAATAAACACAATAATTTAAAACCCTCTCCTCTAACATTAATCATTTTTCATCATTAAACAAATAAATAAAATTTCAATTAATTCATTAATAAACACATAATAAATTAAAAAACACGATCATGATAGTTTAAGATTTTATAACCAACTCATTTATAAATTAAATTAATACTTAATTAAAATAATTAAATGCTTAAATATAAATCATTAATTTTTAAATTCTTATTTTGATCGGCTAATAAAAATAATTTCACCAAACTTTAAACTATTTGTTCATCCTACCTAAGATTAGTTTCTCTCACTCATTTTTGTCTTGATAATGAACCTCAGTAGTTAGTTTGAAACATCGACAATAAAATATACCTAATGCAATGAATCTGGAACAGAAGTCTGAAATCAGAAAACTCAAAGTTATATCGAAAAATGTGGTTGTAAGATAGGTATTAGCAACACATATTATAAAGTTATATCGGAAAGAATGTGATTTATATATTATTTATGTACTAAAACTAGTAAACCAAAAAGAGTCATATCTCAAGTATTATCCCACATTACAAGATTTTTCATATGTGTTTCCAAAAGAGATACTAATATTTCCACCTAAACTCAATATGGAATTCTTGATAGAGATCATTCTAGGAGAAATGCTAGTATCTCAAGTACCTTACATGATGAATACACTTTATTTGGTGGAGCTAAAGTTGCATTTAAAAGAAATGTTCGACAAATATATATTAGACCAAGCATGTCTCCCTCGGGAACACTAGCCATGCTTTTGGAGAGAAAAGATGACACTCTAAGGTTTTACATTCACTATCAAAAGATGAACAAAGTGGGTATGAATGAAAACAAAAAAGGGCATAAATCTTCTAAAACTTTTGTAAGTTCCAAATTATAATGTAAGGTCAATTCTTTTTGTTATGTTATTTGATTTTTTTTTATATGTGATTTCTTTTATATTTATTTTGTATGAAGATGTTTTGATCAATTCTACTAAAACTTGTGTTATATATAGTAGCTAGACATTTTCTAGTGTATATTTGTAGGTGAAAATGTTTTTATCTCAGGAAAATAGCTTTGAATAACCCCACTAGCCAAGAACAAGGTAGGGCCAACCTTCAAGATAATGTGTGTCTCTACTTATTTCCTTCTTTATTTTGAAAGTGTATGTCCACGAGTTAATATGGTTTAGTAGGTGAATAAATACTATTTATCATAGGTTAGTGGGCATGGAAACTCTATGGAAATGAAGACAAAACCTAGGAAAACACAAATTGAGGTAATTTATTGATCCCATCTGTGAAGGAAAACTAAGTAGTATATTTTTACAAATTGAACAAATTATAGGAATAGTGAGATTAGAACAATGAAGGGGAAGTAATAAAATAGATTGGGAGAGGTACAAGCACAATTTTCAAGTTATATTTTCTCATAATTGTTTCTTAGCTTTATATTACAACACTACTTAATGCATTCATAAGCACTCAATTTTTTTTTTAACTTTAGGCTATAATCCAATATATTGTAATAGGTTCACACAAGGTGAAACTACCTAACTATACATGAATATTATACCTACGTGAAGATGAAATTTGAAATTTAGGTTATAATTAGATAGTTTTTTTATATTGACCATAAAAAATGACTAGTCAACTGATTTTAAATGAAGAATTAATGGTCTCCATAGAATTAAAAATTAAGCCTATACATTTTCATAGGTTGTAATCAATTGATTCTATATCAAATAAGTAATGATAGCATTCCACATAGAATTAATGAGTAATGAAGGATGCCATAATATGAAGCTAACAAGATATGCGTTCACTTTATTGACTATTACACAATAACCTAATAGATGCTCTATTATTACAAGAAATACATATAAGATTTTGTTGTAATGGAAACCAACGAAAATTGTTTGTCATGCTTCAATGTTGATCAAGTATATTCTATTATTATAAGTTGTTTCCAACTAATTCCATGAGCTATGTTCATTTCCATATTTTTTCTAGAAAAGAGGATTATAATTAATTCCATATTTTGATTTCCTTGAGAATGTTGAGGCATAGTGATAACCTATAAAAATAATAAAAAAATGGGTTATCAAATAACTTTTAACCTTGAGGTATGGTTATTCCCTAATGGGGGTGAGTTTTTGTTGGCACGTGGAGGTAGCTCCACATGATTAACTACAAGTGGTAACGGTGGGGAGGTTTTCCTTTCTGATCCATTTATACCTCAAGATGGTATGGAAGCAGTATTGTCATAATGTTTCAGGAGTGTGCAAGGAGTAACTCCGGTGCAACCTGTGAGGGTGAAGAACTTTTAAAGCCCCCAGGGATGAATGCCTCGTGCATTTGTATTTTATTTTGTGCTCGCTTATGGCATTGGGAGTTTTGACCGAGGATGGGAAGGAGAAGGAGGCACAGGAGATGGTGTTTTGTCGGTGGTGAAGTGTGTATGTTTCTAATTAATTTTTACTGAGACATGGAGTTTGTATGTCTGCGAATTTGGGTTGTCTATGGCTTTTGGAAAGCCTAGGAGTGGGAGGTAAAACTCTCATGATTTTATGGTAATTAGTTCAGCTTCATTCGTCGGGTGGTGGCTTTTTCCGACAGGGAAACCTCATCGCAATTGGAGAGAATATATTTTCCTATGTGCAATTACTGTGTCTCGGACCTAGGGGGTCTATGAAATTACTATGTTTTGGACCAAAGGGGTCAGGAGGGTCCTCGTGTGGCTCATTACGGTCATAGTTGGTAGGTACACATTGTCTGTAATCTTGTCTAGGGTTGTAAATAGCCACCTTCCCCCTGGGTGGCACTCCATTTTCAGCAGGGGTCAGAAAGGTGGTGGCTCTAGCTTTACTGTGCTGTTGGGGATTCTAATTTGGGGGGAGTTCCCAATAGCAAAGAGAATTCTCTATTTTACGCTTGTTTATTGTTATCCCCGTCTACGGAAAATAATGAAGCCACCAATGCATCGATTTTTACCTTCCTCTCCTTCTACAGGGGCAGACTCCCAGGCATTGGTCACTTTATCATCTAGCCGTAGTAGGAAGATGGTGGGGACTAGACAGAGAGGTTTTGATGGAAGAAGAGGAGGACGTGGGGGCGGTAGCCTGGGGATCTTTCGAGGTGAAGGGTTGTGTAGTGGTGTGTGTCGGGGTGAAGGTTCATACATTGGTAGCAAGCACGTTTCTAATCGAGGTGGAAGGGTGCACAATCGGGGTTAGAGCCACACGGGTGGAGGTAGGACGAAGCAGGGATCAGTTGATATGGATGTGTAGGAGAGGCAGGGTCTCCAGCACTACTTCCAGGAGAACTGTCGGGCTCTCATTATCAGTCTAATGGATAGGGTGGATGTTGTTGAATGCATCCAGAGATAGGATCATGTGTTGGAGATGGCCTTTTTGGAGTGGTTGCACTACTTTCAAAGTCAACTTAGGGAAAGTTTGGTCATGGTCTAGAGGGGGGGGAATATTCTCTCAGAGAAAGTTGAGAAACTGGAGCCACGAATGGCACACTACGAAGGACATGTCCAATGTGACTTATACCCTCCATTGCCTCTTGGAATGACCCTAGACAACCCTGAATCAATTACATCTGGTGATTAGTATGATTTTTGAAGTCCTTTTTGTACTATTTTCTTTCTCGTGTCTATGTCCCAATCGATTATGGACATTGCCATTAGCGGAACTTTTGTATTTTTGTCATCTGGTTAAATTTTTGGTCAACAAACCCAGCTGGGGTGATACCACCTATTTTGTGTCGGGTTATATATACTCTATTTTCAGAAATTAATAGAATATTGACTTTAAAAAAAACTTGAGGTATGTAGAAAACCTATATAAAAGAAAATCATAATCTTGGGAATTATTAATATACATTATTATTATATCCATCCTATATTTATCTGATCCTTAGATCTATCAAGCACCAAGAGGGATAAATCTCTCAAGTTTCAATTCTTTCCTCAAGTTTTGCACTATAAAATAAATTTATACGTTTTTTATGTGATTAGTTTTGTGCCTAATAGATCCCAGGTTAGTATTGATCTAGGCTAGTCATAAAATGTAGATAAAGTGTCACTTCCTACTTAAGATATAAGCTAACAGAAGAATAAATATGTATATGTGTATCAATCAAATAAATAGTATTAAGAATAAAATGCATATGAATTGTCACATCCTAAATAATGACATGACCCATTAAAAGGACATGATTCATCAACATCACCATCCTTCCATGTGCATATAAATTATCATATATGTATCTATAATCATCTCATCATTTTATCTTTATTCAATTTTTCATTTTTGTTATCTGGATTTATGTATAGTATCCTTCATATGTTGGATATTCCTTTAATAAATGATCTTTGATCATTTCATTGTGATAAATTCTATTCCTTCGTATTATTAATGATTTTATTAAATAAAATAATGAAATAATATTATCAGTTATATACTATCCTACAATTCCTATCTCTGTAGATGTTACAGATCAAATATTTCAAATCTATTAATACTCAAAATGAAATTGAGAAATTCATTTAAATTGGTTATATGGCCCATGATATTGAATTTTTCCCATTACTAAATTCATCATTGTACTTTCTCATCTAATTTTTATTGTAGTATTATCTCAAAACGCTTGTGAAATAACATAAGTTATGAAGAAGTGGTTGATATATTATTCAACATGCTTTCATTGTAGCACATGGGTTGTGGCCCCATTAAATCCCCTTATATTAATTTTTCCACATCAAAAAATTTCATCATAACTAACTAGAAAAAGGATGCAATACTCATCCATGTTCAATTTGTTATATTCCCAATCCCACTTCTTTGTATTGAGAGAGGTTTCTCTTGAAGGTAATTCCTCTCATAGAAATTCTTCTTTTTCTCTTAATGTACATCAATAGAACACATCGATGGGTTGGGTCAACCTTTCTTATTCTTGGATTTTTTCAACTCTTCTCAATGTCACAGTTAAAAGATATTGTACCATCTTGCCTTAAAATAGAGGACTCTAGATACTTACAAAGCTTCATTATTCACTATTTCTCTTTTATAATTCCAAAAGTCATCCCAGAACCAAGTCAAGTGTCAATCTTTATCTTCCCATGAGTTGAATTATTGAATTAATTAAAAAAAACTCCTTATGCATGTCCAAAAGTATCACCTTAATGGTTTTCTCACCAAACTGCATGAGCTTCTTAATATTAGAAAATGATGCAAATTTTTGTCTCCATAATTATTTTAGATCCATAATTATTATATAAATTAATCTTTTACAAAACACTTAAATCATTATATCTAGGGACCTTATGCCTAAGCTTCCATGTGATACTAGATTATATATATATATATATATATATATATATATATATATATATTCTTTTTAGTGTTTCTCTTTCCAATAAAAAATTAGATTACATGGTCTTGATTTTTGTTACTATTTTTAAAGGAAGAAATTATAAAGATAATTGTAATTACTTAAAAATAGATTTAAATAAAATATGATTATGCTAATACATATGTGTAAAAGAGATCATCTCGTAAAATAGAGAATTTACCAAATGTGTTGTTGAAGGTCCATCTTGATATTGAAAAGAAAATCTTTTTATTTGGCCCAATTAATTGTTGTTGCTTGAGTTTCAAATAATTGTATTTAATTGTTTTTTTTTAATATACCTTAATGGTCTCATTTAGTTTTCTATAATTAAAGATTTGTTTATCACATTTTCCAAAGAATAATAATATTGGAATATAGTGGGCCTAAATAAATTATCAACATTTTAGATCTAGAGGGATGTTATAAGCTTGATTAATTCAACTAAAAAATAAAATTTAACACCTCATAATCCATCCAAACTACTTCACTCTTTTGAAAAACAATATTTTAGAACACATTGGAGATAATAAAAAACTTATCATATTAGAAGCTTTGGTTGTATTTGGTTAATCAACATCTCTAGTTTCTTTTTTTAAAGAAGTAAAGTAGCTTTAGATCTAAACAACTGCTAGAAAGGTGCTTAATCCCTACCAAGAAAGATTTATTAAGGAGGTTTTAGTAGTTATATATATATATATATATATGATTTTTATTCAAGAAAATGTTTCATGTGAGTTAGTTTTTATTGACCAACTTCATTCCTATAGACATATTTTTATGTAAAAATAAATAAATATCATGTTTAGCTTAGATATAATTTCATACAATGAAATCAAATGAAGTTTTTAAAAATATTTTACATAAATCCATCCCTATCATCCATCCACACCATTGACAAAAACATCTCAAAGCACAAAATTACCATCACTAAAGTGTTTATCACACAAATATTCAATGTCATATCAATTGAAGATGAAAAAAAACAATTTAGTGGAAATCACTTACTTGGGAAACACTAATTTTCCCTACCATTGAAAAAAACATTTTAAAGCACAAAATTACCATCCCTAAAGTGTCTATCACACAAATATTCAATGTCATATCAATTGAAGATGAAAAAAAACAATTTAGTGGAAATCACTTACTTGGGAAACACTATTTTAATGAAAAAATAATGAAAAGAAATTTGTAAATAACTAACTAATTTACAACCACCACACTACTAGGTGGACAAAGACTTAGAAATAACCATCACCAATTCAATGAATATTTAAATGGGAACAAATAAAACTAGCAATTGCACCATATGTTGGAAAGGAAACATTGTAAAGCAGTAACATAGGAAATAGTAGGGAAAAGTAGTATAGAGGAAATGTTCTCGCATGAATCATGAAAGTAGGAAAGAGTAGTATGGAGGAAATTCTCTTGCATGAATCATGCATGACAGCCACAACTACAAATAGTGAACAACAAGATTGGGCTATTCAGTTACATAATTTGGTTACAACTACATATGTTAATATCATTTTTAGATAAGTATTAGTTCTTTGGTCCTAAGATGAAATATAATCATTCAAGAAGTTTAGAAAATGTGGTGTTTGATTAGTACAACCCTTTCTTCTCTAAGAACCATAATATTTTCAATGGGAAAAAAGAGATTACATCAAAACCACAAAGAACAACACCTCATCTATGGTATAACTTAGGTATTTAATGATCTAACTTACAAAATATATTGATAAAGACATAATCAATTTGATCATTTTTCCTCTTGAGTAATCATATATTTTTCATTTTCCAAAAATTTCAACCAAAAAGAACTAATTACATCATTTAAATAATCCAACATAAACCTCAATGTGTAATTATAATCTTTACCTTGTATCATTGAAAATAAATGAACTTTAATTTACATCATAGAATTAAAAACACAAGAACATCCTCAATAGCTACTCAAAAGAAATGAACATTAATTTATGTCACAACAATAAAAATACATGAACATTAATGGGTTACTATGAAAATATATAAAAACACAAATAAATAAATATCACATTAAACATTACATGAATTTTAAATTAAATCTTAAAAGTTAAAGTTAAAAGTATTAAAGTTTTAAGCCTTAAAATTTCAAGTAAAATATATTTTTTTTCTAAATAAGACTATTTCTATTATATGGCACATAAAATACAATTCGAAAATTTCCCACCGGAGTTGCTAGCCAATTTCGGCAGGTGTAGAGTTCAAAAATACGAACATGTCACTACCCCAGTTGGGGAAACTAGTCCAAAGATTGCTACCCCAGTTGGAGAAACCAACATTTGCAAAAATTGTCCAAAAAATTATCGAGTTGTGCAAGAACAAGAAAAGCATGAGAACATAAAAGAGAAACCTATCTAAGGTAAATAACCTCTCCGAATAGATTCTGAAGTGGCAAGACATGCTACTGGTCATGTGGAGGAAGCTCTTCAACTATGAAACACCCATAGTCGTCAGACGAGTCCTCTTCTTTCTTCGACGACTGCACTGTGGGCTCGGGCATTGTATTTGAATGCACACCTACATCCATAGCTTTGTCATCGCTTCCTTCGTTGTTGGAGGAATGCGTGGTTGCTTTTGTTGGCATGGCCTCAGACTTTCTGGAATGTTGAGGGTGAGCCAGGGAAATGGTGGATTTTTTTAGACGTCTCTGAGCCCCAGAGCTAGCAGAGCTGGACGGGACATCTGGAAAATGCACAGTGAGAGTCACAAAGATGAGGGGATGGTCCAAAGAGCCCATGGAATCGTAATTGAGCTGGTCAATGGCCGGATTTTCCTCATGGACGGGGAGACATATTTCATCATGGAGGGAAACGAGAGGGCGAGAGGTCTGGCCTCTATCATGGCCTCCTCGGCAGTGTATCTTGTGCCTCCGTGGCATGTTGTTGTAGGAGGGAGCAGGGGAAACGAGGGGAGAAGCAGGAGGATGGCTAGAGGCTTCAAGCAGTGGAGGTGGCGAGGAATGGACGTCGAGGAGATGAGAGCTAGAACCAGAAAACTGAACGAGGGACGAAGGTTGCAAGTAAAAATTGTCGGAGAAAAGGAGCAAGGCGCCATGAAATAGCGGGAGAGGTAGGACACCGAACAAGTATTAAAGTTCCAGGCAGATGGAGTAATGCTTGTAGCTCGTGGCCAGCTGCAATATTTATTGTCATTCAAACGGAGGCCATGCGCAGCCATGTGACTGAGTCATGTGCCTTGTGGAGAAGCCGCCACGTCCTAATGCTTAACTATCGCCCGCATCCAGGAAAAAAACTTGTAAACATTAAGTAAAAGTATTTAGATTTTAAATATTGACTATAAAAATTTAAGTATATAACATTAAATGTAATATGATCTTTTTAAGATATTAAATTTTAAAATTTACAATTCGAATTAAAAAAAATATATATATGCGAGAAATTAAAATAAATTAAACATGTTAAATTGGAAAAATTTAACATGCGAAAAATAGAACATAAGAAAAAAAAATTAACCATTAAAAATAAAAAACAAAATCAAACTTTATAAACCAAAATTAAATAATTAAAAGAAACGTTTAAAAAATATTTAAAATTAAACTTATATTTTAAATGTTTTTAAAAATTTGAAAATTAAAAAATTAAAATTATTATACATTCAAAATTAAACATGAGAAATTAAACATTAAAAATTTAATTAAATTAATCATTAAATTGAATCTAAAATAAACATTACATTAATTTAAATTAAAGATTACATTAAAATAAATTAAAGATTACATTAAATTAAATTAAATTAAAAATAAAAATAATTAAACATTTAAACAAATTAAACTTGCAGAGTATATATATATATATAAAAGATTGTGTAAAAACAAACATTGGAAAATTTGACTATGTGAAAATATGAACATTTAAAAATTAAAAAAGAAACTTTTAAATTAGAATTTAAAAAAAAAATTCAAAATTCAAAATTTTAAAATCAAACATTATAAATTAAATTAAAAAATCAAACATAAAAAATTTAATTAAAGCAAACATTAATTAAACTTTAAATTAAACATAAAACATTAAATTAAATTAAATTAAACATTACATTAAAGATTACATTGAACATAAAGTGAAATTAAAATAAACATGGAAAATTTTAACTTTTAAACATGGAAAATTTTGAAAATTTGTAATATTGAAAAAATTAAACATTAAACATTATATTTAAGGGTGAAAAAAAAATTACATTGAAGATGCCATTAAATTAAATCAAATTGAAAGTTAAAAAAATAAAAGGTAAACATGTCAAATTTTGAAAATAAAATATTTGAAAATTTTGAATATTGAATTGAAATATTTGAATAAAGGTTATAGGTAAAAAAAATTGTTTTTTTTTAAATGGAAATATTATGTAGTGCTTCCAATAAAGTGTTACTTCTGCTATGTTGGAAGATGGCTCGATTTCATTAGTGTAGATGGAGGAAGGGATGTAGAAACTCAAACGATTGAAGCGTTATGAAATTATACTGGCATGTCGACATTTGGGAAGAGTGTGTTTCTGCATGTTGCTTTGTTGTGCTTTCTCATACTCTTCTAAGTAGCATTTGTCAGTCATTGGTGAGTGCTTTGGTGTGCTTTCTCATACTCGTGGGTAGCATTTTTCGGTCATTAGCGTTTGATGGTGGGGTTATTTTTCTTTTATTTTTAAATAGTGAACAAATAAAGCATCCATAAGAGTTATTTTCTTTTTAAATAGTGAACCAATAATGCATGCATAAGTTCTTTTTAAATAGTGAACAAACAGAGCATGCATAAGTGTTGGATAGGCTATTGTGAGTATGGGAAATAGTGAACAAATAGAGAATCCATAAGTGTTATTTTCTTTTTAAATAGTGAACCAATAGAGCATGCATAAGTTCCTTTTAAATAGTGAACAAACAGAGCATGCATAAGTGTTGGATAGACGACTGTGAGTATGGGAAATAGTGAACAAACAAAGCATCCATAAGTGCTCTTTTATTTTTAAATAGTGAACCAACAGAGCATGCATAAGCTCTTTTTAAATAGTGAAAAAACAAAGCATGCATAAGTGTTGGATAGGTTACTATGAGTATGGGAAATAGTGAACAAGCAGAGCATCCATAAGTGTTTTTTTCTTTTTAAATAGTGAACCAATAGAGCATGCATAAGTTATTTTTAAATAGTGAACAAACAGAGCATGGGAAAGTGTTGGATAGGCTATTGTGAGTATGGTAAATAGTGAACAAACATAGCATACATAAGTGTTCTTTTATTTTTAAATAATGAACCAATAGAGCATGCATAATTTCTTTATAAATAGTGAACAAATAGAGCATGCATAAGTGTTGGATAGGTTACTGTGAGTATGGGAAATAGTGAAAAAACGGAGCATCCATAAGTGTTCTTTTATTTTTAAATAGTGAACCAACAGAGCATGCATAAGTTATTTTTAAATAGTGAACAAATAGAGCATGCATAAGTGTTAGATAGGATACTGTGAATATGGAAAATAGTGAACAAAAAGAGCATCCATAAGTGTTCTTTTCTTTTTAAATAGTGAACCGACATAGCATGCATAAGTTCCTTTTAAATAGTGAACAAACAAAGCATGCATAAGTGTTGGGTAGGCTACTGTGAGTATGGGAAATAGTGAATAACTAGAGCATCCACAAGTGTTATTTCTTTTTAAATAGTGAACCAACAGAGCATGCATAGGTTCTTTTTAAATAGTTAACAAACACAACATGCATAAGTGTTTGATGCAGGAGCATCAAGGCCATTTTTCATTTGTAAATATGTGATAAAAGGGGGGTGTGACATTTTTATTATTTTATTAATTAATTTGTTATTTTTAATAAAATAGGAGATAATTATGAAAGTGAGGATTTTGTAAATATTCTTTTATTAATTAAAAGGATATGAGAGAAATAGATTAGGAGCAAAATTAGAGAGTAGGTATTCTATGTATGGGACTTTGTTGAGTCCACACCTAAAATATAGATTTAGTTGAGGATTAGGTGGAGGGATTTTTGGAGAGAATTAAATTCATTATCTATGTATAAATATGAGTGGTTTTTGAGAGGAAAATACACTTGAAGAGTGGCTAAGAGAGTGTGAGTGTGAGTAGAAAGAGGGTTTCCTCTTCGGAGCCTTCGGGTGACTGTAAAGGGCCACAGATGTCGAATATCTGGCCAACAAGAGTTTGTAAGTCGTTGTTTTGTTTCAGATTATATATACATTGGTTGATTAATTGAGAAACTGTATATTTGATTTCTGAAATGGGATTTTGAAGTGAATTATGTATGTAATTGGGGGAATTTGATAGGCCAATTTTGTGAAGAATAACACAAAAAATTTTCATGCGTTTTCTGGTCAAATGTATATACATGAATTGAAGTATCGACTGTGGGAGATCGATTGAAGGAGTGGATCAAATATATGATTGGCAGCGTAGCCAGAATTCAAGGGTGTAGTTAATATTGCAACGCAGAATTTAAATCCACGAAGGACTGAAATTAGATTTTAAATTGGCAAATCGGCTTTGGAGGTCGACTTCAAGGTTAGTACAGTTTCATTTCACGCAGAGAAACTTGTGTAAAATTTGAAGCAGAGGTTCATTACGATGTTGTTCAGCAATATACTTCCGTGGAGATAATTCCTGGATCTAATTGTTGGGATCATATTTATTTTTTAGTTTGAGCGGTGAGGTGAATTCGACTGCAGCATAATTGAGGTTGATTCTGAGTTTTAATACAGGGTGAAATATGCGATAAAAGTCAGAACCAAATTGTTGAAACCCAGCGTTAAGTTAATTTGAATTCGAAGTGCTTTTGATAAGTAGTCTTGTGTGATTGACAATTTGTAATGTTGAGAAAACAAGTATGGAAATGTAGCCGAGTCAAGTCAAATGGGAAAAAAACGTTGTGGTTCTATGGCGCAGGTCTCGTACCTTGTTGATAGCTTTGATCGTAGATGCAGAGATTGCCAGCAAATCATATGTGGAGTGAGAAAAACGATGGAGAAAGTATGTTAATGCATAGCCAGATCGATGTTTTGGTCTTTATTTAAATTGATTTTGAATTGCTGGCTGAAGCGATGTTTTAAGAGGTGTGGAACATCATAGTTCTGTAGTCATATTTTTCCAGAAATATGAAGACTTTTGAAGTCGATTAGACATCGAATTTCTATAACGAGGACGTACAGAAACGTTGGATGAGAAGGAATGCGTTTGGTTGGACACGAAGGTTGGTCATGTTAACGTTGTTGTTATCAAATTTAATATAGAGTGGAACTGTAGTAAAAGCGTGGCAATTGTGAAGGCATCCGAGGAATGGAATTGTGTTGCGTTGAATTGCAGAGAAATTGCGTTGAGTTGTAGCATTTTTGTGTTGAATGCTAAGCGACAGTCGATGTTTGAAGCAGTAAACAAACTTGAAAGCAGTGAAGGTGCATAAGCGCTCCTGAAGGTAAGTCCATTTGTTTTTACCGTGGCCAGATTCAAGTTGTGTGTAAGACAAACTGTTAATTGGCATAAACCGTGGAGGATGGTTAACAATGGAATGTATAATTCCATATGAATTGGGTCCGATTAAACAATGTTTAGTTATTAAAAAAACCAAGGGCACATTTGTTGTTGACTTTTGATTGTATTAAAACCCCATGTGAATGTTGGTGATGGAAATGAGGAAATTAAGGTATTGGGTCTAATATAGGTGAGCATTTGAATGTTAATCAAAACGTGCATGTAAATTCAAGCTTTGGTTTGGAATTTAAATCAATGGGGTTTGATGAGAAGATGGTTAAATCTGAGCTGGATGATTTGAGTTTCATAGTCATGGTTTTATAACCATAAAACCATAAATGGGTTAAATAGCTTCCACAAGTGGAAAATGTATGAAATTTCCTAGATTGGAGTCTTAATTGGGTAGTGATTGCAATGCATTCTTATATGCATAGTTTTATTGGAAGATTCTGGGTTTGCAGGCTTAGCCCTGCATCATTTTTGGTATCAGAGCTTGGCTTTGTTGAAATGGAAGATGTTTGTTTTTTGAATGAGTACAGTTGAGAACTGAAGAGCGTTTTATTTGAATGTGTTTTAAATTTGATATGCAAGCTACAAAATTGCAGGGAACAGGATTGTAGAAGTGAAAGGAGGACAAGATCATGCAGGATATTAAAGGTGAGATAGTTTTCTGATTTGAAATTTGTGATTGAAGGTTATGGTTGCAAACAGATGATGGCAGTGAACCTGACATTCAGCTAAAGGCTAGATAGGAAGGACAATTGCAGTGTCCTGAAGAAGAAGGTGAGTTGAAGAGATAACCTAGAGAAAGAGCAAAGGAGAATGCTCAAGAGGTTCCAGAGGCAGTGAACCAGTACTTACCAAAAGACTGAGTGAGGAGAGCTTGGTGAGGTAAGGGGAAGCAGGAGAGATTGCTGTTGCAGAGGCTAGTGAAACTCATGGTGAGTGAGAAACTCATGGAGAAGATGATCATGGAGGATCAGGGAAGAGGTTCAGAGGAATTTCATAGAGGTGAGATGACTGATGAAGTCCGAGAAAGAGAAATTGCAGTAATGAAGGTACAATTGCAGGTACTAGAAGAATGGCTGCAAGAGAAGGAAGATCATAAAAGAGGATGGATCTTTCCACTGAAGGGAAAGAGAGTGATTTGGCAACCATTGCAGGTGAAGTTGAGGCAAAGTGTGATTTCCTTATTGAAGAAGGAACTTAGAGTTCTTGAGGCAGAGATGGAATTTGAAAATTCCACACGCAGATTTGTTCAGAAGGAAGTATTGGAGAAAGCAGTCAAGACTGAAAAGTCTTGTGGTTCTAAAACTAATGAGTTGTGTATGTTTGCAGGTACAGTACAGAGAGATGAGCAAGCTTTAGAGTTTGTTCAAGAAGAGTTGAATATGAAGGCTGTTCAGATCAATGATGGGATAGCAAGATCTCAGGAGGAAATGAAGACGAAAGAGTCTAATCAAAATGTTGGTGCAGAGAAAGAAGGACCAGCTGATGATGGGTCAAAAGCTGGTGAAGGTATGGAAAATTGTGTGAAGTTTCCAAGTTCTACTCCTAATGAAATTGTTGAATTGTATAGGAAACTAGATATTCAGAGAAGAGAATTGGAGAGAAAGAGGACTTATGTACAGGTTAATTTTCTGAGGAAGCAAGGAAGGGAATTTTTCATGAAGGACAGTCATGAAGCAGAGGATGGTAAGAAGGCGAGACTAGCTGACAGTCTCATGGTGAATGCAAATCAGCATACTGATGTGCTGATAGAGGAGTTGGGAAGGAACTCAGAGCAGCATACTGAAGTGTTGCCAGAGGAAGCTGAGGAGAAAGCCAGTGAAGATTTTCTGAGTCCTGAACAAGACTTGGAGCTGCAGAGAGAAAGCTTGATGACTGAATCAATAAGTGAGACCATTGGGTCTTGTGATTTTGAAGCTGAAAATTTGATTGTGTTTACAGGTGATGTAGAAAACAGTCCATCATTTGGAATTGTCTTGGAAGAAGAAGAATTGTTGCAGAAAGAAGATGAGACCGTAATGTCTCATAAGCAGAGGCTTGTTACCATAAGTAACAAGGAAGAGTTGGCTTGTCTTTATAGCCAAGAGAAGACTGGTGGACAAAATTTTGGAGCTGCTACATCGATAGAGGATGAAGCTACAGTGTTTACAAAACTTGATTTGATTGCCAGAATCAATCAAGGTGATGATGGACAATTATGGAAGATTGTCGAAATGGAAGACGAAGGTTATGCTGGAACTAATTTGCAGTGTGTTGATGAAATGCTGAAATGTTTGCTGGAGACATTTGAACCAGAGAAGGAAATTGTAGATGAAATTGCAGGTGACAAGCAAAAGAATGTTGCAGAGGGACAGGAAGTTTGGAAGGCAGCAACATGTGGGGAAGCATTTGCAGGAGTAAAACCAATGTTAGAAACATTTATGATGACAACAACAACATCTATGGGGGCACTGAAGCCTTATGTTTTTTATTCTAACAATTGTTTTGTGAGTACAGGTTTTATTGAAGATGCTGGAGAAAATCTATTAGACAGAGAAATTGAACTGATGAGGCGGATGACGATGAAAGTATCCCGGAAGAGGCTAGCAGTAGTAAAACAAAGGAGAAGCAGCAAAAGAGAGACAACAAAATATTGCGAGAGCACAGCCAGTGGGGCAATGCAGCATAAAGTGTGGAGACCTGGAGAAGAACAACAGACAGAAGCAGCGACAAGTGGAAAGTTACAACACAAGAATGGGATCCATGCATACACAGATCCGAACACATGATCAGGCGATCATGATTAATTTCAACATTGGGAGTCTGATGCAGGAGCATCAAGGCCATTTTAAATTTGTAAATATGTGATAAAAGGGGGGTGTGACATTTTTATTATTTTATTAATTAATTTGTTATTTTTAATAAAATAGGAGATAATTATGAAAGTGAGGATTTTGTAAATATTCTTTTATTAATTAAAATGATATGAGAGAAATAGATTAGGAGCAAAATTAGAGAGTAGGTATTCTATGTATGGGACTTTGTTGAGTCCACACCTAAAATATAGATTTAGTTGAGGATTAGGTGGAGGGATTTTTGGAGAGAATTAAATTCATTATATATGTATAAATATGAGTGGTTTTTGAGAGGAAAATACACTTGAAGAGTGGGTGAGAGAGTGTGAGTGTGAGTAGAAAGAGGGTTTCCTCTTGGGAGCCTTCGGGCGACTGTAAAGGGCCACAGATCTCGAATATCTGGCCAACAAGAGTTTGTAATTCATTGTTTTGTTTCAGATTATATATACATTGGTTGATTAATTGAGAAACTGTATATTTGATTTCTGAAGTGGGATTTTGAAGTGAATTATGTATGTAATTGGGGGAATTTGATAGGCAAATTTTGTGAAGAATAACACAAAAATGTTGCATGTGTTTTCTGGTCAAATGTATATACATGAATTGAAGTATCGACTGTGGGAGATCGATTGAAGGAGTGGATCGAATATATGATTGGCAGCGTAGCCATAATTCAAGGGCGTAGTTAATATTGCAACGCAGAATTTAAATCCACGAAGGACTGAAATCAAATTTTAAATTGGCAAATCGGCTTTGGAGGTCGACTTCAAGGTTAGTACAGTTTCATTTCACGTAGAGAAACTTGTGTAAAAGTTGAAGCAGAGGTTCATTACGATGTTGTTCAGCAATATACTTCCGTGGAGATAATTCCTGGATCTAATTGTTGGGATCATAGTTATTGTTGAGTTTGAGCAGTGAGGTGAATTCGACTGTAGCATAATTGAGACCGATTTCGAGTTTTAATACAGGGTGAAATATGCGATAAAAGTCAGAACCAAATTGTTGAAACCCAGCGTTAATTTAATTTGAATTCGAAGTACTTTTGATAAGTAGTCTTGTGTGATTGACAATCTGTAACGTTGAGAAAACAAGTATGGAAATGTAGCCGATTCAAGTCAAATGGAAAAAAAACTCTGTGGTTCTATGGCACAAGTCTCGTACCTTGTTGATAGCTTTGATCGTAGATTCAGAGATTGCCAGCAAATCATATGTGGAGTGAGAAAAACGATGGAGAAGGTATGTTAATGCATAGCCAGATCGCTATTTTGGTCTTTATTTAAATTGAATCTGAATTGCTGACTGAAGTGATGTTTTAAGAGGTGTGGAATAGCATAGTTCTGTAGTCATATTTTTCTAGAAATATGAAGACTTTTGAAGTCGATTAGACATCGAATTTCTATAACGAGGACGTACAGAAACGTTGGATGAGAAGGAATGCGTTTGGTTGGACACGAAGGTTGGCCGTGTTAACGTTGTTGTTATCAAATTTAATATAGAGTGGAACTGTAGTAAAAGCGTGGAAAATGTGAAGGCGTCCGAGGAATGGAATTTTGTTGTGTTGAATTGCAGAGAAATTTCGTTGAGTTGCAGTGTTTTTGTGTTGAATGCTGAGCGACAGTCGATGTTTGAAGCAGTAAACAAACTTGAAAGCAGTGAAGGTGCATAAGCGCTCCTGAAGGTAAGTCCATTTGTTTTTACCGTGGCCAGATTCAAGTTGTGTGTAAGACAAACTGTTAATTGGCATAAACCATGGAGGATGGTTAACAATGGAATTTATAATTCCATATGAATTGGGTCCGATTAAACAATGTTTAGTTGTTAAAAAAACCAAGGGTGCATTTGTTCTTGACTTTTGATTGTATTAAAACCCCATGTGAATGTTGGTGATGGAAATGAGGAAATTAAGGTATTGGTTCTAATATAGGTGAGCATCTGAATGTTAATCAAAAGGTGCATGTAAATTCAAGCTTTGGTTGGGAATTTAAATCAATGGGGTTTGATGAGAAGATGGTTAAATCTGAGCTGGATGATTTGAGTTTCATAGTCATGGTTTTAAAAACATAAAACCATAAATGGGTAAAATAGCTTCCGCAAGTGGAAAATGTATGAAATTGCCTAGATTGGAGTTTTAATTGGGCAGTGATTGCAATGCATTCTTATATGCATAGCTTTATTGGAAGATTCTGGGTTTGCAGGCTTAGCTCTGCATCAGTGTTGGATAGGCTATTGTGAGTATGGGAAATAGTGAACAAACAGAGTATCCATACGTGTTATTTTCTTTTTAAATAGTGAACCAATAGAGCATGCATAAGTTCTTTTTAAATAGTGAACAAACAGAGCATGCATAAGTGTTGGATAGGATACATTGAGTATGGGAAACAGTGAACAAGGAGAGCATCCATAAGTTTTCTTTTATTTTTAAATAGTGAACCAACAGAGCATGCATAATTTCTTTTTAAATAGTGAACAAACAGAGCATGCATAAGTGTTGGATAGGCTACTGTAAGTATGGGAAATAGTGAACAAACAGAGCATTCATAAGTGTTCTTTTATTTTTAAATAGTAAACCAACAGAATGAATAAGTTATGTTTAAATAGTGAACAAACAGAACATGCATAAGTGTTGGATAGGCTACTGTGAGTATGGGAAACAGTGAACAAATAGAGCATCCATAAATGTTATTTTCTTTTTAAATAGTGAACAAACAGAGCATGGGCAAGTTTTGGATAGGCTAATGTGAGTATGGGAAATAGTGAACAAACAGAGCATTCATAAGTGTTCTTTTCTTTTTAAATAGTGAACCAACGAAGCATGCATAAGTTATTTTTAAATAGTGAACAAATAAAGCATGCATAAGTGTTGGATAGACTGTTGTGAGTATGGGAAATAGTGAACAAACAGAGCATCCGTAAGTGTTCTTTTATTTTTAAATAGTGAACCAACATAGCATGCATAATATCTTTTTAAATAGTGAAAAACAAAAGCATGCATAAGTGTTGGATAGCCTACGATGAGTATGGGAAATAGTGAAAAAACAGAGCATCCATAAGTGTTTTGATTTTTTTAAATAGTGAACCAACAGAGCATGCGTAAGTTATTTTTTAATTAGTGAACAAATAGAGCATGCATAAGTTTTGGATAGGCTACTATGAATATGGGAAATAGTGAATAAACAGGGCATCCGCAAGTGTTATTTTCTTTTTAAATAGTGAACCAACAGAGCATGCATAAGCTCTTTTTAAATAGTGAACAAACAAAGCATGGGAAAGTGTTGGATAGGCTACTGTGAGTATGGGAAATAATGAACAAAAAAAGCATCCATCAGTGTTATTTTCTTTTTAAATATTGAGCCAACAGAGCATGCATAAGTTCCTTTTAAATAGTGAACAAATAAAGCATGCATAAGTGTTGGATAGGCTACTGTGAGTGATCTGAATGGAATGTATTAGTTTTTCTGTGCTAAGTATCCAAACAAGAATTAAATTGTGTGCATAAGGATCACTCAAGTTTGCAGATGAAACAAATGGTTTTAACTTAGTTAAACATATTTTTGTGTGAGGTTAAAGCATGTAAATTTCTTGTATAACACTGTACAACAATAAATAACAGAGAAATAAACATCACATGTAACAATACTCAGCAAATTTAATGAAGCAATTCACCCCTCCTGGCCTACATCTGTTGGTACAGCTCCCAATGGCATGTCCCTCATATATTATTTCTCAAAAATGGTAAGTACATGTGATAAAAAGCCTCAAATGGTTGTGATATCTATAAAAATAGCTTCGGAATGTTTGAATTAGTCAGGAATGAATATTCATTTGCAGAAAACAAAGAATGGATGATCAATACACTGAAAACACCCTAGTGGCCCTAGTGGCTCCTTGACCTCTCCTGAAGCTAAAATTGCACGATATGACCTCCAATGGCTCTGAAACCTCTGCCAATGTGTTTTGAATGTCGATAATACCAAAAATTTACTATTCATCCATAAACAATGGTCGAATATCTGAGGAGTTATGACCAAAACAGTAAACTGCCCAATGTCCCTTCAAAAACTCCACTAATTGTGGAGAAAAAGAGTTAACTCCAGTTAAGTTGGCCATTCCCACCAAATATGGTGTGCCCACCATAAATTCTGCCAACTAAATCTGGATTATATTAGTTAAACATAGATTATCTCGGTGGATAAACATAGTTTAATACTAAGTGCATTTTAGGCGCTAAAGACAAAGATTTGTGGGATAACCACGTATTAGCAGTTAATTAAACATCATTAAAAGGTTTCCGCCGTTCATTTTAGCACTTGGTCACTGGGGCTTGGTCACATGAGGGACGGGTTGGCCCTCAAGAGCTGGCCCTTCCCGATCCCCCATATGCGCAACCATGAACATTCAAATGTGCGGGGTTAACCATAAGGTTAAGAAACTCATGGTAGACGAGACGACATGGCGTGCGGATGGCGGGTGGTAGGTCAACTGTTCGATTCCTATGGCCTATCAAAAATTTCACATGACCATTAGTGCTCCAGCCTGGGGCCACGTGGCAGCCTCCGGGCTAGCCACGTGGCACCCGTTGATTGGCCTAAAATCCTTAATATAAAAATATATATATATATATATATATATATATATATATTTTTAATTTTTTTTACATAGTCAAATTTAGTCAAAGGCCATGTTTTTTGGGGTTTACTGGGCCTTTAAAACCTTCATAACTTCTGCATACGACCTCTTTTTTGCAAACCATTTGCAGCACCAAAATCACATCGACACAAAATTTTTGGTCGCTCAAGTTGTGAACACTTTTGAGCACTTTCAATTTTGAGCATTTTTAACAATGGACATGATCTTCTGATCACACCTCCCCACTTGGAAGATTTTGGACCCCAAAAGCTCTCTGGACTACTGAACATGAAGATGAGGAGACTGTGTCCCCACTCTTCCAATATTAATCCACAGAAATTTCCCTAATTTCATTAATTGGAGCTTTTCATGAAATGACAAATTTTTCCTTGATTCTGTTGACCATCCGTTGCTGACTTTGATAAAGTCATGCTGCACATTTTCGAAACTTGCAGAACAACAACTTAACTTTGTAGTAAACATATTGTTTCTACCTTGGTCTATAATCAAAGGAAACTAAAAATTACTTTCACCTTGCATCCTATCCTTATGGTAAAATTTTGTTGAATTAGCCTTAAACTTGTGTCGATTCCTGAACAAGTTTCCTCGCCATTGTACCATGCCTTTCTTAAACCATAAATGAACATTACTGAATCTTGTGCCTTCTTTTCTAAGTTTCTTTTCCCTCTCTTGGACCTTTGCAACTTCTTGCACTGACACTTTGTTTTCAGCACTGTTCGACACCAATATCGAGTGTTGCAACTGCTTGCATTAGGGGAATTTTGAGGTCTAAAATGGGCCTCCTAAGAAAAATGTACAACCAAAATAAAATTTATAAGAACCAATAGGATTCAAGATGATGATGTCAACCATGGGGGATGATTCACCATTTTTTAAGTAAAAGGATAAAAAGATTAAAAAATAATAAAATAATAAAACTATTTTTTCAACTCGTATTTTCAACGTATATCCCAAAGTATTTAATCAAACTTTGATCAGGTGTACTCGTTGGATGCAAAATTTAATTCTTCATCCAAGGAGTACCCATGTTGCATACTTTTGATGGACCCTGCTATGCGAATAATGAAAAATACATGAAAAAACATGATTGTAATCACATTTTTCATGTATTTCTCATTTTTCATGTAGTAGGGTCCATCAAAAGTATGCAACATGGGTACTCCTTGGATGAGGAATTAAATTTTGCATCCAATGAGTACTCCCGCTCGAAATTTGAGTAAAAAATTTGGGAGATAAGTTGAAAATATGAGTTGAAAAAGTAGTTTTTTCTTTTTTCCCTCTAAAATTTGATGATGTCATCAAATCTCACTCTATTATTTACACTATTATTTTATAATTTCCTTAGGAGGCCCATTTTAGACCTCAAAATTCCCCTAATGTCATCTTCTTTCAAAGGCAACTTGCTTTCAAACTCAAACAACTCATTACATATATCACCATTTACATGAAAAGGATTATGTAAAACTTCTTATTGTTTAATCATCATCAATGTCATGGTTTGGCTTACATTGACGAGCCTCTTCATCTGCCCTACATTAACTAAAGAAGAGTCTAGTTTTTTGTGATGAGCTCTCACAATGTACTCCTTTCCATCTTTGAATAAATGGTACTTGTTCTCATGGCGATGGAAGATAGATTTCCTATCATACAATTAAGGACTATCCAACACCATACCTGTTATATCAAGCAGAACAACATCTAATTGAACCATGTCAATGAAATGTGTTGTGATTGTAAAGCATAACTTGCACTTCTTTGAAACCTATAAATTGGCATCCTTACAAATCCAACCAAGTGGATATGGTTTTGGATGTGGAATGGTCCCTAGGTTAATTTTCTTGACTAAGTCTTCAGAAATAAGGTTCGCTTGCGACCCACTGTCAAACAATGTGTCAACCTTGGTATATTTGGAAATGACCCTCACATGAAACAGTTCAATTCTCTTTTCTTCACTTGGAGCTTCTATGTGACAGTTAGAAATACTAGAACTGGATTTATTTTCATTCTCTTTCCCCTTTATGTTCTTTAGTCCCATAGCTATGATTTTTGTTTCATCTCCTAATTTTGACCCTAGGTCTTGTTCAACTATTGCAATTGTCTTGCTTTTTTCCTTGGCTTTCTCTTTGGCTTTAAAAATTTCTGGTTTCAACTCTGGATGAAGTTTCCAACAATGGTCCTCATCATGGCTAGTTTTAGAATAGTGTTTGCAGAAGAATTTTCCCTTCTCTTTTTTAGTATTTTCATTTCTCTTTTTCTTACATTTTCCTTTAAACTAAATCTCCTAATTCCCATCTAAGTTTTGTTTTCCCCTTGCCTCTAAATGTGTGGCTTGAACACAAACCTCATCTAGGCTTGTAGGCTTAAAAATGAGAATGGTATGTCTTAGGTAAATATGTAAACCTCCTATATACTTGAGTAAAGTATCTTGGCTATGCAAATCTACTCCTAGTAAAAGAGCTCTTCTTCTAAATTCTTGAGTATACACTAGAACATTTTGTCCTTTCAATTGTTTAAAATTTTTCCAGTCCATTATGGCTTTCTGCATGTGAGCTAATGGATAAAACTGTTGTTTTATTGCAAAAATAAGATTATTCCATGATAAAATAATCTTACCATATTTCTTGATCTCCTCTTTTGTCTTGGTTTCCCACCAAACAGGAGTTGCACCTTCCATTCTCAATGAAGCTAGTTGGATTTTGGTGTCATCGTCATGAAAATTTTGAATTCTCAAATAGACCTCTAATTGCCTAATCAAATTATCTAGCTTTTCTGCATTAACTTCACCATCAAACTTTGACAATTCAAACTTAACATCAAGTTTTAGAAATGGATTTTTACCAGCGTTCTTTGACTTGTATGGCTGGTGTACGGAAGATGATGTAGAGGATGATGAAGATGAAGATGAGGGTGATGATGGAAACTTTCCACTATCTCCATTTCCTCCATTACCCTTCTTAGATTTATCTTCATCATTATGGCCTCCTGATGATCCCTCTCCTTCTTTGTGAAGTTTAGATATTTCTCCTTCTATTATTTCATTCCTTTCTTGATAAAGCACTCTCACTATTTCAGTTAATTCAAGAAATGTTTTTCTGAACACTCTTTCTTTCTCCTTGGGATCAACTTCTTCATGAGTTTCTCCTTCTCTTAAATTCATGCTTATGGCTTCTTCTGCTTCTCTTGGAGGTAAAACTGAAGGTGGAGATAATGGCACTCTTGCCCTCCTTGGTTGAGGATTACTTTGAACTTTCACCAATTGACCTTATCCTCTCTTAAGCTTCAACCTAGTAAGCATTAAACTCTTTCAAATTGTTAAACACATTCTTTGCACAAAGGATTAAACAGAGAAAATACTCTAGCTCAACCTAATGCTCAACCTTATGCTCAACATGAGCTCTAATACCAACTTGATCTGAATGGAATGTATTTTTTTTGTTGTGCTAAGTATCCAAACAGTAATTAAATTTTGTGCATAAGGATCACTGAAGTTTGCAGATGAAACAAATGGTTTTAACTTAGTTAAATGGATTTTTGTGTGAGGTTAAAGCATGTAAATTTCTTGTATCACATTTTACAACAGTAAATAACAAAGAAATAAACATCACATGTAACAATAATCAGCAAATTTGATGAAGCAGTTCATAGCTCCTGGGCTACATCTGCTGGTCCAACTCCCAATGACATGTCCCTCATATGTTATTGCTAAAAAATGGTAAGTACATGTGATAAAAAGCCTCAAATGGTTTTTATCTCTATAAAAAAAACTTCTAAATGTTTGAATTAGTCAGGAATGACTGTTCATTTGCATAAAACAGAGAATGGATGCTCAATACACTGAAAACACCCTAGTGGCCCTAGTGGCTCCTTAACCTCTCTTGAAGAAAAATATACACAATATGACCTTTGATGGCTCTAAAAGCTCTTCCAATGTGTTCTGAATGTCGATAATACCCAAAATCGACTATTCATCCATAAAAACTGGTCGAATATCCAATGAATTATGACCAAAACAGTATGCCCAATGTCCCTTAAAAAACTCCACTAATTGTGGAGAACTGGAGTTAACTCTAGTTAAGTTGGCCATTCCCACCAAAGATGGTGCACCCACCATAATTTTTGCCAACTAAATATGGATTAGATTAGTTAAACATAGATTATCTGGGTGGATAAACATAGTTTAATGCTAAGCGCATTTTAGGCGCTAATGACAAAGATTTATGGGTTAACCACGTATTAGCGGTTAATTAAACATCATTAAGCCATTTATTTTAGCGCTTGGTCACTGGGGCTTGGTTGCATGAGGGAGGGGCTGGCCCATGGGGGTTGGCCCTTCCCGGTCCCCCATATGCAGAACCATAAACATTCAAATGTGCGGGGTTAACCATAAGGTTAAGAAACTCACTGTAGATGAGACGACATGGCATGCGGATGGCAGGCAGTAGGTCAATCGTTCAATTCCTATAGCCTATCAAAAAATTTACATGAACATTATTCCTTCGGCCTAGGCCCACGTGGTAGCCTCTAGGCTGGCCACGTGGCTTCTGTTGATTGGCCTAAAATCCTTAATATAATTTTTATTTTATTTTTGAAATTTGTTTGACAAAGTCAAATTTACTCAAAGGTCATTTTTTTTAGATTTTACTCAGCCTTTCAAACCTTCATAACTTCTGCATACGACCTCTGTTTTGTGAATTTTTCATGGCGCCAGAATCACAACGATGAGACCTTTCCGGTCACTCAGGTTGCAATCACTTTTGAGAATTTTTGAACAATGGACATGATCCATTGATGAGTGAGTATGGGAAATAGTGAAAAAATAGAGCATCCATAAGTGTTCTTTTATTTTTAAATAGTGAACCAACAGAGCATGCATAATTTCCTTTTAATTAGTGAACAAACAGAGCATGCATAGGTGTTGGATAGGCTACTGTGAGTAAGGGAAATAGTGAACAAATAGGACATCCACAAGTGTTCTTTTCTTTTTAAATAGGGAACCAACAGAGCATGCATAAATTATTTTTAAATAGTGAACAAACACATCATGTATAAGTGTTGGATAGGCTACTGTGAGTATGGGAAATAGTGAACAAACAGAGCATCCATAAGTGTTATTTTCTTTTTAAATAGTGAACAAACAGAGCATGCATAAGTTCTTTTTAAATAGTGAACAAACATAGAATGCATAAGTGTTGGATAAGCTACTGTGAGTATGGGAAATAGTAAACAAAGAGAGCCTCCATAAGTGTTATTTTCTTTTTAAATAGTGAACCAACAGATCATGCATAAGTTATTTTTAAATACTGAACAAACAAAGCATGCATAAGTGTTGGATATGCTACTTTGAGTATGGGAAATAGTGAACAAAGAGAGAATCCATAAGTGTTCTTTTATTTTTAAATAGTGAACCAAGACAGCATGCATAAGTTCCTTTTAAATAGTGAACAAACAGAGCATGCATAAGTGTTGGATAGGCTACTGTGAGTATGGGAAATAGTGAACAAACAGAGCATCCATAAGTGTTCTTTTCTTTTTAAATAGTTAACCAACATAACATGCATAAGTTGTTTTTAAATAGTGAACAAATAGAGCATGCATAAGTGTTGGATAGGCTAGTGTGAGTAAGGGAAATAGTGAACAAACAAAGCATCCATAAGTGTTGTTTTATTTTTATATAGTGAACTAACAGAGCAGCATAAACTATTTTTAAATAGTGAACATACATAGCATGTATATGTGTTGGATAGGCTATTGTGAGTATGGGAAATAGTGAACAAACAGAGCATCCATAAGTGTTGTTTTATTTTTAAATAGTGAACCAAAAGAGCATGCACAAGTTATTTTTAAATAGTGAACAAACAGAGCATGCATAAGTGTTGGATAGGCTACTGTGAGTGTGAGAAATAGTGAACAAAGAAAGCATCCATAAGTAATCTTTTCTTTTTAAATAGTGAACCAACAAAGCATGTGTAAGTTGTTTTTAAATAGTGAAAAAACAGAGCATGGGAAAGTGTTGGATAGGCTACTGTGAGTATGGGAAATAGTGAACAAATAGAGCATCCATAAGTGTTCTTTTCTTTTTAAATAGTGAACCAACAGAACATGCATAATTTATTTTTAAATAGTGGACAAACAGAGCATTCATAAGTGTTGGATAGGCTACTCTGAGTATAGGACATAGTGAACAAACAAAGCATCCGTAAGTGTTCTTTTCTTTCTAAATAGTGAACCAACAGAGCATGCATAAAATCTTTTTAATTAGTGAACAAACAGAGCATGCATAGGTTTTGGATAGGCTACTGTGAGTAAGGGAAATAGTGAACAAATAGAACATCCACAAGTGTTATTTTATTTTTAAATAGTGAACCAACAGAGCATGCATAAATTATTTTTAAATAGTGAAAAAACACAGGATGAAAATTTTTGGATAGTCTACTCTAAGTATGGGAAATAGTGAATAAAGAGAGCATCCATAAGTGTTTTTGTTTATTTTTAAGTAGTGAACCAACAGAGCATGCATAAGTTCTTTTTAAATAGTGAACAAACAGAGCATGCATAAGTGTTGGATAGGCTACTGTCAGTATGGGAAATAGTGAACAAATAGAGCATCCATAAGTGTTATTTTCTTTTTAAATAGTGAATCAACAAAGAATGCATAAGTTATTTTTAAATAGTGAACAAACAAAGCATGCATAAGTGTTGGATATGCTACTGTGAGTATGGGAAATAGTGAACAAAGAGAGCATCCATAAGTGTTCTTTTATTTTTAGATAGTGAACCAATAAAGCATGCATAAGTTATTTTTAGATAGTGAACAAACAAAGCATGCATAAGTGTTGCATAGGCTGCTGTGAGTAGGGGAAATACTAAACAAACAGAGAATCCATAAGTGTTCTTTTCTTTATAAATAGTGAACCAAAAAAGCATGCATAAGTGTTGGATAGGCTACTCTGAGTATGGGAAATAGTGAACAAAAAGAGCATCCATAAGTGTTCTTTTCTTTTTAAATAGTGAACCAATAAAGCATGCATGAGCACTTTTTAAATAGTGAACAAATAGAGCATGCATAAGTGTTGGATAGGCTACTGTGAGTATGGGAAATAGTGAGCAGAGAGAGCATCCGTAAGTGTTCTTTTCTTTTTAAATAGAGAACCAATAGAGAATGTATAAGTTCTTTTTTAAATAGTGAACAAATAGAGCACACATAAGTGTTGGATAGGCTACTGTGACTATGGGAAATAGTGAAAAAATAGAGCATCCATAAGTGTTCTTTTCTTTTTAAATAGTGAACCAATAGACCATGCATAAGTTGTTTTTAAATAATGAACAAACAGAGCATGTATAAGTGTTGGATAGGGTATTGTGAGTATGGTAAGTATTGAACAAACATAGCATCATTAAGTGTTTTTTTCTTTTTAAATAGTGAACCAATAGAGCATACATAAGTTCTTTCTTAATAGTGAACAAACAGAGCATGCATAAGTGTTGGATAGGCTACTGTGAGTATGGGAAATAGCAAACAAACATAGCATCCATAAGTGTTCTTTTGTTTTTAAATAGTGAACCAATGGAGCATGCATAAGTTCTTTTCAAATAGTGAACAAACAGAGCATGAGAAAGTGTTGGCTAGGCTACTGTGAGTATGAGAAATAGTGAACAGACATAGCATCCATAAGTGTTCTTTTCTTTTTAAATAGTGAACTAGTAGAGCATGCATAAGTTTTTTTTAAATAGTGAACAAACAGAGCATGATGCATAAGTGTTGGATAGGCTACTGTGAGTATGGGAAATAGTAAACAAACATAGCATCCATAAGTGTTCTTTTCGTTTTAAGTAGTGAACCAACAGAGCATGCATAAGTTCTTTTTAATTAGTGAACAAACAGAGCATCCACAAGTGTTCTTTTATTTTTAAATAGTGAACCAACAGAGAATGCATAAGTTCTTTGTAAATAATTAACAAACAGAGCATGCATAAATGTTGGATAGGCTACTTTGAGTATGGGAAATAGTGAACAAACAGAGCATCCATAAGTGTTCTTTTCTTTTTAAATAGTGAACCAACAGAGCATGCATAAGTTATTTTTAAGTAGTTAAAAAATAGAGCATGCATAAGTGTTGGATAGGCTACTGTGAGTATGGGAAATAGTGAACAAACAGAGCATCCATAAGTGTTGTTTTTTTTATAATTAGTGAACCAACAGAGAATTCATAAGTTCTTTTTAAATAGTGAACAAACATAGCATGCATAAGTGTTGGATAGGCTACTTTGAGTATGGGAAATAGTGAACAAATAGAGCATCCATAAGTGTTTTTTTCTTTTTAAATAGTGAACCAATAGAGCATGCATAATTTATTTTTAAATAATGAACAAACAGAGCATGCATAAGTGTTGGATAGGCTACTGTGAGTATGGGAAATAGTGAACAAAAAGAGCATCCATAAGTGTTCTTTTCTTTTTAAATAGTTAACCAACAGAGCATGCATAATTTCTTTTTAAATAGTGAACAAATAGAACATGCATAAGTATTGGATAGGCTATCGTGAGTATGGGAAATAGTGAACAAAGAGAGCATCCATAAGTGTTCTTTTCTTTTTAAATAATGATCTGATAGAGCATGCATAAGTTCTTTTTAAATAGTGAACAAACAGAGCATGCATAAATTTTGGATAGGTTACTGTGAGTATGGGAAATAGTGAACAAACAAAGCATCCATAAGTGTTATTTTCTTTTTAAATAGTGAACCAATAGAACATGCATAAGTTCTTTTTAAATAGTGAACAAGTAGAGCATGCATAAGTGTTGGATAGGCTAGTGTGATTATGGGAAATAGTGAACAAACAGAACATCCATAAGTGTTCTTTTAGTTTTAAATAGTGAACCAAGAGAGCATGCATAAATTCTTTTTAAATAGTAAATAAACAGAGCATGAATAAGTGTTGGGTAGGCTATTGTGAGTATAGGAAATAGTTAAAATCAAACTCGAATTATAAAATAGTGTATAAGTTTCATGTAAGAAACACCGACCCAAGATGGAGCATTAGTTATAGAAGCTAAGGAAGTCTCATTTCAGAAAACCTTTTATAAATGGTGTAGAGTAAAAAACCTTGAAACAATTTGGCTATTGTGAGTATAGGAAATAGTTAAAATCAAACTTGAATAATAAAATAGTTTATAAGTTTCATGTAATAAACACCGACCGAGGGTATAGCATTAGTTACAGGAGATGAGGAACTCTCATTTCACAAAACCTCTTATAAATGGTGTAGAGTAAAAAACCTCAAACAATTTACCCAATTTATAGAGAAAATAAAAAAATAAAATAGCAATAAATTGAACCATCTTTTAGCACCGAGAAAAGGATTGACTGAATTTGACCACCTGGACTTACAACTGGCGCAGGGAAGGAAGTCGTGGCATGTGATAAATAATTTATAAAGTCGTAGCAAAAAATTGCAGAAATTATTTTTTTTAATTCGAGACACAATTTTAATTACACAAAACAATCAAAACATACATTCTAAAAAGTTAGAAAAAATATTGCAATTTGTTTTCCAGAAATATAAAATTTGGAGTTATGGCAGTGTTGCCAAACTGCTAGATGGATTTATCCTTACTTGGAGTTAGTGCAGAGAGTTTCATGGGCTTTGAAGCAAGATACAATTTTATTAAAAAATTTATTGCACATAAAGTAATATTCAAAAGATTTTTTTTGAAAAATTTAAATTCATTTATATATTAAAAACACAACCGAAATGTAAACCATACAAGTACGTTAAAAAAATAAAAACATAACAGACTGCTCGGTTTGAAAATCGCAATTCCGTTTAACTTCTAATAGATACATACGTCAATTTTCAAAAGTTTGTCAAGCTTATGATTTCCCTTGTAGTAGCAGCCTGCATCCCTTGTTGATCAGAGTCCTTGACAGAAGAGCCTGCCAATTTCAACATCGTGAGAAAATTGAGCTATTATATATACTTTGCTAATTTGACAAACAAGCCACTATTATTTTTCTTTTCAACAATTTTCTATTCATTAGCAGTTTTCCTTTGGTTGTATGGACAGAGTAACTGCGCTCATTTCCATGTAATAATGCTTCTACCATTGCCAAAGGAGGTACTTTTTGGGGATCTTTTAAGTACGTGATGAGTGATCTACTTGGGAATGCACCTGAAACAAGCTTCGACACTTCCTCTTATGGCGAAATTCCCAGCATAATTTATGGCCTCCTGCAGTGCTTGGGGAGCATATCGCAAAAATACTACTCAATTTGTTCATCAAAATTAATTATATTTACTATTGTGATTATGCATAGAATTGATATAAAATTATTTAATTATATTAATAATATAATTGTGATATTATAATTATTTAATATTATGTTGTTCATATATAATAAATAAATTACATATAAAACAAAATAACATGCGTCAATACATACTTGAAGTTAACTGAAACTAAACTAAAAGTAACTAAAACATTATGTTGTTAATATTTAATAAATAAATTACATATAAAACAAAAGAACATGCATTAATACATATCTCAAGTTAACTGAAACTAAAGTAAAATTAACTAAAACACCTGAAATGAAAAGATGACATGAAACAGGGAGATTAATTGAAAGGCGCATACATGGCGGCAAAAATAGTTGGTCAGGCACAACCTCCCCCTTCAACAGAGACACATGCCGAGTCTTGACTCTGTCTTGTTCTTCTATTTATTCATTCCATCGTTGCCTAACAGATACACTACCGACTCTATCTTATTCTTCTTTTTATTCATTCTGTCATTGATGTGGCCATACCTAGCACGATTATAGAAGAAGGCTCATCTGTTAGTATTATGTCTTCGACTACTTTGCAAGCTTTTGGTTCTCCACTGCTTATGCCTGTTACATAGAATCTGTTGGAATTTAACAAAGGAACTAGTCAACCGTTAGGGGTCCTTCTGAAGTTACCGCTCACTTTGGGGCGGAGAACCGTCTGTATAGACGTGATGGTTGTTCTAGGCCCCTTGGATTTCAATTTACTCTTGGGGCACGACTATGCTTATAACATGGGTGCACTTGTCTCCTCCCTCTTTCGTGTGATCTGTTTTCCACACAAAGGTCGGATCATGACCATTGATCATCTTTCATTCTTTGGTCCAGAAGTGGCAGCTGGCCCACCATCATCTCTAGCATATTTTTATCCGCTGGTTATATCCTCCCCACCATGGGTTAATTATGTGGCCACTTGTTCGTTGTCCTCATCCAGTGATGAAACCATCTAGTACCGTTCACTGGGGGCATTCGATCATGATTTCCAAGATGGTGTTCTCCCATCAGATGTGAACCTCTTGGAAGCCATGACCTATTATTCGTTATGATGAAAGGAAGTCAGAGCATAGTTTTTTTCTTGTGTCAAGCTCCTTAAAAAATGAAACAAGCTCTTCGGAGAATATTTTGTTTTCTTGTGTCAAGCTCCTTAAAAAATGAAACAAGCTCTTCGGAGCAGAGTTCGTTTTCTTGTGTCAATCTCCTTCAAAAATGAAACAAGGTCCTTGGAGAATAGTTTCTATTCTTGTGTAAAGGTCCATAAAAAATGAAACAAGGTGTCAGAGGATAGTTCTTTTACCATGTCAACCTCGTTAAAAAATGAATTAGGTCATGAGGATAGTTCTTTTACTATGTCAACCTTGTTAAAAAATGAAACAGGTTCCATTTTCAATTCAAGTCTTTTATCAAATCTCATAAGATCCCAGACGAGTCTTTCTCTTGATCTCGTAAATGAACCATCATTCCATCCACCTATCGTTAACTAGCAGTCTACTCCGGTGAATGCACTGAAGCTTCGGGGGCATGTACCTCGAATTGAGTCACCATGCTGGGGGCATGCAAACATTTCAAGCACAGTTTGTTTCCGTTTCAATCTTGTGTAAAAATGAAACTGGTTTCGAGCATAGTTTGTTACAGTTTCAAGCTTATGTAAAAAAGAAATCAATTCCAAGAAAAGTTTCCCATGTTTTCAAGCTTGTGTAAAAATGTTATCATTCTTATTTTACCTCTCTTGATTTCCATTTTATTATCTTATTTTTCCAGATGAACCTTGGTTTTCTCATTCCATCGTCCCCATCTGCTTAGCGATCATACGCTTTCACTTGGTTGTTTCACCCATTTTTGAGGAACCACTGTGATGAGTGATCTTGTTAGCCAACCTCTTGATCTTTACTTGTTCAGCAGTTCCACCATCACTGGAACCAATTTCTACCCTTAAAACCACGCGTTCCTCCAGGGGGAGTCAACTTTCAACTCTTTTTTGACTCTTTAAAATTAAAAATGTTGCCGAGACTCTTGTTGTTTTGAACTCGTTAAAGGCTACGAAACATCATCTGCCCAGTATAAATTTACCCCTTTTTTCGGGTTGGGACAGATTATTTACAAAAAATAAATACCTTAGCCTATCGCGACTAAGAGGTTCTCTCAGACATAGTTTTCTACTTTTTCGGATCTGTGAGACTACCTACGAAAAGGGACTACTGGAGTTTTCTTTTCCGCTTCTTTTCAAACTCTCTAAACATGAAAATATGTTGAGTTCTTCCTTTGTTAGACTCGTTAAAAACTAAATGACAATGGAGACCGTCACCATAATGTAATCGAGTTCCTCCTTCCTAGGGCTCATAAAATGTACTAGGATGGATTTGTCCGAAGGAAAAACTTATATGACAAGCATATGCTATCCTCTTCAAGCTTGTGTAAAAATAAAGAGGTACTTTCCAGAAACGGTGGGAGAAAATGGAAGTTATTCGTCAGTTGTGTCGACAGTATGTCACTCTTGAACATGACACTTATCTGCAGTTTGTGTCAGGTTGGGATATCTTCACTCTGTCACTTTGCCTCCATGGGTTTTGTAAATCCATTTGCCTCTCATTTGATTACCAATCTTGTCAACATGACCTCTGATCCTATTTGAGTCAAATGCTGCCAAATTTCGAAGTCTTGTCACCGATATGTTCAAGAGAAAATCCTTCTATAGTTTGTACATCCCTTGATCCTCTGTTCCAGTCTTGATTAACACTCAAATCAAATTCTTTGTTTTGTGTCGATGATGTGGGATTCATTATGACCCTCTTTCGATGGATCACTTCTTTTCGACTTCAGCTCATTATCCATGAATTTGATCTAGAGACTCCTTTCTGGTACCTTAGAGCTTGCATGTCCTAATGGCAAGTTCTTCGCATTCAATGACAGGTTCACATCATTGGCCTTCGATTGGGTGATTTTATGGGTGTTCGACTTCAGTTCCTTATTCACGTCTCATGGATTGTACTCTTAGTACCTTGAGAGCCATTGTCATCATTGGTGGTTTCTCTCATGCCTATTAACAACTTTCATCATTGCTTGGTTATCAGGTGATTTTCCTACATGTCCGACTTCATCTCATATCCTCGCATGCTTGAAATTGTACTTGATCAGATTGTGATGGAGCGCAAGACCCTAGATTTTATTCTTTAGAGTCTAGGTTGCGAGGCGATATGATTTGTCCATAATTAGATAGATGTTTCTTTCAGATGGATGGCTGCGACCATACCATGATTCTATATGAGATTTTTCTTAGATGGATGGCTGAGACCATACCATGGTCTCTTTTATGGATAGTTTCACCTATACCATGGATTCATGTATTTTCATCAGAGATTTCAGTTATGTATATGTATCTATGCTTGATTTGCAGGTCTCCTGACAACAACGTCTGGTTCCTTGCACGTACTTGTAAGGCATTTCACCCCTCACTCATGTTCGGACTTCATACTTTAGGGGGCATCTATTACACAGAAATTTGTCACTGTCCCTGTACTCCCCGTTCCTTGATCCTAGAGGACCCATACAGTGACCTTTTTGTACTCTCCAAGCATGGAATACATACCCATGAACCACACATTATCTGCCAAATCATCTCCCTTTACAACTTTTCTAAAATATCCCTGTAAACACCTGGTTTTCAAGGTCGGCGCTTTTTCTCAGTGTCTGACCCGCACTGATAGCAGATATTTGCACTAAGACCCACGTTGATCAGCGCTCTATCTTAACATTGGACCCGCATAGATCCTATTTTGGAAAGTTTTTTAAATAGAAATGAAGCTTCCATGATTAGAAGCTTTGCGAGGTAGCGAAATGGAAGTTTGTTTTAAGGATATGGTCGAGGAATTGCCCTTTGGGCTTCTTGTTCCCAAGAAATAGGAACTACTCCAAAGGATAAGCTCTTTTCCCATTATTTGAGGGCCCATAACCTCCTCCTCCATTGTTATATAAGGAGACCTCTTTCACCTCTGCTCCCTTAGTTAGAGTTAGAGTCTAAGTTAGAAAGTTAGAGAAATCATAGAGAGAAGAAGAAATCATAGCTTTGGCAAAAAAATTCCAGAGTGTGATTGTTTTTGTGTGTTAGGAACATAGTGAGATCTTAGACATTTGTGTATGAGGGTGTTGCAAACGTGCTTGGATACAAACCTGCCAAAGGAGAGCCTCAACATCAAGGCCTGGTTGTAAAATCCCCTTGTATTTATCATAATAAAATGCAGCTGATATTTATCTTCCACTCTTGTTTACATTTATAATGAGATTTATAGCATTCCTTGATCAGTTAGATAGGTTGTAAATGTTTTATGTTTGTCATTATTTTATGCTTACCGTGGTGTCTTGACTATTTATACAGGTATTCGGACGTTGGTAGCAGCGTGCATCGAGCTTGAGAAGAGTGACAGATCAAGAAGCTTCAACGGAAGACGACAACATAGCATCAGAACAAGGTAGGTCATCTTCCTTACTCTGATTTTCATTTACAATCTAGGAAGGTAGATGCTAGTATGTTCCCGTAGTTTCTATACCCACCCTAGGGCTAGAGGGATTGCCTCTGTCCGCAGAGGGGATTTACCTTGCCAACATTATGGATTAAGGCTTGTTTACCCTCTTGAAAATGTTTGGGCATGAAGACCCATTTTTAGCGCAAAAAACCTACTCATAGAATCCATGTATCAATCAAATGCCTATAAAAAACCATTATAAAGGACTCATGTGTTGGTTCAAGGAATAATTCAAAAATCTTAAGCAAAAAAAGATTTAACAATATTTCTAGGCACTTGTTTTCCTTACTCAACCATGGTTAAGGCGCTATAACAAATCCTTGATGTGAAAATCCTCCTTATGACATACATACCTAATTTTAATGACAAATGTCTCCTAAAGAGATTATGTTGTGGGTTTCAAGTATTGTTCAAGGAAATTGAGCATGAGAAGTGTTGTTTAGGGCCTAAGGTCCAAGTGTTTTTTACCTATGACCATGGCACTTGAGTTTGAGAAGGTTCATTTAGTAATTAAGCTTACCTCTCATTACCACTTTCCATTACAAAAAACCTAGTCATGGCACCTATATACAAAATAGATGCTAAATAAACTTGATAATGGCCCTAAGAACCACCCCTAGTGTCGGCTTCAAACACATTTATTTTTAAGACATGTATGATGTGTACTGATTTAATAATAATATGAAAATCCATTTATTAGACCATATATACCATATAAGCATTCTATGTTGTTGTTTAAGGAAGAATTAAAATCAATATCCTATTCTTCATAGGTTATCAATGTTCTCCATGGTTCTTGAGCCCAAAAGTATTAATTTAAGGCATATAGCCCATGGTTTCCTCCATAAACCTCAGTCAAGATTTGAGACCCATTCTTGCTCCACAAAAAATTTATTCAACTTTCTTATATCCCACTTTGAGGTGAATGATACAAACTTTGAGGACAATGATACAATCTCTTGGTGAATTTTCCTAATGTCATGATGCAAGGTTCTAGACTTTGGGTCCACCTTCCTTATATCATCTATATAGAGCATATAAAATAACTACTAAACATGTTCATGTGGATGAAAGTTCCTTAGAGATCCTTGAAGGTAATTTACTTAAATGAACCATTGATTTGCAATGAAACAAAATTATTAAAGAGGATGTTGGATTGAAAACTGAAGAATCTAAATATAAGTTATTTTAGCTTTATTAAAATCACACATTTCAGATTCTGTTAGGAATTTTTTAGTGATAACATTGGTTAAAAGTTTAGATACCACTCGCCATGTTGTTAGAAATATTCAACATACTTTAATAAAATTGGAAATTATACTCATTTAGAAGAAACAAATGTGGCTTATTGTGTATTGTTTCAATTTATTTTAAGCAATTCCACAAAATAAATTTTTTTTGTTAACATTTATTTCTAACATTTTAAAAATGACTACCCAAACCCTGAAAAATCATTTTATCATGAGAGAAAGAATTGGCAACCCAAGCCAAATAGGTTATTATGTTGGATTCAAACTTAAACTAAGATGGGGGTGTGAATAAATATAAGGGAATTTCTTACTTATTTAAACATATATGAATCATAACAAAACAATATCACATATGAAACACATGATATAAATAAAAACATTTGTACAATAGATCTTTGTAGGAACCAACTTATTGATACAAAATTTCTAATCACTAACCTACTATTACAAATGTTGTATGCACCAAACAAGAGACAATAATCCCCCCTATTGCAAGATTTGTAGGTACCAATCTACATGAGGCAAAAACCCCCCCTTCTACAATATTTTTAGGCATCGAACTAAAAAATACACTAATCCCCTCTGTTGTAATATTTGTAAGCACCAACCTATAGGATACGATAGTCCCCTTTCCTCCAACATTTGTAGGCATCAACATATAACAAACACCATTCCAATTTGGTACAAATATTTGTATGAAAAAACCTAGCTGAGACACCAATCCCCACCATTACAAATATTCATAGCCATTAACCTAATATAGACATCAGTTCTCTTAACTACAAATATTCGTAGCTGCCAACCTACTAGAGAAACTAATCCCTATCCTTGAAAAAATTCATAGGCACTAACCTATTGGAGACACCAATCCCCATTGTTAAAAATATTCATAGGAACCAACCTACCTCACTGAGCCTTCATAATACTTCTACCTTCACTAGTTTTATTAGGTTATGTCTTCTCCAAGTATGCTTGTTGCTTCAGAATTCACCAAGTCTTCTTACTACTCCTTCCTTCATTAGGAATACTTGTTGCATATTCCTTCGCTAGGTCTACTTGCTACTTTTTCCTTTACCAAGTCTACTAGTTGGTCCTGCCTAAATGACGTATTCTTGTTACATCTTCCTTGACTAGGTTTTCTTCCTAATTTAACCTTCACCAGGTTTTCTTCTCCCAAAAATTGTTTTTTTTGTCATTTTCTTAAGAATTAACTTGTACAATATGCCACATACCAAATTTTCTAAATCTGATTCTAAAATTTTTACTCGAATATCTTTTGTATGTCTCCTCAAATCTCTAAAATTTACACAATTTTAAATGTCCTCGAAAACAAGTCATAGAAAAAATACCAAATTAACTTGTCTGAATCTGATTTTAGGACTATTTAGTAACCCTAAATTCTATAGTTCATATTTATGAAATTATAGCCAGCCAAATTCTAAAATTTCTACCATAGTTACCTACATATATCTTCCATATCTCCTCCACATTATACATTCTAAATATCATACGGAAATTTATAGCAAAAATTCCAATTTGACATGTCTAAAGTAGATTTCAAGAGCATTTTGAAAGCCTAACTTCCTCAGAGCATATCTCCAAAATTATAACAAAACAAATTTTAGAATTCCTACCACAGGTACTTAAAGATATTGTGTGTCTCTCCTTAACATTTCAACATCTAAAACCCCTCAAAAAGAAATTTATAGTAGAAATTCCAAGATGACCTATTTAAGGCATATTCTAGTAGCATTCATGTTAGTAACCTCAAATTATATAGTTCATATCATTGAAATTATAGCCAACCAAAGTCTAAAATTTCTACCATAGGTACCTAGAGATATCTTCCCTATCTCCTCCATATTATTTATTCTAAATATCATAAGGAAATTTATAGTGGAAATTCCAAGCTGACATGTGTAAAGTATATTTCAAGAGCATTTTGAAAGCCTAACTTCCTCAAAGCATATCTCCAAAATTATAAAAAACCTAAGTTTAAAATTCCTACCATATGTACTTAAAGATATTATATCCATCTCCTTAAAATTTCACAATATGAAACACGTCAAAAAAGAAATTTTTAGCAGAAATTCTAAGATGACTTATTTAAGGCATATTCTAGTAGCATTCATGAAGGAGAATTTCATCATAGCATATCTCTAAAATTATAGTGAAATAGTCTGAAATTTCAATCAAGGGTACTCAAAGATATCACCTCCATCCCCTCCAAGTTTCACAGTTATAGGTACATGGAGATATGGCCTCCATCTCGTCCAATTTTGATAGTATGAAATATCACAGAAGAGAATATATAGTAACAATCCCATGAAGACTTTCCTTAAATAGATTTTTGGATCATTAAAGAACCCTAAATTCCATAGATCATATCTCTGAAATTAAAATGAACTGCCACATCAAATTTCTACCATAGGTGCACGAATATATCTCCTTTATCTCCTTCAAGTTTCATGGCCTAAAACATCCTAGAAGAAAAGTGATAGTGAAGATTCCAAGATAACTCATTCACTCCACAAATCACAGTTTTTCTCCACATTTAAGACCCCAAGAGTATTCCCTATCTTTTGTTGCACTCCTCAAACCTCTCCTTGCTAGGGTGAAATTTATATACACTAATCTATACTTTATTCTACATTCACTTTTATAGATAAATTGTAAAACTTGCTAGGTTAACCTATACTTTCTAGCTAGACTAGCATGACATAATATTTCACATTTCCTCATTCCTATGGAGTTAGAGGGAGTTCCATACACTATTTAAAAGGTATCATAATAATATATTTAACCATATATATTATGCTTTAATTTTATCTAGGCATCTAGGGTAAGATTGGGTACCCAAACTGGGCATCAAGATAAAACTACGTATCCAAACAATATTTCCAACAATATTCGTCTTCCAATATTTATCTGGGTCATTTATAGTTTCCCCCTATCTTTGACATCAATGAAAACAATATTTCTATCAATCTCCCCATTTTCCATTGATGTCAACCCTTATTCAATTCGTCAAAATTATTTTATTACTTCTTAGCCTTTAGTTGGACATCCATCTTGATCTACCCCTAACTTTGACATTCTCCATCTCCCCATGTCTTTCATCAAATCAATGAAAACACAATGTTCAACATATTAATTATTCTTTTTGAGACAAAATTATGTTGAATTTTGCAGCAAGAAATAGTGAAAGTGGCATTCGGAAACATCATCCTTGATCCTAGTGAAAAATAAGCACCTAAACTACGTGGGGACCACACAGGCTATTTTTAGGTATATGTCTATTTTTAGACGGGTTGAGAAAAATATAAAATTAGAAGGAGGCTGATTCTAGACGGTTGAGAAAAATCTGTTTTTAGATGATTTTCTATTTTTAGATGAATGGGTGAAGTCCATTTATAGATCGCCTATCTAAAATTAGAATGCATGTCGAGTATTATTAGCCCTTAATAATAATCAGACAATAAATAGTAACTTATTCTCTTGGAGCACTTTATTTTAGTTAACTAATGTGGAAAACTAGTTGATTGAAGGAATTTAGAATTCCAAGGTTGGTTGGTGACTCATGCATGGAGGACTTCGTTATAACTGATAGTGGCAAGTTGTAACAGAGTTGGAAGAGTAGTTATGTGAGTTGTTATTTAGTTTAACTTAGCTCAGTGAGTTAAACTCAATTGTGCTAGTTGTAACTGAACATACACTAGTGAAATATGAGTGAATTAATTAGTAAATTAATTCACAAGTAGTGTCTTACTTGCAAATGAAGAAATACAACAGTTAACTACTTGCATGTCAGATCCAGTGGAGACCCAATGGAGAGAGATAGGTGAAAGGGTGTGATGGACTATCAGTTGTGACTATAGTGATGCATTCGATGCATATACACACACATTGGAGATGCCTATGATTATTACGCATTAAAGGCAAGGTAAGTTCGAATTCATTCAGGGTTCTTCTTCAGCAGGGATTGCGCAGTAGAGGCAGGCTGTCAGGAGGAAAGAAATTGGTGCATGGAGGTGCAAATTTCTGCAATACAGTGTGAGACGATTATATATTATACTGAGAGCTCTATGAGCTGAGCTTTGTATGAGATATATGAGATTGTTTCATGATCCATTGATATAAATAATATATGATAGTTGGGATTTTTAGCTTCAAGCTTTCCTGGTAAAACATCTTCTTATGTGTGATTGATTTTTCTTCATATGTTTTGCAATTGGCGATTTAATTTCCACAAAGAATTAAGTAGAAGGATTATGTATTTAACATAAGGATTAAATTGTTAGATCAGGATAATCCGATAATATACATGAATATTGTATAATTCTACATGGTATTGGAGTATAAGAGATTGCAATAGTGAAGCAGTGTTGAGTTTTTGTTGGTGGAAAAAATTCAAAATTGCTACAAGAATTTCTTGGTGTGACAGTTGAGTATACATTGAAATGGCTTTCAATGGTTTGTATTTGGAGTTTGCACTCGAGGGCAACTCGAACTACATTTCCTAGAAGGAAAGGATGGAGGCGGTACTTGAAGATAATGGCTTGATGGAATTCATTGATAAAGATGTTCCTAAGCCCACTTCGACCGATGCTACAGTACTTGATGCATGGAAAAAGAAAGTAGCAAGGGCGAGGAGGATTCTGTTGGAAGGTGTGAGAGACCATATTGTCTCAACCCTTCATGGGAAATCCACTCCATATTCTATGTGGAAGGCTTTGGCAGATCTTTTCCAAAGCAGCAACGACCATAGGAAGTTGGCGCTGAAGGATAAACTCAGAAAAATCAAGATGGAGAAGAATGACACTATTCCAGTATACTTGAAAAATTTTGTCGAATGCAGGGATGATATTGGGAGAGTAGGATTCAATGTTGCTGATGATGATTTGGTGAGCTTGGCTCTCCTTGGACTTCCAAAGAGTTGGCACAGTTATGAAGACTCTGTCAATGGACGGGAAAACCTGTCATATTGGGAGCGACTTTGGTCGAATCTAGTACAGGAGGAGATAAGGCGGACCACCAGGGATGGCTCTTCATCAAAGCATGATGATGAAGAGGATTGTGCTTTTCCTGCCAAGGTGAAGAAGAATAAGGGGAAGAAATTCCATTCTAGATCTGAGGTCGGAGATGTAGAAATTTGCTGAATAATGAATAATTATCCACCGAGATTATCCTGATCACATATCAATTCGAATTCATATGCAACACATAATCTCTTCCACTCAGATCATCACACATGTGGAAATAAAACAAGCGGTATGCGATCAAACAATCATCAAAACATCACACACATTACACAGTATGTATGGGGAAAGCTTATAGCTGAAAACCCCGCAGCTATTCTGTATATTATAATGGAGAAAACATGTAACAAACTCAGTACAATACTCCTCACAAGTACTCAGTACTTTCTCATGAAGTTACACACAAACTAGCTTGGTTTTGAACAAGTCACGGGTTCAAAACACACCCACTAATTGCCTGCCTCTATTGCGCAATCAAGGCTGGTCTAATGAGAGATCCAAGGTTCGAATCTCCTTGGCTTGACAGCGCAATCATCATTGGAAATTCCTCCAAGTGTGGTGCAAATCTCATGCACAACTGATGTCACAACTGATAGCTATCTCAACCCTTTCATCTACTTCTTTCACTGGTCTCCACTGAACTGTCCATGCACTGTAGTGAACTGATGTGTTCTCGAGTTGAATCATGAGTTAATAATTAGTGAATTAAATAATATTTAATTCACTCCACTCATTACTAGTTGATTAGCTAGTTAAACTAATCTCAACCGAGTTCAACTAAGTTCATGGGAACACGACTCCACCAAGCTGTCATCAACTCCACCAAACTTACCCTTGCGAAATCCCTAGCTGAATTCAACCATCGCCCAGGCTCACCAAACCCCAGGAATAAACGTAATTCCTCTGTCAGATGCACGAGCCACTTCTGTAGCTCGAACTGAAGTGCTCCAAGAGAGTAAACTGAAGTTTAGAGTCCAAATATTATTAAGGGTAAATAATATTTGACTTCCCTATTTTTAGGATAGGCACTCTAAAAATAGACTTCGACCTAAATGTCAAAAAATAGAGGTCCATATATTTTTACCAACATGACCAATACTCCAAGAATAACATACTGCAACCCCTGGACCATGCTCCATATGTCTAATAATAGACATAGTCTAAAAATAGACTTTGCGCCAAAAATAGCTTGCGGGCCCACTTAGTGAAGGCGACTTCATTTCACTAAGCTCCATCATCTTGTTGCATTTTCAACACTCCCTCTCAGCAAGATATGGATTATCTGCAACCCCTATCTGCCCTGCAGCCAGATTCGAACTTGCTCTGGTGAGCGCCTTCGTCGAATGTCGACATCTGATCTCCCGAGTGAGTCTGTGGAAAGCATCATGATCCTCTCGCCCGAACACGAGTCTGATATGATGGTACCATATGTCAATATGTTTAGATCTATCATGAAATAATGGATTAACCAAGAGTTTAATGCAGCTGCGGTTGCTCCGTAAATCCTTGTAGGCTCAGTGCGACCGAACAATCAGAGCAAAGATCTTCCTCCGTCAAATAGCTGCGTACGACCAAACTAGGCGCCGTAACTGCTCGGCCTCTGTGGGCGGGGTGCCACGGATCTTTGTTATTTGGACACCACCAAGCTGAGCCCCAGCAGCACCAATGTGACAATACCTCCATATGTGCTCTTCCGGTCCGTTGGGCTCCCTGCCCAATCTGCATCCGTGAAGCTAGAAAGCCTCACCTCATCCTCCTGTCTGTACCACAGACCATATCCCGATGTGCCACTAAGATAACGCAATACATGCTTGCCTGCCTTCCAGAAGAGCTTGGTAGGCTTAACCATAGCTTGCGAAAGCTGGTTAACAACATAACATATATCGGGTCGTGTATTGACCAGATACATAAGCGACCCCACCAACTGTCGATAGACAGTGGCATCCACTACCTCCGCTGAAGTAGCATCCTCCTTCCTCCAACCACCAGGAAGAGGAGTGTCAACAGGCTTGCAACCTTGCATGTTGAACCTCTCCAGAATCTCCCGGGCATACTTGCCCTGAGAAACAAACAGTCCTCCACTGCGCTGCCAAATCTCCAATCCCAGGAAATAATGAAGGATGCCCAAGTCCTTCATCTCAAACTCTCGTGCAAGATCCTCCTTGCATGAAAGTATCAACGACTCATCTCCCGTCAAAATCAGATCATCTACATACAGTACAATGATCAACAGCTTCCCCTCCACCATAATCTGGTACAAGTTAGGATCCACCTCACTCTTGGAGAATCCAAGCCCGGTGAAGTAGCTGTCTATGCGAGTGTACCAAGCACGAGGTGCTTGCTTCAGCCCGTACAGTGCTCTCTTGAGTCGGCACACATGCGACTCACTGCTGAAGATCTCGAAACCTTCAAGCTGCTCTATGTACACCTCCTCCTCAATGACTTCGTTGAGGAACGCAGTCTTCACATCCATCTGATGGATGTGCCATCCCATCTGCGCTGAGAGAGCAAGGATCGTCCGTATGGAAGAGTACCTTGCGACAGGTGCAAAGGTCTCCTCATAATCGATCCCCTCGATCTGTGAGAAGCCACGGGCGACAAATATCGCCTTATACTTCTCCACACTCCCGTCAGCCGCTTTCTTCACTTTGTAGATCCATCGCGAACCCACCACTGATTTCCCTTCCGGTCTTGGGACAATCTCCCATGCACTGTTTCTGACGATCGAATCATATTCTTCGATCATGGAATCTACCCATGCGGGTTCCTCCACAGCTTCCTCAAAAGAGGATGGCTCCGTCACAACACATTGACTCACAAGAGCCATGTATCCAGTCTACCGATCCGGTGACTGCCTCTGTCTGCGTTGTGCTGTAGGTGGTCCTACAACCTTCTCTGCATCTCGAGCCAATCGCTCAGCTTCTGTAGTGCGCATGCGCCCTCTGATGGTTGGCGCTGCATGGGTGGTTTCTTCCACCTCCTGAACTTCCTCTTGTGGCTGATCCACATCCGGAAGCTCCTCCTTAGGAACTAACGGCTCCTCATCTGCATGCAAGTGTAGCTCCCTCTCAAGCGAACACTGCATGGCTTTCTCCTCCTGGAATTTTATATCCCGTCGCACAACAGTCTTGCGACTGTCTGGCACATACACTCGATAGTTATGAGGTGTATCAGTGTACCCACAAATATTCCAACTTCAGCAGTTGGATCCAGCTTCCTTCTCGCATCCTTCGTCACATGCATGTAGACAGGAGATCCGAAAATCCGCAAATGGGAAATATCAGGCCTCTTGCCAGAATAAGCCTCCTCTGGTGTACTCATGCCAAGAGCCTTGTGAGGACAACGGTTCTGCACATATACTGCTGTATTGCATGCCTCAGCCCACAAGTGAAGGGGTAGGCCCTGATCATGCAACATCGCCCGTGCAGCACCCACGATCGTTCTGTTCTTCCGCTCAGCCACCCCGTTCTGCTGTGGGTTATGGGGTGCGATGAGCTCTCTCCGAATCCCTTATGCACTGCAGAACTCCTTGAATTCAGCCGAGATGAATTCACCACCGTTATCACTCCTTAGAGCAATCACCTTCTTCCCCAACTCCTTCTCGACCAGTGCTTTAAACTCACAGAACTTCGCGAATGTATCGCTCTTCTTCTGCATGAAGAAGATCCAACACTTTCGAGAGAAATCATCAACAAAGATCACATAATACTTGTGCTTTGCTGTCAAAGCAACTGAGAAAGGACCACACACGTCTGTGTGAACTCTCTCAAGGATCTTCGTGGCGCGACTATCCTTCTCGTGAAAGGTGGCTTTCACATACTTCCCCAAGGTGCACCCCTTGCACTGATCTGACTGCGCAAGAGTGCCCTTAGGAAGCCCAGTAGAAATCTGCTGCAGGATCTTCAAAGCTCCATGGTGAAGGTGGCCCAATCTCCTGTGCCACAGTTCGCCCTCATCATCCCGGCTCACCACTTCTCCCGCCTTGCATGCCATTTCTGCGCAGCCATCTACTTGCAACTGATAAAGGTTCTTGACTCGAACCCCTATCTTCCGGGTCTCTCCAGTAGTCTTACTGCGCAGGAAGGATTTTCCTTCGCTGAAGACCACATCATACCCTTTGTCTTCCAACATCGCTACAAAGATCAAGTTCTTCATCAATCCTAGAACATGCAAAAATTCCTTCAATATGAAAGGTTTACCAGACTCCCTCTCAAAGGAAATGGTACCGATACCAGTCGCACTGTATCTACCATCATCGCCCATCTCGATGTGCACTCCAAGATCTTTTTCCTCCAGATCTGAAAATAGATCTCGATCTCCAGTCATGTGAAATGACGCACCACTGTCCAAGAACCAAACTGATCCCGCCACACTTGAAACCAAGCATGCAATCAGTGAAAAGTCAAGCTTGAACTGTGAAGCCAAAGCTTCTCCATCTGCAGATCTTCCCGCTTGCTTGTTCTTCTTCTTTGGACAATTGGTAGCATAATGTCCGTGATCATGGCAGTGAAAACACTTCACTTTCGCCATATCCTGCTTCTTGCCCTTTGCACCAGAATGAGAGGTTTTCTTACCCTTCCCCTTCTTTTCTTTGGCGACCAAAGCGCAGTTTTCTTCACTGGCCCGATAGCTATCTCAACCCTTTCATCCTGCCTCTTTCCTTTGGTCTCCTTCGTGTCCATGCTGCTATGGTGAGCGTGTGTTCTTGAGTTTGAATCATGGGTTAATAATTCGGTGAATTAAATAATATTTAATTCACTCCTCATCTAATTGATTAGCTGGTTAAGCTAATCTCAACTATTCGACTAAGTTAAGCCAAGACACAACTCCCCATTGTCCCATCAACTCCACCAAACTTATGCCACTGAAGTCCTAACTGAAGTCAACCATGCATGAGCTCACCAAACCCCTAGGAATAGCGTAATTCCTCTGTCAGATGCATGAGCCACTTCTGTAGCTCGAACTGAAGTGCTCCAAGAGAGTAAACTAAAGTTTAGAGTCCAAATATTATTAAGGGTAAATAAAATTTGACTTCCCTATTTTTAGGATAGGCAGTCTAAAAATAGACTTCGACCTAAATGTCTAAAAATAGAGGTCCATCTATTTTTACCAACATGACCAATACTCCAATAATAACATACTGCAACCCCTGGACCATGCTCCATATGTCTAAAAATAGACATAGTCTAAAAATAGACTTTGCGCCAAAAATAGCCTGCGGGCCCACTTAGTGAAGGCGACTTCATTTCACTAAGCTCGATCATCTTGCTGCATTTTCAACAGGAGAAGATGGCAAGAAGCACAACATGTCCAAAGTGAAGTGTTTTCACTGTCACGAGTTTGGACATATTTCCACAAATTGTCCACATAAGAAGAAGAACAAGATGGTTGCTGGAGCTACAAATGGTGAGGCTCTTGCCTCTCAATTTGAGCTTGACTTCTCATTGATCGCATGCATGATGTCTAGTGCATTGGGATCAGGGTGGTACTTTGATAGTGGTGCTTCCTTTCACATGACAGGAGAGAACAAATTGTTTAGTGAATTGGTGGAGAAAGATCTCTAGGTGCATGTTGAGTTGGGCAACGATGGAAGATACAGTGTGACCGACATTGGTACCATTACCTTTCATAGGGCATCAGGTAAACTCTTTCATCTAAAATTTGTTGTGCATGTTCTGGGTTTAAAGAAGAATTTAATCTCAGTCGCAATGTTAGAGGATAGAGGCTATGATGTTGTCTTTAGTGAAGGAAAAGTGTTCCTGCAACATAAAGAAACAGGGCAAGCCAAGAAGGTTTGGATTCGAGTTAAGACACTATATATACTTAAAGTAAATGGGATTTCTATGGAGCTTCCTACTATTGGGAAGTGCGAGAAAGACATGAAATTTAAGCTTGAGAGGGAATAGGATTTGCATGCAGGTAAGAGTGAACCTCAAGATGTGGAGCAGCCACAAGATGAGGATCATGGAGTGGTAGCAACCACTCATGCAGATAAATTTCGAACCAGATGGGCAGAGGGAGTGCATGCAGCTATACCACCACGTGAGAGGTGGGTGACATGCATGAGTAATTCCAAGGAGAGATTTCTGGGCAGGATTCATTGAGATGGTGTGTATCTCACGAATTTAACCTAGCTACGAGGAGCCCACAGAGCAGCAGTAGCATGATTAGTTGGATTGATGAAGTTATATCAAAGTGATAGTGTCAGATACTAGAGTGCGGATCAGAGTTGATAGTAAGTGCAGAGTGCATAGGTGCATAGTTAAACATCGCAGTGGTTCCTGAAGACATGTACAGTAGCAAAGAAGAGGTCAGATGACTTTGATGACAGATGAATTATATGGATTGAGTTGTTTGTAGGCTATTCAGTTTCAGAAGTGTTGAATGCAATTATTGTAGGGAAGATGCATGGAGTTGTAGGGCACATGCAAAGACAGTCCTTTCTTGTTGAGAGGGAGTGTTGAAGTTTGCAACAAGAAATAGTGAAGTGGCATCTCGAAACATCATCCTTGATCCTAGTGAAAGATAAGAACCTAAACTAGGTGGGGCCCACACAGGCTATTTTTAGGTGTATGTCTATTTTTAGACATGTTGAGAAAAATCTAAATTAGCAGGAGGTTGATTCTAGATGTTTGAGAAAAATCTATTTTTATATGAGTTTCTATTTTTAGATGAATAGGTGAAGTCTATTTATAGATTGCCTGTCTAAACTTAGAATGCATGTCGATTATTATTAGCCCTTAATAATAATCATACAATAAATATTAACTTATTCTCTTGGAGCACTTTATTTCAGTTAACTAATGTGAAAAACCAGTTGAATGAAGGAATTTCGAATTCCAAGGTTGGTTGGTGACTCATGCATGGAGGACTTCGTTATAACTGATAGTGGCAAGTTGTAACAGAGTTGGAAGAGTAGTTATGTGAGTTGTTATTTAGTTTAATTTAGTTCATTGAGTTGAACTTAGTTGTGCTAGTTGTAACTGAACATAAACTAGTGAAAGATGAGTGAATTAATTAGTAAATTAATTCACAAGTAGTGTCTTACTTGCAAATGAAGAAATACAACAGTTAACTACTTGCATGTCAGATCCAATGGAGACCCAGTGGAGAGATAGGTGAAAATGTGTGATGGACTATCAGTTGTGACTATAGTGATGCATTCAATGCATGTACACACACATTGGAGATTCCTATGAGTATTACACAGTCAAGGAAAGGTAAGGTCGAATTGATTCAGGGTTATTCTTCAACAGGGATTGCGCAGTGGAGGCAGGTTGTCAAGAGGCAAGAAATTGGTGCATGGAGGTGCAAATTTCTACAAGACAGTGTGAGACGATTATATATTGTACTGAAAGCTCTATAAGCTGAGATTTGTATGAGATATATGATATTGTTTCATGATCCATTGATATACATAATATATGATAGTTGGGGTTTTTAGCTTTAATATTTCTCGGTAAAACATTTTTTTATGTGTGATTGATTTTTCTTCATATGTTTTGCAATTGGCAATTTAATTTCCACAAAGAATTAAGTAGAAGGATTATGTATTTAACATAAGGATTAAATTGTTAGATCAGGATAATCCGGTAATATACATTCATATTGTATGATTTCTAAAACTTAGTCCAATCTAAAATTAATTGGAGTTGTGAATGGACTATTCCATAATTTTTCACATGAAGACAAAAGGCTTTCATCCAACTAAAAGGATATACTAGTTGATAAGAGGTTTTAGGTGTTGCAAACCGATATTAAACACTTTCTAAGCATGACACAAAGAAAATATTAGGAGAGATTTAAGAGTGAACATAAGACATTAAAACCATAGAAAATATATTTTAGGAAATAAAAGCCTTGATATGTTCAAATATACATGAACTAAAACACATGTCACCACATATAGCATATAAAAAACACATTTTTTTTCAAGTTAGATTGAACCTAGAGGAGAACCAACCCTGATGTTGGATGGATGAATGAATATTTTTCTTAATCATAAAATCCTACCACCAAGATTTTATAAGGCTCGATCAAACTTAGACATCCCATGGCACAATTTTTTATCCCCCACAACAACTCACACTGTATAAATTATGATGTATATTTTCAGTTCCTTATGAAGTTTTAATCAAAATCACAAGGCACAAACCTACTCTACTGCTCTGTGGAAATAAATTCAAAATTTAAAACAATAATCTCAAACATGAAATAAGAAATACATACACGCACACAATATTTTTCTCGGGGAAAGCAGTCTTCTGAAACCCCCATGCCTACTTGCATTAATCTGATTAGAGATGTATTACAATTGATTTTCTCAACTGAGCACAACCTGCAAGTGAATGACCTATCTCTCTGCTCACTGAGAAGCTCTAACCCAGTCTTAGTTAATTTCAACCTCCTCTTGATCCCTTATTTCCTTGCGCAATTTCTTGATAAATTGGCCCCCTATAATTTAGGAATTTCACCAAAATGGATTGTGCAATTCCCTAGGTTGATCATCTAACTGCATGCAACATTTGTACATTTAAGACTAGTCTAAAAATGATGTTACACTACCTTGGATTCTCTACCATAGTTGGGGAACTCGAATTTTCTACATGAATTATCTATTTTTGGTTTGTTGATTAGTTAACTAGATGATCATTGAGTTTTATTGAAGTCCCACTGCACAACTGACCTTCCACCAGTTCCTCCAACAGTTTGAACTAGTTGAACTGAAAACAACTTGAAATAACTGACCTTGATTGCTACAAATTAGCAATCACGCATTCTTAACTGAACTCTAACTCATCCAACTCAAATATACTGAGTAAATTGGATGACACAAGGCATGTCACACAATTTAACTACATCCAAGTTGTATGTTGACGTGGAGATTTGAATTTTCTCAATTTAATCGAGGCAAAATCAAATTTAGAATTTCATGTTGCATTTTTCAACACTCCCTCTTAGCAAGAAAGGTATTATCAACCACCCATATCCTACACCTATGGAACCCAAACTTCCCTCTTTACAAGGCCTTTGTCAAAATGTTAGCACCTTGTTCCTCTATCAGAATGTATTGAAGAAACATTATCCACCTCTACACACAGTGCCATAAATGATGATATTAGATACCTATATGCTTGGATTGATCGTCAAAATTTAGGATTCTCAGATAGCTTGATGCAAGTATAATTATCACAGTAGATCACAGTTGGATCCATCATCTGAACAAACATTCCCACAAGTATATTTCTCATAGAAATTTCCTCACATGATACTTGACTTGCAACCATGTATTCTGCTTCTTTCCAGCTGAGCATCATATATATTTTCTTCCTGTTGTACTAGGAAACAACTACGGACCCAATATTGAAAATTCCACGTGATGTGCACTTTCATTCTTATGGACTCCCCACCCAATATGCATCTGTGAAGCCACATAGATTCACTCCCTCTTTCCATCTGTACCATAGTCCAAATTGGGTAGTTCATCTGAGGTATCGTAAAACATTCTTAGTTGCCTACCAAAACAATTTGGTCACCTTAACCATAGCTTGGTTCAACCGGTTGAATGCATAGAACATATATGGTCGTGTTTTCACAAGATACATCAGCAAACCCACTAGCTTCCAATAAATGGTAGCATCCACTTCCTAACCTAAAGTGGCATCCTCCTTCCTCCAGTTTGTTGCTAGAGGTGTCTCCATGGTTTTGCAACTCTCCATGCCAAATTTTTGCAACATCTCATTTTAATACTTTCCTTTAGAGACAAAAAATTCCCCATCAACTTTCCATGCTTCAAACCCAAGTAAGTAGTACATGAGACCCATTTCCTTATTTAAAATTCTCTTGCAATCTCCTCCTTGCAAGATATGATCAGTTGTTCATCACGAGTGAAAATTAGATCATCAACATATAAGAAAATAATGATCAATTTACCTTCTACCAAGATATGATATAGGTTTGCATCCAACTCACTTTTGGTGAAGCAAAACCAATGAGATAGCTATCGATCCTGGTGTACCAAGCATAGGATGCTTGTTTGAGACCGTAAAATGCTCTCTTAAGTCTACACACATGAGAATCCTGATCAAATGTCTCAAAAACTTTTGGTTGCTTGATGTGCACCTCCTCCTTAATAACCCCATTGGAAAATGTTTTTTTACATCCATCTGGTGGATCTTCCACCCCATATTCATAGCCAAAGCAAGAATTTATCTAATGTATGAGTGCCTTGGTACAATAGAAAATTCCTCCTCGTAGTCAATTCCCTTAACTTGAGATTACCCCTTGGCCACAAATATGGCCTTATACTTCCATATGCTTCCATATGCTACCTTCCTTACCTTGAATAATCATCTCGAACCCACACCTGGTTAATTTATTAGTCTTGGGACCACTTCCCAAACAATGATCCTTACGATGGATTCGTATTCCTCCACCATTGCATCAACCCATGCAGGTTTCTCTACTGCTTCCTCAAAAGAGCCTGGCTCAGTCTCTACAAGTTCATTCATTAGAGCCATGTAGTTAGTGTACCTATCAGGTGACCTTCACTACCTGTACAAATTTCAAGGATCTCCCACATTGTCGCTCGCATCCTGCACAAGTCTATCAACTTCCTTGGTCTTTTTTCTTCCTTCTCTCAATGGTTATGCTTGAGTGGATGTCTCCACTCTTTGTTCCTCAATTTGTGGCTGCTCCATAACTTCATGACGCTCCTCCTTTGGAGCTAAAATCTCCTCTTATAGTGGAATCTGAAGCTCCCTCTCAAGAGAGAACTGCAAAAATTTATCCTCATAAAACTTAACATCCCTTCACGCAACTGTCATTCTAAGGGATGAAATGTACACATGGTAGTTGTGAGGAGCTTTTGTGTAACGCAAAAATGCCCCCACTTTTTTTGTCCTCTCAAGTTTCTTCCTTAATTCTTTGGAGACATTGCAGTAAAGAGAGGGTCCAAAAATCCTGAAGTGCGACACATCTAACTTTCTCCCTAAGAAATCCTCTTCTGATGTAATCATGCCCAGAATCTGATGAGAACTCTAGTTCTGCAAATATAATGTTGTTTTGCATGCCTCTTCCCACAAATGTTGTGATAGGCCTTGGTCATGTAACATTTCCCTCGCTTCTCCCATAATGCTATTATTATTTCTCTCAGTCACCCCATTTTGTTGTGGGTTGTGGGATTTTGTCAAATCTCATCAAATGCCTTATTTCACACAAAAATAAATAAATTCATTCAACATGTACTCACCTCCATTATCGTTTCTAAGAGCCTTGACCTTATTTACATTTTCTTTATCAACCAATCCCTTGAATTCTACGAACTTGGAGAATGTCTCATCTTTCTTCTGCATGAAGAAGATCCAACACTCTCATGAGAAGTCATCAGTAAAAATGAAAATATATTTTTGTTTTGTAGTGGAGGTTTTCGAGAAAGGTCTATAGACATCAAAGTGGATCATTTCAAGTACTTCATGTGCTTTGATATCCAAATCATGGAATGTAGATTTTGTGTATTTCTCCAAGGTACATCCTTTTCATACATCATGTTGCTTGAGTGCTCCTTTAGGGAGGCATGTGGTTATTTGTTGGATAATATTCATGGCGTCATGATGCAAATGGCCAATTATTTTGTGCCAAAGTTCACCGACATCGCAGCTCTGCACCTTCTCTTCCTTAATGCTTAATGCAACACAATATTCCACATCTGGCTTATAGAGGTTCTTCACATGAACCCTGATCTACTTCACCTGTCTCATGGCTATGTGTCTCAAGAATTCCTTTCCTTTGCTAAATATCACATCCTAACTATGGTATTCCAAAACTTCAACAGACATGATATTTTTCCTCAGGCCCAAAAAAAAATTACATCCTTAATCGTGAGAGGGTTTCCCGACTCCCTCTAAAAGGTGATTGTACCAACTTCGACCGCGCTATACCTTTTGTCATTCCCTAGCTCAATGTGCATTTGCAAATATTTCTCCTCCACGTCACTCATAAAATATCTACACCTTGTCATGTGGAACAAGGCACCTGATTCCAAGTACCACATGCTCCCCATCATTGTGTTGGTCATGCACATGATAAGGGTAAATTCAATATCAAATTGTGAAGCCAAGGATTAACTTGCTACTCCTCCTGAGGTCTTCTTGCTTTCCTTTTTTTTTTGGACACTTCTGGCATAACACCTGAATTCATGGCAATGGAAGCATTTAAATTTGTAAAAATATTTCTTCTTGCCCCCTTGGCTGGGTTCTAGTTTGGTTTTAGATTTATTCCCTTTTCCTTTCAATCCCTTTCCAACCTATGCAAATTTTTCTTCATCGTTTCCCCTGGATGATGTTTAATCTCTGGTATTTCACCTTATTTCCTCTTGTACCAAATCAGACCATAATTATTCCCAATTAGGTAGTTTCTCCCTCCCATTCATCGAATATTGGTAGTTATTCCACTCTTGGGAAGGCCTATAAGGGCTAGGCTTACCAAATCATCATCTGAAATAGTAACACCAACTCTTGCAAGGTCATTGTGAACTTGTGTGAACCTGCTCAGATACTATTGAATAGTGTCATTCTTATGCATCTTGATATTTCAAAGTTTCTCCTTGAATTCCAATTTCCTATGGCTGATATTATTATGGAACAAATATTTCAGTGCCTACCACATTGCATAAGGATTTTATTTCCAATGGATATTGGTGACAATGTGGTCCTGTACTCCCTCAAATATTATTCTCCTCGTCTTGGCTATATATTTCTTCCAATGGAAAAGGTTATCGGCATCTGATTTCGTTGGTTTTGTGACATTTTTCTTAATGTATTCTACCAATTCATTGTCATCCAATGCCACCTCCATGCAATATAATTAGATTTTCCTTCCAAGGAATACTCTAGCTTCAGTCCAATGAAGGCCATCTTCTCAACTTTGAAGATATCCTATTGCACTAAACTTCCAATTCAATTCTCCTGAGAAACAACTTCGAAATTCCTACTCTAATGTGAATCCTAATATGATATCATGTAGAAATTATGATGTATATTTGCAACTGCTTATGAAGTTTTAATCAAAATCACAAGGCACAAACCTACTCTACTGCTATCTACAAATCAATTAAAAATTTAGAACAATAATCACTGACATGCAATAAGAAATAACACACACGCACATAGTATTTTTCCTGGCGAAAGAAATCTTCTAAAAACCTTAATTCCTACTTTCATTAATCTGATGAATAAATATGTATTACAATTACTTTGCTCAATTGAGCACAACCTGCAAGTGATTAACCTATCTCTCTGCTCTCTAAGAATGCTTGACCTAGACTTAGTCAATTTCAACCTCTACTTGAGCCCCTATTTCCTTGTGCAATTCCTTGAGAAATTAGGCCCCTGTTATTTAGGAATTTATCCAAAGTGGATTATGCAATTCCCTGGATTGATCATTTGACTGCATGCAACACTTGTACACTTAAGACTAGTTTACAATTGATGTTACACTACATTGGAATCTCCACCATAGCTGGGGAACTCAAATTCTCTGCATGCAATAGTTATTTTGGGTTGATTGGTCAGTTAACTAGATGATCGTTGAGTTTGAATAAAGTACCCCTACACAACCGACATTGCACTAGTTCCTCTAACATTTAGAACTAGTTTAATTAAAAACAACCTGAAACAACTAACCTTGATTGCCAAATATTAGAAATCACACATGCTTAACTGAAATCTAACTCCTATAATTCGAATTTATTGATTAAACTGGGTCACACAAGCCATTTCATACAAGTTAACTACATCCAAGTTTTCTGTTGATTTGGAAATTTGAATTTTCTCAATTTAATAAAGGAAAAATCAAATTGAGAATTTCTTGCTCCATTTTTCTACACACACCCTTAAAGCATCTCCATCAAACCTTTAACTTGATGAGAACTAAACCCAAATAAATAAAATACCCTAGAAATACATTTACACATCATAGTCAACACATAAAATTTATGACAAATACATATATCCATTATATCTTTCAACTCTTTGGAATCAGTTATTTCTTATCTTCTGTTAGAATTTTACAGGTACAGAGAATTTTCATTTCCCTTTGGTATATATTTTCACTATTCAACGAGTCATGAGTGTAAATGAATTTAGGGAGATAAGTTGCAAGGACAAAGGTATGGTTTGGAGGGCTCGAATTGAACTATAATTTGATGCTTGTGGAGGAGCACGGGTAGATATTGGTCGTGTAGTTTCTACAGTAGCCACTACTATTGGTGGAGGGTCATCTTAAGAGATATTAGGTTTCATAGACAGGGTTTTTATCTGAAGGACATACATGGATTGTTTGTATTTGCATGCAACCGTAATAATTAGTTACATACAAAGTAGATATGTATAGATATGGGATGCATTGAATCCAACATATTTCTAGCTAATTGAGGTATTTGTACACCCTTTAATGTTTTAACAAGTGTCTAGGAAATACAATATAGGTTGTCAATTCAGGATACCTTAACTAGTTTTGTTTTTTTGGTGCTTACATGAATGTCGTGATATGTCGAGTGATCCAGTGTGGCTATGAGGTTGAGTGGTTTACTGGTTTTATTTGGTACATCCTTTATTATATTTTTATCATATTTTGATTCTATTTTTTATTTTGGTTTTCGGGACTAGCATCTTACATCTTTTTATGGTTCTCTCCTAAAGGTGCTATCCTGGAGTCTCGGGTTGGATTCATTATCCTGGATTATTATTTGTATTTGATTTTATGAAGATTTGGCTTCATTATTTGGTGTTTGTTATTTGTTTTGACTCCTCCAACGATGCACTCGTCCATTGTTGATTGAGATTTTTTTTTGGTGGTGCACCTCTCTTTTTTATTATGGTAATGACATAGTAATTTGGCATGTCCATCAATCCCTCACATTTGGTGGTTGTGATTTGAATTGTGGGATTCACCATCTCCATATTGAAGTTGGATCGATGGCTATAATGGAAATTTTGTAGTAGTGATATTATGTATTTCTATTGGTAGGATATTAATCTTCCCATTAAGACTCATCAATGATATTCTTTCTCACGTGGTGTAATTCCACATTCAATGAGTACCCATTATGCACACTTTTGAGAAGATCCACATTGATAAAAAAAGAAGATGCATTAAAAAAATGTGTTCAGATTTATGAGGAAGGAAGGATGGTACTGGTACAATCAGTCTGACAAATTATTGTAGTATATTGGTTGTATCTTTATTTGATACCCAAAAATATCATGAGGTGAAAAAATTCCATTCTTTCTAAATTTATCTGGGCGGGTTCCAAAAATGTCAATAACATCCATCTAGTTCAATTGAAGGACGTCTTTATGAGGAAAGAGGATGGAGGATGGGGTATAAAGAATATTGAGAAGTTTGGATGGGCATTGATGATGAAGAGCTTGCGGCATGCATTAAATGGAAATGACATTTGACAAAAGACTATAAAAAAATACCTTAGAAAGCAGTCTGTAAGTGCATAAAGGATGGGGCACGAGGTCCATGCTCGGTTTCATATATATGGAACAATTTGATGAAAGTTAAACATCGTTTGATTGGGAACTTGAGGGAGATTAGATCAAGCACTTTGTTCGAGATAGGTTTGGATTGTATTACAAGTTATTTTGGTAATCATACATTGCATATCCCTTATATCAAGTACATCCATAATTTGGGTATTTATTTTTTAAATCCGGTTCAAGTTGCATATGATCCCATTTTACTATATCCTTCTTGGATGTGCTCAAGGGATTTAGGTTTATGTGGTGATTGTGCTTAGACATGGTATACATATGTGAACAACTTAAACTTGGTCGATATCACATTAATGGAAAAGGAAAACATCTTCACATGCGATGTTAAATCTGTGTTAGGTCAGATCATTGTTTAGGAGGCATACAAGTATATTACATTTGTTCATTAGTGATTTGAGGAAAGATGGTGGTTCAGAATAACTTGGAATTGAAAACTTCTGCTAGAGGTCAAATGCTTTGGGTGACTGGTTTGGTAGAATAAGATATTAACATGGGATAATTTATGCTAGAGAGGTTTCATCAGATGGTAGATGTGTATTTTGTAAAGAAAAACTCGAGGATGTGGCTCACCATTTCCTTAAGTGTCCATTTGTGGTCTCCATTTGGATTGGAGTGTTGAATGCCTTAAATATATTTTCCCATTGGAATTCCACATTAGTAGAAGCTTGTTTACATGACTAGATGACGAGCTTCAACGAATATCAAACTCTTCCTCTTCACACATTATGGGTCATTTGGAGGAGTAGAAATGCAAATATATTTGATAACATTCCATTGGGCATAAATTGCATTTGCATAAAGATATGTGCATACTTCAATGAAATCAGGCTTGTGGTCAATAAGGGATCTTTGAGATGCATTAATCTTGCAGATATATGGGGTGGATTATCCATTGGGTTTTTTTTTTATGGGGTGACAAATAATAATATTTTTGGTAGTGGGGGTTACATTATCATAAAGCCTGGTCATTTTTATCATTTCTATTGGAATAGTAGGTTGGGTTCCAATAATCTGGCGAACACCATTGTTCTTTGGGGTGTCTTATATTGTACTAAATAATTATTCATAGAGACAATGAATGTTTTCAAAGATTCAAATATGGTTATTGAATAAGTTATGGAGAGGTCTACCTTTGATCCTCCCATGCTTTTAAACTGGATGAAAAGAATTAAGATGCTAATTGGGCTTTTGGTGGGGTGAAATTTTCCCATATACACAAGGAACATAATGGAATTGTCAATGCTCTCACAAAAGTGAGACATTGATATCAACTAGGGGAAATCATCGACTCTACCATTTTACAATGAAAAATTTCAAAAGAAAAAAAATATATATATTTTGCATAAATTTCTTCTTTCTTGACGTAGATCTTCTATTTTCCATATTCTATATAATTGTCAAAGACTTTTTGAGATGTAGTGAACCATATATATTTTATTTTGTTAGACTCTATAAAAATATAAATTTCAAAATATGAAATATGTGATAACCATAGTAACGCGGGTACCGCTCCCAGCCATTGGAGAGCACGTACCCCACGCTCCCCCGCTCCTGGGAGCTTGGGAGCTTGTAGGAAACTTTCCAAAAATGTTGGGAGCTTCAAAGGGTACTTTGGAGCTTTTTGGGAGCTTCACTACTACAAATTTTGACGTTTCGGGTACTTATTTTGAGCAGATTCTCACCTTTCGAGTACCTATTCTAAGCAGATTTTCAACTTTTGGGTACCTATTTTGAGCAGAGAGGGTACCAATTGTTTATTTCATAACTAATACATGATAGGTCAGGGGATTGGACTGCATGGGCTCTGTAAAACAACAGTGATGTGGAGATCTACCAAAGATTTCAACAAAATATATACAGTTGCAAGTCATTCCTTCGCAGCTTTTGTTGCAAATCTTGAAGTTCAACAATGCAAATAACTCTACTTTCTTGAAGCCTATCTTGAAGCTTTAATGATAAGATTCAACAAATTACAATGATGGCCAGAAAGAGAAAGAGTAGTGTGTTAATCAGTTTCATTCTATAAATTTCCAAACTTGAATTTCAAAATTGAATATAATATAGTGTTACATGAAATCACATAATAATCAAGTAATAATAACCTTTTTTTTGGTTGAGGAGTTCCACATGTTTCTTCACTGGCAAGGAATTTCATTGGCAAGTTGTTGATGGATTGATACTTTGATTTTTTCTGGCGGTGTTTCAATGTTCAATATTTTACATATTTCAATGCAAGATGGAATCTGCATGGTGGAATTTAATTTGCACCTTTAAATTATTTTATTTTTATTTTTAATATATTATATTATTGCCACTCCCAACTTAAAGTTTCCTGTAAATTTGAGCAAAGCTTCTAGCCGTACCGGATACTCGTTTCCCCGTACCAGAAGTACCCACGTACCGGAAACTCATGCAACATAGGTGATAACGTTTTTATGTTTACAATCAATACAACATAATATTTCCTATTTTCCATATTCGAGCGTAATAGCACCAGCATTTAATAGCTTTTCTTGGACCAGTTGCCTCTTGACCACAACATTGATGAAACAAAAAAAACTCTGACGGTATTAGGTGGGATATGTGTTCACCCTTTATTTTTCTATGAATGCAGTGTTCCTTGACTTCGCTTCAGGAAATAAAGTTTGGATTCTTCTACTAGCTACACTCGTGGAGGTTTTATTTATTGCAGTGATGGGAAAAAATTAAACCGAGAAGCAATATTTTGAGAACGACATTTACAGGGTGGTGTCTCAGTGCGCGTTTTGGACGTTTAAGCAATAATAAAGTAGAATAAGGTGGAAGTGCTTCTGTGTTTCAAGTCAAAAGTCAACGTGAAGGGGTTGCATGGAAGAAGTGCATGGACACATCTCTACTCCATACTATAACTAGCAATTGCACCTGTGGTGCAAAGGAACGCCGAAAGGAGGCGCTATGTGAATGAGCGTTTAAGAAACACTGCTTGAGAATGAGTTTCTTGAATAATTTGATTTGAAGTTTAGATATTAAGATGAATCTTATTAATCTTGACTAATTTTACAAATGCAATTTTTGCAAATATGTCCTTGACAATGAGTAGTTTAAAGGCTTTCCCTATGGAACATATATTTTGGAATAGGGCATGTTGAATTATTTCCTTGGTAAAGAAGGCATAGGCACAAAATAGGTTAGGAGAGGATGTTGGTTTGTAGGTATAAAAGGAAAGGAAATAGTAATGTCAAATAACCATATTTGTAAATTAGTTTTTGAAGTATGCTACTTGCAATTGTATATCTTGAATATTCCAAGTTTTTTTTTCAACTCATTGCTAATCATGTTTGACATGACACATGCACATGATAGTTTGAAGCGTTTTTTTTTTTTTTTGAAATTATTGTTAATCATATTTGAAATGATATATGTACATCACAATTTGAAAAGTAAGCGTGTACAGAAAAAGAAAAACATTGATTGAAGTTGTAAATAGTACTAAGTAAATACTAAATAGTAGAGAGAGTAAGATTGAAATCGCTAGTTTGACTCAAACAATTAAAAAGTAATTTATTTTATTTTAGAAAGAGTGAAGCAAATGTACTAAATGTCTTTGCGAAAATCACATTAGAATAGATTAGGTGACACGTGTTTATTTATTTATTTATTAATCTTTATTTTATTTTATTTCTATTTATTTATTTTATTCTTATTTTTGTAATTAAGAATTTTTTTTATGTATTTTATTTTTAATTTTAATTTTATCTTTATTTTATTTTATTTCTAGTTATTTCTTCTCTTCTTCTTTTTTCTTTTTTCTTTTTTAATATCATAGCATGTAATCATTAAAAATAAAATAAATATATAGATTGAAACTTTAAATATTATTTAATTACTTTTAATATTTAATTTATTCGACAATAATAAAAACAAATGAATATCCTTTGAATAATGCACCGAGGCTATCTCTCTCTTTTATAAAGCACTCGAATATTAATAGAAATCCTCCCCTTGTAAACTATATTAAAAGGCAATATCCTCTCATTATATTTTGATGTTCGAACTTCTTAGACCATAACCCCAAGCAATAACAAGTATACGCCCTCTCGAAAGGCTCACGATAGACTTTAGTTTAATAAGCATTGACCAAACCTTAGAGTTGAAAGGAGACTTCTCAATCATATAAGGGGGGCAAAAGATGTAGATTTTGAGTTAATTCTTGAGTTAATTCCTTGAGTGTGGAAAATAGATTGGGGACGACACGACAGCAGCACGGACGCGGAGGAGTTGACGCGCGCAGGAAGGAGCTGAAACCATAACAAGAATGGTACAAGTCATCAGACCATATCTCAAAACATATTTTTCAAATAGTTAATTTGAATTTTAAATATTTATATTTATTTTAATAAAAATATTAATTTTTAATTTAATATTATTAAGTTGTAATTTATGTAATTTGATTTTTATTTCATTTTATTTATATATTTATTAATGTTTGTTTTATTTTGTGTCTATTTATGTATTTATATATTTTATTCTTATTTTTGTAATTAAGAATTTTTTTTTATCTATTTTATTTTTAATTTTAATTTTATCTTTATTTTATTTTATTTCTATTTATTTATTTATTATTATTATTATTATTTTCTTTCTCTCTCTTTTTTTTTTTTCTTTTTTTTTGTGTTAGTTTTGAAATATTTTTGTAATTATTAAAAATAAAATAAATATATAAATTTAGATTTTATATATTATTTAATGACTTTTAACAATGCCATTGACTATCCAGGCGTTAACAAAAAAATGCACAGGAATAAAATTCTTGCACTTTTGAATGGTCGAGATGAGCGCTATAAAGATTGAAGGTCCATGTTGGATTTCGAGGCCCCTTGCCCATTTAAATTTCAACGAAGGGAGGGGTCAGCAACCCCGTCTCTACAACCACGTGGCAACGTTTGGCAAATTGTGGCACCCCTCACTTAAAACCCATTTACAGCTATGAACCCCTCCCGCAATCCATTTGTGGTTTTTTGGGAAACGCCCTTCGGTTTTCTCCACGAAGCCTGCTGGAAAGAATTCCGCAATGTCGTCGTGGCCGGGAGAAGGTTGGATGACCCAACAAGGAATGTTGTTGGCTGCTCTGAATTCGCAAGGCCAATTCATGGATTTGCTGCAGGTTTATGACTGTGATGCTGACGAAGGAAATGTATACGACAGACAAGGGGGCTTCCTATCCAGGCATTCCTGCACCTTGTTCATCGCCTTTCACGGATCTGCGCCCAATCGCGCATCTTGGGGATTACGGCCGTCGAGAAAAGTGGAGGGAATGCAAGGGCCTATGCTGCTAAATGGCACTCCCAATCTTGATCTCATTAGCTCAATCATCTCGGCTTCCAGTTCATAAAAGATATTCGCGAGAACGCACGACACATCACTGAGATGCTTATTAATGATGCATTTCCTCAGAGACCTCTTCTACTGTTGTTATGCCTTACCAATTCTTCCATTAATGCTGGGCCGAAACTGTCGAAGCACGCCCATTCTCTCAATGATTTTAATATTTTCATTTAAATTAAAGTGAAAAGCTAAAATAGCTCTACAATATCAATGTTCCAACTCAGCTTAACATGTCAACTTGAACGACTTGACATAGGATAATGCATGACCGATACAGTACATATAAACAGCCTCAAACATGATATGGACTCGTAAATATATATGCTTTTTAAAAATATTAAATTTACGGAGATAAAATATATGCACAAAGATATAAAATATTCAAAATATTTGATAAATAAAAAAACTTTTGGAAAACATAATAAATAGCAATACATCAATCACACATCGACATAAACATAACTGTGAATGGTTTTTGAATTTTTGTGAACTTGAAAATATTTTAAATTTCCCCAATGTTCAACATGTTGCATCATAAGTCGAGGCCTCAAAGGACAGAGTGACACTGCTCAAAAGGGACAACTTAAATTTCTTTTAAACGTTCATTTTATATATATAAAAGTTTATATATATGAGAAAGTTGAGTTTATAAAAATCCCGTTCTCAATCATCAGTAAATAGGATACCACTAACAAATAAAAGAATAACATTTCCACTAATATATACATATTAAAGTTAATTTTATAACAAGGCCCAGTCTCACCTGCTGCCAGAAAATGGCATACAACTAACAAATAAGAGTATCATTTTCACCAATCTTATAATCAACCAATGACAGTGATAATTGTACACATATTATAATACATATACAGAATATCGAGTAAACCATGATAACTCGATTTTTCCTATAACAATGAATGTGTACTCTTTTTTAAAAAATGCATTTTCAGCTTTCCTTCCCCAAAATTACATTATAATACATATACAAAATATCTAGTAAACCATGATAACTCGATTTTTCTTATAACAATGAATGTGTACTCTTTTTTAAATTAAATGCAATTTCAGCTTTCCCTTTCCCAAAATTACAGCTAACAGCTGATTTCTCTCCAAAGATGTATTCATTTTCTATATTTACATCTTTCATTGTTAAATAATAATAATAAAGAAGTTTCCTTTGTTAGTTTCAAGGATAAATCAATAACATTGTGCTTTTGTCTTATAAAATTGGCAGATTGGAAAATTGTAAAATAGGATGGAAAGGGCAACCAGAAAAAGAATTAGATGGATTTGTGACTGAAGGTGGGATGCCGAGCTACTTTCACTGGCATTTTTCTCCGTCAAAGAAAATGACACATTGGCAAGGAGAGTACCATTTATAGAGTCCCATTTGCACCAACACTGCCACAAATAACAGTAAAACGGTCAGCATCTAGATCACAAAAAAAGAGCAAAGATCATTATCAGTATAATATGCACTTGATTTAAATTTAAAAAACTGATGCACAAGTTCATGATGCCAGCCCAGCAATAAGGAGAAATAACGAAAAACTAATCTATAAGGCTTACAAAGGAGTCATCAACAAAGAAAGTAAGTAGCTGGCAAAAAGCTAGAACTATGAATCTGACATTTTTTCTATTTTGAGTTAGCAGATTCGGGGTTCGAGCACAACTATATGACTTATTAAGCACCCAAGGTGTTATGATAGCCATAAATCAACAAGCAAGAACATAGTTATGGAGATGAAAAATAGCCTGCTTCTATGGCTTATTAAGCCCCCAAAGTGCCAGGATAGCCCTAAATCAGCAAGCAAGAACATAGATATGGAGATGAAAAAATAGCCAGACATGATTTTGTACTCATATTTACCCTGAAGCATTGTACCAAATTACAAAGGGAGAAAATATGGCCTGTTTCATTTTACAAAATTAATAAGGCAAAAAACATGCCCTAATACATTTCACTTAATAATATTTTAGTAGACAAAATTAGTCAGGCAAAAAACATGCCCTAATACATTTCACTTAATAATATTTTACTAAACTACTGAGATATCCTCCAGGTTGAGAGAGTAAGGGCAGGCACTAATAGGTGAACTAATGCAGATCACATCCAAATAAGACATATCGTATTTTCATAATTTGTGCTCAGTTTTCTACAGAAATAGGTCTTCTAGTTTCGGTAGTTATCCATCTAGAAGAACAAACAACTAATCATGTCGTAACAATAAACATATGAATGCAGAGCACTGGTTACAAACAATAAATTCCAATTGTAGAAGGCATTTCTCCTGGGAATCAAGGACTTGCTCTGAAGCTTCAAAGCTCATAGGGGCATATATGCCCAATGATACTAAAGTAGAATCTACTTTTGCATTTGTTTTTGTTATATGCTTATCTAGTAACTGTGCTAGGATAAACATAAATATATTTCCAGCCAAAATTATAAACAAATTCAATGGGATTTTGGTTACATGGCACTAAAGTTCAAAATCCCCAAAGGGCAATGGGGTCAAAAATAATGAAACCAGAGCAATGCTTTATCTTTTTCATCATAAACAAATTATAAACATAAATATATTTCCAGCCAAAATTATAAACAAATTCAATGGGATTTTGGTTACATGGCACTAAAGTTCAAAATCCCCAAAGGGCAACGGGGACTAAAATAATGAAACTAGAGCAATGCTTTATCTTTTTCCTCAGCGGGCTGCTGAGAAAATATGGAAGAGGTTTCTGCAGGACCATAACATAGGCTTTACTCCAGGTCATTTTATTTTGTTCTCACTCTTCTATAATCAATCACTTACAACTGAGAAAGAAGAAAATAATGAAACCAGAGCAATGCTTTATCTTTTTCCTCAGCGGGGTGCTGAGAAAATATGGAAGAGGTTTCTGCAGGACCATAACATAGGCTTTACTCCAGGTCATTTTATTTTGTTCTCACTCTTCTATAATCAATCACTTAAAACTGAGAAAGAAGAAAATAATGAAACCAGAGAAATGCTTTATCTTTTTCCTCAGAGGGCTGCCGAGAAAATATGGAAGAGGTTTCTGCAGGACCATAAGATAGGCTTTACTCCAGGTCATTTTGGGTTTCTGTTTCGAGGAGAAACAGTGTAATTTTTTCTTCTCTCTTTTTAATGTGTTCTCTTTGCCTCTTCCTTTTTTCTTCTCTCTTTTTAAAGTGTTCTCTTTGTTAGTGCAGAGAGGGAGGTTCGAGATTTTCAAACACATGTAAATAACAGGGCATCAAAGTTTGGAGCTAGCAGTTTGCAGTAAATGTATCTCGAACCGTATAAACTTGAATGGCAGTAATCGTCTCAAAGTAAGTAAGATACATAGAAATAAGAAAACAGCAGGAAATAAGACAACCCCACAAAAAAGAATGGTTGAGAAACATTAGTAAGGAGAACAATTATCATGGTTTTTTACAACCAAAGTATGTGCAGATGCATCATGTAAGATCTTCAGAGTATATGTATTCAATTTTGCAATCAATAACCCATCAGTTATCTTAGGGATGGAAATCGAAGATAGGGTTTGGCAGCATCTCACACACCTTTTCCTTTTTTTTCTGTGTCCTGGCCCACTCTAACTGAAGTTCCTCGATTTGCAACACCCTGATAGCCAGCCATCAAAAAGGCGTATTATTAGTCAAAATTGGCAGGTTAGTTTTCAGTTAGTCACAAGGAAGGAATGGAAATGAAACATACCCAGGAAAAGGTATTGATGTCTGCTGTCTCGTGGCGACCAGTGAGGCGTCTCTCATTGCCCTCCCCATAGGCAGAAATATGCTCCTTATGCCTCAAATTCAGTTTTTCTATTGCTTTCTTGATTACTTCGAAGCCTCCCTCCTTGCGCATGGACTTGGTGCTGTTCAAAGAGCGCGGTGCATTAGAGGTTTCCTCCAATGGAAACACATGCAGACGTAAATCTATTCCATCGCTGATTCGTTTATTGGTATATGTTGTACATAGCGGAATAATTACTGCCAAAATTGTTTTGCTCAAATACTTTCCTCTTTTCGAGTCACCAATGCTCCTCACTTACCTACCCTTTCGTAGATTCTTTTCATGTGCTTTTTTACATAGATTCGTAGATTGTAAAACAATGTTTACCTGTAATTTGTGTGGCATCCAGCACCATTCCGGTCCCCCTGAAACAAATAACAGGCAGTCCCGTTATTCATTATATGAATAAAAGAGAATCAACAAATTTTTCCAGAACCACATACCTCAATTGGGTTGGGATCAAAGGACAGAACGACACCCGCCTTTTCTGTAATCCTCTGCACTTGAAATTTAGGTAAGTCAATTAACCAAAATTTCCATAACATGATTGGGTACCAAACTCTATACATGCATTTTAAGAGGTCAATAAAGGGGAGATTATCTTATATGTAGATCATAATATCATTACGATTACTTGCAAAATTTTCCTCTCTGTTAGCAGAATTGTTGCATAAAAATCGAAGATTGAAATGACTTGTAAATGGAAATAATTGAGATCACCCATTAAAAATATATTTGCAATTAAGAAAACATTAACAATATCTTTGCAATTAAGAAAACATAATATTGCAAGAATTTGCCCAAGGCAGAGATCAGAATTAGATTTGGTAATTCTTAATGCCGTTGCATTAAAGAGTCCAAGATTTGGTTCAAAATTAGGTTACTGTGACTGTCACATTAATCATATACGGGGAACAATTTTGGAGGGCTATTAATAGCTATGGCATATGAGAGGGAATAATAAAAGGAAAATACATGAGAAAGCAAAGCTGTCTATCATGGACTGTTACAGGGATGGAAATGTTCTATTCGAAATGGCTTTCATATTTGGAATGATTTCTTGAAAATTAAGTAAATTTTTTATAATCTTCAATGGATGGTCTTTTTGGTGAGAACGTTGTAATATGGGAACAATACATTTCTGATTTTCAATTGGCAGGGATTTATATCGGTGATCGTGAAGATGAATTCGTTTGGAATGGTGAATTGGGTGAGGGACAAATTGTAGCCTTGGATGTATACAATTACATTTCTCTTCCACTCCAGGAGCAAGTGGATCAATGCTGGCACTGGTTTGTTTGGTCATGGAATATGACTTTGAAGATTAAAATTTTTGGGTGGTTCGCTTGGGTGGATTTATTGGTCTTGGAAAGTGCTATCTACACTACGGAAAATGTTATATATCTTTTCTTACAATGCCCTAATGATATGGGGCTGTGTTTTACAGAGTTCTAATTTAAAACAAGGATGGCATTTCAACTCTTTGGAGGCATGCTTTGTGTTTTGGATATGTAGGCACTGCACTTAGGACTCTTCCTTTCTTTGTGGGATATCTGGCTCGCTAGGAACGCATTGATTTTTGAAGAATATGTGCTCATTTTGGTGAACATAGGTATACAGAATAAAACCTCCCAGAATTATGGACTATGCACAAACTGTTATTTTTCCGATTTCCGATTGGAAATGGATACTTAGATGGAGCTGCTCCAATAGGTTACTGTGGCTGTGGAGCTGTTATTAAAGTAACCCAAAATCTCCAATGTCCAGTTTCAATACTTTTGGATCATTGGATTTGGTACAGAGTAGAAACGCTTGCCCTCTATCTTATTAATTGGACGCCTCGGATAGAGGACTTAAAGGCTTCCTTTCATTGCATTACTTTTGAACATGTATACAGGGAACACAACACCATGGCTAATTCACTATCTAAAACGGGTCTTACTTCACGGCCGGGGTGTTTTCTTCAGGTCTTTTTTTTTTGTTTCAGTAAATTATAAAGCCTAAGTGCATATATAAATGTTGGCTCCCGTTGTTTATATGCTTATGGGACTCAAATTTTGAAGAGAGAAGTAAGTAATATGCGGCATGAAATTAATTATGCTAACGTTTAGTGTTTTGCAAGAGAAAAGAAAACAGAGAAGAAAACACTGCATCTGCTCTTCTACATCACATTTATCATGACTGGGCATGTCATCTGAAACCTAAAAGTTTGGTGGGTGTTGAAAACATTGCATCTGCTATTCTACATCACATTTATCATGTCTGGGCATGTCATATGAAGCTTAAAATTTAGTGGGTATGTGATATCAAGTATTAAGCTTAGTAATGATACAAATTTGTTATGTAAATTTAAATGAAAATTACTTGAGTTAACCCTGGTTAAACTTCTGTGTACATTGAACATTATGTTACAGAAGCTGATAAATGAATAAATTACAGAGGAAGATGGTATCGTCGCCTGCTTAAACAAGCCCTTTATCTGACATGTGTAGGCATAAGCCCATCATTCTAAATATTGCAACTACTGAATGTTAACTCGACACTATTACACTATTAATTTTGAGTTACCCAACATTAAACTTCTGTATGCATTCAACATTATGATACACAAACTGATAAACGAATATATTACAGAGGAAGATAGTAAACTTCTGTATACATTCAACATTATGATACACAAACTGATAAATGAATAAATTACAGAGGTAGCTAGTATTTATTTCATACTAAAAATTGCAACCGCTGACGCTAACTTTACACTAGTACAAGCAATTATAATATTAGGAGAGCACATCCCAGTTAATGTCCATGTCCAAAGAAGGAATACTGAGCAAATAATCGTCAAGCTCTGCCCATATCGAGGAGGCCGAGAAGGATGGCATGCTACACAAAGTATCCGTTTCTGTCTCCGACTTGGAAGCCGAAAGAGATTCTGATTCCCCAGCTGAGTTCAATGCTGTAATGGTGGAATCATCACTATTATCAGAATCACAAGTCTCTGAACATTATCACCGTGATATTGCTTCACTCAGAATACCAACTTGCCATCCAGTAAAGATATTTCATGCCCTTAACATCCCCAAAAATGTAACTAGTAGACTGACAAACTTTTGAGCAGCACCTGCTGTGTCTATCTGTCTCCAACAGATAAATACTGATATTGCTTCACTGGGACTACCACATTGCCATCCAGTTAGGACATCTCATGCCCAACATTCCCAAAAATGTATTTACAAGTTTGACAAAATTTTGAGCAGCACCTATCTATCTAAAATAGAGATCTCTTAATGGTTTAGCCTGTTCATTGTACTATAGTTAAGCATGTGTAATGATGAGGAGCCATGATCAGGAAAAAGCACCCAACAAAATTTGTACTGAGAAGCATGGTGGAATTGAGAATTTTGTTAAAAAATATATTGTCGACTAGTACTCAGATGCATAATCATCAGATGTATAATAACTGGAATCTTCAAGTTCATACAGGTAGTCCTCATACGAATATTCAGCAGCCTGAAGTACACCCAATTCACAATCAGGTTACAAGCTATCATAAGAATATGATAGTCATTAAAGGTGAATGTAGAGACTTTAAAAGATGTTAAACCAACCGTGTCAATTATGCCAACTTCTGCAGAGTCAGCCTCTTCATTAGCCTGCAAAATAGATAGAATACAAATGAATTGTCTATGGTTCTAAAAGATCAACAAGCAAAAAGAAAGAAATCACTGTCCATGAAATTGTATACTGAGCATGCAACAAGAAAACTTCAAACAGAATATAATTTCACATTCAAACAGAATATAAGCAAACCTGTCGGATTTGTTCAAGGTATTTAGCCATGGCAATCTCATATTCCATCTTTAATGTATGAGCCTTCTTAAAGCAAGGTTTTTTATCCTATCATCGAAACCATTGAAAGCATTAGAGAATCCCATCAAACCACATCAAAAACAGGAAATAAAATGATTCCTATGAATCCTGAAACGCCATAAAAAAAAACTAAAACTCTATCTCCATTCAGTTGAAAGTAAATTTTGAATTTTTTTCAGTCAGGAGAATTGGTAGAACTGCGGTCTTTCACAGAAAAGACCTGGAATCAAGTCAATGGGACTGCCACTATACTCCTAAGCCTAGCCCAACTGGCCAGAAAACCTGGAATTAAGTCAATGGGACTGGCCACAAACCTAACTAGACAGATAAACTAAGCTTGAACCCAAGTGAGGACTTTATTCAGTTGAAGATTATTATTCAAAATCCACATAATGATAAAGACTTTATATGTGAAAGTTATCCAAGACAGTGTTTTAGTCAATTTCTATATTATGATCACCAATAAAAGCAACCAATCCTTTCCATCAAAGGCCATAAATTTTGGACATCATTAAGGTGTTGAATGTCATAAATTGGTTTTGTGTAATATAAATATGTATTCACACTCTACTTTAAAAGAGCACTAAAAGGGAACTAAACAACACCAAACCAAAATCCAACCATTAAAAATAAAATTAGGCAACATTCCTTCCAAACTGTACCCTTACCTCTTCTGTCATTGACTTCCACTTATCAGCTCCTTGTCTATTGACCTGCATGAAACAGTTCATAATTCAGTTCCTACAGATTCACATCACATGCAAAACATATGTAATGGAGAACAAGACCAGGTTTACATTAGCTTCTCTGTATATAAATAACATATCACACAACAAATAAGATAACTTATAAATATGGGTTTGGAATCTAGCATACCCCTTTGGCATCAGCATTATCCTCTCTGTATTTTTTTCTGAACTCCTCCCTGTCATGACAGATTTTGCAAGCAAGCAAACATGGCTTTTATTTAAAGAGTCAAGAATAATACTTTGCAAGCAAGCAAACATGCATTTTATCTAAAGAGTAAAAAATAGTAGAGCTCATTGATACATCTAGGTATCCATGCTTCTATGCATGCACACACATAATGCCCTCACGTTGCAGGAACATTTTGCCCAAAAGAGGTACGCTGGGTTCGGAATCAAGGACCTCTAACACTGCAACTACGTATAAACTTCAGTAAATATTTTGACAGTTGATAAAGCCTTCAAGCAAGGTATCTTACATAAAAACAAAGAAAGCTGTATGTGGCTTTTTGGGCTGATTTGGATCCTTCGGCTTCTTGGCACATTTTGGAGCCTTTTGAATCTCCACCGCTTCTGTTCTCTGCTGCTTCCTACTTCTGCTGCAAAATAACAAAAGTATCAAAGTTGTTAACAACAATGAACTCAGAAAACGTTTATTGACCCAGATCATAATAGTACCCATTGTAGGTCTAAGGGAAGCTAAATAAGAGATAGTCAAGGATCATAGAATATACAATTGTGGATGCCCCCTCACAGCAGAATCAATTGTATGGTGACAGTCTGCAAACATTGATAGAAAAAGCATCAGTGCTCACATTGAACATTAACATAAACTGTTACCATCTAGAGGAAAAACCTAAAGGCCCATCAACAACAATTCACGATATCAGCATAAATAAAATCATTAAAATCAACACGGCATGAATAACACACCAGAACCAAATTAGCTCCCTAACATTCAGAAAACTATTGCTATGAAAGCATGAAATATTATCGTCCAAAAGAGAAACCTAAAACCCATTAGTACCAGGATTGAAATTCTCATGAAAAACAGAGAGCTGTCAAAACCTAGTTACCAAATTATATAACTGTAAAAACCACGCCGTGTGAATCGAAACTGGGATTTGGGGGAAGAAGCGGGCTGTTGAAAGACCGAAGGCGGCCGCCGGTGCGAGACCTGTTGCCCCGTGCCTTCACAGGAATCCATTTGTTGCATGCCGGAAGAAAGCTTGCTTGGCAGCTCCGTGGCTTGGTTTCATCATTATTGTCCGGAGTCCTCCACAAAGGTCGAGAGCCATTCCAGGTCCGCAAGAGTGTCCATCTATTAAAAGAAAACAAGAAATATAGAGAGAGAAACGAGAAAGCCAAAGAACGAAAGAAACCGCTAAACAAAAATCATTTGCCCCCAAAATTCGAAGACTTACAGGGACGCAGAGCTCGGCAACAGGAAGCTCCTCTAGAATAAGGGCTTCAATGTTTTCATTTGAAAATTCGGGAAGGCTCAGAGTAAGCGGGCGTAGCCTTGTTCCAAAACCGCCCACAAGGATTAAGGGCTTCATGGTATCTGCTCTAGTACAGTAACCCTCTGCAAGTTTTTGAAAAATATTGAAATTGCTTGGTTCTGAGGAGCAGAGACATAGGGCCTGGTGCAGATGGGTTCTGATATGGCGAGATGGGAGACACAGAGAGTCTGGTGCAGATGGGTACCAATATACCCCGATGGTAGACAGCACAAAAATGGATTCTAATATGCATGTGGGGCAGTGCTCTGGGTCTGTGGAAGGGCGCCGAGTTGAGGGCGGGAGTTGGGACGCGGGCACGGAGAGGAGGCGTGTTGCAGTGGTGCGGCTTGAGGGAGGACAACGCGACAGCAGCACGGACGTGAAGGAGCCGACGCGCGCGGGAAGGAGGTGAGCGCAAGAGGGTGGTGTGAGTTGGTAAGAGGAGGAGGTGCCAAATGGCAGATTTTCACAGGCTGGAAGGACGATAAGAAAGCCTTCCCATTGGCTGGAAGAACAATCTCATTCAGCTAAACCCAACAAAGGGAACGCCTTTCGGCGTAAATATGATTATTTCTATGGAAAAATGGTACCCGCCAATTATGCCAATTATGTCCTTGACGCAGTGCCATTTGAATTCTGAATTTGTGAAGGTTAGAGGTAGAATGATAAATAATGATGTCGATTTTTAACAATAGCATTATAAACGCTTTCTCATTTTTGGAATCTTGAATATGGAATTTCAATAATATAATATCTCTTTAATTTATTAAATGTCAAATACATTTAATAAAAAAATATTGTTTGAATAGATTTGTCTAAATCTTCTAAACATTTCACGCTATTGTGTACATATTTTGAAAATATGTACAAAATTCATCGTTATACTCGTTTCTTTTCCTATCCAGGTTTATTTTAACATAAATACTTATTCTTCTTTTAACTATAATATTATCTTTTTGGTTGAAATTTATTTTAATTTACCAATTTAATTATATTTTTATTAAATTTATATATAATTATGTTATTTATTAATATATTTTTTTCAAAAGATTTTAGTTCAAGTTATTTTGTGAATAATTTATTTCTCTAATTATGTGCGTTCAAGTTTCATGATGAATATTGTAACTAGGTTGTTTGCATCATTTATCAAATAAATGTATTTGGTGTATTAGTGACAATCGATCTTTCTTTCAAAGATACCAGTTTTCTATTCATTCTCAAACATGTTAAACAAAAACACACACAATTCCAAAAGGAAAAAAACCAAAACCATTTATATATAATTCCAAAAGAAAAGAAAAAAGAAAAACCATTTACTCTATGTAATGCTCATGATTAAACGCTGCACTACATCATATTTTGCCATATGTTGAACCATCTAGTGTCATCATATTAGTCCCTCCCAAAGGCTATGTAGGGGCTATATCAATTGATGGATGGTTGATCACCAATTAATTTAGGATTTGACCATAATTTTTTATACATTCATCAATGTATTAACTTAGGAAAATAATTTGCTTCATTTATATAATCAATGGAAATTTTTAATTTCAATTATGATTAGGGCAATAAGAACTTTCCATATCCAAAGTTTAAGAAGTTTAATAATTTTCTAGTTGCATATTCAAATTTTCATCTTTTTTCTAAGTGCATATCTAATGTTTTTCTAAGATTTTGTCTCCTGTCCATCCGAAGTTCTTATAGTTGTCACTTCTTTTGGCCACGTCCCATCTAATTTGTTTAGAATTTCAAGCCACCTGCCACCTCTTCTGGTCACCTTCCACCTCTTTTAGCTGCTACCAAATCCATAGTAACTAGGCTCTTCCCACCACTAATTTGTTCCATGACCAACACACTAGTTCTTCCCACTGAAGGACCCATGGTACCAACCAGTACCAATAACACTACTAACAACACTAGGAGGTAACTCCAAACTGTTAATTTTCCACTATTCTATGTTGTTACAATCACTTTAACTCAATTCTTTTCTTTAATTAGAAAACTTTAAACGTGCATTAATCTTCTAATGATCAATAAAAATTGTACATAGCACACGAAATCCAATATACAATAGAAGATAATCAAGAACAATAAGAGACACAATGATTTGGTCAAAGGCCAGGGTAAAACCCATAATGGAAAAAACCATTTCAAATTCTTTTTCTTATTAGATTGCCATAAAATTTTTAGCAAGGAGAGGTACAATGTTCTAATCCACCAATCAAGAGTCAAAATCTATCCCAAAGAAAACTAAACAATATCGAAAAGATGATCCATGTAGACAAATTTGATCAAAGCAAAATCTTCAAAGTCTACAGTCAATAGTCAACAAAATTTAGGTTAATATCAATCACACAGACCCAGTGACAGTGATTGTGGCTAAAACTCTCGAGCCATAGGGAATAACCTATCAAGCAACTGGGTGCAACTGATATTTCCATGTACCAACCCTGTGGCTCTAGAACAATATCTTATTTTCACACATGTGAGCTCGAACCCTTAGATTTCTAACTTATACGAACCAATTATAAACCTGTATGATCCAATCAAAAGAAGAGAGAGAAGAAGATGCTTAATGATGATCTCCAAATGAGGTTAACTTGACCTTCATCTTGATCATTGTGTGCTTCACCTTCTAGTCACATGGGGTTAAATGAGGCTACATGAACCTTCATGTTGGTCATTTTGTACTTGACCTTCTAGTCACCTTCCACATCTTCATAACTGAAGTATTTGTCCATTCTATGGACCTAATCGAGTAAGGCATCGATGTTCAAATTTTAATCATATATAGTGACTTCTATTTTTCGTATGGATCCCACCTTCGTACCATCCTTATTTAATGTTTCTCTACCGACCCTTCTCCTGGTGCTTCCTCTATTTCCTCTTTAGATCTTGTATCTTCACTCCCACTAATGTCTCTTTTGTTTGGTTCCCTACCTTGAGTTGCATACATGGCTTCTGTCCTCACTTGGATGCACCTGAGCTCCAACTGAAACTCGTCAATGACTCCCCTTCTTCCTCAACCTTCTTGTCTAGGTGGCATGTTCACTATAACTTCTAGTTTTCTTCCTCAGGTTCCATAGAGCAACATAGATTTGACTTGAATGTAATTAGAACCCTACAATGGCACCTCTTCCTTTTCTTACTTATGGTGCTTAAGTAATCATTGTTTAGTTAGCCCTTAGTTTGATTCTATTCCACAAGACCCAACCTTTTATCATCTCTCCCTTTTTTATCATTTTATTTCCAATGGTTACAATCAATGGTAGTAAATCCATAGTGTAGGTGGATTGCAGGGAGATACATCTCTGACATAAGGGGAAAGAGGGGCAACACAATGGTCTAAACCCATGGATTTTCTCTAATGACCCAGATCAATGATGTATATGGAATATGAGGGTGGCAAGGGGTGACCCCCAACATCAACTAAAGGGGTGGGACTACAATTGGGTTTGTCCTCATGCAAAAAACCCAATCTTCATCCATAAAACTTGAGACCACCTCACGACTTGGGTTATGTTTTTTTTCTCACTAGAAAATGGGGTTAATGTGTGGCCAAATAGCTAGGGTTCTGCCTATATGGAATTCCCTTAGGCTTGTGGCTCGAACCTTCATTCAAGATCTCAAAAAATCTTTGTGACACTGAAAACATATGCAAATATTAGATTAACATAGGCTCTAATAATCATCCTTTTATGGACATTAACGTAACATTGATTCAAATATTAAAATAAACTAGGAAATACACACATATACTATAATTTGTACTATATATAATTACATAAGTAAGGTGAATTTGAATAGGCCTAAGAGCCTCAAACAATAGATCTTTCCTTTCTTTATATCCCCCGTCCTTAAAAAAATATCTCCACTAAGAAAAATGGAGTTGTAATAAATAGCCCTTGAATATTCCTATAGGTGTCCCATTCTAGAAGACTGGGTGCCACCTTGTACTATAAGTCAATTATATTTGTCCTAAATTAGGGAAATTTAAGAAAAACTAACAAATTCCTACAACTTAAAATGCTCTTAAAAAAATCATAAAAGAAAAGGAAATTTTTATGGGATGCTCCTACATCACCTGACCTCCTTTCCTTCTAGCATAAACCTTGAAAATAAATTCATTGTATTAGATAGACACGTTGTGCATTCATCACTAGATATATCTCTCTAGCAATGAACTAAACCATAAATATTTATGAATATGGTGTCCATAGTTGTTCCAGAAGCATATAATTTAGATGTAGAGACTATCTCAACTAACAAATTGGAGAATAGGATCACAAGAGTCACGTTAAATATATCATAGTTGGATACTTTGTTCAGGTCTAATAGATAATATCCATTCACAGTATCCACTATTCCTATGAAGGTATAACTTTTGTAACACAAGAAGCAAACATCTAACAAAATTAAACCACCACTAGTATTTTCATGTTTGTTTCAAAGGGTAGAGTTTTCTTGTTCTGAACAATCATAGCATTGTTTGATTGTTTTGTCTCCTTAGCATTGTAGGAATATCCAGAAGTGTTAAACCTTGTTTGGGACATACCTCGAACAAGTGTATTGTTGGGTGTGTGTTATATTATTTCCACGTGTCATGGGGTCTAGGGCAGCACCTTGAAAAAAAATGTATTTTATGTAGACACACTAATAGTTGGGTGGACTCAAAGATGTGTGGCGGACCTAACCCTGGCTTTCGCACATGGTTTTTGGGCACAATGATTTTTTTCCCATGATATTTGTAGATCTAGTCAAGGGAACTATGATTGTATTCTAATCCAAGGTTAGTGGATTGGGGTTTATGAATGCTTCAACATGTATATATATGCATTGTAACATTGAAAGGAATATAATGAAAAATAAATATCATATTCTGAGTGTTGGGATCCAAGGGAGAATCTATGTGTTTATTTGTTTTATATTCTCACCATTGTATATTTTTATGTTTTAACAATCTGTTTATAAGTAGTTTTTGTACAAGGTTAAAACCTACATATGGTATCATAGTTGTTTCTACTTTAAGGGGATGCCTTTAATGCTGAGGGTTTTTTCTCGGGCTTGTGGTAGACCCTATTATAGTGGAAGATCTATCCAATCGATTCTTACGGTGAAATAAGATGGAAAAAGGTGGAAAGATGGAGATCGAGAAATTCAATGGAGAAATTTTTGAGCTCTTGGAGACGAAGATGGATAATCTGTTGGTGATAGAGATCAGTGGATCATTGTAGATCCAGGTATGACACCAACAAAAATGTTGGCAGAATACTGGGTGAAGTTAGATCATAAGGAAAATAGCACAACATGATTGTGTATCTCAGATTCAGTATTGTTGAATGTATCAGGGGAAGTTACGATGAAGTCTTTGTGGGACAAGTTAGAGGCTTTGTATCAATCCAAGTCTCTCGTGAAAAAATTGTTCCTACGAAAAACATTGTATAACCTGAGGATGAAGGATGGAGACTTGGTGAGAGATCATTTGAATGCCTTCAATATTGTGGTAATTTAGTTGTTATTTTTTTATATTAAAATTTCATATGAAGATAAGTGCACCAGTTTGTTGTGTTCTCTACCAGACTCATGGGATAGTTTGGTTGTTGTTAGGTATCAATATAATTACCTTGTGAAGTTTGATGAAATAGTCTCATCCTTGTTGTTGGAGTAGATGAGACTAAAAAATATGGAGAGCCAAAATTGAGATCCCTTGTCTATAAGAAGAAAGTCCTAGAATAGAGACATAGATAAGTCCTCAAGTGAGAGATCTAAATCTAGAGGGATATCTAAATCTATAGGAAAACATGTAAAGGTATGTTGGAAATGTGGAAAATAAGGGGACTACAAAAAGGATTGTACATCTAAAACTCCTAAGAAAGGAAATGGATTCAATGATTCTCCTTATGTAGAGGTGAAAAATGCCTCATATGAAGGTGGGGATGTGCACTTGGCTTCTTATTCAAGTACACGCATAGATCATGAGGCATGGTTGATTCAATTAGGTGCATCCTTTCACTTCACTCCACATAGGGAGTGGTTTTGCGAGTACGAGAAATATGATGGCGTTGATGTCTTCCTAGGGGATGACAAGGAGGCTAGAATCATAGGACATGGAAAATTCAAGTTGAAGCTTCAAGGTGGAAGGATTAGAAAACTTCCTAGTGCTTTACATATTCTTGCATTGGCTAAAATTTTGATTTCTGTAAGAAAGATGGATGATGAATGTTATAGCACCATTTACCACTCTAGTAGATTTGATGCTCTAAGTCATGGCCTTGGGCAACCCTTTCCCTTCAGACTTGGTCCTTTTACTAAAAAAAACATTTTAAATTCCATGCGTGACTCTGCCCTTCAAAAAGTGCATACATGCGTGGGTCTATCTATACCCAATCCGCATATATAATTTGAAATATGAAAAAAATATAAATCCCTATTTTTTGGGTGGGGTTTATGGGTTACACTGGAAGCCCACCTACAGGAATCCATGGCTTAACAGTATCCCAACTGAAACAACTATTTTGAGGCGGTATACATACACCTCATGGGAAGGCATAAAGGGGCAAGAAAGATAGGATATTGATATTATAGCCAATTGGTCTCTAATCAAGTCTGATTTATCATTGTGCCTCTTGCACTCCCAGTTATAGGAAACCCTTGTTTCCTCATAGAGATGCTCATCTCCTTTATATGACATCTATGTGTATGCATTTGGAAGAGGATTGTTGACAATTATGCTGGAGGGATCTTGAGGATGGTTTCACTTGGAGTCGTGGTTGAATCAGGTGGTATTTCTTCCACATTTCTTTGCAAACATCAATAAAGAAGCTTTGTCTTATTCTTGATAGTTATGATCTTTATGCTGTAACTCATGTTATGATCTAATTATGTATGATATCATGTTTTATATCTATATTCTTATATCTTGAACATGCTTTCAACTACTGCTAGTATATATGTTTTTTTGGAATGTGTTGTAGGTTTTGAAGCATTGGAGGAAGCAAAGGGTTTGAGCCCTACAGGAACACCTTCAAACGTAGGAGCTACGGGTACTTACTCTTCGTCCCAATTTAGTATTTTAAGCCTTAGGACTGCTTCTTTGCTTGCTTCTTGTTGTTGAATGCCCTTCGCTCTGTTGGGGTTTCCAACCCAAACCTTAGGGCTTTTTATCCTATAATAGAATTGGCAAATCCACTGGCCATTACAATTTTGTAATTCCTTGTTTGGGTTGTTTCCCTTTTGATATTGACCTTCTTGTTTGGTTTCTTGATTTTTCTAGTATATTTGCTTTGTTTGCAACATAGGAAAAAAATATTCTCTTATGGATTAGGCTTAAATTTTTATTTTTCTTTGCTAGCCTTTTTATACACATAATTTAGTTCATAAATTCGCACACACATGTGAATTTGTCCAAAGAAACACACATATACGTGGGTTTCGTGGAGTACAGTTGAGTATATACAAAATTTTGTTACTGCCAAGTCGCGTATGTTTGGTTTTGAATGAAATTTTCAAATGCTCAGTCCAAGAAAGGGTTTTTCCTAAATTTTATTGCTTTTGTTTAGTCATTGATGGTCTTGGAGAGCCTTGATTCTTGCATTTTTCAGTTTCCTATCTCTCTTGGTGGAAAGACCTAGTCAACCTAGGTTTTTATTTTTGGGTGAAGTGTTAGTTTTTGTGTTTGGGTTCAAGTCTTCTTGGTGAATTTTTTGGTTGTTCTGAGATTTTGGAATAGGGAATTAGTCTCAATTCACTTATAACCCAACCTTTACGTTGATTTACCTTGATTTCTTGAAAGTTGGCCTATTTCGGTTTTTTCTCGGTTTTTTAGAAAGTGATTCTTCCAATATTGAAAAGTTTCATTGATCTTCTTGAAATATTTCTTGTTTGATGGAGTTTTTATGTTGTTTTTTAGGTCAATTTATTTGGGTTTGTAGCCTCCTATCACTTTAATTCTTGTCATGTAGATGATTTATATGGCTTGTAAAATTTGAGGTTCTTTATGCTTGAATTTGATCTTGAAGTATTTGGTAGTTTTTTTTTTCTCAGGAGCTCTTTATGCCCTTAAAATTAAAAAAGATAAAAACATATTTTATTTCCCTTCTTTTTCTTTTTGGCTTTGTTTTCAATATTCTTATCATTTTTTAGCAAGTGTGAATTATTTTCATTAGGTTAAATTTCCTTGATTTTGGGGAAGTTCTTATCTGAATTTGTTCATCCTTTTGTCAAGTTTTGGCCTCTTGATATCTTTGAGAAACACATTTGCTTGTTTTTAGAGTAATCCTTAGAATATTTCATTAAGAATTTGTAGTTTTCATTAGGATAGTTGCACTGTAAGCATTTTTAGTCTTTTTGTAGATTTTGAGTGTGTGAGTGCATGTTTTTGAAAAAGAAATCATAAATATTTGATTTCTTAGTTTGTTCGTAAACCTTATTTAGAAATCTATTTCATCGAAGAAAAATATTTGTATCTGCATGTAGCCAGGTTTTATATTGGTTTCTTGTTGCATCAAATAACATCATAAGTTGGACTTCCATTTTACCCTTGACTTAAGAACAACCATTAAAATCAAGCGCTAAAACTAAATGAACTAGAATTTTTTGATTTGTCATTATATACTTCAACTAGTCCAGGTCATTTAGGGCCTTGGAATAGTTGTGTGGAGAGTTAAATCTCCAAGGCCACTCTGAATTTAAATATAAAAGTTGATTAAAGAGTGAAATGCAGTGTTGTTAAGTTGTCTGGGAAATATCTTCTTATATAGTAGTTAAACACGAGCGAGTGAAATCAGGGAAGAGAGATACCCCCTTTCCCACTTGTCAGATCACGACCAAAGATTTTTCCGCCAAAATTCCAATACGAATTTGTGACCTTAGTTGCCATTCCTACGGACCACATAGGTGATTGTAGGGGGGAATACCTATGGAATCTAAGGAATACATTGCATCACTCTCATTAGTACATCTGGAGGGTTCCCTTGCGAAGCTTGGGTACTTGCACTGGAAAAGGCTTTTGTCTAGAGGTCAGCATAATTTTTTTTTTTACCTTCACTAGTAGGCCTGGGGCATAATTACCTCAAACTACTTTCGGAAGGTCCTTATATTCAATTTCTTGTATTTTGGTGTTTGTTCTTGATCACCCAAAGTGGAAATACTTGAAGGTAGCTTGATTGGTTTTATCTTTAGGGACATTTCAGTGAGTGCTATTTTCTCCTAGATTTCCATAGCTTTATAATTTTTTGAGTCTTTACAAGATATCTTAATAATTAAAAGTGGTTGATCGACTAGTTCGTCGATCTAGGAGGCTTCATGGGCTTTCACTTGCGAGTGTTGAGCCTTCTTCTAGAAGGCGTAGGAGAAATTTTGTTGGTGATCTAAAAATGGAAGTAATTAAAAATGTGTGCAAGGTATCCATTTCCATTAATTAAATGTGTGCAAAATTCTCCATGTCAGGCTGATTAAACAAGGTGTTTTTGGTAACTGTTTATGAATTTATGTGAGATGGAAAGTTAATTTTAATTTTTTTTTAACATAGTAAATAAGAAATGTACAGAAAGATAACTTCAGCATAACATGACACAAATGTTTGGTGAGAAGTTCACCCCTTCTGGGCTACGTCTGCTGGATCAAGCCTCCCAAAATGAGCTTGTCCTCTTGTATTAAAATGCTCCAAAATGCTAATACAAGTTTTAATGTGCCTCAATAGGAAAATATGAATGCAAATACAGATTCAGAAGACATGAAAATGCTAATAATTCCTTTCCATACTCACTAAATAGTGAAAAATTACCATAAACAGTGACTTATTCAATAAGGTCTTGATGGATTATTGAACTCCTTTGAAGGTTTTCGGGCTGTAGAAGTCCTTAAAAAGATATTAAACCTCTTCCATTAGGTTAATAAGGTAGCAAATAGCTGAAAATGATCTTTGGCTCTCCTTAAACAAAAAGGTACAACCCAATACAGCTCCATTTCCTCAATGGCCCTGATAGCTCAAAAAGATTCCCTGAAGCTAAAATGAATGTAGAACACCTCTAATACCTTTGGAACCAATCCCAATGGCTCTGGAATATTAAAAATAGCCAAAATTGGCTTTTGTTTCATCTCAAATGGTTAAGCACAACCCAAAACAACTCCAACTCCCTCTTGGCCCTGATGGCTTACATTGCTTCCCTGAAGAAAAAGGGGCCGAAGATCAACTCCAATGGCTCTACAACATATTCCAATGGATCTAGAATCCTCTGAATACCTGGAAAAAAAAAAAAAATCGTTCAAAAAGGTTCTCCCAATCATAAGTTATGACTAAAACAATATTTTTCCCAATGTTAATTAAAAATCCCACTAAATGTGGGAAAGCTGGAGTTAGCACCGATAAATTTGGCCAAATAGCTGAAAAAGAAGGATTGGCACTAAAATAGTCGGAGCCGTTAGTTTTCATGTTAAATTATAGGTGGTAGTGGTCACATGGACCAACTACATCACAACCGTCATAACCGTGGAGTTAACGGTTTTCAAACCATAGCATTAATCCTCACGGAACCTCTGTCGAACTTTCATGTGAATGCACTAACTATAAGGCATAACTGCCAGGGTTTAATGTTTATCCGCTAGGTTAGACTTGTGGTTCTGAGCCCTGGTCTTATGGAGAGGGGGTTGGCCCCCTTTCCACCCCAACCATATGATAGTCAAACTTTATATATATGCAATGACATACATATGTTAAGGACTAACTTGCAATCCAATGGTAAGCACTTGTGCTTTTTTCACGGGAGGTCCGCGGTTCGACTCTCCTGGAGTCATAAAAATTTTGCAACAACCATTAAACCACCGGCCTGGGGCCACGTGGCAGCCTTCGGGCTTGCCACGTGGCATCCCATGATTGGATAACAAAACCACAGTCAAACCAATGTGCAATATCGCGCTGCCACTTGTCAAATGATGATTGGCCTAGGTGGAATATTTCGAGGAATATTCCAGGAATATTCTTTTTATAATATTTTTTTAATCAAAGTCAACCCTAGTCAAACTGGTCTTTTGCATGAAATTGTGAATTTTCAAACTTGAATAACTTTCACATACAGTGTCTGATTGGAGTTTCGTTCATGGAATCAAGATCGTATCATCGAGGCCTATCTGGTTGTTCAGGTTGCAAGTGATTTTGAACACTTTTAATTTTGAGCTTTTTCCATAGCTCAGACTTGAGCTCCTGATCAGTTAGTGATTTTCAATAAGTAGCAGTGAATGCATCGAATATTGATCCTCCACTTGAGGTTAAATTTTCATAGGGTGGTCCTAGTGTAATTCATGATTTGAGCAGGAATACTCCAGTCCTTTCTAGGGTTCTCTTTCAGTCATAAGATAAGGTTGAGGTTAAAGATATTCCTGAGTCCCATATGACTCCTTATTCAACTCTTTCTCCTATTTTCTAGATGTTTTATTATACGTTGGGACCCCGACTGACAGGCCTATAAGCTTTTCTTTTTCTCCTTATTTTCTTCTGGCGGCCACTACTGGGAGCATGATTTCGGCTATGAGTACTACTAGTGTGCATACTCCTCTTTCAGTTGAAGGATGAGGTACAATTGTAATATTTACTATCACTCCCAGTATTGCAATATTTGGCTCTACCTCCATTCCATATTCGAGTGGAGGCACCCAATATTTTGCTTTCCACATTGGTTCCTTTTGTTTTCGGACACCTTCTAGTGAAATTCCCTCAATTCCCTTAACCATTTCATCTTTTGTTTCCACAATGATGACTTCTATGGCTAGTGGTTCAGTGTCTTTCTAGGGTTTCCCTTTCGGGAGTGATCATATCCCACATTTTGACCCTTCTTTAGGATCACTTCCTTTCTTCGCTCAAGGTCAAGGTTTTAATCCTTTTCAAGGAGGTCAAGGATGGACTAACCTTTCTTATAGTGGTTTAGGAACTGAGAATCAGTTTTTTTTTTTGTCAACAGGGGAACATGCTTTTATCCTCTGTAGGGACCTCTCGGGGTTATTTTCCATTCACCGATGCATGAAACCCTTACCAAGGGCTCTCCTCTCCTTTTAATACTTCGCTTGGGGGAAATTTTCTTGGTTATGGTAAACCTTCATCACGAGGAGGTCATACTCCAAATTTTTCTATACTACGATGTTTTCCTTATAGTTCAATTTCTTCTACAAACAATCCTTGGAAACCTTGTACCTCTGCAAATCCACGTTATTATTTTCAAAATGATGGGAATCATATTCATGGTGGGTGTAATTATCAAACTCCTCCATGCTTACCAATTATGACAACTCTAAATTTTCTAGATATTTCAAAATTGAAAAAATACTTGATTTGTTATAGTCCATATTGGCCTCTAGTTCCCACCAAAATTCCATCGAATATTCCAAAATTTGAAGGAAAGTCTAGGGAGGATCCAACTGACCATGTAACAAATTTCCATTTGTGGTGTTCATGTAACTCCCTAATTGACGATTCAATCAGGTTGAGATTGTTCCAATGCACCTTAACTGAGAATGATTTCAATCAGTATATAAATCTTAGTGGGAGTACCTTTACTTCATTTAATGAAATGGCTACTATGTTCTTGAACCATTTTCATCTGACCATCTGAATATGATGTTGGAACTGAGCTATTGGCTACTTTCCAATAGGATAAGGCAATTGACATTTCCAACCATATTTAGGAATGGCGAAGAAGGAATAGGATCATTAAGGAATATATTCCTAATGAATTCATTCTTAAATGGTTTACAAAATATTTACAGCTAGAAATCTCAAAGGATGTATCACTCTACGGGGTATTCACCGAGGAATAAGCTAACTTTAGAGCCCAAAAATTAGAACTCATATATTCCCAATCTAGGATTCTCTTTAAGATCTTACCAGATGCTCGTCGATCCAATAAATATTTAGCCAAACCGACGCTAGGTTCCCATGCCGATGGTCTAGTTAGATCAATCAATAACAACACAGCTAACCTGTTGAGTCAGTAGCAGGTTGTTGTATTTACAAACTGCTTCTTCAATTCAGGCATTATCGTCAATGCCTATGCCTTCTCAACCATTAACTGTTAACGTTGTCCAATATTCTAACCCCAAATGAAATCAACAATTCGATGGGAAGAAAAAGTGATGTAATAAGAATAAATCTAAGGATGGGATGGGTAACGTGAAAAAACTTAGTAATGATGTTGGGGAGGGTAAAAAGGACTAAAAAAATAAAGTTAATTTTCCTTGCAAATTCTACACTGGAGACCATTTAACTCTCCCTAAGATTCAGGATGCTCAGTTCTTGTTAGCTCAACAGGGTTCTTCTAGCTCCTAGGCTATTCTAACTAACCCTTGTCCATAAGGGAAACAAATGCTTGCTGGAGTGAATGCTAATACTGGGACTCCCTCAGTGGGAAACCAGGAGGGGGAAAATACATCGAATGTATACATGATGAGTTCTCATGTTGATGTTGTGATAAGGTCACATGATTATGGTGAACTGAAATCCTCTAAGGCTAAGTCTTCTCTTGATGTTTCAGAGCCACTCCATATTGAGAGGCCCACAGTTGAGCCTATACCTCAAATGCCGAAAGGATCTGCAAAACATTCAACGATCAACCCTAATGCCAAGGTTTCCCATAACTAGTCCATTGGTGAAGATTCCATTGAAATTCCGTGTGTGATATATGCGTTGGAGGTACTCTAGTCATGCCCAGCACAAAGGAGTGCACTTCTCACTACGATCAGGGAAATTGATCCAATAAACTATCTTATTATTACATTTGACATGTCAATTATTAAGAAGATACTCCCTCATCACATGGCTTTCCAGATAAAATATACATATCAAAAGATCAATAATTTTCGAAGTATAGTTGATGAGGGAGATTCCACATGTTTCATATCCATTACATGCTAGAAAGTTATCGGGTCCCCTCAAGTTGTCCCTTCACCTACTCTCTTGACTGCATTTGATGGTCATTCTCATAGGCTGTATGGAATTGTTCCAGCCTTTCCCATCTGTGTTGGGGGCAAAGTGGTCAATATCGATGTGGAAATAGTCGATGCTAATTTGGACTGTAACATTTTATTGAGAGGAAATTGGATTTATGAAATGTATGCCATTGTATCATTGTTATTTCCCATCCTATGCTTTCCCCATGAAAGGAGAATTGTTATTGTTGATGATATGGCTTATTCTCTAAAATAATCCAATGCATCATCTAATTATATTGTTCCCTTGGTGAAGAATGCCAAGCAACCTATTGAGAATTTAGGAGTCAAAATGTATTCCTCGTTGATGAGTACTTTTGATATTCCTTCTCCTACCACTAGAATAAATTCCATTGCATCATCCAAGACCCCTTCTGGAATAGAGTTCTTCAGAACTCATTATTTTTCAGATCCTTGGCCCTTACCCTCTACTACGACCACATTAGAAGAAGGGAGAGTGTGTGGAATGAAATACCCCATGTCTGCAATTGAAATTTATTATCAATTTATAGTTAACACTGCATATTTCGATCCTACTCCCATTTCAACGAAGGTTTTGGATGGAGATTTGGCTCCAGATTGGACTCTTTACTTGAATTCTTCTATGGACTGCCTTGATACTATTTAACCACTCGAGGAGGCAATCCTAGAAGAAATGACAAACGTATAAATATCGCAAGATGACTTGCATCATCGGTCATATTTTAGCCCAGACTTACATCAAGTTGAATCAAGTTTGTCTATCCCTACATCAACTGGTAATTTTCACACGATTTTAAGCCCTTTGGCTCCAACACAAATTTCTACCAAAGGTAACATGTTTATCATTTCGAAAACAATTCCATTGAACATCTCTAGGGATCCCAATATAATTGAGAATGTTTTCATCAAAGTCGAGTGTTTCCTTGAAGAAATTCAAATTTATATCAATATTTTCAAATAATTCCATATTGTGTTCACTTGGTATTATGAGGAAATTCCTACAATTGATCCATCAATTGTCCATCATGAGATCAAGACTTACGAGAATTCTAAGCCTATACAGTAGAAGCTTTGACCAATAAACCCTATCAAAGCGACAACTATCAAAGTTGAGGTTGAGAAGTTGCTTAAGGTGGGTTTCATATACCCCTTTCCTTTGACTGAGTGGGTTTCAAATCCAGTCCTAGTTGATAAGAAACAAGGAACGATCTGCATGTGCATAGAATTTAGGGATTTAAATAAGGCTTGTCCTAAAGGTAATTTCCCCGCAGCCTTTACTGATCAGATTATCAATGAATGTGTGGGAAATGAAATTTTATCCTTCATGGATGATTTCTCGAGTTATAATCGAATTATTATCCATCCTAAAGATCAACATAAGATAGATTTTATCTTCCCCTGGGTTATTTTGGAGAGGGGTCCCTTGGGGTGAATTTTGATCAAGTTTTGCATATATTTTTGGTTATGTGAGCTATGCGAAAGAGTTAAAGGGGCTTTGGGGTGGGTCAAAGTCTCTATTTTATGTAAATGGGTTTTAAGGGAAAACTGTGGGCCTCAAACCATGGTTTTATACCATAGTATCAATGCGCTAGATGGATATAGATATAGATAGATCAAATCTAGTAAGGTAGTTTCGTTAAGTTAAGTGATTCATGCTTATGTTGATTTTGTAAGGGTTTCAGTATAAGTCTGGGTTTGGGTAAAAAGGCTCCTGCTGGCTGTGTGCACAGAGACCTAGTCCTAGTTGTGTGCAGACTCCATTGGTTGTGTGTGTGGAAGGGTAATTGTAAGGGAAGTCTAAATGTATTTAAATGTTGAATCTATTAATGCAAAGACTGTTTTTGTGGAACCAACTGTGTTATCTATCTGATATACTAGTTATCTGGTTACTACGAATCTAATTTTATCTATTTCTTTAAGATCGCTTTACTTTTATTTATGATGAAATTCATCTGGGCGAATATATCCTACATTTTATGCATGAATATCAGTTGATGGTTAAGTTTATGATATATGAATAGATCAGTTTAAGTTATTATGCATGGGTGTACATTCTTTGTGTGTGAATAATCTGCGAAGATCTGATCCTATCACCTTTTTACATCTATGACGAAGTTGATATGATAATTGTTGATCTATTTATGTGCACATATGCTTAAGTTTTTTTATAAGTCTGTTTAGGGCCACCACATCAAATTCTTACTCAAGGTGTGGAAACCTAGTTCCATCACCCCCTATACTGCTTTGGGTGAGACTTTGATTTGTGCAAGCATGTCATCACCCAAAGGGCCAGTAGTTGGAGCGTTTGTTGGTTGCAAAATAAATCCGAACCTGTGTCAGGACCCCTCAAGCCAAAAAATCGTTATGTTGCTAGGACTAGGATCATTTTGAGGGAGAATTCATGTATTGGCATCCTACACAGAATGAATTGCAATACTGGTTGGATTAAAAGATCCGTGAATTCACGATCCAAGAGAATCAAAGTTCTAAATTATCTACTAAATATTGGGTTCATAAGTACATTTATACAAAATTTTATGAAATATTCTTTGCATCCTTTGTAACTGAGCTGCATGGGTGGCTGTCATGATTAACAAAACTTAATACCTGCATGAAGGATGACGTAGTCACTTAGTGGACTCTAGAATTGGTACAATAGTTAGAAAAGAAAAGCAACACGATCACTCGCGTGATATATCATTGGATTGATCGTATCTTGGGAGAATTTGTGACTAATTTTTCCATTGATCAGCTTGTGTCTTATTTTGAAGCAGAAAAAATATTTTTCAAGGGTCCTAGAGGTAATTTCCTACACTCTTTGAAATTTTGGATTAAGATGCTATTGTGTGAACATGGTTCTTTGTGTGAGCGTATTGCGTGAATATCCTGAAGAGGCCTGACTACATGGAGTGGAAGAATTTACCATGCAGATCTAGAAGAAGGATTTATTTACAATCCTCTCAAGGGTAGATCTAATAGTGATGCCAAGCTAGAAACTAGTAGCTCTAGCGAATGTACGCACTATGAAGAAGAGTAAGTCTTGCAAGAAGAAGTCTCACAAGATCAAAACAATCAAGGAGCATTGACCATAGTTCAGATCCAATCCACCCCACTTCCACACTCATTTCCTAAGTAATCCACTCCATCTCCACCTCCACCTCCCCCAGGCACAGATATGGTCACGTCTATGAAGCTACCTACTTTCAAACGTATTGGAAATGAATATACTGAGCAATTTTGGTTTGTCACTGATGCTTTATGGAGAGCACAATAGGTTAATAGCGATAATGTTAAGAAAGCGTAGTTAGCTACTACTTTTCAATATCACGATTTGGACTGGTATATAAGATATGTATCGGAAAACCCTAATGTGACTATGAATGATCTGAAGGATGCCTTAAAAGAAAAATTCAAAAAGCCTAAGTCATGCGCAATGTGTTATGGAGTTGAAAGAGATTCACCATGAAGTGAATGAATCTCTCTGGGATGTAGATCAGAGGTTGAAGCGAACTATCAGATATGGTGGATTCACTATTGATGATACCCAACACGAGGAATGGTTTATTGTTATGCCACTCCCGCATTTGTGCCAGCCATTGAGTCAATAGAATATTTCCACACAAACCGAAGCTGTATAAATCACGATGAAACTAGATGCTGCATCAGTGCCTGATATGATTGGAACTCATTAGATTCAAAGTGAATTAGAAGCAATGAATTTGGAGATTCAAAATTTGCACAAAGATAAGGGAAAGGAGATATGTGCAGAGGTATGGTGCATAAAATGTAAATTTGTCGTGATGATCGTTTCCCTGATACATTCATTTCTTTACTATTGGAGGTGCACCTGAGGAGTACACTTTGCAGCAAAAGAAAGAACTGGTGGCATGTGAAAGTGACTTTACTATCATTGTTGGTCAGCTCTATATATATTGCAAAGGTATGTCCTGGAATTTGAGATAGGAGAAATATTAGCTCAGGGCCTCACGGGAGGAAATTCAAACCGTTATAGAAAAATTTGAGCACCAGATAATAGATCTGCATATGAAGCTGAAGCTGGAGACCCCTCCAAAAGTCAGAGCTCAGTAGGTTGCAGAGGTAAAAACAACAACAGATGGAATTGCAGCCAACGTTATAGAGTGCAACTAACTATTGGATGAGGCCATGGGTGTCTGGACTTTGGTTCAGAATGACCAATGGTGCAACATCTGAAAATAAATTGTGTGTCAAGGAGCAATAGTTTTCAGATATTTGGATGGAAGTTCCCACCCTCATGATTGCACAAAACCTCACCCACCTACAGGAGGGCCAGGTGATTCAAATGGAGATCAAGGACCTGTGTCACTGAGAGCACTTGCTGGAAGCGTAGATGCAACTGTGGGCCGAGTAGTCTCTGCAGCTATCTTAGACATTAGATGGCTCATTGAAGACACTTTAGTAGACCCAAATAAGCATTTAACTTGTGGCTGAAGGACTGACAACGGAGAAGTTGGTGCATGATGCACAAGGAGCTATTGCACAGAGCATTGAGGTGGTTTTGCCACTGAAGACCTCTGTTGCCATGCTCAAATTAAAAATGAAGGAGCCCAACCCACAGTGACTTGGAACAATTCATGAGTTTGTGTTGGGATCTTGTTGGAGCAAGGTCCCCTGGGGTGAATTTCGATCAATTTTTGTACATATTTTTGGTTCTGCGTGCTGCACAGAAGAGTCAAAGGGGATTTGGGGCAGGTCAAAGTCCCTATTTTATAAATGGGTTTTAAGGGAAAAATGTGGGCATCAAACCATGGTTTGATACCATAATATATACACGCTAGATGGATATAAATATAGATAGATCAATTCTAGTAAGGTATTTCAGTTAAGTTAATTTATTCATGCTTATGTTGATTTTGTAAGGGTTTCTGTCTAAGTCTAGGTTTGGGTAGAAAGGTTCCTGCTGACTATCTACGCGAAGACCTAGGGCCTGGATGTGTGCAAAATCCGCTGGCTATGTGTGTGGAAGGGTAATTATAAGATAATTTCAAATGTATTGAACTATTGCATCTATTAATGCAAATACTGTTTTGGCGGAAGCAATTGTGTTATGTGTTTTATAACTTAGTTATTTGGTTACTGCGAATCTAATTCTATCTATTTCTTTAAGATCGCTTTACTTATGTTTATGATCAAATGCATTTGTGCAAATAGATCCCACATTTTATTCATGAATATCATTTTATGGTTAAGTATGTGATACATAAATAGATCAGTTTAAGTCATTACGCACAAATGTATATTCTATGTGTGATAATAATATGTGAAGATTTGATCTTGTTATCTGTTTACATATGTGATGAAGTTGATCTAATAATTGTTGATCTGTTTATGCACACATCTGCTTAATTTCAATTATAAGTCTGTTCAGGGCCACCACATCAAATTCTTCCTCAAGGTGCAGAAAAAGGGCCAGTAGTTGGAGGGTCTATTGGTTGCGCACTAAATGTGAACCTAGGTCAGGACCCCCCAAGCCAACAGGTTACCTTTGCATAAAAAAAGATGCCTTTTAGCCCTAAAAATGTTGGAGCGAATTTTCAGCAGGCCATGTCCTATGATTTCAACAATATTAAATATATCATCAAAGCTTATTTGGATTACCTAGATGCTCATTCTTGAAAGAGAATGGATCATCCTCATCATCTTAATTTGATTTTTGAGCAATGTAATTATTATAAAATCCGATTTGATCTGAATAAGTGAATTTTCTCCGTCACATCCAGTCGGTTATTGGGATTCATAGTATTTACTAAAGGGATTCATGTAGATCCTTTAAATTAAAGGTTGAGGCAATAATTCAATTGCCTCCCCCATCGAAGATTCGTCAACTTCAGTGTCTCCAAGGAAAATATAATTTCTTGAGGAGATTTATCATTATTTATGCTGAGATTATGAAGGGATTTATGAGATTGCTGAAAAAGTGAGTTCCATTTCTATGGGATGATTTCACTCAATGCTCATTTGATTCTTTGAAAAAATCATTGACATCTGCTCCTTTAATGAGTCCACCCTATTATAGAAGAGATTTCCTCCTATATCTCGCTGCAGTAGAATCAACCATTGGTATCGTTCTAGTTCAGGAAGATGATGCTCTCTGTGAGCACGTGATTTACTATCTAAGTTGAGGCTTGGTAGGTCTTGAATTATGATACTCCCATGCAGAGAAATTAGCTTTGGTAATTGTTCATGCTGTCCAATGACTTCGACACTATATTCTGCTTAGAATTTTTTTGTCTTAGCGACTATCAACCGATTTCAGTTTTTTCTCAATAGACGAGTGTTTGGGGGAAAATATAATAGATGGATTTTCATTTTACAAGAATTCGATCTCGAGTTCTTGTAGGACAAATTTAAGAAATCTTTAGTATTCATGGAATTAATCTCTGATTTGCCTTGTGAAGAAATATCGTTTATGAGGAATAATTCCCTGGTGAACATCTTTTCCATATTTCTTCACAATATCATTGGTAGGGATATATTATTATATATCTTTAGACTTCAAAATTCCCCCTCAATTTTCCAAAGCATGAGTGGATAAAATTACGTCACTTAGCTCAACTTTATGTTATTATTGGTTACACTTTATATCGTCGTGGGGTTGATTTAATCCTTAGGAACTGCTTAACCTTAGAACAAGCCAAGTTAGTGTTGAATGATAGCCACATTGGAGCTTGTGGTGGTCATCTATCTAGGCTTGTTACAGCCCAAAAAATCTTGCGTGCAGGCTATTTTTGGCCTTCTATTTTCAAATATTTTTTTGAAGCGATCAAGAAATGCCATCCTTGTCAAGTTTATATTCAGAAAATGCGCACTCATCCAAATTTTCTCTTTCCTGTTATTACCATCCGTCCGTTCACAAAGTGGGGCATCAATTTTACATCTTGTAAACTGCCTTCGGCAAAGGGTCATAAGTATATTATTGTAGTAGTGGAATACTTTACTAAGTGGGCTGAAGCTATGCCCACTTTTGCAAATGACGGTGAAACAACAACCCTATTTCTTTTCAACCAAGTCATTTTTTGATTTGGTATTCCAAAGGATATTTTCACTCACCATGGCAGTCATTTCTAGAACAAGATGATGGTTGAATTGGCTCTCAAGTTAGTTTTCTGATAGGAGCCTTTGTCTCCTTACTATCCATAGGCCAATGGTCAAGTGGAAGCCGTGAAAAAATCCTTTAATGTTACCTTGCTAAATAAAATTAAATAGGATAGATTCAATTGGCACATCATGTTATATCCTGTGCTTTGGGCATACCAGATGTTAGTTAAGACCGAAACGGATTTCACTCCTTTTAAACTAGTTTGTGGATTCGAATTGATCTTCCCTGTGGAATGTGAAATTCATTCTCTTAAACTAGCTATGGAACTTCTTCTAGACACTTCTAGTCTTGAAGAATGCCTCATTCATTTGGAACGTCTTAATGAGCAGCGCCAAGACACAACCACAATTAACGAAGATCATAAAAATAGAGTGAATATACAATATGTTAAGGTTGTGCATCCTAGGGTTTTCTATGAAGGTAACCTTGTCTTGGTCTATGACCAAGAAAAATATGCCTTGGGGGAAGGCAAGTTCAAACCCATGTGGTACGGTTCTTTTATCATTAAAAAATTCTTTAAAAAGGGAGCTTACAAATAGGTTTATTTTGATGGAAAAGAGCTAGCGGAGCCCAGAAATGGGCTCTATCTTAAAAAGTATTATGCCTAGGCGTTTTCCTAGAATTTTCTTGTTTTTGTAGATAATGTATATATTTTTGCATATGTGTCTATAGGTTTCATAGTGATATCAATATTTTTGACCTCTTGTGGAAGGTATCGATGGATGATTTGGTATATCTATGGTTCGTCGATGGTGGTAGTCGACATACCCAGAATTTGGCTTCTGTGGCTTAGGTGATCTATTGTCCATCGGGTCAGTTGTTGGTTTTGAGGGGCATATGTATCAAATCTACTTCAAACATGTTTCCAAATATACTATTTTTGTTAACCTACTATCTGAAGCAATATATCTTAGTGTTGATTCATTAGTAGTATACTTGGATTCACAACTAGTGGTGTCTCAGTTAAATAAGATCTATCGTGTGATAGATCCTTATTTATATCTCTAATTTCTAAGGGTAAGTTTATTACAAAGTTTATTTAATTTTATCAAATTTATTCATATTTCACGATTAGGAAATTCATTTGCTGATTCCACAGCTAATCAAGAATTAAATTGGCATATTAATCATTAATCACATTAAAATAAAAAATAATCAAAAATCATCTGTATATATGGTTGTCACATCAAGAAAGCGTCTATATATATATAGAAGTTATATGTTCAAAATATTATACAAAATCGAGACAAAAAATTTCCTACAAAATTAGTGTTTAAGCCCAATCATGTCCATCAAAAAAATATCAGGTCATCTCTAAGATATATCTATGGATTGTACCCTGGATGTGAATCTCGGAAGACGATGATGGAATTTTCCACCCGTCGAAAAAGCCGTACCCAATCTCATGGTACTCCCACCATGCGTCTATGTATTGCCTCTGGTAGATCTTCTACTGCAGCCATAGGTACTTGGCGAGTCAAAATCTCCTAGTTTCTTTGTACGACATGAAGAACTCTCTCAGTCTCAGCAGTGACGCTCTATGCGTCTCTTCCATGAAGCCTATGTGTAGGTACACTCTCAGGTTTTACTGGTCCCAGCACTACAAGAAAAAATGACATTGGTGAGGGGAGAAAATGGTCACCATAAGCTCATTGGTGAGGGTCAAAAGAGCCTTCGTCACCAAAAATTGAACATCACCAAAGGTGGCATCACCGAAAGTATAGGTGTTGCGGTGACATTCAAGGTCCGTCACCAATAATGATTTATAGTGACGGATAGTGACTGTCACCATTTCATATGAGAAATGGTGACGAACAATAGCCTCCGTCACCAAAAAATTGAGTGTCACCAAAGGTGGCATCACCAGAAGTATGTGTTGTGGTGACATTCAAGGTCTGTCATGAATATAGATTATAATGACGAATAGTGAACGTCACCAATTCATATGAACAACAACTTTTTTTTGTGATGGACCTTTCATGGGCGTTACTATTGGTGCATATATATGGTGACGTTCATTGACCATCACCATAAACACATTGGTGACATCAAGGTCTGTCACGAATAATGACTATAATGAAAAAAAATGACCCTCACCATTTCATATCAACAACAAATATCTATGGTGACGAACCTTCAATGGTCATCACTATTGATGTGTATATATGGTGGCGTTCGTTGACCGTCACCATTTCATATTTTAGTGAGGGTAGAAAAATTTCACCATAAGCTCATTGGTGATGGTCAAAAGAGCATCCATCACCAGAAATTGATTTTCATCATTCCCTATGAATATCAGGGCAGAATGGAATCGAACCACCAACCTCCTTCTTGTAAAATAGGTGTTCTTCCATTGAGCTAGCACCCTTTAAATAATTAGAATTTAAACTATAAATTTCCCCTAAAGGTGCAAAGATACACCAAAGGAATAGAAAATCTAGGAAGATCAAAAGTTGCTATAAATAATATGTTCAATATACATAATAAAAAGACAATAAGAATAAATTTTGATATAATCTAACAAAGCATGTACTACGTAGGAGAATAACTGGAAAGCACAACTAGAAATTTGAATCACAACATAACAATATAAAAGAACATGCAACAAGAAAGGAACAACTCCACAGTTTGAGAAATATGAACAATCCATGGGCATGTTCTTATATATTGATATAGATAATGAAATAGAAATCTAGATTTATGAAATTCAAGTATCACATGACAATGTCTTGAACAAATATCAATATGTAAAATAGTATATTTTGCATTTGGATTTACCTTGTAGAACCTTAGGAAAAATTTTCCATAGAAACAACCAATAAACATAACATGGACTTCAAGAGAAATTGTGCTGGGGATAAAATATGAAGGTAAAGAACTAGAGAAGTATTCAAAGAAAATGATGAAAATCATATCTAGAAAGAACTAAGAATCCTCTGAAGTAAACCACACATTTATCATCATGACTAATACAATTGCAAAAAAAGATCAGAATAAATTATGAACTATTCCACCAAAAAACAGTGAATTTTTCCACTAAAATATAGTTTCAAATTAATCACTAGCATGATGCTAACTTCTCTGCAAAAATAGGGAAGTTTCAAGACAATTTATAATATCTTGCATGGCAATCGTGTTGATAAAACCTTCCAAGGAATAAGACCACAGCGGTCAACAACAGTGACATCATACTTAATACTATCAAAGAGTGGTCAATAGCAAAAGTGAACTAACAAACCTTCATAACTTGCATTGACTCCTTATCCTTCATCCAACCCTAAAATTTTAGACCAAGGTTGACATTTTGAAGGATAATTAAGAAAAGTCACAGGATCTTGTAAAATAAGATTTTTATCACTACCATTAACTATAATGCAACAATTTTTCACAAACAAAGCATCCTTGTCTACAATGAAGTAATCAGTGATGATTAAGACTAATTGTGGGCTTAAAATTGTTTTTCCATTTTTCTTTGAATTGTTAGAATTACCGTACTTAGTAGCAGAGGCATTTCCACCATGGATTGGGAAGTCCACAACAACAAATTATGTAACTGGGATTTTTGACTATAATCATTTTAACCTTCTCCTTCCTTTTGCTCAACCACTGAAATATGTGTTGAGAACTCTTTTCTTAAGACATCCCTCAGTAGAATGGGTAGACCATTAGTGATAATAACAATATTCTCGTAACATTTCCACTATCATTACAATTTCTTTTGGGATAAAATTTAGACTTATGGGAATCTTTGTCATGCCTTGTAAACAAATGAAGATGACAAGGGGAAGGAGTAGAAGAAGAGGGATTAGAAAACATCCACTAAGAGGAGCTTGAATTGTTGTCAATGATGCTCCATCTTTAGGGATCACTTCTATAACTTGCTTTCAATATTCAAGGCAAGAGAAAAAGCCTTTCTCCAATGAACTGAGTGCATGCAAATTCCATCTTGTGTTGAATATGAAATAAGAGACACTTGATAAAATTGAAACATTAATCCCTGACGATGAATTTTTCAATATACTAATGAACAATCAATACCAACAATTGTCAAAGAGGTAGCCACCGCTAAGTAGATCCTTCCTAAGAGGTTAGAAACATTGTCTAATAACTAGTTTGTAGAAGTCATCGAGATCACCTAATAGGAACCACATTGCACACAACATGTTGAGTTACGGGAGAAATAATATTAAATTATAATGCACCTTTTTGCAAGAGTAACAACATTTTGGAGAAAAAAAATTCCTATGATAAGTGATACACCTGCAAGAGGTATAGAAATGATGCCAGCAGATCAGGAGGTTGGTCCAGACCCCAAGAGATATCTACGGAACAACCCCAAACACGAGTATCTCTGAGGTTATGGTAAAAACATTAAGAAGGAATGTGAAGGAAAAAGTCTTGCAATCAGACTAAACTCACAGGATAACTATGAACCAAGAGTGACAAAGTTTTGGATAGCTCCTTAGTCTAAAGAGGCTAGAAGCTCATGCAACACTAGAAGGTTATTTTATTGGGCAAATAGAATGCTATGTGCATCTTGTAGATGAAAACTGCTCTTGCACATGATGGGAAAAAGGGCTTGCAAAAATATGCCCTGTGTGCAGCGTCAACGCACAGAACATTCTCTTTTGCCCAATGCACTAACCTTCTAGTTGTGTCCAAATATCACTTGGGTCATAGTGGCAAGGCTTTCAGTAGCAGGCACTTACGAAATTTTCCACAATTTGTGCTATTGTACCAAAACTAGATCTTGGACGTTTGCTAAGATGTGAGGTGTTTCCACTGCAAGACATCAAGCAGCGTGTTTAGCATTCAGAGTTGACAAACTTGAGAAAAACCTTGACACGGGAGAAACAGTAAGAAAGAAGTGAACAAATAATAATAATAATAACTCTAGATGATTATATATAGGAAACCCTGCTATCACTGCATTGGAGGTGCAAGCCTTCACTTGTTTATTTTTCATTATAATTTGCACAAAATCCCTCCAATCCTAGCCTGTCACATTTTTGCATTTAGAAATAGTTAAAGAATTTTTCATTTGGTTATGTATGAATCCCATTGGACAGCTGGTATTATATATTCCATACATAGCAATTAGGAAGCCAAAACAAGTAAATGCAATGTTTCAACTGTAACTTCTTATCAGGAAATGTTAGTTACAGTAACAGCAATGGCATTCCAATTCCATAAGGCATATGTATCTCCTATGGAAAGGCTGATTGTAATCCCCGTGTGAGCCAAAATCTCAATAAATAGCAACATAAAGAACTAATATGCAATGGAATTGTTGTAGAAACTATTTTATAAATGGGAAAGGTAGTGAATTATGGAATAGTATATCATGCGTACTACCTATTTAGTTGCTTACCCTGAAATATCTATTCTCATTTTTAGTTTCTTTATTATTTGGGTAAATTTCTCATTGTATCTATAATTACAGTGAGATAGTTGCTTGATAGTTGGTAATATTACAGTAGCAACGTCATCAATATAGGAAATCTAGTTTTTGACTAAAAATGTGAGCATGGCATAAGGAAAATCATTGCCACAAGGTAAAACTATGATTGAAAACTTCTTATTGGAATGTATATTATTTGGAGTTAAATACAAACTATGATTATGTGTGGTAATGCTATGGATGTTGGAGAATATAAATTCAAGAGATTATTTTCACTGCAACACGTCTACAATGTAGTTGTAGATCCCTTTTCACCTTGGTTTCTATTTTCTGCAATGGCTTGTAGTGGTAGCATGATGCGTGCATTATATATTTGTTTCATGTTCTATTGAACCTGGTGTTTTCAAGAGGGTCATAATATTTTAGGAAATAAATTATTTTTTCATAAGAGGAATTCCTAGAAAAATTTGGTCAAGAGGCCAATTTGCAAGACAAAATTATAATATATATTGTGACTTCTCCAAATCTTGAAACTTATTCACTGGTTGATACTTCACTAGTTAGTCAATAATGCAACAGCCTTCAGAAACCAAAACACAATTGTGACTTGCAGGTCATGTTTGCAGTTGTTGATCCTTTCTCACCTTGGTTTCTATTTTATGCAATGGCTTGTAGTGGTAGCATGATGCATGCATTAGATATTTGCTTCCAATGTTCTAGTGAACCTGGTATTTTCAAGAGGGTCATAACCTGTTAGGAAAGAACTTATTTTTTCATAAGAGGCATTCCTAGAAAAAATTGGTCAAGAGGCCAATCTGCAAGAGAAAATTATAATATATATTGTGAATTCTCGAAAGCTTGAAACTTATTCACTGGTTGATACTTCTCTAGTCAGTCAATAATGTAGCAGCCTTCAGAAACCAAAACACAGTGGTGACTTGCAGGTCATGTTTACAGTTGTAGATCCTTTTTCACCTTGGTTTCTATTTTCTGCAGTGGCTTGTAGTGGTAGCATGATGCATGAATTGGATATTTGCTTCCAATTTTATAGTGAACTTGGTATTTTCAAGAGGGTCATAACCTGTTAGGAAAGAAATTATTTTTTCATAAGAGGCATTCCTAGAAAAACTTGGTCAAGAGGCCAATCTGCAAGACAAAATTATAATATATATTGTGACTTCTCCAAAGCTTGAAACTTATTCACTGGTTGATACTTCACTAGTCAGTCAATAATGCAGCAGCCTTTAGAAACCAAAACACAGTGGTGACTTGCAGGTCATGTTTGCATTATGCTAGTACAAGCTTAGTCTATTCAAAGGCCTACCATATGAAACAAAAGAGATTTGCAGAGACGCTTGCCATGTGCACTGTTGGAATTGTAGGAAAAAAGAAATAGTTAGTTTATATATCTTCAGTGATTTTGAATTAGGAAATAAGCCCTTAAAATGTACATCCATCATAAGTCTAGGTCGATTTCAATCTAGTCAAGTGTGTTGCTGCTTGCACACACTTGTTATTTATTTTGCCCATCTTAGGCCTTAGAAAACTAAAATAATAAATGTATAAAAGTTCCCAAAATAAGTGTCTAAGTGATATGGAAGACATGTGAGAAAAGTCAAGATGGCCTATCCATGTTCACCCATTATTGGGCTTCTGTAGGATTAATAGTTGAGGAAAGTTTTTCAGCACTGTGGGACTAAGAAAGTATGCCAACTTGTAAGATTAAATAACATTGCAACACCATATTTTTTAACTAATGCTAACCAGTTTAGCATATTAGTAGGGAACAACTTAGCAACTTCTTAGTATCATGTTTCATGAAGAATTGAATGGAACCTAAGTTTTTGAGGCAACTGATATATTGCCCAAATCATGTCCTTTAGGAGACAAAATTTGCAAATTGAGTGTGTGAAAGAGCGAATGGGTATCATGTTCACATGGATTGATACATTAGTCCAATTTAAATTTTCTTATCTTTTCCTAAAGGCTAATATCAGTAAATGCGAACATGAGAGTGGGTGCCCTCACATTTGAAGAGAAAAATCTAGAGGGATTGTGTTAAAGACCATTTAAGTTAATAATTCTACCCTCATGCTTAATGGAAATAAACATTTCATATGATTCATGTCATATGTGCCTAAGGTTTGAAAACACTAAATTTTAAACTGCCAACATGTCCTTTATGAGAGTGGGTGCCCTCACATTTGAAGAGACAAATCTACAGGGATTGTGTTAAATACCATTTAATTTAATCATTCTACCCTCATGCTTAATGGAAATAAAAATTTCATATGATTCATGTCATATATTCCCAAGGTTTGACACTAAATTTTAAACTCTTAGGATCTCATCATTCCCTCTAGTTGAAGGAAGAAGAAATTTGAAAAGAAACATTGATCTCCTATAGTGTCTTGTACCTTTCTTATTTCACCTTTGCACTTGAGAATTTGATGGCTTAGGATTTGAACCTCAAATTAAGTGGTAGGTTTAACATATAATTTAGGTTGTTTGACCTTTTGGTAAACTATGCAACGATGAGTGCTTTCTATGTCCAAGATTATAATGATCCATTTTAGATGAATCTCTTAACTTTCACTGTCTTCATATTTTTTAATATTGATCATATTAGAAATTGTAAGTTAAAGGTAATTGTTATTGCAAAACCTAGCACCCCTATGGAATCATAGGTATGGGCGCCTCAACTTGACCTATCTTTCTCAGCTGGCATGAGAGAAACTAGTAGATGGACTTCCGAACATTCTGTAGAAGATCCACAGAGTTTTCAAAGCTTGTCATACAGGGAAGCTACATTGAATACCATTTTATGAAGGACAAGCTTGGAGAGCGTAGAGGGTCCTTCAGTTGGTACTTTCAGACATATGTGGACCAATGAAAATGACATCAACTGCTGGTGCTAGGTGCTTCCTTCCATTTGTTGATTATTTCAATAGAAAAATGTGGGTATATTTTCTATAATTAAAATATGATGTGTTTAATGAATTTCAAATTTTCAAAGAATTAATAGAGAAAAAATTAGGTTGTCATATTGCCTCTCTTAGATATGATACTGGTGGGGAATTCTTCTTAAAATATTTCAATAAATTTTGTGCTAAACATGGGATCCAAAGACAATATACTACACCTTACACTCCACAAAAAAATGTATTGGTTGAGAGGCAAAACTGTACTATCACACATATGGCTAGGTGTAAGCTGCAGAGGAAGTCTATTCCAAATAGGTTTTGAGCTGAGGTAATGTTCACAATAGTATACCTATTGAATAGATGTCCCACGATGGTGATGAAGTAGAAGGTCACAAAGAACCATGGTCTGGAATAAAGTCCTAGTAAGTCATCTTAAAGTTTTTGGTTCTATTGCCTACACTTGGATTCTAGCTAAGAAGATAACCAAATTAGATCCAAAGAGCAAAGCTAATGATTATAGGGTACAACAACACTATAAGGTTTATAGGTTGATTGATATTGACACTGATAGGGTAAGCTTCAATACTGAAGTTGTTTTTGATGAGGAGAACCTAATATTCTAGATAAGATTCTGAAGTTGGATCTTATACAGAATGTTCTAGAACCAACTTCAACTACAGATTTTGAATATTGTAAAGGTTCCAAGGTTCCCTTGGAAATATCCCTTTCAGTGATCTCATCTACAGATGATGAAACTCCTGATATCCTTAACGAGGGAGTGTCCACAACATTAACCATGTTTCCTAATGACTTCTTTGGAAATAGTATTTTTTCACATTTTGTGGGATTGCTAAATGAACCACAAGGATGGGTTGCAAAATCAGGCTCTGGCAGTGAATAATGCAGAACTTTTTCTATAGCTAGGTCAAAATTAGCCCCTTCATCAACATATTTAATGTTATTTTGTAGGGCTATCATTAAAGGTTTTTGAGGTAGATGATGAAGTCTGACTCAAAAGTAACTCCTCCACCTGCTTGTGAGAACCACTAATTTTAGAATCCTATGCAACCACCTCTCCTTTTGAATCCCTTTCCATATTTGAAGAGCTTCCTACCAATGACACATGTTTTTTCATCTGGTGATTTTTAGGCTTGTGCTCCAAATTTTGTCATCTTATTTGAAAAATCATTTGTTGAAAGACCTGCTTGTTTTTTAGATATGTTTTTCTGATTTTTACTAGTATGATGATCTAATCCAAACTCAAGTGCAAAAACTACAGAACAATTTGAAACCGTACCATCAGAGAGATCACATGTCGTCACAGTAGGCATGTTCATTGGTGAGAATTTAACTCCATCTGTTTTATCTATAGTCAATACTTTAGATGGAGGACTGATGGAAAATTGTAAACTACAATTATCTTTGTTGTTGAAAAATGCAACTACAAGAGAACTTGATTAATTTCCAAGAGATTCTGGCAAGGAGTTTGTATTTCCATCCAAAACTTGAACTGGAGCCAGAGTGGTTTCTGAAGCCTATGGGAATGGTTTCAATATATCCAACATCTCACTAGAATGGATTGTAGCCAATTTATTTTGTCTTGTTAATGGGCATGAATCATTTGATATGTTGGTTTTTGTCTTTAAAGGTTGATGAAAAGTAGATGAAATGTTACCATATGACCCAGCTAGTATCGATGAGTAGAAATTCATTGAGCGTGAACCACTTAAAGAAACAGAACCTGAAAGTGGAGGTATGTATGTAGGCAGTCCTGCTAATGGAGGAATGGAATATTTAATTGATGACACAACATCAAAGATCAAAGCAACGAAATAAAATCATAGTGGAAAGAAATATGAAAAACTTGCTCATTTTTTGCATATCAAATATGCTCCAATTATGGGCACAAACATGAGAGTTGAATTTTGAACTCTCTAGGCTCTTGTTGATGTGGTCAACCAAAAAGATGTCAAAAAACTAAATATTTTGGGGGATTCAAAACTTGTTGTTGATTGAGTCTGCGACAAAGTCAGCATAGTGGCCCCTCATTTGGCTCACATTTTGCAACGTATCAAACAAGTCTACAACAATTTGGATTGGTTCTCTTGTGGCCATATATATCATGAACACAATACCCTAGTAAACAATCTCTCCAAGGAGGCTCTCCAACTTATTCCACAAGTGCTAGAAAACCAAGAGTATCCGAATAATAATTTTGTGGAGGTTGTTGCCTTCCATATCTAGTTTTTTGTCTCACTTATTGCTATATTTTGTTATTATATATGTAAAAAATCCAATGATATTATCTGAAAAGTGACAGATATTTTTTTTGGCTTTTAAAAGCTTGCACAATATATAATTGGAACAAACTTTTATTACTATAAATCAATCAATTACTTCTACATACCACTAAAAGTGGAAAAAGCTCTATAACCTTTGATCACCTTGAACAACAAGCACACTAAGAACCTCGACGATGGGGTTCTAATAACATCGCCAAAGATCCAAAATTGGCAAAGCACAATTTAATGAGTATTGATTAGTCAAAATTACCATGTGGATCAACTACTCATGTCGAAATGATGGTATATTGGATTAGGTGTGGGTTGCACTTGCATTTGAAAAAGTGAACACAACATGGATAAAGAACATTGACTACACTAGGAACCTCGACAATGGGGTTATAATAACAAGGCCAAAAATCCAAAATTGATAAAGTACAATTTAATTAGCATTTATTAGTCAAAAGTACAATGTGGATCAATGACTCATGTCGAAATGATGGTATATTAGACTAGGCAAGGGTTGCAGTGGCATTGGAAAGGGTGAAAACAACTTGAATAAAGTCACTTGGAGAAGGAATACAAGGAATAAAAGTCTTCGTTGCATGCATAGGGATGGTCAAACAAGAAAGTAGAAGCATTTGGGACACCATAAAAATTGGTAACTCACTTCTAAGAGACATCCAAAAGCACATTTTTTTATAGCGAAAAAATTAAAATCCTCCTTTTGGAAAATGCATCCTTCACATTTGGGAAAAGTTTCCATCTAAATTTCCCACAGAGATATGTAGATAAATGTTTCTTCAATCATCCCAAAAAAGGGAATAATAAAAAACCCTTTTGGGGAAATGCATTTCCCTCTATGTTTCACCGCATTTCCCAAAAGAGATATGTGGAAAAATGTTTCTTGGAGCATCCTACAAGAAAAATACACCTTGGGAACATGGGAAACATGGAGGTGTCCCCTCCCACCCTAAGGGACACATCCCCATAGAACAGTGGCTTTTTCATTCATTTAGTGGCATTTCTGAGCCATCATTGCTCATTTTTTTATGAAGACAAAGTTTATCATATACTTGTATGTTGAATGGTAAGCACATGTCAAAGCCCTATAACAAGAGGAGCTACTTCAGATAGAATCAAGGCCAAGGCCTGACAAGTGGGACTAAACTTTTATAGTTTCAATAGAAGCATGTGGACAACAGCACAGTGGAAATTCATTATAATAAAGAGACCTTACAAAACCATATTTTCTTGATGATCATAAAGGCTTTGGTATTTCACTTGGAATAAGCATAGCATATATTGTCATCTATCGGTAAGATACATCTATAAGTCCTCATTTACAGATACTTCCAAAATTCTCCCTTGGAAATATTACTTTTATTTTAACAATCAAAGAACTTCTATAACAATTATTGTTGACTAATGTAAAATCATAGCTAGAATGGAAAGGTGCTATGGGCTATATCTAACATGCAAAAACCAAGAACTGAATAAGTAGGAAGTGATGTTAGCCCAAATCATGGTGTAAACTAACTAGTATTAAAAAATTTCCACTTCATACCATCACAGTAGTGTGTTTGTAGCAAAAAATTGGTACTCCTGAAGGTATAACTACGAAAATGTAAAATAAAATATCCACGGTGAAAAATTTTCAGTTTGAACCATAGATATAAACTTAAAACACATTTTTGATAAGGGGTACATACTTGTTTAAATGCTGAGAAAAATTCCAAAAACTACAATGCTGATCCAATATCATTTAACGAAAATTCTATGCCTGCAATCAACTGCATTGGCTTCCCTTGAGGAAAAATTATTTCATCCATCTCTTCCTTGACTTTGCATTTCTTCTTCTTCAATTTTACTTTTTCTTCAGCAACCTCTAACTAAAAATCAGATACAGAAACAGACTGATCATTGATCACCTTGATAACATCTTTCTTTCCAAGTTTGTCTATATTGCCTGATTTTCTTTGTTTGCTTCACATCGACCTTTAAAACATGTTTGATTTCTGTTGGCATTGGATTTCCAGCTTTACAATTGATTTCAGAGGAATGAATTTTTTTTGATTTTGGGTTTATTTTAGCCCCTTATTTCCCCTCTAGAAGCCCTTTGCTTTCATGAATAGCGAGAAAAAATTGTGTGTCTTTACGTGCAAGCAAATCCAAGAATTGGATTGAAATCCAGAATGGGCTAGCCAATGTAAATTAAGCCAAGAGGGCCTTTGAATAATGTGTAAATATATATTTTTTGGTGATTGAAGTCTTTTAAATTTTTTGTGGAGATTGACTGAACCTGCATAAGCAAAAGAATCTACTTTGTGTGGACTTGTGCATGATCATAAACCTATTTTTGTAGCTTTGTGTGGTAGGACTTGTAAATGGAAGATATCACTGTTGTGTTGAGTAAGAAAAGTTGCTTGTGGATGGATGAGCCCAAAAAAAAATGATTTAATTTTAATATATTGAATCTTAAGATAAAATTGATATTATTCACTGACCTATGTGTGGACCGATTTCTAGATGCATTTGTCTATGCCCAGTTTATGGTCAGATAATTGTTGAAATGTTCTCAGCCTAGGGTGTGGAAAATATCTTGAGGTTGTGAGCATAAAACTATTATGCATGGAGTGATCGTGATCCCGGAAAACATTGGAGTGATGCTCGAGAATGTTGCTAAGCGTTTGTTGTGTGTATTGTGAATATTATATATGGGAGGAAACTAACCTTTAATGGAGATGCCTCTATGGTCTAGAAAGTTAGATAATCTTGCAGTAAATTGACATCCATTTCCAGTTGGATAATATTGCAGTAAATTGACATCCATTTCCATTAAGGGTAAGTAAATTACGCATCTGGTGATCTAATGGAGAGAAATAGCTTTGAAAGCCATGGATTAGCATTTTACCTATGAAATTTCTTTGTCTCGGATAGTTTTTATCATCGTCAGATGATTTATTGCATTTACAATTGTAAAAGAAGAAGCAAGCTTCAATATTAGAGTTGGCAAAATTGGACTTCAATATCTGCAATCGGCACATCAAAGAGAGCTACAAATTGTTTCAAGTTGGTAGTTAGAGATTCGATATATTGAGGATTGTTGATATAATTTGATATTTTGAAGTTAAGTTGACTAATTTTTAGAATATTATAAGAGCTAGGTGAAGCTAATTAGTTGAACTGATTACCCATTTGTGGAATATGATGCAATCCAAAGATTTATTTCAACGCAGTAAGATAAATATTCTAAGAAGCCACAATCAAACTTAAACATATATAATTTGATAAACCTACATTCATACTTGTATTATGTGCAGAGGTGGTGGTCACAATCGGATATAGCGCAACATAATTTCTATAGGAGGCGTCACGTGAAATTATACTTTTGGATGGTTATAGGCACGTTCGAACTGGAGTTTTCAAGCAGCAGAATCGCCTTCACATTTACGATTGAAATTGGAAAATAGAGGGACTTAATGAAATTCCCCCTTTCTGGTGAATTTTTGGCTTCGTACATGACCAGGGAAATACAATTAGAAAAAAAAATTTGAACAAAGATTGTAATCGATTTCGCTGAAAAGGCACGACTTTGGTGGTTTTTAATTTTAGTTTTATATTACAAAAAAGGGATTTGGTGGATCATCAATTGGAAATAAAGGAGCTTTAGAAAATTAAAAAATGTGATCTGGTAATAACCAGCAAAACAATGAATAACAACACACATAAGAGGAAAACGAGACACTATTAAAGAAGAGGGATAGGTAAACTTACATTTGGGAAAACCAGCTTCATGCAACAAAAAAACCATATCCTATTACTTAGACCTACAATTTCTTCCCTTCTGGGCTTCAGATCTACATCAACTTTTATAATAGACACCTAATTCGAATTCCAACACCTGATTCATAAATTATCATATATCAGAACAAACCTCAACATCCAGAGTCTATGGGGCAACTGTGCAATCCTTGCCATGAACTGCGAGCTCTTTACCCTCATCACTCGGTTTGTTTAGATTTATCAAATGAGAGTAACCAATGGCAAGAGCTTCCATGATAAGTACACAGAGGGCCATGAATGGTGGCTGCAAGACTGGGGTATGGGAAATTGTGCCAAGGTGAGATTTTAGTAGGAGGAGATTTAAAGGCACCGGGAAGGAATTGCAGTAAGGCAGTTGCAAGAACAAGACCCACAACAAAAGCCCTAATAACTAAGCCAGTGGGATATGACCAAAACAAAGTGATGTGTTTTGGGCAGGAGAAATGTTATTTCAATTCGAGGTCTAAAATTTAAATGAAAAATAATACTCTCTCCCTCTATTTTTCCAAACATCATTTTTAATATTATGCCCTCCAAATATCATTTTTAATATCATACCCATTGTTGTAATGTCAACAATTGATTTAAAAGGAAGCTTCAAAAATCAATTCAATTTCATTATAATAAATTTATTTTAAAAACATTGATGTTGAACCACACAATGAGTGAAGTTCTAAAGGTGTCCGATCTTAAAAAATTTATGTGATTTATCCGAAAGAGTTTTCAAAGAAATTAATTAATTAATTATTAAAATAAAATTGAGATAAAATAGTAAATTTAGGAGAGGTTTTTGCAACCCATGGTTTTTCTCATGGTATTCCACTTTTCCAACAAGGGGGAATTATCCTGATCGTACATCCCAACTAGACCTACTCTTGTTTGGAATGGCTAATCCCAACGGGTTTTAAGCATTTTTATAAGGGTTAGGGGAATAATGAGTTAGTGGTTAAGGGATTAAGTATTAGGGGCTTAGGGGTTAGAGGTTTAAGGGTTAGGGGAATAATGAGTTAGTGGTTAAGGGGTTAGGGATTAAGGGCTTAGGGGTTAAGGGGTTAGGGATTGGGGGCTTAGGGGTTAGGGGATTTAGGCGCATTTAGGGGTTAGGGGAATAATGAGTTAGTGGTTAAGGGATTAGGGATTGGGGTTAGGGAATAATGTATTAGTATTTAAGGGGTTAGGGATTGGGGAGTTTTGGGTTAGGGGATTTAGGCACATTTAGGGGTTAGGGGAATAATGAGTTAGTGGTTAAGGGATTAGGGATTAGGGGATTTAGGCGCAGTTAGGGGTTAGGTGAATAATGAGTTAGTGGTTAATGGATTAGGGATTAGGGGCTTAGGGGTTAGGGGATTTAGTAGTTACGGATTTTAGGGGTTAGGGTGAGCAGTTAATGGGTTATGGGTTAAGCGTCAACGATTTAGGGGTTACAGGGTTACGGAGTTAGGGGTTTAGGTGTTAGTGGTTTAGGGGCTTAAGGGTTTAGAGGTTTATGGTTTAGGGGGTTAAATGGGTTAGGGTTTTAGGGGTTTAGGGGGTTAAATGGGTTAGGGGTTGGGAATTAGGGTTTAAGGGGTTAAGGTTTAAGGGTTTATAGGTTTAGGTTTTAGGGGGTTAAATAGGTTAGGGATTGGGAATTAGGGGTTAAGGGGTTAGATGTTTAGGGTTTAGGGGGTTAAATGGGTTAGGGGATTAGAGGTTTAGGGGGTTAGGGGATATAGCAGTTAAGGATTTTCAGGGTTAGGGGTCGTTAGGGGTTAATGGGGTTAGGGTTTAGGGGGTTAAATCGGTTAGGGGTTGGGAATTTGGGTTTAAGGGGTTAGGGGTTGGGGTTAAGGGATTTAGCAGTTAAGGGGTTTAGGGGTTAATGGGATAAGGGGTTAGAGGTTTAGGGTTTAGGGGGTTAAATGAGTTAGGGTTTTAGAGGTTTAGGGGGTTAGGGGATTTAGCAGTTAAGGATTTTAGGGGTTAGGGATTAATGGAGTTAAGGTAGGGTGGTAAATGGGTTAGCATTTTAGGGGGTTAAATGGGTTAGGCGTCGGGGAAATAGGGTTTAAGGGATTAGGGTTTAAGGGTTTAGAGGTTTAGGGGTTTATGGGTTTAGGGGGTTAAATGGGTTAGGGGTTAAGGGTTTAGGGGTTTAGGGGTTAAATGGGTTAGGGGTTTATAGGTTTACAGTTTATGGGGTTAAATGGGTTAGGGGTTGGGAATTAGGTTTAAAGGGGTTAGGGGTTGAGGGGTTAGAGGTTTAGGGTTTACGAGGTTAAATGGGTTAGGGGTTTAGTGGTTTAAGGGGTTAGGGGATTTAGCAGTTAAGGATATTAGGGGTTAGGGATTAATACAGTTATGGTTTAGGGCGTTAAATGGGTTAAGGTTTTAAGGGTTTAGGGGGTTAAATGGGTTAGGGGTCGGGAATTAGGGTTTAAGGGGTTAGGGGTTAAGGGTTTAGAGGTTTAGGGTTTAGGGGGTTAAATGGGTTAGGGTTTTAGGGGTTTAGGGGGTTAAATGGGTTAGGGGTTAAGGGATAAGGGTTTAGGGGTTAAGGGCTTAGAGGTTTAGGTTTTATGGGTTAAATGGGTTAGGGGTTTAGAGGTTTATGGGGTTAAATGGGTTAGGGGTTAAGATGATAGTTTTGTTGGTATTTTTTTGTTCACAATAGTTGTTTATTCTTTATGTCTCAATGTAAAAAATTTGTAGGTACTGTTGCTTGTTTCCATGTCTTCTCTATTTATTAATTTCTAGTATTTGTTAGCCATTGCTTTACATTTATTGATAAAAATTTCTACTAAAATTAAACCAAATGTATGTTCAATCTCCAGTTTCAAACTCAGCCACAATGTTGTCACATAATTTAAGTCCGTAGAATGACCATCTAATGAAGTCTCAATAACCACGCTCCAGCTCATGACTACTACAGAAAAGCTTAAGTTCGAGTGTCCCATCTTCATGAGAAATTTGTCTCTTATACTCTTGCTCCACTTGACATTGGGGAAGAGAGAGGGAGGTAGGAGAGAAAGGGAGAGAGAAGAAGGATGAGAGATAGGACTTAAGAGAGAGGAACCAATATCATAGAAGAAATAATATGTGACCAAATTAATCTATAGGGAGATGGGAGATAGGGGCACCCTACCTACCTAGCTAAATTTCTAAACCAAATGTGGTGTAATCATCTATAATGGTGGTCGATTATATGAGGAGGCACTAGATTTTTAGTGTGATATGAAAAAAATGAGTACTGAACCTAACCATTGCACATTCACCAATTTTCTATCTGCATGTGCTAATTTGGTAAATTTGGAACATGGAAAAGGAGTCTTGTTTTGTGATCACCACCCACGAGGATTCACCAATTGTGAGAACACAATGCTTATGGTTTCATCTTCTAATCATCATCACTTCCACCAACACCTCATCTAATAACTCTAGTGTAAAAAGTCTCAGGCTCTCGGCAACAAAAAGGAACATAATTCATGTGCCCTCAATCTCTTATACATACTTGTAGCTCTCCTCCCAAACCAAATCCACTAGTGTTGTGTGTTCACTTTGCCCTGAATCTTGTGAAAACATCTTGAGGTAAGGAACTGTTGCACCAAGGTACGAATCCACTACGTGTCATATCCACTGAAGGAGAACATGTTCCAAACAATCACAACTATCCTGCTGTGGGATGTTGAGAAATCCAAAATGCCACATGCTCATTAATGAAATCTATAAATTGAGAACTTTCGTACAAGACTTGAAGTCACACTGAACTTGGACAAAAAGGCTCAGGATCTAGGTAGCGCAAAGGAACATCTACAATATGATTTGTATTATTCTCATCTAGATCATTTTTCATGGATATCTCCTGGAGTTGAAATGCGTATTATAGGTTCCATATAACATCTCCCATGGAAGTCCTGTCGAAGCCCATCTCTTCCAATAACTTTTTGGTAGTCTCCATAAATATTTTCAGAGAACCAGAGCTGATGGTCCCAACAAGGTGAGGGTCAATGATTTTTTCAAGCGTTCCTTTTTTCTGCCAGTGCATTTCCCACCCTTCTATATTGAATTTTTCTCTAGAAAAAAAAATATTAAGAGTTTCCCTTGCACACAAGAACTCCTGTAACACTACTCCAAAAGAATACACATCGGATTTATTTGTCAGTTACTACCTTCTGAAGTATTCAAGATCAAGGTATCCAAGGGCCAAACTACCTTTGGTTCTAGTATTTGAATGTCAAAAGTCTGCCACCTTTTCCCATGATCTTGTTATCATGGAGATCTTTGACATTTATATATGCGCAGAGGATTCGCAACAAGGGATTTAGATTGCATTGACCATATATTGGAGCTTCATTGGTATCTCTCCAGTCAAACAGTTTTCAAACAAGTTGAGGGAGTCTAAATTGGTGCAGTTGAAAATGAAAGGCAAGATTGTCCTGTCGAGGCCAAATCCCATGATGCTAAGCTTGAAAACCCTCTCATTATTGCAGGTCATGCCTTCGAGCTCCGAGATGGTGATGTTGCAGGGGTTTTGATATTGTCTCCAATCCACGGTCACACCTTTGAGCTCTAAGATGGTGACATTGTAAAGGTTTTTATCTTGTCTCTGGTCCACTACGTGAGCTTGGGTACATAAACCTGGCACCATGTTGGGTTGAGGGAAATTATGAGTATTAGACAAATAAATCTCGATAGAGAAATGGAATTATGGAGACACTGGCTATCATAGATATTTGGTTTTATCTGTCAATGTACCAAAGTCGTCTGTCCTCCAAAAGGAGCCTTCTTCCCATTCTTTCCTCCAAAATCAGGGTTCATTAGTGCTACCATATATGCTAATAAATCCCCTTCACCATCTCCCCCATTAAGAAATCTGAACTGTCAAACAAAAGTGTGAAGGTCAAGCTCTCCATCATCGAGGGTTATATGGCATGTCTTGTAACTGTGCAAATAATCTTCTTTTAAATACATTGCTAGATGGTGGTATGATGCAGATATACCATTTAATGTTGCTCGCTCACCTTATTACAAAGCTATGTGGGAGTCTATTATAGCTACAGGAAAGGACTTCAAAGTCCCTACTATGCATGACTTGAGGGGAGCTCTTTTGCAAAAATATATTTACTACTTTGATTATTAATCAAATATAATACCAATAATATTGTTTTATTTAAAGCTTAATTTTATATAATCATGTAAATTATGTATTAAATGAAATAAATATATTCATTGGTACAATTATCATAGAAATTGATAAAACTAAATACATTTATCCATTATTACACAATAACCAATATGTGCAAGGGTGTGACAATGCGTGTCAGGGACAGTCAAGGAAACAAATGGAGAAACAATTTGAACTACAAAGAGATGAACACATAAGAGGGTTAATAAGTCATCATTTTACCTTTTTCATGGAGGGAATTCTAGGCACAACAACACTAGGTGTGAATAGGTGCCAAGTGCCAAGTGTTAGTGCATTTGACATGCCAAATATTCCTTTATTGATTCTCATCTACTTTCCAATAATTGATCTCAAATAGCTTTAATATTAAACCATGCCAAAGCATACCAAGTCATCTCATGAATGAATATCAGACATGCTAAGACTTTCCAAGTGCTAACATGTGCCAAGTGCCAATGCGTGTCAGGTAGTTTTATGCATGTTATGAAGTGGCAGGGCATGTCGAAAAGTGCTAAGTAGAGAGTGCCAATGCATGTTGAGGAGTTCTAAGGAGTACTAGGACAACACAAGGGAGCACTAGGTAAAAATACATGGAAGTGAATGAATATGAGGGTGTGTCAGGGAGTGGCAATGAGTGATAGTTGTCATGCCAAGGAGGGATGAGAAGTTATTCTAAGAATTCACACACCTTATTGACGACTCAATTCTTACCATTCTCACACCATAAAAATGTCATGGTTAAAATATATTGTGTAGTTTCATAATGGCATTCAAGTAGAATCTCTCAATTACTTATGTTAGTAGTGGTGAGATCATTTTTTTATTATCCTGAAGGAACTCTTTCTAGACATGCACCCCATCAAACATAAATCATCGAGTCAAAAATAATGGAAATTAATGAATAAAATGGTGTGTTGGGGGTGTCAACAAGTGTAAGGTGTGGCAAGGGGGCAGTGACAAGGAATACTAGGGAATTCTATGGCATTTCAAGAAGTGTCAGGGTGTGCTAATATGTGCCAGATAGTGCCAATGCATGCCAAGACATGCCATGTGTTAAGGAGGGAGTGTTAGCAAGTCCTAGGTGTGCTAAGGAGGGAGTGACAAGGTATGTTAGGAAATTCCAAGGCATGATAGAGTGCTAGGAAAGCATGCCAAGTTGTGACAAGTTCCAGGGTGTGCCAATGTGTGCCAAGGAGTGTTAGGGAGTGCTAGAGAAACACAAGGTAGCACTATGTCATAATGCATGGAAATGAATGAATAATAGTGTGTGACAAGAAGTTTTAATGAGTTCCATGTGTGATAAGGAGTAGTGACAAGGCATGCTTGGCAATGCTAAGGAACAATAGAGTGTTAGGGAAGGATGCAACCAAGATGTGCCAATGCATGAAAGGAAGTGTTAACTAGGAGTTCCAGGGAAACATAAGGGAACACTACGTCAAAATGCATGGAAATGAACAAACAAGAGTTTGTGATTGGAAGTGTTAGTGACTTCCAAGTGTGTTAAGGAGGGATTGAAAACGTATACTAGGCAGTGTTAAGGAATGCTAGAGGCTAAGGCGACATTCCAAGATGTCCTAGGTGTTAGGGTGTACCAACACGTGCCAAGGAGTGTTAAGGAATGATATGGAAACACAAGGGAGCACTCGGTAAAAATGCATGAAAATGAATGAATATGAGTTTGTGACTGGGATTTTGAATGAGCTCTAGGTGTGCTAAGGAGAGAGTGAAAAGGTATGTGAGGTAGTTCCAATGAATTCTAGAGTTCTAGGGTGGCATGCCAAGATGTGCCAGGTGTTAGGGTGTGCTAATGCATGCTAGTGAGTGTTAGGGAGTGTCAGGTAAACACAAGGAAGCACTAGATCAAATTGCATGTAAATGAATGAATAAGAGTGTGTGATATGAAGTTTCAATGAGTTCTAGGTGTGTTAATGAGGGAGTGACAAGGTTATATGCTAGGCAATGCCAAGGTATGTTAAACTACCAAGGTATATTAGGAAGTGCTACGGTGTGTTAGGGAGTTTAAAATCATGTCAAGGAATGTAGGGGATGCTAAAACATGCCACATAATTCCAAGGCATTTAAAACATGTCAGGTGTTATGGCATGTCAAGATGTAAACTATGTTTCTTATTTGTTTTACGACCACAGTTGTATGTGATGAGCCTTGTCTTGGTAAATTGTTAAGTGGGATCAATTGAGATTGGACATGAGTAGTATAATATGAGTTACATGTAGTTCTTAGGTGAACAAGGAATATGTTGAATTTCCACAACACATGAGAATTTGGGTTTGGTCTTAGAATATTTGATGCAAACACACTCAAGTGCCACAACACATCAACTTTTCACAATGAAATCTACACACATCATGGAATCAATTAGTGCACATGAAAATTTTTAACTTTTTCAAACCTTTCTTCATTAAATTAAAAACTATAATAGAATAGGCTAAAGCTCTTGTACCAGGGATGATGGCCCTTTAAAATCACACTGATACAAGTAATACAACTAGGGCTTGGTGTTAGTCCTTTGACAACCAATATACCTTGAACAAGACAACACTTGACCAAATTTTTGATGGTGGACACACATATCCCTTTCAATCCACATGTCTTGAACACATCTGGCAGGTCCTCTTTCCTCCCATTATGAAACTCCTCAATTTTCCTCTATCAATGAACTAAACTCCTTTATGTTACTAAACTCGACTCAAAATTTTTTTCCCTCTATCTATCTCTTTTTTCCTTTAAGGTCTGCAACAATTAAAGTTTTCGATTAGTTGTTCACAACTTTGTTGTGAACAACTCTTTGGTCTACCCAATTTTGCCATACTACTGCTCCAAGATGACAAGTCTAGGGATATGTAGGTTTCCCTTCTTCTAAATGATGCAATACTCTACAATACAGTGAACTAGGGCTAGTTGGCTAGCCCACTTGATTGCTACTTTAGTCCTTCAAATTCTACATGTCCTTAGGCCCAATACACCTACCCTTCTACCATTCTTGTTTTCCTTCACAAGTATAGGACTTAGAGCTCTTATTTGATAGTCACCTAACAACCCTCCAATTGTACTTGGATTGCCATCAGTTTTCCCAACCACGGTAATTTTTTTTACTAATATAGTGCCCACAAAAATTCCCTCATCTAGGGCTCTTCAAATATGCCACCTAATAGTGATTTGAGTCCTCTCAAAATCACCATTCTTGTGTACCAATTTTTTGTTGTCCAATCTATGAACAAATCTGAACTACTCATCTTATCATCCTTCTAACAATTTGTATATGACTGAACTAGGGTCACAAATCATCCATTAATATTCCATTGACTAATTGTTTATAGGCTACTTCAGATATCTGTCCAAAACTCTCTGGACAGTCCAACAAAGTTGACTCCTCTTCATGTCAATCCATTCCTCATATGGCACATTTATTTTGCTCCATCTTCTACTTAGGTTCCACCTTCCTTTGGATTTTGTATATCCGCACATACTTCTACAAACCATCTTCCAAATTTGTGGTATATATTGCAGAGATAAACTTCTCTCTAAGGGTCACAACCCCTCTTCTTATATGTAGATTTGTCACAGTATTAATTATACATGCTAGGAAACCTCCCTAAATAGGGAATTATACTTCTATTCTAATTTCTTTAGAACAAACCATATCCACCCATAGCAAAAAATAAAACGCTTTCCTCCATAAGAGCCTGCTCATATGGATCCATAGATTTTGGTAATTTCTTTGACTGAATATTTACTTGAACTTTAGATCTCTACAACCCTCAAACTATGGTTACTTCAGTCAATATTACACCTGTAACTACTTATGTTCTGGCCCTAAATTCTAGTGCAGACCCTCCTCTATTTGTGTTGGTATTTATCATAGACCTCGCAACCTAGTAGCCAGCACAATGTTGAATATTGCAACAAGAAACAGTAAAAGAGGCATCTGAAAACATCATCCTTGATCCTAGTGAAAAATAAGCACCTAAACTAGGTGGGACGCACAAAATATATTTTTAGGTGTATGCCTATTTTTAGAATGGTGAGCATATTATAAAATTAGCGGGAGACTGATTCTAGATGGTTGAGGCGCAAATTTTATATTTGGATGAATTTATATTTTTAGAAGCAAAGTCTATTTATAGATCGCAAATCTAAAAATATAATGCATGCCAATTATTATTAGCCCTTAATATATATAAATAGTAACTTATTCTCTTGGAGCACTTGATTTCAGTGAACAAATGTGTCACATTAGTGGGCTGAAGGAATTACACAATTCCTAGGGTGGTTGGTGACTCATGCATGGAGGAATTAGTTATAACTGATTGTGGTAGAGTTGTAACAAAGTTGGAAGAGTAGTTATGTGAGTTGTTATTTAGTTTAACTCAGTTCATTGAGTGAAACTCACTTGTGCTAGTTGTAACTGAACATACACTAGTGATAGATGAGTGAATTAATTATTTAAGTAATTCACAAGTAATGTCTTACTTTCAACTGAAGAAATATAGCAGTTAACTATTTGCATGTCAGATCCAGTGGAGACCTAGTGGAGAGATAGGTGAAAGGGTGAGATGGACTATTTGTTTTGACTATAGTGGAGCATTCAATGCATCCACACACACATTGGAGATGCCTATGAGTATTGGGTAGTCAAGGCAAGGTAAGGTTGAATTCATTTAGGGTTATTTTTCAGCAGGTATAGCGTAGTTGAGGAAGGCTGAAATTATTTGTGATTAAGGATTGCATTCATCAGGAACTGTGTGAGCAAGGCAGGCTATCTGGAGACATTAAATTGGCTAAGGGATTTGCAAATTTTTGTATGACAATGTGAGACAATTAGTTGATGTATTGAGAGCTCTTGTGATTAGATTTTTGTATGTAACTGTTTCATGATTCCTTGTGGAATATACAATATATTATAGAGGGGTTTTGAGTAGTAAGCTTTCCCCGGGAATATCTGGTTGTGTGGTTTTGATCTATTCTTTCTTCATGCTTATGTAATTGGCAATTTTGTTTTAAATTCCACAAATATTTGTAAAATAAATTCTGTATTTAGCCGTAGCATATTGTTAGATCAGGAGAATCCAAGACACACATGTATTTTGTATAATTTCTACATGGTATCAGAGGTATGTTATAAATTTTCTACGTGGTATGAGAGCAGTAATTATTTGGGTGCGCGAGTTTGTAGAGAAGATATAAATATGTTAACTCCAAATTTGCATAAACAAATGGAATATATGTACTCCTTGCGAGAAAATACCCAAATTGAAAAAAAACATCGGTCGAATCGAAGTTTAGATGAGGGAGATATCATCGATTTAAAATAAGCTCTATTGTTAGAAACTTTTGTGATGGTGAGACAATTACAATGTGCGTGAGCCAAGAACCTACATGCACTGAGGTACAATATGCATGCAAAGCTTTGAGGATCAAAGCAGAGGTTAATGACTTGGTGGTTGAGAGGAAGCCTTTCAACATGCAACGTGAGAAGTAGTCTCAGAAGGTTGTGGAGCAACCACAACTGGAGATGCAGAAGAATATATATAGATTTGATATAGATGGGATTTCTACTAAGCTTCCTATTGTTAGGAAGTGTGAGAAAGCCATGCAATTGAAGCTTAAGAGGGAGCAAGATTTGCATGCAAGTAAGAGTGAACCTCGGGATGTGGAGAAGCCGCAAGATGAGGACCATGGAGTGGGAGCAACCACTCATGCATAGAAATTTTGTGCCAGATAGGCAAAGGGAGTGCATGCAGCCATACCACTAGGTAAGAGGTGGGGTGACATGAATGAGTAATCCCAAGAAGATATTTCTAGGTAGGATTCATTGATATGGTGTGGATATCATGAATTTAACCTGGCTACGAGGCCCCTACAGAGAAGCAGTAGCATGACCAGTTGGATTGATGCAGTAAGATCAAAGTGACAGTGTGGGATACTGAAGCGCAGATCAGAGTTGACAGCAAGTGTAGAGTGCATGGGTGCAGAGTTCAACAATGCAGTAGTTCCTGAAGACATGTGCAGTAGCTAAGCAGAGGTTAGAAGAATTTGATGATAGATGCATTAGAATGATTGAGTTGTTTGGAGGCTATTCAGTTTCGGAAGTGTTGCATGCAAGTATTGCAGGGTGGATGCATGGAGTTGCAGGGGTGCATGCAAAGACATAAATTTCTTGTTGAGAGGGAGTATTGAATATTGCAACAAGAAACTGTGAAAGAGGAATCTAGAAACATCATCATTGATCCTAGTGAAAAATAAGCACCTAAACTAGGTGGGGCCCACACAAGCTATTTTTAGGTGTATGCCTATTTTTAGAATGGTGAGCATATTCTAAAATTAGTAGGAGGCTGATTCTAGATGGTTGAGAAAATTCTATCTTTGGATGAATATATATTTTTAGAAGATGGGCGAAGTCTATTTAGAGATCGCAAATCTAAAAATAGAATGCATGTTGATTATTATTAACCCTTAATATAAATAATCAGATAATAAATAGTAACTTATTCTCTTGGAGCACTTGATTTTAGTGAACAGATGTGGTGCATCAGTGGGATGAAGGAATTACACAATTCCTAGGGTGGTTGGTGACTCATGCATGGAGGAGTTAGTTATAACTGATTGTGGCAGAGTTGTAATAGAGTTGGAAGAGTAGTTATGTGAGTTGTTATTTAGTTTAACTCAATTCAGTGAGTTGAACTCAATTGTGCTAGTTGTATCTGAACATACACTAGTGATAGATGAGTGAATTAATTATTTAATTAATTCACAAGTAGTGTCTTACTTGCAACTGAATAAATACAACAATTAACTATTTGCATGTCAGATCCAGTGGAGACCTAGTGGAGAGATAGGTGAAAGGGTGAGATGGAATATATGTTGTGACTATAGTGGAGCATTCAATGCATCCACACACACATTGGAGATGCCTATGAGTATTGCACAGTCAAGCCAAGGTAAGGTCGAATTCATTTAGGGCTATTGTTCAGCAGGTATATCATATTTGAGGAAGGCTGAGATTCTTTGTGATTAAGGATTGCATTCATCAGGAAATGCGTGAGTAAGGCAAGCTGTCTGGATACAATAAATTGGCTAAGGGATTTGGCAATTTTTTTATGACAGTGTGAGACAATTAGCTGATGTACTGAGAGCTATTATGATTAGAGTTTCGTATGTAATTGTTTCATGATTCCTTGTGGAATATACAATATATGATAAAGGGGTTTTGAGTATTAAACTTTCCCCGGGAATATCTGGTGTTGTGGTTTTGATCTATTCTTTCTTCATGTTTATGTAATTGGCGATTGTGTTTTAAATTCCGCAAATATTTGTAGAAGAAATTATGTATTTAGTAGTAGCATATTGTTAGATCAGGAGAATCTAGGACATACATGTATTTTGTATGATTTCTACACACAAGGTAGGGTCTCAACCCTCTCTAATATTTCAAAATTTGATGTAGATTTCACACAGAAACATCACTGAAATCACATGCCCAAATTCTCGTGAGTTGCCTCTCTTGAGCTTTATTTTCCATAAGAGAACTAATAATATGCCATCCTAGTTCCTACCTCGAACCCATTAAGGTATGTGACATTCGTTTTAACCCTCACATGATGATCTTACTCTTGGTGGATGATCATGGCCTCCCTTTAGCAACACTTACTCAGACCTTTAACTAGACTTACTTTAGAACTAAATCTCTCCTAGCCTCCTTGATAAAATGAGCTCCTTCTCACTTGATGTTCTTGCCTTCATAATAATGCCTCCTTAAATATATTTTCCTAGCTAGGCCTCTTAAGAACGCTCTAGAACTTACGAACTTTATCTACTTAGACCTTAGGAAATATTATTTTTCTGTTTAATTTTCTTTTATATTTTTAACCTCATCTCGGGTCCAAAGCCCCTTCACTTGGGTTATTTTCCCACAGTAAATTGTGTGGTCAAAATCACACAAACCCATGTCACTAGGCTTGTGGAGTACCTCCCAAGCTACACAATTTAACAACATAGTCTAGTTGTAGTAATCGTAACTTGGTCAAGCTCCTATAGTCAAGCAAGGACTTGGTTGGGTTCCCAAGTTGAAAATTAAGGGTAGTTATGAGGGCATGATAACTAGAAAGGGTTAGGGAATTCCAAGGAATGAAAAGGCATGTTAACACATGCTGGACAATGTCAATGCATGTTGAGTAGTGTTAAGGAGTGTTGAGGTATCACAAGGGAGAACTAGGTCAAAATGCATGGAAATGAACAAATAAGGGTGTGTTCTAGGGAGTCTCACTGAATTCAAGTGTGCCAAGGATCAAGTGTGTTAGAAAAATTTCATAATAGGATTTGTAAGAGGCTAGCCTACGATTGTGATAAGGGGCTCGACAAAGAAATTTTAAACAAAGGGAGACTTTTTGTTGGGAACAACATTATTTTTCCTTTATCTATTATTTTTATATGACATGTGGCACACTTTGGCTGAATGCTCATGTTTTAAACTATTTTAGGCAATTCCATATTGTACATTGTTAGGTATAAGTTTTGGGGAACTCGACTTGTGCCAACCTATATCTTGTGTGTCTTTTGTATCCTATGGTTCTTGCAAACTCTTAGTTAATTCTCTACTCTTTATATGAACTAGACATACATGTGAAATATTTCCTATGTAAGCTATGTTTCTTAGTTGTTTTATGGCCATGGTTGGATGTGATCCTTGTCTTGGTAAGTTCTTAAGTGGGAAAAGTTCATCTTGGACATGACTGGCCTAAGATGAGGTATAGGAAGTTCTTAGGTGAACAAGGCACAATATACTTGTAGTAGGTGAAATTTAACAAGTTGTTACAATTGAAGCATACCAATGTCATATGAATTGGAGTAGCTAAGGACTTGATTGGGTTCCCAAGTCATGAAAGAATGTAAGGATATTTGTGAGGGCATGAGTGCCAAGGCATGCTAGGGAAGGCTAACATGTGCCAGATGGTTCGAAGACATGCAAAATATGCTAAGATGTGTCAAGTGCTAAGGCATGCCAATATCTGCAATGGTGTGAAAATACATGCCAGGGACTATCAAGGAGACAAAAAGGAGAAACAAGTTAAAATTCAAGGAAATGAACACATCATAGGGTTAATAAGTCATCAATTTACATTTTCCAAGAGGGGCATGTTATGCACACCAACACTAGGTGGAAATGAGTGTAAAGTGCTAAGTGTTAGTGCATTCTAAGTGCCAAACCATCCTCTGTTACTTCTCTTCTACTTTCCAATAACTGATCACAAATATCTTTAATATTAAACCATGCCAAAGCATACTGAGGCATCTTAGTGAATGTTATACATGATAATGATCATGGCCTCTTTAGGACTACATATCTCTTCACCCCCTTGATCGAATGAGCTCCTTCTCACTTGATGTTATTTCCTTCATCTTAAAGACTCCTTAAATAGTTTTTCCTGTAACTCTTAGGAACCCTATAGAACTTACGAGCTTTATCCACTTAGACCTTAGGAAATATTAATTTTCCTTTTTAATTTTATTTTATATTTTAAATCCCGTCTTGGGTCCAAAATCCATTCTCTTTGCTTCTATTCCCACAAAGAATTATGTGACCAAACTCACACAAATCCATCTCACTAGGCTTGTGGAGTGCCTCCCAAGCTACAAAATTGAACAATATAGTCGAGTTGTAGTAACTATAACTTTCTCAAGCTCTTGTAGTCAAGAGAGGGCTTGGTTGGGTTCCCAAGTTGAAAATTAAGGGTAGTTGTGAGGGCATGCTATCTAGGGAGGGTCAAGGCATGCAAAGGAATGAAAATACATTCTAACACATGTCGGACAATGTCAATGCATGCTAAACTAGAGTTTTAGGGAGTGTTGGGGCATATCAAGGGATAACTAGGTCAAAATGCTTGGAAAGGAACAAATAAGAGTGTGTGAAAGGGAGTGTTAGTGAATTCAAATGTGCTAAGGATGAAGTGTGTTAGGAGAAGTTTAGAATAGGATTTACAAGAGGAAAGCCTACAGTTGTTATAAGGGGCTCGACATAGCAATTTTAGACAAAGGGAGATCACTTTGTGCTAGGAACAACATTGTTTTTCCTTTAGTTAATTTTTTTATTTTATGAGATGTGGCACACTTTGGATACATTCTCATGTTTTAAACTATTCTAGGTAATTTCATATTGTACATTGTTGTGTATAAGTTTTGGGGAACTCAACTTGTGTCAGCTTATATCTTGTGTGCCTTGTGAATCTTGTGGTTCTTGCAAACTCTCAGTTAATGTTCTATGTTTATACGAACTGAACATACATGTGAAATATTGCCTCTGTAAGCTATGTTGCTTAGTTTTTTTATGGCCATGGCTAGATCATGTGATCCTTGTCTTGGTAAATAGTTAAGTGGGACAAGTTGAGATTGGACATGAGTGGCATAAGATGAGTTATAGGTAGTTCTTAGGTGAACAAGGCACAATCCACTTGTAGTAGGTGAAATTGGTCAAGTTTTTGTGGTTGAAGCAGGCCAATGTTTTCACATGAACTGCAGTAGCCAAGGACTTGATTGGGTTCCCAAGTCGTGAAAAAATGTAAAGGCTAGTTGTGAGGACATGAGTGCTAAGGCATGCTAGGGAATGCTAAGATGTGCCAGATAGTGCGAAGGCATGCGAAACATGATAAGATATACCAAGTGATAAGGCATGCCGAGATGTGAAAGGGTGTGTCAACGAGTGCCAGGGGCTGTCAAGGCAACAAAAGGGAGAAAAAAGTTAAACTACAAGGAAATGAACACATAAGAGGGTTAATTAGTCATCAATTTACCTTTTCTAAGAGGGGCATGCCAGGCACACCAACACTAAGTGCCAATAGGTGCCAAGTGAAAAGTCTTAGTGCATTCTAAGTGCTAAGTCTTCCTTTGTTTATTTTCATCTACTTTCCAAAAATTGATCTCAAATAAATTTAATATTAAGCCATGCCAAATCATACCAAGGCATCTCAGCGTGTTCCATACATGTTAAGATTTTCCAAGCACCAACATGTGCTAAGCGCCAATATGTGTCAGGGATTGTTATGCATGTTGTGAAGTGGAATGGCATGTTGAAGAATGCTAAGGTGTGCTAGAGAGTGCTAATGCATGTTTAGGAGTTTTAAGGAGTAATAGGAAAAAACATTAAGGGACCACTAGGTCAAAATTCATGGAAGTTAATGAATATGAGGAACGTGTGCCGGGGACTAGTGTTAATGAGTGCTAGCTATCATGCCAAGGAGGGAGTGACAAGGTATGCTAAGAATTAGTAAGGCATTCTAGGGAATATCAAGGATGTAAAGAAGTGCCAAAGTGTGCCAGGGAGTTCCAGGGTGTGCTAATTATATGTTCCAAAGAGTGCCAAGATATGCCAATACATGCCAGGTGCTAAGGATGTGCAGGGTGCCAGGGTATGTCAATATGTGTCAAGAAGTTTCAAGGAAAAAAAAGGAAGAACCAAGATAAAATGTAAGGAAATGAACACATAAGAGGGTTAATAAGTGAGGACTTTATCTTTTTCAAAAGGGGCATGCTAGTCACACTAATAATAGGTCCCAATACATGCCAAGTGGCATTGTGTGCCAAGTGATAATGTATGTCAATGCATTCAACCAAGGTGTTGCAGGGCATGCTAGGGACTACATGCATGCCAACACATGCTAGGAGAGTTCCATGTTGTTCTAGTGCATGCCACCATTTGCTTGGGCGTTAATTTCATGACAAGATGTTCTAGGTACAAAAATTTTCCAAGACATGCGAGGTGCTAAGAAATGTTAGTGTGTGACAAAGCATTAATTTAAGGTGTGCTCGGATTTTTGAGGAGTGTTAGGTCTTTCTCATTAATAGAATTCTCAGAGCTTGATTATGTATTAAATAATATATTTCCTACACACTAGTGGAACTCTGTCTAAAGGGAATTTGATAGATAATAAACTTAATAGATATGAATCATGTGTTGACTCATAGGAAAACTCTATTCGGCTAGTGATTACTTGAGGGAAATGATACACACTAATTACTTCTTAAAAAAATGACTGGTTCTAACCACTATGGCTTTGGAAATATCATAAAAAATACTCCACAATAATGGCCTTAAATTGTTATCTTTTGAAAAAAATATATTAACAAGCATATCGCGTCATCAAAAACTCATTGGAATGATCAATGGTGACAAAATTTTTTTGACCTTCACCAAAAGTAACAAAAAGAGCATTGGTGAGGGTCATTAAAAGTTCATCACTAGAAGTGTCACCAAAGAGAGAATTAGTGATGGGCCTTTAACGACCCTCACCAAAAGTGCCATTGAAAATGGCTTTGGTGATGAACCTTAAAGGACCATCACTATATACACTTACAATGATGCTTTTTTAAGGACCGTCACCATATGTGACATTGGTGATGGACCTTAAAGGTACGTCACAAGCACGACCCTCACCAATGTCCTTTTTTCTTGTAGTGCACATGTGTATCGTGATCAAATAATTTTTCAAGAATTCTTGTCTCATCAAAAAGAATTTCAATTCATACTTTTGAAATCCAAATATATATATATATATATATATATATATATATTAAAATCCTAAGAACAATTTTATTGATGGTGCCCCATGCAACGCCAGGTAGAAGCACCAAATTTGGATCTCCTTTGAAATCCATGCCTGAATATGGGTAGTCCTCAATGGCCATGACTTGTTCTCCCCACCAAAGGAAAATCTCGTCATAAAATGTCATTCTAGGGACCTCACCACCCTCTAGTCCCTTCATTAAGTCAATCAATCTAGCTATACGTGGATCTCTTGGGTTGCTGATGGTGGAAATCACTTTAGATCGAAGTCCTAGTAGTCTCTTGAAGAAGAAAGTAAAAAAAATGGTACCATACCCAAAAATATTTTGTCTTATTCTTCTTGATGGAATTTAGTTGTTTTTTCTTGTTGGTTAGAAGGGTTGTACACTAGTTAAAAAATATGGTAAGGCAATCTACTGCAAAACTCATTGTAACACGAGAAGCTTGATGCAATGAGGTTGATCTAGCTACCCTCACAATTATAAAAAAAAAAATCCTTCAGGGAATTCCCTCCACATCCTTAATTGGGATCTGTGACCCTACCTTCTGAATGTTTTCAGGGAAGTAAATGCGAATGTTTTACATTCACATTAAGGCCTCCTTGGGCCTTCCCTTGAAAATTAACTGGATCTCCTCTCCGAAAAATTTCAGTAATGAACTATATCTCTTCTACTTCAATATGCATGGGAATATGATCAATCATGAACGCATCCTCTTTCGTATCCTGGTAGTTCATGAGAATTTCCAGCGATCTTGTATTGGTTTTCATGTTTGGCATTTTGAAAATTTTTAACAATTTGCATCCTCTCAGTGCATCTAGTGCTAATGGATCATTCATAACCTCATTATCTATTGCACTATTCTATCTTTACCTCCAGCTAATTGACATCCTACAGATCCAAGAATTTTCATTCATTAAAATATATGTTTTTAAATCTTGGACTCAACGTACACGGGTTCACTTCATACACAGTCACGTATAGGGCTTCCAAATATGCGACTTCAATATAACCAACCCGCATATTCACATATTTAAAACCCGAAAATAAATTCCTTATGGTCATTTTTTTTTTAAGTACTTGAAATGCATGAAATTTCACTAAGAAATCGAATTAGGAGATTATCTAGAAGATTGATAGTTGTTCGGGCTGAGAAATTTGGTGGATTGTAGTTGCCAGGGTTTACTCCAGATCTCTTGCACTCAATTTTCTAAAACACAAATGAGGCTTTGTAAGTCAAAAGGTCTATTTATAGTTGAAATTTCAAGAAAATTTAAAAACCTACTTTTTCAAAGTTCATGTTTATCTTTACAAATTTTATGAACTTTGTGACCTTTTTGGCTTTGAGTGTTGGGTTAGGTTTTTTTCAGGAAAAAATGAAGAATTTGAGATGTTTTCTATCACTTTGATTCCATGATCACTGACCCATCATGGCAGGTATCATTTTCATCACTGGAATATAGATTAGGGAAGATCAATTTTCCCATTGCATTATGCATTCTAGCCTCCATACTGCGATATGTTGCCTTAGGGTTGACCCTATTGTGTTATGATTCTTAAACCATTTTCACTCGCCAACTTATCAATCATGATATGATGGTAGAGTCATCCTTTACATGGGCTTCCTAGTTATATCCTCGCTAACATATTTTTCCCATGTTGCAAATATTTAGTAGGATCGTGAGTCCTCTGTAGTCTCGCCATGACTTTTGCGATGAAGGTTCATTCTGATTCTTCTTCGATATCTTTTTTGATTTATACCCTAGAGGCTCCCACATGTTGAGTTGTACTTCTGCATTGCATGTTGACTATGTGTACCTTTTGGGCCTCAAGCCAACTTCACCTTGACTCATGTACAAGCCACTTTTTGACCATGTTTGTCTCCAAAATCAACCTTGCAATCACTTAGCCTCTGCAACTTAACACCTTATGCCTATGGAAAGGACATTCCTTTGAGTGTCATTGACCAATTTCGTCACCTTGCATTGAGCATACAAATGTTCCACTCCCAGGAACTAGCACATCTGTATTCAGACACTCTTTCTTTCCATTGTAATATAGGCATTCTTTTATTATTTTTAGGCTTTTAAATATGAAAAAGACAAAAAATTATATATTTCAAAAAAGAGAGGGAATGGGAAATTACATCCACAATTGATGGAAGCAAGATTCAGTTCTGTTGCCCTTGAAAAAATCACTCAAAGCAAGTATTTCCTCCAATGGAATGGGATTTATTTTGACTTAGGAGAGCCATAACCTTTTCATTGAGTCAATACAACTCTGGTTGGTTATCTCTTCCAATCATATGGAGAGTTTTATTATGCCTCCTACATGAAAAAATTATACAAATTTATCATATGCTGCCATATAGTCACATTTGAGTCATGATTTTGTTTAAGGGAAGTAAACCTGAGTCGACCTTTCTACGATGTTTCTTAACACATTTTTAGTCAGTCACACCCAGTATGTTAGAGTTATGTTCACTATCACATAAATTATTTGGTACTTTCCTCGTGCTAGTAAAGAAGGTACCCATTGACTTCTTTCTCGCGAGTCTTGTCTTATCGACTTCAAAAAATTTCTTTGAGAGTAGGCCTAGAGCCGCAACCTGGCCCTATTTCCATCATTGATAGGTGACCTTGTGCTCAACATCGATCAATAGCATGGGTATTTGACTGAGTAGTTTCCCTTGTGTTCAACGTCTACTTACATTATCACACATTGGGATTGGTGCAGTACCTTGGTTTCCATTTGACACTATTAGTGGATTCCTCACCTCTGTGTCAAATTTAATTATTGGTTGGTTCAGAGGTTTTTTGTCATGCGCTAGCTGCATCTTGTGTACATCGGAAATGTGCTTCAGTATGGTTACTTCATATTTGTTCATCTGATTCCTTCCAAATCATTGGATTGTGAGTTACACTCACATTGGATTGATGTGGGATGCCTTAATTCCTGCCTTCCAACAAATATTTTCCCATCGACTCCAACTCATTACTCTCGGAATAAGGTCTAGGGTCATTTTCAGTACCTCAGGGTTTTCAGTCATCAATGGCATACTCCTTTGCTATCAACAATGAGAATACATTAATATCTCTTGATTGGTATATTGTTTCAAGTGTTCCACTTCAAAACATTTATTCTCACTTGTTATTTTGTACTAGGATACCTTGAATCTCATCATCATTATCGGTGAGTTGTCTCACGTTTGTTAATGGTATACATCAATGACCGGTAATCAAAGGATTTCTCACATGGTCGACTTCAGCTCATTGATTCCCATAGTGTAGAAATATACCATGGCGGTCGGTGAAGACCTCAAGTTTGCATCAACATTTTTTGGTTCACTTGTCAGCTCCTCTAGTTTTCTGTCAGTGACAACATCCACCTTATATGTTGTAGTTCATCATAGCAACACCTTATATGTTTTCACCTGAGTTGCGTTTAGTACCATCATTCCACATTTTATGACTTGGTACATTGAGGATTAGTTATGTGACATCAATGATCGGACATCTCTTTCAGCATCATTGATCAGTTCTTCTATATGTGATATTATGACATGACATTGATATGTACTTTTGCGACTATGATCAGATGATCCACTATGTGTTTCTCAGTTTACTTTGTACTTGTATACATATTGGTTCCACTCTACACTTGATATGCAAACATGCTTTACTATCTCTGAGCATGGGTATGCTAGTATGAGAAATGAGCTTTCTTTCTGATATATTCCTTTTGATTTTAGGGATGGAATCCGATGATCTCCTCATAAGTCCTTGCATGATCCTTTCTATAAACTTAATATATTTCGGCCATCATGTACCCCTTATAACCTGATATATTAGGGGGCATCTTTTATAGCACCATTTACCACCCTGGTAGATTAAATGCTCTGGGTCATGGCCTTTGGAAACCATTTTAGTTCACTAAAAAACATTATTTTAAATTCCATACATGACTCTTCCCTTCAAAAGTGTGTACACACGTGGGTCCATCTATACCCAATCTACGTATATAATTTGAAATATGAAAAAAATATAAAATCACTATTTTTTAGGTGGGTTTATGGGTACACCGAAAGCCCACCTATAGGATCTTGTGGCATAACTATATCCCAAGCAAAAAAACTATTTTGAGGTGATATAAATACACTTCATGGAAAGGCCTAAAGGGGAGAGAAAGATAGGATATTGATATTATAGCCAATTGGTCCCTGATCAAGTCTGATTTTCTATTGTGCCTCCTGCACTCCCAGCTATAGGAAACCATTATTTCCTCCTAGAGATGTTCATATCCTTTATATGACATCTATTTGTATGCATTTGGAAGAGGATTGTTGAGGATAGGACTGGATGGATCCGGAGGACAGTTTCTCTTGGAGCAATGGTCGAATCAGGTGGTATTTCTTCCACATTTCTTTACAAACATCAATAAAGAAGCTTTGTCTTATTCTTGATAGTTATTCTCTTTATTCTTTAACTCATGTTATGATATAATTATGTATTATCTCATGTTTTATATCTATATTATTATATGACTAACATTCATATTGTGAACATGTTTTGAACTAATGCTAATATATATACTTTTCTGGAATGTGTTACATGTTTTGAAGCATTGAAGGAAGCAAAAGGTTTGAACCTTATGGGAATACTTTCAAATGTAGGACATACGGGTACTTACCCTTCATCCCCCCTTAGTAGTTTAAGCATTAATGCTGCTTGTTTTCTTTTTTCTTCTTGTTGAATGCCCTTCACTCTATTGGGATTTCCAACCCAGACCCTAGGGTGTTTTATCCCATAACAATGCAGGTGTAAAAATAGTGTTAGAGAAAGATAACTATAAGATGGTTCGGGGAGCCTTAGTGTTTATGCAAGGATTTTGGATTGGAACTTTGTTCAATCTTCTGGTTAGCATTTTTGTTGATGGGTGCAACAATTTTATGGTTCCTAAAGGTGGAGAAAAAAATCTAGTGGTATATGGAAAGACTATTTTATGAAATAAAATACTTGGACACTTGGAGAGAAGGGTCTTTGAATACTGCACGGTAATTGTATGGTATAATTTACATCTAATTTCTCTCTAAATTTCAATTTCTGTGAACATTGTGTATATGGGAAGAAAAATTAGGTGAGATTCCCATCTAGTGCTAAGAGGGCAAAAGGGATGATAGAACTTTCATAGAATGATGCGTTTGGACCTGTGTCGGTTCCATCACTGGGAAAGTATATGTATTGTGTCTCATTTATAGATAAATTCTCGAGGAATACATGGATATATTTCCTCGGGAATAAATATGAAGTCTTTGATAGGTTTAAATAATTTAAGGCTCTGGTGGAAAATCAAATAGTGAAAAATATTAAGTTGTTGAGGACTAATAATGGTGGATATTTCTGCAAGAAGGAATTCAAATATTTCTGTAAGAAGTGTGGTATACCACAACAAAATACTACTCCATACACAACTCATCAAAATCAAGTTTCAGAAAGAATGAACATGATGTTTATGGAAAAGGAAAGAAACATGCTTAGTGGTGCCATGTTAGGATAGGAATTTTGGTAAGAGGCAGTGGATATTGGATGCTATCTACTTGAGATATCACCTTAATCATCATTAATGAATAATACTCCACATCAGATATGGACTGGTAATAAACCCTCTCTTTCATATCTAATGGTATTTGGTTGTGATGCATATGTTACATGTTCCAAAGGAGAAAAGAACCAAGTTGGATAGTAAATATGAAAGGTGCATCTTTATTGGGTATAAGGATGGTTTAAAAGGTTATAATATTTGGAACCCATAAATAAGGAAGGTTTTGTATAACCAAAACATGGTGTTTAGAGAGGTGAAGTGTGTTGTTAAACATGAAGTACTATCAAAGGAAACTGAGAAGATACACTACACCATAACTGAGAATAATACTCCACATCAGATATGGACTGGTAATAAACCCTCTCTTTCACATCTAATGGTATTTGGTTGTGATGCATATGTACATGTTCCAAACGAGAAAAGAACCAAGTTGGATAGTAAATATGAAAGGTGCATCTTTATTTGGTATAAGGATGGTTTAAAAGGTTATAATATTTGGAACCCATAAATAAGGAAGGTTGTGTATAACCAAAATATGGTGTTTAGAGAGGTGAAGTGTGTTGTTAAACATGAAGTCCTACCAAAGGAAACTGAGAAGATACACTACACCATAACAAGAACTGAAAGGAGGAAGAATCCAACTCTACACCATAACAAGAATCAAAAGAGGAAGATTCACACACTCCAGTTTTGAGGAGATTAGCTCGAGGGAGATGGAAACCAGGGAGGTATAATCCATTTTATTTCTGTTCACTTTTTTCTTTATCTATTATTGATGATGATACTAGAACTGTCAAGGAGAAAGTGGATTCAGAGAATGGAAAACTATGGAAGGAGGCCATGGTTGAAGAAATGGTATCCTTAAACAAAAATGAGGCTTGAGATCTGGTGAAGTTTTCAGTTGGAAGGAAACCTATTAGCAAAAAATGAATGTTTAAGAAGAATATGGATGTGGAAGGAAAGGTGGAGAAATACAAATCTCGATTGGTAGCAAAAGGTTATTCCCAGGTGTCGAGAATAGATTCTGATGATTTTTTTTTCTCTTGTTTCCAAGTTATCTTATTTTATATTAATTTTATCTATTGTTGCTTCTTTTTATCTTGAGGTAGAACATATGGATGTGAATACAACATTTCTTAATGGGGATCTGGAAGAAGGCATCTACATGAAGCAACTATAAGGATTTGTGGTGAAGGGTAAGAAAGAACTAGTATGCAGGTTAAACAATTCATTGTATGGGTTAAACCAACCACCAATGATGTTGTATAAAAAAATTGATACATATATATGGGGACCTGGCTTCACAAGAAGAAAAGAAAATCACTCTGTGTACTTTAAATTAATTGGTGACCATGTTATTTATTTGGTCTTATATGTGGATGATATGTTAATGATTGAAAATGGTGGAGAAATTATCCAATATTTGAAGACCCAATTGTCCTCCAAATTCGACATGAAGGATCTTGGTGCTGCAAAATATATTTTGGGCATGGAAATTAAACGAGATTGAGCAAACAGGAAAATTTGGTTAAACCAGAGAAAGTATGTCGAGACAATATTGTAGAGGTTTAATATGTAGAACAATAAACCAATCAAGGTTCCTATTCATGTAGGTGTAAATTTATCTATTGAATAGTGTCCCAAGACACAAGAAGATGAAGAGGACATGTCCAATGTTCCATATGTGAATGTAGTTGGTAGCCTAATATATGCAATGTTTTTCACCAGGCGAGAACTTGCACACGCAGTGAGAATATTGAGTAGGTTTATGTCAAAGCGAGGGAAGGAGTATCAGACAATAATGAAGCATGTTTTCAGTTATTTGCATGGAACTAGTGATTATGGTTTTTGCTACCAAGGAAGACCGGGATAGGACAGAGTTTTGGGCATTCATGGATTTCTTGATGCAGACTAGGCTATAGATCTAGATCAGAGAAGATCTACAAGTGGGTATGCGCTTAACCTGTTTGGAGGAGAAGTCAATTGGATGAGGAAGAGACAACGTGTAGTGGTACTTTCAACTACAAAGGTTGAATATATGGAGGGCACTCATGCAATCAAGGAATAAATTTGGCTGCAGATATTGTGTTCAAGTATGGGTTTGGTACATTGAACTACAAGGATAGACTGTGACAACCAAAGTGAAATTTTTTTGGCAAAGAACCTTGTTTATCATTCAAAGAAAATGTTGCAGATGCATTGTCAAAGTTTGCGAGTATTGAGAATTTTTCTTGGTGTAGAGAAAAAAAAGCCATTGTAGTCTTCGACTAATGACTAAGCTCTCTTGTGACCCTTAGTGTGGAAAGAAAAAAACAAGTGGGAGGATGTTGGATGTGTGTTATATTCTTTCCACACATCATGGGGTCTGGGGCAACGTCTCTGTTTTTTTTTTTATGCAGACCTACCCATTGTTTTGCACATGGTTTTCACACATGTCTTTTAGGCATAGTGGTTTTTTCCCATGGTATTTATAGATCTGATCAAGGGATCTATAGTTATGTTCTAATCAAGGGTTAGTGGATTGGGGTTTATGAATGCTTTGAAAAGTATATATATATATTGTAACATTGAAAGGAATATAATGAAAAATCAATCTAGTATTCCTAGTTTTCAGATTCAGGGGAAATATTTGTGTATATTTGTTTTATGTTCTCGCCATTTTTTTGTTTTAAGGATCGTGTTGCTGTTAATTTTTGTACAGGGTTAAAAACAACACCTATAAAAGATTGTATTAAGGTTTCTCTCAAACTTAATTCCTTACATCCCTCTATGTGGTTAAATTCAGCGTTGCAAATAGTTAGCTAATGCATGTTGCATATCTGTCCACGAAGATTAACAATCATGGACAATAATGATGAGGAACATAAATATGAATATGAAGCATAGTTTAATAGTTTTCCCTATTAGGAGATTCAAGCATGGACCTCTTCCATTGAAGTCAGTATAATAGCTTTGGATTATCAAATAATTGGACAATGGATAACCTGCAGGCCTTGCATCATTATAAGTACTTGCCAATGAAGCTCACCAAAATTTACTTCTAATTTGCATAGATGTGAGAACTAATGTGAACTGGAAACTCAATTCCTTCTCCTAAGTCTTACATTGGTTGATTTAATGAACAAGAATCTATACCTCTCAGTGCTTGCTAGATCTGTGGTTAAAATGGATATATATATATATATATATATATATATATATATATATATATATATCCATTTTAACCACAGATCTAGCAAGCACCGAGAGGTATCATCTCTCTCTCTACACACACACACAATGTGCAATTTTTCATTGTCTAAATTACATTTTTGAATGTATAAATGGATTAAATACTTAAATGGAATTTTGAATTCATAAATGAATTTATTTCGAATAAAATTTACTACCCAACTTAAACCTGTAATTCTAACCCATATTTACTACATTAAAAACAAAAATAACCAAAAGATATAACTTTAAAAAACCCAAAATGTAGAATAGCGAGAGGTATCAAAACCCTTGACGTGAAAACCTATTTTAGATTGGAAAAGCTTCAAAAAGGGATTGCACCTTAAGAGAATTGAACCTTGAATGCTTGACTAATATGTGATTAAGATGGATCTCTCTCTTTCTCTGCACACACACACACAAAGTATAATTTTTCATTGTCTAATTACATTTTTGAATGTATAAATGGATTAAATACTTAAATGGAATTTTGAACACATAAATGAATTTATTTCGAATAAAATTTACTACCCAACTTAAACCTGTAATTCTAACCCATATTTACTACATTACAAACAAAAATGACCAAAAAATATAACTTAAAAAAACCCAAAATGTAGAATAGTGAGAGTGCTTGAAATATTTTTGCATAAAAAATATTTCAATTATATATATATATATATATATATATACCTGTGTGTGTGTGTTTTCTTCTAAACATATGTAATTATATATGGATAGTTAACATTGAAATATGTTATTTATGGATCATATTGCTAATACTAATTTGTTTGTTTGTTATTCATATATTGTATATACACATCAATATTACTTAATTTTGTATATTGCAATATTTTGTTTATGATACACATTTAATTTTTTATTATTATCAATATTTTTTAAATACTACATGTTAATTTTTGAGCTGAGAGGTTCATTCTACAACCTAGTGTGAAGGAAACCTACTAATTCGTTGTCCATATGGCCTAATATAATTCCATGTAAAATAATAAAAAGTAAAAAAATATGTGAGTAAGATGTTTACACATTATTTTTTTCAAATATATTTTAACATGTTATATTAACTTCATATATATCTATATATAGAAATAAATGTTAAAAGAAAATATCTTAATGTTATATAGAATAAAATATCCTATGTGAGTAAAATATTTTAATATGAATTAATATTAACATATATTTAAAATTATTTGCATTGATAAAATGTCTCAATATACATTTTATGTAATCTCTATAACATTCAAAAATACAATTTAAACAATATATTAAGAAATGAATGGCTCATATCTCTCTCTTATTAGAAGTAATTGATTTTTTTTCTTTTCATTTACAAATTGTCTCTCACACACACACACTTATATTTACTCTATATATGAAGTTGATTGCAAAAACCTCTTTTAAATTTCAAAATTGAGATAAGTATATATTCATTTTTCTTTTTTATCATGGCAGACATTTTTTTTAAAATAGAGAATATTAGTATCACAAAGTGACAAGACATCCTGTCCCAAGTACCTCCGGAACTGATTTAGAAAACAAGAAAAAATTAACAAGAAAATTTTCCATCCCATACTATCCAACTGGACCAATATCACATCAAACCAACCCAAATAAATAGAAACTGGAGTAGCTATGACCAAATTTCATTGTTACTTGCACAAGAATATAGAATGTATGTGTCAACCATAACTGCATATATGTTCATCGATGCAACATGCTCAAAGAAATAAATGACGCCAACACACAAGATTCATGAATTAAACAAAAGAGTACACAAAGGAAAGCACAAGGAACAACAATAAGAGTTTATCAAGCATTGTATGACATCCAAATCAATCCAAAACACACATTTTAATTTGGAAAAAAAAATCCATGTCAATCCTCCCTTCACTTCCAACAGAGTCTATTATTAACAATCAAATTTATTCACCAACTAGTGGTGGCAACAAATTTTTTTATATTCTAATATTATGTCATGTAAGAAGCAAAGCTTAGACTAGTATTTCACATTAGCGATGCAGAGGAAGTTAAACTAATTGATCTTACCAGCCTATGAGAAGTGAATCCAAATTTCTTTATATTTTAATCATATGTCATGTATGAAGGAAATATTAGAGCTACGAATATTTTTGTATATTCTAATCATAGCATCTTGTTTTTATTCTTTCGAGTGCACCAATTCTAAACTATAATTATCAACACAAATGCATCCTCCTTTCAAAGCATAGTGCTACGAATGCATATTTCAGTTTGATAACATAAATCCTCCATCTAGACCATAGGTATGAGGCTTATCAAAAACCTCCAAAAGGATTTATACCTCAATCGTCAAATGACCAAGAGGACAAGAACTAAAGTTACAATAAACTCCTAGCATATTCATGGCACAATGCCACATAAGAGAAATCATCCTATCCTTGCTTATAATATAAGTGTTGCTAGTGGAATGTGTGACAAAACAAGGGCATTAAGGATTGATCAACTTGTACATTCCCTTGAAAGATCTTTCCACTTGTCCATTATAATATTAACCCTCAACATAAATTTAATACTATCCACACATAGAAGTTGAATCCACACACAGAAGCTGAAGCCACACACAGAAGACTAGAAACGAAAAAAATTAAAAACATGAGATTGAAAATCATATGTCTAATGCAATATATAGTAGACAAATCCGACGGTGTTCACTTCTAGCAAAGACTATTATTAACAACCAAAATTATTCACCAACTAGTGGCAACAACAAAATTCTTTATATTATAATCACATGTCATGTAAGAATTAAAGCTTAGACTAGTAATGCACATTAGCCATGCAAAGGAAGTTAAACTAATTGATCTTACCAGCCCGTGAGAAGTGAATCCAAATTTATGTATATTCTAATCATATGTCTTGTATGAAGCAAATCTTAGAGCTAGTATTGCACATTATCCATGTAGATGAAGTTAAACTAATTGATCTTAACAACTTGTGAGAAGTGAATCCACAATAAGGTTTTAATTATTGGTTACTGCCATTCAAGTTTCATATATGCATCCAACTAATTAGGATAGTTAAATCATTAAATATAACAAAAGAAAGTTTTCATAAAGTGAGATTTGTTAGACCTTTTTTTAATGTCCGATATCTGCGTTCATACTATGAATAATGTCCTATCTCTACCTCCATACTCTCATGTTTTTTCTTGTAGAATTTTTTTCCACCAAGTATCTAAAAGGCATAGTGTTCATATAGTCAGACTACCTTCAATGCAATAATACCAAACCTAGTGAGGCAAATCCCCATGTCATTTTTTAAGACAACCAAATTCCTTATGGCAATTGTTATGGGTAATCCCCTCTAAAACTTCGACATCTCAGAAGACTAATCATTTTGAATGAAATCAAATGAGATTTCCATTACAATCTATAAATATACTAATAATTTTGAATCAAATCAAAGGAGAATTCCATTACAATCTATCCAAAGAGAAATTCAGCATGTTAGCAACTAAAATTGTGGCATAATTGCAGAATTGGAAGCAAATGTAGCTGCCAATGTAGAGAATTGGAGTGTTTTAAGATACAATCAAACATTACAACTTTTAGTCAACGTTTTTAGTGACCTTAACAACAAATGAATTTAAAACTTATTTCAATTAACCAACACTTATTCCTAGCATTTATAAGGAGACAATTTTCAATACCCTTCCATTTTTTCTGAGGTTGATCGAGATATTATGGATTTGATGCCCTGCTATGGATGCATGATTATGTTCAAGCTAAATTTAGGCTTGGTATTTCTATCAAACACATAGGCCTGATATTTATATCAAATTAAGTCCTGATATCTATCGATGGAGATTCAATTCGATGCAAACACATCAATTTATTATTCAAATATATGTAGGTTGCAAGTATTGATTAACCCATTCATATTTAAATTTCAGGAAAAAAATAAGACTAAGCTTCTATTATGCAGGTTGCAATTATTGATTAACATTTTCATATTTAAATTTCTTATTCAAATTAGACTTAGTTTCTATTGTTGAAACAACTTCCAATGACATAAATAAATTTAACAATATGCATGTTGTTGTAGCCATGCCACGAGTTTCAATTGCAAATCATATAAGGAGCAGGAGGACGCAAAGGACCAACGGTGCCCAATTGCGATTCACTTCATTGGAATAAGAAACAAATGGTGATGTCAATCCTTCCAATCCTCCATGAAATGATGTTGAGAATGCCCATGTGTTGGCAGATCCTACTATCCATCCATATAACAGAGAGCCACCCTCAACCACAATATAAGGTGAAAAATCAACGAAGAATATCAGTCCCATAAGAGAGTGGACAAAGGAAGGCATGATAGTTTAAATTGATGGCATAGTGTTCAGGGGTTACTTAGTACATGCATCTGCAAAAAACATGGAATTACAGCCCCAAGAATACATTATTGGATTAATTATCTCTCTCATACAAAGTGTAGAGGGCATATTATTGTTATGACTGAAGAGGAGGAGGTCGAGGTGGTTCTGTGGTGTAAGGAGATGGCTTAAATGGGACACAGGTTAGATTTGATACAACTCAAATCTGTTAGGGGAGGCCAAAACCCTTCAAATATGGGTTTCCTAGAAAATATTCATTGAGTAGGTTTAAGAAAAGGAATCCAGACCTTGTCTTATGAACAACGGAGTATCTTGACAGAGACAGTGCTTTAAATTATGCCTTACAGTTATGTCTAAGTTCTACGACACACTTTCCCATGCATATGAGAAACACTCTTATGCGCCAAACCATATATGGGATTGTGAATAAACATGTTTACATGATGGAAGGAATTGTGGCATGTGGGCAATTGATCTAGGTGGAGTGAACATGTCTAGGTAGAAGTGGCTTGAGTACAAGGGCTCAAAAATAAAAGTGTCTAGAATGTGGAAACATTAATCTCAAATTGTAGATCTCATCTTTCTGATTCCAATGGCGTAAACGACACTCAATTCTGATTCTGTATGAAGGAGTTAGGAGCATTCAAAGTTTAAAGGTTGACTTGGCGACTTGGCAGGTTTAAGGAGGTAACAATTTTGCTGGAACCCGGCCATTGGATTCCGGCCAACCTGGCCGAATTTCAGGCGAATTTGTGGGATGTTTAAAATCTCTCCTTCGGTAAAAAATCTGGAATATTTGAAGAAACCAACTTTTTTTAAAAATAATAATAAATTATTAAAAAAAGGGGTAAGGCGGACCATGACCCCCGCCCTACCCGCCTTCGGATCCACATTATTATAAAATCAAAGTTTAATTAAGGGGGGTCAACAACCATGACCCCGTCGCCCCCCACACTATAGGGCAACAACATGTATATAAGGGTGGGTGAGGGTGTAACCACACCACCCAACCCGCATTATATGTTCCAACCAACCGCAATCATTGCCACCTCAAATGTGCGCCGACAGATCACGGGCGGGGTGCCCAATGCGGGTCGACTCCCCCATAAACTGTCATTTTAATAAAATATGCATGATTTTAAATTTAAATGCGGTTCTAACAAACAACGAATTCTGCCTTAATTCGGAGGGGCCGGGTTTGACCACCTGACCTCCTCCCTCCAAATTTGAATCTGGAACCAACTCAACCAAACGATTTCTTTGGAAAATCTGCCAATATTTATGCATATAGACCTTCATTTCTATAGTGCACCGGGGGCAGACAGGAGCGGGAATGGAAACCAAAGCAACGGAACCTTGAGCAGTGTCTACGAGGGGGGTGGAACCTTGATCTGAGCCATTTTCTAGGGGGGCAGATTTTCACTTTGTCAGATTAAGGAAAATTTTATATGGATTCTGCACTACTCGACGCCATGAATCCAACGATGCTATCCATTTCTTCATCAGAGGTCTGAAATTTTTGGGCACTTTCAGCCATGGAGGTATAAGGGTGTTATTTCTCATTTTTGCCACTTAATGAAGAAAAGGGCCTCCCCACTATTTGAGCAGGGCCCGGAGACGTAGTCCCTCTTAGACGAACTCCGACATAAATTATGTGTCTTCTTGCATGATGTTAAATTCTTCTCTCTTCTTATGTTTATGCCTTTAAAGTTTCTTTTTTTAAGCTACAATTTTCACATGTAATTCTTTAACACATCTCAAACAAAAGGTTTTGGACCAAGTGGTATCAGAGAAGGTGTTTTTCGATGTGAATTACACGCTTGTATGCTAACTAGAAACAAGATATGAAGAGGCGAAGGGAAGATAGTCTTTTGATCCCAAAGTGGGACATGCACATCATAGAAGGAACATGGGTGACAAGGTTCAAAATGACAAGGAGCTCAACTTCCGCAAGCCCTTCTACACCATGGCAGATCGGGTTGAGAAATTTTTCTCTAGGCTTGAGAAGTTAGAGAAAACAGGGGAGAATGTTTCAGAAGGAAAATTTTCAGTGCATGGAGGTGGTGGAGGAGACCCACCTCCTTCAGAAAATGCAATTCCTTCCTCCTCTTCTAACCATCATCATAAAAATTCTAGAAATGCATCTAATAAACATTTCTTTAAGTTAGATGTCAAATTTTATCTACCCATGTATAACAATGAAAGTGATGCAGAGAAACTTAACAACTGGATTAGGTAGCTTGAAATCTACTGCAAGATTCATCGGATTGTGGAGGACGAGGCAAAGATCCAGTTGGCTTCTCTTTGATTGAGTGGCACAACTCTCATCTGGTGGGAGAGAAAACTTCAAGGAAATAGTAATTTGGGTAACCTTCTTTCTTCATGGTCAAATTTCATTGCTACACTTAAAGATCAATTCTATCCCTTGGGTTCGAAGCAAAAAGCCTTAATGGAGTAGCAGCACCTGAGGCAAGGCAAAGGACAAAACATGCAAATCTTTACCGGGGAATTTAGAGAAAAAGAACGAAGTTTGGGCATTTCATTAGATTATCCTGAAGTTGTAACTAAGTACATTGGGTTATTACATAGTTACATAAGACATTCATTATTGTTGTTTGAGCCTCCTACCATTGATGAGGCCAGTGTGAAGGCCATGCACATAGAAAGCAGGGGGGTGCATGAATAAAGTGACTACCCACAAAGGATTTTTGCGACCAAAAGAAGGGGAGAAAAGCCCTCTTTCAAATATTTTGAAAAAGAGGGACATGAAAAAGAAAATTGTTGGAAGCTGCATCCTGAGTTGAGACCTAAGAGAAATGAAAAAAAAGGGAAGCAGAAGACTACCACCACCATACAACAAAACCAGGATTCTTAAGATTCTGGATCCGAGGAAGATGAAAAGGTCACGGCTGTAGGATTTTCACAAGGTCGAACAATTGACTTGGGGTCCAATTCAGGTGATGAAATGAAGCTTGAAGCCTTTTGGATCACGACAGAAGGACCCATAGACTTGGGTTCTGATTCAGGCGATGAAACAAAAATATCAACAGAAAGTGTACCAAAGAAGAAAAGGACACTTTCTACGGCGGAGTTCCAAGAACTTGAAGAGATTAACCAAGGCATCCAAGGAGAAAATGTTGAGCTAAGAAGGCTCCTACATGAAGCAAGGGAAGAAAAAAAAAATTTACTATGCCAGTTAGAAGCTAAGCATGAGGCCTTGGAAAAATTGCGAAATAACCAACCTGAGGTAAAAAGAAACCCTTCAATTTCATGTATTTTTCATGATGATGAATTCGCTTATTTTGAAAAAAGTACTATGGGGATCAGGTCGAAATTGATGAAGAATATGGGGTATCAAGGAAAGGGCCTCGACACCAATGGCCAGGGCATCGTAAACCCCATCAAAGTTGAGGAATTTCCGCGTCTTGCAGGGATCAGATACACCAGGAAGGGAGTGGGAGAAAGCTCCAAAGCACCCAACGACCCACCAACGAGAACCTCCTCACACCTCAGCGACAATGATGGATTAATGGGAATTTATCGGAGGCATTCCAAGATGACATGAAAGGTATGGAGGAGGAAGAATCATCACAACAAGAATGAGCCCCAGAAACCTGCATGTCAAACATGCCAGGATCAAAGAACACCCATACAGAGTCTGGTCCTGAAGCTGTTCCAGAGGCAGATCCTCCATAGGGGGATGATCCATTTACCTTATTAAGTCAAAGATGGTTCTTTTAGGGGTCTTAGTGTGATGGCCACATTTGTAAATCATATGTTGCAAGTAAATGTAAATGTGATGGTGTGTTTCCCATCACTTCAAAACACAATGATGATGTTTTGGCCTTTCTTTATGAGTAGTTGAGATATTTATTGTTTTGTTTTTATTTTATGTAATCCTTGGCCAATGAGTTTGTGATATAAACTCTTGGCAAGGAGGGGTGGTTGAGTCATGTGTGGTGTGCATGATTGCAAATTATGTACCAGTTTCTCATACTGAGGATTGAAAGTTTGGTTTGGAAAGGACACAAACAATGTGCTGGGAGTGTTAATGCTTTTGGGGTCCAAAAGCTCTTCAGTGGGGAGGAATGATCCAGGTGGATTGAACAAGTCTAGGTACAAGTGGCTTGAGTAAAAAGGCTCAAAAATAAAAGTGTCTGGAATGTGGAAAATTTAATGTCAAGTTTTAGATCTCTTCTTTCTGATTCCAACAGTGCAGATGACACTCAATTGCGAGTCCGTATGAAGGAGTTCGGAGAAGTCAAAGTTTGAAGGATGACTTGGTGACTTGGTAGGCTTAAGGAGGCAAAAGAATTTCTGGAATCCAGCCAGTGGATTCCGGCCAACCCCTGCCGGATTCCGGGAGAATTTGTGGGATGGTTAAAATGTCTGCTTTGGTAAAAAATCCGAAAGATTTGAAGAAACCAAATTTTTTTAAAAAAATAAAAAATATTACAAAGGTGGGTAAGGCGGGCCATGACCGCTGCCCTACCCCCCTTTAGATCCGCATTATTATAAGATCAAAGTTTAATTAAGGGCGGTCGACGGCCATGACCCCACTGCCCCCCACACCATATGGAAACAACATTTATATAAGGGTGGGCAGGGGTGTAACCACACCGCCCAACCCGTGTTATATGTTCCAACCAACCGCAATCATTTCCACCTCAAACGTGCGTTGGCGGAGATCATGGGCGGGTTGCCCAATGCGGGCCAGCCCCCCATAAACTATCATTTCAAAAAAAGATGTGAGAGTTTAAATTTAAATGTGGTTCTAACAAACAACGAAGTCTGCCTTAATTCGGAGGGGTCGGGGTTTTACCACCCGACCTCCTCCCTCCAAATTCGAATCTCGAACCAACTTAGCCAAACAATTTCTTTGGAAAATCCATCGAGATTTGTGCATATAAACCTTCATTTCTACAATGCACCAGGGGCAGACAAGAGAAAGCATGGAAGCCAAGGCAGCAAAACCCTAAGAAGTGTGCGGGAGGGGGGTGAAACCCTAATCTGAGCCATTTTCCAAAGGGGCCAGATTTTCACTTTGTCAGATTAAGGAAAATTTTATATGGATTTTGCATTACTCGACGCCAAAAATCCAATGGTGCTGTCAATTTATTCATCAGAGGTCTACAATTTTCGGGCACTTTAAGCCATGGAGGTATAAGGGTGTTATTTCTCATTTTTGTACTTATACTTTCATTTTTTCCACTTAATGAAGAGAAGGGCCTCCCCACTATATGAGTAGGGCCCAAAGACGTAGTCCCTCCTAGACAAACTCTGTCATCAATTATGTGTCTTCTTACATGATGTTAAATAATTCTCTCTTCTTATGTTTATGCCTTTAAAGTTTCCTGTTTTAAGCTACAATTTTCACATGTAATTATTTAACACATCTCAAACAAAAGATTTTGGATCAGTAATTTCCAAGAGAGGGAGCATAAATGTGCTGAAAATTTTGCCTAGGAGTAGGGAGTGGATCAATGTACTTTGTTGTGTCAATGCAACTAGTTCTTCAATCCCAAGCTTTTATTTATTCAAACGAAAAACATAACTTAAAAACTATATACATAATTGTAAACCAGATGCATGCATGGCTACACATATCCATGCATATATGACAAAGGAACTATTCTTGAATTGGCTTTTTCACTTTGTTGCATCTGTTCCAGTTGGTATCTCGCCTGAAAATAAAAACCTACTAGTTTTATATGGCCATGGAAGCCACATGGTTGTGTAGAAAATCAGGGAGGCCAACTGTTTGGGCATTGACCTATTAACACTGTCATCTCAAACCACTCACAGATTGCAACCCCTTGATGTCAGTGTGTTTGGATGTTTCAAGAACTATTTCAGGGCAGAGTGAGCTTCATGGATGGCAAAGAATCCAGGGATGGATGTAAAATTATTTGAGCTAGCTGAGCTTGTAAGTAAAGCATATAAAAGGGCTCTAACACCTTCTAATATCAAATTTGGATTTAGGAGGACTGTAATTTTTCCACTGAATGTTGATGCTTTTATTAAGTATACTAGTTGCATCAAAGAATTTGTTATTGAAGGTCACGAAGCAGAGGACTTAAACATCTAGGTTGATGCCCAAGAAGATGTGGATTAGAAGAAAGATGTTCTTGTTGTTGAAGGTATGATATCCCTTTCTCAAGGGAACTTCTATGATGATGAACATTTATGTGAGGCACAATTCAGTAATGAGCCAATTTTCAATAACATGGAGGTTGCCACACCCACTGAAGCACCTACTAATTATGCATGTAATATTCCAAATTATTCAGTTGATCATGAAAACGACAATGCAAATGTGGCATCAAATGAGAATGTAACAAGAATCAACAATGACCAATTCAACATGTCAACCCAGGTAACCCCACCATTATGGTTGGCAGAGGCCATGATGAATAACAATAAACATAATGTGTCATCCGCCAATGATGAAAGCATGTCAATGCCTTCTCAACCAATAGAGCTGAGCACTGAACTTGTTCATTATTTTGTCGAAAATAAATCACTAGAAGAAGATTCTATTTAGAATGAAGTACCAAATGAAGACAAAAATGGGGTTCAATCAGATTTACCTCATCTCACAAAAAAAAATCACACATCACCTCGTACTCGATTGTAAAATGTGCCTCTCACATCACCTCACACAATTTTGTACAATAACATTTTTTCAACTTTAAATGTAAAATTTTGATGACATGGTTGATGGGATTTTGATTTTGTAAAGAACGTTTGTGTATAATAAATAAAAGCATGTCCACCTAACTAAAAATTCTTGACTCCCTAACTAAAAATTCTTGACTCCCCAGAAGATGTGATCATGCATCTCACTCTCTATTTTTTTTGTTAATGACCATGGAAAAATAACACCATATGCCCATCCATTCTCTCACACCATGCCATATCAATTACCATGGAATATTACCATATGAAATGATACATTATGTTATGTGATTATGCATCTCACTCTCTTTTTGTTTTGTTTTGTTAATGACCATGGAAAAGACACCATATGCATCATATGCCCATCTATTCCCTCACACCATGCCATATCAATTACCATGGAATATTATCATATGAAATGATACGTTATATAAAGTGGATTGCGGAAAAGTATCGTATACTAAATGATATGATATATGAGGTGGATTACTTAACATTATTGTGTAAGCATTAATGTTATGCTATTTGAATTCAAATTTTGAATTTGAAAGCCCACTCAAAATTATTCAGAGATCATTCTCATTTAGAGCAGTTTTTTGTCTGCCTTTTCTCATTGTTCTAGTAGTCTTTGCATTTGGAAAAAATCATGAATAAGAAGATAATGCAAATTTAAACATTTGGAAAAAGTGGTGAAGTCTACTAAGAACTGGGGATCAGGATTAGGACCTCTCTCTCTAGTCTGTATATCCATAGAAGAGTCCATTAGATTTTACAAAAACATCCTCGGTTTCGTTCCTGTTAAAAGACCTGACTCAATTGGCTTTGATGGAGCAAGGTAAGTAGATTGATTTCATTTTTCTATTGAAATTTTGAAATATGTATATAGTAGTCGCAACAAAATAATTTGACAACACAACACTTTTATGAATATTACACTATGAACACCATATTGAGTGTCTCTCTGTGGAACAATATGTTTTTATTTTATAATTTTGGGTGTCGATGATCGCAGGTCATTTAATTATGGAATAGGCATTCATTTGGTGTAATATAAAAACCTAGATAATGTACCCAAGAAAACTGAAATAAATCCAGGAGAAAATCACATCTCATTTAAGGTATATTATTCACCTATATTATCCTTTTGATGTAAAGATCCATAGCATCTTACACTATGAGCACCATATTGAGTGCCTCTTTGTGGAAAAATATGTTTTTAGTTTATAATTTTGGGCATCGACTATCAAAGGTCGGGTCATTTAATTTTTTTTTTCACAAGAGAAAAAACGTTGTTTCATATTATGAAATAGACAAAACAATCCATGTAGCATAGGATACATATACATCATAAACAGATAAGGCATCCGAATCATCCATTCGACTCCAGGAATATTTACCAATTAGATACTTCGTCACAAACAGATAAAATATACCCCGTTACAAGCCAAAAAGGAAATAGAATCAAATACTCATCTACATACAGATGTTACAGATAAAAGGAAATGGGAGCAAGCAGTAAGAGTGAAAGCGTCCCATCCAAATCTCATGAATTCTCAAAGAAAAAAACCCATGGACCGCCTCTCTTGATGAGGAAAGTAAGATCAGGTTGAAGACTAGGTTCCAGGTAGGTGACCTGCTAGGTGCAGAAAGTTCGAGCAGCTGCAGATAGAAACCAAACTCACTTGATGGGATTCAGGCTCGCTTGATAAAATTCACCTTGGAGAACCACATCTATCAGAGATAGAAACATCAGGCATGCTAGATAGGGAACTGATCTGGCCCGCATTGGTGAGAATGAGAGCCAACCATCAATAGTAAAAAATCAAAACAACGAAGTAGGCAGACTAATGCAGCAACCCTAAAGGCCAAGTTGACATATGTGGAGATCAGGCTCACTTGATAAAGCCCTAGTAGCAGATTTTCAAAATATATCAACCAAAAAAAGGAAGCTTACTATTAAAACACAGATGTTTTAAGGGGTAAGAGTAAGAAGCCACCAACTTAGATTGTCGAAAGTGAAGAACCGAGATGCATCCATATGGCTGATCGATACCAATCTTAGACAATTTATCAGCCCTCGTGTTGAGTTCTCTGTAAATGTGGTTCATAGAGAACCTTTGAAATTTAGATAGAATATATCAGGTACGATCAATCCAGCCCCTTAGGAGAGAGCCCTGTAGAGATGATCTACCCGATATTCCATCTATAACGATATTCGAGTCTCCATAAATGTCAATACTATGTATCTGCAAATTATAGGCAACCATTACCCCACTCCATAAAGCCATAATCACCGCTTTGTTGTTGGATCCACTTCTGCCATTCTAGAATAAATGGTATCTCTCATCGCCATCGATTTTAATCCAAGCTCTGCAACCACGATATCCATCCTGTTGGGCACCATCAAAGAATAAAGCCAGGAGATTGATGCTATGAGGTCTATACCTGTGTGGAAGATCAATATAGTCTGGCTTGGTAATATTAATGTTACTGAGCCACTCCATAATGCGAGCATAGATCAATGTAGTATCAAGCTGAGCCTCCTTGAAAAGCATGCAATTCCTAGCACACCATAATTCTTGGTAGACATAATAAGGAAGTGACTTGTATCCTTTAGTGTTGATAGCCCAGAAAATAAAAACCTATTCTTGTTCTCCCGGCCTCCAAGAAGAATCATTGGAAAAACACCGCAATATACACCAAACCCTTCTTGCAACATGACATTCAAAGAAGAGATGATGAATTGTTTCAGCATCCATTTTGCAGAAAATACATCTACCCGGTCCCTGTTTGCCTCGTCTTTGTATGCTCTCATAGGTTATAATCTTCCCCATTCTGAGCAACCAAATGAACAGAGTGATTTTATGCAAAATCTTCCATCCCCAAGCTTGGGAAAATCCAGGAATATCCAAAACATTATGTATTTCAGCTTTTAAAATCCGATATAGATCTCTGACACTGATATGAGTACCTTTTGTCGCACCGCCCCATATAATCCTATCGCCCTCACAATCACATAAAAAACTGACATTCTGTAGGGAGCCAATGAAGCTCTTCCAGTTCTTCAAATCAAAACTATGCAGACCAACAGTAGAAAATGTTTTCCAAACCGGTACTCCCAACTCCTAGTGAGATATGATGTCTGCAATGAACATGATTCCTCTATGAGAAAGCCTATGAAAGAACCCTGCATCAATATTCTCACCCTCTTGAGTACCTAGAATTCTGTTGCACGAGATGGGTATCAACCTTCCATTGCCAAACTTCCAACACAGTCTACTCCTAATGACATCTTTGCATTTTATCATACTTCTCCAGATCAATGATGCCTGTTGGATGTGAAGGATCAGACCACAGACAAAATTGAGCAGAGATCTATCACTGATGTATTTGCATTCTATTATTTTAGACCAAATCCCGTTCCCGGTCAGATCTCTCCACAGAGACTTAGCAAGCAGAGCATTCGAGAATATGCTAATGTCCAGCAGCCCCCAGCCACCAAGAAATTTAGGAATAGTCACCACAGCTAGCTTGCACAGGTGGTATTTCATCTTAGATGATAGCCCTGCCCATAGAAAATGTGCAATAACAACATTAATTTTATCGATAATAAAGGCTGGGAGTGAAAATAAGTGGCCTCATTAGACTGATAGCTGAGATAACACCGCTTGGATTAATATGTATTGCCCGCCTAAGGAAAGCCAATGATTGGACCATTTGAGGATTTTTCACTTGTGTTTATCTACTATCCACTCTCAGTCCTTATTCAAATAAGCACAAGGTTTCAAGAGGAAACCCAAATAGCTAACCCCCTCCGACAGCCTGCAAGTATTCACTCCTAGAAAGATGGCAATAAAATGAATCTCCTCCAGATCATCGTTATCAAATAAAATAAATGTTTTGGACTTGTTAATGATCAGCCCAGTGGCCAATCCAAAATGGCACATCAATACATGTAAATAAAACCAGTGGTTTTGGATAAAATTTCCAAAAACAAGTAAATCATCAACAAAGAGGGAGTGGGTAATGCTGACCTGAGGAGAGAAAGACAACCCCTTGAAATAGCCTTTGTTGGAAGCCATTTTGATTAAACGGCTAAAACCTTCCATCACCAAGATAAATATAAGCGGAGATAAGGCATAGCCTTGACTTAGCCCACGTTTAGCTCTTAAGAAGTCAGATAGGATTCCATTGATAAGTACACTATACTTGACCGAACTGATGCAAGCCATAATCCAATGAATGGCAGGCAAGGACAATCCAATTTTGAAGAGGGCAACTCTGATGAAAGAACAATCTACAGAATCATATGCTTTATAGAGATCAACCTTCATAATTATGCCTTCCTTTTTTTGATCGTGAATGAAATGCATTGCTTCCTAGGCAATGGCCACTGCATCATGAATCGATCTACCTTGTAGAAACTCATATTGCTCCTCTGAAATCCACCTAGATAAGTGTCCTTTGAGTCGATTAGCAATAATTTTGGATGAAAGCTTGTACAGTACATTACAAAGGGAAATGGGTTTGAAATCCGAAAAAGATGAGGGATCAGATGATTTAGGAATTAAAGCAATGAAATTTGAGCTTAGATCACCAGGTACATAGCCCGATGTTCGAATCTATTCGTTCACACCCAGTAATTCATCCCCCATGATGTCAAAAAAGCCTTGAAAAAATTCTACTGGCCATTCGTCAGGCCCCGGGCTCTTATCTCTATCAAAATATTTTAGGACTGCTTTGATCTCCAGTTTACTTATTGGCTGCATAATATCATCAACAGCCTATTGATCAAACATAATGCGAAGGTGTTGAACCACCCAGTTCTGATTGTGGGCCGCAATGTCATCATCCACCTTGTAGAAGTTCTTGAAATGTTCAAAAGCAGCTTTCCGGATCCCTTCTTCCTTCGTTATCAGAATGCCCTCCTTTGTATGTATTCTCCAAATGGCATTTTTGTTTCTCCTTCCAGTAGCACACGCGTGAAATTATTTAGTGTTCATGTCTCCCTCACTGAGCCACTGTTTCCTACTGTTCAATTTCCACATAGTTTCCTGAATTCTCAATAGTTCTAATTTGCGGGCCTCAAGAGCAGCCAAAGAGGCATATGTATCCTCATCCGGCACATTGACCACCATGCGCTTATAAGCATGTTCCATGCCATCCATAACCTCGGCTAGTTCCTTCCTTTGAGCCTTATTCTTTTCCCGCTCCCACCCTTTTACCTTTTTTTTCAATCTTCTTAGCTTGTCCACCAAGAAATGCCAATCGATTCTGCCATCAACCTGATGATCCTTCTTCCAGAAGGAATGCACCAAATCTATGAATTCAGGATCAGACAGCCACACTTGGTTAAATTTTAAAGGTCCACCCCTGAGCTTGGATTCATGCCTCCATGCCAACAGAATTTCCATATGATCAGAGAGCGATGCCTGTATCAATGAAAGGCGCATATTGCCTAGAAGATTGATCAAGCCAGGGCTGACCATAGCCCGGTATAAAACCTTTGCAACATATTCATTTCCGCACCTTCTATTCGACCAAGTGGGCATGACTAGATCAGGTTTTATGTCAATTAAAATGTATTTCCCAAGTATCTGAGACACTTTTCTAGCAATAGGATCCAATCTAGCCCGAAACCCCCATGGTTCATCCACTGCAAGAGAGACATTGTAATCGCCAGTCAACATGAGATTATTTAGCTTTAATAGTCCACTCCTGTCGAATTTTTCCTAGAAGCTAGACCAAGACTGGCAAGGCGCATACAGGTTGATGATGACAACCCTTTCACAAATCCCTCTGTTGCAGCCGTGTAAAAGAATGCCGCCAAATAATTTATATGCCTTGAGATCAAATCGCAGGTCATCCCAAACAATAGCCATACCACTTGACCTACCAAAAGAGTCAATCCCTTCCGCTTTCCAACTAGGACAGATAGATAGCAGAGATCCAATCGCTACCAATCCCGAACAAAGAGATTCCTGAAGCAATATAACCGATGGTCGATGTGTTTCCACCAATTCCTTGAGGCGAATTATTTTAAAGGAACCACCCATCCCTCTTATATTAAAAGATAGGATGGAAATCATGTCGACCCCTTGTAAGGGCAGCTTGCTCTAAGGGCCCTATTATCATCCATAGCCATGACTGGAATGTCTTTCAGGTTCAAAATCTCCCCTTGAAAAAGTGCCTTTGTCTTTTATCTTCCTCAAAAGTGCCTGGAGTTGGATTTGGAGGTTTTCCCGATAGTGATGTTGGCAGCCGAATTAGGGGAGATTTGGGGCTGTGGAGCCAGAGGATTCTTATAAAAAACCGTCAATGCCGCCAGGTCCATATCCGGATCTCTCATAATGGCCTCTAAATCATCACCAATCAAATTCCTTGGAGATTCCTTAGGAAGATCCGCATATTGTTCATGGGTAGAGGTAGGAGACACCCATTCCAAAGGCGGCATGGAGGGAGAAACTACTAAAGGACTATCAGGAGAAGGTATTAAATCATCGTTCATAGGATTCTTAGAAAAGCGCTCACCCGCAGCCATCCTAAAGCTTTCTAGGTTACAATCATCAGGTAAAGGTATACAACCGATGCCAGAAGAGGGAGCAGGATTGCCACTGGGAAAAGTGCCAACCAAGGCCGGCCTGATAGGAGAGTCAGGAGCATGCCCATTGCTGGGCAAAGACCGAGAAATTCCATGAGAAATATTATAAAGGCACCGACCATGGCAACCCCTAAAGGAGGCAGCTTTAAGGGGAGGGAGCGTGGTTAAACCCTTGTCTCCATAAGGAGGCTCATCAACAACATATTTCTGAAATAAACTAGAGGATATACAATCGATTTTATGACCAATGTTATTTTGAGCTAGTACCTCAATAGAAACAGAAGCAGACTTACCCAATTTATCAGACATCGCCGAGCGAGAGGACCGAGTGAAAGAAACTTTCTTAATGGTATAATTTTGCTGTCCCTTGCCCTTGGAAAACTTGTCAGGGCAATTTCTCTGAATATCTCCAGTATTTTGGCAACAAAGACACCTAAAAGAAATCCCCCAGTAATCCACCCTCTGCCTATGGCGGCATTGTCCCCAAATCAATTCTATGTCGCCAGCCAAATCCCCATAGGAGCCCACCTCCACAAGAACCCAAGCCACACGCTTATCCAAAGTGCCAATGCATCTTGGATGAACATATCGGGTAGAACCGATAGAGTTACCTATGGCGTTGAGAGTTTTAATGGTCCAATACTCGAGCGGGAGTCCCGGAAGTTTGGCCTAGATGATCTTTCTATGAGGAGCGTCGACGAGCAGGTCAAAGCCCAAATACCACGGCAAGATCTGCAGGTAACTCCTGCCCCGAACCCATACTCTATCCATCACCTTTTCACAATCTCTCTCATGCAGAAAGTGGACAGTAAACCAGTTACCCATCAGCATACTGATCTTGGGCATGTACCCAATCTTTCGAACCCAGTACTGTTGAACCCACTAGGACATATCCAACTCATTTGATTCTGAATGAAGCCACCACCCAACAAGAGTGCGCTTCTGCAAACTGGCAACCCTATCCTCTATATCATCATAATCCAAGGTAATGTCCTTGATTATAGAGTCTGGTTTGAAGCACTTGCTAGCCCCCTGTCGATGGCGCCAATTATTTCGACGATGTTTTGGGTTCGGAGGGATACTGATATGGTCCTCAGATGAAACCGACTCGTTCACTACGCCATTCTTCTCGAGAGCATTCGGTACCCCAGACACGTTCAACTGCGAATGAAAAATATCACTTACCAGCTTGTTACATCTACCCCTATTCTTCTCAACCAGCAACATGGCCGCGATTAGCGCCTCCTACGCTGACGTGTTGGAAGAGTGGATTTCCTCCTTCCAGCCCGTCGGATCTTTGTCACATGGATCCATGGGCCTGCCCTGAAACGATATCAATTGAGGAAGGACAAAAAGTTGAAGGAGTTATCAGTCAGGCTTAAAGAAGGCCCAGAAATCACAGTGATAACATGTCCCGAAATGGTACTTTCAATCTCCAATAATATCAAATCCACCCTTGTTCAAGTGCAATCCAATTTAGGAGGTCACCAACCCAAGTAATGAATTCGTATGCCAATTTTTCCAACCTATCCGACTTAATGAATTCCTGGATACCACAGTGTTGGATTATTCCAAAGTAGCTCTTGCAACGAATAAAGTACCAATCCACCCTTAACTTTGTACATCCACCTTAAAGCATTCACCAACCCCTTCGAAATTGTCTTAAGAGCCGAATAATTATGATCTAACCACACAATCCCAAGGGCGACGATATACCAACCATACTCACTTTAAAATACCTCTACTTCAGCTTGTGTTAACTCCACGTCCTTTCAGTAGTAATTGCCTTCAATTTGAATTTTGAAATGCTATTCCAAATGCATCCAACAGTATTACGTTACGTAGAAATGGGTGGAAAACTATTCTGACCTGCAAGAACAAGACATACTAGCATCACAACATCACGACACCATGGCCACCCTAACAACCTAACAGACATCCTTTGGGTCATGGATCAATAGAGCAACAAACACAACCGTTGCAGCGCCACCAGTGATGACAAATTTTAAAACCTATATCTTTGCAGGGCCTGGATATTACCAATGAATCCCACCACCTTCTCCAGAAAAATGACCAGTTTGTTGAAATGTAGCTAAAAATACTGTTAACTCTATTAGTATTCTTTGCAGGAGCTGGGACTTCGTCATTGTTCAGCATACTCTTCCAACTATGTTATGGAATCCAAAACAATAGAACAGTTGAAGTACTAAATGGCTAGAATGTCTCCACCAAAATACCATTCTTTAATCCCATCCACAACCCGATTACCCAGAGAGTAGCAGTTACTTTTCATAACATTCATCGGTCTTTTATCCCACTCATATACCCCCCATAGCCATAACACAAGTATGCTGCCCTGTGATTGTTTTAAACATGGCCTTCAATATTATTATGGCAGCAAGAACCAAAGTAGATATTATAACCACTCCACCCAGTTCAGGAGGCATGGCCACCACGTTCTGTGTATCCTTAATGATCATACAGTAGGCACACAAGAGGGTTGCGGTACATTACCTCTGTTAAAAATATTAAAGTCACCTGCCAGCCTTGGGCAGGAAGAAGAAGAAACAAGTACAAAGGCAGCAACAGCAGCGATTGAGTGCGCAGCATTGTAAATTGAAGAAGCATGGAGAATGTAAGGAGATGAATTTAATTTTGATGGGCCACAGCCACAACAGAAGAGGAGAGGAGCTTACTCTCTCCATTTGGAATTCTCAATATTCCAACATGGTATCAGAGCTAGTTCAGGCTCTTTGAAGGTTTCAAAGAAGCTGAAGAAGAAGAAGACTTGTTGCAGCGTTTTCTCCAGCAGTGTGAAAGCCCAACAAAGGTCAAAGTTCAGGTATTTCTCAAGGAAAACAGAGTTGTTGTTTTTTTTTTAAATAGTTTGTTCTTTTAGAAAAGGAAAGACAGTTTGTTTAAGTGTAGAGTTCAGTTTAAGAGAAATGGCTGGACCAAGCACAGGAATGAACATTGGAAATATTCAGCTTCCACAATTTAATGGAAAGAATTATGATTATTGGGCCATTACAATGAGAGCCCTGTTTGTCTCACAAGACTTATGGCAATTAGTAGAAGATGGTTTTGTTGAACCAGCTGATGAGCAGGCTTTTAATGCCTTAACTCAAGCAGAGAAGGACATATTGAAGAGCAATAGGAAGAAAGATGCTAAATCTCTCTTCTGTTTGTATCAAGCAGTAAATGAGAGTGTGTTTCCAAGGATCGCAGCAGCCCATAAATCCAAGGAGGCATGGGAAACTCTGAAAGTAGCCTATCAAGGTATGGAGAAAGTTAAGACAACAAAACTTCAATTGCTGAGAAGAGATTTTGAAACTCTTTGCATGAAAGAGTCAGATAATGTAGACACATTTTTTACACATGTGATTGGGATTGTAAATCAGATAAGATCCCATGGAGAAAATCTGGAAGAGAGAAGAATTGTGGAGAAAATTTTGAGAAGCTTACCCTCAAAGTTTGATGTTATTGTTACCACCATAGAAGAGACCAAGGATCTCTCAAAGTTCACGGTAGATGAACTTCATGCCTCACTGATAACTCATGAACAGAGATTGAGCAGAGATGAACACTCATCTCTTGAGCACGCCTTCAAGACCCAGATGCCTTCAGGAAGAGGAAGAAGTCAAGGTAAAGGAAGAGGAAGAGGCAAAAGCCAAAACAAAGGTGGAAGGAATAGCTCTTCACATTCACATGGAAGAAGCAACAGTCAAAATCAGAGCCACGGCCAAAGAAACAGCCAACAAAGTGGACATCAACAAGGTGGACATCAACACCAACATGCTCATGGACAAAGGTATGACAAATCCAATGTCCAATGTCATTATTGCAAAAAATATGGGCACTATGCCAATGAATGTAGAAAAAAGAAAAATGACATGAAAAATAAGCAAAATGCTAATGTAGCAAAAGAAGAAAAGAACCCAAGTAATGTGCTGTTAACCTGTAATGTAGCACAAGATAGAGAAGATGATGTTTGGTTCTTAGATTCAGGATGTAGTAATCACATGACTGGGAACATAGCAATGTTTTCCAATCTAGATGAAGATGTTAAATCTGAAGTAACCACAGGGACTAATACTAAGATCTCTGTCAAAGGGAAAGGTGGAGTTACAATTCGAGCAAGAAATGGTGAGCAGAAATTTGCCCCTGATGTGTATTATGTTCCAGGTTTGAAGTGTAATCTTTTGAGCATTGGGCAGCTCATAAACAAAGGTTACAATGTAAATTTTAAAGATGATGTGTGCACAATAAAGGATATACCTCCAAGCAAGAAAATTATTGCTGAAATTCAAATGACCGGCAATAGAATGTTTCCGCTCAAGCTCAACACTGACTTGAAGGGAAAAGGAAAAAGCATTGCAGCTATAACACAAGAAGCCTTTCAGAAGGAAGCAAAGGATGAAAATTGGTTATGGCATCTGAGATTTGGACATCTCAATTTCAGAGGATTAAATTTGCTGCACAGAAAAGGAATGGTAAAAGGTTTGCCATTGATTGAGAAGCCTGACAACCTATGTGAAGGTTGCATCTTGGGAAAGCAACATAGAGAAAATTTTCCTTCAGGGAAAAGCATAAGGGCGAAAGCACCCTTAGAAATCATTCACTCAGATTTATGTGGGCCGATGCAAACAGCATCAGTTTCAGGCAGCAATTACATGCTGACTTTCATAGATGATTTCACAAGAAAAGTGTGGGTTTATTTTCTGAAATATAAGAGTGAAGTCTTTCAGAAATTTCGCCATTTTAAAGCTCTTGTAGAAAAACAGAGCGGACTGCACATTAAAGTCCTTAGAACCGACAGAGGAGGAGAATACATATCAAAGGAATTTATGCGTTTTTGCAGAGAGAATGGCATACACAAGAAATTTACCACAAGGTACACGCCGCAACAGAATGGAGTTGCTGAACAAAAAAATTGAACCATCATGGAAATGGTGAGAAGCATGCTGAAGGCAAAGCACTTGCCGAATGAATATTGGGAAGAAGCAGCAAACTGTGGTGTGTATATTTTAAATAGATGCCCCACAAAAGTTGTGATGAAAAAGGTTCCAGAAGAAGCGTGGAGTAGCAGAAAACAGGGAGTCACCCACATGAGAGTTTTTGGATGTGTTGCATATGCACACATTCCAGATAAATTGAGAAAGAAGTTGGATAGTAAGGGGGAGAAGTGCATTTTCCTTGAATATTGTGAAAATTCCAAAGGATACAGATTGTATAACCTATCCACAAAGAAGTTTGTGATAAATAGAGATGTGCAATTTATTGAAGAAGAAGCATGGGATGGAAGTATTGAGAAGACAGTCAATGTCAAAAATTGTTTATCTCATGATGAAGAAGAAGGAGATGTGGTTGAGATTAATAACCCATCCGTAGCACAGCCTCCACCACCACAAGGACAGCAAGGGACGCCTCAAGCGGCAGCGAGAACACCCTTGAGAAGAAGCGGGAGTGCATCACCGAGCACACCACACGAAGAAGAATTGAGTGCTTCATCAAGCACGACTACACCAAGTGAAAGCGGAACAAGATTCAGAAGCATTAGAGAAATTTATGAGCAGGGAGTAACGAATGAAGGTATGAATTCCTTATTTGCGTTGTATTTTCAAGTTGATGATCCTATTCATTTTTAAGATACAATTAAAAATATAAAATGGATAGAAGCTATGGATGATGAAATCAATGCCATAGAGAAGAACAAAACATGGGAGTTAGTTGACCTCCCAGAAGGTAAAGAAGTCATTGGTGTAAAATGGGTCTATAAGTCCAAAAGCGATGTTGAAGGAAAAATAGAAAGACACAAGGCCAGACTTGTTGTCAAAGGATATAAGCAGAAACAAGGAATTGATTATGACGAAACTTTTGCACCAGTTGCAAGAATGGAGACAGTAAGAGCAGTGTTGTCCATAGTAGCACAAAACAAATGGAAAGTATACCAGATGGATGTAAAATCTACATTTTTAAATGGAGTTTTAATGGAAGAAGTATATGTGGAACAACCTCTTGGATATGAGAAGAAAGGCCAAGAGCATAAGGTCTGCAAATTGAAGAAAGCTCTTTATGGGCTGAAGCAAGCACCAAGAGCGTGGTACAATAGAATAGACTCCTATCTATTGGAGAATGGATTTGAAAAATGTGAGGGAGAACCCACCCTCTAAATCAAAGAAAAGGATGGTAAGTTGTTGATTATTGTTTTATATGTTGATGATTTAATTTTTACAGGTAATGATGATTGCCTCATTGAGCATTTTAAAACAGTCATGAAAGATGAGTTTGAAATGATTGACATGGGCTTATTAAGATACTTCTTGGGAATAGAAGTAGAGCAAGGTGAGAAAGAGATTTTTATATCCCAAACAAAGTATGTGAATCAAGTTTTAGAAATATTTAATATGTAGGAGTGCAAAGCTGCAATTACTCCCACAGTAATGGGATTGAAGTTGAGTAAAGATAACAGCAGCAAGAATGTTGATCCAAGTTTGTATAAAAGCATAGTTGGCAGCCTAATGTATTTGACTGCAACTAGGCCAGATATTATGCATGATGTTAGTTTAATTTCCAGATTTATGGAGAAGCCAAAAGAAGCACATTGGCAAGCAGCAAAAATAATTCTGAGGTATGTTAAAGGAACTAAAAGATTTGGGATTTTATATACTACTTCAAAAAATTTAGAATTAATTGGATACACTGACAGTGATTGGGCTGGAAGTGTAGATGATCGGAAGAGCACTTCCAGTTATGTTTTTCATATGGGTTCAGGAGCCATTTCATGGGCTTCTAAGAAACAGCCGATTGTAGCACTATCTACTGTAGAAGCAGAGTATGTGGCAACTACAGCAACAGCGTGTCAAGCAATTTGGATGAGAAGGATGTTGAGAATTTTATGTCAAGAACAGGTAAAAGGAACTGTGATTTATTGTGACAATAGCTCAGCTATTGCATTGTCAAAGAATTCTGTGTTTCATAAAAGAACAAAGCACATAGACACAAAATTTCATTATATCAGAGAATTGGTAAACAATGGAGAAATTTTTTTATAACATTGTAAAACAGAGGAACAATATACATATATCTTAACTAAACCATTGGGACATAAGACATTTGAATTTTTAAGAAAATGCCTGGGTATGATGGATAACCCAGCAGCTGACTTTAAGGAGGAGTGTTAAAAATATTAAAGTTACCATCCAGCCTTGGGCAGGAAGAAGAAGAAACAAGTACAAAGGCAGCAGCAACAGAGATTGAGTGCGCGGCACTGTAAATTGAAGAAGCATGGAGAATGTAAGGAGATGAATTTAATTTTGATGGGCCGCAGCCACAACAGAAGAGGAGAGGAGCTTACTCTCTCCATTTGGAATTCTCAATATTCCAACAACCTCGTGGACAACTATGGTTTCACTGCAAGCACTTACCCATCCATCATCAACACAGAGCACAACCCTGTATATTGTATTTTTTCATACATGACCGCGGCATTGTTCAATAACTTCCCAATACTGTAATTTGCATGGCTTCGCTGGTGCAGACATCGGCTCTCTAACATCCACGCTTTATCCATCCTCTCATCATAGAGTTACCCATATCACCTTTATCTGAGACGGTACACTCAGTGCTCTTTTCTGCCAATAAATTTATGGGATGGCTGTTCATGAGAACCCAGATAATGTACCCAAGAAAACTGAAATCAATCCAAGAGACAATCAATTCATTTGTTGTAATATAAAAACCCAGATAATGTACCCAAGAAAACTGAAATCAATCCAAGAGACAATCCCATCGCATTTCATGTATATTATTCACCTATATTATCCTTGTGATGTAGAGATCCATAGCTACATGTATAATTGGTAATTACCAGCCTTTCCTACTGATTTTCTGTAGATGACCATTTTGAGGTTCGAACTACAGTGGAGGGTGTGGAGAGAAAGTTGCAAGAAATGGACATCAAATATATGAAAGAAATCCTGGAGGAAAGAGGGATTTATGTTGATTAACGCTTCATCCATGACCCTGGTTGCTATATGATAAAGATCTACAACTGTGAGAATCTTTCAGTGGAGCCGATCGTGGGGACTGCATCGGCCTGTAGTCCAAGATTTCCTTCTACTCTGTGGATTCGACACTCATAGGCGTTCAAAAGAAAGAGATATGTAAGAAAATTCATTCAATAGTGACAGAGCAAATGAATATTGTGAGTAAAATCCAGAGAGAAAAAAAGTTTGCTGTATAAATTAACTGTTTTTTTAATTTTCTTTTTCAAATTTCTATTCAGAATTAGTTGGAGATAATTTCAGAATTAATACTAATAATCATCTCCTCACATTGTTCTTTCTCTTGTGATGTGAGGCTTCGGCCCAACGAAAATATTGCAAGCTATGTATATCTACCCTATTTTCCTATCTTCCTGTAAAGTATTCCTTAACACGGCTTGTATTGTTGCTTTTGTTTCTCTTGTCATGTGAGGCCAAAATATTGCAAGCTATGTATGTCCACTCTATTTTCATATCTTCCTGTAAAAGTATTCCTTAAAATGCCTTGTATTGTTGTTTTTTCTTTTCTTTTTTCTCCTCGTTGATATTTTTATCAAAGGATTATTTTCCAAGCCAGAGCCAGTTGCAGACAGAAACAATTGAGCATAACTTGATATTCGATTTCAAAAATATATTGGAAAGTGAAAAAAAAAAAAATTCACTCTTATTTTATTTTAAAATATTTCCAAAAACAACAAACAAAAATAATTGCATTTTGGATTTTAAAATATGGATTGTTTTTAATGTTATTTTTTGAAAAGTTTTCTAATTTATTTTTTTATCTAATTTGTTTAAAATTGGATAGAAATTCATTGAAATGTCAAGTTTGATATGTAAACTTTGCACAAACGATATACTATATGGATTTTTCAGAGTGTTGAATCCATATATACAATCAAAAAACGAATTTAAATAACACAAATGAAGATTTCACCTCAAATTTTTAGCCAAATTAAAGTTGCATTAAAGACAACTCATTTTAAAAATAACCTGTAAAATCAAAATTTGACCTTATCCCCATCCAAAATAGTAAAATACTAGGAAACAAATAATCTTGGTAAATGATTCTCTCTTAAAATGCATTGGATGAATGAAGCAATTGAAATGGTCAATAATTCTCTCATTTATATGGTAGTATAACTAAAAAAAAGTTTAAAGGAAATTTTCATGTTATCATTGAAAGGAAGCTTTAGGAATATTTTCATGGTATTACTATTTTAAAGAAAAATTTCATTTTCATGATATTACTTTTTAGCATATATTTAGAGAGTGAAATAAAATTGGATTTTTAAAGCTAATTTGGAATTGGAAAAGCTTCACTTTATTTTATTTTAGGTAAATCTATAAATATTTATGTTAAACATAGTTTTGATCTTAGTTAGAATTATAGAATATGATAGTTGGTCTTTCAGGGAATATTTTTTTAACTTTCACAATCTTTTTTATTTTGGGATTTTAAAGATTTTTTTAGCTAGATTAATCTTTTGTTATATATATATATATATATATATATATATATATATATATATATATATATATATAACTTTTAGTATTTAAAACAAATTATTATTATTATCAAGTTTTAAAAATGTTCAAAATTCATAATATTCACACGTTTTAAAAGCATTGTGGAATTTTGTACATGGATATCCAATTTGTAATCAACATCAACATCATATTGATGCAAAAGCAAGAAAGATAGCTGAGGGATGTTGAATTAGCAATTGAACTTTTGATTTTATATATATATATATATATATATATCAACCTTTAATCAATTCAAAATTATTAGGATAACTTTGAAGGAGATATAAAGATGTAATAATTTTTTTTTATATGTTAAATTAATTACTTATATTAAATAAAAGTGATAAGTTTTATTTAATTATTTAAATAAAAAATAATTAATTTGATTGAAATTATAATTAATTTAGATTAATTTTAATTTTGGATCTAGGGTCGAGAGGGATCAAATCTCTTTTGACTCTAAATTTTTTTTGCTTGGATAGATCGAGAGCTAAGATGGATCTAAATTGGTTTTATAATTAACTATAATTATAATTATAATTATTAATTTTTTATTTTATTTTAACAAAGTCAAAATGTTTACACATTAGATTTTTCTCATAGCTTTTTGCTTTTAGATATAACTTTAAAATGTTATAAAATAAAATTAAAATAAAATATTTATAAAATATTTTGATTTTGAAATGTGTTATGGTTATTGGGCAAGTGGTATTGTAATAAATCCTACTTAGAGGTTAAGAATATCCATGGTAAAATTGGATTGAATATCTATGGTTAAAAATGTTATTATATCGTCTGTTTATTGTAAGTACTATGTTTTAATATAAAAAATGTTATAAAAACAAATTCAAATAAATTATTTATAAATTTTTTTGTTTTCTTAAAATTAGTTATATTTTTTTGGGTATGTGGTATTGATAAACCATGGTATTGTAAAAAATCCTATTTAGAAGTTAACAATATCCATGGTAAAATAGGGATGAATATTCATAGTTAAAAATCTTATTATATTGCAAATATTAATTCGTCATGTGCTTACTAGTTAAATTTAAATATAGTTATAGAATGATTATTATAATTTATATAGTAAAATGGATGTTAGTTTATAATTACTATTTGTATATTATATATTTTAATTATATATATATATATATATATATATATATATATATATGATTTTCTTTTTTTCAAAAAAATCTAATAATTTAATTATAGTAAAATGGATGTTAGTTTATAATTACTATTTGTATATTATATATTTTAATTATATATATATATATATATATATATGATTTTCTTTTTTTCAAAAAAATCTAATAATTTAATTAATAAAAAAAAATTACAATCAAAAAAATTTGAATTTAAAAAATATTTATCATCTAACTTTTCAAATCTCACATATATCCTATACTTTTCTAGAGCCCCACCTCTAAAAATAATAAATATTAAATCATTTAATTTCTTATTTTTAAAATAAATTTTTTATTTAAAAATTCATTATTATTATATATAAAAAACTATATAAAATATATCTTTCACATTATATTTAGCTATTATATGATATAGTTGTTAATAATAATATTTAGCTATTATATGATATAGTTGTTAATAATAATTGGTATAAATTATTATCATTATATTGCAATCAATTTACAAGAAACTTATTATCTTATAAAATAGAATAATAATCACTTTTTAAAACTTACTAAATATGTTCATCTACATGGATTAGATTTAGTTAAAGACATGATCATTATCATTAAGAAACAAAAAAGCTATAAACACATGAGAAGGGGAAACGGGAAAAATATAAATAAAAAGTTATGATCCATGCAAGCACATGTGAAAGTCATTACACTAAAGAAGGGGAGCTTTGAAAGTTAAAAAAAGAGAAATTTAGTGAAACACGCTGAAATTCCATGTATATCCACTAAATTTTATTTACACATCTTAAATTGAAGTGATGACATATTGTTTAAAAAAAATAAATGCAAAATCCAAAGTATCAATTTAAAATTAATTTTATTTATGTAATTTTATTTAAATACTTTTATATAAAAATAGTTTACTAACTCGTTAAAAAAAATTTATAAGTTTATAACTTAAAAAGTTTATAAGTTATAGGTTTTTAGAGAGGGAATAAAGCAAATTTGTTTATACTTTCAATTGTGTGAGAGTAATATTTTCAAAGACTTTATAGGATTATATGTTTATAGGTTTGTAAAGAGGCAATTAAACAAAATTTTTTATGCTTTTAACATATGAGAGTAGGATTGATTCATTTTTTTTGTTTGGATTATTACTTTCTTTATTTATTCTTTTTGTTTTGGGCTAAATGTGTGATTTTGAATTTGACAAATTTTTTAGTTTAGTTTTATTTTTGCACTACTTTTAGTTTAGCCTTGATCAATGTTATTAGTATAGTTATATTTTGGCTTGTATGGTAGGTAATTTTCATTATACTTGTTACTTGTAAGGTTAAATTATACAAATAAATTATATTTTATGTTTCTCTAAAAATAAATTAAATTTAATAATCTTATTTCTCTTACAAATTGTTAGACTAAATTTTATAAGATAATATTATTTAAGTTTAGAAATCCCCAAATATATATAGAAACTATATATAAAATTATTATAAATTCTAATATTTTAATAAAAAAAAATTCATATATTTCCACTTTTTAAATTTCACGAGGATAAATAACCTTGACAAAATTCATGATTAAAAAATTATATTTATGAATACAACATAATACTTAATAATTCTTAATAATGTTTTTTTAATGATCATAAGATACCCCTACTAAAAGGAAAATATTAAGGTCTTAATAAAGTGAAGCATTAAATAATCCAATTGAAGTAGCTTTATTGCACAAATATTTTTCTATACATTTTTTCCAAAAGAAAAATATTTTTATTCAAAATTTATAAAAAAACAAAATATAAAACGTGTCTATATAACCACTACAAAAATAAAATGAAAAACATCTAAAACCAGGTTTTGGTAAATATTCCATTCACATTTACTGCTTCTTGCAAAGCATGAGAATGAAAGATTTTAATAAATGTGTTCTTTCTTTTTGCTTGTGCTTTATCTATCTAGTAAATTGCTTAATATATATGATTATAAATATTAAAATAAAATAAAATATTTTCTTATAAAATAGTGAATTTTATTTTTTTTAATAAAATCAATTAAAAAATATTAATAATATATTTCAAATTTATACTAATTTTTGTTTCTTACTTTGCTAAGGACTATAACACTCAGCCTCTTGGTCAAAGTGTATTGGTTCTTAATTATTTTGCTATGTTTTTGCAATTTTAAACAAAGTTTTGGGAAAACTAATTTTGTTTTCCAGGAAATTCAAAAATAATTTTCTAATTTATGGAAATTTTATTTCTAATTTTTAATTGGCTGAGTGAGTTGTGATGGGACATAATTCCCTTGGCGAGTACTCTCACACTCTTATGCTTGACACTGATATTTCTTTTCTCAATGATAATAGAACTAACAGGCTTCCAGGTCACTTACATTAGCGGGAGGGTGAGGGATGAACACATATGTGGAGGAAGGAGAAAGGGTGTGCCCAAAGTGTAGGAGAAAGGGTATGCTAGTGAGTTTGTTAAAGATAAAAGACTATATCAAGTGCATTTTTATTCCTCTGTAAGGCTAATTAAATATGGCGAGTGGATAATGCATGCTCCACACATAGTATTTAATATTTGAAAATTTCATTCACTTTAAGACAAAAGTTAGACCTGTTAGGGTTCTGTAACTTGCTAGAGATTCTGAGAACTAATCACATAGGCCAGCATCAGACGAACTTTGGAAACTGGGATCTAGCCATGCCAGTTTAAGAGAGGGCTCTCTTTGTAAGATTTAACTTTGTTTGAATAAGTTTTAGGCTAGTTATGATAGTACTTGGGTTTTGGGTTTGGAAAATTGATTGTATTCAATGGATTAATGTCTATTGGGAAATGGAGTCAAAATAAACTGGATGGTTGCATCAACTTTTCACAGAGTAAACATAGGGCAAGCTAGGAATATTTACTGGATCTTCCAAATTTATAAATGGATTATGGCAGAAATATGAAAAGATTCAGAAAAACCAAAGAAAAATTAAGAATTCTTTAGTTTGGCCTTCAATGGAAAACATTATGATTGCAAATGCAGCCAGAATAAGGCACTCAATAGTAAATCCTATTAATCACGCTTACTGCTTTACAATTGGAATTCAGATGATTAAAATGAGAGATAACAACGAAACAAAATAACAGAAGAAACACATCACCAGTATTTAAGCCACAAGAATCCTGTGAATGGTCTGATTATTATTAATGCTCCAGTGCTTTGAAAAAGCTTTTAGTACTCCAAAAGAGAGTAATGATTTTGATCTCAATCAATCGACCTTTGATACTTCCAACACTTAAGTATTTATACAAAATATTACAACAATAATTCCTATAATACAGTCTATAACATACTTGAACTTAAAAATCTAACTATTACAAAATTATAGCTTCTAGTGGAATGCACTCTGCAACTATAGGTGCTCACGTAGTGGGATAGTTAGGACGTGGACCACATTTTACTGATGTGTTGGCAGACTGAATGCTGTGCTGGTGAAGTTTTTTGTATGAATGGAGTGTTGAATTCTCTTTGCTTCCTGACTTGACCTTTCTGTCTTTTTGCCACCTGAATTGTTTCAGCCATTATTAACCCTTTTTCTAAACAAAACAGTGTAAAAAATCATATACCTGGACCTGAAAATTTTTAGATTTTAATTCTAAAGCTGCATCGCATCCGTGCACTTCGCAATATTTACATTTTAAGCTATGAATAATGTAATCGACGATGCGATGCAAAGTGGGAGGTGACGTGGGGGGAAGGTGGGACCGGACCGTAGACCGTAGATCGCAAATATTAAAGTTTAGCCATAAGAAAAGGAGGTAAACACTAAAAAAATGCGAAGTGCGGGGAGGGCGAAGTGACATGGCAGGTAAGGTGGGAATGGACCGCAACCCGCAGATCGCAAATCTTAATTTTTAGTTATAAGCACGGAAGTAAACTTCTAAAACTTGTGAAGTGTGGGGAGAGGGACACACCTACATCACAATTTCAAGTAGGAAAGTTTCTACGGTAAGGTAAGGTTTATGATTTAAGTGGCCTAAAGTGGGGGGTAGAGCTTCTATGGTGGGGAAAACCACATTGCAAGTTAACTCAAATATATTGTGGGCGCTTCAAAGGTAAGTTAACAAATCGGCGATGCGATATGTTCAAATTAGTGATCGCAGGTTTTAAGGTTTTGTTGTGATGTGAAAGATTATAATATGTGATTTGTGATGGATGGTGAGGAAGAAAGGTGATGTGTTAGGGAGGAATGGTCCACTTTAATGCAATCGAGGAAATTGGAAGCGGAGGTAAAACAATGATATAACGGTGAAAAAAGGTAAAATAGAAATATAAAGCGGAAAAGGCAGAAAAGGTAAGGTATAATTTTTTTAAAGGAAAATGAAAAGAAAAGGGATTGTAATGCGATAATGTAATGGTGGGTTTGGGGCTTCACTAAATAATGCACTGGGAGATATGAAGGGAATTGTAATGAAATGTATGGAAATGTATGGAAATATATGAGTGGGGAATGAAATGAAAATAAAGGGAAATGGAATGAAATGAAAGTAAGGCGGAGATATGTTTCTATGGTTTAAAAATTTAAGATATAAGTTAATAATGAGGATTTAAACCATAAAAATAACTTTTTTCCATATGCACATTTAGACTAGCAGCCAATCAAATCCTTTAAAACAGAATGAAGCTTTCTTTTTATTTTTTGCTTCCTTAACATTTTGTTTTGCCTCCTTTGTTTAGAGCATCTAACATCTAACATTTTATTTTTCCTTCTTTATTTAGGGCATCTAACACCTAACATTTTATTGACATAGATGCCTATAAAAATAATAATTTTCCTTACATTTTTAACTTTTTCATTATTTTGCATCCATATCCTACCTTATCATTTTGAAATTTTTTTAACTAATTATGCTAACTTATCAAACAAATGGTGTTACAACATCTCCCCTTGTTTAGATTAAACCATTGAACCAATGTTTATTTTCTACCTAACTAATTAATATCTCAAGTTTAAATAGTTTGAAAAATTATTTTTCACTACCTATTAACAAGCAATTTAATCCTAATTCCATTATGCTTAAACTATATGATTTAATTTATTGAAATATTGTGGCATTTTAAACAAGTTGGACACAATTTATTTTCAAAAATAAGCTAAACTAAGGGTAGTGGCATTTGGAGGTGCAACACTTTTAGAATTTTATTGTTTTTCTTCTTTTTTGATGGGGTTCACATCTTATATTTTTTATTTATAACATATACCCTCTTTTGATTTTTTATGTTATCTCCTTTTTTTTTCTATTTTGAAAATTATTTGTAGATTTGAAATCATTTTACAAAATAAATTTGACAGATAGAATAAATTCAGTCACCTTGATATCCTATGAAATATAGGACCCTAACAGTGGCTCCAATTGGGGATGACACTTCCGTGCATTGAAGTGTCAAGAACCTGTGATCAATAGCCTTATCCATCTGTACATCTGAGAAATATGTAATCTGATTTCTTTTCTGCTTCAAATATTATGATGGTATGTTGACCATGGCTTAGGGCCTTCTCTGCGCGTTTCAACCTTAATCAACAAAACATCCAATCCAATCTATGTTGTCTATGATATTTACAATGATGTAAAATAATCTTTAGACTAGGATAAATAATGCTTCAACATCCTGCCATTTACAGGACCACCAGGTAACTCTGTTCCATCTATATTTGTGAGAAAAAATGCATGGTCACCTCTAAAAGCATTTATAATATATGGTCCCATCCATAGATTATCAAACTTGTTGTGCGTTCGTTTGTCTTCTCTCCTTGAATCCCATTTTAAAACTTTTTCACCAATAGCAAAATCAACTGCCTTGATCCTTTTGTCAAAGATTTTCTTCATATTTTCCTGGATGACCTGTGTTCTGTTATACACCACTTCTCTCGTTTTCTGCAACTAAATGGTTTGATGGATCCTTCTGAGTGCATAATTTGGTTCCACTTGTAATTATTGCATTATCTTCATCACTGGAAGTGCTAGAGAAGATGGAAAAACAAAATCCATTCCATAGACAAGTTGGTATGGTGACATAACAATGGATTTCTTGGTAGTAAGCCTATCAACCCAAAGTGTACTGACTAACTTACTATGCCAAGAATTTTTATTCTGTTCTAATAACTTCTTGATGATGTTTACCAGACTCTTATTGGATGATTCATCAAGTCCATTACCTTGTGGGTAATAGGTTGTTGAATGTCCTAAATAAGTATGATATCTATCACAGAATTCAATCATATTTTTGGATTTAAAGGATGTTGCATTGTCAGTAATGATTTTTCCTGGGCAGCTAAATCTGGATAGGATATTGGTCTCAAGGAACTTATTAATAACAACGTCAATGATATTTCTAGAAGTTATGGCTTCTATCCACTTAGTGAAGTAATCTATAGTTTTTAAAATCCACTTGTGTTGGGAAGAGGAAGGAGAATGAATTTCACCTATGAAATCCAAACCCCGTTGTTGGAATGGGATTTCAACAGAGATGGGTTTTAGTGTCAAGGGTAGAAGTTTATTTTTACCTTCAAAAATTTGACACTTATGGTAGGTTGTGATTTTCTTCTGAACATCAGAAAAAAGGGCGGGCTTGTAAAAGCCAGCCCTGAGAATTTTATTAGTAGTAGTCCTCCAATACAGGTGGCCACCATAGTCTCCTTCATGAAAATCATGTATAATCTTTTCTTCATCATTCTTCAACAAACATTTGAGTAATAGGCCACTAGAATATTTCCAATAAAGGACATTATCAATGATGCAAAAATTTATTGCCTTTAATTTCAGAAATATAGCTTTAGTTTTTGTAACACCAGGAGGAGCATTTAAATTAAACAGTACATAAAGCAGGTGTACATACCAGGGATAATTTAAAAATTCTTCATTGATTTTTGGAGTCGCCTACTCCTCTTGATAATCCAAAGTTGCCACCAAGTTTATGTCCAGGGCTTGAAAATTGGACTCAGCTATAAGCTGGGAAATTCCCTGCCCTTTAATTAGTTTGGTAGGTTTTATTTCCAGACCATACTCTAAAATAACTGCAATCCATTTTCCTCCTTTTCCATCTGGTCCATTCTGCATTAAAATATCGTTTACCACAACATCAGGTACATAAGCAATTACATGTGAATGTAGAATATAAACTCTAAAATATTTGATTGCTTTGACTAGTGCAAAGCCCTGTTTTTCCATGATGTTGTACTTGAGAGTATAATCTCTTAAAGCTTTGCTGAAGAAGGTTATTGGCTACTCAAATCCTTCGCTATTTTTATTTAGTAAAACAACTGCAACAGTGTTCTTAGAAGCAAAAGAAAATATTATAAAATCTTTAGTAAAACCTGGACTGATTAACACTGGTGCTTTAGTTAATGCCTGTTTTACCATGTCAAAATATTGCCTAGCCTCTATGCTCCATTTGATTTTAGAATCTTTATTGAGAATATTAGTTATGTTTCTAAGGAGTTCAGCAAGATTAGGGATCAATCTTCTCAGAAATTTTATTTTTCCTATGAAGGATTGAAGTTCCTAAACGTTTCTTGGGGGACTGATCTTTAGGATTTCTTCAATTCTCTTAGGGTCAATTCTAACTCCATCTTTTGTTATTATGTGTCCTAACAGTTTTCCTTCTTCCAGGCCAAACATTATTTTCTTAGGATTTAAAGATATGCCAAATTTTCTTCATTTCTCAAAAACTCGTCTCAAATGTCTCAAGTGTTCTTTGTCAAGTTTTGAATACACGGTTATATCATCCAGATATATCACAATAAATATGCCAATCACTTCTAAAAAATAAATTTCCATCGCTCTTTGGAAGGTGGCCCCGGCATTCATCAGTCCAAAAGGCATTTTCACATACATGAAAGTGCCCCATGGAGTGGTAAAAGCTATTTTATATTGATCTTTTGGATCAACCAAGACTGGGTTGTAGCGAGATAAACCATCTAGTAATGATATCCTACTTGATCCTATCACCTTTTCTAAGATATGGTCCCTTTTAGGTAAGGGATAGTTATCTTTCAGAGAAACCTTATTCATATTTCTAAAATAAATGCACAACCTGATTTCTCTAGTTTTCTTTCTGGTTGGTACTATGTTTTACACCCATTTGGAATATCTAAGGGGGACAATTATTTTAGCATCATACATTTTTTTAACTTCTTTCTCAACTAAAGGTAAAAAAATTGGATTTCTCCTCTGAAGTTTCTGTATGAAAGGTTCTTGTTCTTCTTTAATTGGATTTTTGCGTTATATGATGCTAGAATCATAAAATTTTAGGTCCTCATAATTCCAAGTGAAAGCATCAATTTATTCTTTGAATAGGGCTATATATCTCCGTTTGGTAATAAGAGGCATTTTTTTTGACAGTTTGAGCATTTTTGAGTTTTGTTCAGTACCTATGTTACATTCCTCAACTTCTGCTCCTATGGGTTCAATTTTAGGCTTTTTTGCTACATCATTGAAGTAAAAAAAGTCTTCTAATGGAGATAATCCCTAGGGAAAAACATTATCTTTCAGTTGAAGCATTTCAAAATCTTCTTTTTCAGGATCTATTTCATGAATTTTTAATTTAGGCACATTTTTATCTAAATTATTATTGACCTCTAATCTATCACACTAGTTTACTAAAGGATTATATACAAATATCTGATTTTCTACATGATCTTCTGGTTTTATTTGATTTGTTCTTGATTATCCAAATCTAATTGAGTTTCCTCAAACTCATATTTTAACAGTAAGAAATTTTCAATCTATTTGTCATTTCCGAAAACCTGCCAGTATCGCATGTTATATAGTACTACAGGGTGATGTTTTATTTCAATTTTGTGTGGTGAATTTTTGGAATTACTGCTAGATCATATTCCACAAAAGTATCTAAGAAATGATGCATTGCATTTCTGTAGGATCTTAGTCTAGGGTGTTTAGTAGCATATTCTCCTTTTAGTTGTTTGATGATTAATTCTGAATCTCCCCGCACAACAATCATTTTGGCACCTAATTTCCTAAGTAACTGCAGACCTAACATCAAAGCTTCATATTCCGCAATATTGTTGGTGCACTGAAAATTAATTTTATAGGAATGCCCTTCACAATGATTATTAGATGGATTAGATAACCAGATTCCTGCTTCAGAGCCTTCTTTACTACAGGCTCCCTCAAAGCTCATATTCTAGAAGAGTTATGGAGGAGGATCTAATTATTCGAGTTGAACTGGTTTTCAGGTGTATCAATGTTATTTCCAAATTGTGCTTCAATTTTAGCATCATTGAATAATGTGAATGAATCAAAATCAGTGTGAACAATATATAGAGGATAATTATGATGTTTTTCTTGACTTCTTACCATATATTTCAAGAGAGTTTCCCTATACAACCTTCTCTGCTGACCAAAGACTGGTATTTTAGCATAGGTCATATCTAGTTGAATGGTTCCTTGTAACTTTTCTCCCCAATAATGTGATAAAAACATGCCACATTTAGGGGGAATAGCTGCTACAACAATATCCATAGCTAGGATTTTAGCTGGGATTTGAGACAAAGTTACACATAGGTCCTTGATGAGACCTAAACACTTCACTTTACTTTAATCAAATGAGTATAGATCTCTGTAAGGCCTAGTGATGTCAAGACCTAATTTTTCCATTGGAGATTTGGGCATTAATTTGTGTGAAGCACCTAAATCCAGCATAACATTATGTAGGACTTTATCATGTATGTTTAAGATGACATAGAAAGGAGGTACTTCTCCTTCTTGTAACATACCATCTACTTCTGGACCAAACAACGATTCAGGTTGATTATCATTAAGGTTGAGGGTGTCTATAGTTACCCTATCTTTAGTACTGCCATTACCTGAGTTCTGTATGATTTTTTTTTCATTAGCTCTATCAAAGGGATGGGAATTTTGACTTTATCTAGTTCATTTTCAAGATTAAATGATGATTGAATCTTTACAATATTGGGAACAATTTCTTTAGTTTTAAGTAGGGTTTGCTGACTGGTGGTTGGAACATCATTTTGAGTTGGTTTAGAAACAAAATCAACTATATTTTTAGTAGGAACCTCTGAAGGCTTCTTTCCAAGAGTTTCACTAGATTTCTTAGAAGACTTTTCTACTATTTTCTTAGGGTCTGAATCAGAGGCAATTTTGGCAGGTTGATCAATGTTCTTCTTAGTAGTATTGTCAAAAAAAATTCTACTCCTAAGATTATATTGTTTGTGAACCTCCATAATGGCGTTCTCAAATCACTACTTGTATTCTTTAGATTCTTCTGACTCAAGCTCTATTTGGGCTAATGAAAATAGTTGTTTTTCTTCTTCTGTGAGAAAAATAGTGTCATTATCATGTAAACCCAACAAATTTATTTGGTTGTCTTCTTCCTCTTGAGAGATCTCTCCATTTTCAATAACATAATTATCTTGAAAAGGGGGTCTAATTTGTTGGTTCGGTCCCCTTTGTTTAATATGTGTTTAATTTCTCCTATTGTTTTGATTTCGATTTTGGGGAGGGTTTTGATTTTCCCTAGGCATGTTTCTATCAATCACCATTCTTTCCATTTCCCTCACTAAAGAAAATATCTTGGCATCAGTTCTAGAGGTTGAGGTGTCTTCTTTGATGGTAACTCTCTTCTCAGCTCTCATTCTAGTTCTTTTGGCCAACAAATTGGCCTCTACACTAACTAATATGCTCTGCATTTCCTTTAAGGTGCCAAGATTCCTTTCACTTAACTAATAAGCTATGTCTGTTTCAAAACCATCTATAAACTTAATCAGCACTAGTCCTTCGGGTGGTTTTATGCGAGCGGGAATAGAATTATAAATAGAGTTGAATCTAGCACAATAATCCTGCACACTTTCTCCATTTTCTCTTTTAATATTTTCATATTCTGATATAATTTGGAGGGGGTTCTTTTTAACTTTCCATCTATCTAGAAAATGATGATGTAGGACTACTAGATAGTTGATGGAAGAATCTGATAAAGCTCTTAACCATTTCCTAACCTCACCTCCAAGGGTTTGAACGAATAACCTCATCATAACATCATCAACATCAATCTCATAGCGATCAAAGAAATCATTAATTTTGTCTACATGTTGATGAGAAGTAATGGGTTGGGTGCTATCGAACTGGGATATTTTGGATTGATAATCTTGGGGCATAACCCCTAGATTTTGAGGAAGAAACAAGGGAGCATAACGTGCAGCCATGATTGGAGGTGGTGGATTAATAGGTGGTGAAGGGGGTGGAAACAGATGAACTATATGTGAAGGAGAGGATGGATGAAGTGATGGAGATGAAGGCCTTTGAGTGTTTATGAGAGGATAAGTAATAGAATTCTCAGAAGAGGCTGGACTTATAGATATTTTTTTATTTTTTTGTGATGCAATGGATGAAGAAGCAATATTTAATGTAGAAAATTCTACTGATTGTTGGAAATAAGAATTTGTAACCTCCTAAGTGAATTCTGATACCAAATATTCGAGGATCTCAAAAGCCTGGACAATTTCTTGATCAAATTTTGTCAAAGAATGCACACTTTTAGGTGAATTTGGATGAATAATAGATTTTTCAATGACTAATGTAGTTGCCCAATTTCGAGATTTGCTTCTAAACAGGCTTTGCTCAAACTTTAAATCAAAGTAGATATCTTGTAAGGTTTCAAGCTTATTAGGAATATATTGTGCTCTACGGAGGGGATTATTACTTCCCTCGCTTTCATATGAACTAATCTATTTGACTGATTTCTGTGACGTATCCTTAGCTCTTTTTCCAATCCTTCGTGGGTCATCCACTATTTCAGGAGTTTTAGGATCAGGATGGGATCTTGTATAAAGTCTCTTAGAAGCCAGTTTTGAAAATCAAAACACACACTATAAAATGTAATTCACACCAATATTTTGAACTTAAAATTTCACACAATAGAAAATAAAAAATATAGAAATCTCTATGAAATATTTATACAGTTACTATTTAACCAGTGATTGAATTTGAAATAAATTATGATTGATTTCAATTCATGTCCCCAGTATGGTCGCCACTATGTTAGCGTTCTGTAATTTTCTAGAGATTGTGAGAACTAATCACATAGGCCAACATCAAACCAATTTTTGAAACTAGGATCGAGCCATGCCAGTTTCAGAGAGGGCTCTCTCTGTAAGATTTAAGATTTTTTGAATAATTTTTAGGCTAGTTATGATAGTAGTTGGGTTTTGCATTTGGAAAATTGATTGTATTCAATGGATTAATGTCTATTGGGAAATGGACTCAAAATGAACTGGATGGTTGCATCAACTTTTCACAAAGTAAACACAGGGAAAGCTAGGAATATTTACTGGATCTTTCAAATTTATAAATGGATTATGACATAAATATGAAAAAATTCAATAGAACCAAAGAGAAATTAAGAATTCTTTAGTTTGGCCTATGGTGGAAAAAATTATGATTGTAAACGCAACCAGAATAAGGTACTCAATAGTAAATCCTATTCATCACGCTTTCTGCTTTACATTTGGAATTCAGATGATTACAATGAGATATAACAACAACAAAAAATAGCCGAAGAAACACATTACTAGTATTTAAGCCACAAGAATCCTATGAAAAGTCAGATTATTATTGATGCTCTAGTGTTTTGAAAAATCTTTCGGTACTCCAAAAGAAATTAATGATTCTGATCTCAATCATTCGACCTTTGATACTTCCAACACTGAACTATTTATACAAAATATTACAACAACAATTCCTATAATACAGTCTATAATAGAGTTGAATTAAAAACTCTAACTATTAAAAAATTATAGCTTCGGTGGAATGCATTGTGTAATTGTAGGTGCTGATGAAGTGGGATATTTAGGACGTGGACCACATTTTACTGATGTACTAGCAAGCTGAATGTTGTGCTGGCGAAGTCTGTTGTATGAATGGAGTGTTGAACGCCCTTTGCTGCTATTACAGAGTAATTTTTCATTGTACATGTACTCCCCATTCCTTGATCCTGAAGGACCTATACAGTGACCCTTGCATACTTTCCAAGCGTGGAATACATACCCTTGAACCACACTTTTTATGCCAATTCATCTCCCTTTACAAATTTTCTGGAAGATCCTTATAAAAACGTAGTTTTCAAGGTCGACGCTTTGTCTCAGTGTTTGACCTGCATTGATAGCAGATATTTTCACTGAGAACCACACCGATTGGTGCTCTATATTAATGTTGGACCCCTGCCGATCCTCTTTTGGAAAAAATTTTAAATAGAAAGGAAGCTTTCGGGACTAGAAGCTTTGCGAGGCGGTGAGCTGGAAGTTTTTTTTGAGGATATGGCCGAGGAGTTTCCTTTTGGGCTTCTTGTTCCCAAGAAATAGGAACTACTCCAAAGGATAAGCTCTTTTCCCATTATTTTAGAGCCCATAACCTCCTCCTCCATTGTTATATAAGGAGACCTCTTTCACCACTGTTGCCTTAGTTAGAAAGTTAAAGTTAGCTAGAGAGGAGAAGCAATTATAGCTTTGGGAGAATAGTGTAGAGTGTGATTGTTATTTTGTCTTGGGAACATAGTGAGATATTGGACCTTTGTGTAGGAGGGTGTTGCAAATGTGCTTGGATATAGACCTGCCGAAGGAGAGCCTCAACATCAAGGCATGGTTGTAAACTCCCCTTGTCTTTATCATAATAAAATGCAACTGATGTTGATCTTCCACTCTTATTTACATTTATAATGATATTTCTAGCATTCCTTTATCAATTAGATAGGTTGTATTTTTTTGACGTTTGTTTCAATTTTACGCTTGTCTTGGTGTCTTGAATGTTTGTACTGGTAATCGAACATTGGTAGCAACGTGTATCGAGCTTGAGAAGAGAAACACATCAAGAAGCTTCAATGGAAGGCCACAACATAACATCAGAACAAGGTAGGTCATCTCCCTTGCTATGAATTTCATTACAATCTAGGAAGGTCAATGTTAGTATGTTCCTATAGTTGCTAGACCTACCCTAGGGCTTGAAGGATTGCCTCTGTCTGCAGAGGGGATTTACTTGAACAAAAAATTGGTGACTCCACTAGTGAGTTTCCTTTGAGTTTGTCACTCTTTGATTTCTTAGTCATTCGAAAATTTTAGTCAAACGACCATTTCCCTATTTTCTCCTATGTTTTTCAACACCCTCATACACAAATCTCTAAGATCTCACTATGTTCCCAACACACAAAAACAATCACCCTCTGCACTATTCTCCCGAAGCTATAATTTCTTCTCCTCTCTAGCTAAATTTAACTTTCTAACTAAGGAAGTAGAGGTGAAAGAGGTCTCCTTATATAACAATGGAGGAGGAGGTTATGGGCCCTCAAATAATGGGTAAAGAGCTTATCCTTTGGAGTAGCTCCTATTTCTTGGAAACAAGAAGCCCAAAGGGGAACTCCTCGTCCATATCCTCAAAAAAAACTTCCAGCTCGTCGCTTCACGAAGCTTCTAGTCGCGGAAGCTTCCTTTCTATTTAAAAAACTTTCCAAAAGAGGATCGACATGGGTCCGACATTAAAACACACTGCTGATTGGCACAGTTCTCAGTGCAAATATCTGCTATCGGCGCGGGTCAGACACTAAGACAAACCACTGACCTTGAAAACCAGGTTTTTGTAAGGATCTTCTAGAAAAGTTGTAAAGGGAGATGAATTGGTAGAAAAAGTGTGGTTCAGGGGTATGTATTCCATGCTTGGAAAGTATACAAGGGTCACTGTATAGGACCTCTAGGATCAAGTAACATGGAGTACATGGACAAAGACAAATTACTCTGTAACATATTCCCCCTAAGGTATGAAGTCCGAACACAAGTGAGGGGTGAAATTCTTTACATGTACGTGCAAGGAACCGGACGCTGGCATCGGGAGACCTGAGAATCAAGCATAGATACATATACATAACTGAAATATCTGATGAAAATACATGAATCAAGGTATGGACGCAACCATTCATAAAAGAGACCATGTTATGGTCAAAACCATCCATCTGAGAAGGATCACACATAGACTCATGGTATGGTCGCAACCATCCATCTAAAAGAAACATGTATCCAATCATGGAAAAATCATATCACCTCGCAAAATGGACTCTAGAGAATAAAATCCAGGGTCTGGCACTCTGTTACGACCCGATCAAGTACAATTTCATGCATGCAAATAAATGAGCTGAAGTCGAACATGCAGGAAAATCGCTTGATTACCAGTCAATGATGTAAACTATTAACGGCCACGAGAGAAACCACTAATGATGACAATGGTCCTCAAGGTACTGCTAGTATAATCCACGAAATGTTAATAGTGATCTGGAGTCAAACACTTGTGAAATCACTTAATCGAAGGCTAATGATGAGAACCTATCGTCGAATGCAAAGAACTTGCCATTAGGGCATGCAAGCTTTAAGGTACCAGAGAGGAGTCTCTAGATCGAATTCCTAGATAATGAGCTGGAGTCGACAGGAAGTGATCCATCGAAGGAGGGTCATAATGAGTCCCACATAATCGACATGAAATAGAGAAGGTAATATGATTTTGAATCAAGACTGAAGCTGAGGATCAGGAAATGTACAAAGTGCAGAAGGATTTTCTCTTGAACATATCGGCGACATGACTCTGGAATTTTGGTGGAATTTGACTCAAATAGGATCAGAGGTCATGTTGACAAGATTGGTAATCAAATGAGAGGCAAATGTAATTCCCAAACCAATGGAGGCAAAGTGACAAAGTGAATATATCCCAACCCGACACAAACTTCAAATAAGTGTCATGTTCAAGAGTGACATAGTGCTGACACAAATGACGAATAACTTCCATTTTCCCCCACCATTTCTGGCAATTACCTCTTTATTTTTACATAATATTGAAGAGGATATAGCTTGTCATATAATTTTTTCCTTCGGAAAAATGCATCCTAGTATATTTTATGAGCCCTAGGAAGGAGGAACTCGATTAGGTCATGATGACGATTTCCGATTTCATTTAGATTTTAATGAGTGTGACAAAGGAAGAACTCGACATCTTTTCATGTTTAAAGAGTTTGAAAAAGAAGCAGAAAAGAAAAATCCAGATGGCCCTTTTCGTAAATAATCTGTCATACCCGAAAAGGTATAAAACAAAATATGAGAGAACCTCTTAGTCGTGATTGGCTAAGGTATTCCTTTTTCGTAAATAATTTGTCCCATCCAGAAAAAGGGGTAAACATATACTGGGCAGATGTCGTTTCACAGCCTTTAATTAGTTCAAAATGACAAGAGTCTCGACAATCTTTTAAATTTTCGAGAGTCAGAAAAGAGTTGAAAGATGACTCCTGCTGGAGGAACGAGTGGTATAAAGGGTAGCAACTAGTTCTGGTGATGGTGGAACTAGTCAGAACAAGTAATGGTTAAGAGTCTAGCTAACAAGACCACTCATTCCAGCGGTTCCTCAGAAATGGGTAAAACAATCAAGTGAAGGCGCATGATCAACTTAGCATGTTGATGGCGAAATGAGAAAACCAACGTTCATTTGGCAAAAGAGGCTGATAAAATGGAAATCAAAAGAGGTAAAATAAGAATGGTTTTATTTTTACACAAGCTTGAAATTAGGAAACTCTGCTTGAAGTTGGTTTCATGTTTACACAAGCTTTAAAAAAATATAAACTATGCTTGAAAAAGTTTACATGCCCCTAGCATGGTAACTCAATTTGAGGTACATGCCCCCATCTTCATTACATTCACTTAAGTAGAATACTGGTTACTAATAGGTGGATGGAATGAAGGTTCAATTATGAGATCAAGGGAAAGACTCGACTGGAATTTTATGAGATATGAGCAAAGATTCGAATTGAAAATGGAACCCGGTTCATTTTTTAACGAGGTTGACACAGTAAAAGAACTATCCTCATGAAACCCTATTTCATTTTTTAAGGATCTTGACACAAGGAAGGAACTTTGATCTGAAGAGCTTGTTTCATTTTTTAAGGAGATTGACACAAGAAAAGGAACTATGCTCCAAAGAGATTATTTCATTTTGTAAGGAGCTTGACACAAAAAAATGAACTGTGCTCCGAAGAAAACTTACCTTGTTGAATAAGAAGTCATGGCTTCCAAGAGTGTCGCATCAGATGGGAGGAAAACATATTGGAAACTAGAATCCAATGCCCCCAACACACGATGCACAATGACACTATCACTGAATGCGGGCATGGGAGAAGTAGCTACATAATTAACCTGTGGCGGGGAAGACACCATCGGCAGTTAGGGACCAGGAAGGGACGACAGTAGACTAGATGTCACATCATGATCAAAGAATCAAAGCTGATCAATGGTCATGATTCGACCTTCATGTGGAAAATAGATCACACGAAAGAGGGAAGAGACATGCGTACCCATAGCATAAGCATAGTCGCGCCCCAGGAGTAAATTAAAATCCAAGGGGCCTTGGACCACCATCACGTCTATATAGATGATTTTCCTTCCAAAAGTAATAAGCAACTTCGGAAGGATCCCTAATCGTTGACTTGTTCCTCTGTTAAAAGCCAACAAATTATGAGCAACAGGCACAAGCTGCAAATAACCCAAAGCTTGCCATGTAGTTGAGGAAAAAATACTAACCGAGGCGCCTTCATCTATAATCGTGCCTGGTACGACCATATTGCAGGCATGTACAGTGATCTCAAAGGGCACATAAGAAGGAAGACGGTATCCCGTAAATCAACTCCAATCAAAGGATGTGACCTAACTACATGGAGGGGGTGCCATTATAATAAGAGGATTATCCCCCCACCTTACAAGAGAAGAAAAACCATCCTCCTGGGCTCCGGGAAGAAGAGCAGGAGGATCATTTTTTGGAACTATGGCGACAGGAGTCAGAGGATCACCCCCCTGGATCATAGAAATAGGAGGACTGCCCTCTGATCCCGTTGAATCAGAGGAAACAAAAAGAACCTGACTGGGATGAGACTCACTCTCGATGGAAAATACCTGATGAACTATAGATGGAACTAGGTAGTCCTTCTTTTCAACCAATGATTGGTCGGAAATGGACTCGAGAGACTGAAATTTAGAGAGAGTGGAATTCACCGGGGATGAATCCCGATCAATGGGTCGATCAACTATTGGAGGACTCGAAGAAAAATTATGGTGACCAACAGGGAGATAGGAATCATAAGCCCAAAAGGGTATCCAATACTTTAAAAGCCTCATCCATATAAGGAAAAAGGTGAATGAGATGTTTCCCTTCACACAACCTACAGGGAAATTTAACCTTACCCTATTTCTTACTAGTCTCATTATCTTTAGCTGAAGGCTCATCATCAGCATGATTCCCAGAGGTTGACGATGAAGGATGAATCGAATCAATACACCACACTTCCATCACCTTGGGAATACCAGGGAAATCACAAAGAAGGTGGTCACCCTCACATACCATGCAAGGGAATTTGACTCTATGAGACAGAGTGGGAGATTTCTCAATATTAGCTGCATGGGTAGCAATAGTTCCTGATTCCCCCCCCCAAATTATTTTCCTTCTTCTTCTTCGACTTCTTCTTCTTCTTCTTAGCCACCTGGGTACTAGAATCCAAACTTTCACCAGGTGAAGAGGAAGAACGAGGTGGAGAAATAGGCGAAGAAGGTGAGGGGTCAATCTTAGGATCAACATGGGGTTGACATGGTTTAGGGAGAGGAGAACTTGGTTAGAAAGAGGTTGAGACACTCCGGACCACTGAGGTTGAAAATAACCAAATGGGTAAACCAATATTTAACCCAAGAAGGGACAATGTCACCATATAAGGGGAGACAACATTTCCAAAAGAAGGAAAAGGACTAGGACCACCATCAGATGGGGATCCTTGATTGGTAAACCTGGGAAAGGTTTCCATTGGAATAAACCTTAAATAATTAATAAGGAATATAAATTCAGCTAAGAATATTTCGTGGGCAGTCAATTTTAAGACATTGAAAGAAAATTATTTATTTTCATGTTTTAAGAGTCGAGAAAAGGGAAAAATGTGACTCTAGTCGCTTTTAGTGTGAACGAGCTCGAAAGTACAAGCGCTCAATGATATTTTCACTTTTAGAGAGTCACAAAAATACCAAAATTATTACTAAGGAAATCTAAGCAAGAGGGTGTACCAATTTTCTGTGAACTACAATATACAACTCAGTGATCAAATGAAAGAGAAATGACCAAGGACTTGATGTACGTGCAGGAAATCTCCCTAAATGCAGTGTTCGGTGTATCACAGTTACAAAGCGGTAGAATCGACTTCCTATGGATAAAGTATTGCAACCTATGAGGGTCTCCCTTTATATACGCAGTGGTACGGGGAGCACAAGTCCGTACTAGCACTGTATAATTCCAGATGGCAAACGACAGCTACTAGGTTTAATGACATCGGAACAGGTCACTAGCCTAGACCTCTAAGTGTGAGCATTAAGTTTCAATGCTTCCTTAGATTTATTGAATAAATTTTATGGTTGATAATGAATTAGGTTTCAATTGTAAGGCCCTACCGCTGTCATCTGAAAACTTATATATGCAGCTATATATGCAGGAAATAAATCTTTCGATTCGATGAATGCTATCTAGTTAAGGGAAGAGTCTCAAAAAAATATGCAACAAACAATACTACTAAAAATGAAAATTTTCCAAACTAGATGAATTTCACCATCCAAAAGTAATCTAAAACATTCAAAGATACGAATTATGCAATGTAATCTATGCAAAATTCTCTTTTTGAAAATTATGCAATTGTAATCTATGCACAAATTTCTTTTCTTTTGAATGAATTAGAATGCATGCAATGCATCTTTTGATGAAATGGGGATCTACTTAATGCATGCTTTTAATGAACGAGAATGCACTCAATGCAACCTTTAGTTTCCAATCATTAAACATTGTAATATAAGTTCAATGATAAATTTCAAACATGACTTTTCAATGCAACTTGATCTAATGCATTTTAACGAAAAGAAAACTTTGAGACCAAAAATAAATGAATGCAAATTTGCTTAATGCAAAATGAATTCAAAAAACATTAAGAATACAATCCTATTTTGAACACTTTGTAACGAAAATTCCTCAAAAGGCTACGAGACATATGAGTTCAAGGACAAAGAGCACATGCAAAGCATGGGATCAAAACAAGGCATTCATTCCCTTTTACATCAAGAAATCAAAGAAAGAAGACTTTTCAACTGAACAATGAGCAATGTAATCTATGCTCACAAGAGAACAAGTGGACCAAATGAACTCGAGATTAAATTTTTACTTGAACACTCAATCATCCAAAAATCAAAAGGAAATCAACTAGAGATGGCTCACCAAGCAAGGAAACTGACTCAATCAGCAGGGCGACATCCCGCGAAGCATGCAACCAGGAAATTGATGCATGATCCTAGAAAAATTATGATGTAAGGATGCACGTCCCAAAAAAAAACCAAAAACCAAGCCAATGAGTCAATAAAACCAACTCAAGTGAAGGGTCATACTTGATCAGGTCGTGATGGAGCACAAGACTCTGGATTTTATTATATTCGCATGTTTGAAACTGTACTTGATAGGGTAATGATGGAGCACAAGACCCCGGATTTTTTTCTCTAGAGTCTAAGTTGTGAGGCGATATGATTTGTCCATGATTGGATTCATGTTTCTTTCATATGGATGGCTGCAACCATACCATGAGTCTATGTGTGATCCTTCTCAGATGGATGGTTGTGACTATACCATGGTCTCTTTTACGGATGTCTGCGTCTATACCTTGATTAATGTATTTTCATCAGATATTTCAGTTATGTATATGTATCTATGTTTGATTTGCAGTTCTCCTGATGGCGGCATTTGGTTCCTTGCTCGTACTTGTAAAGCATTTAATCCCTCACTTGTGTTCAGACTTCATACTTTAGGGGGCATCTGTTACAGAGTAATTTGTCACTGTCCATGTACTCCCCATTCCTTGATCCTGGAGGACCTATACAATGACCCTTGTATACTTTCCAAGCATGGAATACATACCCCTGAACCACACTTTTTCTGCCAATTCATCTCCCTTTACAAATTTTCTGGAAGATCCTTATAAAAACCTAGTTTTCAAGGTCAACGCTTTGTCTCAGTGTCTGACCCATGCCGATAGCAGATATTTGCAGTGATAACCGCACCGATCGGTGCTCTATCTTAATTTCAGACCCACACTAATCCTCTTTTGGAAATTTTTTCAAATAGAAAGGAAGCTTCCGCGACTAGAAGCTTCGCAAGGCAGCGAGCTAGAAGTTTGTTTTGAGGATATGTCCAAGGAATTCCCCTTTGGGCTTCTTGTTCCCAAGAAATAGGAACTAAGCTCTTTTCCCATTATTTGAGGGCCCATAACCTCCTCCTCCATTATTATATAAGGAGACCTCTTTCACCTCTACTGCCTTAGTTAGAAAGTTAAAGTTAGCTAGAGAGGAGAAGCAATTATAGCTTCGGGAGAATAGTGCAGAGTGTGATTGTTTTTGTGTGTTGGGAACATAGTGAGATCCTGGACCTTTGTATATGAGGGTGTTGCAAACATGCTTCGATACAAACCTGCCGAAGGAGAGCCTCAACATCAAGGCTTGGTTGTAAACTCCCCTTGTCTTTATCATAATAAAATGCAACTAATGTTTATCTTCCACTCTTGTTTACATTTATAATGCGATTTCTAATATTCCTTGATCATTTAGATAGGTTGTAATTGTTTTATGTTTGTCGCAATTTTACTCTTTTCATGGTGTCTTGACTATCTGTATAGGTAATCGAACGTTGGTAGCAGCATGTATTGAGCTTGAGAAGAGCGACGCATCAAGAAGCTTCGACGGAAGGCGACAACATAGCATCAGAACAAGGTAGTTCATCTCCCTTGCTTTGAATTTCATTACAATCTAGGAAGGTCAATGTTAGTATGTTCCTGTAGTTTCTAGACCCACCCTAGGGCTAGAGGGATAGCCTCTGTTCGCAGAGGGGATTTACCTGAACAAAAAATTGGCGACTCTACTGGTGAGTTTCCTTTGATCTTTTCACTCGTTGAGGCCTTAGTCATTCGACTACTTTAGTCAAACGATCATTTCCCTATTTTTTCCTATGTTTTTCAACACCCTCATACACAAAGGTCCAATATCTCACTATGTTCCCAACACAAAAAAACAATCATCCTCTACACTATTCTCCCGAAACTATAATTGGTTCTCCTCTCTAACTAACTTTAAATTTCTAACTAAGGCAGTAGAGGTGAAAGAGGTCTCCTTATATAACAATGGAGGAGGAGGTTATGGGCCCTCAAATAATGGGAAAATAACTTATCCTTTGCAGTAGTTCCTCGAGCTATCATCACTTGGATTGAACCTCAAGCTGAGAAAGGAAATTTTGAGGTAACCTCAAACAACACTTAGCCAAGTAGCTAGCCCTACTAGGCTAGGAGAGGGCTCTGTCCATATAAATCACAATCAAAATGATTGAGGAAAGAAGATATTAGGCTAGATGTAGTAGCTCAGGTTTTTTATTTTTTATTTGTCTAGGGTTTTGCTGGATTAGTAGGAGTCAAACAGCTAGGGCAATGAAATTAGGTCAAAATTTGTAGGGGTTCTAAGGGGAAAGGTAGGTAGAAGGTTTGACATTAAAATATGATTATGGTGAGGTGAATAGACTGGTGAGGAGTTAGGAAGAACATTTGAAATGAATTCTCCCTAAACTGAATAAAATAAACAAATTATGCTAAATTTCCCAAAACAGAGCATGAAACATGAATTCTTCCTTTCAACATAAAATTAAGCATATCATAGACATGAAAATGGTTTACAGGTTACAATACATTCATACAAATGATAAAAAATAAGAAACTATGTAAAACACTTCATACCATATGAATCCCAAAGAAATAGCTGCAAATTTCTCATTAATGTCCAAGCCAAAATGATACAAATATGTCTCTTGAGGTGCCAAAACTCCAAGTGTTTCCAACCATTAAATTGAATGAGAAAATACATCAAATAGACCTCAAAACCACTATACCTAGCCTCATGGAGTCAAATCCATGAGATAGGGATCAGTTTCACCTACTCCCAAACAAGAATATGAAGACTAGGAAAACTCAACAATTTGCCTCTAAAAGAGAGGAAACCGATTCATTTGCTCTAGAAGACTTATCAGATGTATCTAACCTGGATAACAATAAAAAAAATTAAATTTACATATATATTGACCTTTTACATCATTAATTTTCTCATTTTCCGAAGTAAAAAGGAAAAAAGTCAAAGTTTTACTGAAGATGATGAAAACTGCATTTTCCTGGTAAACGTGCAGTGCCATGACAGAAAAAATAGCATGTCGTGCAGGAAAATTTTGGAGGCCTTCCCGATGTCTAAATCAGCTCCATAATAGCGCATTGGAAATTTCTCTGAGTCTAGTTTCCAAATATTCTTCCAGTTTCCAAAATCGTGTCCATCTTCCATGTCAAAAACATGTTCTCCCAAGACTGGTAAACGCGCAACGCCAAGGTAAAAAAGGAGGCGGAAACATGAAAATTTGGTGCTTTTTTTCACTTTTGAGCGACTAGTTCTCTTCCAAATTTTCTGAAACATGCTAGGGTTGATGCATTCATCATTTTGAACATGATGGTGGTGGCCATTTTTCAATTGTATCCCCCAAAAAAGAGTGCAATTCCAGTGGCGTTGCACGTTTGGAAGAATTTCTTTGTGCCAAAATTGCCCAAAAAGAAAAATTTGCACTAAAGTGCCAAATGTGCCAAAATTTGTCCAACATAGTGAGGTTACTTTCTGATCAATGGTTAGAGGCATGAAGAGAAACCTAAGAAAGTATTTCTAATCTCTCCTTCTCCTTTTGCTCTGTCAAAGCTTGAATTTTTGCATGGGCTCTTTTGAGCTTGGCCCTTGCAATCTTATTTCTCATGGCATAGTGCTTTGCCATTTTCCTTTGAATATCATTATCCTTCATGTATTTCTCTAGTAAACCCTCCAGATGCAAGTTGGCTCTATCAAGCCATGACTCCCTATCTCTGCTAATATCAAGGGCAAGCATCTCACTTCGAGTAAGCTGCTCTTCCAACTTATCCTCTTTCTATCTTTCATAGTCTAGAGCTCTCTTAAGCCATATTGTCTTTGGTTTCTATCTTAGAGGCTGATACTCCTCACCATCAATCTCACCAAATCTATCCAAGGTCTCCTCCAACAAGGCCTTAGCCTTCCCTACCTCTTTTTTAGCCTTGATGGTCTTGACCTCACTGATGATCTGCTTGGTCTTCAGCTGTTGATTTTCTTGCTCAAGAAAGTCAATAACATACTGTTCTCTGTCAAGATTAGCTGGAAGCTCACTAATCTTTGCTTTCTTGCTTCTGATCACTGCACTAGTGACTCTATCCTCATCCTCCTCATCAATTTCAATCAACTGAAACTCCTGCTCAATTTCATGTTTGTCCTCCTGCTCATCAACGATATGCTATGTAGCCTTTTCTTTGCCCTTGTCTACCTATTTTGCTGATGAAGAAAGCATGACATCTTTCACACCATGTGAAGAAAACACATGCTTTTGGCCTCTCTGATAGGTCTTGGGAAATGGCTCAACATCAGTCACATTAGCCCAAGTTGCCTCAGTGTCCCTGTCACTACTTGATGCTCCAGTATCATGATGTGATGATGAAGGGTTATAGAAAGGTGAAGAAGTAGGATCAACATGAGATGAATGGATCTGAATGGGTGATGATGTATGCGCAGCAGGATGAGATGGAGAAGTGGGTATGGGAGGATGAGATGATGAAGGGATATTCTGCTCATGATGACTAGGTGGGGTAGTGAAAACATCATTTGCAATGAATGTATCCCATGAAATGTTATTCTGCTCAAGTTGATGCATGATTACCATCTTAATGACTGAATGGTGAAAAAGACTCTACATTTGATGATTATAATCCCTCTTTTGCACAATGTATGTCATCTTGTTAATGTTGCAGAAGAGATATTAAGGTATGTGAAGCATTATAACTCTAGTGAAGTGCATGAGGAGTCAGATATGGTATGAGTAGATTCGAGAAAACCTCCCCTCACAAGTGAAGCACTTCATTATTATTTTCATAATGGGGACATATTGGCCAAGGAGATGAGAGAAAGGGAAATTTGACTTCTTGTCATCCTTTTATTTAGGTTTGAGGTATGGTTCATAATAGCTTAGATTAAGGTTTCCTTGTTTAAACCATTTCTCTCCCACATTAGGGATCCTTTTAGCAGTTGAAATGGCATTGGTGGACGTATGAAAAGTGACCCCAGCAAGAGTGACTTGCCTATCACGAAGATTTGTGATGAAAAAATTTGTTAAAACAGGGTGATACTGAATATGTTGCACTCTCTCACAAAACTCGAAACAACCAACATGTTTAAAACATGAAACAGTAAGAGGAGAAGCAATGAGCTCTTTTGTGGTTATGGGTTCATATATGTTAATTTTCCCTCCTTTTTGGTCACCTCTCCTTGATATTTGTGCCTTAGTAACACCTCTATCCTCCTCTTTAGACATTGTTGACTTTGAAAGCTTTAAAAACCCTAGGGTATATGGAATGGGATGAAAGGAATATGAATTTGAAATGAGAAGCTGTGACAAATGGAGGAAATGATGATGTAAATGATAACCTAGGTCAAAGAAAACCCTAGGATGTTATATTTTTTACTAATAGATATTTTAGGGATATGAACAAGGGAAATATGAATGAAAATGGGAAAGGAATAAAAAACTAGGGTTTCATAGGCTATAACGCTTTCAACTTTTTAATGGAACAACAAACATGTGAAACGAGAGGTGTTTTATGTCCACTTACTGATCAAAAAATCCATGGAGAAGTTTATGAGGAAGAATAAGCTTGATGGAAGCAGTGAAATCCTTAAAAACCTTCACTGTGCAAACTTGCATCGTTTCTGGGCAAGAGTGCAACATCGGGAAGAATGCACAGAGTAAATGTTCAAACACGCAATGCCAGTGTCATTTGGTTGGGTTTTCTTAGGAAAACGCATAGTGCAGCTAGGTAAATGTGTAGCACCAGGCTGAGAACGCACAACACGTTGAAATTTTGGCCCAAACTGCTCAGGAAACTCATAATTTCTCTCTTGCTGAAAACTCTTGAAGGTTAGATGGCAAAAATGAATTGCTTTTATATGCTTGATGGCCTTTATAGCTTCAGTGAATTTGAATTTTAATTCAAATTACACACTTTTCTAATGTTCATCTTTTTCTTCTTTGACATTGACTCTTTTTGCTTCTTGAACTTTTGGCATTGCAGGTGTTACACAGTAATTTGTCACCGTCCCTGCAATCCTCATCTCACCCATTGGAGGGTCATTTCTGTGACCAATAAGCAGTGTTATTCCTTGCAAATACCATCATTGCATCCCTTGCCATGAGGAAAACATTCGTTCTGTTGATCATTTCCTGAGAAGACCCCTAAAAACACCTATTTTTTCCTTGGCGCTGGTAGCCCATTATGTCCTCACACCAATGAGGAAAATTAACATCGAGCCCGCGCAATTTGGCACTCTGTCCTAGTTAAAAACCCGCACCAATATGCTTATGGAATTTAAAAAAAAAAAAGAGGCAAAGTTTCGATTACAACAACTTCGTGGATGAGTCATGAGGAGTGGTTTCGACTGAATAACCACATCCTTCCTCCTTTGGCCTCTTGTTTCCACCTTATGAGGAACCTCCCAAGGGATAAGGCCTCCCTTCCACTATTGTAGGGATGCCAACCTCCTCCTCTCCTCTATAAATATAGCCATATTCCATTGATGAAGGGGCTGAATGGTTGAGCAAAGTAGTCTTGGTAGCCTGAATAGAGCTGAATCAGTAGTAAGGAGATTATCGTCAGATAGCCGAAGAGAGAGAATTGTATTTTTCCCAACGAGATTTACTGAGACGTACTCCTTTTTCAACCCATCGAAGGAAGATCCAGCGTCAGATCTCAGGTTGTATCTTTCTTTTTTCTGATTAATAATAAATGACTTCAATTATGGTTCCACTCAGATGTTTATGTTTTATGTTATGAGTTGTATCTTCTCTTACTGATACATAATTGCATGTATTAGGTTTTACACTTGTGTGTTTGTTGTTTCTTCTTGTACATGCAGGTGTTCGATCGCATCGAGCGGGAGAATTGTGATCTGCCAAAGCAAGGGACGGAAGCACTATCTTCTTCACAAACGACAGCAGTGTAGGACTTAAGGTAGGCCTCTTGTTGCATCTTGGTCTTTTGCAATTAGGAACTTGCGTCTTAGCGTGAATCGGTTGTTGCTAGACCCGATTTGGGCTATTAGGGATTTCCTCTGTCCGCAGAGGGGATTTACCTCTCCAAAAAACAGGTGACTCCAATGGGGAGACATTTGTTAGAGTTTTATTGTCTCTTCGGTTTTTTTGGCTTTTTTCTGCTTGATTTTCTCTTCTGGTTTGTCTCCTTCTAGTGTAAAACCTTTGTTCAGCCCCAGAGGATTAGATCTGACCTCTTCTTTTCCAAAATTTTCATCTTTTCATGGTTGGCTTGATTGGCGCAATTTCCACCCTGACAGTCATGCCAATTAGTGCATGTTTCCAGTTCATCATTCGTGCCATCCCCTGTTTGGCGTGGATTACAGCCAGACAGTGGCGCCATTTCCTGTAGGTGCTAGGGTTTTCCCTTGTTCGGAAATTTTTTTTGGTTAGTACTTTTGCTTCTGGGTTGTTTTTATATTTTGCTTGAAGTGGTGAGTCTGGTCTTGGTTTGGATAAATTCTTCGTTTTTTCATTTTCAGGCATTGGCGCTTGTTGTCAGTTAGCAACCTGAACCAATTGGCCATTGGAGCTAGTTGTCAGTGAGCATGTCACGCCAGTTGGTGCTAGTTTCACCTACAAAAATCGTGCCAATCTCAGGGTTTGTAAAAATTGAGATTTTTTCCATAAATCCTTCACTAGTGTGTCTTTCCCTTCTGGTCTTTTCTCTATATGAGCATAGATTACATTGCTCATTGTTCCGCTGAAATGTCTTCTCTCCATGATTTCTTGATGTAAAAGGGAATGAATGCCTTGTTTTGATCTCATGCTTTGAAAGTCCTTTTTGTGCTTGACCTCATATGTCTTGTCACCTTTTGAGGAATTTCGTTACAAAGTGTTTTGAAACAACGATTGCATTCTTAGTGTTTGTTTTGATCTCATGCTTTGGAAGTCCTTCATTAAGAAGTTTTGCGTTATTTTAGTTTTCGTCTCATAGTCTTCTTTTCGTTAAAATGCATTAGATCACATTGCATTGAAAATTATTTTTGAGATTTATCATTTAACTTAGATCACATTGTTTAATGATTGAAAGCTAAAAATCGCATCGAGTTCATTCTCTTTCATTAAAAGCATGCATTAATTAGATTCTCATTTCATCGAAAAATGCATTGAGTGCATTCTTGTTATTTGAAAAGAAAAAAGAAATTGTGCATAGATTACAATTGCATAGTTTTCAAAAAAGAGGATCTTTCATAGATTACATTGCATTATTCACATTGTTGAATGTTTGAAATTACTTTCAGATAGTGAAAGTCATCTAGTTTGGAAAGTTTTCGTTTTCATTGTTGTTGTTTGTTGCATCATTGTTTGAATTTCTTCCCTTAACTAGATAGCATTCATCGAATTGAAAGATTTCTTTTCTCATATAGCTGCATATAGGAGATTGTCATATGACATATGGTAGGGCCTTGAAACTGAGACATAATTGAATATCAACCATAAAATTCATTCAATTAACCTAAGGAAGCATTGAAACATTAACGAAAGACATTTTAGAGGTCTAGGCTATTGACGTGTTCCGGCGTCGTTAAACCTAGTAGCTGTCGTTCGCCATCTGGCTTTAGACAGTGCTAGTATGGAATTGTACTCCCCGTACTGTCGTGTATATAAAGGGAGACCCCACTAGGTTGCTATCCTTTATCCATAAGAAGCTGAGTCTGCCGCCTTATACCCATGATACACCGGACACAGCATTCGGGGAGATTGCCTGCACGTACGTTAAGTCCTTGGTTGATTTATATTTCATTTTGAAACCAAGGTGTATATTGCAATTCACGGATATCCAGTCCACCCATCTGCCTAGATTACCAGAGCAGTCAGTTTGATCTTTACTGACTCCCTAAATTTGAAAATATCGTCAAGCGCTTGTCCTTTCATGCTTGTTTCCAAATTGAAAGCGATAGAGTCATCTTTTACTCATTTCTTGACTCTTAAAATATGAAATGGTAGAGTTTTGTTTCAATGTTTTAAAATTAACTGCCCACGAAATATTCCTGGTTAAAGTTAGTTTCCTTAGGGTGTTGTTTTGGGTCGTTTCTAATGGAAATTTTTTTGGAGTTCACCAACCAACGAATCCCATTCGATGGGAATCCTGGTCATTTTCCTCCTTTTGGGAATATTGGAGCTCCTTATATGGCAACGTTGTCCCTTCATAGGTTAACTATGGGGTTTCCTGTTTGGTTGTTTTCAACCTCTTTGGTCCCAAATGTTTTGGCTACCATACCATCCGTTCCTTCGCCTCAACAACGTCATGTTGATCCCAAGGTGGACCTCTCCCCTTCTTCGCCTATTTCTGCGTCGTCCTCTTCTACTTCACCTGGTGAAAGTCTGGATTCAAATAACCAGGTGGCTAAGAAGAAGAAGAAGAAGAAGACAAATAAGAAGAAGTTAGATAAAGGAGATGCTAGCTCTGCGAATATTGTGCCTAAGGAGCCTTCCATTGGTAAACTTTCCAACCCTCCACGGAAATTTAAGTTCCCTTGCATGTTGTGCATAGGAAACCATCTTCTTCAAGATTTCCCTGGCATTCCCAAGGTGCTCGAAGTATGGTCCAACAGTCGTCTGCCATTGCCTATGGCTTCCGGGAGTCAGGTTGGGGGCACACCTTCAGCTAGTGCTGGTAAAACTCATAAGAAGCAGGGTAATATTACCAATCCCTGTAATTTGTGTGAAGGGAAGCATGCCATTCACCTTTTTCTGTATATGGATGAAGCCAAGAGAGTTTTGGACAACTCGAATTTTTCTGGACCATGCCTTCTGACTAGTTACAAACAGCTTTTTTTGAGTCCTCCACCAACTGATCCTACAATTGGTCAAGAGTCAATCCTTGGTTGATCCTGCTACCTCGGAAATTCAAATTCAGGAATCCATCCCCGACCAACGATTGGTCATGGGATTGGTTGAACTGGCCCCATCTGCGGTGCACCAGGTCTTTTCCATTGAGAGTGGACCTCACGTCCCTCAAGTTCTTGTTTCTTCAGATTCCTCGGACTTGGAGAAAGATTCTCCTGTCCCTGTACCTCAAGAAGCTACTCCTTCGCCTCCCGTGATGGAGGTCCCAGAGGATACCCCTCACGACTCCATGATGGAGGTCATGGAGGATGCTCCTTCTTCTTCCGTAACAGCAGGGGAAGACCATCTCGGTTCTATGGTAGCCCCTCCGAGTAGTTTGGGCGCTTCCTTTGATTGGAGTCAATTTGCAGGATACTGCCTTACATCTTATGTGCCTTTTGAGATAACAGTACAAAAATTTGGTCTAGTCGTACCTGGAACTGTTATAGATGAAGGTGCGTCAGTTAGTGTTCTATCCTCAACTACTTGGCAAGCTTTCGGTTCGCCGCCGCTTGTGCTTGTTACGCAAAATCTATTGGCGTTTAACAGAAGAACTAGTCAACCATTAGGGATCCTTCCAAGGTTACCTGTTACTTTGGGAGGTAAAACCGTCCATATGGACGTGATGGTTGTTCCAGGCCGCTTGGATTTAAATCTTCTTTTGGGGTGCGATTACACCTATGCCATGGGAGCACTCGTCTCCTCCCTTTTTCGTGTGGTCTGTTTTCCACATGAAGGACGGATCGTGACCATTGATTAGCTTTTATTCTTTGGTCCTGATGTGGCCATTGGCTCATTGTCATCTCTTCCTAGTTTTTATCCACCTGTTGTATCTGCCCCACCGCAGGTCAACTATGTGGCTACCTACCCTGTGCCCGTATTCAGTGATAATGCCATTATACATTGTGTGCTGGGGGCATTGGGTCCAGACTTCCAAGATGTTTTCCTTCCATCGGACGGGGAACTCTTGGAAGCCATGACCTCTTATTTATTATGATAAGGTGTATGGAGCAGAGTTCACTTTCTTGTGTCAAGCTCCTTAAAAAATGAAACAAGGTCATCGGAGAAGAGTTTGTTTTCTTGTGGAAAGCTCCTTAAAAAATGAAACAAGCTCTTCTGAGGATAGTTCTTTTAATATGTCAACCTCATTAAAACAATGAAACACGTTCCTATTCAATTCGAGTCTTTGATAAGATCTCGTAAAATCCCAATCGAGTCTTTCTCTAATCTCGTATCTTGAACCTTCACTCCATCTATCTTTCATATCGATTGAAGCTTGGGGGGCATGTACCTCGAATTGAGTCACCATGTTGGGGGCATGCTTACTTTTTCAAGCATAGTTTGTCTCCATTTCAAGCTTGTGTAAAAATTAAATCGGGTTCAAGCATAGTTTGTTTCCGTTTCAAGCTTGTGTAAAAATGAAACCGGTTTCAAGCATAGTTTGTCTCCGTTTCAAGCTTGTGTAAAAATGAAATCGGTTTCAAGCATAGTTTATCTTTGTTTCAAGCTTGTGTAAAAATGAAACCAACTTCAAGAAGAGTTTACTGATTTCAAGCTTGTGTAAAAATGAAAACATCCCCATTTTACCTCTCGTGATTGCCATTTTATCAGCCTGTTTTTGCCAGATGAGCCTTGGTTTTCTCATTCCATCGTCACTATCTGCTTGCCTGATCATATGCCTTCACTTGGTTTTTTTACCCATTCCTAAGGAACCACTGCAATGAGTGGTCTTGTTAGCCAGCCTCTTGACCCTTATTTTTTCTAAGCAGTTCCACCATTACTGGAACCAGTTGCTACCGTTTATACCACTCGTTCCTCTAGGAGGAGTCAACTTTCAGCTCTTTTCTGACTCTCTAAAAATGAAAATATTTCCAAGTCGCTTTTCATTTTCATCTCGTTAAAGTGGCCACGAAATGACATCTACCCATTATACGTTTACCCCTTTTTCGGGCTGGGATAGATTATTTACGAAAAAGGAATACCCTAGCCTATCGCGACTAGGAGGTTTTCTCAGACATAGTTTTCTACCTTTTCGGATCTGAGGAACTATTTACAAAAAGGGACTGTTGGAGTTTAATTTTTTGCTATCTTTTCAAACTCTCTAAACATGAAAATATGCCAAGTTCTTCCTTTTCCAGACTCATTAAAACTGATGACATCGGACTCTGTCATAATGATGTTATTCGAGTTCCTCCTTCCTAGGGCTCGTTAAATGTACTAGGATGGATTCGTCCAAAGGACGAATTTATATGACAAGCATATGCTATCCTCTTCAAGCTTGTGTAAAAATAAAGAGGTACTCGCCAGAAATGGTGGGGAAAAATTGAAACTAATATCATCATCGTGTCGGCAGTATGTTGCTCTTGAACATGGCACTTTTCTGCATTTGTTTCGGGTTGGGGACATCTCATCTCATTCTCTGTCTACTCTGTGGGTTTGGGTAATCCTTTTTGACCTCTCATCTTCTTTTTTTCTCATCATCATGACCTCTGATATTTTGATGTCAAATACTGCCAAATCCACTGTCGTGGCGCCGATATGTTCAAGAGAAGTTGACCTCTGCAAGTTTCAACCTTCCTCTGATTCTCATCTGATCCTGATTCACAAACATTATATTCCTCTGTCTCGCATCGATGATGTGGGAAACACTATGGCCCACCTTCGATCAAGGTCACTTCCTGTCGAATTCAGCTCATTATCTAGGAAGCAATCTAGAGACTCCCTTCCGGTACCTTGGAGCCTGCATGCCTCAATGGAAGGTTCTTCGCATTCAATGTAAGGTTTTCATCATTGACCTTCAATCGGATGATTCTGTGGGTGTTCAACATCAGCTCACTGTTCACATTCCGTCAATTGTAACTATAGTACCTTAAGGGCCATTATCATTATTGGTGGTTCCTCTCGCATCTGTTAATAGCTTTCATCACTAGCTGGTAATCAGACGATGTTCTTGCATGTTCAACTTCAGCTCACTTATTCACATGTTTGAACTTGTACTTTGTTTGGATCGAGATGGAGTGCAAGACCCTGGATTTTGTCTGTTAGAATCCAGGCTGTGGATTTTGTGGATTATTATGATTGGTTACATGACTCATTGATTGGATGGCTGCGACCATACCTGAGTCTATTTATCAATCCTTACTAGATGGCTGCGTCCATGCCTTGGATCTTGATTATTTTATACTCTGTTATGAATGGCTGCGCCCATGCCACATATATCATGTATTTGAGATATCAGTTGCACCTTTTGAGATAACGGTACAAACCTATGGTCTGGTCGTACCTGGCATTGTTACAGATGACGGTGCGTCGGTTAGTGTTCTATCCTCAACTACTTGGCAAGCTTTTGGTTCGTTTCCACTTGTGCTTGTTACACAGAATCTGTTGGCGTTTAACAGAACAACTAGTCAACCATTACGGATCCTTCCAAGGTTACCTGTTACTTTGGGAGGTAAAACCGTCCATATGGACGTGATGGTTGTTCCAAGCCCCCTGGATTTTGATTATTGTATACTCTGTTATGGATGGCTATGCCCATACCACATATATCATGTATTTGAGATATCAGTTGTACTTTTCTATGCAGGTTTTTCGACGACAGTGTTTTCAGTTGGACACGTTCTCGTAAAGCATTTAACCCCTCTCTCTCTCTCAGGCCTCATGCTTTAGGGGGCATCTGTTACACAGTAATTTTTCACCGTCCCTGAAATCCCCATCTAACCCATTGGAGGGTCGTTTCTGTGACCAATAAGTAGTGTCATGCCTTGCAAATCAAATCATTGCATCCCTTTCCATGAGGAAAACATTCCTTCTGTTGATCATTTCCTGAGCAGACCTCTAAAAACACTTGTTTTTGCATTGGTGCTGGTAGCCTATTATATCCTCAGGCTAATGAGGAAAATTAACACTGAGCCCGCACCAGTTGGCACTCTGTCCCAGTTAAGGACCCATGCCAATCTGCTTATGGAATTAAAAAAAAAAAAAAGAGGCGATGTTTCGATTACAACAACTTCGTGGATGAGTCATGAGGAGTGATTTCGACTAAATAACCATGGCCTTCCTCCTTTGGCATCTTGTTTCCACCTTATGGGGAACCTCCCAAGGGATAAGGCCTCCCTTCCACTATTGTAGGGATCCCAACCTCCTCCTCTCCTCTATAAATATAGCCATCTTCCATTGATGAAGGGGTTGAATGGTTGAGAAAAGTAGTCTTGGTAGCATGAATAGAGCTGAATCAGTAGTAAGGAGATTATCGTCAGACAGCCGAAGAAAGAGAATTTTATTTTTCCCAACGAGCTTTACTGAGACGTACTCCTTTGTCGACTTGCCGAAGGAAGATCCAGCATCAGAGCTCAGGTTGTATCTTTCTTTGTTCTGATTAATAATAAACGACTTCGATTATGGTTCCACTCAGATGTTTATGTTTTATGTTATTAGTTGTATCTTCTCTAACTGGTACATAATTGCATGTATTAGGTTTTACGCTTGTGTGTTTGTTGTTTCCTCTTATACGTGCAGGTGTTCGATCGCATCGAGCGGGAAAATTATGATCTGCCAAAGCAAGGGACGGAAGCGCCATCTTCTTCACAAATGAAAGCAATGTAGGAATTAAGGTAGGCCTCTTGTCACATCTTGGTATTTTTCAATTAGGAACTTGCGTCTTAGCATGACTTGTTTGTTGCTAGACCTGGTCTGGGCTAGTAGGGATCGCCTCTGTCTGCAGAGGGGATTTACCTCTCCAACAGCATGCTTGATCAAGTTATGGAGCTTGGATTTCCTTGCTCACTAAGGCTAGACATGATTTCACTTTGACAGCTTTGGGATTGCATTTATTAAATATAATAACATAAAATTACATTTGGAAAAATTGAAATAAATTAAAATTTTGACTTTTCTATCAAAATGACATTTTTATATAAAAGTTATTAAACTAAAAATACAACTTTGAAAGTATAATAAATACATCACAATGACCTTATTTAATCCCTCTCATATATGTGTTGACCTTATCTGAATGAAGGAGTGACCTTGAGAAATGAAAAACCTTAATGACCTAATGGGACTGCTTTTTGACTTGACCTTTGAATGATATTTTGACTTTATATACTTCCAAGAAAACATAGCATTTCCACAGGTGTTATTATGCTCAAGGAATCATGAGAATGTCAGTCAATATGATCTTCTGAGGAAGAAAGGAGTTTATTTGACAAAAGCAACCACCAGGAACAATTTTATGTCATGACCTAATGGAATGATGAAAAATTATTCAGAATGGGACACCTAAGATGCACATGTAAATATGTTTTGATCCCTAGTGGAAGTATGAAAATATTGACACTAACATTGGCCTTATTGGGGATGGCAGATCCTTGGAGGTGTCAAGAATATCGTAGACCAAGTGCCCAACCATTGGGTAAATACGGTCAAATGATCCAAAAGACTACAAATTATTAAACTGACTCAAAAACCTTTTAAAGTGACTGGGAACTGACTCAAAAACTGACTCTGACACTAACTCAAAACTAACTCCAAAACTCTATAAAAAACAGAAAATCAGCAAAATTTATAGCCTTCACTTCGGGCCCCAAGCTTAGATGACTATATGCATCCAAACCTTGCAGAAAATATAAACTCATATTTACAACGAAAGTGAAACATTCTCTCAGAAGTTGCATCAGAAATAATAATGTTTCAGGAGCCTACCATTGAATAATCCTCCTGAACATTCTTGTCCATTCATCTCCTTTAGAAAATAAGCATTATGTCCTTGATAAGCCAAGATATTGTAGGGTCCTTTCCAAATATTTTCAAACTTCCTGTGCTTACCTTTATCTTCATTTCTTGCATCCCATATTAGTACTACATCCTCTAGCTGAAACTTATCTGCCTTGGTCTTGCGATCATAAATCTTCTTTATTTTCTCCTTAAGCTTAGAATTAGTCTGAGAAAAATCCTCCCTTGTTTGCTAAAGATGAATCATTTGATTGATTCAACGTTGCATGTCATCTTCCTCACTATCTGCCTCCTACAATAATCTCATAACCAGAACTGCAAGTGATGTAGGAAACACTATATCTGTACCATAAACCAATTCAAAGGGTGACATACCTATAGAATTCTTGGTGTTTACTCGGTCTGCCCTAAAGCATTGGTAAGCTTCCTATGCCAATTTTTCTTGTTCTCCTCCAACATTTTCTTAATGATATTCACCAAGGATTTATTAGAGGACTCAGCTAATCCATTTCCCTGTAGATAATAGGTAATGGAATGGCCCAATATGATATTATACTTGTGAAAAAACTCAATCATCTTCTTTGAATTGAATGCTGCAGCATTATCTGTAATAATATTGTGAGGACAACCAAAACAAGACAAAATATTGGATTCTAAAAATTGAATTATTACCATGTCCATAGCTTGCGTTGTAGGAATAGCCTCGATCCACTTAGTGAAGTAGTCGGTGGCTATTAGGATCCATCTGTGTTGTGCTGAGGATGTGGGATGAATTTCCCCAACAAAATAAAGTCCCCACTATTGAAAAGGAGAATTTAATATAATAGGATTCAACAAAAGAGGGAGGAGTTTCCTTTTTCCTTGAAAAACCTGACATTCATGACAGTTTGTGACTATTTTGTACAAATCAGAAAATAAATTTGGCTAAAAATACCCTGCTCTCAACACATTGTTAGTTGTTTTTTTCCAAAAAAAATGACCTCTACAATCTCCCCTATCGAAGTCATCCATTACCTGTTTAGCCTCATCTTCAACCAGATAATTCAAAAGAACACCTCCTGGATCTTTCCAATAAAGGGCACTACCTAGAATGCAGTATTTAGCATATTTTAATTTCAAAGACCTACCCTAAATTTTTGACATTCCAGGAGGAGGACATAAGTGCTGAAGAACATACACTATATCGGAACACCATGGTGAATTGAGAAACATTTCTGATACCTATATTAGTGCGCCATCTTCTTCATCAACTAAAATTGCTACAATAATATTTATGTCTAGAGCATGCAATTTGGATTCAGCCATCAACTTGCCTAGCCCTTGTCACTTGATCAATTTGGTAGGTTTGATCTCAAGATCATACTCTAGCATTGGTGCTATCCACTTACCTCTCTAACCTTCAGGATCAGTCTGTGTGAGAATCTCTTTTACGGCTACATTTGGAACATAGGTTATATTATGTGAATGTAGAATGTAAATCCAGAAATCTTTGAAAGATTTGATTAGGGCTAAAGCTTGTTTCTCAATAATGTTATAGCGAAGAACAACATCTCTAATGGCTCGACTGAAAAAAGAAATATGATGTTCAACCTGATCTCTCTTTTATATCAAAACTGTGGCCAAGTTATGCTCAGATGAAAATGAAAATATTATGAAAACACTAGCATAATCTGGACTAACTAAAACAGGGGTTGTTCTTAAAGCAAGATTTACCAAGTTGAAAGACTTCATAGCATCAGTGGTCCATTTTACACTGCTTTCCTTCTTCAACATATTATTCATTTCTATCAAATGCTTAGCTAAATCAGGAACAAATCTGCGTAAGAATTTCATCTTACCATTGAAAGCTTGTATATCCCTTTTGTTTCGCGAAAAATCTATCTTTTGAATGGCTTCTACTCTGGAAGGATCAATGCGAATGCCATATTTGGAAATTATATGACCAAGAATTTTTCCCTCCATGGAAAAAAGACTCTTCTTTGGATTTAGAAAAATTTTGAACTCCCTGCATTTCTGAAAAATAATTCTCAAATGATATAAATGTTGATCGTCAGAACCAGAAAACACTGTCAAATAATCTAGATACACTACCAAGAAAACATCTTTCTCATTAGCAAAGGATATATCCTCTCCCTCTGAAAAGTAGCCCCTGCATTATTGAGTCCAAATGGCATTTTAACATACTAAAAGGTTCCCCAAGGTGTTGTGAAAGTAGTTTTACCTTGGCCTTATTCATGTACCAAAATCTGATTATAACCTAAATAATCATCAAGTAATGACATCAGTGATGCTCCAACCACCCTTTGCAAAACATGATCCATCTTAGGAAGGGGATATTTATCTTTTAAAGATAATTTATTCAAATTATGGAAATCTATGCATAACCTTATCTCTCTAGTCTTTTTCCTTATCAGATCCAAATTTGAAATCCAATCAGAAAACCTAATTGGCACAATGATACTTGATTTGTACAATCGTTTTACCTCTTTCTCGATGGATGGAAACAATATTGGGTTAATCCTTCTCAACTTATGTCTTAAGGGTTTTTGATCCGACTTAATAGGAATAGTGTTCTGAATAATATTCTTGTCATAGACCTTCAAATCTGCATAATCCCATGCAAAAATATCAGAAAATTCAGACAAAAATTTGATGTACTTATCTTTTGCCTCGGGTGACAATGTCTTAGAAAACTTAACCTTCTTAGGCTTCTCTGTTGTTCCAATGTTCACATCTTCCACACCCTTTTCTATAGGATTCAGTGTTGGCTTTCTGGCCACATCATCCTGATCGAACTTCTAAAGGTATCAGACCTCTAGGAATAATATTGTCTTTCAATTTCCAAACATTTATTTGATTGGCTTCGATGTCTTGATCATCAGGATCACAAACATCATCAATAAAAGCATCTTTGAATTTTCCTTCATTCTGAAAAAAGCTATAAATTTCTTTTTCATCCCAAAAAAATTGCCAATACCTTAAATTATCTGGAACACTAGGTCTATTTTTAACATGAATTTCAAATTAATAGTGGAGATCATCGAAATTTTGAGATTACTTACCATCATAGCAAGCAAATATGCAATGATATTCTGAGTTCTTGGCACTGATTTTAATGTATACTCAAGAAAAAATTTTAAGATATACAAGACTGCATTTCTATAGGCTCTCATCCATGGATGCTTTGCTTGAGATTCTCCTTTCAACTGCTTTATGGCAAGCTCAGAATCACCATAAACATAAATTCTTTTTGCATCCAGTTTCTTCAAAATCTTGAGGCCTGTGATCAATGCTTCATACTCTGCTTCATTAGAATAGTAAAAGTCCAACTTATAAGAGCATTCTCTAACATTACTTGGAGTTCCACGAGTTTTACAAAGAGGACTTCGGATCCAAATACCAATACCTGCACCACTATCGAAATCCATGCTCCAAAGGCCCTCTTCATCTTCTAGATGTTGAAATTCAACTTTTGGTTCTAATTTATGTTAGCCGGTCACCTCATTTTTCTGTTTTGTACTGGTTTGATTTTATTCAAGAGACTTTTCAGAAGAAGGCACCAGTGAAGAAGGGACTATTTCTTTCTATTTATTGAGAGTTTCTCTGAAACTTTCTCAAACTTTTGACACATCTTCTACTACTACAAGCTGATTATTTTTATCATTCAAATCACCATCATTATACAAAATAAAATATTCCAAATCTATATGCACAGCCTGTGTCGGATGATTGATAGGCTTCTCCTTACTAGTTATCATATATTTCATTTTATTTTCCTGATACAATTTCCTCAATTGCCCGAAAAAAGGAATAGTAGCATAAGAGAAGTCAAGTTGTAAAGTACCTTTGAGTTTAGCTCCCCATGATCTGGACAGTAGCATGCTGAAACGAGGTGGTATATTAGCGACCACCACATCCATCAAAAAATTCTTGGCTAGGATTTGGTCCAAGGAAGCCACTAAATCTTTGATGAGATCAATGCAGTGAACTCTACCATAATCAAATGAATAAAAATCATGATAAGGTCGAGTGATAACCATGCCCATATTTTCCACAATAGCCTTAGGCATCAAATTGTGAGAAGCCTTGGAATCAAGCATAGCATTATGGATTATGTATTCATGCAGTCTAAGGCTTAAATAAAATGGAGAAACCTCACTCTCTTCTAATTGACCATCTATAGCTGTACCGAAAATGAGCTCGGGGTGGTCATCTTTAACATTAACCATATCGGACAAAGGATCAACTAGCAACATTTTAGACACCTGATGTTTGTAATGACTGTTCTTTACTAGTTTTTTCAAAGGAATCGACACTTTCAATTTAGCTATTTCATTTTCTAAATTAAAAGTTGTGACTTTATCTACCTCTTTGACAACAAGATCTCTTCTATCATTTTGATCCCTTGTATCTTTTTTGAGTGTCTTTCTCTTTAGGAGCTGAGCTGGTTGATGGATGGTTGATGTTGCTATGATTCTGATCTGCATGCTCTTTTCCCTTTCTCTGATTATTCAAAATATATTTCTTTGACTGCTCTTTCCTTTTCTGAATGGGATTGACAGGTACATCTTTGCTCCTTAGAGAATATTGTTTCTGCTGTGCACTCGAAGCATTCATATATCCACGTCGATAATCATTTGATTCTGTTTCAAAATCATCATCATTTTTCAAGATATAGTCTTCATCTTTTGGGGAATCTAGATTTCCAGTATACTCTTCATCTTCAATCAGGAATATGGGCAAGCCATCTGCTGTAAAGAAATGATTTGTTTCAACCACCAGATCTTCATCTTCCTCTTCTTCCACTCCTTGGACATAATTCTGCTGTAACGGGGTCCTAATCTATTATTTTTTTTGTGCTATTTGGTCAGGTGCTTTCTACTCTCTTTGCTTGATTCTAAACTGAGGCTACTTCCCTATGAAATTTGGATTCCAAATCTGTGGTTCAGGTCTCTCTAAACTAGAAAATCGGTAAACCATTCTCTCCACTGTTCATAGTAATGAATCCATTTTTGTCTTGGAAGTAGACGGATCCTCTTTGATAGTCACCCTCTTTTCTGATCTCATCCTTGCTCTCTTGGCCAGCAAATTTGATTCCACACTTACAACATTCTTTTGCATATCTGCTAAATTTGTAGGATCACATTCACGCAACTGATATGCCATATCAGCATCAAATTCATCCAGAAATTTGACCCAAACCATACCCTCTGGTGGTTTCATATGTGTAGGAAGAGCATTGTACATTTCATTAAATCTCACACAATAATCTTGAATAGACTCACCAACGTTCCTTTTGATGTTCTCATATGTAGACATGATTTGAAGGGGATTCTTATTTTCTTCCCATATTTCTACAAACTGACGATGTAAAACTTCTAAGGTGTCAATAATGGTTGCTGGTAGAGCTCTAAACCATTTTCTCACTTCCCCTCCCATACTTTGCACAAACACTGTCATCTTCACATCCTCTATATCAATTTCATGAAGGTCAAAGAATTCATTCATCTTATCTACATGATTTTGAGCTATCATAGGCTGAGCATTGTCAAGGATTTTAGTTTGGTAATCTGCAAGCATAGCAGCCGGGTTCTGAGGGATAACAAGGGGGGCATATCTTGTAGCCATGATGACTGGAGGCGAAAGATTTATAATAGGGTTTATAACAGGGATTTGGATACCTGATGTGGGAGGATTGATCACTGTTTGAGTAGTGTGAACAACAGATGAAGAAGGAGGTGGGGGAAAAGGGATATTCTAGGTAATAGTAGGTGAACTACTGGTAGAAGAAACTGAGATTTGAGATCTACTTATCACCCAAGAATTTACTTGCAAAGAATAGTTCTGTAGATCTTTAAGAACTTGTAAAAGTTGTGTCCCTGATTGGGAGTGTGAAAATAGATCTTCAACATGACTGTGAAAGGGAATGGAGGAATCGACAACTGTTTCTTCAATCCAATTCAAATATTTACTGCTGCCTAAACTTTTCTCAAAATTTATATCAAATTCAATATCTTGCAAGTTTTCTAACCCTTTGGGAAATGAATGAGCTTTAGGGATGGAACTTCCTTCTGATTGATTTTTGACTGAACTAGAAGTCTCCACAACAGCTTTAACTTTTCTTCCAATGTTTTGAGGATCACTAACAATGGTGGGAGGATTTGGATTGGGGTTGGATCTGGTGTATCTTCAGGAAGCCAGTATGTCCAATTTCAAAAACAAATATGCAATTTACAAATTTTTCAATTCAGCCTTTGAGTAGATTATAAACTTAACATCCAAAAGTTTAAGAATTTAAATGAAAAATTATTATTGGGGTTGATCTGATCTTACTCTTTCTTCCCTAGTAGAGTCACCAAAATGTTATCACTCAGATTGAACCTCAGGCTGAGAAAGGCAATTCCGAGGTAACCTCAAACGACGCTTAGCCAAGTAGCTAGCCCTACTAGTCCAGGAGAGGGGTCTCTTCGTATAAATCACAGTCAAAATGATTGAGGAAATAAGATATTAGGCTAAGTATAGTAGCTCAATGTTTTTATTTTTGATTTGTGTAGGGTTTTGCTGGATCATGAGGAGTCAAACAACTAGGGCAAGGAAATTAGGTCAAAATTTGTAGGGGTTCTAAGGGGAAACGTAGCTAGAAGGTTTGACATTAAAAGATGATAACAGTGAGGTGAATATACTAGTGAGGAGTTAGGAAGAGCATCTAAAATGAATTCTCCCTAAGCTGAATAAAATAAGCAAATTATGCTAAATTTCCCAAAAGAGAGCATGAAATAAGAATTTTTCCTTTTAACTTGAATTTAAGCATATCATAGATATGAAAATGGTTTATGTACTACAATACATTCATAAAAATGATAAAAAATAAGAAAATATTTCAAACACTGCATACCATATGAATCCCAAAGAAATAGCTGCAAATTTCTCATTAATGTCCACGCCAAACTGATACAAATATGTCTCTTGAGATGCCAAAGGTCCAAGTGAGTCCAACCATTACATTGACTGAGAAAACACATAAAATAGACCTCAGAACCACTCTCCCTATCCTTAGGGAGTCAAATCCATGAGATAGCGATCAGTTTCACCTACTCCCAAACAAGAATCGGAAGACTAGGAAAACTCAACAATTTGCCTCTAAAAGAGAGGACATTGATTCATCTGACCTCTAGAGGACTTATCTGATGTATCTACCCTAGATAAAAATAAAAAAATGAAATTTGAATCTACCTTGACCTTTTACATCATTAATTTTCTCATTTTCCCAAGTAAAAAGTCAAAAAGTAAAAATTTTGCTGAAGATGATGAAAACTGCATTTTCCTAGTAGACACGCACTAGTGCCATGACAAACAAAATAGCATATCATGCAGGAAAATTTTTGAGGCCTTATTGATGTCCAAATCAGCTCCATGATAGCTCATTGGAAGTATCTCTGAGTCTAATTTCCAAATATTCCTCCAATTTCCAAAATGCTGACCATATGCCTTGTCAAAAACCTTTTCTCCCAAGACTAGTAAATGCACAGCGGCAAGGTCAAAAAGGGGGCAGAAACATGACAATTTCGTGGTTTTTTGCACTTTTAAGGGACCAGTGCTCCTCCAAAATTTCTGAAACTTGCTAGGGTTGATGTACTCATCATTATGAACATGATTTTTGTGGCCATCTTGTAATTGGATGCCCAAAAAAAGAGCGAAAGTTTTGTGTGCCAAAATTGCCCAAATACCAAAATTTGGACTAAAGTGCCAAATGTGCCAAAATTTATCCAAAATTGTGAGGTTACTTGCTAATAAATGGTTAGAGGCATGAAGAGACACCTTAGAAATTATTTCTAACCTCTCCTTCTTTTTTTTCTCGGTCAAAGCTTGAATTTTTGCATGGGCTCGTTTGAGCTTGGCCCTTGCAATCTTGTTTCTCATGGCATAGTGCTTTGCCATTTTCCTCTGAATATCATTATCATTCTTGGATTTCTCTAGTAAAACCTCCAGATGCAAGTTGGCTCTATCAAGCCATGACTCTCTATCTCTGCTAAACTCAAGGGAAAGCAACTCACTTGGAGTGAGCTGCTCTGCCAACTCAACCTCTTTTTATCTTTCACAGGCTAGAGTTCTCTTAAGCCCTATTATCTTTGGTCTCTATCTTGGAGGCTGATCATCCTCACCATCAATCTCACCAAATCTATCCAACGTCTCATACAACAAGGCCTTAGCCTTCACTACCTCTTTTTTAGCTTTGATGGTCCTAACCTCACTGATGATCTTCTTGGTCTTCAGCTACTGATTTTCTTGCTCAAGAAAGTCAATCACATACTGTGCTCTATCAAGATTAGCTTGAAGCTCACTAATATTTTCTTCCTTGTTTCTGTTCACTGCACTATTTACTCTATCCTCATCGTCCTCATCAATTTCAATCAACTGAAACTCCTGCTCAGTTTCATGTTTGTCCTCCTGTTCATCAATGATAGGCTGTGTAGCCTTTTCTTTGCCCTTGTCTACCTATTTTTCTCATGAAGAAAGCATGGCCCCTTTCACACCATGTGCAGAAAATACATGATTGTGGCCTCTCTGATAGGTCTTGGGAAATGTCTCAACATCAGTCACATTATCCCAAGTTGCCTCAATGTCCTTTTCACTGCTTGATGCTCCAGTGTCATGATGTGATGATGAAGGGTTATAGAAAGGTGAAGAAGTACGATTAACATGAGGTGAATGGATCTGACTGGGTGATGATGTATGAGCAGCAGACTGAGATCAAGAAGTGGGTATGGGAGGATGAGATGATGAAGGGATGTTTTGCTTGTGTTGACTAGGTGGGGTGGTAAAAACTTCATTTGCAATGAATGTATCCCATGAAATGTTCTTCTTCTCAAGTTGATGCATGACTACCATATTAATGAGTGAATGGTGAAAAAGACACTGCATTTAATGATTATAATCCATCTTTTACACAATGTACACCATCTTGTCAATGCTGCGGAAGAGATAGTAAGGTATGTGAAGCATTCTAATGCTAGTGAAGTGCATGAGGAGTCGGATATGGTATGAGTAGAGTCGAGAAAACCTCCCCATCACAAGTGAAGTACTTCATGATTATTTTCATCATGGGGACATATCGGTCAAGGAGATGAGAGAGAGGGAATATTGACTTCTTTTCACCCACGTATCTAGGTTTGAGGTATGGTTCATAATAAATTATATCCAGGTTTCCATGTTTAAACCATTTCTCTCCCACACTAGGGATCCCTGTAGCAGCTGAAATGGAATTGGTGGACATATCAAAAGTTATCCCAGCAAGAGTGACCTGCCTATCATGAATATTTGTGATGAAAAACCTTGTTAAAATAGGGTGATACTGAATCTGCTGCAGTCTCTCACAAAACTCGAAACAACCAACATGTTTAAAACATGACATAGTAAGAGGAAAATAAATTAGCTCTCTTGTCATTATGGGTTCATATATGTTAATTTTCCCTCCTTTTTGGTCACCCCTCCTTGATATTTGTGCCTCACTAACACCTTTATCCTCCTCTTCAGACATTGTGGACTTTGAAATCTTTAAAAACCCTAGGGTATATGGAATGGGATGATAGGAATATGGATTTGAAATGAGAAGCTGTGAGAAATGGAGGAAATGATGATGTAAATGATAAATTAGGTCAAATAAAACCCTAGGATGTTATATTTTTGACTGATAGATGTTTTAGGGATATGAACATGGGAAATATGAATGAAAATGGGAAAGGAATAAAAAAACTAGGGTTTCATAGGCTATAACACTTTCAACTCTTTAGTGGAACAAAAAACATGTGAAAAGAGAGGTGTTTTATGTCCACTTACTGATCAAAAACTCCATGGAGAAGTTTATGAGGAAACCTAAGCTTGATGGAAGAAGTGAAATCCTTCAAAACCTTCACTGTGCAAACGCGCAGCATTTTTGGGCAAGAGTGCAGCACCGGGATGAACTTGCATCGCCAATCTTCAAATGCGTAGCACCAGTGCAATTTGGCTTGGTTTTCTCAGGAAAACGCACAGCGCGGCTAGGTAAATGCACAGCGCAGCCTAAGAACGTGCATCGCCTTGAAATTTTGGCCCAAACTGCTCAGTAAACTCAAATTTTCTCTCTTGCTGAAAACTCTTGAAGGTTAGATGGCAACAATGAATTTCTTTGAGATGCTTGATGGGCTTTATAGCTTTAGTTAATTTGAATTTTAATTCAAATTACACACTTTTCTAATGTTCATCTTTTTGTTCTTTGACATTTACACTTTTTTCTTTCTGACCTTTTGGCATTGCAGGCTTGATCAATTGATGGAGCTTGGCATTCCTTGCTCACTAAGGCTATACATGGTTGCACATTGATAGCTTTGGGATTGCATTTATTACATATAATAACATAAAATTACATTTGGAAAAATTGAAATAAATTACAAATTTGACTTTTCTATCAAAATGACATTTTTATATACAAGTCATTAAACTAAAAATACAACTTTGAAAGTATAATAAATACATCATGATGACCTTATTTAATCCCTCTCATATATGTGCTGACCTTATCTGAGTGAAGGAGTGACCTTGAGAGATGCAAAACCCCAATGACCTAATGGGACTTCTTTTTGACCTGACCTTCGAATGAGATTTTGACTTGAAAGACTTCCAAGCAAACAAAGCTGTTCCAAAGGTGTTATTATTCTCAAGGAATCATGAGAATGAGCCATCCAATATGATATTCTGAGGGAGAAAGAATTTTATTTGACAAGAACAACCACTAGGTACAATTATATGTCATGACCTAATGGAATGATGAAAAATTTATTCATAATGGGACACCTAAGATGCACATGAAAATGTGTTTTGATCCTTGGTGGAAGTATGAAAATACTGACACTAATAGGAACAAGAAGCCCAAAGGGGAATTCCTCAGCCATATCCTCAAAACAAACTTCCATCTCGCCGCCTCACGAAGCTTTTAGTCGTGGAATATTCTTTTCTATTTAAAAAACTTTTCAAAAGAGGATTGGTGCAGGTCCGACATTAAGACAGAGTGCCGACTGATGCGATTCTTAGTGCAAATATATGCTATAGTCGTAGGTTAGACACTAAGACAAAGCGTTGACCTTGAAATCTAGGTTTTTATAAGGATCTTCTAGAAACGTTGTAAAGGGAGTTGAATTGGCAGAAAAAGTGTGGTTCAGGGGTATGTATTCCATGCTTGGAAAGTATACAAGGGTCACTGCATAGGTCCTCTAGGATCAAGGAATGGGGAGTACATGGACATTGATAAATTACTCTGTAATAGATTCCCCCTAAAGTATTAAGTCCTAACACAAGTGAGGGGTGAAATTCTTTACAAGTACGTGCAAGGAACTAGACGCTTCCATCGGGAGACCTGCAAATCAAGCATAGATACATATACATAACTGAAATATCTGCTGAAAATACATGAATCAAGGTATGGACACAAACATTCGTAAAAGAGGCCATGGTATGGTCACAACCATCCATCTGAGAAGGATCACACATAGACTAATGGTATGGTCGTAGCCATCCATCTGAAAGAAACATGTATCCAATCATGGAAAAATCATATCGCCTCCCAACCTGGACTCTAAAGAATAAAATCCAGGGTCTGGCACTCTAGCACGACCCAATCATGTACAATTTCATGCATGGGAATAAATGATCTGAATTTGAACATGCAGGAAAATCTCCTGATTACTAGTCAATGATGTAAATTGTTAACAGGCGCGACAGAAACCACCAATGATGACAATATTCCTCAGGGTACTGCTAGTAGAATCCATGAAATGTGAATAGTGAGCTGGAGTAGAACACCCATGAAATCAATCAATCAAAGGCCAATGATGAGAACCTGCCATCAAATGCGAAGAACTTTCCATTAGGGCATGCAAGCTCAAAGGTACAAGGGAGGAGTCTCTAGATTGACTTCCTGGATAATGAGATGAAGTCGACAGGAAGCGATCTATCGAAGGATGGTCATAATGAATCCAAAATCATCAACATGAAATAGAGAAGGTAATATGAGTGTGAATCAAGACTGAAACATGGGATTAGGGACTGTACAAGCTGCAGAAGGATTTTCTCTTAAACATATCAACAAAATGACTCTGGAATTTTGGCAACATTTGACTCAAATAGGATCAGAGGTCATGTTGACAAGATTGGTATTCGAATGAGAGGCAAACAGATTTCCCAAATCCATGGAGGCAAAGTGACAGAGTGAAGATATACCAACCTGAGACGAACTGCAAATAAGTGTCATGTTCAAGAGTGACATACTGCCAACACAACTGACGAATAAATTCCATTTTCCTCCACCATTTCTGGTGAGTACCTCTTTATTTTTACACAATATTGAAGAGGATAGCATATGCTTGTCATATAATTTTGTCCTCCGGACAAATCCATCCTAGTATATTTTACGAGCCCTAGGAAGGAGGAACTTGATTACGTCATGATGATGATTTTCGATGTCATTTAGATTTTAACAAGTCTGAAAAAGGAAGAACTCAACATCTTTTCATGTTTAGATATTTTTAAAAAGAAGCAGAAAAGAAAACTCCAGTTGGCCCTTTTCGTTAATAGTATCTCATACCCAAAAAGGTATAAAACAAAATATGAGAGAACCTCTTAGTTGCGATTGGCTAAGGTATTCCTTTTTCATAAATAATTTGTCCTAGCCCAAAAAAGGGGAAAATGTATATTGGGAAGATGTCGTTTTGCAGCATTTAATGAGTTCACAACAATAAGGGTATTGGAAATCCTTTCAATTTTCAAGAGTCAGAAAAGTGTTGAAATATGACTCCTCCTGGAGGAACGAGTGGTATAAAAGGTAGCAGCTGGTTTTGGTGATGGTGGAACTACTCATAACAAGTAAAGGTTAAGAGGCTAGCTAAGAAGACCATTAATTGCAGTGGTTCCTTAGGAATGGGTAAAACAATCAAGTGAAGGTGTATGATCAACCAAGAATGTTGACGGTGGAATGAGAAAACCAAGGTTCATCTGGCAAAACAAGCTGATAAAATGGAAATCACGAGAGGTAAAATAAGAATTGTTTCATTTTTACACAAGTTTGAAATTAAGAAACTCTACTTGAATTTGATTTCATGTTTACACAAGCTTGAAACAAAGATAAAATATGCTTGAAAAATTTTGCATGCCCCCAACATGGTGACTCGTTTCGAGGTACATGCCCCCAGCTTCATTACATTCACTTAAGTAGACTACTGGTTACTAATATGTGGATGGAATGAAGGTTCAATTACGAGATCAAGGGAAATACTCAACTAGGATTTTACGAGATCTGTGCAAAGACTCAAATTGAAAAGGGAACCCGGTTCATCTTTTTATGAGGTTGACACAATAAAATAACTATCCTCATGACACCCTGTTTCATTTTTTAAGGAGCTTGACACAAGAAAGAAAATTTGCTCCGAAAATCTTGTTTCATTTTTTAAGGAGCTTGACAGAAGAAAAGGAACTATGCTCCAAAGAGCTTGTTTCATTTTTTAAGGAGCTTGACACAAGAAAATGAATTGTGCTTCAAAGATAACTTAACATGTCGAATAAGAAGTCATGGCTTCTAAGCATGTCGCATCAGATGGGAGGAAAACATCTTGGAAGTCAGGATCCAATGCCCACAACACATGATGCACAATGGCACTATCACTGAATGCGGGCATGGGACAGGTAGCCACATAAAAAACCTGTGGTGAGGAAGACACCATCGGCAGGTAGGAAACAGAAGGGGATTATGGTATACTAGATGTCACATCTTGACCAAAGAATGAAAGTTGATCAATGGTCATGATCCAACCTTCATGTGGAAAAAAGATCACACAAAAGATGGAAAAGACAAGCGCACCCATGGCATAAGCATAGTCACGCCCCAGGAGTAAATTAAAATCTAAGGGGCCTTGTACCACCATCACGTCTATATAGACGATTTTCCCTCCCAAAGTAATAGGAAACTTCAGAAGGATCCCTAATGGTTGACTTGTTCCTTTATTAAAAGCCAACAAATTTTGAGAAACAAGGACAAGTTGTGGAGAACCCAAAGCTTGCCATGTATTTGAGGACAAAATACTAACCAAGGCGCCTTCATCTATAATCGTGCCTAGTATGACCATATTGTAGGCCTATATAATGATCTCAAAGGGGATGTAATAAGGAAGACGGTATCCCGTAAATCGACTCCAATCAAAGGAAAAGACCAAACTACATGGAGGGGGTGCCATAGGGATAAGAGGATTATCCCCCCATCATACGGAAGCAGAAAGACCATCCTCCTGGGATCTGGGAATGAGAGTGGGAGGATCACCTTTTGGAACTATGGTGACAGGAGTCGGAGGATCACGCTCCTGGATTGTAGAAACAGGAGGATCACCCTCTGATCCTGGTGAATTAGAGGAAACAAAAACAACCTGACTGGGATGAGACCCACTCTTGAAAAAAAATACCTGATGAAATGTAGATGGAACCAGGTTGTCCTTATTCTCAACCAATGATTGGCCAGAAATGGACTCGGGAGACTGACATTCAGAGAGAGTGGAATTCACCGGGGACGAATCACGATCAATGGGTCGATCAACTATCGGAGGACTCGAAGAAAGCTTCTAGTAACCAACATGAAGACATGACTCAAAAGTCGAAAGGGTATCCAATAATTTAGAAGCTTCATCCATATCAGGACAAAGGTGAATGAGATGGTTCCCTTCACACAACCTACAAGGAAATTTAATCTTACACTTTTTCTTACGAGTCTCATTATCTTTAGCTGAAGGCTCATCATCAGCATGACTGCTAGAGGTTGATGATGAAGGATGGATCGAACCAATAGACCACACTTCCAACACCTTGGGAATACTAGGGCAATCACGAAGAAGGTGGTCACCCTCACATAGCTTGCAAGGAAATTTGACTCTACGAGATGGAGTGGGATGTTTCTCGTTATTAGCTACATGGGTAGAAATAGTTGTTGATGCCCCCCCTGACTTATTTTCCTTCTTCTTCTTATTATCCACCTGGGTACTAGAATCCAAACTTTCAGCATGCGAAGAGGAAGAATGAGCTAGAGAAATAGGCGAAGAAGGTGAGGGGTCAATCTTAGGATCAGCATGGGGTTGACATGTTTCAGGGGGAGGAGAACATAGTTGGACATAGGTTGAGACACTCAGGACCACTGAGGTTGAAAATAACCAAACGGGTAAACCAATAGTTAACCGAGGAAGGGAAAACATCGCCATATAAGGGGAGCCAACATTTCCATAAGAAGGAAAAGGAGCAAGACCCCCATTGGATGGGCATCCTTGACTGGTAAATCGAGGAAGCATTGCCATTGGAATAAACCTTAAAGAATTACTAAGGAATATAACTTTAGCCAGGAATATTTCGTGGGCAGTCAATTTTAAGACAGTGAAACAAAACTATGCCTTTTCATGTTTTAAGAGTCGAGAAAAGGCAAAAAGGTGACTCTAGTCACTTTCTATTTGAAGGAGCTCAAAAGGACAAGCACTCTATGATATTTTCACTTTTAGAGAGTCACGAAAAGACCAAAATGGCTACTCAGGAAATCTAAGCAAGAGGGTGTACCAATTTTTCATGAAATACAATATACACCTTGGTGATCAAATGAAAGAGAAATGACCAAGGACTTAATGTACGTGCATGCAGTCTCCCTGAATGTTGTGTTTGGTGTATCATGGTTACAAGGTGGCAGACTCGGCTTCCTATGGATAAAGGATTGCAACCTATGAGGGTCTCCCTTTATATATGCAATGGTACGGGGAGCACAAGTACATACTAGCCCTGTCTAATTCCAGATGGCGAATGACAACTACTAGGTTTCATGATGCTGGAACACGTCACTAGCCTAGACCTCTAAGTTTTAGTGTTAAGTTTCAATGCTTCCTTAGATTGATTGACTAAATTTTACGGTTGATATTGAATTAGGTTTCAATTGCAAGGCCCTACCGCTTTCATCTGAAAACTTCTATATGCAGCTATATGAGGAAATAAATCTTTTGATTCGATGAATGCTATCTAGTTAAGGGAAGAGTCTCAAAAAAATATGCAACAAACAATAATATTGCAAATGAAACTTTTCCAAACTAGATGAATTTCACCATCCAAAAGTAATCTAAAACATTCAACGATACAAATTATGTAATGTAATCTATGCAAAATAGTTTTTTTGAAAACTATGCATTTTAATTGATGCACAATTTTCTTTTCTTTTGAATGAATAAGAATGCACGCAATGCATTTTTCGATGAAATGGGGATCTAGTTAATGCATGCTTTTAATGAAAGAGAATGCACTCAATGTGACCTTTAGTTTCCAATCATTAAATAATGTAATCTAATTTCAATCATAAATTTCAAACATGAATTTTCAATGCAACTTTATTTAATGCATTTTAATGAAAAGCAAACTTTGAGATGAAAACTAAATGAACGCAAATTCACTTAATGCAAAAGGGATGCAACAAAAATTAAGAATACAATCTTGTTTTGAACACTTTGTAAAGAAATTCCTCAAAAGGCTACAAGACATATGAGTTCAAGGACAAAGAGGAATTCCAAAGCATGGGATCAAAACAAGGCATTCATTCCCTTTTACATCAAGAAATCAGAGAAAGAAGAATTTTCATCTAAACAATGAGCAATGTAATCTATGCTCACAAATGAACAAGCAAACCAAATGAACTTGAGAGACAATTTAGACTAGAACACTCAATCAACCAAAAAACAAAAGGCAATCAATTAGAGATGGCTCACCAAGCAAGGAAATTGACTAAATCAGCAGGGCAATGTCCTGCGAAGCATGCAACTAGGAAATTGATGCACGATCCTAGAGAAACTAGGATGTAAGGATGAACGTCCCAAAAAAAAACCAAAAACCAAGCCAATGATTCAATAAAACCAACTTGAGTTAAGGGTCATACTTGATCAGGTCGTGATGGAGCGCAAGACCCTGGATTTTATTGTATTCGCATGCTTGAAATTTTACTTGATAAGGTCATGACGGAACACAAGACCCTAGATTTCATTCTCTAGAGTCCAGTTTGTGAGGCGATATGATTTTTCCATGATTGGATACATGTTTATTTTAGATGGATGGTTGCGACCATACCATGAGTCTATGTGTGATCCTTCTCATATGGATGGTTGTGACCATACCATGGTCTCTTTTATGGATGGTTATGTCCATACCTAGATTCATGTATTTTCATAAGATATTTCAGTTATGTATATGTATCTATGCTTGATTTATAGGTCTCCCGATGGCAACGTCTGGTTCCTTGCATGTACTTGTAAAGCATTTCACCCCTCAGTTGTTTTCATACTTCATACTTTAGGGGGCATCTGTTACAGAGTAATTTTTCACTGTCCATGTACTCCATGTTCCTTGATCCTGGAGGACCTATATAGTGACCCTTGTATACTTTCTAAGCATGGAATACATACCCCTGAACCACAATTTTTCTGCCAATTCATCTGCCTTTACAAATTTTATGGAATATCCTTATAAAAACCTAGTTTTCAAGGTTGGCACTTTGTCTCAGTGTTTGACTTGCACCGATGCAGATATTTTCACTGAGAACAACACCGATCAACGAGATCGGCACTCTGTCTTAAATTCGGACCCGCACTGATCCTCTTTTGGAAATTCTTTTGAATAGAAAGGAATTTTTTCGCAACTAGAAGCTTCATGAGGCGGCGATATGGAAGTTTGTTTTGAGGATATGGCCGAGGAATTCCCCTTTGGGCTTCTTGTTCCCAATAAATAGGAACTAATCCAAAGGATAAGCTCTTTTCCCATTATTTGAGGGCCCATAACCTCCTCCTCCATTTTTATATAAGGAGACCCCTTTCACCTATGCTCCCTTAGTTAGAAAGGTAAAGTTAGCTAGAGAGGAGAAACAACTATAGCTTTGGGAGAATAATGCATAGTGTGATTGTTTTTGTGTGTTGGGAACATAGTGAGATCTTGGACCTTTGTCTATGAGGGTGTTGCAAACGTGCTTGGATACATACCTGCCGAAGGAGAGCCTCAACATCAAGGCTTGGTTGTAAACTCCCCTTGTCTTTATAATAATAAAATGAAACAAATGTTTATCTTCCACTCTTGTTTACATTTATAATGAGATTTATAGCATTCCTTGATCAGTTAGATAGGTTGTAATTGTTTTACGTTTTTCGTGATTTTACGATTGTCGTGGTGTATTGACTATCCATACAGGTAATTGAACGTTGGTAGCAATGTGGATCAAGCTTGAGAAGAGAGACACATCAAGAAGCTTCGATAGAAGGCGAGAACATAGCATCAAAACAAGGTAGGTCATCTCCCTTGCTCTGAATTTCATTTAAATCTACAAAGGTCGATGTTAGTATGTTCCTGTAGTTGTTAGAACCACCCTAGGACTACAGGGATCGCCTCTGTCCGCATAGGGGATTTACCTGAACAAAAACTACCCGACTTGACCTTTCTATATTTTTGCCACCTGAATCGTTTATGTCGTGATTAACCCTTTTTATAAACAAAACAATGTAAAAACTCATATACCTGGACCTGAACATGTTTACATTTTAGTTCTTAAGCAGCATCGCATCCACACACTTCGAAATATTTATATTTTAAGTTATGAAGAATGTAATCGGTGATGCGATGCAAAGTGGGAGGTGACATGGAGGGAAGGTGGCACCAGATTGCAGCGCACATATCACAAATCTTAAATTTTAGCCATAAGCGGAGGAGGTGAACATGAAAAAGACCTAAAGTGCAAAGTGCGGGGAGGGAAGAGTGAGGTGGTGGGTAAGGTGGGACCAGACCCCAGCCCGTAGATTGCAAAAGTTAAGTTTTATTATAAGCGCAGAGGTAAATTTTTAAAACTTGTGAAGTGTTGGGAGAGGGATCCACATACATCGAAATTTCCAGTAGGAAAGCTTCTGTGGTAAGGTAAGGTTTATTATTTAAGTGGCCTGAAGTGGGGGGCGGAGTTTTCGTGGTGGGGCCAACTGCATCGCAAGTTAAATCAAATATATTGTGGGCGCTTCAAAGGTAAGTTAACAAATCTATGATGCGATATATCACAAATCGACGATCATAGGTTTTAAGGTTTTTCTATGATGTGAAAGGTTATAATATGTGATCTACGATGCATGGTGGGTAATAAAGGTGACGTTTCATGGAGTTATGGCCCACTTTAATCGTAATCGGGGAAATCAGAAGCGGAGGTAAAACAATGATATTGTGGTGAAAAAGGTAAAGTTGAAATATAAAGCGAAAAAAGGAAGAAAATGTAAGGTCTAATGTTGTTAAACGAAAATGAAAAGAAAAGGGTTTGTAATGCGATAATGTGATGGTGGGGTTGGGGCTTTACTAAATAACTCATCAGTAGATATAAAGGAAATTGTAATGAAATGTATGGAAATGTATGGAAATATATGAGCAGGGAATAAAATGAAAATAAAGGGAAATGGAATGAAATAAAAGTATGGTGGGGATATATTTCTATGGTTTAAAACCTTAAGATATAAGTTAATAATGAGGATTTAAACCATACAAATAACTTTTTTCCATAGGCGCATTTAGACTAGTAGCCAATCAAATCCTTTAAAACATAATGAAGCTTTATTTTTCTTTCTTTCTTCCCTAACATTTTGTTTTTCCTCCTTTGTTTAGAGCATCTAACACCTAACATTTTTTTTGCCTTCTTTATTTAGGGCATCTAACACCTAACATTTTATTGACATGGATGCCTATCAAAATAATAATTTTCCTAACATTTTTACTTTTTCATTCTTTTGCATCCATATCCTATCTTATCACTTTGAAAAAAAATTAACTACTTATGCTAACTTATCAAAAACAAATGTTACAACATCTCTCTTGGTTAAGATTAAACTATTGAACCAATGTTTATTTTCTATCTAACTAATTAATCTGTCAAGTTTAAATAGTTTGAAAAAATATTTTTCACTACCTATTAACAAGAAATTTAAACCTAATTCAATCATTCTTAAACTATATGATTGAATTTATTGAACTATTGTGGCATTTTAAACAAGTTGCACTCAATTTATTTTTAGAAATAAGCTAAACTAAGAGTAGTGGCATTTCGAGGTGAAACACTTTCATAATTTTATTGTTTTTTTTTCTTTTTGATGGGGTTCACATCTTATATATTTTATTTATAACATATGCCCTCTTTTGATTTTTTATGTTATATGCTTCTTCTTTTTTAAATTATTTGCAGATTGGAAATCATTTTATGAAATAAATTTGACAGATAGAATAAACTCAATCACCTTGAGATCCTATGAAATATAGGACCCTAACAAGACCCACATCAATATTAATGCAACTTGAGTTGATTCAACATTGAAATTTTTAATTCTCAATCTCTAAGCTTTCTCAAATTTCATGAAAAATACAATAGTAAGAGACTTTAAGACACATAAGGTACTTCAACTTTACAATGTGTGTATTTAATAAGCTTAATGGAATTTCCTTTTGTATAAAACACATATCTCATATATATGTACCATAAATCATGAATTATACTTATATGCATTCTACATATCACTTATGCATTTTACTGATCATTTAACTTGAAACATACATCACTTGAAAAGTTGGTATCGGGAAAATGTAACTATGACAAAGGGCGTCAAAATTTGGGTTATAAAATTATACATATCTAAGAGATACAAAGTACCAACTCAATGAAAATTTACTTTCATTGCTTCATATTCATGAACTTAAATATAAAACCTTTAAGCATCAAACCATGCATAATTCAAAATGTACCATGTTTTATAATGTTGATTGTTGATTAAACTCACAAGCTATAACTTGAAACCATACATCAAACAAAGAGTTGTAAGTTAACTAGAACAACCAAACAAATGTTGATCAATGCAAACCTCGATGGGTAATAATGGCATCCAAAATGTGACTTATATGTGACTACATTTGTTCACAATTTTGATGCATTCTACTTATAATTTAACTTGAAACATACATCACATGAAAATTTGGTATGGGGAAACTATAACTATTACGAAGGTTATGAAAAGTTCTAAAAATATACATATGTGAGCCATACAAAGTACCAATTAAATGAAAATTTACTTTCATTGCTTCATAATAATCAACTTAAATGTAAAACCTTTAAGCGTTAAACCATGGCATCATTGAAATTGTACCATGTTTTATAGTGTTGATTGTTGATTAAACTCAGAAATTATAAATTTAAATCTTACACCAAACAAAGAGTTCGAAGCTAACTAGAAAAACCAAGCAAAGGTTAATCAATGATAAATTTGGCGGGAATAATGACATCCAAAATCCTGGATATGCGTGCCTCGTAGAGAGCAGGTGGCACGCCACATGGGCTCCCCAACGCTGAGTAGCTGTCCTCGCCACGAGGCAGACCATGGCCTTGACGTGGGTGCCATTAATTACACCTTGATGGTTTTTGAGCTCGACGCCATAAATGACATTCAATTCCCTTGACGTGAACACACTCTAGTCCGTCCTATTTGCAGAGCGCCCTGGCCATTTATGTGTAGTGGCGATGACTCCTCTTAGAATTTCACCCTTCATTTCTTTATTTGTTTGGCTCTTGGCTCTATTACTTCTTGTTGTGCCTCCGCCCCTCTCTCATCCCTTCAGACTCCCTCCACCCACTCGCTCCACACTTCCTACAACCTCACTGCTCGCCCTTCTCATTTTGTTCATTCGACTCACCGGCATTCTAGGAAATCTACCGACTCCATATGCCTTGACACCATCATATACGTTGTCGCAGAGGCAGAGGCTGAGGTTCGCTCGCCCTCCCTACCATCCATGCAATTGAAGAGCGCTCTGTGGATTTTTACTTAGCCATGGATGTGCTAGAGGTTCTTGACCCTCAACACCTCTCTACCCATATCTCTTTCTGAATTCATGAAGCTCAATCTCTCCCTTCTAGTTCGGGATCTAGGAAGAGGATGTGGAAATCAACCCTCTCTCCCTCTTGCCCTCAGAAACATAGGAAATTGGTGGCTTTGCCTGTCAAAACTATGGATGATTCATCAGACAAAAGAGGTAGCAGCAGTTCAACAGAAGGGGCAAAAGAAGACACAACAGGTGCTTGTTCCATCTCCATGCCTGAGCTGGATCCAAAACTCTCCAAGCGAGAGGATGAACCCTCTGATTATGGTTGCTACATAGAGGAAGAGCAACCTCCTCAGAAAATTTAGGATGCAAAGGACCAGAATGCCTAGCGATATGGTTCCTCATTTTCTAGCTTTTTCTAACTTAATTATAGTTTCTATGCCTATCTACATTTTGCACAACAAACTTGGCTACTGGGTTTTACTGTTTAATGTTGTTTTCCCCTTATGTGGCATCTCCTATTATGCTCTGTGGACTAGTTTATGGGGATGGTTCCCCCCCAAGGGTCAGCCCCATTTTTGTATTTTTGTATTTTCTCTTTCCCACTGGAATTGACTAACTTAACAATTCTGGTCTGGAAGTTACGATGTACCTCTGTATTTTTTGTATCATATAATAGAATCTAGACTTATTTCAAAGAAAAAATAACGACATCCAAAATGTGACTTATATGTGACTACATTTGTTCACAATTTTGATGCATTCTACTTATCATTTAACTTGAAACATTCATCACTTGAAAGGCTGGTATTGGGAAACTATAACTATTACAGAGGGTATCAAAATTTGGGCTCTAAAACTATACATATGTGAAACGTACAAAGTACCAACCAAATGCAACTTTAATTTCATTGCTTCATATTCATGAAATTAAATGTAAAACCTTTAAGCAGCAAACCATGCGTCATGTAAAATGTACCATGTTTTATAATGCTGATTGTTGATTAAACTCACAGACTATAACTTGAAACCTTAAATCAAACGAAGGGTTGGAATTTAACTAGAATAATTAAGCAAAGGTTTATCAATGAGAACTTTGGTGGGTAATAATTTCATTCAAAATGTGACTTATATGTGACTACATTTGTTCACAGTTTTGATACATTCTACTTATCATTTAACTTGAAACATACATCATTTGAAAATTTGATATGGGGAAACTATAACTATTACAAAGTGTATCAAAATTTGGGTTCTAAAACTCTACATATGTTAGCCATATAAAGTACCAACTAAATGAAAATTTACTTTCATTTCTTCATATTCATGAAATTAAATGTGAAACCATTAAGCATCAATCCATACATCATGCGAAATGTACCATGTTTTGTAATTTTCAATTTTACTATTCATTAAACAATTTGAAAAAACAACATCACAAAACCTAATAATCAACCCAAATCCATATTATCTTCTACTAACATTATAAGAATAATCATGCAAAATGTTTAAACTCCAAAATTTGCATATTAAAGATGAATCCATAATAAAGAGTTATATTTAAAATATGTCCAAAATTAATATCATTATAAAAGTAAATATAATAAAAATAATTTGTCAAATGAAAATATGCATCAAAGAGATCAATGCATAATAAAGAGCTTACTTAAAACATGTATAAAATTTATATCATGAGAAAATTAAATATAATAAAAAGATGGACAAATAAAAATATGCATCAAAGAGAATCTCACTGCAATATAAGATCTATCATCATCCTTGTGCTATCATCATCCTCATCATCATGGGTGCCCTGCACAACATGTTTAATATGCATATACATAAAACTGTGTACTTTTAAATTAAATTTTAATGTATTAAAATTAAATGAGAATTTTACCATCAAAACAAAATTATAAAAGTTTTCAAATTCCATGCAATACCTCATGGTGTTCCCCCCCATGACACCCTCGCGGAAGCCCTATACAACACATGTACATTTATTAAAATTGCACATGAAAATGCATAAACTCGTAATATTAAAAAAATTGTAACATTTTTTTCAAATTGTTTAGATGATTCAATCCTCGTAGCTGACTTAGGTTTCAAATTACATGAAATACCTCGTGGTGTTCCCCCCACATTATGCCCTCATGGATGCCCTATACAACACATGTCCATGTGTATATTAAAAATTTAAAATTGCACATGAAAATGCATAAACTCGCAATATTAAAAAAATTGTAACAGCTTTTTCAAATTGTCTAGACGATCTTATCCCCATAGCTGACTTCGTCACTAATGTCCCCAGTGAAGGGAAATTGTCTCCACAAACCTAAAATTCAAAAAAATGAAATTTTAAGATGGATATCTCATATTTTAATTTAACTTTCTTCAATTTATAACAAAAAAAATGTGAAATATTCGATACTTGTCACAAGACAATATTTGGCACATCTTCTAATAGGGAGGGAGATAGTTGCATTGTGCAGAAAATGATCATCATGATGTCATCCCAATTTTGTGTGCAATACAACCACACCATGTGTCAGGGAATTTTTTTTATAAAGAGGCTAACAAGCCCATTCCTATGTCATTTAATATAGCTTAGTTTTCTAGTTCACTATGCACACTCATCAACCTACCTTACTCACTCTCATGTTATCTGAGCTTAAATGTGCACATTCAAGCAACCAATTCTCCTTAAGCCTTTGAATATCATTTGTCTAAACCATTTTTCACACCAATTCAAGAGAACTTAAAGCTGAAAAAGAAAACCATAGTTTTCTCATGGTAAGAACATGTGCGCATGAAATAATTCCCCCTAAGTTTTCCAATTAACCTTCTAAGTGCACTCATAAGTTTAATCCCCCTTAGATTTTTCAGAATTCTAGCTCAATTCATCTAAAAAGCTCAAAATTTAACCATTAGTGCACATGAGATAGTTTCACGGTTCGAATTTTAAAATATTATTCCCTCCACATCATTGGTCAATCTCCTTTGGCAACGTAGCACTCATTTATTGGCTATATAATCCATTTGAGAATATCCCTTTTGTATTTTCTCCCTACCAAATCAACTATCCATTTTCAACAAGATTCCCTTTCCAATGGCCTCCCTGTCTGCCAAGAGGTTCGTTGATGTCCAAATGAAATAAAATACCAAAGAGCTTGATTCTTATGATGGATATGCATATATTTGGATCCAATGATAACAACTAATGATATGAGGAAAGATATGCAGATAGTTTTGACAACCAATGATGTAATAGGAGACCATAATAATTTATATGCACCAAATTTAGTCCTTGTTTTTGTTCTACAAGTATTTCACTTTCTGGAAATGGTATCCTGGTGCGTACTAGGTATTTTTTAGATCAAATATTGATTCTCTCATCTCAATGGAACAAGGTAATAATCAAAACAACACCAGATGCCATTCTAGATATGCTCTCTTTTCTAGACAAAGAAGGAATGGAGAGGTTGAATAAGGAGATAATTGTAGAAAAGTGGAATTTCCTTCCTTTGGAAGTGAATCAACAAATTGTCAGCATCTATGTTAAATAAGGAGTGATTTCCCCCTTTTTCTATCCTCCTCATCACATCAAAACTTTTGAATCTATGCCAAAGTTTTTTTTTTCCATGGTTTCCCAAGTTCTTTGTCTTGATACTGATGTCTATGTAACCAAGACATTTCTAATTCTCCTGGCATCCCTGTGTCATCTGACCACTAAGCCCTATATGAATTTTTATTTTACGCAACTTCTGTGTAATAAAAACAATTCCCAAATGATCGAATTGGAGAAGGAATGCCCTTCTCCTACCAAGCCTATCTATTTCACCTCTTCATCCACCAAAAATATTCTTACCTAGAGAACCTAAAGCCAAAGATGGTGGATGTACACAATGCTTTGTTACATATTTATTAGTGGTTACCAATGGTATGAAAACCCCAAGACAATTGATTAGATATCCTCTTTTATGTTAGTGTTGTATACCCTTCTACATGGTCAACCTTACCTTGAGTACCTCCTTTCATCATGGAGAAGTTATGGTTTACCCTGGACATTAGAGTAGGTGATTGGTTCCTCTTTAAGGAATACATAGTCATTAGAATATATGGGTTTTAAGAAAAAACATACCAGCTTCCAACATTCTTGACTGCTCACATCTTTGGATTAGAGTACATCAAGTAGAGATTAGGATGTGAAAATGTACATTTCACTCCTAGGAAAACAACCATTACTTTCCACCTTCATCACAAAGTGAGACCATTTGTTGTTAATTCAAGCAATTATTCGGAATGTGTGGAGAAGATATTGGAGAGCTTTGATTTCGCACAAGAATGAGTCTGTAATTATGATCCTCATAATATAATTTATGAGATTAGGAAATATAAGGATCGAGAAAATGACAAGCGCAACCTAGATACCATAGTAGAATATTGTGTCAACAAGTCTACTTAGGAAGAGGTCAAGGCCATTTTGTATATAATTGAATAAATATTTTCCCACCTCCTAGGGAGGAAAATAGGCACTTCAGAACTCACAAATGTTGATGAAGGAGAGGAGCCTAGCTCCAAGAAATCCATGGTAAAAAATGTGGCAGGGGATGATTATGATGAGGATGGTGATGAGACAAAGTCACAATTGCTAGTACTATACAATAATTAGTTGGAAACTATATAAAAACTAGCATTTACAATGGATACCTTACTTTTTGGCATGTCAAAGTTTGAAGTAATCGAGTCAAGTGAGGTGTCCAAGCCTGGACATGTGTCAGTGATAAAAATATTGTAGGAGATATGCGAATAAGTCCTTAAGGAAACGAAGAGGGAGACAAAAATAGTGGAGAATCAACCACTTCCTCCCATGAAGCTTAAGAGTGCATTGGATTACTAAAAATGGATTTCCAAGTTGGAAGTATTTCAGTCCAAGGTGAAGAAAATTAGATCCATGTCAGATTACTAGGTGCATCAATTTTCCCTACTCAATGACCATATCCCATATACTGATATTATGGAGTTGAATATGCATGTCACGCACATGGTGCACAAGCAAATGCATCGAACTAATGCTACAAGCAAGAAGTTACAAGATTTATATACCAAGGCTAGCAATGAGTTGAAATATGAGAGGATGATTTGCATGACCCAAAATATGAAAATTAAAACCCTAGAGGACAAAATCACCCACTTGGCTACATTTCCTCATGATTTTGATCAATATAAGACTGCATTGAAGGATAAATATAGGGATATAGATTTCATTAAGAACTAGTTCAAGATCCTAGATGCACATCCCATGTAGATAGATGAGCTAAATAAGTCAAACAAGGAGAATAAGGAGCTAAATAATAAGTTTCATGAGTCATTCACAAAGAATAAAGAGTACAAGGACCAATTTGTGTTGTTGTAGGAACATATCCAATTATTAGACTCTTCAATCTCAAAAAACCCTGACATTTTTATCAATTATGTTGAATCCATAACAGTGTCAGAGGATGCAAAGAAGTTTAAAGTTTTACTCTCAAGTAGAGAGCATGAAATGAATATGAAAGAGGAATTTATCGAGAGTACCATGATGGAGATGTACCAGGTAGAGGGGCGCATCAATAAAATTTAAAATAAAATTGAAATTTCGAAGAGGAAGAATCCAAGCAAATCCTCCTTCAAAGCTACAAAAATAATCATTTGGGAATTGATCATGTAGTTAGTAGAAAAGCATTGGGATCACTTGGAATTGATCCAGGAAGATATAGAAACCATGAGGAGGGCCTATAAGAAAATGAATGCCATCAAGAATTTTATTATAGACTCACCAACCATAGCTAGAGTGATTATATACTTTCTTAATAAAATTCCCACAGAGGAGGTCATAACGGTGAATATTGATAGATCCAAGTGGGTAGCCAAGGCTGACTAGATGAAGAGAAAATAGAAACTAGTAACAGTGGTGAAGAAAAAATCAGAGAAATTGTCCAAGGAAGTGCATGACTTTAAAGATATATGTGAAGTTTTATACAAGAGGAAATTCCCACTGTTCTTTGGTGGGTGTGCAAATTCATAGTCCAAGGAATCCCTCATGAAGAGGATTAGTGACATCAAAGAAGATCAGAAATACTTTAGAGAGGAGGGTTGCCCACATCATCGAAAGGACATTTTGAATTTGTAAGAGGAATATTTTGAAATTTTTTTCATGTTAAAGAGCATCTTCAAAGACTAAGGTATAGTGGAATATGAAACTGTCATGACTTTGGAAGGGATGATTTTGGATGCACATTCATGAAACATGACATTAGGGAAGGAATGGAGAGGAATGTTGGACATATATAAATGGGCTATTCAAAGAGGAGTTGTTCCAGTGCCACAGGGGTCTCTGGAAAATGGAAACTCAAACTTTAGGCCTATACCACAACAACAAGCATGAACTTGTCCATCAACATTGAAATCGACACAACTAAGGCCAGCACCACTGGAAACCCAACCATGGTAGTGCGCATCCTATCCAACACCTAGGAACAAGAGAGAGGAGCACTCAACATACAAGAAATAGAGAGAAGGACATCCCACTACAACGAAATCAAATGGGACCCACCCTACTTTTGGCATATTTTTCAGGAAAGTTCAAGAGGAAGTTGGTTACAAGATAGTTGTGATTTTGTAAAATATTCCTAGTGGCTTATGAATACGAATAGTGATTTAGGGCTAGGGTCTTGAGTCTTGAGTGTGTACATATAGGCCCCATTTTGATGTAATTAAGAGAGAAAATTTTCTTATGTTGGGGAAACTCTGTACAATTTTTCTATAATTTGTTGGGACTTTTGAAGCCCTCTAAGGAGGAATTTTGAAGTTTGTTTTGGGTTTTAAGTGAGTTTTTTCACGTATTTCTAAAACCAACCTTGTAATTTGAGTTTTGCACCATATTAATACAATTATAAATATTTTTCATGGCAAATTATGTTGTAAACCTGGTTAGGTATGAAACTGAAATGCGATTTTTAATTAAAGGAAAATTTGAATAGTATGATTGTTTCCTTTAATTTATGTAGAATTTGTCAAGATTTTTGAAATAATATCTCTGTTATTTTGATGAAATACATGGCTTTTCAATGAAAAATTAAAAAATTAAATTACTATGTTTTGTTATAGCTGAATTCTTAATTACTCAACTATCCATTGGATTTTAACAAGCCTTAATGAATTCTTAACTACTTATTTTAGTTTGGTAAGATCTGTTTTCCATTTTATCTTCTCCTTAAACCTTTTTATTTCTTTATATAAAACCAAAGCACGTGTATCCTCTAACTGAAAACTAGTGGAAATTGTACCCAACAAAACGATTTTGAATTTTTGATGCTTTCCATTGCCTAGACTCTCAAAACGATGTCAAATTTAAAAAAAGAAATTAAAAAATATGATTGAAATGGCTGAAACGTGTATTTATGTTTCTTTCCTTTTCAAAAACCTATATGAAGGAAACTAGAGTGCATGAAACTTGATTGTGAAATAAAAACATAGAATACCACCTGAATTTATGGGAAATTTTACAAAGTCATTCAAGATAGATAACATTCACAATGAACAGAAACAATTCCTGATTTTATTTGCTGCAATTTGTCCATTATTTTTTAATTTTCTTGTTCAAACTTTACGTCAAGAAATAAAATGCATGACTCAACAATTAAAGCTTGAAAATGTAGAAATATGTTCAGTAGGATTAAACAAACTTCAATGGTTCATACATAGATTTTTCAACACAAAACCAAGATGAATAACAAAAAATTAGAATTAGATTTAAATGTTCCCAAGCTCTGCACTATAGCATGGCATAGTGTGACTCTGGGCCCCAACATTTTGTGGCGTTATTGTTGGGGATCAATTTGAACTAATTCCCTCGGAGAAACAAAAAAAATCCTTTTTTGATTTTGTAGGTGTATAAATCTGAATCTATCACTTATGAATTCCACCTGGTGACGCCACCATTCATATCGTCCATTGATTTTCAATTACAACTATGCCAAAATGGCAATAGTTTATGAACCTAGTTAGCTCATTGTACATATTCGTTACAACTCTCCTCCTCTTCTCAACACGTGATTCATAATTTTCATACTTTCACTTAGGATTGCACGAGGAGACATACCCTAAGTAACCCAAAACAAAATATCACACTTCCACCTATCAATCCCTAATGTTTTATCTACGCCTATAAACAATGAAACACGAACTTATAGGGAAAAACGTTGGGGAGTCACATAATAGATTCTACATCCCAACCTTATCTCACCATAATTTCTTAATGAGGTTATCTAGTTATTTTTCAGATTGATACACCTTTTGTGCAACCAACAAATGGTATCGAATTACTCATCCCTCCTCACACATCGGAAACTCCACTCTCATCCACACCCTATGTAATTATAGTAATAGTAAAGACAAATAGAACCCTAATATCATCTGGGCTAGAGATTCCATTCTACAACACATCCTAGTTGGGCAAGGAAACCTCACAATCAACAAAATCTGGTTGGGCAAGGAAACCTCACAATCAACAAAATCTACCTAAACAAACTTTGTCCTTGGTAGCATCCTGTTACGTACCCTTGTATTTTCCTCGGGTCATACATGAAATTCCATGAACTATCTCAAAATATTTCCCAGGTTTAGTGGTGAAATGAAGGGAGCCACTGAAGAACATATCGGTTCCTTTCAAGACTTTACTAATAAATTTACAGTGGATGATGAGCCTATTCATTCATGTGAATATTTGTAAAATCTCTAGAAATATACATATGAAAGTGACGTGGGGTGAATTAGAGTGAAAATTATATACTCAATGTGGTGAGAAGAAGGAATCTCAATATTAACTCACTAAAGATTCAGTAGTCAAGAAGAAACCTTCTAAGAATGTAGAAGACTTCAATAAACGATTCAACAAACTCTATAATAAAATTCTCAATGAAACAGAATACCTAGAACCCTAGGAGATATACATTTTGACATGGTTCAAATAGAAGGAAACCTAATTGTAGTAGGAATATTGCGAAGAACTGAGATTGGAGATGATAATTATGGAATTGAGAAAGAAAAATTAGGTAACAAGTATAAAGGAAAAAAGAAAGTAAAAGACAAACCCAATCATCCCACACATAATAAAGACTCATATGAAGAGAATATTGAAGAAATGGATAGGTTGATAAGGAATTTATCCAAAATGATTGTTAAACTCGAATCAAAAGGAGAAACAAAAATTAAGCGCAACCTCCCAGAAACCCTACCTTTATTCTTAGGCCATTTAACCCTCACTATGTCCTTCTATAATGGTGCTAATAACTCATCACAAAGATGGCTACTGAAACTTGGACTTAGCTATGAAAACTGAACTAAAAAATATTCAATAGTAAAACCAAGCATAATTATTCTTAATTCATTAAAAATAAAGTGAAATTTATGTTAATTAACCACTTAGACATATAGGACCTCATTACGATAAAATGGTGACAAATGAGTGAGATGGTGCAATGAATGGTTGGAAGTAGTAGTTTAATGAATTTAAAGGAGAAGTAAATATGATGAAAAATCAATGACCCAACAATAACAAACTTTTGAACAACAATAAAAAAGGTGCCACAAATAAATAATAACAAGTATTCAATATTAATGAAGAAAATGCATAGCCTATGAGAGTTTGATGTAAGAAAATTGGAGGTGAGAAAGAGGGGAAATTTTGGCTAAAATGGGTAGGAAAAAATCCAAGAATAAAGATGAGATGTGATATAGTGACTTATGGCTAACATTCTGTAGAGATAACAATAAGGAAGTAGTGGTTTTGAGCTATTAATTGACCTCAAAAATACATATCACCAAGGGAGATCCAAAGATAAAATAAAGAGGAGACCAATAATAATGAAAATTAGATGTTCTTAACTCATACACTCTAAGGAAGAAGCAAGTGAACATATCTAGAAAATGTGGTGACAAAGTTTCATTTATCCTACAACAAAAAACTATCAATTCAAACACCAAAACCCATTTTGGTGGAGAAGTACTAGAATCCTTATCAAGGCTTGTTTCTTCCTTCTAATGTTTAAAGGATGAAAATATCAAGGCTTACAAAGCCACTATTGATAAGAGGGATTCGTAAATCATACAACAAATATTCAGTTAGAATAAATTTGAAAATATTTAATCAGATAGAAAAAATGGGAAAAGACTTATAACTAGCATATAAGTGCATTGAATAGTGCAAAACAACGGGAAAAGATTGTGTTGACTACTGTAGGAAATGGGATAGAAACTACATTGACCATTGTTAGGAGGAGGAAAAAAATTCAATTGGGTGTCTGAGACCCCAAAATTTTAGGGTTCTCTTCAGGTATAATGTTTGTTGTTGTTTCGAGACCTATGACCTAAAAAAAAATCTGAAGAGGGAAAAAAAACATAAATTTTTTGAAATTTTTTGCTAAAAATAGAAATAAACTAAAATAAGAAAGGGAGAGAAAGGTCATAGCACAAAGAAAGACCAGAAATGTTCAAATCCCCAATGGAGTCACCATCTTGTTGGTGTATTTTTCAACAATAGTTAGCAAAAAGATATAGCTATGTCTTGCAAATACTCCAACAAGGAAATTTGAGAATTTATGAATAATCCATTTATTATCACACATTCATATAGTCAACTATAAATATATATATATATATATAAAAAAAAAAAACAAAAGAAAAAATACAAGACATTATAATATGTGGCAAACTACAAATAACCCAAGAAAAGACTTTATTAATATGCCACCTATGAGAAACTCTAAATGAACAATGGTTCTAAGGACCTCCTCCTTGGTAGGTTCATTGGAAATCCTATCTGCAACAATTGTTCCCTCTCCCCAAAGGGAAATTAATCCAAAAAGAGAGAAAAATAAAAAAAATAAAAATGAGCTTCGAGTGGAGAAGACTGGAATGGTTTAAAATTATAAGTTTGATCATGAAAATGGTTCAAGGTAAAATGAGGAGGAAACCTCTCTTTTTATAATAAAATTCAAGCTACATTTGATGAGGTCAAATATAATAAAATATTTGTTGAACCAAATCAAGATATAACTAATTTGGTATTTTATTTTAATTTGTGACAATAAAAGTTCATTAATAATGATTAATGACATTTATTTAGTTAATTAGCTAAAATAATGATTTATTAAGTTAATTAATGAAAACAATATGTTGAGTATGTCTTATATTCTTTCACGTGTAGCAGCATACGTTTTGCGTTGCGTCAGGCGCAGCAGGGGGGGTCACAGAGGGGGCAGCAGCCCCCATTTTTAGGGGTTTGGAGGGGGGTGATAGCACTACTCCAGGAATTTTTTTAATTATGCAGACCCAACGATGGGGGGTGGACCCAAAAATGGTGGGCGTACCTAACCATGGTTTTGTGCATGGGTTTTCCACATGGTTTTGGGCATGATGTTAGAGTTTTAATATTTACTATCGAGTTCATTCTTAATAAGAGAATTGAATTGGGAAAGTAAGAAATATTTGTACCTCTTACAATGATCTTGCATTGTTATTGAGTTGGTTTGTTATCTAATATACTTGCATGTATTTTTTTTATGTTTCCCTTCTTATGAAGTTAAGTTTAATTTTATTTTAACTTAAGTTTATAAGGTTTACCATATTCACGTGAGTTGCATCTTTCAACGATTATTTTTTAATCAAACTCCTTCTGATAATTCCACGATATTACTACAACATACAAATTATTCTTATCTAACCTTATTATATTTGTTTTACTGAAAATCATACAACTCTTGTCAGCATTACCCCCTGTGGCATATTGGTGGTTAGCTTATAGTGCCTAGAGCACGAGGGATTTTGAGTCCTCAGTAAATGTGTATTCAAGTCGTTGATATGTGGGGATGATTTGAGCGCTAACATTATTTTGGCGTCGTTGCAAGGGAGTGATGAGTTCAAGTCTATTGGATGACTAATTCTAACCCTATACAACCACATATTATTTTTGGTCTAGCTGATCAACATAGTATTCTAAATCATTTGTATAAAATATCCTTGCAGGTTTCTTGAACTCATGAAGAGATCCATCAGAATTGGGTAGTACTATCACAAGAGGACAAGCGAACCAAAATTCTCCTACATGAAGAAAACAACTAAGGATCTGAGTTCAAAACAACAATACATGTCCATTGTTACCTAGAGACCCTATCAATCATGCTTGGTTTTGTAGTTTCATGACATCTATATTAGGTTTTAGGAATTAGTTTAACCATCAAAGTGTACCATATTAACTTTCGTCAAAAATAAACAATTATAGAACAAACAGTAAAACAATAATATTTCTTAATTGTATTATTTGTGATTTTTCAATTTGGATGCTCCTTGAAGATTGAATAGGTCTACATATGAGGTTAGCCATTCTCCTTTAGACGCCCCAGAATTATTTCTTACTATATCCAATAGAAGGAGACAACTCGATGAGTTCAGACATAATCATCCTTTATCTCATCATCTAAAGGTACCATAAACTTTTCCTTCTCCTTTCTATGGCTCCAATTGTCACTTGCAACCCTCATATTCAACTTGTCATTCTATATTCCAATCTTCCCTTTTTACTTCTACTCTGCGGAATAGCCCTCCACCTTATCCTTACCTATATTTACCTCCTTTATGTCCTTCACCTCCACCCATGAATTCTTGGGTGAATTCTAGCTACCAACCCCTTAATATTTCGGGGCCCCTTCACGATTCTCCTCCCAAATATGATAATAACCTACCTAGGTTAGACAATGAAGGGGAGAGAATATTAAAAGACCATGTAGTAAAATTTGAAGACTACTGCAAAAATTTGGGTGTTGAATATGAGGACATTTGCATGATACTTTTCTTGCAATGTTTAGAATGGGAAGCTCGAAAATGGTTTAGAAATATTCCCCCCTAATGGTATCATTACAATGGATAGGTTAGTCGACTTGTTTTTACAGCAATTCAATGTTAAGAAAATTAATCAGTTATGGTTGACTAAATTCTCTACTTTAAAATTAAAACCTAATGAGTCAGTTTTTGACTTCAACAAAAGATTCACAAAGTGCTACAACTTGTTACCAGCTGTTGTTCGACCATCTAACACTATGGAATTTGTTTCTTATTCTATGACTCTCGATGATTATTTTTCATATGCATTGCGAGAGAGGGAGCCAACTAATTTAGTTTATTCTTAGTCTAAATCTTGTGCTTATGAAGGGAATATTATTTCCACTCGGAAATGATCATATTGAGATGGTTGATATGATGGAAAGAAGAGAGTAGTCAATACATATCCCTAAGTTATCGCCTCTTCCTCCTCCTAGGATAAAAAGATATAAGAAATGTGAAAAATCATAAAGTCTTTGACTAATACAATCCAACTCCTTGAAGTTGAAAATAAGGTAGCTCCTCCCACTCTGACGAATCTTCTCGTTAACCCAAATTTTCGTCCTAATACACCAAATAGAAACTTGAATTTCCCACCGAGGAATCAAATCCCTTATCGTTACACTAACCCTCTGCAAATGCTCCAACGAGGACAAAGGCTATAATATCCCCCTATTCAACCTACTCTTAGAAATATTTTGAATCTTTTCAATAAGTATGACAATGATGCAACTACCCAATTGATGAACACAGAGGAAAAATAATATCCCAATGTGAATTCTATTAATTCCTTTTATGTTTATACATATGATACAACCAATTATACTGAATAATTTTTTTGGGACCCTCATCTTCATCATTTCACTGAACAGTTAGAAGCACAATTCCATCATAAATATAACCTTAGACCTAGAAAGGATCATGTTCCTCAGAAAGAATCACCACCATAACCCTTTCCATTTAATCAAAAGACATTGATGTTCGATGATCCTAATCTACATGATATCGATCCACTCTGTGTATGAAAAAATAACTTATGAAACAAATTGAATAAACTTAAAATTAGTGTTCCTTTAGCCGAAGTTGTTAAGATTCCTACCTATAAACAAGAAATCAATTATGTTTTCAAATCTTCCGCCCTCCCACCCAGGAAATGGAAGTAATAGACATTATTAATGTCTAGGATGATGCACCCAAGATTTATATTGGCCCTTTGAACTAAAAAGACGATAAATTAGTACCCCCATTCTATAATAACTTAAAGAGCCATGGCTCTAATCTTCATAACTGCATGCTAGATTCAGGAGCCTCCCACAATTTGATGCCTAAAGATATTATGGATAAGATTGGGTTAGACATAGCTTGAGAATACAAAGACTTGTATTCCTTTGATTCCCAAAGGGTTAAGTCTCTATGGGTAATCAAAGACTTGGTCATAGTTATAGCTCAAGTTTCTGTTAAAAATATTGTTATGGATGTAGTGGTGGCCAATGTGCCTTATTATGGAATTCTCCTATCAAGGAGCTGGTGTGCCAATATAAATGATTCATTGCAGCTTGATATTTCTTATGCGATCATACCCTTATTAAGGGGAGGGACACATCAACTCTATCAAGAGTATAGATTGACCTATATTATTAGATTGGAGCAGCACCATGAAAAATTTTTGATTTATAATTTTGACGACAACATGGGAAATTTCGTCTTAGTTGTTTCTAAAGAAAAAAAGTCCCTTATTTGTGAAAGGGATTCCTCCATATTTCCATCTGAGGATTCCAATGTATTTTGGAAGATGTACTTTTATGGTGCTTCCTCTAGGGTAGGGTATGGAACAGGTATTGTGTTGATGCCTCCATGTAAACACAATATAAAATTTTCCTTTAAATTTAATTTTGAAACTACTAATAATATAATTGATTACAAATCACTAGTACTTGGGCTAGAAACAACACGAAAAATCAACATTCAAAGTTTATTGATTTTTGGCCACTCCAAATTGGTAATTAAACAAGCAACAAACAAATGTCAAACTAAACACCCCCGATTGTGCACATACAGGAATCAAGTCCGGGACCTGATAACAAGCATTTCTGCTATTAATTTCACTATTGTAGCTAGGGATAAAAAAAATTAGCATATACCCTTGCAGTTACTACAGCCACATTTTCCCCCCCTAATAGGTCTAAATTGAAATCTGAAATTGAATTCCTCTACTGACCTTCCATACCTAACAATATTAAGTATTAGTAGGTATTTTAAGATGATAAGGAAATAAGAAGGTTTATTGAATTAATGGGTGAATTATCATAACATTTTATAGACTAAGACAAATAAGGGGGCCAAGAACGTCCTGATACTTCACACCTGAAAATTAAAATGGTCAAACATGATTTTATTCAATTAAAAAATAATTATATTCCTACGGGACTTATCCCCTTACAGAAAAATTTTGATTGGAATGATGTTATTTCCAACTTGGCATTAAAGCCTCATAACATTGATATAGAGCCAATGAATATTGACTGTGGAGGCAATGATAAGCTGGTTAATTTATCTTGAATATTGCCCCCTGAATTAAAAGAAAAATATGTCAAACTTTTGTCCAAATAAACTAATTTTTTCACGTGGTCTTAGGATGACCTCAAAGCATATGAATAGAGTATTATAGAACATCCAATTCCCCTAAACGAAGGAATTAAGCCTTTCAATGAAAATCTCCGACATATCAGTCCTCTCCTCCTTCCTCCTATTGAAAAGGAAATTAAGAAACTTATGGATGCTAAGATAATTGTTCCCTTGCCTTATTCAAGTTGGGTAGCCAACTTGGTCCGATTTAGAAAAAAGAATATAGAAATTATGTTATGCATATATTTCAAAAATATTAATCGAGCCTCCTTAAAAGACAATTATCCTTTTCCAAAAAGGATTTTATCCTTCAGCAAGTTGTAGGCGAAACACACATTCTATGATCGACATATTATCTCGGTGTAATAATATTACTGTCCATAAGCATCATATGCATTAAACCACTTTTACCACTCCTTGGTGAACATTCATATATCAAAATATTCCTTTTGGATTAAGGAATGTCGAGGCTACCTTCTAAAGGGTAATGGAAATCACCTTCGATGACGAGAAATATTGCTTTATAGGCATCTACCTAGATGATATGACTACTTTTCCCGAAGCGATGACCAACATCTAAAACATTTAGAGATAATTTTTAAAAAATATGGAAGGTATGGTTTATCTTTAAATAACAAAAAATCCTTCTTTGCAATGACCGAGGCTAAGTTTTTGAGCCATATTGTGTCTCAATATGGAGTTAGTATTGATCCTGAGAGGGTATAGGCAATCTAGACAATCTCACTTCCTCGCACCAAGAAGAAAATTCAAGCATTTTTGGGTAAGATTAATTTTTTGTGAAGATTTATTCCTAATTTTGTGGATATAGGTAAAAACATAACACATATACTTAAAAAATGGAATGATATAAAATGACGAGAAGAATAGAAATACTCTTTTGAAAGAATTAAAAAATTTTATTATGGAAGCACCAGTAATTATTAACCCTGATTATCTTGGATCCGGGTGACATCTTAGGTGATCCATCCAGGGCACAGGCCATGCACGAGGCACACTTTCCCATGACAAACGATGACGCTCCTAGGTTTGGAACGACAACGCCATGAATGGATGCCATCACATCACAGCTACAAGTGATAGTTAATGTAGTTAATGAATTTGAATGCTACCAACTCGACTCTCTGTTTGAGGAGCAAGGCTTTAAGTACTCCTCTTCTCCCTCTCTCCCACATTTTACTCCTGCGCTGCTCCATCTCGGCTCTCCCTCACAGCTCTTCCTACCCTTTGCATATTAGACCCGACTCTAGCTCCTCTTTCAGTCCATGGCCCAGTGCTAGTGACAAAAGCCATTCCATAGCAATGTAAGAGGCGCTCTTCCAGCTCAAATGAACCGTGACACAATGCTTAGGCATTTCAATTCTGATAATGAGCCCTCCTCTGCCTCCAACACCCCACCTGTAGCTTCACGCTCTGCGCCCCCTGGTGAAAATTTCCTCCCTCATCTCCAGCTTTGACCCTTCCCTACAAAGCCTGCCCAGAGTCAAGCAAAAATACTGCAAGTCGACCATCCCCCACTCTCTGGTGCCTCCTCCAAAGAAGCTTGAGTGCCTGCCTATAAAGGCCTCTTCAATGTACATTCCAAACCTCTAGTATTTCTCAGCAGATGGAATTTAGAGCAGGGTTAACAAGAATGAAGCTTTGCCCAATGTTCCGTATGTCTTCACTAAGGAGGAGGAAGAATAACGCGCATCTATGGATGCCCGGTGACAGAAGAAGAACCGGCAAGACTTGAAGCAGACCAGAATGAAGAGGCCAAAAAGGATTGAAGGTCATGGTTTATGTGCCATCGCTTTCTTTTGGATATATCTGACATATTTAGTTTTTCCAGTTTTCCTTAATGTTTTCGAAAGGCTAGTTATTTCAGACTTCTCTAGACTATTAATGGGTTGGTTTCCCTGTCAAGGGCAACCCCTTCTTTTGCTATTTTGGAGATAAATGCGAGCAGGAATAGGCTAAATTCCTCAACATTGATTATGGAATGTATTATATTTTTCTAATTAATAGAATTTAGACCATCTTACAAAAAAAAAATTATTAGCCCTGATAATAGAAAGAACTTTATTAACTTTCCTTTCATCTCTGAAGATACCATAGTTGTCGTTCTTCTACCAAAGAATCAACAAGGGTATGAACAACCTATCACCTTTTTTAGCAAATCTATTCAATAGTCAGAACTTAAATACCATATATTTGATAAAAAAACTTAAACTTTGGTTAAAACCATTAAGGTGTTTAAATAATGTATCTTACTACTTAGGTCAATCGTTTACCTTCCACACCCCGCAATAAAGAAAATTCTTCTGTAGCATGATACTAAAGGGAGAAGAGGAAAATGGATAACTAAGGTACAAGAGTATGACCTAGAGTTTAAACCTATTAAAATTGTAAAGGGCCAAGGATTAGATAAAATTTTAACTAAAGCCAACTTTGATGTGTTAGGAATCAATCAATACACTCTTGTGACCCCAGCTGAAGCAACTGAAGATCAACGGGATAAGCAGTCACGGTTGCTACTACCTTACACCGTCTCTACCACTGTCTACCTGGATTTTTCTTCATCTGAGTGGTATAAAGAGATAATTATATATCTTCAGACTATGCAACTGCCAAGCTACCTAAGTAGGTTCGCTCAACGTTCCTTAAAATTTAAAGGTGTAAATTATTGTATCATAAATGGTAAGTTGTATTGGAAAGACCAAGTGGGTATACTCCTAAATTTTATATTAACTTTGAAGTAGATTACTTGATAAACCATCACCATAGTGGAATGTGTGTCAGTGGTTTTTCATAGAGGGACACTTCTCATAGGATCCTTAGAAGTTGACTGTATTGGCCCACCCTTTTCCATGATGTAAATAAGAATTTGAGAGCATGTAACTAGTGCCAGATTTTTGCGGGTAACTAAAATATTGCATCCTTACCTTTGAAACCCATCATAACTAAAGATCCTTTTAAATAATGGGGTTTATATTTTATTGGATAAATCCACCCTCCTTCTAGAGGGCAACACCACTAAATAATTAAGACCACCGACTATTTTACTAAATGGGTTGAGTTTGTCTCATTAAGGAAGATTAACGATAAGGAAATAATGGATTTATTAACAGATAATATATTCTCATGTTTTGGGTTCCTTCAAAAAATTATAGCCGATAATGCTAAACCATTATGCTCAATGACATTCCAGAATTTTTGTGACAATTATGAAGTTAGGCTTGGCCATTTGACAACCTACTACCCTCAGAGAAATTGGTTTTCCGAGTCTACTAATAAAAATAATATTAAAATTTTAAAGAAATATTTACACTCTAAAAAGCTTAATTGACATGTGGCATTGAAATATGTCAAATGGGAAAATATAATTAGCTCCAAAAAGTCTATTGGAACTTCGCCCTTTCAATTAGTTTATGGGCTAGATTTTTTCTTTCCACTCTATCTAGGTAAACAATTCATGAAGAATTTCCAAGAAATAAACGATGAACCTAACGACCTTCAAAGATGAATAAACTAGATGATGCAATTACAACTGAAAAGAGAGAAATCATATGAAAGGTTTAACAAACATCAAGAAAAAATTAAACAAATATTTGAGAAACATGCCAAATACAAAAAATTTCTTCCCAGTGATTGGGTATTGAAATGGGATAAAAATAATGAGGAGCTTGGTAAAAACGGAAAGTTTGACAACTTATGGTTGGACACTTTTGTTATCAATTGGGTAGAAGGGAAAAATTCATTTTCTCTTAAAAATTTCGAAGGAGAGGAAGTTGGTCATGCTATAAATGGCCAATTTATGAAACAATATCTTACATCTTGAGTATTATATATATATATATATATATATATATATATATATATATATATATATATATATATATACATGAGTGTATATAAATAAACAAAAAATTTAATAATTAAGTTTATATAGTATTATACGTAAGCTCATTACATTTGAATAATGAAAATTGAATCATGAGTGATATTTATACAATTACTCTTCATACCCTTAATCGTGTATAGTTCTTAAGGTTTTGTAGCTTTCTGTCTTGTGACTTAATAGTCAAGATTTATTTTTAACCTCCTATGAATGCTACCATAATCCATGGAGATCATCTATATAATTATGTAACTTTAAAATCCAATGAGATTTCTTGTGTTTTTGCGACTTTTAATCTTGGAGCTATAAAAGAAATTTTCTTCCTCCTCCATGGATAGTTCTGCCACCATACTATCTTTCAAAATCTATAACCTTCCCTTCTTAAAGTGGGGTATGTTGATAACCTCTTTCGAGGCTATGGATGCTCACTCGAAGTGGAGAAAGGTCAGTGGTAATATTTATTTAGTGAGTAATCTACCCACTCCCTTGCGTTGTGACATTCGCGGGGTATGGTAGTGACTCTTTCTGGGCTATGGGCGCTCGCTGGAAGAGGTGCAACACCAGTGGCACTAGGATTACCCGGTGTAATTTCTTCTCATTTCACTTACAAGGAAACATAAATTTAAAAGTTGAATCTCACAAGAAATCACAACTACAAGGAAAAATAAGTCAAGGGCGGGGGGGGAACCTTAATTGTGAAATAGTAAATGACTCCTTCATGGCTATGGATGCTCGCTGGCAACAGAGCAACGATCGGTGATAATTAATGTGAAGGGGCATTCTAAAAGCTTTATCATCTATATATTTTTTGGCCCATAAATCCTTTATCACAACAACCTAGTCGTCTCAGGGATTTTTGAATCATGTAACCTATTTCATATCTCAATTCAACACTAATTACGCCTCAATTATTAACTTAAATAACTATGTATTATTTTTTTGTCGCTTGATCTGTGTGATGTTTTCCTTATGAACTATCACACAATTAATAAATTATAGAGTTATTATATTAGTGCATAAATTTATAAAATGAAAAATAAATATAACAAAAATAACATATGAAAAATATAAAGGTAATATCACATTCAAGTTACAAGCGAAAATCCTAGAGAAATTCATTGTCTTTAACCTTATAAAACTCTCCATTTTTCATCGAATTATTTAAAGAACAAGAACTCTCTTGGAAACAAGTCATGATCATATTATATTTTAACGAATTAATTTATATAATATACTAAGAGCTTGAAAAGCATAATCCATCAAACTAACAAAAACCAAGTAATATATATCCATCATCTTTATAATTTGTAAAAAAATCAATATCGTAATGTAGTTTCTTAAGAGTTGCTTGATGTCACATAGAACAAATTATCCATTTAAAACCTGGATGACCCCTTTTCCAAAGTTATCAAAATCCACAGGAGGTGTACCTCCAATGACCTCCCCTGTGCGTACCTCCTAGATGATATTGTAAATTCTAGGAAGAAGGGACAACTTGTCCTCAATTCGAGTCATGTGCTCATCCATTTCTTCCATCAAATGTAATAACCTATCTAATTTTTCGTGAATAGTCTTGTGCCTTCCCCCGCTTCTTCCTGCACCACCAACCATTATGGAAAAAATCCAACTTATCACAAACAGTCATGGATAATTTCCTACAATTAGGATGATAGTTCTGTTATATTCCCCCTAATTATCTCGCACCATTCGCGCATTAATTCCTCACTTTTTTAATATCACATCTCCAAAATTTCATTTGTGCCACGCCCATATGAAGTAGCTTAAGTACTGAGATATCTCATCGAAAATATCTCCGTCGTCATTTCCCTTAAACTCTATAACCCAGCACCATGGCACATGGTCTTTGTTCTTGATTCTCCATGAGGGAGAATCATCTCCAGATGGAGCATGTGTTATACACTGATTTCACCCCTTCCTAAAACCTCTAACGTAATAATAATAAACTTACCCAAAATGAACTTTAAATTTGATATGAACTAGTCAAATGTTATTAGGTTCATATATGTGGCCATTTAATTTATTCCCTTTCGAGATCAATTATAAGAAATTATTCATCAGGTTATATTATGCATGAGTTTTAATCTTCCTTTAAATACCCAATGGATGTAAGTTTCAGTTAATTTTCTGAATCCTTATCGATTCGATGTGAAATGAATGCCTTGATTCACTCTATCATATTCGAATATGTGTGGAATTTAAGGGCTGAATTCGCACCCGACAGATCACAACTGTTAAAATTAAGTTGATCTAATGGTTATTGATTCACATCAGGCTTGAATATATGAGGGAGATAAAATATCCCTTGGAATCGATGTGATATTAGTTGTCCCATTCATCTATCATCTATAGTTTCTTGGTTCTTACCTTCTCGATTTTTAATCATATGCTTACGCATGATTGCTGAGACCATATTTTCAGTCGCAGAGTCCACTAATTACCGCGTGAAAGGCGTTACAGGGAATTAATTAACCCCATAACTTAATTTAACATTAATGCCACCAACCTCCCATGATTTATTCACTTTTTCCTTTTTCTTATGCATGTCATTCGAAGAACCCGTCAATGGCGAAAGTTAACCTCTGAGTAAGCTCAACGTCTAGACTTTTCTTCCATCAATTCGGTAAGTTCCCTTAACTTTCTCTGCTTTTCACCTAATTGGTAATTTAGTCACAGAGGCTTATGATGTCTGAATCATCTCTTTAATAATATTTGGTTAATGAACTAGTTGGATTTTGGGACACTAAGTTTTTTTAATGGATTTTATTACACTTAAAATAACCTTAACCTCCTCTGCAAGCGTATTAGACAATGATTTATGCCTAACAAAGTCCGGGGTCCTAGATGCTATGCTTCCTCCAATTCATTTTGACTCTGAATCCATCTTATTACTTATCGGACAGTTTGAGGTCGAACAACAAGCCATTTTCTCTTAGTCTATTCATAAAGTTTTCTTGATATTAAACGAAGAAATAATTGCCAAAATGCTCGGCATTCCTGCCAAAGGAATCAATATAAGGGATAAAGGGTTAGACTGAGAGTTTATAACTTGGGATGAGGAGTATAAATTAGAATTATTGAAATGTTTTCTCGAAGGCTTTGACCAAAAATTAAAATTGCAATTTCCCATACCAACCCATTTGTTGAAACCCTAAAATGAGACGTTGATCTCTCCTTTTTCTATTATTTTTGGGTTAAAATATGACTCGTGAATCGATGAATATGTTTTCTCGGCCATTCGAGTCATCACTCTTCAACCAGACCGATAGGTGATTAATTTTCCCAAATATCTAATCTAAGCCATCCTAGTTTACCTTTCCACTGTTATTCTGTTTAGCTCATGCCTCCATTGCACGTATTTAATCCATTTAGTCCTATTCAATTACACTTATTACTTCCTGTCTACCAAGAACCTTTTTCTGTTATTCTGTTTAGCTCATGCCTCCATTGCATGTATTTAATCCATTTAGTCCTATTCAATTACACTTATTACTTCCTGTCTACCAAGAACCTTTTGAGTGTTACAAATGCAAACAATAAAGGAAAATAATTTTATAAGTGGATATATGTAATCTACCTAGAGTGTCTCCATAATTCATATGATTAATATATAGACTGATTTGCATATCATTTGAAAATTAAATTGAATGAAGCAAATGTAGATAGAATTTCAGAAGAGAATAGAAGCACACTCAAACTTACTAAAGAAAAAAGTATAGGAAGTTGGTTCCTATACCCTAATTTCACTTTAATTTGTTTATATGGATTTGAAAAGAAACCCTTTCGATTACCAAAATATGTTTCACCCTTGTTGTTTACTTTTCAAGTACTTAGATAGAAGATTGTTGTAAACGAGTTGCAATTTGTTTCTAAAAAAAAGGGAGCATTATTCAATTATCCATATGCTATTCTGCCCTTAATTTCTAAAAATAATAATTATATAGACACCCTAGAAAGGGAAATGGTATCGTTTTGACTATTGTAGGACAAAATTTAGCATTATGATCCTTTGGGAATTATCTCAGGATTGAAGAAAAAAGTATTATTGTCAGCCTATATACATGTAAGTAAGCTTGAAGAGGAAAATATAGCGAATGTTATACTACCTATGGATTTTACTGCATGGGATATTACACCTACACCTACATAGAATGAAGGAACTACTTGTATTGTCCCAAGTTGTGCTGAAATGCAAATGTAGGAAATCAGTAAAGAGATATCAACTCTAGCCTCTTCAATCTCCACAAAAAGAATGAATTAAATCTTTTTAGCTTCGGCTGAAGTATCACGACAGGTGAAAGAAAAAGAGGATGATTTTGATATTGAGATGTTTGAGCGATAAATATAAAATTTGGGTAAAGAAATGAAGCAAACTATCGATGACATTAGGCATAAATATTCAGTTGTGCAGGCCCTTAACGTTAAACACAGTTTCACAAAAGGGAGAGAAATGATGACAAATGATACAAAATTGGATCTATTATATGAACAATATTAATCAACAAAGGTTCCAGCACGTAAATACATAATTCCCATGGGTGGACCCTGATTTATCTCTGTTACTGATCTTGAAATGAATACTTTGAACCTCATAGTTTTTCAATAAAAAATCAGAGAAAATAAACAGGTGATAGGAGCTCGAATGTAACACCCCTGGTGAAAAATCCATGTAATAAAAGTTAATAAAGGGAAAATAATAACCACGGTTTATGGGACACTTATTCCAAGTTGAATGGCGAGAAACAAATCCTAGTGTGGGTGTTCATTTTGGTTATTATGGCTAAAGGAAATTGGAAAAGGCAATGGAAAAGGCTTTGGAAAGGAAAATGACATTTTTGGCACATTTGTTTATGAAAATAATGGAAAATAGGAGAAAAGGGAGGTGAAAGGTCACAAGTTGCATGTGACGAGGAAAATGAAGGAAAATAATGGAAATTGAATAAAATAGAGGCCTCAATAATAAAAAGGCTTCTGAGGATCAGTGGGAAAGCTTTCTAGCTCAAACCTTTTGTCAGTTCAGTTTTGGAGATCTCTCATTATTATCTTTGTTTCTCTCTCCATCTCTCTCTCTCTCTCTCTCTCTCTCTCTCTTGGACACTTAGATTTTTCTTGGAGCACTTTGGCATTGGAGCAAGAAAAGCAAAGAAATAAATAATAACGAAGGAGCAAACAAGGAAGAGTAGGAATTAAGAAGCTACAACAATATTCTTTATAAGTATTGATTTGCATGTGTGATTTCCTTGCTAGATATGGCATGCATGGTATTGCATGTTGTTATTTTATGTATTGGCTTGGGTTTTTCTAGGTGTGACAATGCTTTTAGCCTAGCCTTTCCAATTCTGGATAGCCATGGTGTGGTGAAGTTCTCATGTTTTTGTTGAGATGGATTTCCATATGGATTTGAATCTGAGTGAGGTGGATCTCATAAATGATATAACACAGAGTTAGTTACTGTGTTGCCTCGGTTTAGGGCCCAGTGATCCAGTGTAGATTACGGTAAATCCTGAGAGATGGGTGATCTCTATCAGGGATACGAATCTCGAGTTGGGATATACTGTAAACCCTAGAGAGTGGGTCTCAGTATAGGGCCTAGATAACCAGTGTGGATTGCGATAAATCCTGAGAGACTAGGAGAAGGGAAAATTCCTCATGGAATAGACAAAGAGAATTGAGTGGTATCCATGTTTGTGTTTTTCCTAGTGATCGAGAATGGATCTTGGTAAAGCTTGCTTTTACATGTTTATTGCGTTAACCTAGTGATCTAGTGTGGATTACGGTAAATCCTGATTTCTATGGATGAGGGTGAGGTGGTTTAGCCTCAGGATTCCCTGGTTGGTTCTTTCGGTTTTAGTCCCACATTCATGCTTTTAATATGGAATGTGGGTCATTGGCTAAAGAGAGAATTGGCTTAGCCAATCTATGGTCGAGTGGAATGTGGTAGTCCCATATCCATTTGGTTCTTACATTCATTAATGAGAAGCTCATTCCATTGGTAATAGATACTGAAATGCACTAGTTTATATATGGATTCTATGGTTGTGGTATCCTTGATATTTATGTTGTTATTATGTTGGTTATAAGCATGTGTTTTAACAGTGATTATGTATGGCTCTTCCCATTTTTTTACTTGCAAATGAATGCACAATGTATCATTGTAAAATAGATGTTATTGTAGCTAATGATGTAAGGGATAAATGCTTCTTAGTGATTCTCAGATAAGTATGAGACCCGTGTGATTATTTCTATCATTTATACCTTTAGCTTTCATGTTTGTGACATATTTGAAAAAATGCCTGTCATGGCTACTAGGGGTCCAATTTAGTCCTCATGGATGTTTCTACAAATCTATCATTGTTTGGTTGTTATAATTCATCTCGAAAATTTTCATGAAGTTTTGGGCGGTGAACTTGGTTCTGGGCCTGAAAAAGTGACTCAAATCCCAGGGACACTGGCACAAAACTAGGTAATTTAGTCCCTAGACATTGGCATGTGGGATTATGTATGCATCCAGAGCCTCCAAAACATGGGCATGTAGGCTTGTGCATGCATCTATAGGTCTAAGAGTTCAAAATCTCAGTGGGACCCAGGGGAAGGATGTCTGAATGGTTGGGTTGGCTCTTGGAGGTGTTATTGTTGATGTATAACATATGCATGATGTGTTTCCATCAATTCCACTTCCTTAAGGTCACCTAGGAGGTTGAGTCTCATCATAGTAGCCTCTCGTCATATTTTTACCCTTGTTGGATGGTTAAATGGGTAGATGTGGGAGGATAGTGTATAAGAGTGGTATCAGAGCGTGGTTGCACTATCCTTGGGAAGTGTGTTGGTCATGCATTCAAGTCAGTTGCATATGTGTTCTTCATGCTTATGTTCTATGTTATTGTCGCATATTCATGGCATTGGTCATAGTTGTAGTGGTGTCACCATGTGAAAGTTGATGGTGATTGGATGTTGTCGCCATGACTGGATGTTGGTTGTATATGCATTTGTTATGCATGTCAGTGTCGATATGTTGTTATGGGTGCAGTGTCATGGTTAAGGTTTTTGTCCATGAGGTCAATGTATGAATTTTAGGTCATAATGATGCTGTCGATAAAATATGATAATCATATGTTGGCTAAAATAGAACAGGAGATGCAAATCATCGATATAAAGTTTGAGCACTAGACTTCGGGGGAAGAGCATATTGTCATCCATGTTGTATGTTTGGCATGCAGGTATGTGGTTAATGGTAGTTATAAGAATTAGGGCTACTTATATATATATGTTTTTAATTTTATTGAGTTTTGTGGATACGTGCATGGTAGATGTTAGTGATTATGTATGGTCATATGCACATGTGTCGAATATGCATGAATGATAGTAATGTGTTGTTATATGCATTGTTGTTATTTTTTGTTAGTTAACTTGATGATTATGTTATATTTTGTTGATGAATATTTTATATGTTAACTTGTTGTTGTTATATGTTAGTCAACTTGATGATTAGGGTTATTGCATTAAGATATGGATGTTACATGTATCATGATAATTTGGATTTGCCTATGCATATGGTTATTGTTATGACATTTAGGTATGAGTTAATATGTTGTGATATTATGGCATAAAAATCTATATTGATTGTGCATCTGTGATGTTTGTGCAAGAAATAAAATTGTTTATGAGCTTATGATGTAAATGTGTTAGATAGTTAATGTTATTTATATCATGACCTTATTTATGATTGAGTTGATATTTTGTGAATTTATATCATGCTAATCTAGATTGATTATGCAGACAAGGTAACCTCATCTGAGATACATTAAGGTATGAGTTTGATTGTGTCATCTATTCGATGTTGAGTTTTTGGTGTCTATTATGTCATCTAGTTGATTTAGCTAACAAGGTACATTTCCAATCCTTTGGAACGTTAGATAAATTTCATGATATGAGAAAGTGTCTATAAGATTTCATGAAGCAATGATTGTGTTTTAAGTGCTGGAAATATTGTCATTGATTGCAAAGGAGAAGAAAGGAGCAGCACCAGAATTATCATTAAGGAAAAAGGAGCAAATCAAGATTAGCTGAAGTATAAAGGAGAAATAAGGCAAAGAATTCAAATGTGCAGTGAAGGAGCATAAAAGAGAGGAAGAGGAGTAGCATTGGAGGCAAAGGAGAAAGGCATATGAGCAACAAAGAGGCATGGATCAACACTAGAATTATCATTAAGGAAAATGAGTAGAGCGGAGCAGTAAAAGGGCAAGGAGAAGCATTAGAAGTATAACCAAAGGCAGAGGAGTAGCAAAGAGGCAAGGAGTAGCATTATAATCATTATCTAAGGCAAAGGAGAAAAAAATAGGCAAGGAGAATCATTAGAATCATGATCTAAGGCAAAGGATCACAAAGGAGAAGCAAAGAGGAAAGGAGCAGCATCAGAATCATCAGAGAAGACAAAGGAACAAGTTGAGCTAAAATGCATTCAGAACAGTGCAAGCCGGGTTGAGTCGTGTATTTTTACGTTCAGAACAGTGCACATGCAGTTCAGTGGGTCGAGTCGGGTAATTTCCAGAAGAAATGAGTGCAGAACAATGTTCTGTTGCTTAATCACATATCACAATCGCAAACGCAAGGATGATCCCAAAAATTGCAGAAACATAGAAATCATAGAAACTGCGAAGTGCGATATGGTGACGTGGCTAGAAGACGTGGCGATGATGTAGATAGTGTCATGGCAAGCTGATGTGGTAGGTGACATGGCCCCGACCCCACAGATCGCAACAAAATTTTTATTACATGGAAAGGTGGCATGGCATGATGACATGGTAGTGACGTGGAATCCCTAGTGGGACCCAAACCTTTTATCTTATATCGCATGTCTCAAAGCTCAGAAGGGATAGTCTTATGTACCACGTTGAAATAGTGATATGCAAAATGCGATATGGGCCCAGACGCGATACCTCTCAGAGTTTAATACTAAATATTTTAACGTTTGGTGTGAGATCCATTTGCATATCACAAATCGCAAGATCGGAAGGTTGAAGATCATAAGAACAAGGTTGAATTGCTGAAATGTTAAATGCGATACGAGGAGTGGACACGATGGAGTTTCGAAGTTGAAGCCTAAAGGTTTTCAGGTTCGGGGTTATATGTATTTAGTTAAGAAATCACATCAGGAGAATGGAAGGTGTCTATAACATATAATACATAGGATCCCCGAAATGTGATATGAGACCGGACACGATACAGTTCGAAGTTAAAATCTAATGTATTTCGACTCCAGGGCTATGTTTTTTTCTTTAATAAAATGCGTAGGAAGAGTGAAAGAGAGATATATAACATAGAACAAAGGAAATGTTGAAATGAAATTTATGAAGCATATGCGATGTAGTTTAGAAGAAAATTCTAAAGCCAATTCAAGTCCAGGTTATGAGGATGTGTTTGTTATTAGAAGAAAGTCTGAATGCGGGCAGTAGACTCGAGTAAGTGACCCGCAACAGAGAAAAAGGCAGATAAAGTTGAACGTCACAGTAATGAGGAGATAGGCACCATGGGTCAAGTCGGGCTCAACAAAACCTTCGAGGCAAAGTCAGGTGTTGAGACAAGGAGAAGGCTATACGCTGCGGGCAAGAGAAGGAAGGTAGATAGGTAGAGTCAGGAAAAAGGAGATATGGTGGCACAGTTGGAAACGTAACAGCTGGGTCGAGTCAGGAAAAAAGGCGTTTATGCAGAACTGTTAGAATATAACAACATAAATAGAAAAGACAATGACAAAAGAAATAAAAAAGACAATGACAGTTGGAGAAAAGAAAAATATACAGCGAGCTAAGAACTGAAAGGCATAAGTGAAATATTGTTGTAACTATAAATGTAAAGTAATTGATTATTTTATATTGTTTTTGATGCAAAGTCAAGTCTCTGTAGGAATAGGCAAAACTCCAATGAGTGTTGTAATGATTATTTCTGATGAAATAACCTAAATTGAAGTGTAAGGAATAGAATGGGTGAAAGGCATAGGGTCATGCATGTTCACTTCGAATTCCCTGTAGAATGAAAACATTCATATAGTTATAGGTATAAAAAATGTAATATTAGTGTGTAAAGAGAGGTTAGAGAGCGGGAGAATCAAAGAGAGCAAATAGAGATGTTGTGCACATTAGGATTTGATATGAAGAAAATATGAAGGCTGAAGAGGCAACAGTGGAGGAGGAGTATATCAGAACTGATATCCAGGTAAACAAGCATTATAGTTTCATGTTTAGTGAGGGGATTGTAGTCTCCTTTGAAGTTGTATCTTGATAAATTCCCAATTGGAGGTGGGTGAGGTAGGAACCTCCTGTAGGTTGTAGCTTGCAGAAAATTTATGGGAGTTGGTGCTTCCTTGCAAGTTGTACCTTGCAGAACTTGACGTAGGAGCCTCTTGTGGGTTGTAGCCTATAGAAAATACATGGGAGTTGGTGCTTTTCTTTCAAGTTGTAGCTTGATAGATGTCCAATTGGATCTAGATGAGGTAGGAGCCTCCTGTGGGTTGTAGCTTACAAAAAATAAATGGGAGTTGGAGCTTCCTTGCAAGTTGTAGCTTGCAGAAATTGAGGTAGGAGCCTCTTATAGGTTAGCACCTACAAAAATTAGTTGTGAGATGGATTAGGAGCTTGCCTTTGCATCACAACAATAATAATATGTGGTTTTCTCCCTGTTGGTGTCCTATATTTCATATGATCTCAATGTGACTGAGTTTATTCTATCTGTCTAATTTATTTTTAAAGATGATTTCCAAACTTGCAAATAATTTTCAAATAAAAAAGGACATAACATAAAAAATCAAAAGAGGGTATATGTTAAAAATAAAAAATATAGAATGTGAACCCCATCAAAAATGAAAAAACAATAAATTCTGAAAGTGTTGCACCTCTAAATGCCAATACTCTTATTTTAGCTTATTTCTTAAAATAAATTGTGTGCAGGTTGTTTAAAATGCCACAATAGTTAAATAAAATTAAATCATACAGTTTAAGCATGATTGAATTAGGTTTAAATTGCTTGTCAATAGGTAGTGAAAAATTATTTGTCAAACTATTTAATCTTGACATATCCGTAGTTAGGTAGAAAATAAAAACTGGTTCAATAATTTAATCTAAACCAAGGAAGGAATATGACATAGAAGTAGATTAGTTGTTAAAAAGAAAAATGTTGAGTTGCTAATCTAAATGCACTCGGATGAAAGAGAAAATTGTTAAAATGTTAGGGTAGAAAAATAAATGCAAAGTGAAGGGTTGGTAGAGAATAACAAATGAAATTGTAGATGAAAATAGGATTTTGGAGATATGGAATATGTAATAAAATAAATTAACCAAAGTTTCAATGGTTAAAAATTCATGCCAAATACAATGCGGACCTCCCACATATCACATTACATCATACTATATTAATCGAGGCCGAAACCAACATTCACCTTTTCACCCAACTCCATTAAAATCCTTTCATTTTTCAACTAATCCCGCCCATTCACATTACATCTAATGTACCATATTCCTTCTCGCCCCCCTTTGACATCTGAAGGTTATCGGCCAGGGGGGGTCCGAAGTAGGGTATTTTAAAAACTGCCTGATTAAACTGCTACCTTCGCTCTTTGGTTATTCAGGAAGCCTCCGCCCAAAACCACATACCAGCTAAGCTCATCCCTGAATGCAGTTTTCACTCTTTTCAAAAAATTTCTCCTCCACGTCATGCTCCCCATGTCCCATCACTCCTATGTGGAATTATTTACCCACCTTTCTACCTGTTTGAAATTTAATTTTTTCCCTCCCATTGATAATTAAGGATCAAAATCTTGTTTCTTAGTCCTGTTGAGGAGTTAATGCTGTTATACCCATTGATTAATGGCCTCACTCCATAATTTTCTTAATAAAATCCATAATTTCTCAATAACCTGTCATAGACTCAATTTTCTCTAACACTTTTTTATACTATGCAGGTTGTAGTTACTGTTGAAGACAGATATTGCAAAACTATTTCATTTCCCTGTCCCGATCACAGTAATCTGATCACTATTTTTACATCCAAATGTTTCTCAGCCAAGAATTCACCTCCTTTTATTCCATTTATGTTTGTCAACAAATCACCAGGATACCTCCCAAGGGAAAAAAGGTTGAAGAAATTACAAACTCTCTCGTCCACCAACCAATTGATCTTTACCATATCCCATTGACAAACCTGGACTTCAAAATCCATGAAACCTTTTCTGACCTTGAATTATTTGAGATTTATTGTTGGTTGGAGGACCAATTCATCAATCAAATGGATGAAATTGGATTGTGGGACTCTAATCTTCCTTACTACATTTTCCCTCAAACCCACAGAGCACCCGAATTTATCATAAAGTGTCATTCACGCTACGATCCTAGTCAAAAGGCTATCATTTCCCCTACAGGAAAAATCCTGTTTTCTATAATTTCCTAGACAATTAATCAAATGTTACAGACCCTTGTTATTGAAAGCACTAGTCCTTTCTCCCATTAAACCCTCACAGAAGCCTATCAGAAATTGGAATCTGCCAAAAGAGATAAACCACTAGAATTATTTCTAGCTGCAGATACTCCTTTTCCCAAAATAAATCCTCCCTATCCTTAGGCTCCATGTTGCCTGATAGAACCAAGAAAATTATCACAATCCTTTTCTATCTTCTTGGTTACTCTTCTGACCAAAATGCAGATGAAGCTATTATTGGTTTCCTTTCTATTTTTTCTGTTGATTATAAACCTTCAATGCTCTTAAATTCCAGTCAATTTATTGCTGATGCTATCCATGACCAATTTGCAAAGTTCCCTACTAAAGAAGTTTTCAAGTATGCATCAATACTAGTCTATCTTTTTATCTATCTTCAGGGAGATAGGTTTTCATTCACATTACAAAAGCTAGATGAAGAAGGGAACCAAAAGTTAGTTACTTTTTGGACTTCCATGGGAATGAAAGACAAAGAAGAGTATTCATATAAGCAGCTTATTCAAATGTTTACATATCCAACAATGAATATTTTGAGAAACAGTGCATAACCAAGGATTAGTGAGGAGATTTTGAAGTTTTTTCACCTATCAGATCAAGCCACAACAGGGGACTGGTACCTTTACCATAACTATATAGAAATTATATTTTTTGGTTCTGACCTGCCACCTTACAAATTTCCTAAAGTCCTCCCCATGAGGATTTTTGCATTGGAATATATCAGACAAATTCTCAGGGCAGATGAAGTCCACTTTGTTGATGCAAAGAAGAAATCATAGTTCAAAGTCTAAACTCATATTGGTCCATTCATTTGTAGCAGTAGAGCAACAGGGGAAGAAGCATACAATTTATTAAAGGAAATGAAGTTTAGTCTCAGCTTTACTTGGTTATTGACCCATTGGGAGTAATTTCGAGGCTCTGAGTGGAAAATAAATTCACTCCATATCATCACATAGCAAGACCTGATATTGAACAATAGAAAAATATATTTGAATGGAAAGAAAACACTCTCTAAGAATACTAAGAACAGGTAGTATCTACTTCAAACATAGACACTCCAGTTACACAAGGAATCACAGGGAAAATAGGTAGAGAAGAACAATCATCCGTAATGACTGAAGTATCAAGTAAATTTTTCAGAATGGTATACATAAAGAGACCTAGACTCTTTTCAAAAGCTAGTACAACTAATGAGTTAGAGAAAGAAACGTTTGGAAAAGTTGGAGATACATCCATTTCTACACATCTTGGTGGATAGATTATTTAGTCTCCCACTCATTAAACCACTTCTCATGAACAACATATAATTCAGACCAGTGAAGACAATCAGAAGGATAAAGAAGAGGATATATTACATATTTTCATAGAAATTAAGAATAAAAACCAGGTGTTGAACCTAGACACTTATAATCAATTATGGAAACATTCTTCAAGTTCTCAGGCCCAAATTCTCTCAGTATTTAACTCTGACAAAGGCAAGATGCAGTTGGAATTTTTACAAGCTCAGGTTCCACGGCCTAGGATTACCTCAGATTACAAGAAACTGCCTTTTATTTTGATGCAAAAGATGTGCTTCCAAATGATCAAATTGAATTGCACAAATAGACTGGCTAAATGATTCCCTATACTTTAATTAACACTGCTATAAGCTTATCTAAATTTCAAGTCACCTTGGCCAACACTCAGTCACAGCTTAATATTGAAAGGATCTCTTTAATGGCTAAAGACACCAGGGTCAAAGCTCTAGAATATCTGGTAGTAAATATTGGATATGACCCCTCTAAAATTAATGTTGCAGAGGAAATAATCAAGAAGAAGAATGTTGATATAGAAACATTAAGAACGAAACTCAAAATGCCAGCCACCAAAGATCCAATGACCAAAGAAATTGAGGAAACAGAGTCCCAAAAATTTGAGACGATGAAACTTGTCATGGAACATAATCTACAGATAAAGCAGATGGAAGCAAAAATGGAGAAACTCATCAAAGAAAAGGAGGAAGTTGTCAAAAAGGTTGAAAACCCCATGGATGTAATTCCTATTTCTACTGTCCCCATCACTACTGTTTCCACCACAGGTACAGTAGAAGGAGTTGAGAAACTTACTGAAGATGTTTAGAACTTATCCATTCAGATAGAAGAAATTAAGAAATTGCAGGATCAGTTAAAAACATTAAAACATCAGAAAGCAATTGCAGGGAGCGCACATACAGTAGAGCTACAGAGAGCAAGAGGACAAAATGGAAGATTGCAGAAGGAAATCAGAGATTCTTACCTTAGGAACAAACTCGGGTTAGTAAAAGTGAATATATGGGGAGATATTATTGAATATGTGAAAGAGATATGGCCTAGCATCAAGATTATTTTTAATCAGAAATATTTACTGGAGAAGGCTCAAGAAACTATTGAAACTATGACAGAACTACTTGAGGAAAAACCTACTACAACTACTGAGATAATTAATTTTTTGAATTCTAAGGACAACAATGAAGTTGAAGATTTGGGTATAGAAGACGGGACAACAACCATTTTAGAAGTAAAGAAGATTCTTACAAAGAAGAACCTGATTCTTCAGATGAAAGAAAAATGCAGCAGTGTCAATATTATAGTTCAACATTTTTTCAGCAGGCTGGAACCCTTGACCAACAAGGGTTTTCCCTCAATGTTAGTGATAAAGGACAAGTTAATTCCCATTTAAGACTACATTCGCAAGCTCAAAGATGTTGCTACTAATACAACCAAAGTTTCAAATAAGCAGGGTACAACAACACCAAAGCTTGTGCTAAACGCACTCCAGGATACATTCTTTATCCTGCATGAAATAAAACATATCTTTTTAGTAAAACCAACTTTTAATAAATATACAGAAATGGATGAAGTCTATCGTAGGGTGATAAAACTATCTATCCCAGATGAAGAATGTTGGGAATAGTTGATTGCTTTACTAGATTAAAAGAGTAAATATCATACATAAGATCATCTTCCAGTTCATTTGCGAGCACATCAGTAAAATGCGGTCCACATCCTAACAGTCCCATTATATCAGCACCTGTTTTGCACAATGCATTCCACCGAGGCTATAATTCAGTAACAGTTAGAGTTTTCAAATCAAGTTTAAGTCTAAAAATGCCATGTCTGTTAGAGACAGTATTATTGTAATTACTTTTGTAATATTTTGTATAAATACTCCAGTTTTGGAAGCATCGAAGGTCGATTGAATGAGATCAGGATTATTTTGTCTTTTGGAGCACTGTAAGAATTTTTCAAAGCACTGGAGCATCAATAATAATAAGACCATTCACATGATTCTTGTGGCTTAAATATTGGTGATGATTTTCTTCTGTCAGTATTTTTCATTGTTATCTTTCATTGTAATCATTTGAATTCCAATTGCAAATCAAAAAGTGTGATTAATAGGATTTACTTACGAGTACCTTATTATGGCTGTGTTTACAATCATAATGTTTTCCACTAAAGGCCAAACTAAAGAAATCTTAATTGCTCCTTAGTTCTGCTGAATGTTTTTCATATTTTTGTCATAATCCATTTATAAATTCGAAAGATCCAGTAATTACTCCTAGCTTGCCCAGTGTTTACCCTGTGAAAATTTGATGCAACTATCCAGTTATATTTTGACTCCATTGCCCAATAGAAATTAATCAATTGAATACAATCAATTTTCCAAAATACAAAACAAAACTCAAAACCAAAATACAATCATAACTAGCCTAAAAGCTTATCCAAACAAAGTTAAATCTTAAAGAGAGAGCCCTCTCTGAAACTGGCATGGCTAGATCCTAGTTTCCAAAGTTGGTTTGATGTTGGCCTATGTGATTAGTTCTCACAATAGCTAGTAAATTACATAATGCTAACACTCCCTTATGGGTTTCCACTTATATCTGTTGTCTATGTGCATGATGATTATGCGTTCATGTATTGTTTTAATTTGCATATTACTTGTTTCCCACACATTAAGTTTGATGATTCATTATGTAATAAGCTTCTCATAAAATGATGTTGTTGAAGAATTTAAAGAAAATAGGTTTAATTTCCATGAATGTACTAAACTGATTCACCCCCCCTTCCCATTTTAGCTAAGGTTTCATCAATTGGTATCGGAGAGGGTTCCTTTAGTGTAAGCCTAATAGCTTGAAGGAGATCTGGCTGAGTCATGGAGTATGAAAATGTACCCATGTTGAGTACATGAAGCTTTCCTGAATGTAAAGTTAAGGTTAAAACATATTTAATGGCTTATGAACCTGAGTTATGGAAGTTTGTATGTGATGGTTACTACAAAGACTCTCCCTATGTGCAAGAACAACAGTGGAATTCTAAGGCAAAATGTGTGATATATAACAGTCTTCATAACAAGGATCTTGATTTAGTAATGTATTTAACTTCTACAAAAGAAATATGGAATAGATTTCATCTCATGCATGAAGGAGACACTAGTGGTTGCATTATCAAGAAGGATAAGATAAATAAGAAGAAGAAAAATTCTTTCCAGAAGGAAAAAGGTCAATCAAATGAGATACCTATTAGAGTGGATGGATGTGATTTCCATGAATAGTTGAAGAACAAGCCAAACTTGACACAGCTTTGACTGAAATAGAAATATTGAAGAATGAAAACAAAGACCTTAAGGCACTGGTGAAAATATGTGATGAGAGAGAATATGAGGATAAGGAAGAAATTGTTGTCCTAAAGGCATAACTTGAAGAAGCAAGGATATTAGGAAGAATGATTAATAACCAGCTCAAGGAGAGAGATATACAATATGAAAGACTAGAGTTTGAAATCATTTCATCTAGAAGACAACTAGATGAAAAGATCATATTGTGTGAGCAACTAGAGGAGGAGGTCGTTTGCATGAAGAACTCAGAAAAGGTAGACATTAAAGAGAATAATGAAGCAGCTCAAAAGAGACCTACATAAGTAGAAGCCAACAAGAACATGATTGGTAAAGAAATAAATAGAAACATGCAGCAACATGAAAAGATAGCAACATGAAAAGATAGAGAATGAGAGGAACAAAAAACCAGTTGCAAAAAGCTCAATTGTTCCTGAAGATGAATTGAACAAATTCGGAAGATCTCAAAGGAGGTCCTTTCATCCTATGAAAAATATCACATGTTTTTATTTCCATAAACTTAGACATGTTGCAGCACAATGTAGGACAAATAAAATCAAGCGTAACTAGCAAAAGATGCAGCAAGTGGTAAGGCCTCTTCAAGCAAGCAAATGGAAAGGACAATCTTTCACCAGGTACATAAATCATTTCCATGACTACTCTTACGCATGTAATGAATTTGGACATAAAATTTTTGAGTGTAAATTATGTTAAAAAGGGAGCACAAAATGCTATACATCATCTCAAACATACCTAGGTAAAATAAGATGTTATGTATGCCACAAGCTTGGACACAAAGAAAATGACTGTAGGCTACCATATACATTAAAGGACTCTAGACAGATGATGTAACCAAATAAAATCAGACCAAACTATGAATCAAAAAGAAATGCAAACATTATGAGGAACCCCAACAAAGTATGGAAGAAGAAAAAGGGGGAACCTGTTACTTTAATGACATTATGAATCCATCATAGTCTCAGGGGGAGCCGCTCTAGGAAGCAACACATATATCCAGTTAGTGATAGACAAGAAACAACATCCGAGCGGGAGATAAGTTCATAAAAAGTCCCCATAAGAGTTGTTAAAGAAGAGCATCTTGGAATAAGAACAACTAAAAGTTGAGGATGGGAAAGGAAAATTCCTCTGGCAGAGAACTATAGAGGAACAAGGACACCTGAAGCATTCAATAGGAAATAGGTTGATGGAAGAAGAGAAAGAAGCAAGAAAGCATGGTGGTAAAGGGAACATCAGTCATGAACTTGGAAACTAAGAGGATGATTACACTCTGTGCCTCACTGCAAGTGTTAATAATGAAACAAAATTCTTTTAAGAAGGATGAATAAGAAAAATGTTATTATCATTATAACAGTACAAATATCTATCCTAAGTGTTATTATTGGAGCAGTGGTATGGTACATGTCCTCAGTGTCGGAGTATTATAGCATGCATCATACATCAAATACATCAAGGAAGTAGTCCCAGCGTTATCAACATTATAATGTGTGTGGATTAAGTTCTGGTTGCTCTAATTAGTGCAAAGTATCTTCTGGTTCAAATGTTGGAGAATTTCGAGTTGCATTATCAAAGCATGGAAAGGTCAATAAAATATCAAAGCATCAATATATTATATACGGTGACGTGTTTTATTGAGTGTTGTAGCATCACTTAGTCTTGGATATGAATGTATGCCTTTTCAAGTCAGTATTAATATACTTTCAAGGCCTCTTTCTTAAGTCATCCATAAGATTTTTGAAATCTATTTGATGAAACTTCAAGTATTGAATTGTGGAATTTAGAATCTCCACAATATCCATTTTTAATGTCTATGTTTCAGGTCTAAAGCAAGACCCATCATCAGGACAAAACATGACAAGAAGAGAGGAGGATTGATAAAATAAATATACGATGGAGCAAAAATGAGGGACGAGGGGAAAGCATGAGCCAACCAGTGAATACCAATGCATCAAAAAATATTAATATATAGTTTATAATGTAAAAATATTTTATATTATTAACTATGATTAATTAATAAATGTTGAGGTATTTCATTGATTAATTAGTTTATTATAGAATTTTTTTTAATAGAATGTAATTATGGTTAAGATAATGTATTTATTAATGTATAATTAATGATAGATTGAATAATATATATCAAAGATTAATATTAATAGATGATGATTAATATTAAAAAGTTACTAATATTACTCATATTATTAATATTAATTATAATATTATTTAGGAATAGTTAACTATTACTAATAATATTAGATAATTAATACTAATAATAAAGTAAAAAATTCTCATTATATATTCAAATAAGTAAATACCTATGAATCAAAAATATTAATGTAAAGTTTATATAATGTAAAAATATTTTATATTTTTAATTTATTGTAAATTATGGTTAATTAATTAATATTGAGGCCATTCATTGATTAATAGGTTTATTACAGGAAATGATTTTTAATGGAATATAATTATTGTTAAGAATGATATTTTTTGAACCATTATTATTGTATAATTTAGTATGGATATTGAAATTAGTGAACTAAAAAGCTGATTAATAATTTAGATTAATGATGATTATTATATTTAAAGGTTAATCTTTATAAATGTTGATTAATATTAAAATATTACTATTATTAATAATATAATTATAATATTAATTAGGAATAGTTGACTATCACTAATGATATTAGATAATTAATACTAATAATAAATTCATATGTTCTCATTCCTATAATTAAATGAGATAATAAGTAAATTATTCCAATTTTAATTATTAAATTAGATAAGTATTGTAGGCTTAATATGTGGGTTGATTTTAGGGAATGTATTTAAGAATACCATTAAGGTTGCCATAGTAGTGTGTTGTTTTACAAAGTGAAGGTGTAGAAGGAAGCAAGGTGAGATGGAGGGGGGGAATGAGGAATCTAGAGGGGTTATTAATGAGCAAGGGGGAGAAAGGAGGCTCGATGCATAATTCTGGGGATAAGAGGGGGAAAAGAGAAGACTGGAGGGGCTCGGGGTTGACCTAGGGTAAGAGGAGGGGTAATGGGGAAAATGGAATGGTGATAAAAGATATTTTAAGAGCGGGGAAATAAGGGGACCCAATTTTTTCTGGTCTCCACGCCACCGTCCCTATTGAGGTTTCTGGGGTGTTTAATGATTTTCAGCACCTCACGAATTTTCTTTTTGAAATAGTGTTTTTTATTGGAAATTTCCCTAGCATCTTCTAGGCAGATATGGTCACAGGTATTATTAGAGTGATCAGCCAAAGCTGAGGTTTTGGTTCTCCAATTTTTGATGTCGGCACCATGCTCTTTAAGCGTGATTTTGAAAGACCTTCTTGTTTCTCCAATATAACATTCGCTATTGGACCAATTTATTTTGTACAAACCCTTTTATTAGAGGGGATCAGGGTTGTCTCTGACATATTTCATTATTTTCTTGATTGTCATTAGCGGCTTAAAGGAGGTTCCTATATATTTTTTCACGAGAACTTTGGCTAATTTGTCAGTCACTCCTTGAATGTAAGGTAGGTATGCTTTTGTGTTAAGGGAATCCTTAGGAGGATTTTTTTTACTACCGGATCAATATCTTTGTATGGATTTGATGATGTCTTTCTTTTTATATCCCATATTTCTGAATGTCTTTCTTAAATATTCAATTTCTTCTTCAACGTGATTCTCATCAAAAATCTTGAAATCTCGTGTGGAAAGAGTCATGATCACCCCCATTTTTTGGGTGGGATGGTGGTGTGCGTGGAGGTAATTATCAGTGTGCACCTTCTTTCTGAACACTTTATGTCCAATGGATCCATATTTATTTCCTAATGAGGAGAATCTCCAAGAATGGAATTCAATTGTTGTCTTCATCTTGCATAGTAAACAATATATCATTGGATATGCCATTAAGGTGGTTTAGGAACCTTTTAAGTTCTTCTTCCCCATGAGGCCAATCGACACTAGTGTCATCCACGAATCTAATACAGAATTTTTGTTTTAATGGGTAAGAGTTAAGGGCTCTCTTTTTGAATATTTCCATGAAGAGATTAGCCACTATGGGGGATAGCGGAGACCCCATGGCTACCCCTGATGTTTGCTCAAAAATTTCCCCTTCAAATGTGAAGAAAATTGAGCGTATACATATTTCAGCGAGATTTGCAGTCTGGGGATTTGTGACTTCTTTAACAACATCGACAACTTCATCTAAGGGAATTTTCGTAAATATTTGGACCACATCAAAGCTAACAATATTGTCGCCAGGTTCCAAATTAGCTTTCTTGATGAAATCAACGTAATGTTTGGAGGATTTGATGTACGAGCTAGTTTTTCTGACTAGAAGGGCCAAAGTGCTAACCACATATTTGGCTAATTCATAATTAGGAGCCTTGATAGTGTTTACAATAGGCCTAAGGGGGGCACCAACTTTGTGAATTTTAGGAGCACCATAGATGTGAGGAGTGATTTCACAATCCGACGATAGGAACTATTTTAGTTTTTCATCCAGGTTAGACTCCTTAATAACTTTCTTGTATGTTTTTATAATCTTGGTAATAGGGTTTTATTTGAGTTTTTATAGCTACCACTATTATAGAGGTGGTATCTCATTTTGTTAATGTATTCTTCTTTGTCCATTACCATTGTCGCCCCTCCTTTGTCTGCTTTAAGGATGACAATGTTATCATTATGTCTGAGGTTTTTAATGGCCTTGAATTGTTCCTTATTTAAGTTGGTTTTTGGAGGTCTTGCCTTCCTAAGGATGATGGCACATTCTTGCCTGATAAGTTCTTTTTCTTTATCTTCTAGGGTATTAATTTCATCTTCGAGACTACAAATGATCTCTTCATTTGGAATTCGACTCGGGGCTAAGGAAAAATTCAGCCCTTTGCCTAGAACTTCTACCTCTACGTTATTCAAATTATAAGAAAATATTTTGACGAAATTTTTGTTATTTTTGACTGAGTCATAGATAATATATTTATTTTCATCAGGGGTGCTCGAATGCTGAGTCAATTTTTGCAAGCCTGGTGCGCTTATGACCTGTTGTTCTGCCGCTTCAGTAGAAAAATTGAAGATATTTTCTTGAATAACATGGTGATCGAACAATTGAATTATTTGAAGTTTTATGGAGAGTTGATCATTGAACTACATACCCCCTTGTGTCATAAATGAAAGTGTATAGTTGATAGTGAGATTTTCCAATGCATGGAATGTATCAAGCCTCGAGGGTTTTATGTTTAAATATGTAACTATTAAGTGTTAAATTCATTGGGCATTTTATATTGAAAGATATTGTATAATCTTACAATAAGTTGTAAGCCCTTTTTGGACTCATTGTTCACATCAAAATCAAGGGCTTTTGGCTTGTAGTGATTATATCTTCAGAAGTCTCGCACATATCACCACTGTCAAGAAGTAAGGGACACAAGTACAAAACATTCTATGGTGACATACCTTCCAACATTTTCATGAGTTTGGGATAGCATCAATTTGCAGCATATTCAGGAAATCTCAATTATTTTCAAAGTTTTCTCCCAACAACTCTTACACACTAGTCTAGAGCAACAAGGTATAAAGACATAATGAAGAAGGCATATACACAACTCAGAGAGAAGTAATGCAATGAAGGAAAATACACTGGATAAATCTGTAACCCTTTGCCATTGTTGTCAAAGGGGGAGGAAAATAAAGCAGAGGAAGAAAGACACTTCTCATAATGTAAGGGGGAGGAAGTGTCGGAGGAAGTGTTTCCATCAATGCTAAAGGGGGAGACTGTTGGAAATATTGTCATTGATGGCAAAGGAGCATAAAGGACCAGCACTAGAATTATCATTAAGGAAAAATGAGAAAATCAGGATCATCTGAAGTATAAAGGAGAAAGAGGGAAAAGAAGGAAAATTTGTAGTGAAGGAGCATAAGAGAGAGGCAGAGGAGCATCAAAGAGGCATGGATCAACACCAGAATTATCATTAAGGCAAAGGAGTAGAGAGGAACATAAAAAAGGCAAGGAGCAGCATTATAAGTATAATCTAAGGTAGAGCAGCAACAAAGAGGCAAGGAGCAACATTAAAATCATTATCTAAGGCAAAGGAGTATAAAGGAGTAGCAAAGAGGTAAGGAGTAGCATCAGAATGATCAGAGAAGACAAAGGAGAAAGTTGGGTTGAAATCCATTCAGAACAGTGCAAGCTGGGTCGAGTCGTGTATTTTCAAGTTCAGAATAGTGTGCATTCATTTCAACAGGTCGAGTTGGGTAATTTCTAGAAGAAATGCTTGAAGAAAAGTGTTCGGCGGCTTAATCGCATATCGCAATTGCAAGAGGAAGGATGATTGAAAAATACGCAGAAACATCAAAATCACAGAAAATGTGAAGTGCGATATGGTGATGTGGATGGAATACATGGCGGTGACATAGGCAGTGACATGGCAAGCTGACATGGTAGGTGATGTGGCCTCGGTGCCACAGATTGCAACAAAAATTTGATGACGTGGCAAGCAGACATGGCATGATGACATGGAAGTGACATGGCACCACCGATGGGACCTGAACCCTTTATCGCATATCGCATGTTGCAAAGCTCAGAAGGGATAGTGCTTATGTACCACGTTGAAATGTCGATATGAAAAATGTGAGATGGGCCCGGACGCGATACCTCTTAGAGTTTAATACTAAATATTTTAAATTCCAACATGTAACTCATTCACATATCACAAATCGCAAGATTGGAAGGGTGAAGATCATAAGAACAAGGTTGAATCACCAAAATGAAAAATGTGATACGAGGACCGAACACGATGGAGTTTCGAAGCTGAAGCCTAAAGGTTTTTAGGTCCGGGATTATGTGTATTTAGTTAAGAAATCGCATCGAGAAAACAAAAGGCATCTATAACATATAATACATAGGATCGCCTAAATGCGATATGAGACTGGATGCGATACAGTTCGAAGTTAAAATATAATGAATTTAAAGTTTGGGGCTATGTGTTTTCTTTAAGAAAACACGTAGGAAGAGTGGAAGAGCGATATATAAAAAATAACAAATGAAATTCCGAAATTCGATTTGTGAAGCGGATGTGATACAGTTCAGAAGTAAATTCTAAATCCAAGTCAGGTCGAGTTATGCAGATACTTTTGTTATTAGAAGCAAGTCTGAATGCGGAAAATAGACTCGGGTATGTGACCCGACACAGAGGAAAAGGCAAAGAAAGCTGAACGTTGTGGTAATGAGGAGATAGGCACCATGGGTCATGTCAGGAAAAATGAGATATGGTGGAACTATTGGAAACGCAACAGCTAGGTCGAGTTGGGAAAAAAGGCGTTTATGCAGAAATGTTAGAATATAACAACACAAACAGAAAAGACAATGACAACAGAAATAGAAAAGACAATGACAGCAAGAGAAAAGACAAATTCACAGTGAGCAAAGAACTGGAAGGGCTGAGTGAAATATTGTTGTAACTGTAAATATAAATTTATTGACTATTTTATATTGTTTTTGATGAAAAGGCAAGTCTTTGTAGGCATAGGCAAAACTCAAATGAGTGTTGTAATTATTATTTCTGATGTAATAACCTGAACTGAATTGTAAGGAATTGAATGAGTGGAAGGCATAGGGTCAGGCATGGTCACTTTGAATTCCATGTAGTTATCTGTATAAAACATGTAATATTAGTGTGCAAAGAGAGGTTAGAGAGAGAAGAATCAAAGAGAGTTGATAAAGATGTTATGCACATCATAATTTGATATGAAGCAGATATGAAGGCTGAAGAGGTAGTAGTTGAGAAGGAGTGTAACATAGTTGTTATCGAGGTAAATCAACATTATAGTTTCATGTTGAGTTTGGGTATTGTAGTCTCCTTTCAAGTTGTAGCTTGATAAATTTCCAGTTGGAGCTGGGTGAGGTAGGAGCCTCTTGTAGTTTGTATCCTATAGAAAATTTATGGGATTCGGTGCTTCATTGCAAGTTATAGCTTGCATAATTTGAGGTAGGAGCCTCCTGTCTGTTGTAGCCTACAGAAAATACATGGGAAATTGTGAATCCATTTCAAGTTGTATCTTAATAGATGTACAGTTGGAGCAAGGTGAGGTAGGAGCCTCCTGTGTGCTGTAGGATGTAGAAAATAGATGGGAGTTGGAGCTTCCTTGCAAGTTGTAGCTTGCAGAAATTGAGGTAGGAGCCTCTTGTAGGTTGGAGCCTACATAAAATCAATTGTGAGAGGGAGTATGAGCTTGCCTTTGCATCACAACAATAATAAGATGTGAATTTCTCCCTTATGAGTTTCCACTTATATCTATTGTCTATGTGCATGATGATTATGTGTAGATGTGTTGTTTTAATATTCTTATTACTTGCTGCCCACACATTAAGTTTTCTAATTGATTATGTATTAATATTCTTATAAAATGAATTTGTTGAATATTTTAAAGAAAATAGGTTTAATGTCCATGAATGTACTAAACTGATTCAACCCCCCTCTCAGTTTAGCTAAGGGTTCATCATTAAGATGGTGGTACTAACACACTATGTGTTAAGATAGCTGATGTGTACTTGAGTATAAGTAGGTGATAGTTATAGCAGTATTATTATGATTGATGAAAATGAGTTGATTGCTTACATATAACTAACAACAAGGTGATGTCATAACACATAATAAAGACTCAATTTCATCAAGGTAAATGGTAAAATAAAGGAACTGGGTAAGAATCCATTTGGCTATGTTTGAAAACCCTAATTCCAAATGAATGAGTGCTTTACATAGAAGAAGTTTTATTAAACCTAATCTTTTCTCGCATCATGTGGATATGTGTTATATTTATGAACATGTATTTGACAGGAATTATAGTTTGTCTCTAGTTATGACCAGATTTGTCAAGGGATTGGAGTCCCTTGAGAGATGATATATGTATGTGTTCAGATACAAGGCATTGTTCTTGGCATAAAAAGGTAAGGTAACTGGTATATTGTATTTTTATATTATACATTGGCAGTTATGTTTTTATGGCAGGATGATGCAGGATATTGCATGGAAAAAGAGACGACCATGAAATATTTTTGTTGAGATTTCTTTTAATTAAATTTGGAGAAAATCTCATGAATATGACAACAATAGGATTTGTTGCTAAATTGACTCCATGTAATCCTGATGTGGAGTTAGTGCATTCTATTTTTGTTGTGATTGAATTTATGATTTAGTTTCTACTCCCAGTTATAAAATGTAAGCCCGTAGAGGTTTCTGAGCATGAGGAATGTCAGGTGAGTGGAAGAGATGTGCAGATGAAAAACTCTATTGTTGTAATTCTCCTTTTGCTAAATGAGATTGCCGATCCCTCTGTTTGGTGGACGTAGCCCAGATTGGTTGGGTGAACCACATTAAATCTGTTGTTTTCTGTTTGAATGTTGTGTGTGTGTGGTTATTAGTTTTTTCCGTTGTGATTTTCTCAACAATTGGTATCAGAGCCTACGTTGTTGAGCTGGTACATGTGTTGAGTCTGCTGCTTGTGACAGAGAGGCGGAGAGGCCAGGTCTGTTGTGTGTGATAGAGAAGCCAAGAGGCCGGGTCTGCTGTGTGTGAGTAGTGTATTATCTCCTGGTAAGAATGTTGTAGTTTGTCCTTTTGGTTTTAGGATCTATGTTTGCGGTGAAATTTCCGTGTGAAATCGGTTGTGTCAAGCTGTTCTCGTTTCAAAGAAGCTTTGTGGAATACTGTTGAGGTTTTTCGAGCTTGTGTCTCCATACGGTTTTGTGGCTGAGCATAGCGTTTTGAAATGGATCTGACGGTGATTTCCGTGATGGTGAGTAGAAGCCGTTGTTAACAACAAATTAAGGAGACGTGAACGCATTTCATCCAGGCAGCGTTAAGTGAAGTTAATCCTCAGAAAACGAGTGTGGATGAGATGATTGTTTCTCCGCATGCGATTCTTCATTATGGGGATTGAGTCATGATGTTTGTTTCTATTCTTGTGCTTTCGGTCTTTTATGATTTGTTTGCGGTTGATTTTTGTTTTTGTTTATGTATGGTGCAAGGATTTTCCACTTTGTTTGTTGTGGCATATTTTTATTGGTTTTCCATGGTTTTGTTCTTTTGCTTCTTATTCTTACCTTTTATGTTTTGAGAGCCTTGGGAATTGTTTGGGGAAAGAGGAATTTAATGGAGCTCGGGGAGAGCTTAATGAAACCCAACAGGTAATGAAAGACTCAGATTAAGCATGATGCATGTATAAGAGAATGTAAAGGTTAGAGTATGACAATCGGTTGGATTGGTTGAGTCCATTGGTGTAAATGAATGGTGATAGGACAATCATGAGAAAGGTAATCAAGTAAGGTAAAGTGAATGGAGCTAAGGTGTTATATGCCTGGGCTATGTTGGGATCTATTGTTCTCAACGTTGTGCACATTCGACACAGATAAAGGAAGTTATCTTCACCTTGAGCTTATGCTATCTGGTAATTATGATGTGATCATGATTATGCTAATGTTTATATATGTATACATGTATGCATGTATGTATGCATGTATGTCATGTCTAATAGGGTCATCATGGATCATGATTGTTTAAATTCCAATGTTTATATGTATATATGTGTGCATGTATATCATTGTTTGATAGGATCATGATTTGTTTATGCTAATGAATATGTGTGTGTGTGTGTGTGTGTACATATGTATGGATCTATGTCACTATCTGACAGGGTTTTCAGGGACCATTCTTGTGGAGGAATGATTTCTTATGTAGGTGAATGGCATGAAGAAGTTCTTTGATTATGAAGAATCAAGTGGGAAGAGAAGCCCAAACAAATTTATAAGGTCAATATCATGTGGATATGATTCGATATTAAGCTTTTATACTATGCCTATGTGTTGGAAAGGTAATAATAAGAGATACATCAATGGAATGAACCCAGCATGATCTACAGTGTGCTATGATAATCATGGGTGGCAGAGAGACATTGGAAGAAAGGTTTCTTCATAGCGACAGTGTGGTTTTGGATGTGTACAACTATTGTTGTGTATATGTTTTCAAATGTTTTATATTAAGTGATTGTACATATGGTGATGCGTACATGTAACATATGTATTATTGTGTACATATCATATTCTGCACATGCTAGATATGTGGTGTTATGTGCATATGGTTTTGTGTGCATGTTGCATATGTGGTGTTGTGTACATATGGTGATATGTACATATTGTATATATAGTTCTATGTACATATGGTGTTGTGTGTGTGTTGTACATATGGTGATATGTACATATGGTATTGTGTGCATGATTATACATGTGGTGTTGTGTGCATGTGGTGGTGTACATGTTGTACATGTGGTTTTGTGTGTAGGTGGTGCCATGTATATGTCCTGCATGTGGCAATGTGTACATGTGGTGTCGTGTGCATGTTGTGCATGTAGTGTTGTGTACATTTAGTATTGTGTACAAATTGTACAACTGGGTGCGGTGTACATTTCGCATTGTCTACACATTGTGCAGGTGGTGTCATGTACATGTGAGGTTGTGCACACACTGTTCAGGTAGTGTTGTGTATAGATGATATTTTTTAAAAGTTTTGCATATGGTACTAGTATACATGCGGTATCGTGTGCATATCGTACATGTTGTGTTGAGGGAATGCGATACTATTTATGTGCAAGGTGTAGTCATGGTATCGTGAAATTTTTTTTTGTTGTGTGGTACTATGTATATGTATATGTATTATTTTTTGTTGTACACCAAATATAGGTGTATGTGTTGTGTTGTATTGTACACCGGGTGTAGGTGTATGTGTTGTATGCCAGTGTAGGCATATGTATTGTGTTTTATTATACATCAGGTGTAGGAGTATGTGTTTTATAGCAGTATAGACATATGTATTGTGTTGTATTGAACACCACATGTAGGTGTATGTGTCATATGCTAGTGTGGGTGTATGTATTGTGTGGTGTTGTACGCATTGTGTGGATGTATGTGTTTTACATTGCGTGTATTTGTACGTGATTGAAAAGAATCAAAGGCACTAGGTGTTTTCCAGGTGTGGAAACCAATCTGATGTGTGTATAAAAGAACAAAGGCAGAAGTAAGGACCAACGAATGATAAGTATCGATATTTTATTTCAGTTTTTTTATGCATGTGATCTGTGATTCTAACTTATGATGTATGATAGTTACATGTGATTTATGATTATGGTTTATGGTGATTTCATGTTATTCATGACTTTAATTTATGATGTTTGTGTTTTGAGCTAACGAGATGTGATGTGTTTATACATGATGATTTGATCAAATAGTTGGTTTGAATTGTTGGGACAGGAAGTGAACAGAATTGCGAGTGTACCTTATTGATGAGTTACCAATGAGGTATGATGTGAATTTATTTCAATTTATTTTGAATCTAATGGAAATTATGTGCTTGGTACAAGAAATCATGTAATGCCCAATTTGGGATGGTTGAAACTGACTACAATAATTAGTAGCAACAACCAAAGGAATTGAAACAAGAAACTGTATATTGGTAAATCTCTTAAGGAGAAAAGCCATTGTGGGACACTAGTACCCAACAATGTTCATTTATTTCCATGTGAATCCTATGACGTGTAAGATGGTTTTTAGGAGGTTTTATGCCTTGGTTTTTGTATCTGTCGATGTGAGGAAGCCTTGACAAGGGATGGATTGCTAGGGAACTTGGAAGGTGAGTGACTGCATGGAAGTGGATAACCATATTGACTGAGGGAACATTTAATAGAGAAGGGAAGACCAAGGATATATATATTTTTTTCATTAGCATTTCCATATGGAATCAAGTGCACATTGGTAGTGCGTCCTAGAACAATGAGCTGGTAAATGTTCACTGAGAGGAAAAGTGGTGCAGGATTGTAGCAGCGTACATTGGATACAAATTTGACTTTGGCATTGAATGTTGGAATTCCTGGGAAGGAAGGTGGATCCTGGTATTACTTTATGGGTGGAGGTGTGAGCCTCTAGATTCCCTTGTTGTTGATATAGGCACCATATCCTTTTATTTTTTGTTTGAGAAAATGTGTATATGTGTATATTATTCTAAATATCATAATGAGTTGTGTTATAAAGCTCGAGTATGTTGTATGTTGTCATGTTTTCTACAGGTTGATCATTGTAAATACTGTAATGATTTGTGTTATAAATATCCATGGGCAATATGTTTTATTTTTAGTGGTTTTTTGGTTTGTACGTGTCATTGAACAGTAAGGACAGTGTTTCCCCAAGGGGGAGGGTTTTGTAATAACCCTGATAAAAATTCCATGTAATAAAAATTAATAAAGGAAAAATAATAACCACGTTTGATAGGACACTTATTCCAAGTTGAATGGTGGTAAAAAAATCCTAGTGTGGATGTTCATTTTGTTTATTATGGCTAAAATAATTTGGAAAAGGAAATGGCAAAGGATTTGGAAAGACAAATGAAATTTTAGACACATTTGTTTATGAAAATAATGGAAAATAGGAGAAAAGGTAGGTGAAAGGTCACAAGTTTCATGTGAGGAGGAAAATGAAGGAAAATAATGGAAATTGAAGAAAATAGAGGCCTCATTAATAAAAATTCTTATTCAGTTTTGGAGTTGTCTCATTATTCTCTCTCTCTCTCTCTCTCTCTCTCTTGGACACTTAGATTTTTCTTGGAGGACTTTGGAATTAGAGAAAAAATGGAAATAAAAGCAAGAATAAGGAAGGAGCAAGTAAGGAAGAGCACGAATCAAGCACCTACATCAATATTTTTTGCGTGTATTGATTTGCATGTGTGATTTCCTTGCTATTTCTGGAATGCATGGTATTGCATGTGGTTCTTTTCTGTCTTGGCATGGGTTTTTCTAGGTGTGACATGGTTTTCAACCTAGCCTTTCCATTTTCAAATATTCATGGTGTGGTGTAGTTCTCATATTTTGTTTGAGCTAGGTTGATGAATGGATTCAAATTTGAGTGAGTTGGAACTCCAAAATGATATAAGATAGAGCATGTTAGTGTGTTGTCTCAGTTTAGGGCCTAGTGATACAATGTGGATTGCTGTAAATCCTAAGAGGTGGGTGCTCTCTATCATGCCCAGTAATCTTGTGTTGGGATATACAATAAAGCCTAGAGAGTGGGTCTCAGTTTAGGGCCTAGTGATTCAATGTGGATTGTGGTATAGCCTGAGACTAGGAGACAAGGAAATTTCTCATGGTGTAGGCGGAAAGAATTCATTGGTATCCATGCTTATGTTTTGGCCTAGTGATCACATGGAGATCATGGTAAATCTTGTTTTGACATGTTTATTGTGTTAGCCTAGTGATCCATTGTGGATTACGGTAAAGCTGGATTTCTATGGATGAGGGTGAGGTGGTTTAGCCTCGGGATGCCCTGGTTGGTTCTTTTGGTTTGAGTCCCACATTAATGCTTGGAATATGGCATGGGGGTGATTAGCTAAAGATATATTTGGTTTAGAAAATATATGGTTCGATGGAACATGGTAGTCCCATCTCTGGCTGGTTTTTACATTCATTAATGAGAATCTCATTCCCTTGGTAGTTGATATGTAAGTGTACTGGTTTATATGTGGATTGCATGGTTGTTGTATCCTTGATATTTTTGTTGTTATTATGCTGGTTATAAGCATGTCGTTTAACAGTGATTATTTATGGCTCTCCCCATACTTTTACTTGTAAATTAAGGCATGATGTATCTATGGTCAAATAGATGGTATTGTAGCTAATGATGTAAAAGAGAAATGCTTCTTCGTGATTCTCGGATAACTATGAGACCCCTATGCTCTGTTATGTTTTTTATACGTATAGATTTCCTATTTGTGACATGTTTAAAGAAATTCCTATCATGGTGAGTAGGGGTCCATTTTAGCCCTCATGGATTTTTTTTAAAATATATCATTGTTTGGTTGTTATAATTCATCTCTGAACTTGTCATGAAGTTTTGGGCGGTGAACTCGGTTTTGGGCCTAAAAAAGTGGCTCAAATCCAAGGGACACTAGCACACCACTTGGTAATTTAGTCCTTGGATGCTAGCATGTGGGATAATTCATGCGTCTAGATCCTTCCAAATGTAGGCATGCAGGCTTCTGCATGCATCTATAGGTACAGGAGCTCAAAATCTCAGTGGGACCTAGGGGTAGGATGCCTGAATGTTTGGGTTTGATCCTGGGGGTGTTATTTCTAATGTATAGTGTCTTGGTGATGTGTTTTCGTCAATTTCACCTCCTTAAGATCACCTAGAAGGTTGAGTCTCATCATAGTAGGATCTTGTCGCATGTTTACCCTGGTTTTTCGATTACTTGGGTAGATGTGGATCAGAGTGGTATTGGAGTGTGGTTGCACTCTCCTTGGGTGGTGTGTTTGTCATGCATTATAGTAGGTTGCATATGTGTTCCTCATGATTATTTCCTATGTTCTTATCATGTATGAATGGCGTTGGTCATAGTTACATTGGTGTCGCCATGTGAAAGTGGATGGTGATTGGATGTGGTCACCATGATTGGATTCCAGTTGTATATGCATTTTTTATGCATGTGAGTGTTGACATATTGTTATGCATGCAGTGGCATGGTTAAGGTTGTTTTCCATGAGGTCACTGTATGAATTTTAGCTCATCATGATGGTTATATGTTGGCTAATATATAACAGGAGATTAAAATCATTGAAGTGAAGTTGCAGCAATAGACTTCGGGGTAAAATAAGATCATCATCCAGGTTGTACGTTTGGCATGCAGGTATGTGGTTAATGGTTGTTATAATAATTATGGTTACTTATATACATGTTTTTCATTTTATTATTGTTTTGGTTACATGCATGGTAGATGCTAGTGAATCAGTATGGTCATATGCATGTGTGTCAAATAGTCATGAATGATAGTAATGTATTTTATATGCATTGATGTTGTTTTATGTTAGTTAAATTGCTGATTATGTTATATGTTGTTGATGAGTATGTTATATGTTAACTCATTGTTATATTTTAGTCAACTTGATGATTAGGATTATTGCATTAATATGTGGATGTTACATGTATCATTCTAATTTGGATAGGCCTATGCAAATGGTTATGGCTATGACATTCAAGTATGATTTAATATGTTGTGATATTATAGCATACTAATCTAGGATGACTATGAATATGTGATGTTTATGAAATAAATACAATTGTTTATGAGGCTATGATGTGAACATGTTTGCTAGCTATGGTTATGGATATCATGACCTTATTTATGAGTGAGTTGATATGTTGTGAATTTATATCATGCTAACCTAGATTGTTTGTGCAGACAAGGTGACCTCCTTTGAGATGCATTAAGGTATGAGTTTGCTTGTGCCATCTATCTGTTGTTGAGTGTTTGGTGTCTATTATGTCGTCTAGTTGGTTTAGCTAACATTGTATGTTTACAACCTATTTGAATGTTAGATTAATTTCATGATATGACCATGTGTCTATAATATTGCATGAAGTAATGACCTTGATTTAAGATGGTGGTACTTACAAATTATGTGATGAGATAGTTCATGTGTACTTGAGTATAAGTAGGTGATAGTTGTAGCAATATGTATTATGATTGATGAATGTGAGTTGATTAACTACATATAACTAACAACTAGGTGATATGATAGCACATAATAAAGACTCAATTACAACAAGGTAAATTGTAAAATAAAGGAATTGGGTAATAATTCCTTTAGCTATATTTGGAAACCATAATTCCAAACGAATGAGTGATTTGCATACATAAATTCTTCTTAAACCTAATCTTGTATGGAATCTTGTGGATATGTACTATTGTTGGTGAGGTAAATCCCCTCTGCGGACAGAGGCGATCCCACTAGCCCTAGAGTGGGTCTAGCGACAAACAAGACACATTATAATATTGATTCCTAGTTAACGAATGGAAGAAGATTTGATAGATGACTTACCAGATATCCTATGTTGTTGTGGTCGTCGAAAAGAGTGGCTTGCTCCCCTCTCCTGGTTTGACAGATCACGATCCACTAGTTTTCATGCTCGGACACCTGCACGCACACAAGAAACAACAACGATATACAACATACTAATTCACATTCGTAACTATCAGTCAGTCGAAGAGGACTAAATCAATTGCATTACATAAACAACATAACGCAATGATGGAACCAACACCATAGTCAAGTATATTAATAAATGGAAGGAAGAGTACAACCAAGTTTCGACGTTGCGATCTCCTCCAGCAGGGTTCAGGCGAAGCACATCTCACAAAGGCTCATCAGGAATTCATATGGGACTCTCTCTACGAAATTATCCTTGGTTCTACCTTCTCAATGGAAATTACTCAGCTATAGTATTCTTCTCCAAGTTCAGTTCCTTGGCTATCTGTTCAGCTAGATTTCATAAAGGGAGAAGGCTTGTTTATATAGAGGGAGAGGGAGAGGTTAGGATCCCTATAATCATGGAAGGGAGGCCTATCTTTAAGGAATGTTCCATGGGAGGTAAAAACCATTGCCTAAAGAGAGATATCCGTGGTTGATCAACTTAACCAATTCCAGTGACTCAACCCTGAGGTAGTTAGAAGGAAAATTCCACCTCTATTTGTTAAAAAACATTCCTAAAATAGCTGGCACAGGAACTAAAATAAGATAGAGTGCCAGGTGGTGCGGGCTCTAGTGAAAATCTTCCACATCGGCGCGAGGGATGAACTGCCTATCCACGCCAAGGCCAAAACATAGGTTTTGTGTGCTTTTTTGGGGAAATTTATAATAGGAGAAATGATGTCCTTATGCAGAAGGATGCAAAGAAGGTGTTTGCAGAGTATGACACTATTCACAAGTCACGGGAATGATCCTCCAATACGCAGGACGAGAGATTGCAGGGATGGTGAAAAAATGTTGTGTAACAAATTCCCCCTAAAGCATGAGGTTCGAGAGAGAGGTAGGGGTGAAAATATTTATGAGAATGCGTTCAACCCAAACACTGCTGTCAGAAAACCTGCAAGTACAAATACAACTGATATCTTTGATACATGATATGTGGTATGGGCGCAACCATCCATAATAGAGTACATGAAAGTGAGGTTGAGGTATGGATGTAGCCATCCAGTAATAAGGATCAACAAATAGACTCAGGTATGGTCGCAACCATCCAATCAGAAGAGTCATGTAATAAGTCATAGTAATCCACAAAGAATCCGCAAATTGGATTTTATTAGACAAAACCCAGGGTCTTGTGCTCCATCCCGACCCGAACAAAGTACAAGTTTGAGCATGCGAATGGGCGAGTTGAAGTCAAACATGCAGTAACATCGTCTGATTACCATCCAATAATGAGAGCTATTAACAGACGTGAGAGAAACCACCAATAATGACAATGGATCTCAAGGTACAAAAGGCACAATCCATAGAATGTGAAAAGTGATTTGTCGTCAAACACTCGGAGAATCATCTAATCGAAGGCCAATAATGTAAACCTTGCGACGGATGCAAAGAACCTGCCATTAAGGAATGCACACCCCAGGGTACCTGAAGGGAGTCTTTGGATCAACTTCCTGAAAAATGAGCTAAAGTCGACAGGAAGCGACCTAGTCGAAGGAGGGCCATGATGTTTCCCACATCATCGAAATGAGACAGAGGAATATGATGATTTGTGAATCAGGACCAACAGAGAATCAGAGGGAGGTTGAAAATTATAGAGGCAAAACTTCTCTTGAACATATCGGCGACACGACACTGGATTTGGCAGTATTTGACATCAAGGGATATGAGGTCATGGTGACATGGCAAAGAGCGGATGAGCAGTCAAAAGAGATTATCCAAACCCATGGAGGCATACAAATGGCGAAGTCCCTATATTAATAGTGTAGCCCCTTATTATGTTAGTGTAGCCCCCCTTATTGTTATTATTGTACCCCTGTAACCCCCATATTGTTATTATTGTGCCCTCACATTATTATTGTTAGGTCGGCTAGGATTACATTGTGGCCCCACTAAGATTATATTGTGGCCCCATGGACTCCTATATATAGAAGGAGGTTTTGTTCATTTGTATCATCCAAGAATTGATCATTCATGTAATGTATTGGAGGTTTCCCCCTCGAAGTGGCTTATTTCTAAGGCGTTGATATCTCTTTTCTTCTATTTTTGGAGCCGGTTACACAACATTGGTATCAAAGCTTTGGATTCTAGGGTTTCGCTGCTCCAAACAGGTCATCGTGGCATTTTCGCTATAACTTTTTTCTACGAAGCGTCAGAAGCTGAAATTTTTAGGGTGCGAAGCTGAAATCTTGAGGAAGTTTGTATAAAAATTTCAGAGCTTGGTTCGCAATATTTTCGGAGATATGATCTGTGGAAGTTAGGTTTTTTTCAGGCTCCTAAACAGGTCATCGTGGCATTTGCGCTATAAAAAAATTTCTACGAAGGTTCAGAATCTGAAATTCATATGGTGCGAAGCTGAAATCCTAAGGAAAGTCTTCAAAAATTTCAGAACTTGTCTCCAATATTTTTGGAGATAAGGATCTCGTGGAAGGTAGTGCTTTTTCGTGCTCCTGAATTTCATCTCAAAGAGGTGATCGGGAAAAGTTCAATAACTCTCTCTCTGAAGATTGGATTGGAGTGCCGTCAAAAGTGTTCACAAGTACACGGCCTGTAGTTTCTTTGCTATCAATTTCAGAGACAAAGGACAAACCAGTGATACGTGGCAAGTCGTACAAGTTCGCTCTACTGAACCAGTCCAGAATTAGGTCATTGTGGGAGATTGGACACAACTTTGTCTTGGAGAATCAAAATTAGATCAGACCTATGGAATTTGAAAGAAGATTCAGAGGGCTAATACAAGGCTGAATTTCAGATATTGAATATTTTCAATTACAGAGATAATTCAATTTCAATATAGAGCTCTGCAAAATCAAGTAAAAGGTGTGTATTGTTTTTTTTCAAATTGCATAAGTCTTGTTTGAAAAATCAATTTTAAGTGATTACAAAGGCCTATTGAGCATATATTTCAGTATTGGGTTCTGAAATACCTCCTAAAAATAATTCAACACCCATTAAGCCCTTATAAATCTATATTATGATGCATGAAGTGGAAGAATTGCAGTATGAGATATCAAAATTACAGTACCAAGTGCAACAAATTTCGATCTTACGAAAAGCAATCGAAGATGACATAGATGGTTTAAAAGAAGAAATGGAGGCTAATTTGGATGGTTTTAAGGATAAAATAATAGATAATATGGATGATAAATTAGTGGAAGATCACATCGAGCATCGACAACAAGTTCTCCAACTCTCAAAGGATAACCCAACTTTGGTGCAGAATCTAATGAAACAACAGGAAGATCAACATGACATCGAAAGAAGCTATGAAGCAGTGATAGAAACAAGAACTCAAGAAGTACGATCAATTTTAGAGTATCTCAGCAAGTGGAAGAACTTTCCTGTAGAATATTTCACATGGGAGGATGAGAATTTTATACAGAAGCATCAAGAAATAATCAAGCGTTGAGGACAACACTTGTTTGAAGGAGAGGAGCATGTTAAGTCCCTATATTAATAGTGTAGCCCCTTATTATGTTAGTGTAGCCCCCCTTATTGTTATTATTGTACCCCTGTAACCCCCATATTGTTATTATTGTGCCCTCACATTATTATTGTTAGGTCGGCTAGGATTACATTGTGGCCCCGCTAGGATTATATTGTGGCCCCATGGACTCCTATATATAGAAGGAGGTTTTGTTCATTTGTATCATCCAAGAATTGTTCATTTATGTAATGTATTGGAGGTTGCCCCCTCGAAGTGGCTTATTTCTAAGGCGTTCATATCTCTTTTCTTCTCTTTTTGGAGCTGGTTACACAACAGTCCCCAACCCGACATGAATGCAGACAAGTGCCATGTTCAAGAGTGACATACTGCCGACTAAATTCTGGTTCCATTTTCCCCCACCATTTCTAGAAAGTACCCCAATTATTTTTGTAAAAAAACTTGAAGGGGATAGAATATGCTTGCGATGTAAGTTTATCCTTTGGAAAAATCCAACCTAGTACATTTTGCGAGCCCTAGGAAGGAGGAACTTGAATAACGTCATAGCGACGGAGTCCGATGTCATCAATTTTTAACGAGTCTTGCAAAGGGAGAACTCAACATCTTTTCATGTTTAGAGAGTTTGAAAAGAAAGTGGAAAAGAAACTCCAGCAAGGTCCTTTTTGTAAATAGTCCCTCAGATCGAAAATGGTAGAAAACAACATCCAAGAGAACCTCTTAGTCGCGATAGGCTAAGGTATTCCTTTTTCGTAAATAATCTATCCCAGCTCGAAAAAGGTGTAAACGTATACTGGGTAGATATCATTTCACAGCCATTTAACAAGTTCAAAACGACAAGCATCTCGGCGATATTTTCAGTTTTAGAGAGTCAGAAAAGAGCTGAAAGGTGACTCCAGTAGTGACTTTTTCGTGTTTTTACCGAGTCCGAAAAAGTATAAAATACAACTCGTTTCTTCATCATAACCATTTGAAAACCTGTCACTGCACAAAAAGATGCGTGTAAAACGTATTCCTCGAAAACCATATGATAAAATAATTGTCAGATATGTTTTAAAACATAATTTAAGATTTTAAAAAGTTATAAAATGCCATAAGTGGTAAAAAATTATTTACTTTTCACTTTTACCTCTTTGTGGAGCAACTGTGACCCATTTGCCTTGCGATCTTATGGCAATGATTACGAGTGATCCAGTGAACCAATCTTGATTCCATCAGTCTCAGGTAAGATTCGACACCATTTTCCATATTTAAAGCTAAATTTCATTACTTGTATTTCTCATTTTGAATCCTTTAGGGGAGGATTTTTCAAAACTAAGGCATCGCGGTTGGCGCAGGTTTTGGGCACGGACCCGCGCCAATCACCCATTTTTTACACAGAGGGCATGCCCATTGGCGCAAATGTTAGCGAGACATTCACGCCAACCGCGCAACCCAAAAATACGCATAAATTTGAGAAAAATGAAGTCAATTGCTTGCAAATTTTGATGCCTAAGTAGACTAACAATGCTCATATGAACAATGTGTAGGTACCAAGTAGGGAAAATGGTGATTGAGTGGAAAGAGAGAGAACTCAGTGAGGAGGATGAACTTGCCATGGAGAATGAACGGTGCATGAACGCCCTCAGATATTGTGGGCTAAAGAAATTCTTCCTCACACCATGCCTCTGGGCTCAACATGAATTGCTTCAATATTTGATAAGCATTTGGGATGAGGATAAAAAAAAAAATTATTCTTCGAGATGAGGAACTTGAACTTGAATATTTTGATGTCTATTTTATCACAGGATTGTCACACAGGGGTGTAATCCCTATGCTGACCGGTACCTGTCCCTCTGGGGAGAGCATGGGGATGGTGATCGACAGAGTGTGCCAAGGGGCACACAAACAAAGAGGGAGCAGGAAGGTTAACATCCAAACCATCTCGGATCTGGCACTGAAAGTAGTGCTGCATACTATCACGCGGGTTGCAGGATCGCAAGCACTGCATGAGGCCACAAAGACACAACTGCTTCTCATCGTAGACTACCTGACCTCGACTCTCTACAACTGGGCAACGGACGTGACTATTAACATCAAGCGACAGTTCACCAAGTGCAAGAAGACCAAATTGAAGAAAATTGGGTATGGATCCATTTTGGTATCATTTTTCTTGGAGCGATTACCGATATTCTAGTGTCAGGAGGTCATTGTCCCGATGCTACCACCCAGAGAACCACGGATGGCCCGATGGGATGCACTGATGCCTAAAGCAGGGGGTGGCCAATAGATGTCTTGGAGGCCAAATTTTTTTGATTGGCTCCGACGGCAACTAATTGTCATGGAGGATTGGCCTTACTCTGGCATAGACTTCACCGGTGATCCATACCTCTCGCTCCCAGAGGGAGAGGATTGGGACAAAGAGCTAGGTGAGACTCATTTTTTATTTTCACGAGTTTATGATTTTTTGGTATATATGCATGTTCTAATAGTTAATCTTATATGTATGCAGATGTTGGCCAAGAGAGGCTTGTAGGTATGTCGCTGATAGGGAGGCGAACTCGTGATTTTGATCCTCATGGCGAGGGTGATGAGGAGGAGATAGTACAAAATCTGGAGGGGATCGCCTGTGGGATCCTGAACTATGCTCGTCTAGATGATGTTCCTCGGGCCTACCAGAGGCATACTACAGGGGTGCCGAGTCATATCCACCGCTTTCTGAGGCAGATGGTACGGGCGATGAGATGCTATCATGAGAACCATGCTAATTAGGCACCTAGGATTTTTATTTCTGCATATTTTTGAGAGACATGTGTGTCTATGGATGTAATTGAAACATAAATATATATTATTTTGGGTTTTTATGATGCACACACTGCAAACAATAGATATATATATACATCTATTTCCTTTACATGGATCCTTTTACATATGATGATGTTTTTTACAAATTATGCAAATGTCTATTTAATACAATGTCATCTAATGTATCAATAATCTGCATAATAAGTAACGACCCAAAAGGAAAGAAAACATTCAAAAAGCGCATAAAAGTCAAAATATTTCACTTTTATGCAAGCTTGAAAACAAAATTAAACTATGCTTGATGTTGGTTTCATGGTTACACAAGCTTGAAACAAAAGTAAACCATGCTTGAAAAAATGGGCATGCCCCTAGCATGGTGACTCAATTCGAGGTACATGCCCCACTAGCTTCAGTCCATATGAAAGGCAGATGGTGTGAAGGTTCAAAGAAACATATCTAAGAAAGAATCGACTGGGATTTTACGAGATATGAACAAAGACTCGAATTGAACGAGAACTTGTTTCATTGTTTTAACGAGGTTGACACATTGAAAGAACTATCCTCAGGGCTAATTCATTTTTTAACAAGGTTGACATAGAAGACGAACTATCCTGGGACACCTTGTTTCATTGTTTAAGGAGCTTGACACAAGACAAGGAGCTCTACTCCAAAGACCTTGTTTCATTTTTTTAAGAAGATTGACACAAGAAAAGCGAACTCTGCTCTAGAAACCTTATTTCATTTTTTAGGGAGCTTGACACAAGAAAATTAACTACACTCCGTCGACCTTTTATCATGTCAAATAGGAAGTCATGGAATCCAAGAGGTTTGCATCAGGTGGAAGAACAACATCTTGGAAATCAGGACCCAATGCCCCCAGCACACGATGCACAATGGAACTATCACTGAATGTGGGCATGGGAAAGGTAGCCACATAATTAACCTACGCCGGGGAAGATACAACTAGCGGATAAAGACCTAGAAGGGATGATGGTGGACCAGATTTCATTCGAGGACCAAAGAATGAAATCTGATCAATGGTCACGCTTCGACCTTTGTGTGGAAAATAAATCACACGAAAAAGGGAAGAGACAACTGCCCCCATGACATAAGTATAGTCGCGCCCCAAGAGAAAATTGAAGTCCAAGGGGCTTGGAACAACCATCACGTCTATGTGGAAATTTTTCCTTCCCAAAGTAATAGGAAAATTGGGAAGGATCCCTAACAGGTCATAGGTTCCTCTGTTAAAAGAGAACAGCTTATACGTAACAGGAATAAGCGGTGGATAACCAAAAGCTTTCCAAGTAGTGGAAGAAATAATACTAACAGATGTGCCTTCATCTATAGTGGTGATGGGTACAACCAAATCAAATTTCTGTACCATTATCTCGAAAGGCACATAAGACGGAAGGTGGTATCCTACAAATCGACTCCAATCGAAGGAAGCAACCAAACTACTTGGAGAAGATACCATCGAATGGAGATGGTTTTCCCCTGATGTTACAGGAGTAAGAGGAGCACTCTCCTGGAATTCCATCACAGGAGTAGGAGGAGAAACTTCTTGAACTACAGGGACAAAAGAATATTTCTCCAAGTCCGAATAATATGAAGAAACAAGAAGAACATGAGGGGAATGAGATCCACTCTCAACAGAAAATACCTGATGAACCATAGGCGGGATCAAGTCGGCTGATTCCACATCCAATGGTTGGTCAGGAATGGATTCTTCAATTTGAATTTATAGGGGAGCAGGATCAACCAAGGATGACTCTTGACCGGTCATGGAATTAACTAGCAGAGGACTCAAAGAAAGTTTCTGGTAACCAGCCGGAAGGCAGGGTGCAGAAACAGTAGAGTTGTCCAACACTCTCTTGGCTTCATCCATATATGTACAAAGGTGAATGGGATGATGCCTTTCACACAACTTATAGGGATTAATAATCTTACCCTATTTCTTATGAGTTTTATCAGTACTAGTCGAAGATGTGCCATCAATATGGCTTCCTGAAGCAAAAAGGCAACATCGGACGGTTGTCGGACCATGCCTCGAGTACCTTAGGGATTCCAATACAATCTCGAAGAGAGTGGTCACCTTTGCACAACATTCAAGGGTATTTGAATTTCCGTGGAAGGTTGGATGGTTTCTCAAGGGGAGGTGGTTGAGGTGCAATAGCTACAACATTAGCCTCTCGTTTATCTGACTTCTTCTTCTTCGTCTTCCTCTTCTTCTTCTTATTCACCTGGTTACTGGAATCCAAGATTTCACTAGGCGAAGTAGAAGAGGAGGCCAAAGAAATAGGCGAAGAAGGGGAGAGGTCCACCTTGGAATCAACATGATGTTTTTCAGGTGGAGGTGATGGTTGAACAGAGATCGGGGCATTAGGGATCACCGAGGTCGAAAACAACCATACAAGCAAACCAATATTTAACCCTAGAAGAGACAATGTCGCCATGTAAGGAGCACCAACATTCCAAAAAGTAGGAAAAGGGATAGGATTCCATTTGGAGGGGATTCCTTGGTTGGTAAACTCCGGGAAGTTTGTCATTAGAAACAACAGTAAAAAAACACTACGGAAACCAACTTTAACCAAGAATATTTCGTGGGCAGTTAATTTTAAGACACTGAAACCAAAATCTACCATTTCGTCTTTTAAGAGTCAAGAAACAAGAAAAAGTTGACTCTATCACTTTCAGGTTGAAACGTGCATGAAAGGACAAGTGCTCGATGATCTTTTCAAATTTATGCAGTCAGTAAAGATCAAAAATTACTGCTCAGGTAGTCTAGGTAGAAGGGTGTACCAAGTTTCCGTGAACTACCATATACACCTTGGTGATCAAATGAAATAAGAATGATCAAGGACTTGACGTACGTGCAGGTAGTCTCCCCGAATGTTATTTTCGGTGTATCACGGTTACAAGGCAGCAAACTCGGCTTCCTACAGATAAAACGATTGCAACCTAGAGGGGTCTTCCTTTATATACTCGACGGTACGGGGAGCACAAGTCCATACTAGTGTTGTCTGAAGCCAGATGGAGAGCGACAACTGCTAGGTTTAAAGACGCCAAAGCATGTCTCTAACTTATACCACTAGATGTTTAGTTAGGTTTCAATGTTGCCTTAGGTTAATTGAGTAAATTTTAAGTTGATCTTGTATTTACATTTCAATTCCAAGGTCCTACCGAATGTTGGATCTCAAGAATCCCTAAATGCAAGCTACAATGCCAAAAAATACCATTTCGTTCGATGAAAAGCTATCTACAAGAAAGTTAAGAGTTTTCAAGTGATAGCTAATAATGATAAAATGCAGAAACATCTGCTACAGTATCTGATGCAAGATAACGAAAATGATAAATCTGGGCCTAGAATTGTCCAATGATAGATATGCGAAAGACTTTCAATTTCCCAATGCAAACAAGAATGCAAACATTTTTTTTTTCAATGTAATAGGGAAAACAGTGCACTAAATGACATGAAAAACAAACCAAACACTAGCTCAAGAGCGTTAATGTGAGAGTTGAAGAGAAACAATTTCAATCAACCCAGGACAAAAACACAACAAAACTCAATTCAATGTTGCAATCTCTCAAATTCAAGAAAGATTTAGAAACAAACCCATACAAACAATGTGATTTATGCCTGGAGTGACAAGAAGAAAAACTGAATGAAAGAGGCAAGAATCATTCAACCAATGCAATATCTCAAATGGATCAAGGGAGATGAATGTAATCAAACAAAGAATGAAGTCGACTGCGAAACAAAAGGGCTCCAACTCCTACAGGAGGCTCAGTATACCAAAGAACTAAAAAACCCTAAGGCTATGATTCTGATAGGAAACAGACAAAAAGTTGAAGGAATGAAGCCAATCACAATCAAAAACCATCCCAAAGCACTCATTGCATACCTAAAATAACCTAGAAGCACAAACATTGACCAAAAATCTCCAAAACGAAGCAAACCCTAACACCTACAGGGATTGGTGTGACTGTTTGGCTATAATCAGTGCCAAACAGGGGATGGCACAAGAGCAAAACTAGAAACAAGTGCCAGCTGGCATGACTATCTGAACAGAAAACGCGCCAACCTAGTTAACTCAGGTAAAAGGAAAATTTTGAAAAACAGAGGTCAGATCTGATCCTCTGGGGCTGAACAAGGCTCTTGGACTTAGCAAGAATAATCAGAAAAGGAATAACAAGAAAGAAAAGACCAAAATAAGACCTAATGGGTGAAAGAAAAACTCGCACGGTCTCCCCAGTGGAGTCGCCAATTTTTTGGTGAGGTAAATCCCCTTTGCGGACAAAGGAAATCCCACTAGCCCTAGAGTGGGTCTAGCCACAAACAATACACGCTATAATATTGATTTCTAGTTAATGAATGGACGAAGATTCGATAAATGACTTACCCAAGATCCTATGTTGTTGTGGTCATCGAAAAGAGTGGCTCGCTCCTCGCTCCTAGTTTGAAAGATCATGATCCACTCGCTTTCATGCTCGGACACTTTCACACACACAAGAAACAACGATGATATACAACATACTAATTCACATTCATAACTATCAGTCAATCGAAGAGGACTAAATCAATTTCATTACATAAACAACATAACACAACAATGGAACTAACACCATAGTCGAGTATATTAATAAATGGAAGGAAGAGTAAAAAAAAGCTTCGACGTTGTGATCTCCTCCAGCAGGGTTCAAGTGGAGCACGTCTCACAAAGGCTCGTCGAGAATTCAGACGAGACTCTCTCTATGAAATTCTCCTTGGTTCTACCTTTTCAATGGAAATTACTCAGCTATAGTATTCTTCTCCAAGTTCAGCACCTTGGCTATTTGTTCAGCTAGCTTTCATAAAGGGAGAAGGCTTGTTTATATAGAGGGATAGGGAGAGGTTAGGATCCCTATAATCATGGAAGGGAGGCCTATCTCTAAGGAGTGTTCCATGGGTGGTAAAAACCACTGCTTAAAGAGAGAGATTTGTGGCTGATCAACTTAACCACTTCCAGTGACTCACCCCTGAGGTAGTTAGACGGAAACTTATACCTCTCTTTGTTAAAAAAAATTCCTAAAATAGCTGGCGCGGGCACTACACTGAGACAGAAAAATAGGTGGCGTGGGCTCTAGTGAAAATCTTCCACATCGGTGCAAGGGATGAACTGGATATCCGTGCCAAGGCCAAAACATAGGTTTTGTGTGCTTTTTTGAGGAAATGTCCAACAGGAGAAATAATGTCCTTATGCAGAAGGATGCAAAGAAGGTGTTTGCAGACTATGATACTGTTCACAAGTCACAGGAATGATCCTCCAATATGCGGGACGAGGGATTTTAGGGACGGTGAAAAAATGCTTTGTAACAACTATATTTATGAACATTTATTTTACAAGTATAACAGTTGGTTCCTATTTATGACCGAATTCATCAAGGGATTGGATTCCCTTGAGAGATGATATATGTATGTGTTTAGATACAAGGTAGTGTGTCTAGCATAACAAGGTAAGGTAACTGGTATATTGTATGCTTATATTATACACTGAAAGTTATGTGTTTATGGCAGTATAATGTAGGGGATTACATGACAAAAGAGGCTGCCATGTAATATTTGAAAATTATTGGGTTGCTCTTTCCCCTGGAAGCTCTGGGAACCATGGGGATTGAGTCATGGTGTTGTTGCTAGTCTTGAGTCATAGGGATTGCGCTTGATTTGTAGTTTTGTTTATGTCTAATGCAAGGCCTTGCCACTTTGTTCGTGGTGTTGTATTTCTATTGGTATTCCATGGTTTTATTATTTTGTTTCTTTTTCTTTCGTTTTTTTGTTAGAGTATTAGGAATTGGTTGGGGAAAGAGGAATTTAATGGAGCTCGGGGAGAGGTGAATGAAACCAAATAGGTAATGAAAGGCATAGATGAAGCTCGATGCATGTATAAGTGAAACTACAGGTAAGAATATGGCATCTGGTTGGATTGGTTTGGTCGATTGGTGTAAATGAATAGTGGTAGGATAGTCATGAGAAAGCTAATCAAGTAAGTTAAATTGAATGGAGCTGAGGTGTTAGATTCCTTTTCTATGTTGGAAACATTTTTTCTCAACGCTGTGTACATTATGCACAAATAAAGGAAGTTCTCTTAACCTTAAACTTATGCTATTTAGTAATTATGATGTGATCATGATTATGTTGATGTTTATATATGTATACATGTATGTATGTCTTGCCTAATATGGTCATCATTGATCATGATTGTTTAAATGGCAATGTTTATATGTATATATATGTGTATGTAAGTCATGGTATAAGAGGATCATGATTGACTTATGCTAATGATTATATATATGTATGTATATATGTATCTGTGTCACTGTCTAACATGGTTGTTAGGGACAATTCTTGTGGAGGAATGATTTCTTATGAATGCCATGAAGAGGTTCTTGGATTATGAGAAATCAAGTGGGAAGAGTAGACCTAACAAATTTATGAGGTCAATATCATGTGGATATGAGTCGATATTATGTGTTTATACTATGCTTATGTGTTGGAGAGGTAATATTGAGAGATACATGAGTGGAATGAACCCAGTGTGATTTGCAACATGCTATGATAAGCATGGGTGGCAGAGAGACACTGGAAGAAAGGTTGCTTGGTAGGGATAGTGTAGTTTTGGATGTGTAGTACTATTGTTGTGTATATGTTGTGCATGTTTTCTATTTAGTGATTGTACCTATGGTGATGTGTACATGTAAGATATGTAATATTATGTACATATTGTACTACGCACATGTTGGATATGCAGCGTTGTGTGCATATGGTGTTGTGTGCATGTTGGATATGCGGTGTTTTGTATGTATGGTGTTATGTACATATTCTATATGCAATGCTACATACATATGGTGTTGTGTGCATGTGGTGTCTTGTACATGTTGTACATGTGGTGTCGTGTACATGTCATGCATGTGGTGCAGTGTACATGTGGTTTTGTGTACATCTTGTGCATATGGTTATGAGTACATGTAGTATTTTGTACATATTGTACAAGTGGTGCGGTATACATTTTCCGTTGTGTACACATTGTGTAGGTGGTTTCATGTACACGTGATGTTGTACACATGTTGTGCATGTACTGTTGTGTATAGGTGGTATTGTGTACATTTTCTGCATATGGTACTAGTATACATGTGGTATCATGTGCATGTCGTACATGTTGTGTTTAGGGCATTTGATACTATGTATGTACATGGTGTAGTCATGGTATCATGACATGCGTATTTTTTTTGTGGTACTATGTATATTTATATGTACTGTGTTGTGTTTTACACCACATATAGGGGTATGTGTTGTATGCCAGTGTCGGTGTATGTATTGTATTATATTGTACACTAGGTTTAGGTGTATCAGTTGTATTCTAGTGTAAGCATATGTATTGTGTTTTATTGTACACTAGGTGTAGGTGTATGTGTTTTATGTCAGTGTATGCATATATATTGTGTTTTATTGAACACTGTGTGTAGGTGAATGTGTCGTATGTCATTGTGGGTGTATGCATTGTTTGGTGTTGTACGCCTTGTGTTGATGTATGTGTTGTACATTGTGTGTATGTGTATGTGATTGAATAGAAGCAAATTCACTGGGTGCTTTCCGGGTGTGGAAACCAATCTAGTGTGTGTACAAAAGAACAAAGGTAGAAGTAAGGATTGATGAAGGATAAGCATCAGTATTATGTTTTAGTTTTATTATGCATGTGATCTGTGATTATAACTTATGATGTATGATGATTACATGTGATTTATGATTATGGTTTATGGTGATTTCATGTGATTCATGATTTTAATTTATGATGGTTATGTTTTGAGCTAACGAGATGTGATGTGTTTATACATGATGATTTGATCAAATAGATGGTTGGAATTGTTGTGACAGGAAGTGAACAGAATTGCAAATGTACTTTATTGACGAGCTACCAATGAGGTATGATGTGAATTTATTTCAATTTATTTTGAACCTAATGGAAATTATGTGCTTGGTACATGAAAGTGAATAATTCCTAGTTTGGGGTGGTTGAAACTGACTACAATAATTAGCAACAATAGAAAAAGGAATTGAAATAGGCAGCACTATGCTAATAAAGAAATTTAGGAGTAGGGAAATTGTGGTACACTGGTACCCAATAGCATCCATTCAATGTCATGGTCATGCAATGAACGATATGATGGTTTTGAGGCAAGTATATGCCTTGTTTTTTGTATCTTTCGATGCAAGGAAGAATTTCCAAGGGATGGATCCCTCGAGATAGTGGATGTCGAGGAACTTGGAAGGTGAGTGATTGCATGGAAGGGGATGACCAAAATTCCTAAGGGACTAGCAAATAAGGAAAGACCTGAAATATATTTCTTTTGGTCATTAGAATTTCCATATGCAATCATATTCACATTGGGAGTGTACCCTAGAATAATGAGATGGTAACTGTTCACTGAGAGGACATGTCATGCAGGATTGTAGCGTTGGACATTGGATGTAGCTTTGAATTTGGAATTGGATGGTGGTCTTCCTGGGAAGGAGGGGAATCTTGGTATTACTTCGAGGGTGGAGGTGTGGGCCTCTATATTCCCTTGTTGTTGATATGGGAATCATATCCTTTTATTTGTTTGTTGATAAAATATGTATATGTGTATATTATTGTAAATATCATAATGAGTTGTGTTATAAAGCTCCGGTATGCAGTATGTTATGTTTTCAGCAGGTTGATCATTGTAAATACTACAATGAGCTGTGTTATAAAGATCCATAGGAAGTATGCTTTATGTTCAACATTTTTTTGGTTTTAGGTGTCATTGAACACTGAGGATGGTGTTCCCCCAAGGGGGAGGGTTACGTAACAAACCTAGTGAAAATTACATGTAATAAAAGTTAATAAAGAAAAAATAATAACCACGGTTGATGGGACAATTATTCCAATATGAATGGTTGGAAAAAAAATCCTAGTGTGGGTGTTCATTTCGGTTATTATGGCTAAAGGAAATTGGTGAAAGAAATGGAAAAGATTTGGAAATGAAAATGACATTTTTGGCACATTTATTTATGAAAATAATGGAAAATAGGAGAAAAGTGAGGAGGAAAATGAAGGAAAATGATAGAAATTGAAGAAAATATAGGCCTCATTAATTAAAAGGCTTCTGAGGATCACTGGGAAAGCTTTTTGGCTCCAACCTTTTATCAGTTGATTTTTCAAGCTCTCTCATTACTCTCTCTCTCTCTCTCTTAGACACATAGACTTTTCTTGGAGAAATTTGGCATTAGAGCAAGAAAGGAAAATAAAGAGTGAATAAGGAAGGAGAAATCAAGAGTAGGAATTAAGTATCTACAATAATATTCTTTGCAGGTATTGATTTGCATGTGTTATTTCCTTGCTAGATGTGGCATGCATGGTATTGCATGTGGTTCTTTTTTGTCATGGGATGGGTTTTTCTAGGTGTGATAGAGTTTTTAGCCTAGCCTTTCCATTTCTTGATAGTCATGGTATGGTGGAGTTGTCATGTTTTGGTTGAGCTAGATTGACAGATGGATTTGAAGATGAGTGAGGTGGATCTCCAAAATGATATAACAAAGAGCCAATTAGTGTGTTGCCTTGGTTTAGGTCCTGATGATCCATTTTGGATTGTGGTGAAGCCTAAGAGGTGTGATCCAGGTGGATATTGGTGGTCACTTGCTTATTCCACTTGGGGCCCCACCATTGTTCCTTTAAGTTTTTCAATTTCCTTAATTATAACATAGTTTACTATTTTTAGCAGTTTTTCAGTACCTGAACTTCCGAAGCCGTTTTGAGGCCATAAACGATGTTTTTTGGGAAAACCAGGAGAAAAATTGTTCATAGAAGGATGTTTCTCACTAAAAATTTTTATTCCTTGGATAGATATTTCTAATGAGGTATTGAGCATGTCAAACGGAGATCGTATGCCAAAGTTACGTCCCTGGGAAGTTGATGTACCAATTTACCCAAACGAGGCCCATAGTTTTGGCGCTTCATCTCCTAGGGTTACGTTTTTGGATGTTTAGGGCTTTCCGTTGTTTCTCAATAATAAATATTCCTTGAGCCTCATTGTAACATATTTCATAGTCCTGTAGTCACCACATATCTTCTCAGAGATATGCTACCAACACCCTATATAGTTTATTTCAATTTTGTATGTAAACAAATTTTAGTTATTTGATATTAATGAAATGAAGTCTTATTTCCGATGCATTTTTTTTATTTATGGTTATATGTGTATTTTTTTGCGTTCCTGCACAAATCTGGATCAATGGTATCGGAGCGGTCTTCTCTTTCTCAATCCTTCTTTGCATTTCCCCAATGAGGTTGGGGTATAAGGAGTTAGGGCTCGATCTGGCTGAACCTTTGTAAGATCAGCCTCGCAAACCTCGACGGTCGCCCATGGGGGACGAAAAGAAATATGAGGGAGCAAGATATCCTATCAAAATATTGCTCCAGGTGGCCCTCGAAAAAAAAATGAATGCGATGATGGATAACTTTTCCTAGATCCTTCAACGACATCCCACCAATGACGCATCTGCATCCAACAGCCACTCTGGAGGCACAATTCCTTTTAAGGTACAAGTAAACTTTTACATTCCCATATTTGAGGGCCAAATAGATGTAAACATCGTAGATATATGGTTGAATATATTAGAAATATATTTCTCGGTTCATGACTTTTCCGACTGGGAGAAGATTATTTTTGCACTCCTCAAACCTACCCCCCATGTCAAGGGCTGGTGGGAAACCTACTGTGAGAAAAAGGACGAGGGGGAACCCTCTTTGTCCTCAACCATAACCACTTGGAATTATTTCTGAGATGCCATCAAGGAATAATATTATCTCGTGGTGAGCTATGAGTAAAATGACATACAATGGACTACGTTGTGGCAACAAAGGGATCAAGATGTGCATGAGCTGATGAATCAGTTCCATACCCTACGCACAAATTTGGGTATCAAAGATTCGGAGAAATATTTGATGCTGAATTACCGCAGTTTTTAGCAGAGATACATTCAGGAGGAAATAAATTTCCTTGACATCTCCTCACTTAGTATGACATACCGGTATGCTGCCAAGATTGAGAAAAAATTCAAATAGAAGAAGCAAGACTTTGGATCTCCAAATCAAAATCAAGGGAAAGGTGCCCCCAACCATAGAAAAAATGAAAAAGCCAAGGCATGGTGGCCCAAGATAACATACCGAAGCCACAAGAAAATAACAACACCGCAAAGCTGAAGAAGGAAAAGGGAATGTGGTGTGAGTTCCAAAAGAGCTCCACTCACAACATAAGTGAGTGTCAAGCCAAGCAGTCACTGGTGGTCGGAATGAAAGATTTTGAATCAGATGCATGCTCTGACTCCGAATCAGAATCTGAAAAGGGGAATGAAAAAGGGAAGAAGATTATTGATGCGGAGCCCAACGTAACCGTTGCCACTGCAAATACCCAGAAGGAGGAACTAGAAGATCTAGAGGAGGAGGAGCGTCTCTTCCACTCCCAAATATGGGTAAAGGGTTCCCCGCTACAATTCATTGTCGATTGTGGGAACCAAAAGAACTTCATTTCAGCAGAAGTCGTGAAGCGGTTGGGCTTACTGACCACAACACAACCACAATTGTACACCATCTAGTGGCTTCACCAAGGATGGGATCTCCGCGTCAGCCAACAGTGCCACTTTCCCTACAACATCAAGCCCTTCACAGATGAGGTATTATGTGAAATTTTCCCTCTTGATGTTTGTGATGTATTATTAGGCAAACCAGAGTTTTGGAAGTGACATGATGTGTATGAGTCTCGACCTCGTGTTGTTATGTTTACTTTTGGAAATAAGTTGTACAAGATACCAGAGGTACCACTGCCTACGGCTATCTCTTTGGTTATTGCAAAACAATGTAGTGAGCTCATTTCCAAAATCGGGAAAATTTTTTTCTTGATGATCCACCCCTAGTGCAAGAAGAATATCATGGCCATGACCTCTAGATAGGGCTCCTCCGCACGACAACAACAAATGTATAAGGTCATGGAGGAGTACGAGGACATCTTCACCCCACCCATAGGGGTGACTCTCCACTGTCAGATCAAGCACCCCATCGATCTGACCCCAAGTGCATCGATGCCCAATGGACCGATCTATCGGTGCTCTATTATGGAGAACGATGAAATCAAGAGGCAGATTCAAGAAATTTTGTAGAAAGGTCACATCCGGCCAAGTTCATTGCCCTATGGGGGCCTGATCGTGTTGGTACAGAAGAAGGATGGGACTTGGAGACTCTGTATTGACTATAGAGCACTGAACAAGATCACTGTCCAGAATAGGTACCCGATCCCATAGATTGATGACCTTCTGAATCAACTCAAAGGGGTGAAATGTTTCAACAAGAGAAACTTGAAGTCTAGGTATCACTAGGTGCCAATCAAACTCTCCAATGTGTGGAATACTACCTTTAAATCCAAGGAGGGCCTTTTCAAATGGTTGGTCATGCCTTTCGAGTTGACGAATGCTACCGTAACCTTCATGAGGCTGATGGACGACATCTTCCAGCCATTCACCAACTCATGTCTAGTAGTGTACTTGGATGACATCCTGGGCTTCAGCTAGACTTGGGAGAGCACCTCTGCAACATCTGATAGTTCCTCCAAACACTGCGGCAACACAAGTTGTGTGCCAATTTGGAGAAGTGCACTTTTGGTATGACCCAAGTTCAGTATTTGGGATACATTATTGATGAACGGGGGGTGCATGTGGATCCAACCAAGATCAAAGTAATTCGATATTGGCTGGCCCCAATCACTCTCATAAATATTCGTATCTTTCTGTTTCTTTGTAATTTCTACCACAGGTTCGTGTTGGGATTCTCTCATATCACTTGGCTCTTGAGTCAAGTCACCAAGGGAGGAGCAAATGCAAAATTATTTTGGTTGGAATCTCAAAAAATGTGTTTGTAGAATTGAAACATCGCCTCTGCTCTTCCCCAGTGCTCACATTACCAGACTTGCAACAACCATTTGAGATCGAGACTTATGCCTTTCACTATGCTATTGGGGTAGTTCTTACTCAACAGGGACATGCAGTGGCATATCATAGTGAGACAATGTCCGACACAGTCCACAAGTATCCCACTTATGAAAAATAAATGTATTCCATTGTGTAGGCTTGCTGCCAATTGAAGAATTACATTTTGGGGAAGGAAACGGTCATCCACACAGACCACCGACCCCTGAAGTTTATACAAACACAAGGGAAGTTGCAGAAGAATCACAATCATAAGTGGTCCACATATCTGCAAAAATTTCATTTGAGCATCAATTATAATAAGGGAATCACCAATAATGTTGCACAATACCTTAGCCGACCACCGATTGTGGCTCTAACCACCGTTCTCAACTCTTGTGGGCATGAGACTTCTGATTGGCTGCTTCTTTACAAGAGCGATCTAGAATTCAGCCACACATACAAGACACTATTGGAGGGTACACAAGTTCCAAATTTTCACCTCTAGGATGCACTGCTATGTCACTAGGGACATATTTGTGTTCCTTCAAAAGAACGTGCCAAGATGATTTGGGAATCACACTACAGTCGAGTCACTGAGAATTTCAGGGTTAATAAAATAGTGGTAATACTACAAAAGTATTTTTATTGGCCTAACCTTTAAGGGGATGTTGGGAAGGACATCAGATCTTGCACTTCTTGCGCCATTCCCAAACTGACCATTAAGAAGTAAGGCCTCTATACTCTACTACCTACCCCTAGTTGACCTTGGAAATCCTTCTCCATGGATTACATGTTGGGCCTTCCTTCTACTAAGCATGGAAACAACTTTTTTTTCGTGGTCGTCGACAGATTCTCAAAGATGGCCATTATGTCGGTCTGCAAGAAGAATATCGCATCGGGAGCCACTGCTAAAATCTTCTTTGAACGAATGCGGGTGCACTTTGGGATCCCACAGTCTATCATCTCATATCAGGACAACAGGTTCCTCAACACATTTTGGTCCAGCCTCTGGTCGATGCTGGACACCAAGCTCACCGATTCCACAACTTTCCATCTCCAAAATGATGGCCAGAGAGAGGTCGTCAACACGATGATTGTACGTATTCTGCGCATGTACAATTCAAAGCGTCCATGCACATGGGATGAGAGTCTTCCCTATGTACAACATAGTTATAACTGGGCTCTCCACAACTCAACTGGTCACATCCCCTTTCAAGTGGGCCTAGGGTTCCAACCACTATGTCCCATTGACGTAGCCATGTCATTTGTGGCTACTCATGCCAATTCAGCTCATGTCCAGTCAGAAGCTGATAAAGAAAACAAATTCATTGAGCACATTGAGTGCATCCACCAATAGGTTCCTCACATATTGGATAGATCCAATGCTAAGTACAAGCATCAACATGATCAACATCAGGTGCCACACAACTTCCAGGTGGGAAACAAAGTATGGCTACATTTGCAGAAGGAGCGCCTCACTCGACCCCATTGCAAGTTGTTCTCGCACCGATATGGGTCATACACCATCACCAAGGCAATAAGAAACAATGCCTCCGAGCTCATAATTCCACCATTCCTTGTTCTGCACCCAGTATTTAATGTGGACCACCTTCGACATTACTTCCCACCTCTACTGGACACCTCCGAAATTGCAAAACAACTCACACCAACAGAGTTAAACCCACACTACATGGAACATGCCACCACAGATTGTATCACAGAAATGAAAATCAAGAGCACTCGCCAACAGAAGATCCAACTATATCAGGTTGTCAAAGCTGGCCAACTCCTGCACCAAGGTAAGTGGTTCACCAGGGACCAAGTTCAGTAGAAGTTTCCTCATCTCAAGGAGGAACTCAATGTAATGGGGACCATTGCTTCATAAGGGGTGAGGAATAATCCAAGTGGATATTTGTTTCCGTCGGTATATTCCACTTGGGGCCCCACCATTGTTTCTTTCAGTTTTTCATTTTCCTTAATTATAGCACAATTTACTATTTTTAGAAGTTTTGGTGTCCTGAACTTCCATAGTCATTTTGAGGCCCTAAATGACGTTTTTTCGGAAAAATGAGAGAAAATTTTTTCATAGACCAACTTTTCCCACTAAAAATATGTAGTCCTTGGATAGATATTTCTAATGAGGTATTGAGCGCGTCAAATGAAGATCGTATGCCAAAGTTATGTCTCCGGGAAGTTGATGTACCAGTTTACCCAAACGGGGCCCATAGTTATGGTGTTTCATCTCCTAGGGTTAGGTTTTTCGATGTTGAGGGTTTTCCATTGTTTCTCAATAATAAAAATACCTTCGAGCCTCATTGTAACACAATTCAGAGGCATGTAACCACCACATCTCTTCTCAAAGATAAGCTACCAGCACCCTAGCTATTTTATTTCCATTCTGTCTGTAAAAAAAATTTAGTTCTTTGATATTAATGAAACGAAGTATTATTTCCACTGCATTTTTGTATTTTTGGTTATATGTGTATTCTACTGAGTTCCTTCATAAATCTGGATCAAGGTGGGTTCTCTCTATCAGGCATAGGAATCCTAGGTTGGAGTATACGGTAAAGCCTGGAGAGTGGGTCTCGGTTTAGGGCCCAGTGATCCGGTGTGGATTGTGGTAAAGCCTAAGAGACTAGGAGATAGGAAAATTCCTCATGGTGTAGGAATAGAGAATCCGATGTTATCCGTGCTTGTTTTTTGGCCTAGTGGTCGGGTGGAGATGATGGTAAATCATGTTTGGCAAGTTTATTGTGTTGGCCTAGTGATCTGGTGTGGATTATGGTAAAGCGTGATTTATATGGATGAGGGTGAGTTGGTTTAGCTTCAATATTACCTTGTTGGTTCTTTTGGTTTGAGTCCCACATTCATTCTTTGAATATGGCACGAGGTGATTGGCTGAAGAGAGATTTGGCTAAGCCAATCTATGGTTGGGTGGAATGTGGTAGTCCCATCTTCGGTTGGTTTTTACATTCATTAATGAGAAGCTAATTCCCTTGGTAATTGATATGTAAATGTATTGTTTTATATGTGGATTGTATGGTTGTTGTATCCTTGGTATTTCTATTGTTATTATGCTAGTTATAATCATGTATTTTAACAATGATGACGTATGGCTATCCCCATGTTTTTACTTGTAAATGAATGCACAGTGTATCTATGGTCAAATAGATGGTATTACAGCTAATCATGTAAGGGAACAATGCTTCTCAGAAATTTTTAGATAAGTATGGGACCCATATGCTCCATTATGTTGTTAATACATGCAGCTTTCATGTTTGTGACTTGTTTGATGAAATGTTTGTCATGGCTAGTAGGGATCCAGTTTAGTCCTCATGCATGTTTCTATAAATATATAATTTTTTGGTTGTTATCATTCATCTCTGAACTTGTCATGAATTTATGGGTGGTGAACTAGGTTCTAGACCTGAAAAATTGGGTCAAATCCAAGGGACAATGACACAACACTGCGTAATTTAGTCCTTGGACGTTAGCATGTGAGCTTATGCATGTGTCCATAGCCTCCCAAATGCAGGCATGTAGGCATGTGCATGCATCTATAGGTCAAGGAGCACAAAATATCAGTGGGACCCATGGGCAGGATGCCTAAATGGTTGGGTTGGCTCCTAGATGTGTTATTCCTGATGTACAATGTTTGTGTGATTTATTTCTATCGATTCCACTTCCTTAAGGTCACCTGGGAGGTTGAGTCTCATCATGGTAGCCTCTCGTCGCATGTTTATCCTAGTTGACCAGTTAATTGGGAAGATGTGGGAGGAGGGTGTTACACTAAACTTCTACCCTAGCCATTAATTTTGGAAAAGTATCAGATATGGATGTCATCAATATACATCAACAAGCATGGGAATTTGTCGCTAGAATATTTCTTGACTCAACAACAAGAAATAGGAAGATGCAAGAAATGTTTCAAAAGGTCTCTGACTAGTTGTATATAGTGCGGGTAGCTATAATAATGAAGACAAAATAGATTAAAGAATTATAATATATAGTAATTCGACAGTCTAGTCAGCATCAAGAAACCAAGCCAATTAAAATGTTGTTGGACGAAAAAGAAAAATAAATCAAAGCCATACACGCTATTCTGAAAATACCAGACCACGACCTTCATGTTCTGATCCAAGATTTTGAAAGAAAGGAAGATAAAGAGACCCTCTTGAAAAATATGGAGACATCATTGTGGGTTAAATAAGAATAATTTCAAGAGGCACTTTGACAAATGGAAGTTTTGAAGACCGAATCCTGCGAAAAAGAGGAACACCGCCTCAAGCTTCTAGCAAGTTATAATGCTACAACCGATTAAGGCTTCAATACTACCCAAGAATCTGAAGCTAAGGACTAGAAGGTTTTCCACATCAAAATAGCTCAGTTACAGCAAGAAATAGAAGAGGCCCAGTCAGAGAAGAAAAGGGTTGAGCACAGGGGTGAGAATTTAGTGAACCAAAAAAATGACGAGATTGAACAAACTTAGAACACTCTCAAAGAAAGGCATGATGAGGTTAAAAATATTTAGGAGGTAATTAGAGACACCCTCACAGGAAAGAATCTTTTGATACAAGCTAAAGAAGAGATTTGGAGGGAAATTAAATAGAAAAATATCTAGAGTGAGATTTTCTGTGGAAATCCTCTAGAACTATGAGAAAAGCATCATTATAAGTGTCAATATATGAGAAAAAAACACAACTACGGTCCTAGATGAAATATTTAAATATGTGGATTCACTCATCGATCTTATCAACACCTTATAATAATGAAAAGTTAGGATAATTGAGTTTTCCTATGAGAGAGAAATGAATTTTTTTCTCTTTGTATGTTAAAATAAAAGCGTACTGCAGTGCAACTTATGTGGGAAGAGTTTGAAAAAGCCTCTAAAGAAATATATAATTTTAGAGCAAACTAGAACAATCTCGAGAGATTTGGCATACCCTCATTCTGGGGAAAAGAAAACTAGGTAATATCCCATGAATAATTTTGTGACAAATTGAGGAATATAGAGAGGGACCTTGGTTGCTTAGCCATACAAGGTGAAGAATCAGTTTCACCAGCTACAATGGTGAATTATCTTTGCAAGGATTTTACCATTATGGCTAGGATTAACGAAATGATACAAAATATTCCTACACCTTGATACCATATTAGATCTCAGTTAGTTGTGGTCATAACAAAATATAAAAAAACAAAATATAAAAACGTTCCTTGGTTACTGACTGCAGAATGGGATAAAATAGCTAAGGTAAGAAAGAATGTAAAACTAAATATTATTATGGAATAGGTGTCTTCAACAACTCAAGAAGTCCAACATGTTCCACCGATGCAGTCTATAAAAAAACAACTAGAGGACTGGAGTGGAATCCCCTTAATCACCACTCAAGCGCTGATAGTCAAGATGCGTGGGGCCCATAGTTTTTCCCCAACGGTAACATTGAATAAAATTGAAGCTTCGAATTCATGTAATTGTTCATAATATTTAAGTAACTTATTTGAAGATAAGTTTTTTAATTTGTTACGTTTAAGACAATTACTCAAAACAATTACTTATCATATTAACTATTTAATACCTTGTTTCCCGTAAATGGGGGTTGTTGACAGAAGAGAAGGTTTTGATTTTGAAAAAATTGTTCGTACATGTTACACATACTTTTATCATATGAATAAAGCTACTCTTCGTTTCTGATAAAATTTTTTGTATATATGTTTGTTTGTGGATGACAATCGAAGAAACTAAATCTTAGACTTGTTCATGTTTAGTATTTATTTCTGTTCAATATTTCTATGCTCTGATATCTATATTATTGATCTGATTGATTGGATGATGAATGTTTGGTTGATGCTAATTTTAGAAGCTTGTCTCTAAAATTAACGACATTTTCTGCTTTATATCTATGATCGTTACATTATTTGAATGTTTTGTAATTTTTTTTATGTGTGACATTAGTTACACTCAATAATTTATAAATTTCTCATTCATCTCTATGATTTTAGAGTTCTAATATTTATTATTGAATTCACCCATCATAAGAGAATTGAATTGGGAAATTAAGAAATATTTTTACATTTTACAATAATGTTGCATTATTATTGAGTTGGCTTTTTATCTCATATACTTGCACAGTTGCAGCTTTCAGAGATTATTTTTGAATAGAACTCCTTGTGTTAATGCGACAATATTACTACAACATCAAAATTATTCTTATCTAACCTTAATATATTTTCTTTATTGAAAATCATAGAAATATTGTCAGGGCTACCCCTTGTGGCTTATTGGTGGTCGGCCTATAACGCCTAGAGCGGGAGGGCTTTTGATTCCTCTTGCATATTCAGGTCATTCATTTGTGGGGATGATTTGAACATTACCACAATCCATAAATAAATGTTGGATTCTTTACATTTGACCAAGTAAAATGATTAGAACTAATCAATAAATAAATAGTTTAATAAATTATTTCTAGTTCAGAAAGTTTAGCAACCATTCAAAGCTTGTTTTCCCATTTGGGTTTCCAAGGGAAAATATCCATGTTTATGGTGTGTTTTATTTTATTTCTATGTAAATTCTATGTGTGTAATATGCTACTTATTTATTTTAAATTGTTACTCTTAGTGTGTTAAAGTTGGAACTAGAGAATTACACATTATATTCTTATTAATTTCCTCAAAGTTTCATTCTTCATTATCAATAGATGAATGCCAATAGCTTTAAGTAATCCATATTTTGGTTGGCTCTAGGATTGATTCAAATCCGTGGTTACTACTGATTCTAGCTTTTTCTCAAACTATCTAATAAATTTGTTCAGTTTTGAAGACATACGCAACAATGGTTCTTCTTCCCCATTCTCATACATAATCATGACTTCTCTATTTCAATTTTACACAATAATTGCAAGAGTGATAAGGTTATATGTTGCAAATTAAGTTTCATGGAGGCTATATGCGTATTTTTTTATCTCCTCAAGGCCCTTTGAAACCCAGGTATGTTGGATTCATCTCCTTAGGGCCATGTGAAGCACTAGCTAGGAATATGCATGGTTTTTGGAGTGACCTAAGTGGTATTTAATGGAATCACGGTAATATCAATGAAACCATAATTTTTATTTTTTAATTTCTCTCTCTTCCCACCTATTTTCAACACTTAATGGTTCAAGTTGTAAGATTTCCTGGGTTTACCTCTTTTTAAATATTTGTTCATGACACTATTTTTAATTGGGATGAATATAAACATATGTATGAACATTATGTGATATTAAAAGTTTGAATTGGAACCTATGTACACATGTGTACACATACACACATCCTAATATGGCGTGAATGGTTTTTCATACTAATTATTGAACATTTTATTATATATTACATTAATATCTCTTATCATTGTTGGAGCAATCATTTAAATCAACTTGCATACGTTTTTTTTCCCATTTAAGAAGGAAACTAGATCATGAATCTAGGTCTATAATAGAGTTGAACATTTCTAAGAAAAAGGTATAAGTATTGGATTTACATATCTCACAAGTATATTTTAGAATAATTTCATGTAAATTAGAATAATCACTATTATGTTTAGTTTATTTGATTGACAATAAATCTATAAAACAACTTCATAAGTTGTTTTGGTGGTTGTTATCTATACCAAGCCTTATCAATATCTAGTAACTTACAATCTAGATGATATTTCCCAAAGCATTAAACATTTATAAGAGATATAAATTTCCTCAACCAAGCCACTACAATTATAACTCGATACACCCATAGAACAATTATAACATCTCAACCTTGATAATTTTGACATATATATCTCACTTTGACATCAACATACAAAGGTGTTGCATCGAGGAAAAAATTCTTAATGATAGAGTAGTTGTAAATTCCTAGTCCCAAATCTTATTGGTATTGTCAATCAATGGCTTGTGTCTACGTTACACCATAGTAAAAACTTTCTTACCAATCCTTAATAGTGTTGCAAAGTAGTTTACATTTAGATTTAATTTTTATTGTGTTGGTGAACCAAGAACATAATCCTTGATGCCACTCCAAAGTCTGTTTTTTCTACATAATATTATGAATTCAAACCAAGATTTTAATTCCAAAAAGTATTTAGATTACTAAAGTGAATGGTCTATACATACATCATTTACTAATCAAATGCACCCTTCAATAGACCTTCCAAGGTATATCTAGTATATGAATAATTTTTCAAAATTAATTATAAATGTTTAAGATTGATATCAAGAGCATAAGAGGGGATATGAGTCTACTAAAATGAAACAGGGAAGGGAATATGTGGGAGATTAATCCTATGTTGCACAAGAACTCATACCTTTTTCTCATATTATCTATTTAAATCTCATCCACCATCTTTGAATTAGATCAAAATCATTGGCTGCATGTAGTGGTTGGTGAGGATGTCTATCTTACATAGGTATAAAGGCATGGGGGTTGGATACAACCATCATGTGAAGCCATAAGATACCCCATTCTCATGGAAATTTGAACCTTCTCCACTCTCGTGCTGAAAAATAATATTACCATTCTAATTCAAATTTCCTCATTCACACTTACCATTCTCATGTTTAAAGAATATGTAATTTTTTAAAATTATATTGTTATGCTTAAAACTATATAAACCTATGAATGACCAAAACCAACTATGAGAAATTAATTTGTGGACCTAGGATGAGAGATGGATGGCTATCTAGGAGCATAGAGGATAGGTGGTTTATAGAACCTCATTTTCCTTGATTAATTTATGCTCGTTAAGTGTCGTAAAACCATGTTGTATTTCTAATAGGTTATTTTAGAAGATAAAAAATAGAATGGGTTATTCCTGCCTACACTGAAATAAATTGAAGGGAGAGTGCTCTTATGATACTATTTAGTACATAAGGGAGATGTATTTATTGTGATATGTAGATAGTGGATAGGAATGACATGACTGTTTAATTCTTTAATGGTTGCATTAATATTTAATTTTGGACATATTAGCTAAGCCTAAGTATAATTAGGTTGGATAATCTAGTTTTCATTCACCTTTGTGGGCTGATAGCATTGTTTTGGTGTGGAATTTTCACTAGAGTCCCATGGTTGAGTCGAAATTATCTTCACATATCTACTTTTGTTGGACACCTAATCCTCAACAAGTAGGTGTGGAAGGTGAATGGACAAATGGAGTCCAAGAGACCACTTGGAATGGGAATCTAAGGGTCACACCAATGTAATGTAAATGTACATCTATGGTGAATAATAAGATAACTCACGCTTATCCTATATTTCTATGTGTGCGTTCTCTATTTACGATGTGTGTGTTTAACATGGTATCAGAGTGCTAGGTTTGTAAGTCCCTAGTTTAAGACTCTCCTTTAATAGTGTTGGCCTGTAAAAATTTTCGCGCTACTCTAATTTGAATTTTGTTATTTTCTCAACTTCTCAGATCTACCATTTCTGCGAGCATTTTCACTATCCTTACTACCTAACGCACCTGAAAACTTGAAACATTGAAGGCTAATTTTTGCATCCATACAAATTTTGGCTACCCCTCCTCAGCATACAAAAATATCACTCCTTCGAAATTCATGGTTGAACTTACCTCCCTCTGTCATGCTGACAACTCCATCTTCACCACCTTGGCTTCTCCTTTTTGGTTGGGTGCAACAGAAGTAGTAGTGTCTCTAAAGAATTAAAACTCCCTCTCTGCATGTTGTATTTTTTCCTCCATGCTACTTGATGGTGAACTTTGCTTGACATGGGGACCACTTTCCAGAACATGCATGGTTTAAGGTATGCGTTAAAGACAGTGTGTAATTCAGAGACTTGGTATGCTTTATGATATGCATTCATGCATTGTTGGTATCCCTCCTCCCTCCACAAGTGTGTTCCTATGGCATGGTGCTCTCGTAAGTGATTGAGCCTACTCCTACACGCCGACCTTCCAACTACTCGGCGACCTATGTCGGCACCCACAACCGGCTCCCATTTTGCACTCAGACTCTCCCTTGCAGCCTCTGCGAGTCCTATGTAGTGGGATTGAACCCGATCATTGGCCAGACCAACAACCATTCTCTTTTCCATCGTATCAAGCCACCCTTTCTCCATAATTTCTCTACGATAGGTGTTTCCATCACGTCGGCTCTCCGTTCCTCTGTGGTACTGGCCTTCCTCCACTTAATTTATGCCTCGCCGCTACCCTCACCTTGTTTCTGCAATTCATCCTTCTATCTTCAAATTCAATGATTCGGAAGGGGAAAGAAATTAGATTATTCTCTTAATATCTCCATTGAAGGATTTTGACTGCTTGATCTCATCTTATATCAGATCATGAGCAGAAAACCATGTTAAATTTAGTCTATTTTTTTGTATCATGTTCCACAGCTAAACTCTGCATTCTTAGTGACACGACAACTTTAATTCAAAAATATTTTGGTAGGTTTCGGTTAAATCTAGCTCAGGCTTTTACACCTTGGAAGAAGAACTAGTATTTCTCTTTATAGTTGAGCGAATTGGCTCTTGTGGCCATTCTTTGCACATAAGGGCGATGATAGTGAATTATTCCCCCCTTGAGCTCACTAAAATTAGCTAATCAGTAGCTGGAAGGGCTCTTTTGTTATGGGTAGAAGGAAGAGAGTAGCCAGCTAGCTAGCTCATTGAATGATGAAGCCCTTTTCGTTCTTTGCTAATTTAGGGCTCTATCTCAAACCTGGACGCTGTTAGGAAGCTGCAAGGTCGAAGGTTGACCTCAATTCATGGTTGAAGGTATCTGAATGCTCAATGCTCGTTTATTATGAGAATTCACTTATAGAATTTATCAAATTCATTGAAAGTTAGAATTATTCAACACAAGAAGGTACCTCCTATAACCTTCTGTTGCAATTGGCTTTAATAAAATATCTTCGTCTTAAAGATTTCAATGGAAGAAAGCCGCATATTTTTGGCCTCTGTCAAAGTTTCTTGTTTCATTTGAGTGACATTTGAGGTCTATTGATAACTTTTTAATCATTGAACGAAGGGGGTGTATTATTTGCATTGTTTAATGGCTAGTTGAGGGCAGTGAGTTGCGTGTTGAATAGTGAGTCTTTTGGGTTGAAATTATACATTTTTGTGGGTTGGTGAATTTATACCCAGAAAACTATGCAAAGTGCAACATTAAGTTGGCTTTTATATGTGTGTTGATATATGGGAGGTTCTGGCATGTTACTTCAGTTGATCACTCTATATGAGATTTCAGATTTATTGGTCATTTGAATTGAATCTAAAGTGTTGCATTGAGTATATTGCATGCTTCTCTCATACCTTGATTTATAACCACATTGGTGGTTGAAAGCAAAGAGAGTAAGGTGTTGAGTGTTTTATATAAATTAAAAGCTCTTTGGAAGTATTATCAATAGACAATTCTTTTCTAAATGGCCAGAATTGACAAGTTATTAGAGTTATTGAGAAACCTAATCATGTCTACTATTGAAAGTACAGTTAAAATCAGTAAAGACACTCTCACAAATATTCAAACCTCTCTGCAAAATGCACAAGAATAGATTGAGTTTTTACAAATTGAATCTCGGCTTCAGTAAGCAGAATTACAACAATGGAGTCATCATTCTGAACTTGTTTCTATTTGGAAATTTGAAACATACTCCTATAAGCAACAAGTCAATAATGTTGGAGTCGATTTGCATTTAGTTCCTAGTTCAAAAGAAGATTTGTATGCAGATGCAGATGTTCACACTTCACCTCCCAAGCCCATCATCAGACCTTGGGAACAACTTGTCCACAACAAGCACAAAACTGGTCTTGGATATGACAAGGAGTTGTCCTTTCATATTCTAGACTACTCCAAGCCCATAAAATTTCAGAGTGACGGATTTCTCCATGACAGTTCACATTCAGTTGTTCCAAATCCTACTCCTCTTCCACAACAACAACAACAGATTGAAAAATTCCAACACTGTGATCGAGTTGGCCATATGAAATATCATTGTTTCGATCGTCACCCATGCAAGCACTGTGGTTGGCAGACCCATTCTTCACACAGATGCTTCAGAAACAAGCCTCCTGCAAGAACAAAGATTCATCTTGGATGGATAGCTTCTTGGAAATGGGCATCAATAACCAAGAAGATGTTTAAGTCGCATGTCAGAATTTGTTCTCAAAAATTGAACAATCTTGTAGTTGTGTTTTTTCCATCATCTCACCTTGTACCTGATAGGGGGGGAAATGGTGGTCATCTACAAGCTTTGAAGCCAAATCAAGCGAACCTGAGCCACAATCTCTCATTCCAGATTCATATTTTTAGCCAGAGACACAACAGTTCAAGCAAGCCTAAGCCACAACTTGTCATTCTAGATTCAGAGTCATAGCCAGAGATACAGATGCCCATGAGCATTCCTTTGGTTGGTGGAAAACCTTAAACCATCTATGCAAGGTTTATATTCTTCCTCTTCAAAGAATTCGTAGCACTTCCTCTAGCAGAAGAATTCAACGTCTTGCCAACTTTGGTAGAGTTCCGGGAAATGCTAAAAGCATTCCAGTGTTGGTGGTTTTTCCTTAAACAATCATAGGTTGTAGACCTCCATTCTTCTAGTTTGAAGGTATCCCTCTTCAAATATGAGGGACACTTCCTCTAGTAGAAGCCCTTAACTTCTTGCTAGATTTGGAAGAGTTCCAGGAACTGCACTAAGTGTTCCAGTGTTGGTGGTAATCCTTAAACCACCTCTTTATACCAACATTTCAGAGAGCTGATTCAGCCTAAGTGTTGCCATGCATATTTTGTAGATTTATATTACAACTCTCTTCTTGGACTCGCACATACCCCTTCAGATTAAGGGGGGGAATGTTCGACACCTAATCCTCAACGGGTAGTTGTGGAAGACGAATGGACAAATGGAGTCCAAGAGACCACTTGGAATGGAAATCCAAGGGTCACACCAATGTAATATAAATGTACATCTATGGTGAATAATAGGATAACTCACGCTTATCCTATATTTCTATGTGTGTGTTCTCCATTTACCATGTGTGTGTTTAACAACTTTATTGGACCACCTTGGTTAAAATATAAGTGTTCAATCACTAATCTTGAAACTTTGTTTATAACTTTTAGTTTAACCCTATTTTTTCTTATGAATAAAACTTGAAATGGAATCTTTGGTTTAAATGATTTTATGAAATCATAGCTATACTACATTAGTTAATTCAATACATGTGTAATTTCGAATGTATTTAGAGTTTAATGAGTTTGAATTTATATTGAGATTTTTTAATCTAAGTAGCATCTATGCCCCCTAGGTTAGGTAATACTTTAAAGGGGTTGTGATAATTGGGGTGGAAAATATCATAATTTTATGTATAGCCAAACCAAAACATAAATTCTTAGAGTTTATATTTATATATAATTGAGTGGCCAAATAAAAATTAGCTATAATCAAGCAAGGTGGAAGGCATAAGCAAACTTATCTAGCTAAATAAGAGGCCAACTCACTTAAAGGGAAATGATCAATGGGATTGAGAAGAAGAGGCTTAAGGATAAATCATTTAGCTGTACCAAACATTGATAATTAATATAGGATGGTTGTTCTTAATAGAAATGTAACTACCACCTGGTTTGATGAAAATAATGGGAAAAAATAAGCAAGTAAAGGAGAAGGCGGGGAATGGAAATTTGGAACTTAGACTATGTGAGCCACAACTATATAGGAAGTGTTTTATTTACATTTATAGAGGATTTGAGTCTACAATATATATATATATATATATATATATATATATATATATATATATATATATATATATATATATATATGTATATATATATATATATATATATAATGAACTAGGAAAAAATGTTTCTTTATTTTTCTCTTTCCTCTTGGTTCATAGACTATCTTATCTAGACTACAAAGCTAGAAATGCAAAAACAAACAACTCAAAAATGTAGTATTTCATTTTCCACACCCAAATTAGAAAACAATATAATTGATGAATTGTTGATTTTTTATTTTGATATGGTGGTTGGGGGGGGGTGGGGGGCGCGGCGGTGTGGGTGGGTTAGGTGGGGTGATGGGGAGATAACCTAGTTTCCAAGGAGGATTGAGAAAACCTTTGTAACAACCTCGGGTTAAAACTTCATGTAATAAAGTTAATAATTGAAAAATAAGACCATGGTCACGGGACACTTATTCCAAGCTGAATGTTAGGAAAAATCATAGTGATGGGGATCACTTGTGGTTAATTAATGGTTACAGAAATTGGCGAAGGAAATGGAAAATAATTTGGAAAGGAAAAGTGACATTTATTTATTAAAATAATGGAAAATAGGAGAAAATGAAGGTGAAAGGTCATAGGTTGCATGTGAGGAGGAAAATGAAGTAAAATAATAGAAAATGAATAAAATAAAGGCCTAATTAATAAAAAGGTTTATGAGGATAAGTTTGTAACCTTTTTCCAGTTTAGTTTTGGAGCTCTCATTCTATTCGCTCTCTCTTATACTCTTGGACACTTAGATTTTCCTTGGAGCACTCTTGGAGGAGTGTGGAATACTTGGGATTTGGATCAAGGAGGCAAAGGAAAAGTAGGAAAACACAAGAGTACGTCTAGATCATAAGAAAAAATAGTTTTTTATTATAGGTACCAAGTTGCATGTATGATTTCCTTTCTATTTTTGGCATGCATGACACATGCATGGGGTTCCTTAGTTATGATATGTCATTGGCATGGAGGATTTCCTGGATTGAAAGTGGTTTTTTCTAGCCTTTCCATTTCCTGGATATCCATGGTGTTGTGGGTTTCCTTTGTTTTATGATTGGTTATCATGTTCCTTATGGTTGTGGGTTGAGTTATTACACTACAAGAAAAAAGGACATTGGTGAGGGGCAAAAATGGTCACCATAAGCTCATTGGTGAGGGTCAAAAGAGCTTTCGTCACCACAAATTGAACGTCACCAAAGGTGGCGTCGCCGAAAGTATAGGTGTTGTGGTGACATTCAAGGTCTGTCACCAATAATGATTTATAGTGACGGATAGTGATCGTCACCATTTAATATGAGCAATGGTGACGGACAATCGCCTCCGTCACCAAAAAACTGAATGGCATCAAAGGTGGCATCGCCGAAAGTATGTGTTCTGGTGACATTCAAGGTCCGTCACGAATATTGATTATAATGACAGATAGTGACTGTCACCATTTCATATGAACAACAATATTTTTTTGTGATGGAGCTTTCATGGCCGTCACTACTAGTGCATATATATGGCGACGTTCATTGACTGTCACCATAAACTCATTGGTGATATCAAGGTCCGTCACGAATAATGACTATAATGAAAAACAATGACCCTCACCATTTCATATCAACAACAAAGATTTATGGTGACAAGCCTTTAATGGTCGTCACTATTGATGCGTATATATGGTGGCGTTCGTTGACCGTCACCATTTCATATTTTGGTGAGGGTCCAAAAATGTGACCATAAGTTCATTGATGATGGTCAAAAGAGCATCTGTCACCAAAAACTGATCGTCGTCATTCCCTGTGAATATCAGGGCACGATGGAATTGAACCACCAACCTCCTTCTTGTAAAGCAGGTGCTCTTCCATTGAGCTAGCACCCTTTAAAGAATTAGCATTTAAACGAGCAATTTTCCCTAAAGGTGCAAAGATACACCAAAGGAATAGAAAATATAGGAAAATCAAAAGTTGCTAGAAATAATATGTTCAATATACATAATAAAAAGACACTAAGAATAAATTTTGATATAATCTAACAAAGCATGTCCTATGTAGGAGAATAACTAAAATGCACAACTAGAAATTTGAATCAAAACGTAACAATATAAAAGAACATGCAACAGGAAATGAACAAATCCACAGTTTGAGAAATATGAACAATCCATGGGCTTGTTCTTATATATTGATATAGATAACGAAATAGAAATCTAGATTTATGAAATTCAAGTATCACACAATAATGTCTTGAACAAATATCAATATGTAAAATAGTATTTTTATGCATTTGGATTTACCTTGCAGAAACTCAGGAAAAAGTTTCCACAGAAATGGCCAATAAACATAACAACATGGAACTCAAGAGCAATTGTGCAGGGGATAAAATATGAAGGTAAAGCACTAGAGAAGTATTCAAAGAAAATGATGAAAAGCGTATCTATAAAGAACTAAGAACCCTCTGAAGTAAACCACACATTTAACATCGTGACTAGTACACTTGCAAAAAAAGATTAGAATAAAGTATGAACTATTCCACCAAAAAACAGTGAATTTTTCCACTAAAATACAGTTTCAAATTAATCACTAGCATGACGCTAACTTGTCTGCAAAAATAGGGAAGTTTCAAGACAATGTATAATAGCTTGCATGGCAATCGTGTTGATAAAACCTTCCAAGGAATAAGACCACAACAGTCAACAAGAGATTCATCATACTTAATACTATCAAAGAGTGGTCAATAGAAAAAGTGAATTGACGAACCTTCATAACTTGCATTGGTTCCTTATCCTTCATCCAACCCTAAAATTTTAGACCAAGGTTAACATTTTGAAGGGAAATTAAGAAAAGTCACATGATCTTGTGAAATAAGATTTTTATCACTACCATTAACTATAATGCAATAGTTTTGCACAAACAAAGAATCCTTGTCTAAAGTGAAGTAGTTAGTGATGATTAAGACTAATTATGGGCTTAGAATTGTTTTTCCATTTTTTTTTTTGAATTGTTAGAATTGTCTTACTTAGTAGCAGAGGCATTTCCACCATGGATTGGGAAGTCCACAATAACCACTTATGTAAGTGGGATTGTTGACTATAATCATTTTAACCTTCTCCTTCCTTTTTCTCAGCCACTGAAATATGTGTTGAGAAATCTTTTCTTAAGAAATCCCTCATTAGAAGGGGCATACAATTAGTGATAATCACAATATTCTCGTAACATTTCCACTATCATTACAATTGATTTTGGGCTAAAATTTAGACTTATGGGTATCTTTGTAATTCCTTGTAAACAAATTAAGATGACAAGGGGAAGGAGCAGAAGAAGAGGGATTAGAAAACATCCACTGAAAGGAGCTTGAATTTTTGTCAATGATGCTCCATATTTAGGGATCGCTTCTGTAACTTGCTTTCAATATTCAAGGCAAGCTAGAAAGCCTTGCTCCAATGAAACGAGTTCATGAAAATTCCATCTTGTGTTGAATATGAAACAGGAGACACTTGATAAAATTGAAACATTAATCCCCGACGATGAATTTTTCAATATACTAATAAACAATCAATACCAACAATTTTTCAGAGAGGCAGCCACCGCTAAGTAGCTCCTTCCTAAGAGGTTAGAAACATTGTCTAATAAATAGTTTGTAGAAGCCATCGAAATCACCCAACAGGCACCACATTGCACACAACATGTTGAGTTGTGGGAGAAAGAATCTTAAATTATAATGCACCCTTCTACGAGAGTAACGACATTTTGGAGAAACAAAATTGCCTATGATAGGTGATATACCTGCTAGAGGTATAGAAATGCTGCCAGTAGATAATGAAGTTGGTCCAGACCCCAAGAGATATCTAGGGAACAACCCCAAACCTGAGTAGCTCTGAGGTTATGGAAAAAAAATTGAGAATGAATGTTAAGTAAGAAGTCTTGCAATCAGACTAAACTCACAAGATAAGTACGAACCGCGAGGGACAAAGTTCTAGACAGTTCCTTAGTCTAAAGAGGATAGAAGTTCATGCAACACCAGAAGGTTATTTTATTGGGAAAATAGAATGCTATGTGCATCTTGCAGATGCAAAATGCTCTTACACATGATGGGGAAAAGGGCTTGCAAAAATATGCCTTGTGTGCAGCATCAACACACGCAACATTCTCTTTTTTCCCAATGCACTAACCTTCTAGTTGTGGCCAAATAGCACTTGGATCACAGTGGCAAGGCTTTCAGTAGCAGGAACTTACCAAATCTTCCATAATTTGCGCTATTGTACCAGAACTAGATCTTGGACCTATGGTAAGATGTGAGGTGTTCCCACTGCAAGACATCAAGCAACGTGTTTAGCATTCAGAGCTGAAAAACTTGAGAAACACCTTGACCAGGGGAAAATAGCCAGAAAGAAATGAAGAAATAATAATAATAATAACTCTAGACGATTATAAATAGGAAACCCTACTATCACTACACTGGAGGTGCAGGCCTTCACTTTTTTATTTTTCATTATAATTTGCACAAAATCCCTCCAATCCTAGTCTGTCACATTTTTTCATTTAGAAACAGTTAAATACTTTTTCATTTGGTCACATATGAATCCCAATGGACAACTGGTATTATATATGCCATACATAACAATTAGTAAGCCAAAACAAGTAAATGCAATGTTTCAATTGTAACTTCTTATCATGAAATGTTAGTTACAGTAACAACAATGGTATGCCAATTGCATAAGCCATATGTATCTCTTGTTGAAACGTTGATTGTAATCCCCATGTGAGCCAAAATCTCAATAAATAGAAACATAAAGAACTAATATGCAGTAGAATTGTTGTAGAAATTATTTTACAAATGGGAAAGGTACTGAATTATGGAATAGCATATCATGTGTACTACCTATTTAGTTGCTTAACCTACAATATCTACTATCATTTTCAGTTTATTTATTATTTTGGTACACTACTCATTTTATCTAGAATTAAAGTGAGATAGTTGTCTGATAGTTGGTAATATTATAGTAGGAATGTCATCAATATAGGAAATCTAGTTTTTGACTGAAAATGAGAGCAGGGCATAAGGAAAATCATTGCCACAAGGTAAAACTATGATTGAAAAATTCTTATTGGAATGTATATTATTTGGAGTTAAATACAAACTATGATTATTTGTGGTAATGCTATGGATGTTGGAGAATAGACATTCAAGAAAGTATTGTCACTGTAACACGTCTACAATGTAGTTGTAGATCCTTTTTCACCTTGGTTTCTATTTTCTGCAATGGCTTGTAGTGGTAGCATGATGCGTGCATTAGATATTTGCTTCCAATGTTCTAGTGAACCTGGTATTTTCAAGAGGGTCATAACCTATTAAGAAAGAACTTATTTTTTCATAAGAGGCATTCCTAGAAAAAACGGTCAAGAGACCAATCTGCAAGACAAAATTATAATATATATTGTGACTTCTCCAAAGCTTGAAACTTATTCAATGGTTGATACTTCACTAGTCAGTCAATAATGCAACAACCTTCAGAAACTAAAACACAGTGGTGACTTGCAGGTCATGTTTGCATTATTCTAGTACAAGCTTAGTCTATTCAGAGGCCTACCATATGCAACAAAAAAGATTTGCAGAGAAGCTTGACATGTGCACTATTGGAATTGTAGGACAAATGAAATAGCTAGTTTATATATCTTCAGCTTTTTTGAATTAGGAAAGAAGCCCTTAAAATGTACATCCATCATAAGACTAGGCCGAGTTCAATCTAGTCAAGTGTGTTGTTGCTTGCACACACTTGTTATTTATTTTGCCCGTTTAGGCCTTAGAAAACTGACATAGTAAATGTATAAGAGTTCCCAAAATAAGTGTCTAAGTGAGATGGAATACATGTGAGAAAATTCAAGTTGGCCTATCAATGTTCACCCATTATTAGGCTTCTTTAGGATTAATAGTTGAGGAAATTTTTTCAACATTGTGGGACTAAGAAAGTATGCCAACTTTTAAGATTAAATAACATTGCAACACCACGAGAGTCATGTAGAATTGTTGAAATGATGCTGAACAATTTAGCATAATATTAGGAGACAACTTAGCAACTTCTTAGTGTCATGTTCCATGAAGAATTGACTCAAACCTAAGTTTTTGAGGCAATTGATATATTGCCCAAATCAGGTCCTTTAGGAGACAAAGTTTGCACATTGAGTGTGTGAGAGGGCGAATGGGTATCATGTTCACATGGATTGATACATTAGTCCAATTTCTATTTTCTTATATTTTCCTAAAGGCTAACATCAGTAAATGCGAACATGAGAGTGGGTGCCCTCACATTTGAAGAGACAAATATAGAGGTATTGTGTTAAAGACCATTTAAGTTAATCATTCTACCCTCATTCTTAATGGAAATAAACATTTAATATGATTCATTTCATATCTGCCCAAAGTTTGAAAACACTAAATTTTAAACTCCCAACGTGTCCTTTATGAGAGTGGGTGCCCTCACATTTGAAGAGACAAATCTAGAGGGATTGTGTTAAAGACCATTTAAGTTAATAATTCTACCCTCATGCTTAATGGAAATAAACATGATTCATGTCATATTTTCCCAATGTTTGAAAACACTAAAGTTTAAACTCCTAGGATCTCATCACTTTCTTTATTTATGATTTTTACAAAAATTGGAGGTCATTGGTGAGAAAAAATCTCAAAAACCCTAAAAAATTATCAAAATGATTAGAAAAAGGGGTGTTGCTTTTAGAGGTAATGGGGTCTCTACAAGAGGCAACCAAGGAGAAGGTGACTTGTTGAACAAAAGAGGCTCTAAATCCTCTTGTATCCAAGCACTAAAGATCATTGATGACAAAGATGAGTCTAAGTTTGAAGATGAATATGTTGAATTTGATTCACTGAAGCTTGTGGGGAACAAGCAACCAATGATGAGTCCTATTGAGAAAGAAGATCCAAAAATAAGTAGTGTGAAGTTTACTGGGGATGTTAATTATTTGAGCCAATCAATATTTCACTAGCACAATATCTCACCATTGACACTCAAGGCAACCAACACAGTGGGATATGAGCGTATGACCATTGTGCAAGAAGCAACTCTTCCATCTATTCTCAAAGGCAAGGATGTGTAGGCCAAGGTTAAAACTTGCATCAAAAAGACAATATCATTTATATTTTCTGCTATTGAGGTGATAGTGAAGTCACAATTCCTCCAAGGTCATAAAAGGTCGCCTATTCTTGTTCTTGTCATTTGTCCCACTATGGAACTTGTAAGTCAAGTTGTTGTCCAGGTCAATGTTTTGTTTAAATACCATGAAAATATTGTTGCACAAGTAGTTATTGAGGGCACTAAATTACCAAGAAAACATAAATGGTTACAAACAAATCCTTGCCAAATATTAGTGGCCACTCCTGGAAGGCTTCGGTACCATATAGAGAATACCCTAGCCGTCTCAAATCGTTTAATGGGTGTAAAAATGCTCATACTTTGATGAAGTAAACCATTTTCTAGATATGGGATTCCATAGGGATATTGATATAGGGACATCCCTAGTTCCTTATTACAACCATGCCGACCCAAGTAACAAATCCTTGATATAAGGCTATCAACCCTTATAATGAATCTTGATTATTGAGATGTCACCACTTGTGACAAATCCTTGTCACAAGATTTTAAGCCCCCCATAATAGGAAAATCCCTCTTACAAGGCATCATCAACACTCATAGCATTGATCCAATGTTGAGTAAAACCCAATGTTACATAGTGAAACACTCACCAATGTTTGGGGCACAATCCCCACGCTTCCATGACAATGAAACTTTAAGTGAAACAATTGCAATGTCCCCAAAATAGTGAAATGTGATGCAAAACATTTTACTTTTAATGAGGGATGTTTCAAATATGTAAATTGGGTATCCATGGTTATGGAGATGAAAATCCATGAGGCCAACCAAGGTTATGGAGTAAATTGCAAGGCATGAGCAACAAATAATGAAGCAAATGTATAATCCAATGTTTGTTAAGAGTTCTAAAACTCTAATGCACAAGGAAGATATGCATTAGCAAGAAAGAGATGAAATACAATCTCAATAGTCAAGGAAAAATTTAGATGAATAAATTGACAAGTTGTGGATGTTGATGAAGAGAATGACCAGGAGAAGGTACAACAAGAGGAAAAGGACAACCAACAACAAAATACAATTTACTAAGGACCTTTGCATTAGCAAGGCAAGTGGAAAAGAACAACATAGGATTTGGAAGCCTAGATAAGTCAATATAACATCAACACTAGGAAAACAACATGTAGGGAAGAATGGACAACTACAACACAAGCTTGGGATCCTATAGGATTCAAGAACTAATGACACATGAACAAGAGTTCATGAAAATTTTCTACTATGGGAGTCTGATGCAGGAGCACTAAAACTTCCAAAAGCCATCAAGAATTCTGAAGAAAAGCTCCAAAAGGGTTTTGAACATTGAAAAGTAATTTCAATTCCTTATTTGTAAATATTGTTTGTTTCTTTTAATTATTATACAATATTTTTAGAAAAAGTATGGGTAGAAACGATTTTGTCCGTAAGGAAAAATAAATTCTACCTTGAAAAGCATAAGAGATTTATGGAAGAAATCACAGAGCTACTTTTCTTTTAAAGTTGTATTTGATCAATTTAAGATTAAGGGAAAATAAAGTGACATTCAAATAAATGGGAAATCGAGACATAGAGAGAATTAATGCCTCTCACCATGTGTATGCAGAAAACTAGTTTAACGAATAAGAGTTCATGCATTTACTATAACGGACTGTGTTGGATATATGTTGTTATAAATTAATGTATAACGAAGACAATGCATTTAATATATATTCAATTTACTCTGAGTCAAAGTTTAATTATCTATTCATTTCTGGTTTAAGAATCTCTTTTTTGTGCACACTAGACGGTTTTGGGAAAATGAAGCTATTGTCAATGTTTTAGGAGTATAATTGACTAAGAGAAGGCACCAAACTGTCAGTAAATCATTGGAGGCGTAAGGTTAACATGAAATTATGGAATGGGCTATTTTTATCCAACTAATCAACTCTTGTATTGGTTTGTCTGGACCATGAATATTAATTTGTGAAAGAATTGGAAGGAGAGTCCAATCCCTATGATATGGAATCGCCTTGGAAATGGTTAGGAGGAACAGACAGAGAACTGAAACCACCTAAGTTTCTCTATCTTGTGAGGGTTCAGTTCCAACTGAAATAAGATTTTAGAGTCCAAATCTGTGTTGAGCTATATAGAAGCGCGACCATATTAAGATGAGACAATCACCATGTATATTAAGTTGAAGTGAATGTTTTCGGTAGAATTTTCGGCATAAATATTGGAAAATGTGTTTTTAACCTTGCGTTGGAAATTTAATTTGAATTATGGAACCATGTCATTTTCTTTTTTTCTATATATTTCAATTAATGATCGAAAGCTCTTTGGTGTGGCCTGAAAACCTTGCATGGACATGATCATTCCCAACATATGCTAAATTTTGATGTTGAATCATATAGATTTGATTATTGGAGATCACATGTTTGAATTCTTTCCCAGGATTGATCGCCGATGGATGTTGGAAATTGTAAATGTGAGAAACATTTCCAAAGAGCTCCATTGTATAATTTCACTCCAAAATGTCATGCAGAGTGTGGAATGGGCATATGAATGGGTTATATTGTAGGTTTTGTGTTGTGGTTGAAGTGGTACCCACTGCCGATGAAGTTTGGCTCCTGTAAAGTTCCATGGTCAAACCCACGAGGAGAAAGGGGTGCGTGCGCATATAACCACGGAAGACCCTATAGACGCCAAATGAGCCTCTGCCTTGGCTATATAATTAATCATACCATCTACGTTGAATGGGTGTTTGCAGTAGAAACTACTTTGTGAATTTTAGGATTCTTTTTCTAATCTCCTTCCGGGAAGCGACTACTTTGTGAATTTCTAGATTCTTTTGCTAATCTCCTTCCAGGAAGAAAATTTTGTGCTATGGCATATGCTATGCTCCTGCCTACTCCACATGAAGATTCCTTTCATGGTTTCTCAGATATCCATCTTATTATAGTCACATTCCATATCAATGGAAAACTCAAATAAATATTTCAGTCATTGAGTTACTATATTGAGTTTTGAGTGTCTTTGAAAACAATCTATTGATTAGAATGGCGGAGGGTTTGGTCATCCAATCACTTGCAGGCGCTGTACCATCTGAGTTGTTGGGGATCATTAAAGATGTGTTGAAGAAGAGTTTTTCCTGCAAGGAGAATTGCAAATGCCTCCAAAAAACCCTGGAAGGAATCACACCTGTATTACTTGACAGCTTTATGAGTAGTGTAGAGTTGTCTCAACCTAGCCAGAAGCTGCTCAACGAACTCTATCAGCAGCTACAGGAGGGTAAGAGGTTGGTTAAGGCCTGTTCCAAGGTAAGTCGCTTGAATATCTTCAGGAGCTATAAGTATGCAAATAAAATTGAAGGCCTGGATTTGTATATTGTCAATTTCACTCAGACGAAAGGTTGGGCACTTATCTGTTCTGAATTGCATAGCCTGAGAGTACAGCAGGATCACATTGTGACTATTGGGCATAGAACAGAGCATAAACTTGAAAATATTGACCTCAAAATGGAGGATAAAATTGAAGGGATTGGGCACAAAATTGACGCAATAAGGGAAGAATCTGACCTTAATTTTATCGCAGATCAGATGTATCAATTGGAAATTGGTAAAAGGGCTTCCCAATTGAGCATCCTAGAATTTCCAAATTTTAGAGTTGGTTTGAAGGGTTTGGTGTATGAGCTGAAAAAAAATCTCTTGCGCAATGATGCTCCACTTCTTGGAGTAATAGGCATGGGGGGCAGTAGAAATACTACTGTGGCATTAGCCCTCTACAATGATAATGAAGTCAAAGGTAATTTTAAGGAGATGATAGTTTTTGAAAGAGTTTCACAATAATCGAACCTTAAGGGATTTCTTGAGAGAATGTGGGACAAGATTGTTCGCAAGAAAAGACTTGAATTTCATGACTTCGAAGATGCACATCAATAGCTACGACAAAGGCTTCGTCAAATGGAACCTCAACCAGCTTTGGTGGTGTTGGATGATGTTTGGGAAATTGATCATCTTGAAAAGCTTTTGTTTGAAGGAAAAGGGTTTAAAACTCTTATTACAACTAGAAACAACAATGTTGTTAAATCTGATTACCGGTATGATTTTCCGTGTTTGAGAGAGCAAGATGTCGTGTCCCTTTTCTGCTTTTCTGCATTTGATCAAAAGTCCATTCTAGAAACAACAGATTACAACCTAGTCAAAGAGGTAATAGTAGAATGCAAAGGATTACCACTTGCTCTTAAGGTGATTGGAAGGCCTCTCCATGGTCAGCCACCTGCAGCATGGATAACTGCCAAGGACAAACTTTCTCAAGGACAAACAATATCTGAATATCACAAAACAGAAGTTCTGAAACGAATGGCAACAAGAATAGATATCTTGGAAGAAGAAGTCTGAGAATGCTTTCTAGACATGGGAATATTTCCAGAGGCTAAAAAAATATCTGTTGATCCATTGTTAGACTTGGGTGTTTATGTTCATAAGTTGAAATGGACAGCTACTTACACAATCTTAATAGAACTTGCGAGTCGAAATCTTGTGACTTTGGTGAACAATCAAAAAAGTACCTTGGGGAATCCTTATGGCTGTAGTGGTGAGCTTTCCTTAATTCAGCATGATGTATTGTGAGACCTGGCTATCTATTGGACTGAGCAGGAGCCTATAATTGAAAGACGTAAAAGGTTTATCATGCCTCATAAAGCTGATTCTATTCGCAAAATGTGGAAGAAGCATGCAGGGCATGATTTCAATGCTGAGATTGTTTCCTTCCACACAGGTTCAATGGAGGAGAAGGATTGGTGTCAGATGAACTTCCCTAATGCTAAGGTACTTATCTTGAAATTTTCTGCAAGTGAATACTTTCTTCCACAATTCATGCAATCAATAGATAAATTAAAGGTTCTCATAATTGTAAATCACAATTCTAAGCGAGCTACTCTCAAAGGTATATCAGTCCTCTCTTCATAAACGCGGCTGAAATTTATTCTGTTAGAGAGAGTAATTGTTCCTCCCCTCCAAGAATACTCAGTCCTGGCAAAAACTAGAGAAGTTATCCTTGGTTCTATGTGAGGGTTGTGGGAATACTACAGGATTACATATGGGAGTGGATTTAAATTTCCCCCGTCTTTTTGAGTTAGCTATCGATCACTGTAGTGATTTGAGGGAACTTCCTACGAGTATTTGTTGTTGGACTACCCTTAAATGGTTTTCTGTCACAAATTTCCACGATCTTCATAAGTTATCGGAAGATATAGGTAATCTCAGCTCACTGCAGAAGCTCAAATTGTACGCATGCCCAAGTTTAAAAGAACTGCCATATTCAGTTTGCAAGCTAAGACAACTACAATTCCTTGATATTTATCTTTGTGGGTACCTAAAACAACTCCTAGATAAATTGGGCCAATTATCTAGTTTAAAAGAACTTGATATGAGGGAGTGCTCTCATGTGAAGCAACTTCCCAAATTGGCTAGTGACTTAAGGTCTCTGGTTCATGTCATTTGTGATGAGAAGATTCGGCATCCGTGGTTATCTATCACGGCCTTTACCATTCCCAACCTCCAGGTGGAAGTTGCAGAAGAACATTTCCATCTGGATTGGCTTGAAGATTGATTAATTCATAATATATACGATGGCACTTGTAGGGATTCTCTCTCTCTCTATGCAGATCTCCTGAGCCAAGGTGAAAAGCTGGGTGTCTAATAAACAGAGTTACATTGGAGCCCTGAACATTATTGGTTGAAATTTGGAAAATAACAAAACCTCAGCATAATGGGGCTATGAGGTTTACTCAAAAAGGAGCTCCAGGAGATCAACCCTACATAGTTGTTCGTAGTGACAGAAACAATTTATTGTGTGCCTGGAAGACACTATCCTGAGGCATTAAGACTTTGTTAATTGGTACAAAGTATAACTTACTTTTATACATGATATTTTTCTGTCTAATCATGTTCGCAGTGCATAATATGATCAATTTTGTCTAGCATCGGTGAACCTAGTAAACTTCATGCAATTACTGAACTTTTGATGGCTTGGGCAGTAATAAAAATCATGACAACATCATGCAGAGTGTGGCTCATGGCATAATGTGTAAGATGGGAGAAATAGGCACAAAAACAGTGCATACCATGCTCCAGTCATGATAATACCATTTAAAAAACTTCTTAAAAAATCCAAGTGGAGTAGTGAGCCACCTCTAATACTTCTATAATCTAGAAAATCTCGAAACAATCTCTCTGAGCCATTAATTCATAATATATAGGATGGCACTTGCAGGGATTCTCTCTCTCTCTATGCAGATCTCCTGAGCCAAGGTGAAAACCTGGGTGTCTAATAAACAGAGTTACATTGGAGCCCTGAACATTATTGGTTGAAATTTGGAAAATAAAAAAACCTCAGCATAATGGGGCTATGAGGTTTACTCAACAAGGAGCTCCAGGAGATCAACCCTACATAGTTGTTCGTAGTGACAGAAACAATTTATTGTGTGCCTGGAAGACACTATCTTGAGGCATTGAGACTTTGTCAATTGGTACAAAGTATAACTTACTTTTATACATGATATTTTTCTGTCTAATCATGTTCGCAGTGCATAATATGATCAATTTCGTTCAGCATCCGTGAACCTAGTAAACTTCCTGCAATTACTGAACTTTTGATGGCTTGGGCAGTAATAAACAGCATGACAATGTCATGCAGAGTGTGGCTCATGGCATAATGTGTAAGATGGGAGAAATAGGCACAAAAACAATGCATACCATGCTCCAGTCACGCCAATACCATTTTAAAAACTTCTTAAAATTCCATGTGGAGTAGTGAGCTTCCTCTAATACTTCTATAATCTAGAAAATATCGGAACAATCTCTCTGAGCCATTACACGATTATCTATCTAAAAAGAAAATTCATAACACAAAAACAAGCATACCTACTTCTATATTGAGTGATTATGCTACCAAAGAATCTAAAATCCTGAGTTTCATTTCCATCAGTTCATATTGCAAGTGATGCAAATAAATATTTACCATAAAAATTACTGCGATGGATAGAAAATCCAAGTGCAAAATGCCACTGACTTCCAGTGACTGAAAAGCTTCCCTCATTCAAATAACTTCAACTAAATCATCCTGCCCATGAATGGGTGGCGCTGGTGGCCAATGGTCAATTCCCTTTCTCTAAATAGCGCAGGAACACGTAGCCAAAGAGCCAGCTATTGTAGTGTGTCACTAGAGATCTTGTATGTTGGTGAGTTGTGATATTTTCTGTCCGCCATTGGAGTTAAAATGGCTATATGCCTCTTTCTGATTGTGTTCAGAGCTGATTTCTATGATTATGAAAACAGGCTCTGTTTCAATTTTTCTCACACTTTAGTAAATGAAGAAATATGAAATGTGCTCCTTCACTCATCTAGCCATTTTGGAATAGGATCATAAAGTCTTGAATTTTCATAGGAGAAGTAGGAAGTGAAATCACTCTGTAGCATCTTGTAGGTAGAATCAGCCAGTGAATGAGCTTGAAATGAGTCTGCCAAAGTAGCTTATTGTATCTCTGCCTTTCGGTTTATGTAATGCACCTTCAAATTTCATGAGATTTATAAATTATGTGCTTTAATAGTTCGATTCTATATCGTATCTGGTATTGGTCTTTAATCTCTTTCCCTATCCGCGAATCTCGACCCAGTAATAAGTATCAGTATATGTAGCATCGGTCTATAGGTGCTCGACCAAAATCCCCCCACCCAATAAGAAATCAAGGAAAGCTCAAAGTAGCCAGGATAATATAAGTCAGGTTCTAGCTAAGGACGTAAAGCAAGACAAGCTGTCAGACCAATGCTTTCCGGAATAATCTCTTTTCTCCAATCAAAGCGAAAAGAGCCCAATATAATGCTAAGAATCGATGCGATGTAGGGCGAAGACTGATACAACCAACGAGAAAAGGGGCAGATAAGAGCTACCCATATGAGTCTTTCTTTCCAGATACATTCTAGCTCCTTCCCACAATCGTTTAATTGGTACAATACCTGCAAGTTGGAAGGGCATACAGAGTTTGCACTTGTTATCATTGGAACATAACCAGTTGATAGGCTTTCTTCCAGAATGGATCTGGAAATTCAAGGATTTGCAAGTGCTTAGATTCTCCAATAATTTGTTTTATGGAGAAATTCCCACCCAAGCATCTGAATTGAAAGTTCTTTGGACTACACCCGATCCATCAGAGGCAGGCTCTAAGGAAGAAACTCTGTGGGGAAGTTTTGATGCATTGTCTGCTAATGGTTTCACTAGATTGGACAAAACTGATGTTATGTTATATGTTCAATTTCAAGGGCCAGGAACAAAATTTTCAACTTCAACTTCTTTATTTTTCTAATGGTTTCATCAACTTGTCAAACTATAGGCTAACCAATAGAATTCCTTCACATTTTGGGTTGGTTAAAGGCTGAATTTAAATATCTGCATCAATAAATTGACAGGGCACAGACACATCAAATATGGGCTCTAGACCAAAAAAATAAGTCGGAGACTACTGCGAACGCAACATGCAACTCAGATTCAAGAAATCGAAATAAAAAAAATTCAATAAATTCGCTTGCAAAGCATTAAAATATGGGATTTTCAAAATCTAAACTCAATTAGAAACTCAATTATAAAATAGAAAAGATTCAACTTGGTTATTTCGGGAGGTTCATTTTATAAATACCTTGGGCAGACTGTCGATGAAGGTGGGCAGCATTTTGAATTTACTTCCTCCTCAGAGGCCAATCTGGCACACATCTCAACAGCTATGGCATCAACCAGCTACCTCAAACGATACGAGTAGAGCATCCCTGTAGAATTCCCTCCAAAAGGTTCCACTTGTAGGCGGGAATAAAAATTTATCAAAAAATAAAAAATAGAATCGTTTGCTTCCTTAAAAGTATTCAAATTTAATTTTCAACCAATGTGAGAGCGAGGGCGGAATTTTTTTGAGGGGAATTGGAATTAATTTAAAATTTAAAATTAAAACAAAATTAAAACAAAATTAAATGGCAATAATAATATTTAAAAAAACAATTATATATAATATTAAATTAAAAATTCAATATAAATAAATAAGATATTAAAATGCATATGAATTATTTAATATGTAAAACTTATAAACATAATTAATTAGTAGTTATAATTATTTATGTGGTCATCTTTAAATTAAAAGACTCAAAATTAAATTTATCTGGTTTTTCCTTGTTTTAATATAGACATAAAAAGGTATGACAAAATGCCCTCTTTTAAGGTTTGATAGTTATTATTTTTTTTACTAAGCTTCCATCTATCATAATGAGGCCAATTGCCCAGATTTAGCATTATGAGAGTTGTTATAGTTGCTACAAAACCACCCAAAATTTTGGGCATTTGTCGAACTCTGATGTTTTCCCCATTCACACTTTACATGTTGCCCCCACACAACATGTGTTGCCTCAGATGTTGACATTATGACAACATTACAGTTTCGAAGGTGTGTCGCTTCTGTGATGTGCCAAGAGACTCCCTTCACTTCAAATCTTATCTTTCCCTAGTATGTATCGCAACCAATAGAAGCACTGAATGTGGACAAGAAACATTTCATTTTGGCTCCCATTATGTTGAATATACTAGGGTTTGGGAGAAACCATAATTTGGAAAGAAAGTGACCCCCTTTCTGTGTTTAACCTATGCCTCTAAGGGCATAGTATCATCGACATCACACACCATGGTGAGATTTATTGCATAGCATGTCACCCTAGGCCCTTGACTAGTCCTATGCCTCAGCATGTGCAATAGGGTTTGAGAGAATTATATATTTTTCTCGGCATCCTTGAAACCTTAGGCGTTGGTGATTGAAGGTCCAACCCTGCCATGAATTAATCCTTACTCTCGAGGGCGATTATCATCTTCACCTTCTCATCTTATCTCGAAACTGGAACACTCATATGCATCAGGTTTTACAAGGTACCTCATATAGCATTAGTCCTCATTCCCTCTCATTTCATTAGGTTTTGGGTAGGTAGTTGTTGTCGGGAGTTATCTTGTCGTCAACCTACATTTTCAAGGGTGTTTTCCCATTGGTCATATTGTGCATGTGCCCTTATTCTCTCCATTAATTTAGGGTTTGGATTATTATGGTCTTGTTCATATATTATAAAATCCTAAGTTATCATAGCCATGAATCAAAGGTTAAAACCTTTTCCTCTTGAATTTCACTTTGGCACGTATTACTCAGGTTTCTCTCCACCAAGTTTTAAGGAATCATATCCATAATATCCATGTGCATAGGCATTATTTTCCCAAAATAAGGTTTGTTTACGTGTGATAGAGTAAGCCTCCAAAGCTTGGCATTTAGTTTCATATGTTAATATTAGAAGGAATGTTTGAACATTCAAGTCATAATCGTTTACAAAACCACCTGAAAGTCTCTAGTGTATTCATCACAAGATATACTTAAGTTGAGGATAACTTGATCATGATCGTTGAAGTCCTTACTTAATGCATGCTTGAAATTCTGCTATTTGGTTGATAACCAAATCTTTATATTGTGAATGTGAAACAACTTTGGATAGTGATACCCTAGAGCCATAAAGAGACTTACTATTTGTATTAGTATACATATTGTTTTATGTTGTGGCTCATGCCTTCTTGTAATGTGGCATCGCAGGTCTTTTCTTAAACCACTAAGGGAGGACCACCAATTCAAAAGGAATAAAGACACAGTGGTCTACATACAAGAGGGCTCTCGACCATATGTGTATTTGGTCACTTCTTCTCATGAGGTTGGTGTGTGTGCACATGGATAAACCAATCCAGGTTTTTGTTGAAAGCATCACCCAAAACGATGAAAGGAGCACCGCCTAACTAGGCCTCACATGAAAATTTGGAAAGAACCAAGACATTGGTCACTGAGAAAGCATTGGGTAAGGGTGAACATGCGATACTATGAGAAACAAAACACTTGAGTCTTCCATCCTTTTAATACAGTTGCAGAAGTAAAGGCTAAAGCAGAGGCAAATGCATCAGTCATTTATGTACCAATGCCATTTGTTTTTGCAACTATTTTGGAAGAAATGAATGCCAAACTATACTTGTTTTTCTACATTAAGGAGGGAATTACCCGACATGGTATGGTACGTGTAAAGAAAACTTTAAATTAGCAATCGAAGACTCAACTTATCGGGTCAAATTGTCAAGCCTGGTGAGTGAAAAATTGATCTTTATATGGAGTCGCCTTGGCTACATATTAAGTCGAAGCATGAAATCCAATGATATGGTGAGAAGGAACCACTTAGGAAGAATACTTATTTAAATAATAAATATTGGCTTCAGGGCTTGGCAGGTGTTTAATTAAAGTGGCTCATGCTTGGAGTTTTGGCTTTATTGGCTGAACATGTGAGGATCATCACAATTGCATCCACAGGTCACATTTAAAGAACTATAGGTCAAAAGCTTGGTGGTCACGACAACACGAATGCGCACTCCAAAGTAGAGCATAAAAATCAAATGGTAAAGGGAGTTAACGAGTTCTGATCATTACGAGAGAGAGAGAGAGTACGAGTTGTGCTTTTCTTTTGGGCGATATGAACATATATATACAAGTCAGATGCCATGGGAATATGGCACGTATGTATGTATATTATTAACATCCCATAACAAGGACCTTTTAATGATGGCAATGCATTATTAGGGTGCAAGCGAAGCCACAGATCAACGAAGAAGTTAATAAAAACGATCTTCTAGGAGTGGATGTTGGCTTCTAAAATATAATGATAAGGCTCCAAAATGATTGCATAGGTGTTAGCACTAACGTCCACCTGGGTGAAACGCAAGTCTGTTTGGATGCTTATAATGCTCAGAACACTAAGGTATCTACAAGGATTGACTTTTTAGTGTTAAAAATCATGGCAAGTTGCATTCCTTTGGTGATTTGGGTGCAAAATTAGTGGCAGTGGAATAAACTCACAAAATCAATAAAACCCAAACAAGAACCAAGAAAGAAGCATAAAAAACAAATGCAATATTGTTGTCACCTCTTCCAATAGATATTGATCCGGATTTATGTAGGAACGCAACAAAATACACATATAACCATAAATACAAAGATGCAGCATAAATAACACTTCATTTCATTAACATCAAAGAACTGAAATTTTCTTACAGACAGAATGGAAATAAACTAGCTAGGGTGCTGGTATTGAATCACTGAGAAGAGATGTGGTGGCTACATACCTCTAAACTGTGTTACAATGAGGCTCGCGTGCCTATTTATTATTGAGAAACAATGGAGAAATCTAAACGTCCAAAAACCTAACCCTAGGATATGAACCACCAAAACTATGGGCTCCGTTTGGGTAAATTGGTGTTTCAACTTCCTGAGAATGTAACTTCGGCATACGATCTCTGTTTAGGGCCTTAAAACGGCTCCAGACGTTCAGGACCCGAAAAAATGCTAAAAATAGTAAGTTGTGCCGAAACTAAAAAAATGAAAGAGACAATGGCGAGGACCCAAGTGGAATAGGCGGGTGACCACCAATATCCACCTGGATCATTCCTCCCCCGTTAGGAAGAAATGGTCCCCATTGCGTTGAGTTCCTCCATGAGATGAGGAAAATTTTGCTGAACTTGGTCCCTGGTGAACCACTTGCCTTGGTGCAAGATTTGGCCAACTTTGACAACCCGATACAGTTGGATCTTCCGTTGGCGAGTGTTCTTGATTTTCATGTCCATGATACAATCTGTGGTGGCCTGTTCCATGCAGTTTGGGTTTAACTATTTTGGTGTGAGTTCTTCTGCAATGTCAGAGGTGTCCAGTAGAGGTGGGAAGTAGGGATGAAGGCGGTCTACATTGAATACTGAGTGCAGACCAAAGAATGGTGGAATACTGAGCTCGGAGGCATTGTTCCCTACAACCTTAGTGATGGTGTACGACCCATATCGGAGCTGAAAAAACTTGTGGTGGGGTCCAGTGAGGCACTCCTTCTGCAAATGTAGCCACACTTTATCGCCCACGTGGAATTTGTGTGGCACCCGATGTTGATCATGTAGTTTCTTGTACTTAGCATTTGATCTATCCAATATGTCATGAACCTGTTGACGGATGTGCTGAATGTGCTCGATGAATTTTTTTGCTTTGTCAGCTTCAGACTAGACATGAGCCAAATCAACTGGAGTAGTCGCAAATGGCATGGCTACGTCAATGGGACATAGTGGCTGGAATCCCAAGCCCACCTGAAAGGGGCTATGGCCAGTTGAGCTGTGGAGAGCTCGATTATAATTGTGTTGTACATAGGGGAGGCTCTCATCCCATGTGCATGGATGCTTTGAATTGTACATGCATAGAATGTGTATAGTCATCTTGTTGATGACCTCTATCTGGCCATCAGTTTGGGGATGAAAAGTTGTGGACTTGGTGAGCTTGGTGTCCAACATTGACCAGTGGCTGGACCAAAATGTGTTGAGGAACTTGTTTTCACGATCTGATAAGATGGACTGTGGGATCCCAAAGTGAACCCACACTCATTCAAAGAATATTTTAGAAGTGGCTTCTACTTTGATATTATTCTTGCAGGCTGCCATAATGGCCATCTTCGAGAATCTGTCGACGACCAAGAAAACAAAGTCGTTTCCATGCTTAGTAGAAGGGAGGCCTGACATGTAATCCATGGAGATGGATTCCCAAGGTCGACTAGGGGTAGGTAGTGGAGTATAGAGCCCTTGATTCTTGATGGTCGGTTTGGCAATGGCACAAGCAGTGCAGGATCTAATGTACTTCCCTACATCCTATCGAAGGTTCGGCCAATAGAAATACTTCTGTAGTACTGCCACTGTTTTCTCGACCCCAAAATGCCCAACGACTCGACTGTAGTGCGCTTCCCATATCATCTTGGCACGCTCGCTTGAAGGAACACAAATGTGTCCCATGTGACATAACAGTGCATCTTGGAGGTGAAATTTTGGAACTTGCATACCCCCCAATAGTGTCTTGTATGTGTGGTTGAATTTTGGATCGCTCTTGTAGAGAAGCGTCCAATCAGAAGTCTCATGCCCACAAGAGTTGAGAACTGTGGTTATGGCCACGATCGGTGGTCGGCTGAGGTATTCGGTAACATTATTGGTGCTACCATTCTTATACTTTATGTTCAAATGAAATTGTTGAAGATATGTGGACCACTTATGATGGTGATCATTCTGCAACTTCCCTTGTGTCTGTATGAACTGCAGGGGTCGGTGGTCTATGTGGATGATTGTTTCCTTCCCCAAAATGTAATGCTTCCATTGTCGACACGTCTGCATAATGGAATACATTTCTTTGTCATAACTGGGATACTTGTGAACTGTGTCAGACAATGTCTCACTGTGATATGCCATTGAATGCCCCTGTTGAGTAAGAACTATCCCAATAACATAGTCAGAGGCATCTGTCTCAATCTCAAATGGTTGTTACAAGTCTGGTAATGTGAGCATTGGGGCAAAAGACAGGCAATGTTTCAATTCTATGAATGCCTTCTGTTGAGATTCAAACCAAAAGAATTTTTCTTTCACTCCTCCCTTGGCGACTTGACTCAAGGGCCAAGTGATATGAGATAATCCCAACACAAACCTATGGTAGAAATTAGCACGACCCATAAAGCTGCGAAGTTCTGTTAGAGTGGTTGGGGCTAGCCAATCCTGAATAACTTCGATCTTGGCTGGATCCACATGCACCCCCCTTTCATCAATAATGTATCCCAGATATTGAACCTGGGTCATGCCAAAAGTGCACTTCTCCAAATTGGCACACAACTTGTGTTGCTGTAGTGTTTGGAGGACTTCTCGGATGTGGCGGAGGTGCTTTTCCCAAGTCTGGCTGAAGATCAAAATGTCATCCAAGTACACCACTACAAATGAGTTGGTGAATGGACACAAGATGTCATCCATCAACCTCATGAAGGCTACAGGAGCATTCGTCAACCCAAAAGGCATGATGAGCCATTCGAAAAGGCCCTCCTTGACTTTGAAGGCAGTCTTCCACACATTAGAGGGTTCGATTGGTACTTGGTGATACCTAGACTTCAAGTTGATCTTACTGAAATATTTTTCCCCTTTGAGTTGGTCCAGAAGGTCATTTATCTGTGGGATCGGGTACCTATTCCGAACAATGACCTTGTTCAGTGCCCAATATTCAATACAGAGTCTCCAAGTCCCATCCTTCTTCTGTACCAACACGATCGGGCTCCCACAGGGCGATGAACTTGGCCGGATGTGACCTTTCTACAGCAGCTCTTGAATCTGCCTCTTGATTTCATCATTCTCCAGAATAGAGAGCCTATAGATCGGTCCATTGGGTAGCGGCGCACCTGGGGTCAGGTCAATGGGGTGCTTGACCTGATAGTGTAGAGGCATCCCTGTGGGCGAGGTGAAGATGTCCCCATAATCCTCCACAAAATTGTCCATTTGTTTTTGTCGTGCAGAGGAGCCATGTCTGGAGGTCGTGGCCATAATATCCTTCTTGCCCTAGGGGTGGATCATCAGAAAAAAAAAAAATCTTGGTTTGGGAAATAAGCTTACAACATTTTTTTGCAGTAACCAAAGAAATAGTGGGAGGCGGTGGTACCTCTGGTATCATGTACAACTTATTTCCCAAAGTCACAATAACAGTGCGAGGCCGATACTCATACAAAGCATGTCGCTTCCACAAGTATGGTTGGCCTAATAATACATCAGAAACATCAATAGGAGCAATGTCACACAATACCTCATCTATGAAGGGCTTGATGCTATACGGAAGGCGGCACTGCTGGCTGACGCAGAGATCTCGCCCTTGGTGAAGCCACCCGATGGTGTATGGTTGTGGGTGCGTTGTGGTCGGCAAGCCCAACCGCTTCGCGACATCTACTGAAATGAGGTTCTTTCGGCTCCCATTGTCGACAATGAACCATAGTGTGGAGCCCTTTACTCACATCTGGGAGTGGAAGAGATGCTTTGCCTCCTCTGGATCTTCTGGTTCCTCCTTTTGGATCTTCGTAGTGGAAACAGTGGAGTTGGGCTCCGCATCAATAATCTTCTTCGTTTTTTCATTCCCCTTGTCAGGTTCTGATTCAGAGTCGGAGCATGCATCTGATTCAGAAGCCCTCATCTCAGCCACCAGTGACTGCTTGGCCCGACACTCACTTGTGTTGTGAGTGGAGCTCTTATGGAACTCACACCACTTTCCCATGTCCTTATTTGGATTTGCAGTGTTGTTAGCTTGTGGCTTTGGTAGATTGTCTTTGGCCACCATTCCTTGGCTTTGTCCTTTGGTTTTCAGTTTGGGGGCACATTTCCCTTACTTTTGATTCGCAGATCCAAAGTCTCGCTTCTTCTATTTGAATTTCTGCTCAATCTTGGCAGCATACTGGTATGCCGTACTAAGTGAGGAGATGTCGAGGAACTCCATTTCCTCCTGAATGTATCTATGCAGAAAACCATGATACTTTAGCACCAAATGTTTCTCTGAATCTTTGATACCCAACTTTGTGCACAAGGTATGGAACAGATTCGTCAGCTGATGCACATCTTGATCCCTTTGTTGCCGCAGCGTGGTCCATTGTATGTACCTATCCTCATAGCTCCCCATGGGATACTTAACCTCCACGTAATTTACCCTCCATGTCACCTCCCCATCGCATCGCATCGCCAATCGTATTCTTTATAAACTAAAATGTAAAGGTTGCGAAGTGTGTGGATGCGATGCCACTTCATAACTAAATTCTACAGAATTTCAGGTCCAGGTGAATGAGTTGTCACTATGTTTTGTGTGTATACAAGTCACTTCAAGACTATGAGGTTTATAGCTCATTTCATGAATAAATAGGCCAAAAGACATGGAAATAAGAAAAGGATTTCCAACTCATCGCGCCACCGTCATCTTTAAATCCAATGGCCTACGTTTCATTTTGACCCCCCTTTACCATCCTTACTTTATCCTTGTAGGGGGGGTCCAGAATGAATGGTTTTGAAGAAAGGGACCCTCGTATGTGTCAATATCTCTTGAATTCGCACCCCTCCCCTTTTATATTACCACTTACCACTTCAGAAGTTCTGAAATACCACTTTTCTCCTGCAAAACCGTTTTCCCCAAATGAAAAACCATTTTTTAGCCATTTTTACCAGTCCATTTTCGAGGGAGATTTTGGGAATATGGGAACTAATTTTGAAAAACATAGAGATGTTTTTATTCAGCAAGGTCTGAAGAAAAAAAACCTCTCCCATATTTTTCATAGGTGTCTTCAGTTGGGATAATCGAAAGCCATCTCTTAGCCCTATTTTTCGGATTTTCGTTTTTTCTGTGTTGTTTATGATATTGTCGCGACTGTTGTGGAGAGATGGAGATGAATTTTGAAAATAAGAGAGAGGTTTTTGACCATAACTAGGAAAATAACAATAACCTCTCCTATATTTTTCATAGGTGTCACTTTTGGGGAGAAAACAAGGTCTGAGTTGACCCATATTTTCAGCAGTTTCGCCTATTTTTCACAGCATGACAAACATCCCAAGATTTTCAGGAATTTGTTTTTTGATGATGGTTCTTAGATGTGAACAAGGATAATATATTTCGGCAAGCATTTTCCATCAAAATAGTGCCATACAGTATGACAGTAGGACAACAAAACAATCGGTGCCGCACTGGAGTTAATGATCCAGCCAAGGCAGTGCAAGAAAGGTTGGGCCAGACATCAATTTTCTCTCACTTTGTATTTTCAGAATTTTAAAAGCCCAATTGTGTTCACCTTATAATTCACGAAGGGTCATCAAAGTTAATACAACCAACGGTGGCTAACAGGTTCACCTCATCATAGCCTTGCATGGCCATACTTGTCCATTTTTCTGCTTAAATTGTAATCAATGAAAGTTTTTCAGGGTAGATTAGGGAAAACCAAATTAGTTGTTAGTTAAATACCACTATAATTATCATTATAAAATTTTGGATATTTTAGCACCTGTATTGTAAGAACTACTATTGGAAGCACTTTAATTTTTGGAGTTGGACATCAATAACCAAAGACCGTTTATAAGATTCTTAAGTTGTTTCAAAATAGTGATGTGTTTCATCTTTGTTTAAATGTTTCCATTGTTTCTCTATTGTGTATTTTATCATCTAATTGTAAATCAGAAATTTTAGATTAAGATTTTCTGACGTCGGAGCGCCCTAATTCTGTTTGCATTCAGATTTACAACCTAAATGTTTTATGCTGAAGTCTGATTAAATAATTCTTAATTTCTCTTTAGTCACTACCAAACCTTATTTTTTCTTTCACCTCATAATTCATACAGCTCTTAAAATCCATTTAGCACAGTTAGCTTGCCCCGTGATTTTCTCTTTATTTTGATGTGTCATTCCAGCCTTTGATTCCATCGCCCAATGGAATAACTTCTGCAGCCCTATCTGTCCAACCACACAATCAATCAATCAAACAACCCCCATCATTGTAACTAGCCTAATATCAGTATGTATAACCAGCAAGTTAAATCGATTTAAATCATAAAACAGAGAGAGCCCTCTCTGAGTCTAGGAAGGCTAGGTCCTAGACTCCAAAGCGGTTTGATGTTGTGCTTTATAGTTTAGTTTTTCCAATATTTTAATTTATATAGTGCAAATAGGCTCGACAAAGAAATTTTAAACAAAGGGAGACTTTGTGTTGGGCACAACACTATTTTTCCTTTATCTATTATTTTTATATGATATGTGGCACACTTTGGCCGAATGCTCATGTTTTAAACTATCTTAGACAATTCAATATTGTACATTGTTATGTATAAGTTTTTTGGAACTCGACTTGTGCCGACCTATATCTTATGTGTCTTGTGTATCTTGTGGTTCTTGCAAACTCTCATTTAATGCTCTACTGTTTATATGAACTAGACATACATGTGAAATATTTCCTATGTAAGTTATGTTTCCAAGTTGTTCTATGGCCATGGCTAGATGTGATCCTTGTCTTGGTAAGTTCTTAAGTGGGAAAATTTTAGCTTGGACATGACTTCCGTAAGATGAGGTATAGGAGGTTCTTAGGTGAAAAAGGCACAATCTACTTGTAGTAGGTGCAATTGATCAAGTTGTTACGGCTGAAGCAGACCAGTGTCACATGAATTGGAGTGGATAAGGACTTGCTTGGGTTCCCAAGTCATGAAAAAATGTAAGGATATTTGTGAGGGCATGAGTTCCAAGGCATGGTAGTGAATGCTAACATGTGCTAGATAGTTTGAAGGCATGTAAAATATGATAATATGTGTCAAGTGCTAAGGCATGCCAATATTTGCAATGGTGTGACAATATATGCCAGGGACTATCAAGGAAACAAAAAGGAGAAACAAGTTAAAATACAAGGAAATGAACACATCATAGGGTTAATAAGTCATCAATTTGCATTTTCCAAGAGGGGCATGCTATGCATGCCAACAATAGGTGGAAATGAGTTTCAAGTGCCAAGTGTTAGTGAATTCTAAGTGCCAAATAATCCTTTGTTACTTCTCTTCTACTTTCCAATAACTGAACTCAAATAACTTTAATATTAAACCATGCAAAAGCATATTGAGGCATATTAATGAATGCTATACATGATAATGATCATGGCCTCTTTAGGACTACATGTCTCTTCGCTCCCTTATCAAATGAGCTCCTTCTCACTTGATGTTATTTCCTTCATCCTAAGGACTCCTTAAATATTTTTTCCTAGACCTCTTAGGAACCCTGGAACTTACAGGCTTTATCCACTTAGACCGTAGGAAATATTAATTTTTCCTTTTTAATTTTCTTTTAGATTTTAAACCTCGTCTTGGGTCCAAAATCCCTTCGCTTTGCTTCTATTCCCACAAAGCCTTTTGTGACCAAACTCACACAAAGCCATCTCACTAGGCTTGTGGAGTACCTCCCAAGCTACACAATTCAAAAATATAGTCTAGTTGTAGTAACTATAGCTTGGTCAAGCTCTTGTAGTCAAGCGGGGGCTTGGTTGGGTTCCCAAGTCGAAAATTAAGTAAGGGTAGTTGTGAGGGCATGATAGCTAGGGAGGGTCAGGGCATGGAAAGGAATGAAAAGGAATGCTAACACGTGTCGTAAAATGTCAATGCATGCTGAACTAGAGTGTTAGGGAGCGTTGGGGCATATCAAGGGATAACTAGGTCAAAATGCATGGAAAAGAAAAAATAAGAGTGTGTGCAAGGGAGTGTTAGAGAATTCAAATGTGCTAAGGACAAAGTGTGTTAGGGGAAGTTTAGAATAGGATTTATAGGAGGCAAGCCTACAGTTGTTATAGGGGGCTCGACATAGCAATTTTAGACAAAGGGAGATCACTTTGTGCTAGGCACAACATTGTTTTTCCTTTAGTTATTTTTTTATATGAGATGTGGCACACTTTGGCTACATGATCATGTTTTAAACTATTATAGATAATTGCATATTGTACATTGTTATGTATAAGTTTTGGGGCACACAGCTTGTGTCAGCTTATATCTTCTGTGCCTTGTGAATCTTGTGGTTCTTGCAAACTCTCAGTTAATGTTCTATTGTTTATATGAACTGAACATACATGTGAAATATTTCCTGTGTAAGCTATGTTGCTTAGTTGTTTTATGGCCATGGCTAGATCATGTGATCCTTGTCTTGGTAAATAGTTATGTGGGACAAGTTGAGATTGGACATGAGTGGCATAATATGATTTATAGGAAGTTCTTAGGTGAACAAGGCACAATCTACTTGTAGTAGGTGCAATTGGTCATGTTTTTGGGGTTGAAGCAGGCCAATTTTTTCACATGAACTACAGTAGCCAAGGACTTGATTGGGTTCCCAAGTCGTGAAAAAATGTAAAGTCTAGTTGTGAGGACATGAGTGCCAAGGCATTCTAGGGAATGCTAAGATGTGCTTGATAGTGCGAAGGCATGTCAAACATGATAATATGTGCCAAGTGATAAGGCATGCCAAGATGTGAAAGGGTGTATAAATGTGTGCCAGGGACTGTCAAGGAAACAAAATGGAGAAACAAGTTAAACTACAAGGAAATGAACACATAAGAGGGTTAAATAGTCATCAATTTACCTTTTCTAAGAGGGGCATGCTAGGCACAGCAACACTAGGCGCCAATAGGTACCAAGTGCAAAGTCTTAGTGCATTCTAAGTGCCAAGTCTTCCTTTGTTGCTTCTCATCTACTTTCCAAAAATTGATCTAAAATAAATTTAATATTAAACCATGCCAAATCATACCAAGGCATCTCAACGTGTTCCATACATGCTAAGAGTTTCCAAGCACCAACACATGCCAAGCGCCAATATGTGTCAGTGACTGTTATGCATGCTATGAAGTGGAATGGCATGTTGAAGACTGCTAAAGTCTACTAGAGAGTGCTAGATCATGTTTAGGAGTGTTAAGGAGTAATAGGACAAAACATTAAGGGAGCACTAGGTCAAAATTCATGGAAGTTAATGAATATGAGGACCATGTGCCAGTGACTAGTGTTAATGAGTGCTAGCTATCATGCCTGCAAGGAGGGAGTGACAGGGTATGCTAAGAATTGGTAAGGCATGATAGGGAATATCAAGGCATGTAAATAAGTGCCAAAGTGTGCTAGGGATTTCCAAGGTGCGCTAATTATATGTTCCAAATAGTGCCAAGATATGCCAATACATGTAAGATGCTAAGGATGTGTAGGGTGCCAGGGTATGTCAATATGTGTCAAGAAGTGTCAAGGAAAAAAAAGGAAGAACCAAGCTAAAATGTAAGGAAATAGACACATAAGAGGGTTAATAAGTCAGGACTTATCTTTTTCAAAAGGGGCATGCTAGTCACACTAATAATAGGTCCCAATACATGCCAACTGGCATTGTGTGCCAAGTGCTAATGTATGTCAATGAATTCAACCAAGGTGTTACAGGGCATGCTAGGGACCACATGCATGCTAACACATGCTAGGAGAGTTCCATGTTGTGCTAGTGCATGCCACCATAGTGTCATGACAAGAGTTTCTAGGTAAAAATATGTTCCAAGACATGCGAGGTGCTAAGAAATGTTAGTGTGTGACAAAGCATTAATTTAAGGTGTGCCCAAATTGCTGAGGAGCATTAGGTCTTTCTCATTATAGAATTGTGAGAGCTTGATTATGTGTTAAATAATATATTTCCTATACACACTAGTGAAACTTTATCTAAAGGGAATTTGATAGATAATAAACTTAATAGATATGAATCATGTGTTGACTCATAGGAAAACTCTATTCGACTAGTGATTACTTCAGGGAAATGATACACACTAATTACTTCTTAAAAAATTGACTGATTATAACCACTATGGCCTTGGAAATATCATAAAAAATACTCCACAATAATGGCCTTAAATTGTTATCTTTTGAAAAAAAAAATTAGCAGGCATATAGCGTCATCAAAAACTCATTGGAATGATCAATGGTGACGAACATTTTTTGACCATCACCAAAAGTAACAAAAAGAGCATTGGTGAGGGTCATTAAAAGTTCATCACTAGAAGTGTCACCAAAGAGATAATTAGTAATGGGCCTTTAACGAACCTCACCAAAAGTGTCATTGAAAATGGCTTTGGTGACGAACCTTAAAGGACCATCACTATATGCACTTACAGTGACGCCTTTTTAAGGACCATCACCATATGTGACATTGGTGACAGACCTTAAAGGTCCGTCACAAGCATGACCCTCACCAATGTCCTTTTTTCTTGTAGCGTTAGTTCTTAGAATCCTTGGTTGGAAAAACACTCTGGAAGCACTGTAATAGCTTAGGTTGAGTTACTATTCCTGGAACCCTTGGTTGGAAAAAAACTCTCTGCAAACTCTTAGTGGGTTGATTTACTAGTCTTGGAAGCCCTGGTTGGACAAACACTCTGAAAGCTTGACAACAGTTGTGGGTTGAGTTACTAGTCTCAGAAGCCCTTGTTGGAACAAATGGTCTGAAGCCCTTGTTGGAAAAAATTCTTTGAAGCCCTAAAAAAATTGGGTAGAGACTGATTTGGTGATAATTAGTGCTGTCTGACCATGAAGTGGAATCACTGGTTGAAGGTTGAGGTGGTTCAGCCTCTTGAAGTCCTGGTTTGGTTTTATTTGGTTTACTCCCTGAGATCCCACATTCATGCTTGGAATATGGCACAAGGTTGACTGGATGAAAGAATGATTTGGTTCAGCCCAATCTATGGTCGGGTGGTACGTGGAAGTCCCAAATTTGTTTGCATTTTGCATATGTTAATAAGAGCTATTTTCCTCTTGTATTTGATGGGTAAATGTACTTATTAATATGATATCTTAATGATTTTTCTCTAATTGTTATTTTGTTTATTTTAAACATTTTTTATGTCAGTATTGATGTATGACTCTCATCATGTTTTGGGTAGTATATGAAATGTTGATGAATCAATGACCTAATACACAACAAAAAAACTATTGGGAGGAGATTTGGTCCTCCTTGATGATTCTGAGATAAGTATAAGATGCCTATGCTTATATATGTTGTTATGATCTATATATTTCATGTTTATGATATGTTTGATGAAATTCCTTCCATGGATAGTGGGGTTTAGGTCAATTCCTTGTTCATTATTAACTTTGGTTCAATGTTGTTTATCATTTGTGGTATTTTCATGAAGTTTTTGGTAGTGGCCTAAGTCCTAGCCTTGAAAAAGTGGCTCAGAATCCGAGGTCGTTAGCATAAAACTGCCTAAAAAATGGCATGGTCGCATGGATTCCTTACTGTGGGAGTGACTAGAGGGTCTCATTCACATGCATGCCTTGACATCAGTGCGAATGAGGATCTAGTTCAGAAAAATAATAAGTTGTCTTAGGGTTTGGTCACCTAGAAGGGTTGGTTTGCTCCTGAATATTATGTAGCAATCGTGGAACGTCAGTTTTGTCTTGTCATGTCGGTTCCACTTCCTTAGATTTACTTGGGAAGTGTAATCATATCATAGTAACACTTCGTGACATATTTACCCCAGTGGACCAGTTAACTTGGGTAAATGTGGGAGGAGGGTGTTACAGGGTGGTATCAGAGCATGGTTCATTTTTCCTTGGATAATGTCTAGTTTTTGTTCTCCTTGGATGAATGTTTTGTCATATGTACATGTCGGTTGCATGTGTGTCCTTATGCTTGTGGTCAATGTTCTTTTTGTGTATGCATGGTGGTTGTCATGGTTTCCATTCTGATTTCATGCAGAAGTTGATGGTGTATTGTCAGAATGTGTTCATCATGAATGCATGTTAGTGTTTGTATGTATTGTGTATGTATGTGTGTATTACATATGTTGTTATGCATGCATTATGTCTAGTTGGTGTTGTAGTTGTGGAAGCATGCATGGTAACTAGATGATGATTGAGATGATGTCTATATACTGTTATGATTATGATTATACATGTATTGTGCTAATATGGTTGATATTGCAGATGAGATATCCTCCCCTGAATTATACTGAGATACGTTGGTTTTTTTAGTTTTGGTTTAGCTAACGTGACATGACTTGCAAGAAGAGAAGAACAAATATGAAAAGCAAGATGTTAGAATACAATTCACAATATTCTCCATACAGATCAAATGTGAAACATGGTGACGATTAATCCCTTCACATAAAAAACACTCTGAGAATTTTGAAGACATAAATAAGAAGTTGCGAAGAGGATAATCACTGAATCATTCAATCACAGGAGAGACTTTCTAGGGAACAAGAGAAACAAGTAGAAATTAATGTAGTTATCCTTCAGAGCTTGTTATACTTGCAGAGACAGGGGCTGCATAGAATTAGTCATGGGCAGGAGGATATGACTAATGGGGCATATGGAAATGGGTCTCATGGGGGCACACGTCAGATAAGGATGACACCATAAAAAATGGAAGGTTCATGGACACACCAAAAAGGAGAAGCGATGGACACAAGTTCTATTCTAGTTCTGGTTCTGAAAGGTATCATCATCATCATCATTATCATCCTTACAGGAGGAATAACAAGGGATATTTTCTAGATTATTTCAAGAAAGCAAAGCCACCTACCTTTGATGGAGAAATGAAGAAGTCACATGATGAAGAAACTTGGTTGCTTGGGATGAATAAGTTCTATAGATTGCATGATTACTTAGTGAACATGAAGGCCAAAATAACTATGTTCAGTATTAAAGGTAAAGAAGATATTTGATGGGAATATCTAAATAATTTCAGAGTTATTCATGAAGAGGATTTGACTTGGAGTGAGTTTGAGAGACTATTTAGGAAGAGTTATATATCAGAGAGATACTATGATGAAAGGGAAAAGGAATTCTATGAGTTGAAGATGGGATCTATGACTGATAAAGAGTACACTAGAATATTCTTAGAGTTATTGAGGTATGTGCCTTATTTGAAGGAGGAGAAAGTGAGGATTCAAATATTCATCAGTGGGTTGCTGGTAGCATTAAAATATATGATTGAGTTCAATGAACTGATATAACTGGATGAATCCATCAAGAATCTAAAGCATTGTTATGAGCAATCAAAGCGCATATATGAGACTAAGAAGGATTGGAAAGGTAATACAAAAGATAAAAGAAAATGGGATAAGAAGAGAACAAGACCTCAAGACATAGATAGTAAAGAGAATGCAGTGTCACCTAAAAAATTCAATGCATCTGATAGAGGACAAGGATTTGAGTCCATGGAGAAGAAAAATGGTGCAGGTTGGAAGCCTTTACAGTGTTGGATATGTGTCAAAGATCATCACGGGAGAGATTATATGTAGTATCATGGTGGTAGACTGCATATATATAATTCTTAGGAGGTAAAAACAGTGGGGGATATTGGATACAATTTTCATCGAATTATGTAGCATTGGATAATAGGTAGGCAGATCATCAAGCATCTATTATTGAAATGGACGGTAAGATTTGTGATCAAGATTTTTATATTTCGATTGAACTTGGACCTAGTTTATAGTTATGTTAATTCTGAATTGGTGGATAAGTGTGGTTTGAATAAGGAAGTGTATGCAGAGGCTTGGTTAGCACAGTTGGCTAAAGGTACAAAGAAAATAGGTCATCACTGGGTAAGAGCTTGTGCATTTTAACTAAATGGTATGCCTACATTGATGCATTTTAATGTACCTTCGTTGGGATCTATTGGAGCAGGGTCCCTAAGTCCGAGCTTTGAAAACCATTTTGATATAATTTTGTAATAGATTTTTTAAGTTTAGTAATGTGAAGCACAAGTCAAGGGCTTTGGGGAAAGTTAAAGCCCCTCATGAGTTTTAATGGGTAAAAAGGGTAGAACAAGGGGTCGCAAACCATGGTTTGCAGACCCTAGATTAGCGCAGGCTAAAATTATAAATGGGAGTCTAGATTGAGTCAAATAAGTTAGTTTTTGGACAATTTTGAATGATTGATGATAGATCTGGTTGTGTTGTGATATTTCGTGTGGATTTGTTTGGGTAAAAGGCTCTTGCGGGTTGTGTGTGAAAAGACCTTAGTCCTACTGTGTGCGGACCCCACTTACTGTGTGCACGGGTGAACTGAACGTTTTTGTATGAAGGATCTGAACTGTTATGATATCTGTGTCTCAAATGCATCTACTGTTCAAGTTATGATTGCTTCTACATATTATTTCTGATTCCTATAGTATGTGTTTAGATCAACTGCACAACTGCTTCTGGTTTTAGATGAATGGTTATTAAATGGTTCTAATGCTATTGGGAGTTAATAATTTCTCTTAAGAGCTATTACATGGATTATAAAATCTGTTTTAGCTTGCGTGCCAGATATTCTGCATAAATGACATAAATATGTCTGTTAAGGGTTTCCTGCTTAGGGCTTCCGTGTGGAGGTCTATTCATGGTTTTTCTGGGTCTAAGGGTGCTCACATCACTTGCATCTCTCCTAGGGGTGTGGAAACCTATTTCCAACAACCCCCCATACTGCTTCGAGTGAGACTTTGACTTGCACAAGAAGGTCACTGCCAAAAGGGGCAGTAGTAATAGGGTTTTGTTCGTTAACCTCAACTCCAAACCTGGTTCAGGACCCCTTAAGGAAAAAAAAGGTTTTGTTGTCGGGACCAGGATCATTTTGAGAGAGGTTGGGTGATTTGGAAAGTTCAGTGGCAACCATTAGAGCCTAAAATAGAGGATTGGTTTGAAAAATAGATTCAAGAATTTGCCCTAAAAGAAAAAAAAAGTAAGAATATATCCAGTGAAGCATGAAAGAGAAAGTATATTTTCATAGAAGTGCACGAGATCTTCTTTGCCACCTTTGCACACGAATTATAGGAGTGGTTTTCAAGATTAGCATAATTTCAAACCCTATTGGAAGGATGCTCAGGTCATGTAGTGGACCCCTAAATTGATCCAACAGTTGGAAAAGACTGATAATTCCATCACCCAAACTGTAGATCACTAGGTTGACAGCATCTTGGGCAGGTTTGTGACAATATTTGCAGTAAATTAGTTTGTGTCATACTTTGAATCTAAAAGGATATTTTTCAAGGGATTAAAAGGTAAAGTCTTACAAAATTTTCCCCTATTGATTAAGATGCTATTGTGCGAAAAGGGTATTTTGTTCAACCATAACGACTGAATGACCCTTTATCAGATCAAAAGCACTATGCACAACATAAAATATTATCGGGTCAATCAGACAGGGGACAGATCTATATACAGTCCTCTAAGAAACTCACCTGATATAGACAGAAGCGAGGCTACGAATGCTAAAGGTATCTCTCCTACTACACCACCATCAAAATCATGTAGGTATAAGACTTATCCTACCCATCCTCCACCCCTCACGTGCGAAAGATATAACTGCGCATACGAAGCTACCCACCTTTAAGGGTGCAGGGGGTGAAGATATGGATCGATTTTGGTTTGTGGCGAACGTGGTGTGGACTATGAAAAATGTTAATACTAATGCAATCAAAAGAGAGAAGTTGGCTATGTCATTCGAAGGTCATGCTTTAGATTGGTTCATGGGATACATTGCTCAAAACATAGATCCCACTGTTCAGCAGATTAAGGATTCCCTGAAGCAACAATTCCTGAAGACAAAGTTCTATTCTCAGTGTGTAATAGAACTAAAATATTTTAAGCAAGGACCGAAGGAATCAGTTTGGAAAGCTGACCAACGGCTAAAGAAAACCATCAAGGATGGAGGATTTTTTTACAATGATAATTATCATAAGGAATGGTTCATTTCCATGCTCTTTCCACATCTGCGTGGGCCTATGGGTCAACAGAAGATTGATTCTTAGGAATAGGCCCTAGAGATTGCTATGAAACTAGAAGCTGCACCTAGAGACGATGCTCAAATTGGAGCGCTGCAAATTCAAGGCCAATTAGAAGCTATGAACTTGGAAATTCAAAATTTATGCAGAGACCAAGGTAAAGAAGTTGGCATAGACATCTGGTGCATACGTTGCAAGGGTGCTAGCGAAACCAAAGATTGGTGCCCTCTGTTTTCAGATTATTTGTATGCTGGGGGACCAAATCCACTGTGCCCTAGGGATGTTGTTGGGCCTAGTACCCCCACACTATGGTTCGTTGATTGTAGGGTGTTGGATGACATAATACAGACCATTTCCCATGTTTAGGAGACTATGTGCCAGAGCTGAAGCAACATTGGTGCAGATTTTTATCTTATGTTGGTCACGATGAGCACTAGTGACGAACGCTTGACCTCATGATAGACAATGCAAACCTTTACAAGGTACAGGCCAACCCTTCATCACCACCATCTCCCTCTGGATAGGGAGGATCCCCAACAATAGGAAGGGGAGGGGGAGAGGTGGAGACACAGGTCGAGGGAGATGACAATTAATTTTCTATAACTGTGGCGACATTGGACACTATGCACTTGACTTCTTGAACCATGCATGACAATCCTGTAGGTACTGTAGGCAATTTGATCATGTAAATTAGGATTTTCCTATTTTAATAGCCAAAATACAGGAAAAGCAACAGAAACCTACGCAAAACATACAAATGGTTAAAGCTGAACCGCATGAAGACGGTCCAAGTGTAAATGTAATTACATGAAGTGGTGTTGCCATCGGAGGAAATTAGGAAGAGGCCACCGTAGAGCCACTGATCAGAAATGTACCTGACAAGAAGGAAGGACTCAACCTACAAAAAGAAAAATATATTTTTATTGAAGCCAGGAAGGATTTTGCTGATGCAGGAGCATCCACGTCAAGGGCTACCATGGAACCAAACGCTGATGATGAAGTGAAACTATTCCTACAAGCTTGCATTAAGCTACTGTGCAATCAGAAGGGAGTATATAATCTCCATGCCCTGATAGACAGCTACAATGAAAACGATGTGCCTGAAACAGAGACCAAGGCTGTGAACAAGATTTATAAGCACAAGAAGAGAACTGGTCAGGAGATGCACATGACTGTGCAGATTGGAGAGTATGATATGGATCAAGTAATATTGGAACTGGGGTCTGATGCAAATGTATTACCTAAGAAGACCTGGAAGAATATGGGAGAACAAAAGTTGGAATGGTCCACCATTCAGCTATGCATGGCTAATCAACAAAATATCATTCCACTTGGAAGGCTTCCACAATTCATGGTAGACATTGCTGGAGTGAAGGTATGCAAAGATTTCAAAGTAATAAAAATTATGGATGATGCAAACCCCTACTCTACTCTACTCAGATTGGATTTAGCCATTGATATGGGAGGCATCATCAAACTGAAGCGTAGAAGTATGGAATTTGAGAATGATGGCACGTGGGTGATAATCCCACTGGAGCTAGCAGAAGGGGAACGATATACAAAAATAGTAGGTGAAGGGGATATTGTTGACCATATTTACAAGGTAACTGCATGGGAAAAATATTGGATCAACCCTACAAATCATGGCATGTTGAGTTGGGAGAGGGATAACTCATGTTTCTCAGATTCAGATGGCAATATAGAGAACTGGTAGAACCTTTTGCACGATGTATCTGTGATGGGCTGCCTCAATATCACGAAGAACTTCCAATGCATCTCCTTAGAGGTAAGAGAACTTCCCTATTTTGATTATTCTGTTAGTGTCAAATAATTTTTAGCAGTGTTTAAAAAGGTCGTCCTAGAGGAACGAAGGTTTTGGTCTCTTGATTTGGCTATGTGCGCGACTCCAGCGCGTTGGTGGGAGATGCACAAAGGAGTTTTCCAGGATTGGCAGGAATGTAGAAAAATGATGACGGTGTGCTTTGAACCTCCAACCACTCCACCAATTGAGATTTTTAATGGTCGGGGAGATCCGCACAAGCACCTAGCCATGTGGATGGAGGTATCAGATGAAAATACCTAGAATGAGTGGGTTCATAGGTTTATTCATTCGTTGGGGCCGGTACCCACCACCTGATATCTAGAAGATGAGCTACATCGAGGCACTTGCCACTGTATTACGCTGACTGAGGATTTCCTGGAAACCTTTGGCTTGGTTGGGGGCTCGGAGAAATTGGATGAATCCCTGCAGGACATAGATTCCCTTGTCTTTGATGAATCTCGACCCTGAAATGAATGTATTGCACTGGCCTGGGATGCACAGATGCAAAACATCATCAACTATAGGAACTTCTCATTAGAGGATAATGAATATGACCCGAGAAATGTTAACATCCCTGAATATGAAGGAGAGAACCCAGTTGCAGGGCCTGCAAGAGGGATATTGGATGTCACTAAACCTATGAAATTTAAGGAAGTCAACATTGGGATAGAAGAGCAACCCAAGTTGGAAAAAACTGGGGATTAATGGGATGATGATACAGTAGGAAATATTGCGGAGCTGCTGACAGGGTATCAGGATCTGTTTCCTACAAATTTTTCCAGGCTGAATGGAATTTTAGGGGACCTTGTGTGTTATGAAGATCACTTTGAAACTAGATGTGCGCCCCATCAAGCAGCGTCCATATCGATTGAATCATAGATATAAGCATAAATTAAAGGAGGAATTAGACAAGATGGTGGCTGCGGGCATCATTGATCCTGTAGAACAGTCTGATTGGGTAAGCGTAATGGTGGTTCAGGAGAAAAATACCAAAGGAGAGATAATGATTTGTGTAGATATGCACAAGATGAATGATGCCTGTGTGCATGACCCCTTCCCTACTCCATTTTCTGATGAAATCCTGAATAATGTAGGAGGAAAAGAAGCTTACTCATTTACTGATGGATTTTCGGGGTATCATCAGATCAGAATTGTGCCTGAAGACCACAAAAAGACTACCTTCGCCACTGAATGGGGGTCTTTCAAATATACTATCATGCCATTCAGATTGAAAAATTCACCTACGATCTTCTCATGCATGGTTTTGGCTGCGTTCAAGGAATTCATGCATAAATTCTTGGAGGTATATTTTGATGATTGGACAATGTTTGGATTGTTAAAGAAGCATGTGTCCAACCTGCGCATGATGCTTGACACTTGAAGGAAGCACCAAATTTCTCTCAACCTGAAGAAATGTATATTCTGCGTGGCTTTTGGAATTTTTTTAGGGAATATAGTATGTCAGCAAGGATTGATGGTAGACCCAGCCAAGATCATAGGTACCATCAACTTAGAGGTTCCTACTAATGAGAAACAGCTACGCTCCATCCTAGGGCACACTAGTTATTACAGAAAGTTTATCAAAGGGTATGCTCTTATCACTATGTCGATGGAGAAGTTGATAAAGAGAGATGTATCATTTTTCTCGGATGAAGAATGTCAGAAGAGCTTTGAGCTATTAAAGGATAAAATGGTCATTGCACCTATCTTAATATTCCCATACGGGTCTATAGTTTTTCATGTGCATGTGGATGCATCTGGTATAGCACTTGGGGTTTTCTTAGCTCAACCAGGATAAGGAGACATTTATCACTGCGTTGCTTTTGCCAGTAGGAATCTCTCCTATGTAGAGCGCAACTACTCAACTACAGAAAGGGAAGGATTGTCCATGTTGTATGCTTTGCAAAAATACAGGAACTATCTATTAGGAGGGAATTTTAAAATTTTCACTAACCATTATTCTTTAAAATACATGGTTAATAATCTTGTCTTGGGAGGGAAGATCTACAAATGGTTGCTGCTCTTTCAGGAGTATGAATTTGAAATTATTTTGAAGCCTGGAAGACTAAATGTTGGACTTGATCATTTGTCACGAATCGAAAATGGGGAAGAACCAACCAGTCTGGAGGAGGGGTTACCTGATGCACAGCTCTTTTCTATCAATGTTGTTGATGAGCACTTTTTTTACATTATTCATCTATTGACCAGGGGAATCGTGCTTGCAGAATATTCAGTCCATCAAAAGAAGGAGATGGTTTCACGTGCAACTGATTTTACCTTGATTGCAGGTCAATTATATAAATTGGGAGAAGATGAAGTGTTGAGAAGATATGTGTTGCAACATGAAAGACAAGATATCTTGGCTGTGACTCATGGAGGAGTGGCAAGAGGCCACTATGTTGGGAAAGCCACTGTGCAGAAGGCAATGCATTCTGGTTTATGGTGGCCCATGCTACACAGTGATGCACATGCGTGCTATTGAGCCTGTGATGCATGTTAGAGGATAGGAAAGCCCTCACAAAGAGATGAAATGCCCCTGCAACCATAGATGGCATTGCATGCATTTGATAAATGGGCTATAAATTTTGTTGGACCAATCAACCCTCCAGGGAAGAAAACTAGAGCACGCTATATCATTACTGCAACTAATTATGTAACCAGGTGGGAAGAGGTGAAGGCAGTTAAATATTGCACTGAAGATATTGCTGTGGACTTAATATTTGAACACATTTTGACCATATTTGGATGCCCGAAGATTTTGATGAGTGATAGAGGTACGCACTTCTTTAACGAAACAATTGAAGCTTTGGCAGAGGAATTTCATATCCATCACCATAAGAGTACCCCTTATCACCCACAAGCAAATGGTGTAGTAGAAGCTTTCAACAATATCTTGAAGAACGTGCTCACAAATATATGTAATTCCAATCGACATGATTGGGACGTGCACATCCCTTTAGTGTTATGGTCTTATAGGACAACATGTAAGAAGTTGACAGGGAAAACACCTTTCAGGACGGTCTATGGGTAGGAAGCCATCATGCCAATGGAATATATTTTCCCAAGCCCGAGCATCGTAGATTTCACTAGTATGGCCAAGCCTGACATTATGAAGGAATGGTTGGCACAACTTGTTGTCTTAGAAGAATATCGGTTCATTGCTAACTTCCATCAGCAAGTGTAGAAGGTACACGAAGAAGCTTGGCATGACACGAATATCAGGAAGAAGGTGCTCAAGGAGGAAGAATTGGTCTTGTTATATGATATTTAGTTTGTGCACCACCCAGGGAAGTTCATAAAGCATTGGTTGGGGCCATATATTGTGAAGGAGATCATGGATGGCTGTGCGGTGCACTTGGCCACACTGCGCGGTGAGAATATTCCTAGGTATTTCAATGGAAGCCATCTGAAGGCATATAGAGACAATATGGTGTTGACCAAATGACTATATGGCTGGAGCATCATAACTAAAGGTTTTTCACGCAGCACAAAGGGAATGTGCAAACAGGTGCGACAGAAGCACAGTGATGATGCGCAGGAGAGAAAACTAGCCATTGGAACAGTGAAACTAGGTACAAAAATTATTTTACCATTGGATGGAGTGGGTTTCTCACATTTAATGAGGTAGTCTTGGAGGATTTTTAACCGTTTTCTTAAAGGCAAGTGGAAATTAATGACAATATGACCGTTTTTACCTTGGATGGATTATTAAATGAAGGGTGTGGATCACATTTGGTTCCTTTTCTTTCTGAATATTTTGCATCGTGTGATTATCCATCATTTCTACCATATTGTTGTCTGTAAGTCTTCTATTCCTGGCTGAGAATCTCCATATGACATCAGTACTCCATAGTTTATCTTCTAACTAGGAATGACAACCACCAACCCCACGGAGGATCACTCTGCACCCTTCACTGCATCAACTGAGATTGGATTAGATGATGTTCAAGAGGTGATTTCTGAGGTAGAAGAAGTCATGTCCACATCGGCTAAGGGAAAAGGGAAAATTTCAAAGTGGGCTTCCTCAAAGCTGCACACCTCCTCTCGGAATGTAATGTCCCTGCGTCAGGCCACTAAGGATCGGTCCCCCCTCGGTGATCCATCAAAGTGACAAATGAGTGCCACAGAGGAGGCCATGTTTGTTGAACCCATCTCTTGATAGCTGCCCTATGTCAAGCCCCACAAGAACTCTGTGCACACGCCAAAGAATGTTGATACAATATGGGAATACCTACAGATTTCATTGATCCTTGAGGATGTTCGCCTTACTAGTGAGATGTTTGGCGAAATCCTGCAGATTAAGTTTGATGAAAATGACTTGAAAAATGTAGAAACTTTCCCTGAGCTCGCACTGGAGAATTATTTGGAACGTGTGCTATATGAAGAGGTGTCAAAGGTTGAGCCAATACCTTGGGCGCGCGGGCTGAACAACGCTGAGATCCTAAATCTACTAAGAATTCCACATTTTGGAAGGAACCCAATCACCAACATTTGTGTGCACCAACTGCTAGCCTTAGTCCACGAGGGTTTCCTGTGGGTTCAAGGGATAATTTTGATAGACACCACACTGATCCATCTGATCATCAATCTACCCAAGAAGGGGCCTCATCCCATGAAGGGATTTGGAAAAATTAATGAGCTTAAGGTGGTAAACGACATAAAAATGAAATACAATGTGGGGAGGGACAAAAGGAGATTTCTTGTTCAAACCATCGCTGAACGAGGAATGCACCTGGGAATTATAGTCTTCGGTTGTAAATTGATGAGAACATTTTGACCAGAGACGGTCTTGACACATGAAATTTGTTTGGCAGGGCAATGCTAGAAGGGGGTCAGTTATAAATGGTCCTAGTTTCTTTGTGAAGAATTTCTGGATAATGTATGTGAGGCAAAGGATCTGGGTAAGTAGTTATGCTACTCGTGGTTATTGTTTCTAATCATGCTGGTAGCATGGGAGACTCTAGAAGATTCATTCCTCCCAGAGATAGAGCCGAGCATATGTGAAGGGGAATGCTACGCTAATCTGTGGGATTCCCCTGATCCCCTGCGTGTCAAGGAAAATAAGATATTCTAGGTACTTTTTGAAGGCGCATTGACTACAGCCAACCATTCTCGACCCAGAGTCTCGCCAGCAGTATACAAGAAGTGTAAGAGCATTTCTGAATTCTAGGTAACCATGCACAATGTGTGGATCAAAGCACACAAGGACTCTACATGTTATACCTTGCTTTTTATGGTAACAGAAGCATAAGTTGATCAGGTCGTGGCAACTTAGCTGAACACATGGAAATTTAGGCTTGGCTCCTCCCAATCCATTATGCCATCCACATGAGGCAAAGAGATAGCTCCTAAGGACACAACTAAGTTGCACACTGAAACAGATGCTGAAAAGACCAGTGAAAAAGAAACTGAGGCTGAAGCAGAGAAGGAGCCTAACATAGAGAAAGGTCAAGAACAAGATCTGGGAGGTGAGCAGGATGCAGACCCCGAAGGTTTATATGGGCTAAACGGTGATGGTGTCGAATCTCCACGCGACACCAAGAGAGGTGCAGAAACTTCGAAAGGTATGCACAAAAAGTGAAAGGGGTCTAAGGGCAGGGGAGAGGAGTAGGTCAATCTGGCGGAAGAGGATCTCGAAAAAATCATGGACGTAGTCGCTTCTAGTCTGAGGAAATATGGACTGCTATGGAGGACCAGTATAAGGCCACAGTGGAGGCCTTGCAATTAGGACTACAGGTGTTATAGCTAAAGACAAACACTTTACAAGTGAGCATGGATCAAGCGTGGCCGGTACAAGTGAACCTGCCAAGTAGCATGATCATCACAACGTCCGATAGTAGAATCTGCCCCTTCCTGGGCGTAGTCGTGACCTTGGATCAGCTCGAGCTATGTGCGCAGGAGAAAACCTGGCCGGAGGTCAGCATTAACCTCGCGAAGCTGCCTAGTGGAAAGCTACACGCTCTCTAAATATTTATTTCTGTTGAACTGCAGAGAAGGGAGGCGCACACACAACAACAGTTAAGTGAAGTTGGGTAGACTCTAGCCATGAAAATAACAGAATCAATCCAGGCACATACAATTTAGTAGGCAGTCGTGGCTCAATGCGCGGAATTGGAAATTGATCTGAAAATGGAATGTACTTGAAAAGGGTGCAAGGTATCCATTTTCATTTATGTAAATGAGTGTAAATACTCCAAATTTTAAATCTGAAAATGTGAGAACTTATTTCTAATACAAAGATAGACTGTAGGGGCATTTACCGGATATGTCACCTTTCAAAGAAAGGATGAATCCAGAAGCTACCTGGCCCTCTTACAGACTCTGCCTAAAGAAATAATAGAAGTAAACACTCAGACTTAATTAAAATGACCTTACTCAAACTTGACATTATGCAGAATTTTTGCTTGGAAGAGGTGTATGTATTTTCTTCTGTTTATGTGTTTTAAGTTTATTTCTTTTTGCTGAAACTTAACATCTATATCAGCAACATAATTCAGCCATAGAATAACAAAACACAACAACAATATAATATAGGAGTTCACCCCAATTCTTGGGCTACATCTCCTTTGAGCTTCGTCAACATGACTAGATTCTTTGGAATTAAGGTACTTAAATTCTTTTACAAGCTCCACACTTAACCACAATGAATATGAAAATGATTCAAAGGGCTGAGAATACCATTTTAAATCCCTTTAATGGCTATCCAATTCCTGCAAACAACCTTAGGCTTCCATGGACACACATCCTTCTGTTGGTGCACTAAGCTTCTCTGAGCTTCTAAATGGCACAAACTCCCTCAAATTTCTGTTTCTGCTCCTGAAACCACTACTTCTGCATCCAATAATGATCAGACATAAAATATCAACTGATAAATTGCTTACATTAAGCAGCACATCCCAAAAATGGCTCTCCTCTACGGTTTGCCCAAGGCTGCCCACGACTTCGTATCAACTTCTCAAACTATAGAAGTACTCAAAATGATCTGAAACCACTTCCATTGGTTCCAGAATGACTGAATTAGTCAAGATAGATTTTTGTTTCATCAAAAACAGCCTCCGGCTGCTCCGGTTTCGCCTACACACTCTGTTTGGAAAATGGCCTCTAGAACTTAAATGAAGCTTTTCTACTTTCTAAAGTTCTTAACAGGCTTTGAAAACCATCTAAAAAGATTCAAAAGGCATGAAATAGCTAATAATTCCTATTCATTTACCTTAAACAGAGAAACACAGTCCAATACACAGCCTTCTCCTTCCAGGCCCTAATGGCTCCTTCATCTTCTTCGATTCTTAAACCTCTGAAGATGACCTCTGTTAGATTTCAGACCTGCTCCATTGAGTCAAGAAGGTCGAAGAGACCCAAAATCAAAAAAAAATTCACTCTAAAAGGATCTCCCATCTGAAAGATATGTCCAACTGAAAATTCGGCGGAACATTTTCTGTTTAGCATTAAACGCTACGTTGACGTGGCCACATGCAGTTTTATCCAAAAATTAAACTGTAACTGTTGCTGTTAAACTTTGGGTTCTGGTTCCATTGGTGGTCACGTGGAATGGTTTGAATGGGGAGGGGGCTTAACCCAAATTCCCTTCAACACCCCGCTCCGCTCCGCCACGTATTGTAGCATGTATACCATATTATACCCACGTTGAATTTTGATTTATGAACCATTAAACACCACGTGAACACCACGTGAACCTTCAACCATACCTTACATGCCATTTACCATATGACATTTCAACCTTTGAAATGTAACATTCGCATATTGGGTTTTAACATATATTTATTTTAATAATTATGTGTGGTATTTATTTTTAATAAGGTTTTTAAAATTTAATTAAAATATATATAAAACAATATAATTATGATTAATTAAAACCATATAAAATATTATTAAATATATAATTTAATTTAGTAATTAAACTTTAATTAAAAAAAAAAAAATTCCCAACACATAAAATTAGAAAAATTCCCTTTCAAAATTGAAGGTTATTCGGCAATTTCAAAATGCAACAACTTCTTCATACAACGTCGGTTTTCAGTGCCATTCACGGCGTTGGGATCGTATCGCCGAGGCCTATCCTGTTGGTCAGGTTCCAAATCAATTTGAGCACTTTTATTTTTGAGCTTTTTCCCAAGCTCAGATTTGAGCTCCTGATCAGAAATTCTCATTGACAGATCGTGCAGAGAGAACTCGAAGTATTTATTCTGGAATCTCTCGTGCCACAAGTGAAGATTGAAATCCTGGTTTCCATGCTCAAGGTTTCTAACTCAGATATCCAGATGGTGAAGGAAAACTTTGAGCAGAAAATTGTTGCAGTGCGGGCTAAGCTGCAGCCTCAAACCCCTCTGGATGTTTGCATGCAATGGGCCGCCCTTGTTGAAATTGCATTTTCAAGCATCTCTACCAATTTTGACAAGGGCTAAGAAATTCTAGAGACCACCATTGAACTGTGGAACTCTATGGAAAGATATCCACTTGTGAAAAATATTACCCAGAAGCTACGCACCAAAGAGTAGGAATTTGATGATCGGTAGGAGGCCTTGCCTGCATTCATTCATGTGTAGCACATGGCCCGTCTTCAGACGAGTCAGGCTTTGTGAGATGAGGTCGAGGAGCTCCTCGGAAGAAGAATATTATTACTAATCACATGAAGCCATGAGCATATGAGGCAATGAAATTTTCTCAAGACCAGGATGCGATAGTAAAGAACCTCAATTAGACCTTGCAAAGTGTCACTTTGGCCACAGAAGGACCGACTTCGAAGAAGCTAGTCGAGATCATGCAGAGCACAACATACTAGAGTGAGGGTGTCTTGGCACCCTTTGTTTCTGCTATTTAAGACCTCCAGAACAAGATGAAGAACCTAGTGCTGCTGTGACTCAGGATGAGTCACAAGATTGTGTTGGGGGCCTGTTGGAGAGGAGTCCCCTAAGTCTGAGTTTTGAAGACCATTTTGATATAATTTTCTAATATATTTTGTAATTTTAGTCATGCACAACACACGTCGAGGAGATTTGGGGCGGGTCAAAGCTCCTCATGAGTTGTAATGGGTAAAAAGGGTAGAACAAGGGGCTGCAAACCATGGTTTGCGGACCCTAGATTAACACAGGATAAAATTATAAATAGGGGTCTAGATTGAGTCGAAGAAGTTATATTTTGGAAAATTTTTGTTGATTGATGAAATATCTAGTTGTGTCATGATATTTTGTGAATATTTGTCTAGGTAAAAGGCTCCTGCTGGCTGTCTGCATGGAGACCTTAGTCCTATTGTGTGCGAACCCCGTTAGCTATGTGCGTGGGTGAACTGAAGGATTTTTCATGAAGGATCTGAACTGTTATGAATAAAGAATTTTTTTTGTTGATATCCGAGTCTGAAATGCATCTATTGTTCATGTTATGATTGCTTTTGCATATTATTTCCGATTCGTGTATTTTATGTGTTTAGATCACTTGTGCAACTAATCCTAGTTTTAGATGAATGGTTAGTAAATGGATGTAATGCTATTGGGAGTTAATAATGCATGTGAAGAGTTATTACATGGATTATAGACTCTATTTTAGCTTGTGCACCAGATATTCTACATAAATGACCTAAATCTGTATGTTAAGGGTTTCTTGGTTAGGGCTTCCGTGTGGAGGTTTTTTCATGGTTGTTCTGGGTCTAAGGGCACCCAAATCATTTAAATATGTCTTAGGGTGTGGAAACCTGATTCCAAAACCCCTCAATATTGCTTCGGGTGAGACTTTGACTTGGGCAAGCAGGTCACTACCAAAAGGGCCAGTAGTAAGAGGGTTTTTTTGGTTAACCTCAACTTCGAACTTGGGTCAGGACCCCTCAAGCCAACAAGATCATATAGTATTATTTTGGGTAAGGATTGGATATATCTTCACAAGACAAAGGTGGATCATTATGACAATGTTATTTAATTCTTGTATGACAATGCGGAACGTAGGATCTTACAGGGTAAGAATAAGGAAACATCATTTAGAATGGTCACAACTATGCAGGAAAAGCATAGTTGCAGGAAAGGGTGTGTGTTATTTGTAGTGCATATCTATATTTATAAAGGTAAGGACGTCGAGGATGCATAAGTATTTAATAGTTACCCGGTTTCAAAACAGTTTCAGGATTTGTTTTTTATAGAGATTTCAAAATTTCCACCTCACAGGGAAGTGGAATTTTCTATTGAGTTGGTACCAGGGGCATCACCAGCATGAAAGGAACCGTATAGGATGAGCACACCATAGTTAGTGGAATTTGAGTTGAAGTTGAAGGAAATGCTTGACAAGGGGTACATTAGGCCAAGTGTGTTGTCGTGGGGTGCACTGGTATTGTTTGTGAAGAAAAAGGATGATACTCTCAAGCTAATTGATTGTAGGTAGTTGAACAAGGTGACAATCAAGAACATATATGAGTTTTCGAGGATTTATGACATGTTTGATCTGTTGAAGGGGGCATCAATGTTCTTGAATATTTTTTTGAGATAAGGATATAATCAAGTACGCATCAAAGAAGAGGATACACCTTTCAGGATCATGTGTGGGCATTATGAGTCTGTTGTAGTTCCTTTCAGTTTGACTAATGCTCCAACTACTTTTTTTGTGCTTAATTAATAGTGCATTGTGTCCTTATTTGGATAAGTTGGTTATTATATTCATTGATGACATATTGATGTATTCTAAGAATGAGGGAGAGCATGCCAAACATTTAGCAACAATATTGAAATTTCTAAGAGAACATCAGTTGTATGCCAAGATTAATAAATGTAGTTTATTTTAGATAGAGGTTCATTACTTGGGGCATGTGGTTTCCAATGAAGGCATAATAGTGTACCCAAATAAGATAAAATCTATCATGGAATGGGTAGCTCTTATGAATGTGGATGAGGTAAGGTCATTTATGGGGCTAACAGGTTATTATAGATATTTTTCAGGAATGTCTCTCATATTTCTTATCCTATTACATCATTACAAAGGAAAGGTAATAAATTTGAATGAACAAAGGATTGTGTAGTTATTTTTGAGTAGTTGAAGCAGTAGTTGACAAATGCTCCAGTTTTAAATATTTCAGATCCAGATAAAGAGTTTGTAGTGTGCACAAATTCTTACAAGAAATGATTTTGTGGAGTCCTTATGTAGGAAGGACATGTGGTATGCTACGAGTCAAGGAAATTGAATAAACAAAAGAAAACTTATGTCACAAAAGATCTTGAATTAGAAGTGATTGTTCATGCATTGAAGATGTGGAGGCACTATCTTCTTGGGAGGAGGATTTTATTTATGAGTGATCACAGTGGATTGATATATCTATTTTATCAACCAAATTTGAATACCATTCAAGCTATATGGTTGGCCATGATCAATGAATTTGACTTTGAGATGAGGTACATTAAAGGTAAAGAGAATAGGGTTGCATATGCTCTTAGTAGGCAAATACAAATAAATCATTTGATAACTATAAGATCCTATGGAACATATTTACAGGATCAGATTTTATAGGCCATCCAACATGATGACAAGTATAGGGAGCTTATGCATAGGTTACAATAAGGTACAGGTGATCAAGATGTGGAATATCGTCTCACATCAGATGGTTTGGTCATATTTAGCAACATGGTCTATATGTCATACAATAGTGAGCTCAAGAAGCTTATATTGAGGTAATTTCATGCTAAGCCATATTTAGGTATCCCAAGATATCAAAAAACATTTAAAACAGTGAAGAAGTTATTCTATTGGCCAAATTTGAAGAAATAAGTAGCAGAGTTTGTGGCTATATGTCGATATTGTCAATAGGTAAAAGCAAACTGTAAGCATCTAGGTGGTTTACTACAACTGATTCTGATTCCAGAGTGGAAATGGGAGGTCATTTATAAGGATTTAATCATAGGTTTTCCGAGGAAATCTAGAGAACATGATTCCATCATGGCTGTGGTGGAAAGGTTGACAAAGGTAGCACACTTCATTCTGGTGAATTCTATGTATTTAGCTAGTGATTTGGCACAGGTATTCAGTAGAGATGTGGTGAGGCTACATGATGTATCGAAGAAGATTGTGTAAGACAAAGATGCTAACTTGACCTCTAGGTTCTGTAAATAGTTGTTTGCAGGTTTGGGTACAAATTTTTCCTTCAACACAACTTATCATCTGCAGACAGATGGATATACATAGAGGGTCAACAAGATTTTTGAGGACATGTTGAGGATGCATGTGATGCATCGAAAATGGAAGTGGGAAGAGTATCTACCACTGGTTGAGTTTGGTTACAAAAATGGGTATCAGGAGTCTCTGAGGATGAGTTTGTTTTAGGAATTCTATGGGCATAGTTGTAATACTCCTATCAGTTGGAGTGATCTAGTTAACAGGGTGTTGATTGGATTCGATATGTTGGCAGATATGGAACAGGAAATGCAGGTTACCAGGGAGAATCTAAAAGTAGCACATGATAGACAGAAGAGATATGCATATCAGCAAGGGATGTTTAAGGATTTTAAGGTTGGGTAATTGATGTACTTGCACATCAAGCCCAAGAAAATATCATTGAGTATTGGGCCATGTGCAAATTTAACATCTCAACTTGTGGGCATTTCAAGATTCTTGAAAGGATTAGACCAATATCTTATCGACTCACATTGCCTCTGAAAGTGAAATTCCATGATCCTTTCCATGTTTCGCTGCTTAAGAAGTATGTTAAAGATGTTGATAATGTGATTGATTTGTAAGTATTGCAGGTGGAGCTAGAAGGTGAATTCTAGATGGAACCTTAGTGCATTTTGCAAAGAAATATGTTCATGCACTAGAACCAAAAAATCAAGCAAGTTGAAGTGAAATGGAATAAATTTGGGCCCGATGAAGCTACATGGGAGATGGATGGTTAGATGCGAGCTATGTATCCTTCCTTGTTTTCCAATTGAGGGAAAGTTTTTTGGTATATGTTTTGATGTTGTGTATTGGTCATGTCTATGTATATGTATATATGTGTAAATACTGCATCGAGTTGTGTTATAAATCTCCAATACGTGGTATGGTTGTCATGATTGGTTATGTTGGATTTCTTTCAGTAGGTTGTTCATCGTAAATACTACATAAAGCTAAGTTATAAAGTTCCATAAGAAGTATATTTTCATTTTTCAATGGTTTTGCTAGTTGTAGGAGTCATTGAACATCGAGGAAAATTTTCCCTTAAGGGGGAGGGATCTGCAACATCCCCAGGTTAAAAATTCATGTAATAAAGTTAAGAAAGGAAAAATAATTCCCTGGTCATAGGCGACATATTCCAATATTAATGTTGGGAAAAAACATAGTGACGAGGATCACTTTTGAATAATTAACGACTATGAAAATTGGAGAAGGAAATGGAAAATACTTTCGAAAGGAAAAGTGGAATTTATTTACAAAAATATTAGAAAATAGGAGAAAAGGAAGGTGAAAGGTCACAAGTTGCATATAAGGAGGAAAATGAAGGGAAATAATGAAAATTGAAGGAAATAGAGGCCTCATTAATAAAAAGGATTATCAGGATTAGTTTGGAACCTTTTCTTAGTTCAGTTTTGTAGATCTCATTCTATTCTCTCTTTCTTATACTCTTGTACACTTGTATTTTTCTCGGATCACTCTCATAGGAGTGTGGTATACTTGTGATTTGGATCAAGGAGGAAAATAAAAAAACGATAAATTGTAAGAGGACATCGGGATCAATGGCTAAAATTTGTTTTTATTGTGGGTACCAAGTTACATACATAATTTCCTTCCTATTTTTGGCATGCATGGCAGATGAATGTGGTTCCTTGCTTATGATCTGTCATTGGCATGGAGGATTTCTTGGATTGATAGTGGTTTTGACTAGCCTTTCCATTTCCTAGATAGCCATGGTGTTTTTTATTTAATTTTGTTTTCTGATTGATTCTCATGTTCCTTATGGCTGTGAGTTAAGTTATTAGTTCTTGGAAGCCTTGATTTCAAAAAATCTATGGAAACCCTTGGTTAGAAAATTTCTCTAGAAGCCCAACATTAGTTGTGCGTTGAGTTACTAGTCGTGGAAGCCCTAGTTGGAACAAATGCTCTAGAGCCCTGGAAAACTTGGATAGAGACTGATCCGGTGATATTTAATGATGTCTAGCCATGAGGTGGAATCACTGGTTGAGGTTTGAGGCGGTTTGGCCTCTATAACCCCTAGTTTTATTTTGTTTAGTTTATTCCATGACATCCCACATTCATGCTTGGAATATGGCACACAGGTGATTTGTTGAAATAAATATTTGGTTCAACCCAATCTATGGTTGGGTGGTATGTGGAATTTCCATACCTGGTTGCATTTTTCATATGTTAATAAGATCTATTTTCCTCTTTTATTTGATAGGTAAATGTACTTGTTAATATGATATCTTAAAGGTTTTTATATCATTGTTATTCTGCTTCCTATAAGCATGTTCTATGTTAGTATTGATGTATGGATATTAACATGTTATGGTTAACATATGAAATTTTAATGAATGGATGACCTAATAGACAACAATGTAGCTATTGGGAGGAGGTATTTGTCCTCCTTGACGATTCTCAGATAAGCATGAGACACCTATACTTCGATATGTTGTTATGACTTGCACATTCCATGTTTATGATATGTTTGATGAAATTCCTGCCATGGACAGTGGGGATTAGGTCAATTCCTTTTTCAAGTGTTTTCATTAGTAACCTTATTTCATTGTTATTTATCATTTCTGGGAGTTTCATGAAGTTTTGGGCGGTGGCTTGAATCCTAGCCCTGAAAAAGGGGCTCAAAATCTAGGGTTGATGGCACAAAACTAACTAAACATTTTCACAGTCACATGGATGCATTATTGTTAGAGTGACTGGAGGGTCTTAGTCACATCCATGCCTTTTAATCAGTGTGATCGGGGCTCTAGTTCAACAAAACAATAAGTTGGCTCACGGGTTGGTCACCTAGAAGGGTTGGTTGGCTCTTGAAGGTTCTGTAGCAATTGTGGAATGTCATATTGGTCTTGTCATGTCAGTTCTACTTCCTTAATTGTACTGGGGAAGTTTAATCATATCATAGTAACTCTTCATCACATGTTTACCTCGATGGACCGGTTAGCTTAGGTAAATGTGGGATGAGGGTGTTACACCCTTAACTTTGTATTCCCTAAAAAAACTACTTGAAATTATAATTAAAATAAATAACAAGAATGCAACTTATTATCAAGAGAAATATGATTTAGGTGGTTTGAATTATGTAAATACTAAGATGAAGTAGCAATACAAACAAAAATATAATATACTATAAAGAACATGATATCTCAATGTATATAAATTGTATTACTAAATAAACTAGAAAATAAAATTGTAGAATATGTTGTAATCTATGGAAAACTATGCATAGTTACTAGTAGTAAGGAAATCAAGCATTCACATATAAAATCACATAATTAAATATATAGAAAAAGAGACACAAGTAGTGGAGAACCAATGGAAGCACACTTTATATTATATCTCCCTTAAATCTAATCATTACTGATACATTGATACATTCATAGATATGTATACCATGTCTGGACATTTACAACAACTCTATTGTCCAACCAAACTTAGCTTAATATGACTTAGTTATCGACTTAGAAATATTGTTGACTAACTTACAATATGCTTTTCCGACTCCCCTCCAAAATCTCCCCCACCCTCAAAGCCTTCTTCGTTTTGAAGAAGGGGATATTTGGAGCGATACAAAAATTATTTGATACCAAATTTGTTACAATAAATATCATTATGACGATACAATTCTATGTTCACTTGGTAGCTATTTTATAGGTTCTAAACATATTACAAATTTTGATACAAAATTAATTAAAATATAAGACATAAAATAAAATATGAACTAAAGTCAAGACTTCTCATGGAACTTGTGATTCTTTGACAAGTAATTCTGGATGTTCGGTCGATACTTCATGAATTTTCTTTGTCCTTCTGCTACTTGATCAGCTAAGACTTCAAGAGATTGTTGTTATGAAGGCGTAGCACATTTTGAAAAACTTGGTTAAAATAATTGATGGGTAGGTCATCACAGTTCTGGAGGTGAGGAATGAACTGGTGGTGGTGGCGACATGTTCAGTAAGTTAATTTTATAAATAACGGGAGTGAGTAGTCAAACATGTTCATAAAATATTGAACATTATTAGACTGCTAGCCTCACTTTCACATGTAATTCCTTAAGCTTTGTGATATACTGCACTCTCTCTTCTAGTGATTTTTCTTCTGATAACCTTTGGTCAAGATGCCCTGCCTATTCCAATTACTGCATATGATAGAGGATCGCCTGTAAAAAATTTGAAGCAATACTTTCTTCCCTCTATGATTCCTTCCATTCTTCGATCCACTGGTGCTCTTCCTGCATCAACTAGGCTTTAGTTTTTATTTCATGTTCCAAATTTTTATCCAATGCTTATTTTTCGCCTGGATCTCCAACTTTTCTAGAGGCTAAGCTGTAAATAATTGTTTCTTATGTTCTAATATGACCCTGAGTTAATGCTAGATATGTAGGCTAGTTGTTCAACATCTTGGTTAAGGAAAATCCTCTAAATTAGTGTGTGTTCCAATGTTTTCTTCACTTCTAGAAATTCTTGATGAGCCTTCTTAATTATATCTAATTATTTTTTACTTCCAACCATTACGGTTCTAGACTATAACTCACTTGCCTTGACACCAATTTTCTCATTATTATTGATCAATTGATGCACCAATTGTTGAAAAAAATGATATCATCCCCAACTTCGGTTGGCATGTCAATGTTATAATTGTTTATTTCTCAATGCCAAAATTTTAGGTCCATATATTACTAGTGTAGTCCCTTATTGTTGTTAGTGTAGCCCCCTTATAATTATTTTTGTACCCCTATAGTCCCCATATTTTTATTATTGTCTGCCATAAAATCCCACTATTGTTATTGTTGTGCCCTTACATTATTATTGTTAGGTCGACTAGCATTATATTGTGACCCCATGAAATCCTATATATAGAAAGGAGGTTTTTTCATTTGAATCATACAAGAATTGTTCATTTATTTAATTTAAAGGAGGTTTACCCCTCAAAGTGGTTGATTTCTAAGGCATTGGTCTCTCTTTTCTTCTATTTTGGAGTTGGTTTCATAAAATTTGGTGTCAAAGCTTTGGATTCTAGGGTTTCGCTACTTCAAACAGGTCATCGTGGCATTTGCGCTATAACATTTTTTCTACGAATGTTCAGATTCTAAAAAAAAAACCACTTGTGTAGAAACCTTGAGGAATGTCGTGTAAAACTTTAGATTTTGGTTCACAAAATTTTCGGAGATATGATCTGTGGAAGTTAGGGATTTTACAGGCTCCCGAATTTCATCTCAAAGTGGTGACCTTAAGAAAAAAATCATAACTCTCTCTCTCAGTACCAGATTGGAATTCTGTCAAAATTGGCTGAAATTACATGGACTGTAGTTTCTTGTGTATCAATTTCAAAGCCAAAGGAAGAAAAATTGACATGTGGCACACCATACAAGTTCACTCTACTGAACCAGTGCATAATTAGCTCATTGTGGGATATTGGGAATAACTTTGTCTTCAAAAATCCAAGTTAGGTCTGACCTATGGCATTAGAAAGAGGATTCAGAGGGATATAAAAGGACCAAAGACAAAATCTTGGGGATCCAAAATTACACAGATACATTAGTTTCAATATCGAGCTCCTCAAAAGAAAGAAAAAGGAGTGTATTTTTTTTTAAATTGCATAAGTATTGTTTGAAAAATCAGTTTGAGGTGATTCCAAGGGAATATTGAAGCATAAATATTAGTATTGGGTTCTAAAATGGCCCCTAAAAAGAATTCAATACCCATTAAACCCTCATAAGGCTCTTCTGTGACTCATGAAGAAGAAGAAGTGCAACATAATATAAATAATTACAAGAGAAAGTGCATCAAATTTCTATGTCGCATAGAGTAACAAAAAATGAAATGGAAGCTAATATGGATGGTTTGAAGAAAGGCGTGGAAGATGAGATGGATGTTTTGAAGAAAGGTGTGGAAGCTAAGATGGATGGTTTGAAGAAAGGTGTGGAATCTAAGATGGATGGTTTGAAGAATGGCATGGATGGCATGGAAGCTAAGATGGATGGCATCAATGAAAAAATGTAAGGCAACATGGAATACATGAAGAATTTTCTGGAAGAATACATGGAAGGTTTGAAGGAAGGTTTGACAAATTTTATACAAGAAATTATTCCTAATGGCGAAAAGGTAGTAGAGGAAACTCACGATGAGAACAAAATAAATGTAAATCATGATTTCATTAAATCTAATGTTGGATTGAAGAACCACCATATTCCAAAGAGTGATATGAGGAAGTTTGATGTAAACGATCTCATAACTTGGATTCTACATATGGAGCAATATTTTGATCATCATAATGTGCAAAACACACAAAAGGTATGCATTGCAACTTTATGTTTAGAACAAAATAGATTTGTATGGAATCAATGGCTTTTCTCTCATAAAAAAATTGTCACTTGGTCAATTTTTATGGAGGAAATGATATGACATTATGAGGATACAAAGAGAAACAAATTATTTACCCAATTGATAAATATCAAACAAAAGGGTTCAATGGTGGAGCACAATGAGGACTTCCAAAATTGAATATAAGGGTAACTAATATTCTAGAGGAACACAAGATTGATGTCTTCATAGGGGCTTTAAAGGAAAACATCCAACATGAGTTTTTCCTTTGGGAACTTGATTCATTGGAGAGGGCATTCATGTTGGAAAGAAAAATTAAAATTAAAATTATGGTGACAAGGAAGCCTACCACTCACATCTATAAAGATGGAAGTGTTGCTACTCCTAGATTTTCACAACCTACAAGGTTGACAACACAACAATTGGAAGAAAAAAGAGCAAAAGGGATTTTCTACTGTTGTGATAGAAAATACACTTAAGGTCATAAGTGTATTGAGAAGAAATTATTTTACATAGATTGTGAAGAGGAGGAATAAAATGAACAAGAAACTTCAAAAGAAGAGGATATACACCAGGAACCAACCCTAGAGAAATAAGAAATGACTCTGACCATATCTTGTAATGCATTGGTAGGAATTGCCACTCTTCAAACTCTCAAGATATAAGGACATATCAAAAAGAAAAATGTAATAGTGTTGATTGATTCGGGTAGTTCCCATAATTTTATTCATTGTAAGGTAGCCAAGGAATTGAATTTCTTCCTATATCTAGCACCAAAGTGTAAGTGATGGTTGCAAATGGTGGAACTATAAATTGCTCTAGAAAGTGCCATAATATTAAGCTAACCATGGGGTAATATGTATTGAATAGTCCAATGATTTCCATTCGAATGGGAGGTGTTGATGTTGTACTAAGAGTACAATGGTTACAATCTTTGGGGATGGTAGCTTTTAATTTTCAAGAGATTTTCTTGAATTTTTTGTCGGGAAGGAAATGAAGTTGAATTACGTGGTGTCGCAGGGAAGCCAAGAAAGATAATAATTTATAATTTCATGAAAAAGATTCTGAAGAAAGAAAAACGAGGCGTAATTTCACAATTATTCTCACTAGAAGTTCCAACATCAAAATCATCTATTTCTCCAGATTTCCAAAAAGTCTTGGACAATCATTCCAACGTGTTTGAAACTCCTAAAAACCTCCCACCAATTTGTGATCATGAGCGTGCATTCAATTGATTCCAGGAAGTGTTCCTCCAAACATCAGGCCTTATAGATATCCTTATGTCCAAAAGAGCGAAATTGAACGTATGATTGTAGAAATGTTAGACGTTGGTATAATTCAAACTAGTCAAAGTTCTTTCTCTACTCCAGTATTATTAGTGCACAAGAAGGATGGATCATGGCACATGTGTCTAGATTATAGGGAGCTCAATAAGCTCACTATTAAAGATAAATTTCCCATTCTTCTGATTGATGAATTATTGCATGAATTACATGGAGAAATTTATTTTACCAAGTTGGATCTCTGTTCAAGGTATCATAAAATTAGAATGAAGTTTGAAGAGATTCCAAAATCAACACTTCGAACTCATGAGGGTCATTATGAATTTTTGGTCATGCCTTTTGGCCTTACCAATGCGCTTTCTACATTTCAAGGGTTGATGAATTACATTTTCAAACCCCTAGAAAATTTGTTAGTATTTTTGATGATATACTAATCTACAACAGGTCTTGGAAGGATCATGTTCGACATGTTGACAGGGTGCTCAAACTATTGGAGGAGAAACAATTATATGCAAAAACCACCAAATTTTTTATTGGAGTACAAGAGGTGGAATATCTGAGTCATATTGTATCTCAGGAGGGTGTTAAGGTAGATCCTAACAAAATTAAAGCCATTAAGGAATGGAAATTCCCCACAACCATAAATGCGTTGCGAGGATTTTTTGGGTTAACAGGGTATTATCGCAAGTTTGTTAAGAATTATGGGAGAATAGTAGCACCTCTAACAACATTATTGAAGAAAGGTGCATTTTCATGGAATCCTGAAGAAACTAAGGCCTTTGAACATCTTAAAGATGAAATGTGCCAAGCATCGGTCTTAGCTATGCCAGACTTCACAAAAACCTTTATTGTGGAATGTGATGCCTCAGGAAATGGAATTGGTGTTGTTTTAATGTAAGAAGGAAGACCCATTGCTTTTGAAACTCGGCGAATCAAAGGAAAGTATTTACAAAAGTTATTTATGAGAAGGAAATTTTGGAAATACTACATGCTCTAAATAAATGGCGACCTTACCTAATGGGAATCCAATTCAAGGTACAAACTGATCATGATAGTCTTAAATACTTTTTCAAACAAAGATTATCTTCAGTAGAGCAGCAAAAATGGGTCACAAAGATGTTGGGTTATAACTTTGAAATCATATATAAAAAAAGGGAAGATAATTTTTTTGTAGTTGCACTCTTAAGGAAGGATGAGGAGGTGGAAGCATTGCTTTGTGCCATTTATATTATCCAACCAGATTGGATAACCGAAGAAAGGGAGTAAGGAAGAATGACGAAGAAGTATGGACACTCATTCAAAGGTTGCAACAAGATCCTAGTACATCTGATAAAATTACTTGGAAAACTGATTCCTTATGGTACAAAGATTGCTTATATCTTTGTAAGAATTCCCCAACTAAAACAAAAGATTATTTTGGAATTTCACACCTCTTCCCTAGGAGGACACTCAGGATTTTTAAAAACTTACCACAGGGTAAGGAACTTTTTTTTTGGGATGGCCTTAAATTTGATATTCAAAATTTTGTGGTGGAATGTTTGGTTTTCCGACAAAATAAAGTTGAGACAATTAAGACCCCGAGTCTGCTACAACCTTTATCCATTCCAAGTCAACATTGGGACAAGGTTTCAATGGATTTTATCACAGGTTTACCTAATTCTGAAGGAAAGAGTGTCATCATGGTGGTAGTTGATAGACTTACCAATTATGCACACTTTTGTGCATTATCTCATCCATTTAAATCAAGCACAGTTGCTACTTCATTTATGGAAATAATTCAAAAGCTACATGGAAACCCAAAGAACGTGTTGTGGAACACTCCATTTTTTCAAGGTTGCTTTGATGTCCAATAAAGATTTTTTAAACAATTCATAGGGGGTCCAAATATTAGGATTTCCCTAACCATCTATGAGACCATTCTTCTTGTTGAAGTTGGTTTCTCCGACAAGTCGACTAAGATTCATTTCTAACCAAATAAGAAGATAAGGAAAACACATGTATTTACTATATCTTTGGCACTCTTGGCAGTTGGTCTTAACTATATCAACAACATCCCCTTCCCAATTGTAGGTCTTCCCTGACATCACTATCTCTCCAATTACTTCTAGTATTATTAATTTGATGTTTGAGGATGTAGTTGTTGATGTCAGCAAAAGAGCCACAATCATGCAAGTCCATTTAATAAAATGATCTTGATATTTTCCAATTATTGATCCTATTGATTTATTGCTCTAGGTCCCTTCAGTGAATTGTGTAATCCACTTATTGTAGTCAAATGTATTGGGTAAATTTTCATTATGAAATGGGAGTCCAATAATTGGATGAATAGTGGTCTCAAAAAGTGACACATACTTCATAAGGATAGTTTCCCATTATGGTATCATCTGACCAAAAATTTGGCAACTTCCTCGTTCATGCCTTGCATGTGTACAACCAAAGGAGCACTAAGTATATGATGAATTATAACTTTCTCCAACAACCTAGTTTGTAAACGCCATTAATTATTCATCTTTACCCAATGAAGTAATGAATTGTTGTGTTTCTCCCACAACGGTTCATCCACATTTTCCTACTTTATGTGTGCATTCTCACTTCAAGCTCTATTTTCCCTTAAAGATAAAACTTGGATTTATTTCTTGGCTCGATTATAACGTCCTGTTGAGGCCTCAGAAATCTGCTACCGAAACATGGGGGAAAACCACCCGGTCTAGACCTTAAAGCAACTCCTTTTCCATTTGGTGTAGTGGCTCTAACTGGGGGTAATGGGACCAGTTTCCCAATAAGGATGATTTTGAGGGTGTGTTACTATATGGCATGAAAATGAAAATGATTTTAATCTATCTTATGAATTTATCTAAACTATTTATTCTACTATATACCCAGGATGTTTCTTCCTTTATTCGATCTGAAAAGATATCCTTCAACTGTTAGTAATATAGATCGTTTAAAAGTTGAAAGAGATGAAAATTATGTAATATGATTCTTCTAACAAAGTATTTTGACTAGAATAATTGTCAAAAATATATCGCATTCATATATGTGATTATACATTCAATTTGAAACTACAGAAAAATATTAGAACAGAAGTGCATATAACATTCATCTATAATAACCTTTAAAATATATAATGCAATAAAATATGACTAAAAATCTATAAAGCAAGACTTAATACAAGTGAATAAAAGTACCATATGTACGAAGTTCTACTCATGTAAACTGATAGTAATTGATTTTCTCCTTCTCACTTTCAAGAAATCTAAAGAGTAAAATAGTGCAACATTGGTTAAACAACTTTAATTGTGTTAGGTCCCTATATTACTAGTATAGTCCCTTATTGCTGTTAGTGTAAGCCCCTTATTGTTATTGTTGTACCCATGTAACCCCAATATTGTTATTATTGTGCCCTTACATTATTATTGTTAGGTCGGTTAGGATTATATTGTGATCCCATGGTCTCCTATATATAGAAGTAGGTTTTCTCATTTGTATCATCCAAGCATTGTTCATTTATGTAATGTATTGGAGGTTTCCCCCTCCAAACAGGTCATCATGGAATTTTTGATATATTTTTTTTTCTACGAAGGTTTAGAAGCTGAAATTTTTACAGCATGAGGTAGAAAGCCTGAGGAATGACATATAAAAATGTCAGATCTTGGTTCGCAATATTTTCAGATATATGATCTGTGGAAAATAGGGCTTTTTTAGGCTCCTGAATTTCACCTAAAACTGGTCATCATGTAATTTTAGCTATAACTCTCTTTCTAAGAAGTTTCAGAAGCTAAAATGTTTACAGAGTGAAGCCACAATCTTGAGGAAACTCATGTAAAATTTTTAGATCTTGGTTCGCAATATTTTTGGAGATATGATCTATGGATGTTAGGGTTTGTTCAGGCTCCCGAATTTCATCTCAAAGAGGTGACCGTGGGAAAATCATCATAACTCTCTCTCTAAGCATCAGATTGGAATTAGGTAAATATTGTCCACAAGTACACAGACTATAGTTTCCTTTATATAAATTTTAGATCCGAAGGAGGAAACAGTGACACGTGGCACACCGTACAAGTTCCCTCTACTGAACTAGTACATAATTAGGTCATTGTGGGAGATTTGGCATAATTTTTCCTTGAAAAATCAAAATCAGGTCAAACCTCTGGCATTTGAAAGAAGCTTTAGAGGGCTACTACAATGCAAAATTTCAGATATTTAGGATCCCTAATTACAGAGATAATTCAATTTCATTATAGAGCTCCTTAAAAGCAAGAAAAGGTGTGTTTTTTTTTTTGAATTACATAAGTCTTGTGTGAAAATTTAGTTTGAATTGATTCCAAGGACATATTGTAAAATAGATATCCGTATTGGGTTCTAAAATGCCTCATAAAAATAATTCAACACCCATTAAGCCTTTAGAAGGTGCTACTATGACTCATGAAGATGAAGAACTGCAACATGACATGTCAAAATTACAAGAGCAAGTGTGCCAAATGTCGCTCTCACAAAGAGAAACAAAAAATGAAATGGAAGTTTTGAAGAAAGGTGTGGAAACTAATATCGATGGCATGAAAGATAACATGAATGACATGGAAAAAAAAAAAAAAGACAACATGGAAAACATGAAGAATGATCTAAAAGCAGACATAGAAGGTTTGACAAATTTGATACAAGAAATTTTTCCTAATGGCGAAAAGATAGTAGAGGAAACTCATGATGAGAACAAAATAAATGTTAATAATGATTTTATAAACTCTAATGTTGGATGTAAGAACCACAATATTCCAAACATGGATATGAGGAAGTTTTATGGCAAGGATCCCGTAACATGGATAATACAAATGGAGCAATATTTTGATCTCAATAATGTGAAAAACACACAAAAGGTACGCATTGCAACTTTACATTTAGAACAAAATAAATTTGTATGGTATCGATCGCTTTTCTCCCGTAAAAAAAAATTCACTTGGTCAATTTTTACGGAGGAAATGATAGCACATTATGAGGATACAAAGAGCAACACCTTCTTTATCCAATTGATAAATCTCAAACAAAAGGGTTCAGTGGGGGAGCACATTGAGGACTTCCAAAAATTGAATATAAGGGTAAATGATATTCTAGAGTAACACAAGATTTATGTCTTCATAGGGATTTTAAAGGATAGCATCCAATGTGAATTTCACGTTTGGGAACCTGTTTCATTGGAGAAGGCATTCATATTGGCAAGAAAAATTGAATGTAAAATTATGGTGACAAGGAAGCCTGCCACTCACATCTATAAAGATGGAAGTGTTGCTACTCCTAGACTTCCACAAACTACAAGGTTGACACCAAAACAATCAGAAGAAAAAAGAGAAAAAGGGCTTTGCTATAGTTGTGATAGCAAATACACTAAAGGTCATAAGTGTGTTGAGAAGAAATTATTTTACATAGATTGTGAAGAGGAGGAAGAAAATCAACAAGAAACTTCAAAAGAAGAGGATATACACCAGGAACCAACCCTAGAAGAAGAAGAAATGAATCCAAACATATCATGTAATGCATTGGCAGGTATTAAAACTCCTCAAACTCTCAATATAGAAGGGCATATATGGAAAAAAAAAAGGTAATAGTGTTGATTGATTCAAGTAGTACCCATGATTTTATTCATTATAAGTTAGCCAAGGAATTGAATTGTTTCCTATACCCAGCACCAAAATGTCAAGTGATGGTTGCAAATGCAGGAACTATAAATTACTTTGGAAAATTTCATTATATCAAGCTAACCATGGGGGAATATGTATTGAATAGTCTAATACTTTCCATTCCAGTGGGAGGTGATGATGTTGTACTAGGAGTACAATGGTTACAATCTTTGGAGACAATATCTTTTAATTTTCAAGGAAATTTCTTGAATTTTTTTTTCAAAAGGAAAGGAAGTCGAATTATGGGGTATCGTAGGGAAGTCGGGAAATATAATAAGCTCTAATGTCATGACAAAGCTTATGAAGAAAGAACAATGAGGCATAATTTCACAATTATGCTGACTAGAAGTTACAACATCAAAATCATCTGTTTCTCCAGATCTCCAAAAAGTCTTGGAAAATCATTCCAAGGTGTTTGAAACTCCCAAAGGACTCCCACCTATTTGTGATCATGATCATGCTATTCATTTGATTCCAGGAAGTGTTCCTCCAAACATCAGGCCTTATAGATATCCTTATGTCAAAAATAATGAAATTGAACGTATGAAAGCAGAAATGTTAGAGGTTGGTACAATTCAACCCAGTCAAAGTTCTTTCTCTGCTCCAATCGTATTGGTGCACAAGAAGGATGGATAATGGTGCATGTGTTCGGAATATAGGGAGCTCAATAAGCTCACTATTAAAGATAAATTTCCCATTTTTGTGATTGATAAATTATTGGATGAATTACATGGAGCAATTTATTTTACCAAGTTGGATCTTCATTCAGGATATCATCAAATTAGAATGAAGATGGAAGATATTTTGAAAACAACATTTCTAACTCATGAGGGTCATTATTAATTTTTAGTCATGCCTTTTTTCCTTACCAATGCACCTTCAAGATTTTAAGGGTTGATGAATTCATTTTTCAAGCCCTTAGAAAATTTGTGCTAGTATTTTTTGATGATATATTAATCTACAACATGTCTTGGAAGGATTATGTTCAACATGTTGACAGGGTGCTCAAACTATTGTAGGAGAAACAATTATATGCAAAAACATCCAAATGTTTCTTTGGAGTACAAGAGGTGGAGTATCTGGGTAATATTGTATCTCAGGAGGGTGTTAAGGTAGACCCTAACAAAATTAAAGCCATTAAGGAATGGAAAGTACCCACAACCATAAAGCAGTTGCAAGGATTTCTCGGGTTAACGGGTATTAATGCAAGTTTGTTAATAATTATGGGAGAATAGAATCACCTATAACAACGTTATTGAAGAAAGATGCACTTTCATGGACTCCTAAATAAAATAAGGCCGTTGAACATATTAAAGAGGTAATGTGCCTAACACCAGTCTTAGCTACACCAGAATTAAAAAAAAAAAAACCTTTATTGTGGAATGTGATGCCTCAGGAAATGGAATTGGTGTTGTTTTAATGCAAGAATGAAGACCCATTGCTTTTTAAAGTCATCCAATCAAAGGAAACTATTTACATAAAGCTATTTATGAGAAGGAAATATTGGCAATACTACATGCACTAAAGAAATGGTGACCTTACCTAATGGGAAGACACTTCAAGGTAAAAACTGATCATGATAGTCTTAATTTTTTTTTGGAACAAAGACTATCTTCAGAAGAGCAGCAAAAATGGGTCACAAAGATGTTGGGTTATGACTTTGAAAACATCTACAAAAATGAGAAGCTAAATGTTGTCACAAATGCACTCTCAAGAAAGGATGAAGAGGTGGAAGCATTTATTTGTGCCATTTATATTGTCCAACCAGATTGGATAACCGAAGCAAGGGACGAATGGAAGAAGGATGAAGAAGTGTGGACACTCATTCAAAATTTGCAGCAAGATCCTAGTACATTTGATACATTTAGTTGGAAAAATGATTCCTTACGGTACAAAGATTGCTTATATATTTATAATAATTCCAAACTAAAACAAAAGATTCTTTTGGAATTGCACACTTCCTCTTTAGGAGGACACTCTAGATTTTTAAAAACTTACCATAGGGTGAAGAAAGAATTTTTTTTGGATGGCTTTAAATCTGATATTCAAAATTTTGTGGCAGAATGTTTGTTTTGCCAACAAAATAAACTTGAGACAATTAAGACTTTGGGTCTTCTAAAACCTTTATCCATTCCAAGTCAACGTTGGGAGGAGATTTCAATGGATTTTATCACAGGTTTACCTAAGTCCGAAGGAAATAGTGTCATCATGGTGGTAGTTGATAGACTTATCAAGTATGCACACTTTTGTGCATTATCTCATCCATTTAAATAAATTGCAATTGCTACTGCATTTATTGAAACAATTCAAAATCTACATGGAAACCCAAATATTATTGTAAGTGACAGAGATCCCATTTTTACTAGAATTTTTTGGACTGAATTATTTTCTTGTTTGGGTAGTCCAATAGCTCATAGCTCATATTATAATCCACAATCTGATGGCCAAAGTGAGATAGTGAATAAATGTTTGGAAGGATATATTCATTGTTTTGTATCTGATAAGCAAACACAATGGGTCAAGAGGTTACCTCTTGCTGAATGGTGGTATAACACTTCCTTCCATATTGCAGCAAAAATGACCCCATTTATGGCACTTTATGGATATCATCCACCGTCCATCACATCATCTTTAACAAAAAATTCTAAGGTTCAAGCAGTGGAATATCACATCGAGCATCAACAAGAAGTTCTCCAACTCTTAAAGGATAAACTAAATTTGGCACAAAATCAAATGAAACAACAGGTAGATCAACATCGCAGCGAGAGAGGTTTTGATGTGGGAGACTTGGTATTTTTAGGGTTACAACCATACAAACAAATGTCCCTCAAGCAAGCTAAGAAGGATAATAAATTATTGCCAAAGTAATATGGTCCTTACAAGGTGTTGCTAAATATTGGTACTATGGCATACAAATTGGAGCTTCCTGCTTCTCCTGAGTGCATCTAGTTTTCCATGTTTCATGCTTAAAGAAGGTTATAGGTGAGAAAATTCCAGTTCAAACAATATTGATAGAACTTGATGAGGAATGAAAGATCATATTGGAGCCCGAAGTAGTCAAGGAAACAAGAACTCGACAACTACAAAATCGATCAATTTGAGAGTATCTCATCAAGTGGAAGAACTTACCTACTGAAGACTCTACATGGGAGGATGAGAATTTTATACTGAAGCATCCGAAGCTACTCAAGCATTGAGGACAAAATTTTTTTGAAGGAGAGGGGCATGTTAGGTCCCTATATTACTAGTATAGTCCCTTATTGTTATTAGTGTAACCCCCTTATTGTTATTGTTGTACCCCTATAACCCCAATATTGTTATTATTGTGACCTTAAATTATTATTATTAGGTCATATAGGATAATATTGTGATCCCATCGACTCCTATATATATAAGTAGGTTTTCTCATTTGTATCATCCAAGAATTTTTCATTTATGTAATGTATTGGAGGTTTCCCCCTCAAAGTGGCTGATTTCTAAGGCGTTGATCTCTCTTTTCTTCTATTTTTGGAATTGGTTTCATAAAAAATTGTCAAAAGATAATATATGTGTTCCATTAATTCATCAAAGCATTCACAAAATTACAATAGTGCATTCTTTGCAAATTATTTTGACAAATTTCTTGACCCTTCTCTAAATGCATAAGAGGGGTTTAAGTACTAAATTAACTATGTTCTAAAATAGATTATTAAAAAAATATAGAAAAGGTTTCAAACAACCATACTCGTAGGACTAACATAAACTACAATCTAGGAAAATAAAATAAAAATTTTGATTTATGAATTCCACCCTTTCTTCTAGATTTGGTCACGAAGTTGACAAATATCTATGATAGGCTTGAGCTGAGCTGGCTGTGAGATCCTTGATCTGACCTGTCCCTTGAATACTATGTTTGAAAGTACAAGATGCAATATTTTCATTGAAACTGTTAAGGATTGCAGAATCTGATATTGATGATAAGGTTTGATAAGAAAATTCCAATAATTTTCTTGCTCAAACTTATTTACCTTTTTAATTACTTCATCTTGTGTGTCTGGTTTCTACTTCCACTGTGTTTATATCTATTTTACTTCTGAGAACACTTCATATGTGTACTCTTTGAAATGTTCTACTTTCACCAGCTGTTCACATATAGTTTCAATAATTTCATTTGATAATTTTGATGTTTTGGCTGCCTGCTTGATTTGTGCTTCCCAATCTTTGAATAGGATCTCCTTATGAAACTTATCTACCTGAGGTAGATCAAATTCCTTTCTTGAGTCTTATGCCTACCATTGAATGTGTTCATTGATTTTCTTTTCAATTATTTCACATTCAAGTTTCTGGATAGCTATTTGTTGGATCAATATTTTATTTGAATCACAATAAGAGTTTATCATAGAAGCTTGATGACAAAATAATTTATGGTATTTCTTTAACTTATCATTTACATCCAATGCTTATTTTATAATTTTCTCTAGTTGCGGTTGGCTCTCTAACCTGGTCATTGATATTTCCAATTGTGCTTGTTTTTCTTTGATTTCTGCTTGATGCTGCAATTTAAGACTCTCGAAATCTTTTTGAAATTGGGCCATCTTTGATTTGATTTTCTCACTGGAGTTATATTTTTCTCCATTTAACAGCCTCTCTAGTTCTTGTACTCTGGCTTCCTTTTGCCTCAATAACACTCTAACCTTAGTAGCTTTATCAACAGTGGCAGTAGCATATGCCCCTGCATACAATGATAATTTAGTTAGATGTTCCATAGGCTCATCCAAGGAATCCTTCCATAGTACGTCAATTGATTCATCTGTGAGGTTTGAGACTGTTTCATCAGTTCTTCTTCTTTTTTCCCTCTTAACTACAACCTTATATCTAGGACTGAAGAAAATATCCAATGAAGGAATTTCTATAACTTGTAAAAGTATTTTTTCTGAAGGGTAGGCTAGTGTGATCTCTCAATCATGAGTCTCTGGAACTTGTTGTAGTGGATTAACAGTTTCCACTATATTCTGGGAATGTTCAGGTGTCTGAAAAATAATTACTTGATCAGTGTTGGGATTAGCTTTAGGATTTTTTATTGCTTCAGAAAATTCCTCCCATTCACTACTAAAAATTTTTATTTGTGACTTTTCAGACTGGTTTATTGTGTTATTACTATGCTAAACTTCTTGAGAAGTTGACTCTGTTCCATTACTTTCTTTTCTCTCCTGCATCTCTATCTCTTGGATTACCTGATCAATTATCTTTTCTGGGCTATCCTTTCTAGATTCGGATTCATTTTCAGAGTGATCTGAATTGTGAGATTGATGCTCTGATTGACCTGATTCATCCTTAGACATGTCTTTTGCTTCATTATCTAAGATAATACTTGGAGTAGGTCTGTTGACATCTTCAATAGTTAAAAAATTGAGAGGAACTCTCTCCAGTCTCTTATTTCTATATACTTGGAATGCCTCTAAATCATCTTGGCTCAGTTGGCTAGATGGAAACTTTGTTATATCTGAAAAATTTTCCATGCCTTGGAACATATCATCAAACCCATCTATTTCCTTTACAAAAGGCTTCATTTTGAGCTCTGTAGTGTAATTTTTAATTACATCATTTGGATCGTATAACCTTTTTGGCATTTCTGCCAAATTAAATAGATTAATCTTGGAAGCCTCCTTGTAGGTATGGCCAATATCATAAAGTGAAAACGTGTCACATTGTACAAGGAGATTAGGCCAAATGAACTTCTTAGCATCTTTCAACTGTTTAGTGATACCATTAACAAGTTGGTAGGCTATCTCTTGTGCAAGAAAATTATCAAAAACATAATATGGTAGGACATGGGGAGATTCATAACTCTCGAATGCTATGACATATGTAAAATTCTCCTTTGCAAACCACCTAGACACAAAATGAATATTTGTGCTAGCCTCTTCAGAAAACCTAGGGTCCTTCTTATTGAATATCATTTGGTGCATAGGAAATATGCCTCCATAACAAATTTTATAGAAATGAAGGTGGAAATATAAATCCCAAAGGTTTCTATGGTAAATGTGGATTGGGGAAGGGTCTTGGGTAGTCCATTTCCATCCCGTGGTAGGAAAACTAGAAGAAAAGTAGATTGGGTCCATGAAATAGGGAGACATATAAAAGGGAGGTATTTCTCTAGATGAAACACTCCTTTTATTCCTATATTCTGTGATTTGTTTGGCTAAAATATTAGATAGGATGTTTTCCCAATTTAGAATTGAGGAATTAACGGTTGCGTCAATCAATGGAACCCATTCTATTGAAAAACTAGTGGTATGAGGTTTGGCAAACAATCTACACAACATACCGGTAGCATAACAATAAGGGGAAGAAATTTGGCCAATTGGGTACGTATCGAGTTTATCTCACTTCAACATTCACTGGTCTTCCTTCCATTATTTGATGACTTTCATGAGATCTGGATGCTCTGCTCTAAATCTTTCCAGAAAAGCTTTGTCATACTTCTGTTCTGAATCTGGTAAGTGGTACATTGATTTCAAATCATCTTCCCTAAAAGGCACTATGTTTTCTCCCTTTGAATCTTTGAATTTCCTATCATCTATGCTTAAGTGGTCAATTACCCACTTAACTATGTCTATGTAAGGGATAATTTTCGGTCTTGCAGCTACCCTGTGGACGAATGAACATGCAACATTGAAGTAGGTTGCGTCTGAAGTAGATGTCATACCTGTTGTAGAGATTTTGGTTATTGCTTTTGGTTTTTCATCTTCAAACAGTTTATACATCGTTTCCCATGATGAACTACCACAATATTTGTTGCAGTTAGTATCTAAAAATAAGGGAGACATGTCCATGGAAAATTTTAGGGGCTAATATTCGCAGGTGGGCTAATTTTCCAAGGTTTTTCCAAAAAAAAGATTCGCCAATTTCCATTTTTTTATAAAAATTATTCGCCCAAATTTTACAATATAAAATTATTTTTTGTTAAAAATCGCCAGAATTATATAGAAAATATATATAATATCATTATAAATTTGAATAATTTTTCAAATACATAAATAAACATTTTATATTTTTCATATTAGGGACTAGTGAGATTCACCAATTTTTTAAACCTCAAGATAATTTTCCATCCTTAAAATTATCCCTAGACATGTCTAAGTCTTCAGTAGGCAGCATTTGAGAAATATCTTTTCCCTTCTTGCTCATTTCAATCTTCCTTAATCCGTTAAATGGTTTTTTGATTTCAAGTAAATAGGGAGAGCATTAAAAGTATAGAGAACAGAGAGTCAAATCCGATGTTTATATCAAACATGCACGAATAGATATGAATCTTATCAAATATGATATCAATCATCGACAATTATTTCAAAATTGAATTTGTTACACCTTCAAACAAAATATATATCAATCAAATTTAAGTCATTATATCTCGAATTTCGTTTTGATCCAACATAAATCATTTCACATGATTGAGTAATTAAATGCTGCCAGTTCGCACATCTCCATATACAAATTTTATTGTTTTTTATGTTTACCTATAAATGCTATGAAATGCGATGTGCGCAAACTGCACATTGCAACTTTTATATGATAATGAATTTGTTTTCGGTTAAATGATGCGAAATGAAAAATGTGCATTAAAAAGTCAAGCACCTATGCTTAATAGGACTTTAGAGATTTATTTTTTTGGCTTTGTTGGATCGTCAGGTCCGCGCAATTGCACTTGTATCAAATTTCTTTATGAGTTGGTTGTTTTAAATAAGGTGTGATGCGATAAAGATACTATAACGATAATTGAAGTGTTTGCAAGTTTTTAAAACATAACTTCGAAAAAAGTTTAGCACACTTCGCAGCCCGCATAACTTAGAGGTTTGTAAGCTTTTTTAAGTTTTAAGCTATGCGGTTTGAGATGCGCTAAAGGAATAAAGAGAAAAACACAAAAGAAAACTTTTATTTCCTAAGTTTTTTTGTTTTTAAAGATAAAAAAAAAATTCCTATTTATTTCTAAAGGGTCCCCATTTATTAAAATAAATGCGGAGTGTTGCATAGCACAACATGTCCTCATCTTCAAAATTAACATTCCTCTTCAGCATTGTGAAATCATCTTGAAATTCCTCAGTTCTAAGACAATCTAGCAACTTAGAATCAGAAATTATTGGGCTCAGGATGACTATTACATCATCAATATCAAAATTATCACTTAGTGAAATTTATGAAAGAATGGTGGGTGTATTTAACACTTCATTCACTTTATGGAATTTGAATTAAATACACCATCATTCTCACTTTCTAGATCCTCTGTCACTTGTCTCTATGTATCGTGGTTGGATTTTTCAACATTACTTAGTGCGTGCAACCCACATGTCCATCGCCCGCTTTTCAGATCATCAAGAGATTTTAGTATAATTTGGAATGATCGCTGACGTGCCCCTTAGTGGTGTATCCTGAATAGACTATTGCATTCAATTACATTGATTTTTAAATTTTAATTTTTTCCTTTATGAATTGTCTTGTCATGCTTGTGAAAATGATATTTATTTCTAGCTTATTTTGTGCTACTACCTTCTGACACATGGTCAAATCTTTTCCCCAATCATCTACCTTATCGAAGTATTCATTATGGCTGAGTTTTTTCAAGTGAGTTTTCCTTTCTTCAGATATAATTCTACATTGTTCCTTAAATCTTCCTACTAACTTGGTTATTTTATCATAATGATCTATAAATCTTTCTCAACATTCTTGTCTCCTTTCATACTTATACAGGTGTCTATCCATGTTCTTTTGAGAAATTTCTTTAAGAGATTACACAAATTTGTCTATCATTTCATGTTTCTAACTTATCTTATTGATTAATAAGTGATTCCTCCTTTTAATGGTTCTCCGACTATTATTTTGATTCATTTATTCTAACTTATCACCTCCTTTTCTAATAAAATTACTAAATTTTAATTAGAAAAATAAAATTACTAATTTTACAAATAGTTTGATTAGTTGGCAAACCATCAAGTCCTTTTCAAACTAACCCATGTCCATGGTTCCTTCGAAAGGTTTTCACCAAGAACATGCCAATGCTATTAAGAGATATAATTATTAATTTAAGACCCTTTAACAAGTGCCTTGAACAAGTTTGTTTGCAAAGTATTCAACTAAATAACTCCAGAAGCATGCATGTATTCAATGGTGAAGGGTCCCAACCATGTAATCTCCAACTTTCTTGGTTTCCCCTTTGCTCAACTATTGTATAACAGTACCAAATCACTAACTTTTAAGTTATTTATTTGAAGAGTTTTGTTGTGTCATGGATTTTGTTGGTCCTTGCTAACTTTCTAATGATGGAGTGCGTGTATTCAATCTTCCTCTAAATTTTGCAATTAATAAAGTTGTTCCTTTTTCATTTTTGTGTTATATTTAAACATACTCGACACATTTACTGCATTTGTTTGACATTGAATAAACATGACTATTTCTTGGTCATAGACCATCTTAGATGGAATCGGTAATGTCGATTATTTGTAGTATGTTCGATATGCCCAGAGAATGGATGGTATTTTATCATCCCATTCATTTCTCTCTAGATTACAAATTTTCTTAGCCCTTTACATAATGTCTTATTGAATGATTCAACAATTCCATTTTCTTATAGATGGTAAGAAATTCTCTTCATGTTTTCAATCATGAAGTTTTGTATCAACTTTTCAATTGTGGCATTTAAAAATGATTTCCTCTATCATTGATGATGACAAAAGGAAACCAAATATAATTACTATGTTTTCATAAATAAACATTTTTGTACTTCCTTTTTATAGGATTTGGTTGGTTCTTCTTTTTCACACTTTGTTATATATTCCACTTCTATTATAATATACTTCAATATTGGCCATTTAGATATTTTAGGAAAAGGACCAAAAATTTCGATTGTCCAAATCTCAAAATGAAATGACGAAAAAATAAAATGTAGTGGCATGTGGTGTTTAAGTAATGGCCACCCAGACCTTTGGCATATATCACATTTTTGCACTTGTAATTGGAAGTATCAAAATAATGTCAGCCATCATAATATAGCTTGCAAAATCTTCCTTGCGGGCATGTCACCTTGATACTGTCCCCCAACTCCTCCTTTATGTGATTCATTGATAATATATCCCCTCTCATTCTCCAAAACACATCTCTGAATTACCGTGTCAATGAAAAGTTTATATAATTAACCATTTATCAATGTAAATGTTGTTGCTTTAATGGCATGGATATTCTTCTTTTTTTATAAAATACCTCAGGTTCCTTTCCTTAATGTAAGAATTCTGAAATATCTAAAAATTATATAGGGATTGCGTCAAATTTAAACAAATGTTAACCTGAGAGGTCATCTTCGATGTTTGTTGGTTCCTCTCCATATTCTATTCAAGATAAGTGGTTATTTTGACATTCTTCTTACCAGAGAAAACAATGACTTCAAATTCGAATTCTTGGAATAGTAGTAACCATCGAAAAAGGTGCCCTTGATGTACCGATTTATTCAAAATATACTTCAATTCTTGATGATCAATATATAATATGAATGGATTTGGAAAGAGGTAATGTTAGAATTTATACAATGTGAAGATCATGGCTAAAGATTCTCTCTCAATGATCGAATAGTTCCTTTCAACTTTGTTAAGTTTGTGACTAGTGTATGTGTTGGTATGATTTATCAACTCATCATCTGGTTGTGTCAGGACTGCATTGACTGCTACATTTGATTCTTCAACGTGTGCATGGAATTTATTTGACCAACCGAGGAACTTGAGTATGGGTTCCTCGACTAATTTATTTTTTAATAAATATTAATATGAAATTTCTTGGAAGGTGTACCAAAAACATGTCACTTAATTCATAGGTGACTAGTGACCCTAACAATAATTGTGGTTGCGTATACTTCATATCTGCAATAACATTGTGAGAAAAACCTACAAAAAAATAAATGTATGTGATCTAAAAGAACAAACAAAAAAATGAATCTGATGTAATAACCAAATTATGGAAAGACATTTCAACAAATATATCTTTTATTAATAACACCCAGTGAAGGAGATTTACAAATGGCTCATAAATTCCCCTCCATGGGATGGGTCCTTTGATGTCCTTGATGCTTTAGTATTAGATCTTCCTCTCTCAATATGTGAAAACCCAAACAATGTGTAGAACTCTAGTGGGAGCTCAAAAGTATGGAGACAATAATGGTGACAATGATAATGATCATGGTGAATAATATGTTATGTAACCATCCCATAAAACAATAGAAATAATAGATCAACGACTTAGGAAATATCCTCTTCAAGGGGGGAAAATCCTTTACATTACACAAATGAACAATTCTTGGATGATTCAAATGAAAAAACCTCCTTTATATATATAGGAGTCTAAGGGTTCATAATATAATCAAAGGCAACATAACAATAATAATGTAAGGGAAAAAAAAATGACAATAGTGGGCTTCTATGAAGCACAATAATAACAATATGGGGACTACACGGGCACAAAAATAACAATAAAGGGGCTACACTAATGATAACAATAAGCTGCTACAATAGTATTATAGGGACCTAACATGCCCCTCGCCTTCAAAAAAAAAAATTCCTCAATGCTTGAGTAGTTCTAGATTCTTATGTATAAAATTGTCATCCTCCCATGTGGAATCTTTAATGGATAATTTCTTCCATTTGATGGGATACTATGAAATTGATCGATTGCGTAGATTTCGGGTTCTTGTTTCCATGACTGCTTTCAGTTCCAATATGATTTTTCCTACCTAGTCAAGTTATGGAAATATTGTTTGAACTGTGATATTGTCACCTATAACCTTCTTTAAGCATGAAACATGGAAAACTAGGTGCACTCGAGAAGATGCATGAAGATCCAATTTGTATTCCATAGTACCAATATTTTGCACCACCTTGTAAGGACAATAGTACTTTGGTGATAATTGATTATCCTTCTTAGCATAATTTAGGGACATTTTTTTATATGGTTGTAGCCGTAACAATACCCAGTCACGTACATCAAAACCTCTTTCCCTGCAATGCTAATCTACCTATTTTTCATTTGATTATGCGCCAAAGTGAGGTTATCCTTTAAGAGTTGGGGAAATTTTTATTGATGCTCGATGTGATCTTCCACTACTTGAACCTTAGATTTTTTTTCTTAAATATGATGTGATAGACGATGGATGATATCCATAAAGTGCCACAAATGGGGTCATTTTTGTTGAAGTATGGAAGGAAGTGTTATACCACCATTTAACCAGAGGTAACCACTTTACCCATTGTGTTTTTTAATCAGATACAAATCAATGAAGATATTCTTCCAATTTTTTTTTAAATATCTGAGTTTTACCATCAAATCGAGGATGATAAGATGAGCTATGAGCTAATTGAGTACCTAGATAAGAAAATAATTCTGTCCAAAAATTTCCAGTGAAAATGGGATCTATGTCACTTACAATAATCTTTAGGTTTCCATGTAGATTTTTAATTGTTTCCATAAATGCAGTAGCAACTATACTGGCTTTAAATGGATGAGAAATGCACAAAAGTGTGCATACTTGGTAAGTCTATCAACTACCACCATGATGACACTCTTTCCTTCGGACTTGGGTAAACCTGTGATAAAATACATTGAAAATTCCTCCCAACGTTGGCTTTGAATGGCTAAAGGTTGTAAAAGACCCGTGGTCTTAATTTTCTCCACTTTATTCTGTTGGAAAACCAAACATTCTGCCACAGAATTTTGAATACCAGATTTAAGTCTATCCCAAAAAAATTCCTTCTGGGCCATGTGGAAAGTTTTTAAAAATATCGAGTGCCCTCCTAGGGGAGAGGTGTGCAATTAGAAAAGGATATTTTGTTTGAGTTGGGAATTCTTACAAATATATAAACAATATTTGTACCATAATGAATCATTTTTACAGCTAAATGTATCATATGTACTCAGATCGTACTGCAAATTTTGAGTGAGTGTCCACATTCTTCATCATTTTTCCATTCATCCCCTGCTTCAGTTATCCAATTTGGTTCAATAATAGAAATGGCACAAAAGAAATGAGTCCACATCCTCATCCTTTCTTGAGAGTGCGTCTACAATGACATTTTTATTCTCTCTTTTTTTTATATTATTTCATATTCACAACCCAGCATATTTGTGATCCAATTTTTCTTCTCTTCTGAAGAAAATATTTGTTCCAAAAAGTATTTAAGACTATCATGATATGTTTTTACCATGAAGTGTCTTCCCATTAGGTAAGATCACCATTGCCTTAACGCATGTATTATTGTCAACATTTCCTTCTCATAAATAGGTTTATGTAAATAGTTTCCTTTGATTGGACAAATTTCAAAAGAAATGGATGTTTCTTCTTGAATTAAAACAACACCAATTCCATTTCTTGAGGCATCACATTCCACAATAAAGGTTTTTGTGAATTATGGTGTAGCTAAGACCGGTGCTTGGAAAAAATCCTCTTTAATATGTTGAAAGACCCTGTTTGTTTATGGAGTACAATAAAATGCATATTTCTTCAGTAATTTTGTTAGAGGTGTTTCTATTCTCCCATAATTCTTAACAAAATTGCGATAATACATTGTCAACCCGAGAAATCCTCAAACATGCTTTATGGTTGTGGGGATTTTCCATTCCTTATTAGATTTAATTTTGTTAGGGCCTAGCTTAACACCCTCATGAGATACAATATTACCCAAATTTTCCACCTCCTGTACTCCAAAGAAACGTTTGGAGGTTTTTTCATATAATTATTTCTTCTCCAATAGTTTGAGCACCCTGTCGACACTTTGAACATGATATTTCCAAGACTTGTTGTAGATTAGTATGTCTTCAAAAAATACTAACACAAATTTTCTAAGGAAGGATTTGAAAATGAAATTTTTTATAGGTCAATTTGGGCATCATTCCTAATGACCTATTCAAATTGGACATCATCCCTGGGACCAATGAAATAGGGTCTATCATCCCCTATCAATTCAATTGCTACATGCCATAAGAAAAGAACAAACCATTCATGAATTCCATTGCAAGGTTTCCAAGGCATGAAGTATATGTTATATCACCTATGAGCTCACCAACGTAGCCTCTCAAGGGAATAATTGCTTTGCATATGCAGTTACCTCCATTCAAGGGTGCTCTGCAAAGCACTTCCCAACATTCAAGAGTTTGTTGGTAAAATGGGAGAAAAATTCTCATTTTTTCGGAATCTCCACATGGCCAGTGCCTTCTAGAAGAGTCCATATGTGTCAAAATTCAAATCCATGTGTCCATCTAACACCTTTGAGCTTGGGAACATTTCTTTCCTATTATTAGAAAGTCATTGATTGAGAAACTACCTTCAGTTGCCCTAGAAATTGAGCACATATCCTAGTGCTAGGAAAGGAAGAAATTTGGTAAGGAAATGTTGTTGGATTCTCAATTGAGTGTGTGATAAGAGTGATATGTTGTTGGTGAGATGTTTATTGTGATGAGGCTTGGATGATGTTGGAGCCGGTGACATCAAATCGATTGATGTTTGTAACCTTCCCCTTCTATCCATTAATAAATATTGCTTCTCATTTTCCCATATATTTATCTGTTTATGTTTCTAATTTTCATATCATGGATTCTTAACTAATATATTTGTTTCATTTTTAATCGATTTAACTGATTAAGATAAATAGGCATATGTATATTTCAATCTCTTTGTTGTTTATTGTTTATACTTGCAGGAACTAGACTAACGATCTAAGTTGGATTGGAAGCTACAGCAGGAGCAACAGAAGGAGAATAGGAAGCGCTTGGATCACAAGTAAGTTCCTCTATCTTTTTGTGTGTCTATTTACTCTTAGAGAAAGTGTATGAAAAGTCTTTGATCTGTTGTTCTAAATGCATAGCACCACATTTAGGGAATGCTTTTTATCCGTAATTAATAATTATGCATAACAAATTGGCGACTCCGTTGGGGAGTTTCCTTATCATTCCTGGTGTTTTTGCCTTTGCTTATCCACCCAGTAGCATCTACTATGAATTATTAGAATTTTGAATCAAATAATTGCATTAGAATTGTGTTCTGTAGCTTGAATTTTGAATCTCTGCAGCACCCAACTCATTGTTGGTCAAGACACAGTGCTTTGCATAGCACTGTCTCCCACTCAGGGGTGCTTTGCAATGCACTGTCTCCCCTTAGAGACCGTCTTCCCCCCTTAGCCAACCAAATTCCCTTTGAATTTTTCATTTCCATCATACTCAACCCTTTTTTTTTTGTGCTTTCAACTCTCTGATACCTCATAGAGACCAGTGAATTTTCCATATTCTTCCTCCTTTGAAAAATAAGTTTGTTCAATGTCTCTTTAAAGGTTTCTATTTATCATTGACAAATCAAGTTCAAAGTATTTTATTTCTACATTATATCCATTTGTTTTCATAAAGGAATTTGTCTTTAAATTCTTCGTTTCCTGTAGTAAAAATTGTAGTTCCATTATTCGTTTTTCCTAAAAGAGAAATTGTTGTTAAATTCATCATTTCTCAAAGAAGAAATAATTTTTTTTTGTTGATCGATGCATATAATTTCCCTTTTTCAATCACATTAAGGGGAGTGGAAAGAAAAACCTGCATTTTCATGTAGTGAGTTGTGTGTTTTGCATAGGAAGAAATTAGGAAAGCTCCATATTTGTTTGTGCTCTTTGTTGTTTGCTCAAAATTGATTTCTCTTTCCCCTTAGTAGCTAGGTTTTTCATTTAAAAAGATAGAATTGAAAAGTTTTCTTATAATTTTAGTTTGAATTTTAGGAATTTCCATCACATCATCACGGTGAACCTTGAAAGGAAAATTGATAAACAAGAACAACTTAAAATTTACATCAATTTACCTAAAAAAGCATTGGAACCATAATGATAACATTTGGAAGGTCTAGGCTAGAGGCATGTTCCAGCGTCATAAAACATAATAGTTGTTGTTAATTTTTTGTGATACATTCCGAGTGTGATACCTCACTCCACATATGGAATTATATTGTAGCTCGTCCACGTACCTTCAGGTATATCGGGCAGTGTTATAGTACGGAAATTATAAAGGGGTGCTCTCACTGTGTGGTTTCGCATTAGACAACGCTAATACGGACTTGGGATTCCACTTCCCTTCGGGTATATTTGGGAGGACAAATTTAGGTTGCGATCGATCCATAGTGAACCCAGTCGGTTGCCTTGTAAATTGTGATACACCGAACACAACATTTGGGTAGATTGCCTTCCTGTACTTCTTGGTTCGCTAGGAGGTATTCTACAGTTCACAGTTTCTTGGTAATCCTTTTGTCTAGCTTTACCTTTTTTTTTTTTTTTTGTCACAAAATAAATCATTCATCGTGGAAGAAGAAATCCCTTTCCCCCTTGTTCGTGTAGACTTTCATTGAAACCACATTTACCACCGGAAGTCACTTCTGGTTGGTGAAGGCGACATCGCTCTACCGAAACCAGCACCATTAGTACCTCTGGTGAAACATCATCTTCACATATACTAGAGTCGGCACAAGTTTTTTTTTACAAATCTTGTTTTGTCTACTGTTGTCGAGACAGAGTTGTCACAGCTACCAGTGGTCACGATCCATCCAATCAGTGAGACGATACCTCTCGAAACCGACGTTTTTCAACTAGAAGTTGATCCAAATCCTATCTCTTTATTTCTAGAACATCTCCATCCCGAAGTCGAACGATCAGAAGTTGTTCCTATATCGGTTTCCCCATAATCTATTATAGCTATTGAGTCTCCCGTATCACAAAATCAACCTCCTGTAATATAATTTGGGCCTAACGGCGAAATACTTCCACTAGTTTAATTTCGATTAAAGAAATACCATAAGATGAAACAAATTTAACTCCAACTCATTTTTGGGTGGAGCTTTACTTATACAAGTATTTTCCTCAATCACCTGCCTTTGATTTTGTTGATCTTGCGCCTATTCAATTTCCCGTCGATCCAATAGGGTATACATTTGGTCATGTAACCATGCCTAAACCAACATCTTTGGCTGGAAAATATGTTTCAATTGTGTTAGCACCTACTCTTTCTACCCCGTCGATATTCACAAAGTTATATTTACATGGTGGCCCTATGGTCCCATCAAGTTATAAAACTTTATCTAGAGTTTTCTCTAGTGCATATTCAAATCCATGGACCTCACCAATGTCATCGTCTGGTATTCTAACTGGTAAACCTATAGTGAGTATTGAACGACTTGATCCTTTATATCCATCATCAGGGCAATATCAAGCTGGTCCATCTGGGTATATTCTATCCGGTACAATCTCAACTGGACTCCCTACATTTGGAGAACAATATTTTCCATCTTATTATACTGTTCATGTTGGGGAGAAACCTATGGTAATTCAATTTGAAATTAATTCATCATTATTTGGTCAACCTAATGTCGAAATGAATTTTTGTTAATGGCAGCCAACTCTGCCTATCCAACCACAAACGATTGTACACTCGTATCAACGGGTTCAACCTATTGCACCCACATCAATTCCACTTGTTATTACATCTTTACCGCTATTACAGACTCAAAATATTTTACAAAAACCATTTTGGGTAGGTCCTTCAACTCAATTCCCTCAAGTATTGGGCCCTGAAACTCCAACTCCTTTGGCTGGTTTACAACAACCACCTTTATCCGAAATCATTTATTCACAAGTTGGATTACCATAGTATGGGATGTCATAGCCACAACTGGTATATACCTATCCTCAAATGAATCCGGGTTATCCTAATCTGGGTTATAACATTGTGGACAGACCCCTTGGCAGCCAGAGGCACAAATGCCACAACCTTCATTTCAACAAGTATTGTACCCAGGTTTTGGTCAACAGAATCCTCAAGCCTTTACTTATCAAAGCAACCCCTATATGGGTTACCAACAAAAAATTCCTTATGATGGTGCTCAAAGGCCTATTTCCCAAGAAATTTCGTCATACACTGGCTATGCTCAACCTGACCTCAATCGACAGTTGCCCTTTGTTGCAACTTTAGAGTTACTAGATTTAAATCAGCTCACCAATGACCCAATAAACTATGCTCCTTGGTGGTCAGTGATACCTCATAAATTACCCTTTAATATTCCTAAGTTAAATGGAAACCCTGGGAAGACCCATCGACTCATGTTATGACTTATCATTTGTGGTGTTCATCTAGCTCCCTGAATCATGAGTCTGTTTGGCTACGTCTTTTCCAGTGTACACTCACTGGTTTGGCTGGAAAATGGTACATTGAGTTACCTAAAGATTCTTTTGATAATTTCACTGCCCTAGCTACTTCCTTTTTGAATCACTTCCAGTTACCCATACGATATGAAACTGGAATGAAACTCTTGAATAATTTTAAACAGACTAATTCTACTCACATTTCTGATCATATTCATGAGTGGCGTCGTCATCGTAGAATGGTTAGGACATTTGTTCCTGATTAACACCTTACTGAGTGATTCATTCAGTCCCTGTTACCATATATAACTGAGGATGTGGCTAAGGGTGGCGTCGTCATTAAAGAGCAGGTCATTGATTGTGCCCAATATTTAGACTTGATCTATACTCAGTCTGGCACGCTCTACAATAAAATTTCTAACGCGCCACGATCTAATTTTACTGTTCCTCCTCCATCAAAATACTCTCATGCCAGAGACAGTATGATCGTTACTTCAAGCACACATCCTACTACCGCATCTAATCTTGCACCTTCTTCTGAAATCCATGTCATGTCATCTTACAAGGGAAAAAGTGACAAGCAACTCGGAAGTAAGAAAAAGGGAAATCAAAGGAAAAAAAAACTTTTACCCTGCAGGAATATCATCTAATCAATTGTCTAGAAATTGGAAACCTCATTATCCATGCATAATCTGTAATGAGGAACAATTTTTTTAGGATTTTCCTCACCGTGTTGAATTCTCAAAAATGTTTAAAACCTCACATGCATCAGCTGTGTTGACAGATCCATTTCTGAATCCGGACACAAATTTGGTTGCTACGGATCCATATTCTAGTTCCCAAGTGCTTATGTTGTTTGTCACAAAGCGATTGATCTAAAAGCAGTGTATTATTTTTTTGTGCTAAGTGTCCTTCCAGTAATAAAAACATGTACAATTTGTCTCCATTTGTTTGCTTAAGGAATAGTAATTTAACCATGAAACATAAATGGATTTGTGAGTTTTAAGCATGTAAATAAGCCTAAATAACATTGATCAACAATGTATAATAGAGAAATAACATCACACATAAGTTTTACACAACATTCATGATGAAGCAGTTCACCCCTCCTGGGCTACATCTGTTGGTCCAACTCCTAATGGCATTTCCCTATTTGCCATTATGCTCAAAATTGAAAATACATGTGTTTATATGCCTGTAATGGCTGTTTTCTCTGCACCAGTTGCTCCAGAATGCTCAAATTAATCTGGGTAGACTCTTCTTTCACCCAAATTGGTCGAAAATTGACCTCTCAAAGCTTTTTCTCAATAACAGCTAGAAAAACTCCACTAAAAGTGGGGGACTGTAGTTAAATGCAGTTAAAATAGAGCAATAAAACTTTTTTTATTGCATGCTATTAAATCCTCCAAACAACTAACTGCCGAATTAAACATTGTGGTTAGGGGAGGGGTGGTCACAAGCCGACCCCCTTTACCCCACGGTCTAACATTTAAAACTCCGCATAAAGATTGGAGTCAAACCATAACATATAAGTTCCAAAACCATCGACATTAAAAAACCATGCAACCCACGCCTTTTGAATAGGCTAAGCCACCGAGGTTAACATTCCCAAAATCATAGCATTAACCTTCTTGAAACCGCACCTTGTGAACATGTCATAGCTGTTGGGGTTTACTATTTTGGTTAGCCGTCAATTGAAGTTTTATGTCGTAGTTTTATATCGCATGTGACCTCAATCTTTGGATTGTTGGAGGAGTGGTTTGGGTTAATCATCATAAAAATATTTTATGTCGTGGTTTTTAACATGTTTCATGTGACCAGTTACATTGGGGCCACCAGGGGGTTGGGACCGCCGGCGGTCCCCCCCCCCACAACGTGTTGGAAATATGATTCCTATGTATTAATATGTTGTCCTTGATGGAAAATATCTAATAAAATATGGAGTATACGTCTTCAGTAGAAGCTCAGGAGTGTATCAGAAGAAATTTGTAATGTCCAGCAGAAGATGTGGTGATATTCATATTGAAGGTTCTATATGCGGGTTTGTTCAGACCAAGTCGCATATACACGCGGATAAGAACGATCCAAGTCACGTATGCCTTTTGCACTCCAAAAATATGATACCAGGGGGCTTGACCATGGTATTAGCCCACAGGATTGAGCATTATGTCATCTATTTGATTTCGTCCAAGAATACCATCGACAGCTATGTGGTTTTGACTCATGGTATTGGTAAAGGCTAAATCTATATAAGGAGAAGAAGATCCTAGTGCAAAGAAGTGCAAGTGAAATGACTATCACTAAATACTTCTCTCTAAAGTATATCTGCATAGGATGAACTCTATTTTATTGAAAATTATGAATCTATGATGCGCCCTTGGACAGATTGATGGATCAGGATCTCTAGACTTGAAATGACTATGTTCTTGCATGATCCATTAAAGAGATGATTATATCTGAGACCTGCCACATATTTGTTGAAGTGGAGTGAAACAATCTGGGTAATTTCTATAGATTTGAAACTTTCTGCAGAATTAATATTTACAGATCTATACGCTAGTTCGTCTCAGTAAATGCACGTATATATGCGGCTTTGTTTCAGAAAAGGTGTGTATGGAAGTCAAGGTTTTATGAAGCTTATTGTAGAGGTTTTCTATTTATTGCTGCTATTTTTATGCTGTCTGTTAATGAAGCCTTCATGTAGACCTAGGTTGCTTGAATGTCGTATATGATGCTAAGTTGATTATGTACAAATCTAATAAATAAGTGAGTAAATATGTTTTATGATGACTCACTGATCAAGGGTTCTAAAATTCTGAAAATATATCTGACTAAAAGCCTCAGATCTGGATCTAAGACTAACCATATTCTAAAAAATAGTATTCACAGATCTATGCATAGGTTGGTGTTAAGGAAAGTGCGTATACATGTGAGTTCAGTGAAGAAAAGTAGCATACTCTTTTTGAGATAATGAATGCTCATGGTTGAATTTGATTCTACATACTGATTCTGAGATCTAGTTATTATAGTCTTCTGATTACAGTGATCTCGTTGTTCTGATTGATGTATTGGGTGAAGTTTATTATCTTTATGAAGGGTTGTGTTGAAGTTGTGAGATCCAGTATGAAAATTGATGAAACGTGGTTGGCAGTAATTCTGAGGGTTGAAGCCTTCAGTGTGGAAGTAGAAGCTTCCTGCTATTAGAGGCTGCTGTTCAGATTAGGGGGTTAAAGATCCCTTCCAGTAGTGGCTGGTAAACGAAATTTTGGGAAAAATACTGAGAGGGGGGGGGGGGGGGGTGAATCAGTATTTAGGAATTACTCAACAATTTTTACTTTTTCATTCACTAAAACCCATATGCTACTTTGATGAACCCAACTAGCGTATACACGCGGATATACTTCATAGAACTCACGTATGAAGAGAGATCTGGTTATGCAGATAATTATTAACTTAGTTCTTTGCAGCATTCATTCATCTGATGTTTAGTTAACAGTAAGTATGTGCAGTAATAACACAATAGACCATCACACATAAGCATCACACATGAACACCAGGATTTTAGGTGGAAACCCATGTCAGGAGAAAACCATCGCTGCCGTTGCTCAGCCTTCAATATTTTATTATAAAGAAAACATCTTACAACTTATGTACTGGCGCAGACTCATACCAGTACGCAGGCACCCACCTGCGCTCGTTTACCAGCCTCTCCTGGAAGGGAGCTACGACCCCCTGCTCTCGTTTACCAGCCTCATCTGGAAGGGAGCTATGACCCCCTGCTCTCATTTACCAGCCTCACCTGGAAGGGAGCTACAACCCCCTGACTGAAGGCTACAACCCTCAGCACCTCTATGGACCACGTTTCATCAATTTTCACACTAGATCCAATAGCTTCCTTTAGAACACAACTTGCAGGTCACTTTTCATCATATTTTTAGACTGGACCCACTCCACACATTTAAGCTCAATCATACATCAAACTGATACTTATAACTCATTGACAGATAGCAGTAACACAGCAGAACAAATCAGACATTCCATACTTCATACTTCAGCAAACCCTAGTTTTTCATACGCGCTTTCCTTTCTCTGGTCCCGCGTATATATGCGCTTTCATGCATATAAACCCGCGTATACATCTGCACATATTATAGATCTAATTTCACAACCCATACAAGCTTTCTCTGAAGACGACCCGCGTATACACGCGCTTCCTTTGTTACAAAATTGCGTATAGATCTTCAGACATTATAGGGCAGCATACTTCTTCAGATCAGATATTCAGTTCAGATTTTACCCTTCACTTCAGACAGATGTTCGCCTCATATTAGATCTAAGTATTCCATAAAAATATCTAGAAGATACAAATACATTTCAGATCTAGATTCCCTTCTTCATCATTTTCTTCATAGGTGCATCACAAATTCAGATCTATCATCAAACTGTTACCCTTTCCATTCAGAAATACTTCAGAGTGAAGTACTCATTCAAACCCAGACACTTGCACACCCATTGCACAATGAATTTCTTCTCCTTAAATAGATCTAGCCTTTGACAATACCATGAGCCAAAACCACACAACTTTCGATGGTATTCCTGGACAGGATCACATAGAAAATCCATCACTCAATACAATGGGTCAATACCATGGTAGTAACCCCTGGTTTTATTCTTTTAGAGCGCAATTGAGCATACGCGACTTGGAACATTATTTCCCGCGTGCATACGATACTTTTTCTAAGCAAACTCACGTATGCCTTGTGACATACACTTCTCATCATTGTTCTGGCCCTTACTAATATCAGATTTACATCATTAATAAACTCATCAAGCATCAATAATCAACTTCATTAAGTAGGTTGCCATCATCTTCATCAAGTGGGTGGCCATCAAGGACAACACTCAGCATCATATTGCCAACAATCTCCCCCTTTGGACTTGATGGCAACCACAATGGTGTTTGATCACCATAATAGATAGATACATTAAGCAAAACCATTATTCATGATATTCTCCCCTTATTCAAACACCATGTCACTCTCCCCCTTTGACATCAAGGGAAAAGGGCAGATCAAAACCAACACAAGGTTTTTTTTCTCCTCATGTAGAAAGAAGAGCGCTATAGAACTGATGTACACTGAAGTTACCATGCTCCCCCTGAGTTCATGCTGAAAGTTCAAACATATTTTTTAATGAAGTACATGACTCTATGATCTCCCTATCACCAAGGACTCATATTTACATCAAAGATCCAACCAAGTGGATTTACATATGAGACTCAAATACCCAACCAAGTGGGTTTACACATTTTGACTCAGCTACCCAACCAAGTGGGTTTACACATTTTGACTCAACTACCCAACCAAGTGGGTTTACAAATTGAAAAATTCCTTAGATGACTGAATATTACAATTTTACATCATAGGTCTCAACATGACCTTTTCATCAAATTACAAATATGACTTTTATGACCAATACCAGAAAGACCTCAAGAGAGATAATATTTCAAAACCATCATAATGCCAACAGTGCATTATACTCAGCAAGACTAATGCTCCCCCTGAAAATGTGCATCCAAGCACCCTTTTCATATGACCAAGGCTCCTCCTTAGCTTGTGCAACCTGAATACTTTCAACAACAATTCATCAGCAATAATCTCTGCATGATCTGAATCATAAAACTTCCATCTCATCCATGTGTGAAACCAAAAGATAGTCTTCAACAAAAGGCAATCAGGGCTCATCCATAATCTCATCATAATAAACCATGTATCATGTCATCATCATTTAGAATTGAGAAATAAGTAGATACAGTGCCAATAATACAATCATTAACATTCAGACTGATGCTCCCCTTGAACTTGTGCTCCTGATCTTCAGCTATCATACAAATTTTCTTATCATAAGAGAATACGCGACTGTCTCCACTGTAACTCACGTGTATACGCGGCTTTAGTTCACTAAACCCGCGTATGGAAAGTGAAACATTGAAAACTTCACATTCCTTCATCTCCCCATGAATTTGTACCACCTGTACCTGTCTTCTTCACATCAGATGCTCTGTCAGAAATAATCATAACCAGAATAACCAAAACAACCATGAGAATCATCATACATTGCTCCCCCTGTGATGATACATTACTCATCCCTATAATGTATCTCACATCACTTCTGCAGTCATTAAGAAAAGTAAGCTTTAGAAGCGGATGACTGCAGTAGGGTCAATATTCCCTACGTTTTTGACCGGTGCCTCTTCTTTTTCCAGCTTTGCTTGTGATTTCTTATAGTGTGCTGGAAATTCTCCAATTTATCAGATCTGTTCATCATGCTTATCCTGCAATCAGTGGCCTTATGACCAAATGTGTTACAATAGAAACAACATCCATGAAAGCAACCTTTCTTTCTATGCAATTCTTTACCAATCAGATCCCTTTCTTTTGTGAAATTATCATCTTACATAGTGGATGCCATGAGTATTCGCAGAACGTTGTTAGAACCTTCTTCATCCTCACTTGACACTTCATCATTATCTTCATTTGTATAGTAACTCTTTCCCTTTTCATATTGTTTCCCTTTACCATGATTTTCTTCATAAGGACATTTAGCAGCATAATGACCAACTCTTCCACAAGTAAAACACTTGAAGGGAAGCTTACCTTTGAATCTTCCAGTTCCTAGTTGGAGTCTTCTCACAAAATTTTCTTCTTCTTCTTCTGATATATAATTTGATTCTTTGAAAACTTCATTTTCTTTTGCACATGCATTAAAGGCAGCTTCTCTGATTTGAGAGGGACCTCCTCTTCTCATTTCAAAAGCAGTCAGGATACCATGTAGTTGAACAATAGTCAGAGTTTGCAGATCTTGCTTTTCTTCAAGAGCAGACACTTTAGATTCAAATTTTGAAGTCAAGGATCTTAAGACTTTTTCCACCAGAGTAGTATCAGTTATGGTTTCACCCAAATTTCTCATTTGATTTACAATATCATCTAGACATAAGAAGAAACTGGAAATACTCTCATCAATATGCATCTTCAAATTTTCATATTCAATTCTGAGGGTTTGGAGTTTTGCATTTTTAACCTTTGCATCACCTTCATAACTTAGAATGATTTTATCCCATATTTCCTTTGCTGTATTCAGCTGCATGACTTTGACAAATTCTGATTCTGTTAAACTTGCCATTATAGCATTGACCGCTTTTGCATTTGATTCATAATTCTTCCTTTTAGTTGGATCGGTTGGTGTAGCAGCTGGATATTGATATCCTTGTTCAACAATGGCCCATACATCTGCTCCCATAGACTAAAGATAGGATCTCATCCTGATTTTCCAGAATAATAGATTACTTCCATTGAATAGAGGTGGCCTTATAGAAAATACTCCTTCACGACTTCCCATTGCGACGGATCTCCTTCAAGCGATAAAGCTTCTGCAGAAGGACCTCCTCTGATACCAATTGTTGGGAAAAATACTGAGAGGGGGGGGGGGGGGGGTGAAAGCTGGGAAATATATTCCACGGACTTACTCAACAATTTTTACTTTTTCATTCACTAAAACCCATACGCTACTTTGATGAACCCAACTAGTGTATACACGCGGATATACTTCATAGAACTCGCGTATGAAGAGAGATCTAGTTATGCAGATAATTCTTAACTTAGTTCTTTGCAGCATTCATTAATATGATATTTAGTTAACAGTAAATATGTACAGTAATAACAAAATATACCATCACACATAAGCATCACACATGAACACCAGGATTTTTGGTGGAAACCCAAGTCGGGAGAAAACCACCGCTGCCGTTGCTCAGCCTTCAATATTTTATTATAAAGAAAACATCTTACAACTTATGTACTGGCACAGACTCATACCAGTACGCAGGCACCCACCTGCGCTCGTTTACCAGCCTCTCCTGGAAGGGAGCTACGACCCCCTGCTCTCGTTTACCAGCCTCACCTGGAAGGGAGCTACGACCCCCTGCTATCGTTTACCATCCTCACCTGGAAGGGAGCTACAACCCCCTAACTGAAGGCTACAACCCTCATCACCTCTATGGACCACGTTTCATCAATTTTCACACTGGATCCAATAGCTTCCTTTAGAACACAACTTGTAGGCCACTTTTCATCATATTTTCAGACTGGACCCACTCCACACATTTAAGCTCAATCATACATCAAACTGATACTTATAACTCATTGACAGATAACAGTAACACAACAGAACAAATTAGACATTCCATACTTCATACTTCAGCAAACCCTAGTTTTTCATATGCGCTTTCCTTTCTCTGGTCCCGCGTATATACGCGCTTTCATGCATATAAACCTGCGTATACATCTACACATATTACAGATCTAATTTCACAACCCATACGCGCTTTCTCTGAAGACGACCCGCGTATACACGCGCTTCCTTTGTTACAAACTTGCGTATAGAACTTCAGAAATTATAGGGCAGCATACTTCTTCAGATCAGATATTCAGTTCAGATTTTACCCTTCACTTCAGACATATGTTCGCCTCATCTTATATCTAAGTATTCCATAAACAGATCTAGAAGATACAAATACATTTCAGATCTAGATTCCCTTCTTCATCATTTTCTTCATAGGTGCATCACAGATTCAGATCTATCATCAAACTGTTACCCTTTCCATTTAGACATACTTCAGAGTGAAGTACTCATTCAAACCCAGACACTTGCACACCCATTGCACAATGAATTTATTCTCCTTAAATAGATCTAGCCTTTGACAATACCATGAGCCAAAACCACACAACTTCCGATGGTATTCCTGGACAGGATCACATAGACAATCCAGCGCTCAATACAATGGGTCAATACCATGGTAGTAACCCCTGGTTTTATTCTTTTAGAGCGCAATTAAGCATACGCGACTTGGAACGTTATTTCCTGCGTGCATACGCTACTTTTGCTAAGCAAACTCGTGTATGCCTTGTGACATACACTTCTCATCATTGTTCTGGCCCTTACTGATATCAGATTTGCATCATTAATAAACTCATCAAGCATCAATAATCAAATTCATTAAGTAGGTTTCCATCATCTTCATCAAGTGGGTTGCCATCAAGGACAACACTCAGCATCATATTGCCAACACGAGATCAGGGGGTTGTAGCTCCCTTCCAGTTGCAGCTGGAAAACGAGAGAAGGTTGCAGCCTTATGTAGGTAGATTCTTGCGTACTGATATGAGTTTGCATTAGTACAATATTGTAAGTAGTTTTCCATATAATAAATATTGAAAACATAGACAACAACAACGGTGGTTTTCTCCCGAATTTTGTTTCCACCTTAAATATTGGTGTTCATGTGCGTTTCTCTTGTGTGATGATTTATTCTGCTATTACTGCGCATATTTACTGCTCAACTAATAAATACATAACTGATAATTTGAGTTAAATATTGTTTCTAAAATGTTTTCTAATTATATTAGTATACGCAAGTTTCTTTTGGTATATGGGCGTGTATACAGGAGTTGGGTTCCTTAAAGACATTTATGAAATTTAGTAAATAAAAAGTTAAAATTATCATTAAGTTCTTAAATTACTGATTCCCCCCCCCTCTCAGTATTTTTCCACCAATTGGAATCGGAGCGTGTCCTTCTGAAGAAGCTTAATCGCTAGAAGGAATAGCCAAGATTAGAAATCAAGATGGGACAACATCAATCAGACCTCCTCTCTTCAATAGAAACAACTTAATATTCTAGAAGACAAGGACAAGATCCTATCTTCAGTCTCTTGGAGCAGATGTATGGGCTATAGTTGAAGTTGGCTACCAATATCCAACTTCCATTCCAACAGATGAAACAACAAGAAAGAACTATGAAACCAATGCAAAGGCGATCAATGCATTATTGGGAAGTTTGACAGAATCATAATTTGTCAAATTCATGTAGTTGAATATAGCAAATGAAATATGGGAAAAAATCATTATAAGCTATGAAGGTGACGCCAGGGTAAAAAGTGTTAAACTCCAAACTCTCAGAATTCAATATGAAAAACTCAGAATGCACAATGAAGAAAGCAATGCCAGTTTATTTTTACGTCTAGATGATATTGTAAATCGTATGAGAAATATGGGTGAAACTATATCTGACACTACTCTGGTAGAAATTTTTTTTAAGATCTCTAACTCCCAAATTTGAGTCAAAAGTGTTTGCTATTGAAGAGAAGCAGGATCTACAAACTCTTATTGTTGTTCAACTTCATGGGATTCTGACTAATTTTGAAATGAGAAAAGGAGGTCCATCTAAAGACAAAGAAGCTATCTTCAGAGGTGCTACACAAGGAAAGGAGGTAGAAGAACAAGAAGGATCAGGGTATGTTTCAGAAGAAGATGAGATAAATTTTGTAAAGAAGCTACAACTTGGCACTGCAAGGTTCAGAGGTAAGCTTCCCTTTAAATGTTTTTCTTGTGGAAGAGTTGGTCATTATGCTGCTAAATGTCCCCAAAAATATAGTCATGAAAAGGGAAAGGAAGTGTTTAAAGTAAATAAGAAACGATTTATGAATAGAAAAATCTATTATACTCATGAAGATAGTGATGGTTTGTCAAATAGTGAAGAAGGAGAATCTGATCAAGATATTAGACTACTCATGGCTTTTGAAAAGAACTCCCATGATAATTTTATGGATGCATTAGAAGAAAATGACTTTATTGAAGAAACAAATCATCTCAAAATATGTTTGGAAGAAAACAAAATTTCCATAGATACTCTAAAAATTTAGCTTATGGAAAAGGAGAAGCACAATGAGAAATTAGAATCTGAAATAGTAAGTCTAAGAAAGGAAATTGAGAAAGTGAAAACTTTAAATATTAGATTTGCTAAAGGATCTGAAACCTTAGATGAAATTATCAAGGTACAACACTCTCCTCTTATAAAGACAGTTCTTGGATATATTGGAGAATCATCTCAGTCTTCAGCACCAAGCTATCTAAATGCAGCTAAAGGCAGTCTGCAACATTCTGTCTCTCAACAAAAGAACAAAGAAACTACATAGGCAAAACATGACCACTTTAATACAAGGAACAACAATAACATAAATATAAATCAGCAAGTAAACATAAATAGAAGGTTTCATGATCGTAGAAATTTCTTCTTTAAAGGACAATGTTTCTCATGTCAAAATTTTGCTCATAAGGTTGCTCAACGTGTTGCATACAAAACCATCATGACCAGAGAAGCAAGAAAGAAAAGAAATGAGACCAGAATAAAGAAGAATATTTATAACGACTTTTCTCCTCTTCAAAATGAAATTTAATGTGCTTATTGCAATAACTTTGGTCATGAAGAATCTGAATACAGGAGCAAACTTCTGCCAAAATAGAATATACCTTCAAATTCCAAGGTTTTGAGAAAGAAGGACTTACAGGTTGAAAGCTGTGGCATAGCATTATTTTCAAAAGAGGAAGAGAATCAATGGTACATTGATAGTGGATGCTCAAAACACATAACAGGTGATAGAAATAAACTCCTTTCATACAATGATATCGAGAAAGAAAAAAATGCTACTTTTGGAAATGACTTTCCTGTTGTCATTAAAGGAAAAGGTTATGTTTTTCTAAAAGAAAAGGTGAAAGCTAAAAATGTTGTGTATGTGGATGGGTTAAAGCACAACCTATTAAGTGTGAGTCAAATGTGTGATCAAGGAAATTAATTTGTCTTTAGTTCAAAAGAATGTATAGTACATGAACTTTACACAGGAAAAACGGTAATAAAAGGAACTAGAACACCAAGAAATCTGTATGTATTGAAAGGTGGGCAAGAACAATGCTACTTGGGTAAATCTTCAGAAAACTGGTTATGGCACAGAAGGTTGGTACATTTGAGATTCTCTCAAATAAGCAAATCTAGTAGACTCAAAGCAGTTTGTGATCTTCCCAGCATCACTCTACCTGAAACTAACATATCCAAATCATGCCAATTTCGTAATCAAAACAAGGCACAATTTAATCCTAAAGAAGGATCAGCAAGTAAGCCTCTTGAACTTATACATACTGATCTATGTGGTCTCATAAGGAAAAAGTCACCTCATGGAGAATAATACTGTATTTTATTTATTTATGACTTCTCTAGAATGTGTTGGATCGGTTTAATGAAACATAAAGATGAAGCATTTGAAAAATTTAATATCTTCAAAGCTTTGGTTGAAAATGAATTAGATCTAAAAATCAAATGTCTTAGATCCGACCAAGGAGGATAATATATATCAGATTAATTCTTTTATTTATGTGAACATCATGGCATAAAAAGACAATTTTTTGTAGCTGGAACCCCACAAAAAAATGGCGTGGCAGAAAGGATTAATAGAATAATTCAAAAAAATGGCTCGGGCTATGCTTGATGAATTTGGAACCCCCGATACCTTTTGGGGAGAATCAACACATACTACAGTAAATATTCTGAACAAGGCTCATGTTCAAGTGAATAGTGATAAAACTCCTTATGAACTCTGGTATGGAAATATTCCCACCGTAAAGCATTTTAGAGTTTTCAGAAGAATTTTTTTTATCAAGAACAATGATGAAAAACTTGGTAAGTATGAACCTAGAGCAGATGAAGGAATATTTATTGGTTACTCTTATAGATTTAAAGCATATAAATGTTACAATAAAATACTTCAGAAGATTGTTGAATGTATTTATGTTGTAATTGATGAGTCTCTCTCAGCTCCTAAAAGGGAAATGCCAACAACAAATGAAGATGATGATGATGTATATCTTCTTGCATCAAATAGAAACAATATAGAAGGTGTACCCAATGAAGCATGAGAAGAAGATCTATCTAAAAAGGCTCCATTCAGGTTTTTTCAACAGAATCGTCCAGAATCTTAAATTTTGGGAGAAAAGGGATCAGGTGTCCAAACAAGAAGAACTCTTGTAGGATATCCTAGCTATCTGTCATTTCTAACCACTATTGAACCACATAATGTCAATCAATCTAGTAAATATGAATTTTGGATTCAAGCCATGAATCAAGAACTTGATCAGATTGAAAAGTATCATACTTGGGAATTGGTTTCAAGACCTCATGATAAAAATGTAATCAGAACAAAATGGATATTCAAAAACAATTTAAATGAAAATGGAGATGTTATTAGAAACAAAGCTAGACTTGTTTGTAAAGGGTATGCTCAACAAGAAGGTATATACTTTGAAGAAACATTTGCTCCTCTATCTAGACTTGAATCCATAAGAATGTTTCTTACTTTTTCAAGTTTTCAACAAATCAAAGTTTATCAAATTTATGTTAAATATGCTTTCCTCAATGGTGATCTAGAAGAAGAAGTTTATATAGAAAAACCAGAAGGATTCATTCTAGGAAATGATGAAAAACTTGTTTTCAAACTTAAAAAGGCTTTATATCATCTCAAAGAAGCTCCTCGGGCATGGTACTATCGTCTTGACAAATATCTTCATTAACAAGGTTTTACAAAGGGATCTACTGATAGTAACTTATATACAAAATTAGAGAATGATAAATTATTGATTGTAGTTGTATATGTTGATGACATCATTTTTGGAAGTAATGAAGAGTCCATGAGTCAGAATTTTCTTCTGTTATGTAGCAAGAATTTGAAATTTCTTTACTTGGGGAACTAACATTCTTTATTGGCTTACAAGTGCAACAAGCAACAAATGGCATATTTTTATCACAAGCAAAATATCTTAAGTAAATTATGAAGAAGTATGGGATGGAAGACTGCAAACCTATGAGTATGCCAATGGTAATTGGATGTAACCTTAGCTCTCATGTTGATTCTCCCATGGTGAATCAACTAGAATATAGATCCATGATTGGAAGTCTGCTTTATCTAGCCAGGAAAAGACGAGACATCATGCATGCAGTTGGTATTGTTTGAAGATTCCAAGCTAATCCAAAAGAGTCTCATCTTCAGGCTATAAAAATAATATTCAAATATCTACAAGGGACTCAAGAATTTGTTCTATGGTATCCAAAGAGTGTTGATCTCACTCTTCATGCTTACACAGATGCATATTGATGATAAAAAAAGAACTAGTGGAGGTGCATTCTATAAGGGGCCCCAATTAGTATCTTGGTTCAACAAGAAACAAAGTTCTATTTCTTTATCTATAGCAGAAGAAGAATATGTGGCTGCCGCATCATGTTGCACAAAACTCCTTTGGATGATGTAGACTTTACAAGATATTCAACTCAAATATTCACATCCCATCTCCATTTTATGTGATAACACAAGTGCCATTAGTATCTTAAAGAATCTCGTTATGCATTCCAAGACCATGCACATTCCTATCAGGTATCACTTCCTATGTGGACAAGTGCTTGAACAAAAGGTTAAATTGGAGTATGTTCCCTATAAATAAAAGTTGTTGATATATTTCCTAAACCTCTTCCTAGGGAAGCATTCGAATATCTCAGACAGAAGTTGGGAGTGGTCTCTGCCTCTCTGATCAAATTTACTTAATTTCATAAGTTTAAATTCGATACGCTAGTTTCTATGCATAAAACCAAGTATGTGTTTTGCTGACAAAAATTCTTTGGATCAGTGCTCGGAACAGTTGTGGTGCTGTTGGGTAATCTCTGTTGTTGTTCCAGTATTAATATTTTTGTATCATTCTCTGATGAATATTCTTTAATGAATTGGTTGTTGAAAATGTTTAGGATGCATCAGCTTAGGGGGAGCACCTATCTTGCTAAAAAGGATGCATTGTTGGCATTCTGATTGGTTTTTGATATATGATCTCTCTCTTGAGATCTTTTGGTCCTATTTATGACATGTCATTTCTGTAATTTGATGAAAAGGGAATGTTGATACTCATGATGAAAATTGTTCTATTCAATCATGTAAGGACTTGTTCTACTTTGTAGACACACTTGGTTGGATAATTGATGTAAGTATGAGTCCTTGGTGATAGGAAAGGTCATACTTGGTTGAGTCATAGAGTCATTTACTTCATTGAAAAATATGTCTGAAGATTCAGCATGAACTGAGGGGGAGCATGGTCATAATAGTTCCCTTTTCCCTTGATGTCAAAGGGGGAGAGGATTTTGGGTGTTTGAATAATGGGTATGTTTAATGTATCTATCTTTTGTGGTGACCAAACACCATCATGGTTGCCATAAATTCCAAAGGGGGAGATTGTTGGAAATATGATTCTTATGTCTTAATATGTTGTTCTTGATGGAAAATCTCTGGTAAAAGATGGAGTATATGTCTTTAGTAGAAGCTCAGGAGTCTATCAGAAGAAATGTGTAATGTCCAACAGAAGATGTGGTAATATGCATATTGAAGTTTCCCTATGTGGGTTTGTTTAGGCCAAGTCATGTATACATGTGGATAAGATTGATCCAAGTCGTGTATACCTTTTGCGCTCCAAAAAGATGATACCAGGGGGCTTTACCATGGTATTAGCTCAGAGGATTGAGCTCTATGTCATCTATTTGATTTTGTCCAAGAATACCATCGGCAGTTGTGTGGTTTTGACTCATGGTATTGGTAAAGGATAAATATATATAAGGAGAAGAAGATCCTAGTGAAAAGAAGTGCAAGTGCAAGGGCCATCACTAAACACTTCTCTCTGAAGTATATCTGCATAGGATGAACTTTTTTTTATTGAAAAATCAGAATCTATGATGCACCCTTGGATAGATTGATGGATCAAGATCTCTAGACCTGAAATGACTATGTTCTTGCATGATCCATTGAAGAGATGATTAGATATGAGACCTGGCGCATGTTTATTGAAGTGGACTGAAGAAATCTGGGTAAGTTATATAGATCTGAAACTTTTTGTAGAATTAATATTACAGATCTATACGCTAGTTCATCTAAGTAAAAGCATATATATATATATATATATATATATATATATGGCTTTGTTTCAGAAAAGGCACATATGTAAAGTTAGGGTTTTTTGGAGCTTATTGTAGAGGTTTTCTGTTTATTGCTACTAATTTTCTGTTATTCTTCAATGAAGTCTTCATGTAGATCTGGGTTGCTTGAATGTTGTATATGATGCTAAGTTGATTATGTACAAATTTGATCAGCAAGTGAGTAAATATGTTTTATGATGACTGAATGATCAAGGGTTCTGCAATTCTGAAAATATATTTGACTGAAAGCCTCAGATCTAGATCTGAGACTGACCATATTCTGAAAAATAGTATACACAGATCTATACACAGGTTGGTGCTAAGGAAAGTACATATACATGTGAGTTCAGTGAAGCGAAGTGGCATATGCTTTTTGAGATAATGAATGTTCAGGGTTGAATTTGATTCTACATACTGATTCTGAGACCTGGTTATTACAGTGTTCTGATTATAGTGATCTCATTGTTCTGATTGATGTATTGGGTGAATTTTATTATCTTTATGAAGGGTTGTGTTGAAGCTGTGTGATCCAGTATGAAAATTGATGAAACGTGGTCTGCAGTAATTCTGAGGGTTGAAGCCTTCAGTGTGGAAGTAGAAGCTTCCTGCCAGTAGAAGTTGGTGCTCAGATCAAGGAGTTGAAGCTCCCTTCCAGTAGTGGCTAGTAAACACGATAAGGGGGTTGTAGCTCCCTTCTAGTTGCAGCTAGAAAACGAGAGAAAGTTGCAGCGTTTTGTAGGTATATTCCTACGTACTGATATGAGTCTGCATCAGTGCAATATAGTAAGCAATTTTCCATATAATAAATATTGAAGATAGAGATGACATCAGCGGTGATTTTCTCCCAAATTGGGTTTCCACCTTAAATCTTGTTGTTCATGTGTGTTCCTCTTGTGTGATGATTTATTTTGTTGTTACTGTGCATATTTATTGTCAACTAATAGATGCATAACTGATCAGCCGAGTTAAAGATTGTTTCTAAAAGGTTTTCTAATTATATCAGTATACGCAAGTTTCTTTTGGTATATGCACGTGTATATGCGAGTTGGGTTCCTTAAATCCACGTATGGAATTCAGCAAAGAAAAATTTAAAATTATCATTAAGTTCTAAAAATACTGATTAACCCCCCCTCTCAGTATTTTTCCAACACAACGTTGAACGTTTTTAAAGTTTAAATATGTTCCATGCCTTATAGGGGTAAGAACTAATGTGAAGAGGAGATGGTTAAGGTATTGTGTAGGCGCGATGGAGGTTGTAGGGTCAAACCCCCTGGACCTCACAAAATTTTGGTCAACGGTCCATGGGACACGTGGCAGCCTCTAGGCTGGCCACGTGTCACCCATCCAATGACCCTCACTAAAATTCATGAAAACCATCAAATGGCCTAGAAAAAGCCACATGGAAAATCTAATTTGATTTAAGAAAAGGGAATATTCTGAGAATATGCCACCCATGCTGATAGGGAATCCCAGTCACTCCTTTCACAAAAATTTAGTTGTTTAGGAAAATCATCAGAATGCAATATCTTCCTCATACGACATCAATTTTTCGAACAGTTCGTGACTTAAGAATCACAATGAAAAGATCTACTTGGTCGGTCAGGTTCAGTACAGTCTCGAGCACATTCAAGTTTGAGAAAAATATATGATATCCTAATCACACCTCCCCATTTGGAATATTTTGGACCCCAAAAGACTTTTATTACCTGTTCATAAGATAAGGGTACAGGTCCCTCACCTTTTCAACTTCCATCCACTTTTCCTTGCTTGATTTACTGCCCTTGAGGTAATGGACACTTCACCTCTTATAAGTGCATGTTCTCCTGTCAAGGATGGTATCCTCCTTGATCTCATCCAAAAATTCTGGCGAGAAAGCTTCTATAGACGGTAGCTGAACATCACTCCCTTGATCATCAATCAAAGGAGGCTCATACAAATGTAAATTTTCCACATTGAAAACTGAATACATTTTCATATATGAAGGCAAGTAAAGTTGAAATGCATTGTTACCAACTTTCTTAATGATCTTAGATGGACCATAGCAAATGGGCTTGAGCTTTTTACCTTCTCCTTGCATCCTTTCTTTTCTTATGTGCAACCATACCTCATCTCCTTCTTGAAACTTATGATCAACTCTATGTTTTTCATGCCTCTTATTGTATTTGATTTTACTCTTCTCAATTTGTTCTTGAACTTTTTGATGAACAATCTGAATTTTCTCAATGAACTTTTGAGCCTTGTCAATATCACTATGCCCATCAATTGCAACATCCTTATCAAAGATGAATTCTAATGGAAATTTCAGCAAATACCCAAAGTGGGCTTCAAAAGGTGAAGTATTTGTAGAAGAGTGCTTTTCTTGGTTGTAAGTGTTCTGAAAGTAATGCAGTTGTTCTTCCCACAACTTGGGATGTTTTCTGCAATATCCTCTCAATAGATGCACAACGGTTTTTTTCACCACCTCGGTTTGGCCATCAGTTTGCAGATGAAAAGAAGTAATCTTTGTTAATTTTGTGTCCATCATCTTCCAAAGATTGGACCAAAAATTCCTAACGAACCTGGAATCCCTATCACTAACAATAGAAGTTGGCAATCCATAATGAACCCATACATGTTGAAAATAAAGTTCAGTAATTTGTTCAACAGTAATGGTTTTCTTACATGGCATAAGTATACACATTTTACTGAATCTATCGACAACTACATAAAGATAATCATGTTGCTTTCTTGACATATGTAGTCCTCCAACAAATTCCATGGATACAATCTCCCATGGCCTTGATGGTACCGGTAGTGGCGTGTAAAATCCAAGCTTCCTATTAATAGGATTGCTTGTTGCACACATAGAACAACCTCTTATAAACGTGACACACTATCTATCATGTGAGGCCAATAGAAATACCTTAGTAGATCCTCCACTATTTTGCTTACCCAAAAGTGTCCAGAAATAAGGGACGAATGAGCCTCTCTCCTTGTGGTATACACATCTTGCCCAAATGAAACAACAAATTGTTATGCATGTGATAATCATTTTCCTCAACTTGATTCCCTTCACTCAAACTAGCATACACATCTTGAAAATCAGCATCATGTGCATATTGTTCTATGTAACTCTCATGTAAAATAGAATCATTTTTAAGTAAAGTAGAAGCACTTATAATTGGCTTGAAAGAATATCAAAAAATTTATTGAAAATACCTTTCTTGTACCTTATAACCAAGTGAAACTGTTGAAGAAATCCCATCCACCTGAAATGTCGTGATTGCTGCAATTTTGTTTGCGACTGCAAGTACTGTAATGGTTGGTGATCGGTATGTATTAATCGCTCTTTACCCATCAAGTAGTGTTTCCACTTCTTTACGCTTTGTACCAATGGATACAAATATTTTTCATATGTAGGATAATTAGTTACAACACCATTGAATGTTTCACAATGAAAAGTGATAGGCTTACCATGCTGCAAAAGTATTGCGCCCATGGAATAATCACTAGCATCAGTTTATATCTTGAATTGCTATCTCAAATTCGATAATGCAAGGACCGGAGATGAACTGATCTTGAATTTTAAAGCTTCAAATTTTTGTTTTTGTTTTCCTCCCCATTGGAATCCTTTCTTCACACTTGTCACTGCATGCATAGGAGCTTCTATGGCAAAAAAATTAGCAATAAACTTTCTCTAATACTAAGCTATGCCTAAGAAACTTCTTACCTCGGTTATTTTTTTGGGATTGGGCCAATTCAGAATGGCTTACACTTTATAAGTATCAATTAATAACTTGCCTCCTCCTACAATGTGTCCCAAATAAACTAGAGAAGTCTTTCCGAATTCACGCTTTGACATCTTAAGAAATATTTTCTCTTTCTTCAAAACATCGAGCACCCTTTTTACATGCAAGACATATTCTTATCTTGTTTTGCTGAAAATTAGTATATCATATAAATACACAATCAAAAATTCATCAATAAATGGATGCAAAAAATTATCCATAACACACATGAAAGTTTTTGGTGCATTACACAAACCAAACGGCATAACCAACCACTCAAAGAGTCCTTGTTTGGTTTTGAATGCAGTCCTCCATATATCACTTTCTCCAATTCTTAGTTGATGATATCCACTTCGTAAATATAACTTAGTGAAAAACTTTTCTTCTTTTAGCTGATCAAGAAAATAATCTATCCTTGGGAGTGGGTATCGATTCTTTACCATTATCTTGTTCAAAGTTCTGAAGTCTACACACATGTGCCAAGTCCCATCTTTCTTCGGAATCAAGACTATGGGTGAACTGCATGGCGAAGTGCTTGGCCTTATGATTCCCTTTTCCAATATGTCCTTTATTTTCCTTTTTATTTCAACATTCTCCATTATCGACATGCGATACATGCTGATGTTTGGAAGAGGACAATATTTTTGCAATTGAATCTCATGTTGAATCTCCCTTTTTGGAGGCAATCCTATTGGCTCCTGAAACATCTCATGATGTGCATCAACTACATCATATATATTTGATTTCAACTTAGGATCACAATCCTCAAATGATTCATGAGTAACATCAGCTTTAGAATAACAAAATTCTTACTCGAATTCAGTAGTCTCTTTACCTATCCACCATTTACCATTGCAATATTTGTCTTCTTGCGATGTGCTCTAACAATGTACTCCTTGCCATATTTTAATAAATGGTATTTGTTATCATGGCGATGGAAGATCTCTTTCCTGTCATACAAGTAAGGATTTCCCAACACAATACCTGTAATATCAAGTGGAACCACATCTAATTTAACTGTGTCAACAAAAAGTGTAGTTATTGCAAAGTGAAATATGCACTTCTTTGAAACCTGTAAATTTTCATCCTTAAAAATCCACCCAAGTGGATATGGTTTTGGATGTGGAATGGTCTCAAGATTAAGTTTCTTGATGAATTATTCAGAGATTAAGTTTGCTTGTGACCCACTATCAAACAGTGTGTCAATCTTGGTATGTTTGGATATGACCCTCACATGAAACAATTCAATTCTCTCTTCCTCATTTGGAGCTTGTATGTGATAGTTTGATGTACTAGTACTAGGTTTTGTTTCAATTTCTTTCCCCTTCATGTTCTTCAATCCCATGGCTGTAATTTTAGATTCATCACCTAAATCCTCTCCTAAGTCATGTTGAGTTGTAGCTGCAGATTTCCACTTCCCTTTGTTATTGGTATACTTGGGTCTCTTTTCAGGATGTAATTTCCAACAAATTTTCTCTTCATGGCCTTCTATTGAACACTGTTTACAAACCAATTTTTCTCCCTCTTTCTTTATAGATGCATTCTTTTTTCCCTTACCTTTTTAGGTCTTCTCTATTATTTTCCCCTTAAAAGGTTTCTTCTACCCTCATCAATAATGTTTTTCCCTCTAGCTTCTAGATGTGTGGCCTAAACAAAAATTTCATCTAGACTTGTAGGGTTAAACACGAGAATAGTATGTCTTAGGTAGCTATGTAATCCTCCTATATACTTGAGCAAAGTATCTTGGCTCTGAAAATCTACCCCTAATAAGAGAGATCTTCTCCTAAATTCTTGGGTGTATTCTTGCACATTTTTTCCTTTCAATTGTCTAAAATTTTTCTAGTTCATCTTGGCTTTCTGCATATGAGCTAATGGATAAAACTGTTGTTTTATTGTAGTAATGAAATCAGTCCATGATAGGATAATATTACCATGCTTCTTGATCTCCTCCTTTGTCTTGGATTCCCCTCAAACAAGTGTTGCACCTTCCATTCTCAATGAAACTAGTTGGATTTTGGTATCATAATCATGAAGGTTCTAAATTCTCAAATAGACCTCGAATTGCCTAATCCAATTATCAAGATTTTCTGCATTGACTTCACCATTTAACATTGGCAATTAAAAATTAACATCAAGTTTTAGAAAATGACTTTTACCAGTGTTCTTTGACTTGTGTGACTGATGTACTGAATATGAAGTAGAGGACGATGATGATGAGGGTGAGGATGGTGACTTTCCACTGCCTCCATTTCCTCCATTGCCCTTATTTGATTTATCTTCATCATTTTTGACCTCCTGATGATCCCTAACATTCCTTGTGAAGTTTGGATCCTTCTCCTTCTAGTCTCTCATTCCTTTCCTAATAAAGGACTCTCACCATCTCAGTCATTTCAAGGAATTCTTTCCTGAACACTCTTTCTTCTTCTTTGGGATCCACCTCTTCATGGATTTCTTCTTCCTCTGGAGGCATGCTTAATGCTTCTTCTACTTCTTTTGGAGGTGAACTAGGTGGTGGAGAATGTGGAAATCTTTCACTCCTTTGATATGTCTCACTTTGAGACCCTCTTTCTTCCACCAATTTTCCTTCTCCTCTCTTAAGCTTGAGCCTAGTAAGCATATGAACACTCGCAAACAATTAAAAAAATAATTGCACACAACAACACTAGAGAATAAACTCTGGCTTTGATACCAACCTGATCTAAAAGGAGTGTATTAGTTTGATGTTCTAAGTGTCCTTTCAGTAATAAAAAAATGTGCAATTTGTATCCATTTGTTTGCTTAAGGAATGAGTAATTTAACCATGAAAAATATATCAATTTGTGAGTTTTAAGCATATTAAATAAGCCTAAATAGCACTAAAAAATAGTGTATAATAGAGAAATAACATCACAAAAATTTTTTAGACAGTAAGCATGATGAAGCAGTTCACCCATCCTGGGCTATATCTGCTGGACCAACTCCCAATAGCATGTCCCTCTTTTTCATTATGCTTAAAATTTCAAATACATGTGTTTACAAGCCTCTAATGGTTTTTTTCTTTGCATCAATGGCTCCAGAATGCTCAAATTAGTTTAGGTAGACTCTTGTTTCACCCAAGTTGGTCAAAAATTGACCTCCCAAAGATTTTTCCCAATAACAACTAGAAAAACTCCACTAAAAGTGGACGACTACAGTTAACTGCAGTTAAAATAGAGGAATCCACCTTTTTTTTGTGGCGCGCTATTAACTCCACCAAAAAAATAACTACCACATTAAACATTGTGGTTAGGGGAGAGGTGGTTACAAGTCGACCCCCCTTACCCCGCAGTCTAACATTTAAAATTACGCACAAATATTGGAGTGGAACCATAACATCTAAGTTATGAAACCACCAACATTAAAAACCCACACAACCAGTGCCTTGTGAACATGCTAAGACAGTGGGGTTAACATTCCCAAAACCGTAGAATTAACCTTCTTGAAACCACACCTTGTGAACATGTCATAGCTGTCGACGTTCACTGTTTTGGTTAACCACCAATTGAAGTTTTATGTCATAGTTTTATATCACATGTGACCAGTTACAATGGGGTCGTCGAAAACTTGGGACTGCTAGCTGTCCCCCCCCGCCAACGTTGAACCTTTGTAAGGTTTAAATATGTTTTGTGCCTTATAGGGGGAAGAACTAATGCAAAGAGGAGATGGTTAAGGTCTTGCGTAGGCGTGGTGGAGATCGTAGGGTCAAACCCCCTGGACCTAAAAAAATTATGGTCAATGGTCCAGGGGACACGTGGCAACCTGTAGGCTGGCCACGTGTCACCCATCCAACAACCCTCACTAAAATTCGTACAAACCATCAAACGGCCCAGAAACATCCACATGGCGAGATCTGATTGGATTTGAGAAAAGGGAATATTATGAGAATATGCCACCCATGCTGACTGTACCAACATGCTGACTGGGCATCCCAATCACTCATGTCACAAAAATTTAGTTGTTTAGGAAAACTATCTGAACACAATATCTTCCTCAAATGACATCAGTTTTTCGAACCGTTCGCGGTGTTAGAATCACAACGACGAGATCTACCCGCTCACTCAAGTTCAGTACAGTTTTGAGCACTTTAAATTTTGAGATAAATACATGATCTCTTGATCAGCCATTAACATATGTTTTGATGTGAACACATAATAAATATTATGGTAGTCAGGCTACTGATAAACCTACTAACCTAGACCACAAATTCGTCTACGGAATTGAGAGCGCCACCTGCTATTCTTGAATTGAAAATTAAGCCATCGAAGGGAGTTGTTCATAAATAAAAATTTAATCCTCAAGCTAGAGCTGCTCAAAATTATAATATAGTTGAAGATTTGGCTCAATCCCCTTTAGCTATGTCACTGCTTAAGGTGCTACAAAATTGTCCCTCCCAAAAATAGCCTTTGTTGTTGGAAATTGGTGAAATTGATCCGACTGATTCTAATCTCATAGTCTTTAATCATACGGTATGTTGTAGCACAATATCACTCAACAAAAAGTCGAGAGAAGCTCAAGTCCTATTGGCAACTTGGGTAATGCATCGATTAAAATTTCTGATGTTGAAGGGAAAAGTTGTTGTTGGAAGAAATAACGTGGAACTGGATGGAAAATCTCCATTTGCTTTGGCAAGATCAGCTTTTATTTTTTTTGAAGCTACGAACTGAAATAGTTCTAATGTATCCATCAGCAGTAAATGTTATTCTCCGTTATGATGCTGAAAGAAGCCATCCTAGAGCGCCTCTACAAGGAGGGGCCAGTGGCATGGACCATAGTGGGCCTTTATACTATATTCTTCATAGGCTTCTCCCATATTCTGCGAGACACATAAAACAAAAGCAGATGGAAGCTTTGGTACATGCTACTGGACCTAAATGCTGTAGAAATGATTTCACCGCTTCTGAAGAACACACTGCAGCAGTTCATAAGAAACATTATTTGGGATATGGATGAAACACTTATTTTACTCAAATCTTTACTAAGTGAACAATATGCTAAAGCATCCAATGGGACAGCAGGGCAAAAGAATTAGCAGGCAATGGGAAAGGCATATTCTTCAAGTCTGCGATGAATATTTCTTTTATGAGCTGGTTGAAAACTTTAAAGAGTCACATTTGGATACCTGAAATGAATATAATGATGGCACGGATCTATCAAATTACGATTTCAACAACGTCGGATTAGCACAACCTTGTGATGATGAAAAAAAAAGAAAACTCGCCTATCGACTCCGTTCTATAGGAAATAGCTGCATAAATTACTTGATGTGCGCAAATCCCAGCATTATGGCTTGGCCCGTAACAGTAGGATTAAACATTTTCATAACTGTTTCGTCAAGACAGGAAGCAATGTCACCATTGCCAAAGGAACTCACGCGCCAGACGCATGTGGCAGGCACCCCTGGCGACATTTTAACTTCTGAACATGTTTTACAGAATTTCAAAGCATATGGGCTAGCAGCACACACTGTGGTTTACAAGGTTCGGCTATCTCATCTAGTTTCTAGATATCTTTCATCGTATTCCCCTTATACAGGATTGAAGTATCAATTTAATTTGGCCGAGGAGCTTCAGAGTAATATTACCAATACCAGATCTGCTATAGCGCCCTTTCACGCCTTTGCACCCTCGGGTACTATTACTGAAGAAGTTATGTACGTTAACTATGGACGTGAGGAAGTTGCATTGTTTTCTATGGATCAAAAAACATTTCAAAGGACCAGGTGTTTAGTTTTGTGTTATTGGAGACAGCGCAGAAGAATGTCAAGCAGTTGAGGAACTGGGATGGCCTTTTGTAAAGACTGATCCAGTCCTAGAGGGAGGGCATCAGTTCCCAGGACTCTCTCTTTCTACAATGAAGCACCACCAGAGCGCTACTTTTTTCTCAAATGACTCGTCTATCCCAGAAATCTATTTGAATTTGTATGGCTTTATGCTAATAAAACTCCATGAACTACAAAAACAGAAGAACGGGGGGGCTTTACTTCAGAAGTTTAATTCTTCGAGTTCACCATACTTCATGTTTCCTGTGATATTATTTGATAGTGATTGGAATCCCCAAATGGATCAGCAGGCAGAGGATCGTGCCGTGCCCATAGAATTGGCAAAAAGCAGGAGCTCAATTCAAATTAGTTCATTTCCCATTCAAATCAAACCAGTACTTAAGCAAACCGAGTCGAAGGTTGGAGGTGGATATTTTCCCACCATGGTTTATCAGAGATTTGGGCATCAGTTGGAAAAAGAAGACTAGGAATTGAAATTAACATAGTCAGTGAAGGACGAACATAAATAGTACGCGTCTGTACAAATGTATTATGCACAGCGCTAAGTGAAATAATAAGAATTTCTTCCACTAAAGCTATGCGACATCAACTATTCGGATCATCCAGTTCGATCCGACGGTTTGCGGGGTATAAAGTAAACGAAGTTTATGGGAGACAGCACCCCCCGTAGATGGTTTAGTTGAAACCACTATTTACCAAAATTGACGGCTATGGTGCATTGCGGCACCTTGAGGTTATTTCGTACAAGCCGCTATCACTACCCCCCGCAGGCAGTTTTCGGTTTTTATAAACCATGGGTGGCTTTGTCATAAATTCGGATAGATATAGTGGGACCCAAAATGTACCATTGGTTCTTTTTGCTTGCGTTAGAGTAAGATTTTATTTTCAGTTTTATATTATATATTATATATAATATTAAAACATATATTTTGTAGATTTAAATAATTCTAGAACTTCCAAGAATCAGTTTTAAAACTAATCATAACAGTTAGTTAGATCAAAGAGCAGATATAAAAGAAGAGGGTAAAGGAGGAGGAGTGGTTCCTGTTTTCAGATCTCTAGACAGTGATCTTTGTACTGAGTTTTCAAGTGATTAATGAAGGAAATGCAAAATTCTAGCATTTGTTGATATTGATTCGTCTCCTAGTTTACATAATGTATTTTCAGTCCTTGAATAAAATGAAGTATCGAAGCAGCAAGTCTCTTTTTGCATGTGTAAATAAGAGTTAAAACCCTTAATAGGCGCTCCTTCATTTTAACTGTTCTTTGCTTTTCATTCTTCTAAAAGTCTGAGATGATAGATTATGTATAGCAGCATATTGTTTTGGGCTTTTTCCTTTCATTCTTCTTCTGAACATTTCATTCTATATCAGTAAATAATAGCATTATGGATCTTTTATAGCATTTGATTTTGAAGATGCAATGATTGAATCCTGGAGGTGATTGAACATGGATCCATATCTCTGTGACATAGTTATTTGAATGTCTTGAGCACGGATTCCTTTACACAGCAAGGAATTGTTTCTCAAGGTACAACACGGTCTATGTGTTGCAATTACTAGCAGAATTGGCATTCTCCATCTAAGTAAATGTTCTCAATCACCTTGTTCATCATACTATTATTGATGAGGGAGAATCTACGTGCATTATGTCTCTAAACTGTTGGAATTCGCTTGGCTCACCGCGCCTATCTCAATCGCCAATGACTTTGAAAGCTTTTGACGAATGTACATATAAGCCTTATGGTATTATGAATAACCTGCATGTTGAACTATGGGGAAAAAGAGTAAATGTTGAAGTTGAGGTTGTTAACGTACCCCTTGACTACAATATTTTACTTGGAAGGCCATGGGTATATGCTATGACTGCAATCGTTTCTACATATTTTAGAATGACTTCCTTTCCACATAAAGATGTTATCACAATCATCAATCATCTATCCTTCTTTGCCTCTAGTTCCCAGGTAACTGGAAGTGTTCCATTAGTTCACATACCCCAACTCGCACTTCAGAACATTGGTGTAGGAATCTTAAGGGATTCCACCCTCATGGGAACATTTCATTACTGTCGCCTGTGACATCAGCAGAAATTGCAAGTATAGAGACCTGCTACATGATATCTTCCACTCCATCTGGCTTAAGGAAGAAAACGGGTGATTCTGAAATGATTACGTTGGATGAGTTTCTGTCACCCAACCCTATTGAGCTGGTATAACAATAAATATTATGTCTGGCTTGGGTGGAGAATCTGAAATCATCGTCCCTAGTCATTTGGGTTGATCATTCATTATATTATGGTACTCCATCTAATCCTCTTTCCTCAACTTTCTTGACAGATGAGAATATTTTGGAAACCTTGAGGTCGGAAGGAGAACCATGGGAAGATTATCATCATCATTCCCATCTTATTGATTATGAAGAAGACAATCTTAGTGAACTATATCACCCATCGATCAAAAATTTCTTTTCGAATTCATTTCCTATTAATGCAATCGACTCCGAGTGAAATTTGTCAAATATTGAAGAAACCATTTCTATCGATATTTTGACCAAACCCGGTGTTGTAGAAAACATTCATGTTAGCGTATCTTGTTCTCCATCAGAACTCGTAACATATTTCTCTCTCTTTTTTGAATTCTGTGATGTATTTTCTTGGTCTTATGAGGAAATTCTAGGCATAATACTAGTATTGTTGGACACACTATTAATATCTACCCTGATGTCAAGTCGTACGTCAACGCCTTCGTCCTGTTGGTTTCATTTACCTTGTTTTGCTAACTGATTTGGTTTCCAAAATTGTTCTTTTTATGAAAAAACAAGAAACCATCAGAGTGTGCATCGATTATGAGGATGCCAATCTCGCTTGTCCAAAAGACAACTATCCTACTCCATTTATCGACAGATTATTGATGATTGTGCTGGATGAAAAATATTTTCATTCATGGATGGATTTTCCAGCTACAATCAAATTAATATCCACCCAGAAGACCAATATAGGACAACATTCATTTGTCCTTTGGTCACATTCTCTTACCGAAAACTCTCGTTTGGTTTAAAGAACGTTGGGGTAACTTTTCAGAGAGTAATGGATTATGCTTTCAATGACATCAAGCACATTGTTAAACCCTATCTATATGATTTACCCACGAATTCATGAAATCAAACTGGTCACCTGATGCATTTGAAAACTATCGTTTTACGCTGTCGACACTAAAAAAATATGCCTCAATCCACATAAATGTGTGTTTTGTGTTGGTTCTGGTTGTTTGCTAGGATTCGTCATCTCAAAAGAAGGAATTCAAATAGACCCATTGAAGGTATAGGTCATTCTTGATTTTCCTATGCCATCAAATTTGCTTCAGTTGTAGAAACTTCAAGGAAAGGCTAACTTCCTAAGGAGGTTCATACCCAAATACGCTAAAATGGATAAAGGATTTACTCCACTCTTGAAAAATGGGATTCCTTTCCATTGGGATGAAGTTGCGCAAGATTCTTTTGATGTTGTCAAGGATACTCATGTCCAGGCATCATTAATGTATCCCCCCAATTATCAGAGTGATTTTTTCTTATATCGCCACGAATGATAGGACCATTGCTATGCTATTGTTCCAAGTAGAAAACAGGATAGAACATCTGATATATTATTTGAGTCGTAATCTCAATGATATGGAAGTAAAGTATTTATATGTAGAAAATCTTGCCTTGCCAGATGTTCAATTTGTCCAAAGATTTCGCCACTATATCTTGTTCCGAAAGACCATTGTCATTTCGGTTTGCAACACCATGACTTATATTTTATCACGTCAATTTCTGGGGGGAAAGTATTCAAAATGGATTTTCATTTTTCAGGAATTTGATTTGGAATTCATAAAATCTAAGTTAAATAAATCTTTAGTTTTGTTTGAGCTTCTCTGTGACGTTCCCTTTGATAGTACTGCTACTACATCGGAACCATCTATTCCTGACGAGTCGCTATTTCTAATCAAATCATATGATCCTTGGTATGGGGATTTTATCATTTATCTAGAGACCTAGACTTTTTGGCTTGATACCTCTCACTCTGACCAACTACGTATTCGATACCAATCAAAATATTATCTGATCATCGGCGATACACTTTATCGTCATGGTGTCAATACAATTTTAAGAAGGTAGCTCACTCATAAGGAGGCCGAAAAGGTTTTAAATGATTTTCATGCTGAGGCTTGTGGTGGACACTTGTATGGATATGCTACCACACAGAAGATACTTCGTGCTAGTTAATTTTGGCCTACCATATTTCGTGACTGCATCCTCACAGTCAGAATTTTTCATGCGTGCTAGATATTTGATCATAAAATCCACAAACCGCTAATGCCAATGCATCCTGTTGTCTCTATGAAACTATTTTAAAAATGGGGCATTAACTTCATGATTTGTAACCCTTATTTTTCTTGGGGGCATGGTTATATTATTTTCATAGTAGACTACTTTAACAAGTGGGTCGAAGCAATGCCTACATTAAACAACACTGGACAAACAACTACATTGTTTTTCTTTAAGCATGTCATTGCACGATTTGGGGTCCCGCAGGCTATAGTCACAAATCATGGTAAGCATTTTTGTAATCACATGATGACTGAGTTGACTACCAAGTTAGGAATGTCACATGATAATTCTACTCCTTATTATCCACAATAAAATGGACAAGTTGAGGCTATTAATAAGATTCTTAAATTAATTCATCAACGAATGATAGGAGTTCATAAATGAAACTGGAAATTGATCTTGTACTCGGCCTTGTGGGCATACCGAACCTTGGTGACAAATGAAACTGGATTTACCCCATTTTCATTGGTGTATGGTCTGGAAACTATCTTTCCAATCCAATGTGAAATACCATTTTTAAAAATCGCAATCGACTTGTTACCAGACACCTCAGATGAAGAAGCACATCTTTTTAACCTCATCCATCTTGATGAAATGCATCATGAAGCCCAATTGGCCAAAAAAGAGCATAAGAGATGTATAAAGGAAGAATATGACAAGCATGTCTAGCCTCACATTTTCTCAGAGGGCGACTTGCTCCTTCTTTATGATCGGGAAGATAATGTAATAGGTACAGGGAAATTTGAGCCATTATGGAATGGCCCCTATATTGTCAAAAGAGTTCTTTCTAATGGTGCCTACGAGTTGGTGGATTACGATGGAATTCCATTGGCGCAACCCCGAAATGGGTTGTATCTGAAATGTTACTATGCTTAATCATGAGCATAGTAATTTTTTATATTATATTGTATATATATGATGTTGATTTGCATTCACTTTCTTATTTTTTTTTTTTAGAGTTTTCTTGATGTTAGTAATCTGCTTTAAATTTCATCGTAGATTTCTGAATCTTTGGAACCATTTGTTGGCTATGATGATGGTGCTAGTCATAGTACACAAAATCTATCCTCTGCAGTGTGAGCCATTTTTTCTTCGAACGGCAAGTTAGTGAGTTTTCAAGGGATTTGTATCGGTAGATTGACAAAAAATATTGTTGAGTATAATACGTTGATCGAACTTCTCTCTAATCCCATGTAATTTGGTATTCACCACATCATCATAAGGTAAGACTCACAACTTTGGGTATTACAACTTACTAGTGTTTATACTACTAGAAATACAACACTACATCGTATGTTCCTTAGAGTACGACTTTTGGAAAGACATTTTGATTTTATTCAATATCAACACATTTGTAGAAACTTGAACACATTGGCTGATTCTTTAGCGAATTATGTTATAAACAGACATTTGCAACACATGTAAATATACGTTCACATAATTGAATAGGATCGTGCAATAAACATAGGAAAACACTGAAATCAAATAGATAGATAGTTATAGGTTCTCACAAAAAAAATTTCCTAAGACACATTGGTCATTTGACCTCAAAATGTATGTAACATGTCAAAAGTAAACTAGTGATGATCATGGTAACATGCTATCGATCTAGCTATCCTACGTAGTAACCACATCAGTGGTTAGGAACGCCAATAGTATGGCACTGCAGTCGCATGGGTAACTCTTCGATCCGCCAATCCGAAATCTCAAAGGTCAACCCCTCTATGTGCTTTCGAAGCTTAGTATGAGTCTCAACCATGTCTAAATCCTGAAGGACTACTCTCCTGACAGCCCTCTCTGTTGGCTCATCCGCTCCATGCTCTTGTTCCTCCACTGGTTGAACTCGACCCACATCTGCATTACATTAAAACTTTATTTTAGTCTTGGGAAAACATAAAAATACAAAAACATGTATAAACCTTAGAAAAATAAAAAAACATGGTAAAAATATTCTTACGATTTCACCCCAATGAGCACCTTCTGGTAAAGCTAAGTCTGGATCTCCTCGTAAATCAACGCCTGCATATGCATACTCATCGATGGCAATAGCATATCGTCTAAACCAAGCAAAGAATATAGTCGATAACATGATGGAAAATTAGACTTCATGTCTAGCCATCAACTCTACCCATCTCTGCATCCTCGGATCTCTAGGGTTAGACACACCCAGCATCACATGCTGAGACTGCATCAGTGGAATCTACTCTAAGGAAAAATAAATGAGGATCGAACCATAACTGAAGTTTTTCTTCCTTCCTCCCCTTGCATTGTATAGTTTTTCTTTTATTTGAGAAAGTAAAGCTTCAGACCAGTTTAAAACTGTTGGTTCCATACACTCTATTGCATACTGCATATAAGATCTGTTCTCTACATGTAGTGTAATGATACTAGAAGGCTTTACGATCATGAATAAAATGGTTCTCAATGGAAAATCACGAACGTCACAAATGTTTATTTTCCCATCCTTTCTTAGCTCTACCCTTGGATAGAAATACTGCAAAATATAGTCTCTCACCGTCTCTCCTCCGAGAGCAGACCCTGAGAGAGAAATGGGCAAGCCTCTCCTCAAAAATCCTGTCCAAAAATATATGTCCTCCACTGTGATAGGAACCATTTTGTTCCTATTTGAAATGAACGAATTTCCAGATCCCATGCATGAACAAGGAACTCCAAAATTTCTATTTATTGCTTCATACCTAATATGCGAAAGTACTTTAATAACCCACAATATCTTAGGGCTCTTACTGTACCTGGATCATTAAGGGAAACCATATTTTGTTTTTCATGCTCTCTTTCTCTCCAAGTAATCGTCATTATAGTCCGATGAATCTCTTAAACATAAACATAATACTCATTAGACTCATTTTCATGCAAAAAATTAGGCAAAAGTTTGGTATAATGCAAGAATAAAAAATGTGAATTGTGCCCCACACAGTCTTGGTTAATAGACAGTGCATTGCATATGCACCTAGGCTTCATTTTGAGTGCTTTACAATGCAGTTTTTGATTCCCAAGGGTGCGTTTCCATCTTTAGAAAAACAATTTATCCTAAGGGGCCCAAATCCATAAAAATTTGAAATGAAATGACTACTGAAAGAAAGAGAGGGTTTGTGGAACCAACCTAGATCAAACGATGATGAAAATTGTCCATAGAATAGATCGTAATTAACAACAGAAGTTCGGTGGCAAAAACATGTTCAAAGCTCCAAAATGCAAATGGTGAATTTCAAATGGTAAAAACGAATAGTAAAACTCTTTTAATTTGTCATTTTATTATTTGCAAATCATATTTATTGTTGTGACTATGGTTTTATTCTATTTTTTTCACGTAATAGGAATTTTTAATCTATTTGATGTTGTTCTAAATAGGGTTGCAACTGATGAGAATATTAGTCGTGCACATTTATTTTAGGAATGATTTGACCATAAAGCATACTTTTATCCTTATTTTTTGAGCTTTGATAAAAATGAAAAAGGACTTGAAGCACATTTTTATCTCTTTTTCAAGCTTAGATAACAGCAAAAAGGGAACCCCTGGAATATTCTTTTAACTCTTTTTAGGCTCCGATAATGTGAAAATATTTCTGAGCACTTGTATTTTCGAGCTTATAAAAGTAAATGAACTGATATATACTCAGTATAATTTTAAACCTTTTCCAGGCTAAGATAGATTATTTACGAAAAAGGAATGCCTTAGTCGAACATGGCTAGGAGGTTCTCTCAAATATCATTTTACACTTTTTCGGATTTGAGTGACAACTATACAAAAAAAGGTACTTATGGAGTTTTATTTTGTCCTCTTTTTCAAACTCTCTAAATATGAAAAAGGATCGGGCTATCACTGTCGTTAGGCTCGTTAAAAAATAAAATAGCGATGGTCTTGTCGATCATATCAAGAATCGTGTTTCATTCATCGCTGGACTCATTAAATTATTAAATAGTGATACATTATTCACCCGAAGGGTTGAATTATAGATCAAGAATATTTTATCATCCTCAAGCTTGTTAAAAAATAAAGTGGTACTGGTTGAGAAATGACCAGGGAAAATTTGGGAAAATGAACAGAACTTTTACGATAGTAGGTCGCTCTTGAATATGACACTTCACTCCATCATCATGACTGTTTGGGTTGGGTAATATTTTTGACAGTTCATTCATACCTATGGTTCATCATACCTTCACTTGGTTTTGGGTCAATGCTGCCAACACATCTCAGTGTCGTCGATATGTTCAAGAGTAGTCATCCAGTGAATACTCATCCTTATACAATATTTATAAACCTTCATTCTCATGACTGTCATCCCTGAACATTGCTATATCAAGTCATATTTTGTCTCTAAAATTAGTAACTCGCATTTCACGATAAAATAGCTTCCTATCGATGTCAAATCATCATCCAGAAAGTTTACTAGAAACATCATCTTCTAGTACCATGAGGCTTGTTACAACATCGACAAGATCCTCGCTTTTAGACTTTTGACTGAAATATTTTGTTTGGCATTCGATATCAAATCATCTATTCATGCCTTACGAAATGTACTACAGTACCTTGAGAGCCATTAACATCAATGGTGGTTCTCTCGCATTTGTTAATAGCTCACATCATTGGCTGGTAATGAAATGACATCTTACCATTTCGACTAAAAATCATATATTCGCATGGCTAGACTTGTACTCGAACGATCAGGTGAATGAGATAAGAAGACCTTGAATCTATTTTCAGCCATCCGATCTACGATTTCAGGATTGTTGTACACATCATTTGTACGGTGACCTTACATACAGATCGACATCCAAACATGGGCCTATATCTGTAGGCATGTATGTATTGGGAAACATTCCAATGTATATGACTTTACCATTTATGTGCTGAGCATGAGAATTCCTTCCCTCAACAATTCATAATCAAGAGGATATATCATGATGTAATGTATTGTAAGATTGATGCAGATCACCACCCCACTTCAATTCCAACCCATCACATCATAAAGAATCTCATTCAAAGAATATTGTTACTATTTTGACTTGATGCTTTAGGGGGGAGCTGTTATAGGTAAATTTGGGCATCATTCCTAATGACATGGTAAAAATGGAAATCATCCCCAAGACCAATGAAATAGGGTCTATCATCCCCTATCATTTTAGTTTCTACATGCCCTAAGACAAGAAAAAATCATTCATGACTTCCATTACAAGGTTTCCAAGGTTTGAAGTATACGTTATATCACCTATGAGCTCACCAACGTAGCCTCTCAAGGGACTAAATGCTTTGTATATGTAGTTACCTCCATTCAAGGGTGCTCTGCAAATCACTTCCCGACATTCAAGAGTGCATTGGTCAAATGTGAGCGAAATTATCATTGTTCCAGAATCTTGACATGGCCAATGCCTTCTAGAAGAGTTCATATGTGTAAAAATTTGAATCCATGTGTCCATCTAACACCTTTGAGCTTGGGAACATGTCTTGCGTATTATTATAAAATCATTTCTTAGGAAACTACCTTCAGTTTCCCTCTAAATTGAGCACAGATCCTAATGCTAGGAAAGGAAGAAATTTGGTAAAGAAATGATGTTAGATTCTCAATTGAGTGTGTCATGAGAGTGATATGCTGCTGGTGAGATGTTTATTGTGATGAGGTTGGGATGATGCTATATCTGGTGACATGAAATCGATCACTGGTTGTAACCTTGCCCCATTAATAAATATTGTTGCTCATTTTCCCATATATGTATCTATTTATGTTTCTACTTTCATATCATGGATTATTAACCGAAATATATGTTTGATGTTTAATTGATTTAATTGATTAAGATAAATAGGCATCTGTATATTGCAATCTCTTTTATTTTTAGTTTCTATACTTGCATGAACTAGTCTGGCAATCTAAGTTGGATTGGAAGCTACAACAAGAGCGACAAAAGAAGAATAGGAAGCGCTTGGATCACAAGTAAGTTCCTCTATATTTATGTGTGTATATTTACTCCTAGAGAAAGTGTCTGAAAATTCTTTGATCTGTTGTTCTAAATGCATATCACCACATTTAGGGAATGTGTTTTATCCGTAATTCATAATTCCACAGAACATAATTCATAAAACCTTTAAATGTAGAAGGTGCATTGGTAAGGCCAAAAGGCATGACCAAAAGTTAATAACGATCCTCATGAGTTCTAAATGTTATTTTCGGAATTTCTTCAGTATTTATTATAATTTGATGATATCCTTAATGAAGATCCAACTTGGTGAAGTAAATTTCTACATGTAATTGATCCAACAATTCATCAATGACATGAATGGGAAATTTATCTTTAATAGTGAGCTTGTTGAGCTCCCTATTATCTGGACACATGCACCGTGATCCATCCTTATTATGCACCAATACTACTAGAGCATAGAAAGAAATTTGACTACGTTGAATTATACCAGTCTCTAGCATTTATGCAACCATGTGTTTAATGTAATATTCCCAATTAGCTTTCAACTAGTTGGAATATTAAATTTTGTTTTTTCTTCTTAGTTAGAAGAATAAGAGGGTAGGGAGACCCATAAATCTCCTTAGTAGGAATAAAAGCACTCCTAATGTGAATGAGGAGCATCAAAGTAGCTGGATAAAGCACCCTTATGTGTGAATAGAGGATGAAGCATGTGGAATGGGTCAAATTTGACCAAATCAATGTCGCTGGTATGGAGGGAGTGGATAATCAATGAGAGACGACGTGATTTTGGAGGGAGATTCTTTGCATGGAAGTAGTGGCTTTAATGAGTGGGGCCCAAGGTGAGGAAGCTCACCAAGCATATAAGGAAGGGAATGGAAGCCATGAAAAGAAGGTTGATTATTATTTTGTTTATGGTCCATTATGACTTTTTTCTCTCTTCAACTGTTTAGCGGAGACTGGAGTGCTATTTAGCACAAGGGAGTTCCCGAGCGAGAATACCAAACTCATCCTTGGGGGACTTCGATTTCCCACTCAGGAGAGGTCATTGGGCTACATTTCCACATTCTAGCATCAGGCCAAGCTATAGATTTCTTCTACTACAAAAATTCTTCCAGGGTTGTGCTGTGTTGCAGGGTTGCAACACTGGAGGGTTTGTAGGGCCATTTCCTGAGCCTTTTTTCAGTGGAGGAAGCATTATTTCCATTTTGGAGGCCAGAAAGGAATGTCCTTGGGAATTATATTAGCATTTGGCACCAGGCCAAGCCATTACCATCCCCTACAGTGCATTTTAAGTTTTAGACTGCATTATTTTAGAGATCAGTGGTAGGGGTGGCTTCAGTGCATCACTTGGGGAGTTAAATATTTAGTGAAGGGATCAACCTTTCACCTGGAGAATCCATTGGAGGAGAGCACACATTTCTACATTAGCTTCAGCCATACCTTCCCAGTTATTCAGTTGTAGTGAATCTTCAACAGTAGGGTTGTAGTTCATGATCTTGTATTTTGTATATTTCTGGAACCCCTTTTTGGGTTGTCTTGGAAAGGTGATATAGAGCCTTGATCTTTATGTATATCATATTTTGAGGCATATATCAGTTTTTCATATCATTTAATGTTTCCAATAGTAGTTATTATCACTAGTAATGCATTGTAGCAGCTCTCCAACATTTTGTATAACATCAATATCTCACTTTTGAGAGTGTTTCTATATTGGAGGCTTGTCTTCCCTTCTTATCTGATTTGTGCCTCAGTTTATTATACTTATTTGCTACTGATATGATGAATAAAATGGCTTCATATTGGTCTCATATATTTATGTATTGATCTTCACTGCTATTTTTCATTATTGTGTTCAATATTACTGCTTTTCCTATTTTGGAATATTACAGTGGTATTAAAGCATAATCTTGGCTCAACCTATGAGACATCACATCTATGTCATCAGAAGAAGAAGAAGCTTCTCACATAAAGGATAATATTTATAGAACAGACAAAGGTAAGACTCTATTATTAGGAGAAATGAAGGGAAGGAAGTTCTCAAATCTTCTTCTCCAAACTATGGAGGATGTCAATAAAGAAATCAAGGAGATGAGGATGGAGAGATATAGAGATTCTCTAAGAGGGTTTTAACATGAATAAAGCTCCATTTTTTCATATTAAGGATGTGAGAATTCATCCACACAATCATATCCACAATGCTCTACCATGCCTACATACATAGCAAGAGAAATGGAGGAAGGAGATGCACCAAAGGAGGAGACTCTCGGTGACTATATTCAAGAACATGAATCTCAATCTCAGAGGTTCCAGGAGCATATAAATTTCCAAGGGTTTTCCCAAATCAAGGAAAATAGAAGATACAACAGTCACAATAGAAGCAAAGGGTGCAAGAAGCATACCTAGGGTAGATTCTTTCTGCCCACTTTTTATGGATCACCTAAGTGCATAACTAAGGCTTAGGTAAAGAAACTAGACACCTATTTTTAGCTGCACCAAGTTTCAGAAGAGAAGGCCATTAAAGTAGCAGCGTTGCATCTTGAAGGTAAGGCTCATGATTTGTGGTTTTATAGTTCTTATTTATTGAGTCATACAAATATAGCTACTTATGCAGGGTTCACTAGGATATTAGTGAAAAAAATTGATATAAAACTTTCTGAAACATCCTTGGTTGAGCTAGCCAAGCCCAAACAGAAAAAAACCTTTCCATGAGTTGGAAGGATCCATAAAACCAAATCCATTCCATAATGCTATTGAAGGGGTTATAAACTTGTAGAATACCTTGCGAAGGGAAATATCCCCACTTCAGGAAGAGCTCTCTTCTCAAAAGGAAGACATGGAGATCCCTTTTTCAAGAGAGGACCAAGACAAAGGGCCTCTTAATAAGGATGATGTATCCTCTAATAATGATGAAGGGGGAGAGAAGGCAAGAGGTAACAACATTTTCACATCAGGAGGATATCTATTACCACAGGGAGATGGAAATGGAGAAATTTCTCCAATCAAAGGAGCCCTTATATATTTTCAAGTAGTTCCAAAGGATCTAACATGTGGAGACCAGGGCACAATCTAGGAGTAGCATGTGCCAACATTGATGGGCAGTGAGACTGATCAGTGGAGAAAGTGTGTCCCAGCATTTGCTACAATTTTGAGGACATGCACCCTGATAGATCATTCCTTTGTGATCAAGGCCCCTGACACCAATGTGATGTTGGGTGTGCAACAATTGATTACATTTGGTGAATACAACTTAGATTGTGAGACTTTGCAGATGGAAGGAGAAGATAAAGAGGATGGCCAACATCAGGTGATTAGGAGCACACACCCCAATCCATTTCAGGACGTTTATGCACAAAAGAAGGAGGATGATTTACATAGTGAGAGTAGGGACAAATAAATCCACTCACATATATAGTCTACTCTAGAAATTGATGTCTCATTACATGGAGGCATTCCACCAGGGAGGCCACTAGATCAGGGTTTGATGAGAGATCTCTCACAACAGGTTGTACCACTCTTAGATCCAGGAGGGGTGAGGACCTTGGGAGGAATTAGAACACCCCAGAGAGTCTTGGGTAGGATCAAGGAGGAGGGAGGAATTCTCCCAATATTAGTATTACCCATTGTCACCAAAACATCTTGCGCTGAGAGAAGATGTTTCAGGGATGGAGGATGGCACCATCATGGTGCAAGGAGACCACTCCATGGCTTTGGAGAACCAAAAGATATTTCCACATAGGGAGGAATCTTTCACATATGGTAGAGGATGGTGGTCACTCATGCATACATTGGCCAAAATCAGAAGGTTTTGGATGGACTATAGCTTGCCATGGAAGGCTAACTTCCAAAACTTCAACCTTTACTTAAGCAGGAGCAGCTTCAGGAGGGGCAACAAAGGCAGGATAGTAGCATCCCTTTATATGACTTTGGAATGGGATATGTCAAATAAGAGGGAAGAAAAATGACAGGTTCTTTACATTGTAGATCAACAATGTTGTCATTATTGAGTATTGATCCTTATTGGAGATCCGAGTTGTTGGTGGAATACTCCAAGGATCTATTTTCATGCAGGATACTTGATGGCTAGTTATCAGATGGGAGATATTCAATGAGAGATGGGTTCATCTATTATCATAGTAGGATATTCTTGACTAGACCCTCTAAGCTCAAGGAGAAGCTACTAAATGCAACATATGAGGATTTTCTCTCCAGCCACACTGATTTCATGAGGGCATATCATACTATTATGGAGGGATTCACTTGGGAAGGCTTCAAAGAGGAGATACATTAGAATATTAGGAGATGCATAGATTGTTTGGAGATGGAGGAGAGACATAAATATTTGGTAGAGTTATCACAACCACTTCCTTTCTCATTGAGAATGAGAGGAGGCCCATATATGAGCCATTTCACCAGCTTGTTCAAGGTACATGGTAAGGGTTGTGTTTATGTGCATCATGATTCACTCAATATGTATTTGTATTCCCTTGAAATCCATGTACAGGTCATTGCTCCAAAAGGGGGCACTCTTTCTTATAGTCTTCATGGCCTACTTGGGGCCATAATTAGTGATGAGGATGGAAACTCCCTAGGAGATATGGGGGAGATGATATCTTATTCAGGGTGTGCTCAATTTTCACCACACATCATACACCTTCTCCAAGCATGTGAGAGGATTGGGGAAGCAAGAAAGTGGTTGGGAAACCACTTATAATATCATATTATGAGGCAGTCAAGAGACATACTGCGTTGGTTCCACATGTGGGACTATGATCCTCCTCCAGTATTCCATATGGCAGCTAGTATGACCTTGATTATGATCCCATATGTTGATGGTGTTCTTACCATTGTTGTGGGCATGATTGGAGGGATGGCACATGGATTGGATGTGCCCATTGGGAGTGAGATTCTCCACATTTCTTATGCTTCATGCTTCATGGAGAAAATTAGGCATCACATGATTGCTACATTATACCTCTTGTTTCCTTATGGTATGAGCCATTTGATTAACTTGAGCATTTTGGATATGCATCTCATGAGCACTTGGGAGGAGCATTTTAGGGATGGATTGATTGGGGGACACTTGGTTCATGAGGAGAGCCTATCACATGAAGGTGTCACAAGGGGAGGAGGAGAAGCTTTGAAACACTCACCTTTACATTTTCTTGAGGACAAGAAACAATTGGGAGGGGAGGACTGTAATATTCCTAGTTAGCTTTCAACTAGATGGAATATTAAATTTTGTTTTTGCTTCTTAGTTAGAAGAATAAGAGGGTAGGGAGACCTATAAATATCCTTAGTAGGAATAAAATCACTCCTAATGTGAATGAGGAGAATAAATGTAGCCGGATAAAGCACCCTTATATGTGAATAGGGGATTAAGCATGTGGAATGGGTCAACTTTGACCAAATCAACAACGTTGATATGGAGGGAGTGGATAATCAATGAGAGACAATGCAGTTTTGGAGGGAGATTCTTTGCATGGAAGTAGTGCCTTTAATGACTGGGGCCCAAGGTGAGGAAGCTCACCAAGCATATAAGGAAGGGAATGACAACCATGGAAAGCAGGTTGATTATTATTTTTTTATGGTCTGTTATGAATTTTTTCTCTCTTTCGTTGTTTAGCAGAGACTATAGTGTTGTTTAGCACAAGGGTGTTCCAAAGCGGGAATCCCACCCTCATCCTCAGGGGACTTCGAGTGCCCACTCAGGAGAGGTTATTGGGCTACATATCCACATTCTGGCATCAATCCAAGCTATGGATTTCTTCTACAGTGCAGCTTCTGCCAAGGTTGTGCTATGTTGCAGGGTTGCAGCAGTGGAGGGTTTTTAGGGCCATTTCCTAAGCTTGTTTTCAGTGTAGGAAGCATTTTTTTCCATTTGGGAGGGCAGAAAGGAAGGTCCTTGGGAATTATATCATAATTTGATGTTAGGAAAAGCCATTAACATCCCCTAAAGTGCAGTTTCAGTTCTAGATTTCGTTATTTCAGATATCAGTTGCAGGGGTGGCTTCAGTGAATCATTTGGGGAGTTAAATCTTCAGTGAAGGGATACACATTTCACATGGAGAATCCATTGGAGGAGAGCCACACATTTATACATAATATTCATCCATACCTTCCCAGTTATTCAGTTGTAGTGGATCTTCATCCCTAGGGTTGTAGTTCACCATCTTGTATTTTGTATATTTCCGGAAACCCTTTCTAGGTTGTCTTGGAAAGGTGATATAGAGCCTTGATATTTATGTATAGAATATTTTTAGGCATATATCAGTTTTTCATACCATTTCATGTTTCCAGTAGCATTTATTATCACTAGGACTGCGTTGTAACAACTCTCCAACATTTTGTATAGAAGAAATATCTCACTTTTGAGAGTGTTTCTACATTGGAGGCTTGTTTTCCCTTATTATCTGATTTGTGCCTCAATTTATTATACTTATTTGCTGATGATATGATGAATAAAATGGCTCCATATTGGTCCCATATATTTATGTATTGATCTTCACTTCTATTTTCCATTATTGTGTTCAATATTACTACTTTTCCTACTTTTGGAATATTAAATTTAATTTTACTCTTCTGGCCATAAGGGTATCAATAAGTCTTGATGTTTGGAGGAATAATTCCTGGAGTAAAATGAATAGCATTATCATGATCACAAATAGGTGGGAGGCCTTTGGGAGTCTCAAATACCTTGGAATTATTTTCCAATAGTTTTTGGAGATCTAGAGAAATATATGATTTTGATGTTTGAACCTCTAATGAGCATAATATGTAATTAATCCCCACTCTTCTTTATTTAGAAGTTTTTTTATGCCATTAGAGCCTATTCTATTTCCTTGTTTTCCTGTGTGACCGCTTAATTCAACTTCCTTTCCTTTCCAAAAAAAATTCAAGAAAATTTCGTGAAAATTAAAAGTCTTCATACCCAAAGATTGTAACCATTGGAATCCTAGTACAACATCAACACCACCCATTGGAATCGAAAGAATTGGGGTATCCAATACATATTCCCCCATGGTTAGTTTGATATTATGGCACTTCCTAGATAAATTTATAGTTCCTCCATTTGAAACAATCACTTGACACTTTGGTGTTGGATATAGAAAGCAATTCAATTCCTTGGCTATCTTACAATGAATAAAATTATGGGTACTTCCTGAATCAATCAGCATTATTACCTTTTTCTTCTTGATATGTCCTTCTATATTGAGAGTTTAAGGAGTGGTAGTTCCTGCCAATGAATTACAATATATTTTCGGATTCATTCCTTCTTTCTCTAGGGTTGTTTCCTGGTGTATATCCTCTTCTTTTGACGTTTCTTCTCCCTTTTCTTCCTCCTCTTGAAAATCTATGTAAAATAATTTCTTCTCAGCACACTTATGACCTTTAGTGTGTTTTATATCACAACTATAACAAAGTCCCTTTTCTCTTTTTTCTTCCAGTTGTTGTGGTGTCAACCCTGTAGGTTGCAGAAACCTAGGAGCAACAACACTTCCATCTTTATAGTTGTGAGTGGTAGACTTTCGTATTGCCATAATTTTGATTTCAACTTTTCTTTCCAACTTGAATTCCTTCTCCAATGAATCAAGTTCCCAAATTCGAACCTCATGCTCAATTTTATCCTTTAAATTCCCTATGAATACATCAATCATATGTTCCTCAGGAACATCATTTACCCTTATATTCAATTTTTGGAAGTCCTCAATGTACTCCACCATTGAACCATTTTGTTTGAGTTTTATTAATTGGATAAAGAAGGTGTTTCTCTTTGTATCCTCATAATATGCTATCATTTCCTCCACAATAATTGACCAAGTGATAAGTGGTTTATGTGAACAAAGCCAACAATACCATACAAACTGATTGGGTTCCAAATATAAAGTTACAATGCATACTTTTTGTGCGTGTTGCATATTATGGAGATCAAAACATTTATCCATTTGTTGTATCCATGTTACCGGATCCTTGCCATCAAAATTCCTCATATCCATATTTAGAATGTGATGGTTCTTAAACCCCACATTGGATTCTCTAAAATCATGATTCATATTCCTTTTGTCCTTATCATGATTTTCATGGATTACCTTGTCACCATTGGGAAGCCTTTCTTGAAACAACTTTGTCAACCCTTCCAACTTGACATCCATTGCATCCATGTCTCCTTTTAAGCCATCAATGCAATTTTTTGTTTCTATTTGTGACAACGAAATTTGTTTCACTTGGTCCCTTAACTTTGATATATCATGTTGCAATTCTTACTCTTCATGCGTCATAGTAGAGCTTTCTGAAGGATTAATGAGTGTAGAATTAATTTTTTTGGGAGGAATTTTATAACCAAATATTGATATATATGCTTGAATATTCCCTTTGAATCACTTCAACTATTTTTTTTCAAAAAAAACTTATGCAATATTTTAAAAATAAATACACACTTGTTTCTTTCTTTGTAGGTGCTCGATATTGAATCTATTGTAGCTCTAAAATTTCGGATCCTCAAAGTCTAAAATTTCATCTTATAGTAGCCTTTTGATTGTTTTTTCCAACTTCGTAATTCATAACAAGATTGGAGTCTTCAAGAAATAGTTATGCCCGATCTCCTATGATGACCTTATTATAGAATGTTTTAGTAGAGCTAACTTGTATGGAGTGTTGTGTGTCACTGTTTCGACCTTCCGCCTTGAAAGTGCTACATGAAAAAATACAGTCCATGCTCTTCAACCCCTTTTTACATAAGTCCAATCCAATTCTTGAAATGAAAGTTATGTTGATTTTCCCTTTGTTACCTATTTGAGACTAGATTTCGGATCCTGCAAAAACTCTATCTTCCCTGTATCATATCTCCGAAAATGTGACGAACCAAAATCTAAAATTTTTACACGAAGTTCAAAATGATTTCGGCTCCATGTATCCAAATTCTAGCTTCTTAACGCTCGTATAATTTTTTTTATAGATAAATTCAAAGATGACCTGTTTGAAGAAGCGAAACCCTAGAATCCAAAACTATGATACCAAATGCTATGTAGCTAGCTCACAAAAAAATAGAATTAATAGATCAACGACTTAAGAAATATCCTATTTGATGGAGAAACCTCATTTACATTACACAAATGAACAATTATTGGATGATTCAAATGAAAAAACGCCTTTCTATATATAGGAGTCTAAGGGGTCACAATATAGTCAAAGTCGACATAACTATAATAATGTAAGGGCACAACAATAACAATAGTGGGATTCTATGGGGCACAATAATAGAAATATGGAGACTGTTGCACCATTTTTTGGTCATCTAACCTATTATCATTAGATGGACCCAAGTACACCATGTAAGACCATTTTTACCCTAAGTAAAATTGCTTTCACTATGTAAAATAACTTAATAAACCACATTTATTAGGTTGTTTATGGTCTAAACAGGAAACCCCAAAAGGAAATATTAAACAAATCCATATTTGTTTGATTTTCCTCATGGAATAATTAATTAAACCATAATTTAATTATTATTCCTAATCATGTTTACCCAAAACAAAGAAATTAATTAGATAAACATTTATTTATCTTATTATTTTCTAGGAATAATTATTTAAATCTTATTTAGATAATATTCCTTGTTAAATATGACCAAATCACCCACAAATAATTAAATAAATCATTATTTATTTAATTATCCTTCAACCACTTCCTTAAAAGATAAATAAATCATTTATTTATTTATTATTAACAAATAAAGGGATTTGACCCAAGTCAAATACTTTTTCCCTCCAACAAATATAATAAAATATTCCATAAAAGGTGGATCTAGATTTGGTTAACATTATTTTAATCATGCACCAAGATCTAGAATGACCCAATATTTTGTTGTAAATAGGAGGGTTTTTCCTACCATTCTTCACCTTTTGTTGCCTATTAGATCACTCTGGATCTATACACTTGGTCACATTTTTCCATCATTTGCTGTGTGAGCTCCCTTTGAGCTCTATTCTTTGCATGGGTTTTCTACACCAACAAGAGAGAGAGACTCTAGATCTGAAGTGCTGAGGACTTCCAAGAACCCATCCCATTGAGGAGAATTGGATACGCCTTCTTGTTTTCCTCCCAGGTGCCCTTAATACAAAAATTCTTTCAAAAATTGTTCTTGTCTTTTCTATTGGTATATGGAGCAAACCCTTCTTTTTACTGCTTAATGTCTTTCTATGCATAGATCTGGTTTTTTGCAGCTCTTTTCTTGATCAACTAACTGCAGATCTGAAGATATTGGCAACCACTTTTGTTGTTAGGGCTATTAGTTATGCGTAGCTAAAGTGGTCCTTTTTCGTACACTTCGACAAAGGATTCATACTAACAAATGGCGACTCCACACGGGTTTTAAATTACGACCGCTGTCGTTTTTCATATTCTTGCATATCCAGCTACTTCAGACCCTAGGGTTTCTTTTCAGCTTTTTGTTTTTCCTATTTTCATGTTGTTTTTCTCCTATAAAACCCTAAAACATTAAAATTTCTAACTTTCGTGTGTTTCTGGCCCTATTGCGCAGGTAAGCGACATCAGCCGCAACTGAGACGACAACTTTTCCGGAAATCTGCCGTCGAGACACCCAGAGCTTCAGGTCGCACTTTTCAGCCCATAAACTGTGACCTGGACCTCCAGGTCACACTTTTCTGCCCATTTTCTGCGACCTGCACTGAAAACAGGTGAGAACCTGCGACCTGCCAATTTTTCAGCTGTTTTTCTGCAATTTTTCTGAAGCTTCTGTCATGGTTTTCTAGCCTCTGTCTCAGCCCGTTTCGACCTGTTCCTGATATTTTTTTCTCATCTAAGTGGGAACCTAGCCCCCTAGGGCTTCAGTGCCCTCCACTTTTGGTGGAAGAGTTTTAGCTGCTTCAGGTGTCTGATTTTTCAGAGTTTCAGCCTCCCCTTTTCTAGATCTGATACCTCCTTTTCAGATCCCTTTTAATCAGCTCTTCTCCCTCTCAAATCACCTCCTGAAGATTTTTTTGGATCTACTTTTAGGGCCTCCCCCTTGCCCCTTCTGCTTTTTGCTGATTTCCTCCTTTTTTCCAGCCACCTTGCCTCTGTCTCTTAGCTGTGATCTGCACCTCTTTCCAGCAGCTCTTCCCTTTAGACCCCTGTCCCTTTTGACCCTAGATCTATTGGCCTCCTTTTAGTGTGTTTTGTCTAGATTTCTTCCCTCTTTTAGAGTAGTTTTGAGGGACCCGCCTTGTTGGGTTGAATCGATGAAATAGTAGCTGTTAATTTTCTGTTATTTCAGCATTATATACTGTTCTCTGCAGATTTATTTTCAGTTACGCAGCACATTCTTTTTTTCTCTTGCTCTCAAAACGAAAAGGGTTTAAAAATTAAAATTAACGCACGCCACACACTCACCCTAGCGAAGAAGAGCCCGGTTTACACCGCCAGGCAAAGACTTTAAAATCAATTGACACTGCACCTATCTGCCCTTGTTTTGACATTGTAATCACTTGATTCTGCACCTCCTTGCCCTTGTGGTCGTTCTTCTTCCCCTTGTGCCGTGTTCGTGTTGTCATAATTGCGCCCCCAAAGCGCACTTCCTGGAGACTTCTTGGCCTTCACCCTCAGTTTCCGGTCGATCGACCTGCTCCGGCCCGTCGTCGTCGAGCCAGTCCTCCTCCGAGTCCGCACTCCGACTCCTCTTCTGATTCTTTGGGTTCTCCTTTTCCTTCTGGTTCTCCCCTTGTCACCTTCAATATGTCTGGTCCAGGGCCTAACGTTAGAGGTGCTCCCGGCCCTAATGCCGGAACTACTACTAGCGGAACCGCCACAGGAACTACCTCGGCTGCACCCTTGCTCCCCTTCTTGGCAGGCCTCAGCCTCCCCGATTTGGACCAGTTGATAAACGACCCTATACACCATGATGCTAGTTGGCCTGCTATGCCGACAAAGCTCCCTTCCGACATCCCAAAGTTTGAAGGTCGTGCTGGAGAAGATCCTTCAAATCATGTTCGATCTTTCCACATGTGGTGTTCATCTACCTCCATCACTGATGACTCTGTTCGTCTTCGATTGTTCCAATGCACGCTTACAGGCGAAGCTTCTAAGTGGTATGTTGATCAACCCACTTCCTCCCATACCACCTTTGCAACTCTTGCCCGGGCTTTTTTATCTTACTTCCAGCTTCCCATTTGTTATGACACTGGTATCAAACTTTTGACTTCTTTCTGTCAATCATCTGCGACCCGCCTATCCGATCATGTCCAGGAATGGCGGAGAAGAAAGAGCCTATGTCAATCTCCTACGTTCGAAGACCGTGTCTACATGGACTGGCTCCTTAGATCTCTCTTGTCCCCTATCGGGAAAGATGTCGCGTCACATTTTCCTCAAACCGAAGAAGATGCCCTCCAAATGGCGTTAAAATATGACCTGATCTACGCTCAGACAGGTTATGATTATACTGTCCTACCTAATCTCCCCAGACCTGGTTCTGCCCATACACCGGGGGTACCTCATGCTGCCGACAGTATCGTTGGATCTATCTCTCATCCATCCGCTCAACCTCTCATGAGCTATGGTTTTCCTGGGGGAGGGGGCACCACTTCCTGCACTTCTCCCCCTCCTGGTAGCACGCATCCAGGATTCGGCATGCCTCCTCTTTCTGCCCAACCTCCTATTCACCATACTGTTACCCAACCCCCTTATTATTCGTATCCACCGTTTAGTGCTCCAGCTCCTCCAGCATCAGCACCTTCGCCTCCCTTGCCTTCTCAACCCCTGCAACAGTAGTCACCACCCCCTCAAGAGCAGGTGGATGCACAACAGGGATTCATGGCTACCCAACCACCTGACGGACAGGTGGCCACTCAACCTTCCCCTTTTGGTTCATCCAATTACCAGATCCTCATGATGAACTCTGATCCACCTCTAACCGTCGACCTTAACCTTCAAACTCGGTCCCATCAGTACCCCAAGCCTCCCGCTCCATCTGTCCCCGATTCACCTTTTGCAGGTTCTACAGAGCCTCTTTCGACAACCAATGGTCCCTTACATATCCCTCAACCCAAATTTGAGGTTCATACCAAGATTCCTAAAGGACCATTACGCCGAAATGCTGCTTCTGGTCGAGCTGCTCATTCGTATAGCATAGTAGATGATTTGGCACAGTCTCCTGCTGCCATCTCCACATTGGAACTTCTCCAGTCATGCCCTTCCCAAAAGAATGCTCTACTATCTGCCACGGGCACTGTAGATCCTGCTGATGACCAAATGATTGTTTTCGACACCCATCAATCAGAACATCCTCCTCTTCCTGCTTCCGTAGCCTTCCAAATCCCAGTCAAAATCCGGAACGCTAACGTTTCTCGGTGTATAATTGATGAGGGGGCATCCACCTGTGTGATGTCCGCTTCGGTTTGGAAGCAACTCGGATCTCCTGAATTAGCCCCTTCCACAATCACCCTTAGAGCGTGGGATGGCCATGCCTCCCAGCCCATTGGCCTCTTCCGTAATTGTCCTATCACTCTTGCGGGCAAGACTATTTGCGTTGACGTCGAAGTCATTGACGCCCCTCTAGATTACAACATTCTCTTGGGGCGGAGCTACACCTATGCTATGTCTGCTATCCCATCTGCGGTTTTCCGCAAGATGTCTTTCCCTCATAATGGAAAGATAGTCACCATCGACCAGTTGACATATCATGAGCCAAAATCTCAGACCTCACCTGAGACGACCATCTCTTCTGTAGCCAACAAACAAACAGTTGATTCCTTGACCAGTGTCTCTCCTGGCGTCTAGAAAGACTCCTCTTTGCTCGGAACCTTCCCTGGTCTTCCTCTTCCTCCTATCTCTGACCCCAGCTCATCGAATGTTTGCATGATGCAATCGTCTCGGGCTACTCTCAAGCAACCTGCTTCGGCTAGTCAGCAGCCACGCTCTCCACACCCTTCTCCTAGCCCTTCACCTACAACTGGTAGTCATGAGCCTCTTTATCCTCCTGGCATGGTTCCTCCAATCCTTAGCCATGTAGGAGCCGTCCCACCTGGCCATTACCCCTCTGGTCAGATACCGTTCCTAGCTCCTCCACCAGGAGTGACCACGGTACCTGTCATGGCCACCCTCTCTCTTCCTAACCTGACCCTTGGGATTCCCGTATGGTACCTTGATCCTCCAGCCCCCACCTTGCATGGTCAACCCAAAACTTATATTTCTTTGACCCCGGTTCAACCGGTCCCCATGACTTCTCCCGCTGCAACAGTGCCTCAGTCACCTCAACAGGAACCACCTCCTGTTGCGACCGCTTCGGGTAAAAAGGGAAAAGCTCACAAGGGGGCATCAAAGGACAAGGCTGCCCCGACACACCCTACCCCTCCAAAGCATACCATCCAGTGTGCTTTGTGTGATGTTGTCGGTCATGCCACCCATACCTGTCCTGAATTGCTTCATCTCAAGCCCATGGTTAATGTCGCGTTCCCTGAGTCCACGGTCCCGGAAGCCTCTGTTCCTTCCGCGACTGCAACCAAGAACCCCAAGACTATTCACACCAACCACCCCTGTGCTTTGTGTGATCTCCATGGCCATTACACCCACCTTTTTCCCCGCCTCGAGGACTTCCGCACCTCTCTAGCCGCGGTTCGCCAATTCGAGGCCAAGCGCAATGAGTCCACCTCTCCCCTATTTGCACATTTTTCTTTGGAAAAACTACCAGACATGACTACTCCCATTGACATTGCCCCTCCTGATGTCGAGATGACGGAGCCTTCATCCAACATTTTCTACCTATCATCATCCATGAGACCCTTGGGGAACATTCCATCTTAATCTTCCCCTGTTGTTTCGCTTGACCTTCCTTCAGCGATCACCTTGGGCTCAACATCAGTAGATCCTTTATCTTCTTACTCTTATGTCACCCCTTGTGACAACGCGCATGTGACCCTCTCTTCTCATGATGATGATTCAGGTAGCTTCGCCACGTCAGGTGGTCTTTCTTCCACCAGTCACCCCATCTTTTATCACGATGACGACATTATGGAAAAAATCCCCACCCCTGAATTTCTCTATTCCCCCTTACATCGAACCCATGCGTTTACACCACATACACCTTGTGGCCATTACATTGAAACCCAATGTTTGGGTAAGGGGGCACCCACATTTGAGAGACCAAGAGAAGCTATTCTCCACAACTCTCCTAGTGTATCTGGTCATGCCGACTTTAGTACCATTATTCTTCCACATTTAGAAGAACCTCTAGAGTCCCATATCACTTCAGATCACTCTAAGGACGATACGCCTTATCATTCCTTCATCTTACATCAGCAACTCCATCTCTTAGACATTGTTGTTGACCAACCTATAGCTTTTCTACGAGAGCATCAGTTCATTATCTCCAACTCCTCTCTTCGGGATAGTGACACCAGGTATGCCAACCCAGAAACTTAAATTCCATTTGCTTCCTATATGTAGTACCAAAAGAGATTGGTAATCCTCCATTCCCTTTCTCAAACTGCATAACCATAACGAAAACAAATGGTGCACCACATCATTAAAATATGTTTAGATTCTCATTTTTCTAAATACATTTCGGCATGACCACACCATGCTTGGGGGCACCTATGCCCCTCAGCCATAACCCTCCTCAAAATCAAATTTCTTCACTTGCAACACTCATACTAGGGGCACCATTTGGCCTCCATGCTTATCCATGCTCGTGTTAATTTTCGTCATGAGTTACCATCTTGCACTCATGTTTTCATGGTCCCCCATTGGGCCTTTACTGTGTGGTAGCACCATCGAGTCGCCCTTGTTTAGAGCATCCAAGTTGAGTCATCATCGCATTCATGGAGTCTATCCCGAGTCCCTTTGTATCCCGCTATAGCCCTCCATCCTTCATTGCTTGGTCTCTCTCTTGTGTCGCACATTATGGCCTTCAGTCCCACTGTCTCCTATCCCTTATGATATTGTGTCAGTCGCTGCCATGTCATTCATGCCCTTTATGCTCTAACAAGGGAAGTCGTCCATTCGCTACTCAGTCCCTTCCATTTCACCATCATCATTAGTGTCAGTCTGTCCGTCGCTCTACTATTTTCTCTCGTGCCTTAGTTGAGGATATCTCATTGCCTCACCTATGGTGGCCCTCCTTCTGTCGACATCAGCTCATTCATTCCAGAAGCTAGGTCTAGAGGGCGGTGTACCTTGGTTCCAGCTTCCACTCTTGTTCGGTGCCTCGGATCAGGCAAAGGGATCTCTCATTACCCTTTGACTTGACTGTTTCTCTACTCCAGCTCCTTTCAGCATGATCGAGATCCGTATGCTTGATGGTTCAGTGATACAGCAGCAGCTATTGGTGACTCCCGGGTGTGTGTGAGATATCTCAGCCCTCATGAGGGGGTGGCCCTGCAGGTAGCCCCCCACATACCCGGATGACCTCTTCATTGCAACCTTCGATGGATCTCCATATATTTGATGATGTCGGCCTTAGCCGCTTGCAGCGCCTCTTTGATTTGCATGTACCAGTCAGATTTTGTGAGCCCTTCCCTGCTTATAGTGGGAATTTGGGTTGTATTCGTATCTCATGTACTCAGATATTATTGTATAAGTCCCGGCTGTTATCCCAGGCACAGCATGTATGTGGGATTCCTCATTGTATTATTATCTGGCTCATGTTTATACCGGTTGTACTTTATGGTTTGGCCCCTTGTTTACTAGACACACTATTCTTTTGTACTTTGTCTCGGCGGGCATAGGTATGCCTCCCCCGCCGCCTTTAGCACATGTACCCTCTCATAAAAAGAGACTTGTTGCACCTGCGAGTCTCGTCTCCTCAGGGTCTAGTTCTTCAGCACACTCGTCTACCTTACATTTCTCTCTCTGACTTCCCTTTTGATGTCTGGTGATTGAGTTCTTACAACGTACTTCGGTCATACAATTTTCTCCTAACACTCGCACGCTAGGGGGCAATCTGTTACACCATTTTTTGGTCATCTAACCTATTATCATTAGATGGACCCAAGTACACCATGTAAGACCAATTTTACCCTAAGTAAAATTGCTTTCACTATGTAAAATAACTTAATAAACCACATTTATTAGGTTGTTTATGGTCTAAACAGGAAACCCCAAAAAGGAAATATTAAACAAACCTATTTTGTTTAATTTTCCTCATGGAATAATTAATTAAACCATAATTTAATTATTATTCCTAGTCATGTTTAACTCAAAAACAAAGAAATTAATTAGATAAACCTTTATTTATCTTATTATTTTCTAGGAATAATTATTTAAATCTTATTTAGATAATATTCCTTGTTAAATATGACCAAATCACTCACAAATAATTAAATAAATCATTATTTATTTGATTATCCTTCAACCACTTCCTTAAAAAGATAAATAAATCATTTATTTATTTATTATTGACAAATAAAGGGATTTGACCCAAGTCAAATACTTTTTTCCCTCCAACAAATATAATAAAATATTCCATAAAAGGTGGATATAGATTTGGTTAACATTATTTTAATCATGCACCAAGATCTAGAATGACCCAATATTTTGTTATAAATAGGAGGGTTTTTCCTACCATTCTTCACCTTTTCTTGCCTATTAGATCACTCTGGATCTATACACTTGGTCACATTTTTTCACTATTTGCTGTGTGAGCTCCCTTTGAGTTCTATTCTTTGTGTGGGTTTTCTACACCAACAAGAGAGAGAGATTTTAGATCTGAAGTGCCGAGGACTTCCAAGAACCCATCCCATTGAGGAGAATTGGATACGCCTTCTTGTTTTCCTCCCAGGTGCCCTTAATACAAAAAATTCTTTCAAAAATTGTTCTTGTCTTGTCTATTGGTATATGGAGCAAACCCTTCTTTTTACTGCTTAATGTCTTTCTATGCATAGATCTGGTTTTTTGTAGCTCTTTTCTTGGTCAACTAACCGCAGATCTGAAGATAGTGGTAGCCACTTTTGTTGTTAGGGCTATTAGTTATGCGTAGCTAAAGTGGTCATTTTTCGTACACTTCAACAAAGGATTCATACTAACAGAGACCACATGGGCACAACAGCAACAACAAAGTGGCTACACTAATAATAACAATAAGGGGCTACACTAGTGTTATAGGGACCTAACAGAATGAATGAAAAACCCTCATATTTATAACAAAGTATTGGGTTGATCCCAAAAATGGAGAATAATAAAATATTATTGACCAAAATATAGATCTAACCATTAGGAATACTTTATTATATTTTTAGAGAGCGAAAAAATATTCAAAATGGTCAAATATATTTATTTAAAAATAATTAACAAATAAAATGGTTTCTTAATTATTTCTCAAATATTAAGAAAGATGTGAAAATGAAATAATTATCAAATAATGATTTAACTATTATTCCAAGAATGGAGTTAAGGGAAAATAAATACATAACAATTTATTTAATTTTTCCTAGGTGATTTAGTCAAATGTGACAAGGAAAAATTATCACACAATGATTTAATAATTATTCCTAGAGAAAATTAAATAAATAATGGTTTATTATATTATTCTCATGGGGTTTTTTAATTTTAATCAGAAATAAATCAATAAAAGTGGTTTATTAAATTATTTCCTATAGTGAAAGTGATTTTACTATGGTAAAATTAACCTTACATGGTGTATTTCGATTCGCCTAGTTAGAAATGGATAGGTGATCATTTTTTAGTGATAAAAAACTGCCCCCAATGTACGAGTGTTAGGATCAAATCGCATGAATGAAATACGTTGTAAGTTACACTTCCATGAGATACCAAAGGGGAGTCAAAGAGAGAGAGTGATATATATATAACTGAAGCAATGCAAGAAAGGAAAAAAATGGAGGGGGAGAGACCTACTAAAATGATATAAGGCTCCTTTTTATTTCGGAGTACATGATTTCAAATTAGGAGTGAAGAAAGGTAACCACAAACCAACTTTTATCTAGGAAGCTAGCCCTACCTAAATAGAGAGGGCTCTCTCTCTGTCACCTTTTAATTATTCAATTTTAGGCTGAGTACCAAATTTTAGGCTATATATGGATTAATTTGTTTTAGAATTTGTTTAATGATTTGCTTGTTGGATAAAAATTATAATTAATGAAAGCTAAAAGTGATTTCAAATGCTGGATTGCAGAAAAATGAGAAGGCAAGATAGGAAAACTATTTGAGCACAATTAATTTTGTCATTGGTGTCTAGTGGTAGAAAGGAGAGGGGCTTGAATGAGCATTTTACTGAATTCATTCATTAGAAAAAAAGACACATTGTAAAAATCTTAATAAATAGAACATTTGACTGATCTCTGCTTATAAATTGATAAGATATTACACAGAAAATGGAATGAAAATGAAATAAAATATAAAGGCACAATGCTCAATAAAAATACCACACGAATCTCAGAAAATTGTTGCAACTCCTTTTATTTTTTTTAATAGGAGGTCCATAGTAATACATAGAGTTTCAAAACTCGATTATCCAAAAGTAATACTTCGTACAATGAAGTATTTATAGAAAAAATAAATTACAACAATTACATTAAAGGCTATCCTAACTGATAGTGCTTTATTTTCTAACTAAATTATAACTACATCATGGAAATAAATTTGGTCTTTTGTGTTAGCGCTGGCTCTAACTAAAAATTTTTGCTAAATGAGAGGTTTGTGGGTTCTGCTAGCTATCGGTTGACTGCTGATATAGAAAAATTTGACTTTTGTGCTTTTATTAATTACTCTTGAAACTCACATAGCTTTTCCCAACGCTCTTCATCATGGATAACTAATTTAATTACCATGCGGTAAATTTCATCTACTTCAGTGTAATTAGAAAAAGTGGGCTTCACCACAAAGACATGCATGATCTCATAATGAATGTAAATGTCATTGCTTAATGCTCCCAATAATGCCTTTCCTATTAATGTGCCTTTAATATTTGAAAACTTGGCAGTATACCTGGCAATTTCCTAAATTCTTTTTCCATAATCATAGCTGGTCATAAATTTATCATTAATTACAAAAATATAAGACAATCATTTTTATGTCAGTGATTTTATCCCGTTGAAAAATCTCTGAACGGTAACCTCCATACTGTGACATTTTTCTTGAAGCTAAAGAATAAAATTCTTCTTTTTCAACACTTTCTTTACTTCCAGTATGGTTTTTGTTCTGTCATCAATGCCCAGTTCATCCAGCTCATACCTGTTCTTTGAATTTAGACATCTAATAATATTGTTTGTTGTGGTAGTCTTATCTCCCACCCGTACTTTGATTGTTGTAATGGCCTCATTTGCCTTTTCTATCAGCTCCTTTTGCTCAAATATGATCTGGATACTTGGCCAAATTTCAGTGATAGATTATGTGATGTCTGCCCATATTATCTCTTTTATTTGGCACAAAGTGTTACCAATGGTAGATTCTTTTTTCTCTTTCTACAACCTTTCAATCGACTTTTTGGCCCTCTGTGCTTGAAATGCATGGGAAATATCAACATTATATTTTTGTAATTGCAATAATTTTACCTGATGCTGCAATTTTTTGATCTCCTCTTCTTAAATGGACATGTTATGAACTACTTTGGTAAGCTGCTCAGCTCCATCTGCAGTGCTTACTGTAGAATTTTGAGCTATAGGAATGGCTACTAGTGACACTACTTCCAAAGGAACCATTGATGTTTTTCCTGTTGCTTCCTTTTCCTTTATCATATTTTCTAATTCTGATTCCGTCTTCTTTAATTGAGCATTCTACTCCATTATTAACTTCATCATATATGTCTTCTGAGTTTCATTTTCTTCAATATCCTTTGCCAAAGGATCTTCCGTAGTTGGAATCTTTAGTTGTTTCCTCAATGTTGCTATATCATCATTTTTCTTCTTGATTGTTTTTTCAATTGCATTCACATTGGATAGATCATATCCAATTATTACCACCATATCTTCTAAGGTTTTGAATATTGTGTCCTTTGAAAATGAAGACACCTTCTCCATTTTCAACTGAGATTGTAGATTTGCTAATGAAACCTACAGTTTTGATAGAATTAAATCAATATTAGTGAGAGTTGATGAAATAATCTCACCAGTTTGCTTTTGTAGCTCCATTTCGTCTATTGGATGAATATATTTTGTCTCAAACTCAAATGTAGCCCTTTTATAATCTGCCTCTGACTTTGGCTATGGGATTTGTGCTTGAAGAAATGGAAAGTGCATTTTTCCCTTTTCTGAATCAAAGTCTCAAATTCGCTTACTTTGTGAAATGGGAGTTTGTTTCCAAAACTGGTACTATGTACTTGTCTTCAACATTTCATTCTTTAGCTTTATCTCTTTGAAAGTGTCAAAGACAGTCTTATCCTTTTCCCTCGTAGCAGTTGTGCTAGTCTGAATAGATTTTAGGTGATCTTTAGGAGCTAATGTTTTCTCATCTTTAGAAACTGGGGAAGTAGTAGGAGTAGTAGAAGTGCCATTATCTCCTGCTTGTGTGGATGGAGATGTCTCTTTAGTAATGATGATTACTTCTTTCTCTTAATCCTTGCTTGGATTGACCTTTGGATTTAGCTTTTTTTTCTTCCTGTAGTGAATTTTCAACTCTTTGCTAGATGAATCATTCATTGGAGATGATTGATCTTCTCTAACTCTTTTTCCTGCTCTTTCCTGTGCCACATGAGTCTGCAATGCTGGTGTAGATAGTGTTTTCTCTTCAAGCTCCTATAGTGTACCTTATGTCTATTCAAGCTGATTCATGTACTTTTTAATTTCTAGTCTAGGTGTATGAAAATATGGTGTAGATCTATTTTCCACCCTCAATTTGGAAATGACACCAACTGGGTCATATGACCATGTAAAAATTGGGCTAAAATGCATTTATTTTAACAACTTATCTACTTCCTCACCTGTTGTCCTACTATTACAGATAAAAGGACCTATATGTGTTTTTATTTTAAATTTAGATTTATTTTTAGCAGAGACAAAATGCACTTCATCTGCATTAATCATTTGTCTAATATAGTCCAATGCAAAAATCCTCATGAGGAGGAATTTGTGAAACTTATAAGGGGGAAGTTCACATCCATAAACTCTGAGTTATGTATAATTTTGGTAAATATACCAATCCCATGTTCTAGCTTGATCTGATAGCTACAATACCTTTTTAATCTCTTCACTAATCCTTGGCTCTACAGTGCTATTCAACAAATTGAGTGCTGGCTGAAGAAAAAATTCCACAAACTATTTATATAAATATTCCTTCTATTCCTTCATGACTAGTGAAGTCCAAAAAATGATTGATTGTTGGTTCGTCATCCAGTTTCTGTAAGGAAAACTTAAAATTTGTCTTCCTGAGAGTACAAGAATAAATAAACTTACACAAAGGCATAACTGAAAACCTCTTCAATTTTGAATTTCAAAAAATGATCATGGATAGAATCTACAATAAATTGGCTGAAATTGAAAATGATGAAGGGTTTGGAATCTGTGGAGAATATCGATAGGAATCCTATGATGGATTCATCTACCCATTGGTATGAATAATAACCAAAAAGGTAGGAAATGACTATAATGATTCGTTTGGACCTTTCAGGGAAAATTGATGCTGGAAATGGAGGGGTTTTCTTAGGTAATGGATCATTTTCAGTGATGAATAAATCAAGAGTTTGAGCTCTCTTTGAAAAATATAACTTCTGGTATATTTCTATCAAGGATTCTTGGGAAAATGGAGTAGCATTCTTTGTGGTTGGGGCCTACATCATTGGTTCAATAGTTTGGGCATTAATATTGACTAGAATCTCTCCTGTAGGAGCGATTATAGTTCTCTAGTTTGGCATATACCAAGCTTGACATATTCTAATGAAATATGGGGCACTATGGGTATGAGGAAAGATAAAATGTGGGATATTAGAATCCCATAGTCCTATGTCATATGATTTATCCAAGTATTTGTCTTCTAACCAACAGTATAATTCAAAAATCTCAAGTTTAGACAAGGTTTCATGTATTTTGTGACCTTTATCTGCTAAAGGTATGTGGTAAAAATCAATTGGAGGATGTAATAGCAAACTTACTAGTTACCCAGGTCCTTTGTTTTTCGGAGGCATGGTTGGTTATGTTGGAATTATGGAAAACAAGAATTCTCTAATAGAAAACATAGACCGAGACTGAGGAGAATATCTGCATCTAGAAGAAAATCAGTAGTTGCAAAGGAAGACTTTAAACACTGATGAATTTGGTCTTTGGAGCTTTGGAAGTAGCTGTAAATTTGAAAACCTGTGCAGAGAAGATTGAAAAGGCAAACTAAAATTTCAAACAGGCGTTCAATGGTGAATTTACGGGCAATTGGATTATTTCCCATTTGAAAATGGCACGTGTACATTTCCCAATGGTTAGCCATTGAATTAATTAGCTAACAGTTATGTTAAACATGGGAATTAAGTTGATTGGACAGTTCTGAGTCCACATCGGCATGGTATGATTAGCGGCAGGAGCAGTTTAATATCAGTGGGTAAGCAAGATTTCAGAGCTGTATTGAGGCAGTAAGTGGTTTTATTGAGGTGAGGGGGTGGGGGGGGGAAGGGTTGAGATCACCTGCTCGTGACACGTAGAAGTGGGACCAATCTTTAATACCACTCTTTTCGGACCCCCCACCCCGACGTTAAGTCTCAGACGATGAGGGAGGGGGGGGGAGTTTTATATCAACCATTGGATGTGAGGATGATGTGGTGGATGATCAACGAGGTGGAGGGGATTTAACATACGGAAAAGTTTATTTCTTTTTGGGGTAGGGGTGCGATGTGACATGAATGACTGGCGAATGTGTGAATGCAATGTGTTGCATGGATAGTGGAGAATGACGATGGAAAAGTACAATGCATAGGATTTATAACCTATGGCTTTCAGGTAAACTTTTCGAAATATCAAATATAAAAAGTTGACAGGTCTATGATTTCAAAAATATCTTTTTTCAGCAAAAGTTTTCATTTTCTCTCAAATATAGCGACATAATATAGATATCTCATGACACAGAGTTTATTTTTGGACTTTAAAACATGCTTACTCCTTCAACTAGGCCTTTATGGATGAGATGAAGGTTTGAATGCCCTTTTTAAATTGAAAATTGAAGACTTTTCATGGTAGTTTAGACCCTAGACTTGACCTATATGTGATGGAATAAAATAAATTTAGACCTCTCAATTAAGATGAAATAGTGTGAAGGATCATAAGACTCATTCAATGACCAAAATTATTGCTGAAGATTAACTGGAAAACCAAAAAAAATTGATTAAAGACCTAATGGGAAACTCTTAAAGAGCTATATTTGATCACTGAAAAACCAAATCTAACATTGGCTCCAGTTGGGGATAGCAGCTCCTTCAGGAGGTGTCAAGAACACTATAGATCAAGTAGCCTTATCCATTGGGCTATGGATTCAATTGGACTTAAAAGAAAAAATTGAAAAAAAACTGGAATTTTTTTATTGAAAACAACTGACTTGACTCTGACTTGACAAAAGACTAAAACTTATGAACTTTCTTTAAGAAGAAAAAAAATTGTTTGCAAAATTCTCATGGCCTTCTCCTCGAGCTTCAAACTTTTGCAACAATTCCCTTATTTTTTGAGCATCAAATGTAAACTGGTATATAAAATGATAATGAATTTCTTTGTCAGGATTTCAAGAAACATAATGCTTTAGAAACCTACCATTGATAGGTCATCCCAGCACTTCCTGTCCTTCAAGATATTCTAGAAAAAATGTTATGTTTCCTCTGAATGTTACAATCTTGTAAGGTCCTTTCCATAGATTTTCAAATTTCCCAGGCTTTCCCTTTTCTTCATTTCTATCATCCCATATTAGAATAATGTCTCCAATCTTGAAGTCATCAACCTTTATTTTTATGTCAAAAATATTTGTAATTTTGTCATGTAACTTTCAAGTCTTGCTGAAAACTCCATCTCTTAATTGTTTAAAATGTTACATTTGGTTGATCCTTCTCTGAATGTCATTAGGTTCACTGTCAACCTCTTGCAAAATATTTATTACTAGAATAGAAAAATAATTAGGGAAAACAATATCAATTCGATAAACAAGTTGGAATGGAGACATATTAATTGATATTTTTGTGCTCACTCTATCAACCCAAAAATAATTTGTAAGATTCTTGTGCCAATTCCTTTTGTTTTCTTGCAACATCTTCTTGATAACATTCACCAAGGATTTATTAGATGATTCTAAAATCCATTTCCCTAAGGATAATATGCAGTAGAATGACTAAGTCTAATGTGATATTTATCACAAAAATCAACCATTTTATTGGATTTGAAGGTACTTGCATTATCAGTGATAATCTTGTATGGACAACCAAACCTCAACAAAATATTATTTCCAAGAAACTGAATGATAACAAAATTAGTTGATTTCCTAGTAGGAATAGCCTCAATCCATTTGGTAAAATAATCTGTAGAAGTGAGAATCCATATGTGTTGAGCTGAAGATGGAGGATGAATTTCACCAATAAAATCAAGTCCCCATTGCTGGAATGGTGCTTGGAATTCAATTGGTTTAAGAGGAAAAGGTAAAATTTTCCTTTTTCCTTGAAATATCTTACACTCATGACATCTATTAACTATTTTATAAAGATCAGAAAACAATGTGGGCCAATAAAAACCTGCTCTCAAGATCTTATTTGTTGTGTTTTTCCAATAAATATGGCCTCCATAGTCACCCTTTTGAAAATATATCATGACTTTCTGAACTTCACGTTCAACTAAACAATTCAGCAACATCCCACCATGATCTTTCCAATATAAGACACCATTTAGAATGCATTATTTCGACGTTTTTAATCTCAGTGATCCTTCTTTACTACTTGGCATGCCAGGAGGAGGATTCAAATGTTGCAAAATATATACAATATCAGCATACCAGGGAGATAAAGAAAATATCTCAGCTATCTCAGGTAATATTTCAAAAATTTGTTCATCAGACATTGCAGCAATGAAGTTTATATCTAAGGCATGAAGATTTGAATGTGCCATCAACCTTGATAGGCCTTGTTCTTTGATCAATTTTGTGGGCTTAATCACCAAATCATATTCTAGCAAAGCTGCAATCCATTTTACTCTACAACCTTTTGGATAATTTTTTGTAAGTACTTATTTAACAACAACATTTGGCACATAAGCGATCACATGAGAATGTAAAATGTACACTTCGAAATCTTTCAATGCTTTGATTAAATCTAAAGTTTTTTTCTCAATTATGTTGTAATTTAATGAAAAATCTCTTATTTTTCTTCTAAAGAAAGAAAAAGGATGTTCTGTGTTTTGATTTTTCTTCTGCATTAAAACAACTGCAAGTGTATGTTCTGAAGCAAATGAGAAAATAATAAAATCAAGTGTATAGTCTGGGCTAATGAGAATAGGAGCATGAGATAAGATAAATTGACTTGATTAAAACACTTCTTTTCTTCCTCAGACCCTTTTACTTCAGTATCTTTCTTCAACATATCAGTAATCTGCCTCAAATGTTCAACAAGATTGGGAACAAATCTTCTCAGAAAATTCATTTTACCATTGAAAGATTGAATCTCCTTTTTTCTCCTTGGATAATGTAACTTCTAAATTGCTTCTATCCTTAAAGGATCTACTCTTATGCCATCTTTAGATATAATAGGCCCCAAAATTCTACTTTCTTCCATAGCAAAGAGCCTCTTCTTTGGATTTAATGAAATTCCAAACTTTTTGGACTTTTGAAAGACTGTCTTTAGATGTTGTAAATGTTGTTCATATGTCTTTAAGAAAACAATGATATCATCAAAGTAAATAGCTAAAAACAGATCATTTTCATTGGAAAAATAAATTTCCATTGCTCTTTCGAAAGTTTCCCCTGCATTCTTCAAACCAAAAGGAATTTTAGCATACATGAAAGTACCCCAAGGTGTAGTGAAAGTTGTCTTTTCTTGATCATCTGGGTGTACAAGAACCTAATGATATCCTCAATATCCATCTAAAAAATAAATTCTATATTATCCTATTGGGATCACGATTGTCGTTAGACCGAAACCCGCAGGCGTTAGTCTCCCCTACAATCGCCAGAGTTGGGATCCACGAGAGGCGGTTAGTCCATGTTGCAAAACACACGAGGAGCATTGAACCCAATGTCCAATAATCTCCCCCCCAATGCGAGTCGGGTGAGTTTCGAACTCGAGAACTGTCGCTCTGATACCACTATTTGGAATCACGATTTCCGTTAGACCAAAACCCACAAGCGTTAGTCTCCACTATAATCGCTAGAGTTAGGATCCATGAGAGGTGGTTAGTCCATGTCACAAAACAAATGGGGAGCGTTGAACCCAATGTCCAACATATCCAACTACCCTTTGTAGAATGTGATCCATTTTTTGTAGTGGATAATTATCCTATAAAGATACTTTGTTAGATTTCTAAAATCAATGAAAAATATTATTTCTCCTTCCTTATTTATCACATGTACTAGTTTAGACATCCATTCAAAGAAATTAATAGGAATTATTATTCCAACAGTGAATAATTTGTTTACTTCCTTCTGAATAGAAGGCAACAATTTTGGATTCATCCTTCTCAACTTCGAGAAAAATGGTTTTTGTTCTGGCTTCAAAGGAATCGTATGTTGAATAATAATTTTATCATAGACCTTCAAATATGAATATTTTCAAGAAAAAACATCTAAAAATTGAGACATAAGTACTGCATACTTAGCTTTCATTTTTGGACTCAGGGATTTAGAAATTTGCACCATTTTTGGCTTTTCTGAGGTGCAAAGATTCAAATATTCTACTCCCACTTCTGTTGGTCACATAGTAGGCTTCCTTGAAACATCATCCTAGTCAAAACGTTCTTCCAAAGGTACTAAACCTCTTGGAATAGAATTTTCTTTAAGTTGTAGTACTTGCATCTCTGTATCATGAATTTCTTTGTCATCTATTTTGGAATTTATGAGTTCTTCTTTTGTTTGCAAGAAGTTATTGATTTGCTAATAATTTGGAAACACTTGCCAATATTGAACATTTTCAGGGACAACAGGCTAATGTTTGACATTTTTTTCATATTTTTTGTTTGGATACAAAGGTATCTTGAACATACTAGCAGAAGTATCCAGAGAATCAGCAACAACATTGTTGTTTCTAGGAATTAATGACATAGTATATTTTGGAAATATTTTAAGGATATCTAGGACTAAATTTTTGTAAGCTCTCATTCTGGGATGTTTTTCTTGGTACTCTCCTTTGAATTGATTGATAACTAACTCAGAGTTTCCATATATAGAAATTTACTTTGCACCAAGCTTTTTCAAAAAATTTAGACCAGCAATCAAGGTTTCATATTTAACTTCATTATTTGTGCAGTGAAATGCTATCTTGTCAGAAGAAATTATAACATTTGGAGGGATATCCAATGATTTATTAATTGGTATGTGAATTCATATTCCAATACCAGCAACTTCTTTTCCCATGGCTCCATCAAAATCCATAGTCCAAAGACTATTTTCTTCATCTGGAAGGTGTAAATCAGATGGTTGATTTTTAATTTCTATTTGAGATACCTCTGATGTATTCAAAATATATATATTTTTCTATTGCTTTCTTATTTTATTCTTGAGGAGATGTCTTTATTTCCAAACTTTTTGGCACTAACTTACAAAATTCTGTCTTTGCCAATTCTAAAATAGAATCTGAATTTTTTGGATTTTCTGATTTTTTTTCAATAAAAAAGTATGAACTTGTTGAGCATTCTTCATTAAATAAAGTAAAATATTCTAAACATGTATGTACAACATGAATGGAATTATTTTTAGGCCTTTATCTTGTATTGATCATATACTTCATCTTACTTTCTCTGTAAAGTTTCCTAAATTGTCAAAAAATAGGAATTGTTGCATATGAAAAGTCAAGTTGCAAAGTTCCACTAAGCTTTTCTCCCCATGATCTAGAAAGTATCATTCCATACCTAGGTGTAATATCATCCACAACAATATCCATGAGGACATTCTTGGCTGGAATTTTTTCTAATGATACCACTAAATCTTTGATAAGACCAAGACATTTCACCCTCCATGAATCAAAAGAATGAAGGTCATGATAAGGTTTTGTGATGTCTAGTCATAATTTTTCCATAATGGTTCTAGACATGAGGTTGTGGAATGCTCCAGAGTCAACAATTACATTGTTAAGAATGAAATCATGGATCTTTAGACTTAAGTAAAAGGGAGGAACTTCACTATCTTCTGTTTTTCCATCAACAACAGGACCAAAAAGAATCTCAGGATGGTCATCGCTTAAATTAACCATATCAGATGTTGATCAACTCTAAGAAACTTAGTAAATTGAAACTTGTATTGATCATTCTTCATTATCTCAGTTAGAGGAATAGAATCCTTCAGTTTAGCAATTTCATTTTTAAGGGAAAAATGAGAAGGATTTTTTTCTACCTCTTTTAGTGACGTGTCCTTATTTTCAGGCAGTTATTTGGATGAAGAATCTTTCTTTTGCCCTCCTTCTTGAAATTATATATTTTTCATTTGATTGTTGGTGGATACTTCATTACCTTTAGGATAAGCAGAAGTATTAGGTGCTTTTTATTTTCCTCTGTTTGGTGCAACAACTTCTTTTAGATGAGTATTATTTTGAGAGATTTGCTTCTTTTGATTGGCAACTATTGGAACATTTATGCTCCTCAAACCATAATGTATTTGAAATTGTGTGAGGGCATTTTGATATCCTCTCTAATAATATTTAGTGCACATTAAATCTTCATTTGACATGGAAAATTCTTGGTCTTATGATGCACAAATTTCTGTAGAATATTGATCTTCTTCAGTGAGGAAGAAAGGTTGTTTATTTTCCTCAAATAAATGATTTTCTATAGAAATTTCATCTTCATCATATTCATCAGGGCCTTCATTATATGTAAAATTCCCAGATGGGAAAAGTAGGAATAGAGTGCATAAAACTGGAAATATGCAGAAATATAATATATCAAATCATGAGACAATATTAGATCCATTCCATTGTGAATATAACAGAAAAACAGGTACAAGATATTGAGGAAAATATCACTCAAGTTGGGAAAACAAGCCTCCCATGAAAGCATACACCTAGATCTAAGATGTTGTTAATACATGAAGTACATGAATGTAGAAAAATGTTCTAAGAGAGAATAACAACAAAAAGATATAAAAATATATTATTGCCAATATAATGCTCCAAAAATACCAAGGCTAGAGATCCATGCTCCAAACAGGATTCCAGGACCACCTAGAAAAGGTTTCCAAAAATACACACTATATAGAATATAGAAAATTTGGCCCTAGGGCTGAATAATCTCTGCAATTAAATCATTGATGAGATATGGCTAATCTGATATACAAGATGGCCGATCCTCCTCCAACAGATCTCCTAGATGAAGGGCTGATCCCCACACAAGAAACCCAAACACTCCAAATAGGGCAATAAACCCACTGTTGCAGCTGCTCTCCAAAATAATGCAGTCCTTATAGGAAAATACGCTATAGATGATGAATGCTACTTGGCCTGGTGCCAAAATGTGTAATGAATCTCTGAGAACTTCCTCAGAAGCCTCTAGATGAATGGATGATCCCTTCAATGGAAAACTAGCTCAGAAAATGGAGATTTCTCTCCTCCACTGCTACACCCCTATAACACAACCCAAATATAAATAGAATTGCGTTGTACATGAGACTGAAGCTTGGCAAAATTCTTGATTATGGAAGTATAGTGCAAAGTCCTCCAAGAGCTTCTTAATGGAAGAGATGGGATTCCTGATTAGGAACACCCTGTGCTAAATATCACATGCAATCTTAGCTAAACAGATGAAGAAATATATATGTATAAGCAGACCATATATCAAAATATCAAAGCATAAATATGAATAATATGGTTTCCATCCTCTTCCTTTTATAAGACATGAGCTTCCAAACCCTAAGCCCCATCCATTAATGAGACTACTTCCTTGCAATGTGTCTCCATCTAAAACTGCGCTCTCCCTCCATTAATGTCCACTCCTCCATGACAACGCTATTGATTTGGTCAAATTTGACCTAGCCCACATGTTTTATCCCCTGTTCACACCTTAGGGTGCTTTATTAAGCCGAAAAGATGATCCAATTTCACATGATAAGTGGTTTTATTCTTCATAAAGAGATTTATGGGTCTCCCTACCCACGTATTCACCTATCTAAGTGATAAAAAAAACCTTTAATATTCCCATTAGCTGCAAGCTAATTTAGGAATATTACAGTCCTCCCCTCCAATATGTTGCTTGTCCTCAAGCAACTACAAGGATACTGCAAAAACTCCAATGGATATGTCTTCTCCCAAGAATAAAAAATTGCCTTTGGTGGATAAACCAAATAGAGCTCATCATGAAAAAGTGGGATATATATGGAAAGAGTTATATTTTGTCCATTGGTCTCCTCAAGGCATGAGAGATGATAAATCTTGGGTGCCTCAAACCCAATGAGAAACTCCAATCTCCATGTTATTATCCAAACAAAGTGAGCCTCCCTTGGTAGCTCATAGAAACAATCACCAATCTCGTGATTATGCAAAGTATAGGGGTTCCATGGCTAAAAATGAGAGATACATTTGTTCAACTCACGCTGTCTCTCTCTATTTATGATAGATATGGAACTGTTGATCTTGGGCTGTAATAATGTGGTCATTAAGGAGCCAAAATGCACTTGGGTTCTCATGATTCCACTCTTTGGTTCCAAGAATCACTCTTGCCCAATCCATCCTACATATAGTGAATAGAGTGTCATCACCATATGGGATCCAAAATAAAAATGGACTATGTGTTATATAGCATGTTGGATGGTGATAATAGTCCCTCAAGCGAGACCAGCATTGTTCTTCCTCTTTCTGTCTCAAAATATGACATGTTAAGTGGCCATCCAACCACCTTCTTACTGTCATAAGCTTCTCAAAGGCTTGAAAATAGTAAATTACATTAGGTGTTGGCTGAATATGATCCAAGAAAAAGATATCTTGCCCAAATTCCTCCATAAAGTGGTCATCCTCATCACTAAATGTAGTCCCAAAATGACCATGAAATCCACAAAGACATTTGCTCTCTTGTGGAGCAATGTGCTGCAAATGCATGGCAAAGGATTGCAAATGAATTCTTAGTTGATAAATAAGCATCAAAACACCATCTTTACCATATATTGTAGAAAATTTAGTGAAGAGTTCCATAGATGAACCTTCCTATTTTTCCATCAAAAGGGGAAATGATTGTAACAACCCTGCAAGGTGGTTTCTTTCCTCCTCGTACATCAAACAAGCTACATATCTCCTGATATGTTGGTGCACATATTCTTTGAGATCCTCATAATAGAATCCCTCCATGATGATATGATAGGACTCAATGGAATCCTCATGCTCTGAAAAGTGTGCCCCACATGTTGTATGTAGAATCCCCTCCTTGAGCTTGGAGTCTCTAGTCAAGTAGATCTGATCATGGAAATAAATGACTCCATCAACCACTCTATACCTCCCATATACCACTTTCCCATTAATAACCTTACATGCGAAGAGGTTCTTGGAATACTCCACCAATAGTTGGGACTCCCAATATGGATCTAGACTTCCCAACAATGAAAACACTGTAGAAATCTAAAATTAAGCACCTTTCACATCATAGTTCTCCTCTTTGACATGCCTAATGCCAAAACCACATTTTGGAGTATTGATACCCCACCTTTGCTACCTCCCTTGCAGCAGATCTTTCCCAAGACAAGATTGAATTACATGGAGGTCAACCTCCTCTTGAAAGGTGTTTTCCATCCAAAAATTCCATAGTTTATACAATGCACACAATAGTTTCAATAGTCTCTTGTCATATTCAGAAATATTCCTCATGTGTGGAAGTATCATTTTTCTGCTCCAAGGCTATGGAGTAGCCCTTTGACACCATTCTCATGCCATCATATATTTCTGAATAATCATTTTTCAGTGCAAATAACTAAGTGGGAGATGGCAATGTCCATATCAGAAAATTGCTCACCTCTCCTTTGAACCCACCAAAGGTTCTCTGCGTTGTGCCAGCTCCTCCCAAGGCTCCTTCCTTAGCCAAATATATCAATGTTGCACCATGTTGAGAGAACTCTTTTTTCATCTTCCAATCATGGGGTCTCCCTAGTAAAATGCCTCCATGTAATGAAACATCAAGGCTTAGAGTAGGTTGCATATGTGAGTGGACTAATTTGTCCCTATCCTCACTGCGCAAATCATCCTGCCTCTTCTATGCATCAATCTTCTAAAATAGAGAGGGGTGTGTTCTCCTAAGAATATGATGCTTGTACTCCCCTTTATATTCTTCTATCTTCAAGATTTCAAAATCTGTCAACGATGAAATATGTTGCACATGGACTATGTCCTGAACTCCACATGTGAGATTCTTTGGAATTCCTTGCAAGGGTGGAAGAGTTTATCCCTTTGGAGAAAATGCTTCATATTATTCTTCATGAGGTACTATATCTTATACTATAGTGACAGTGCTATTAACTCTTTCCTTCTCTTCCCTCTCATCATTAATGGAGGTTGTCTCCTCATCATTAAGAGGTTCTTTGTTTAATTCCTCTTTAGAAAAATATATCTCCATGTCTTCCTATTGAGAAGAGAGCTCTTTCTGAAATGTGGTTCTTGCCTATAGCAAGGTATTATGCAAGCTTTTAATCCTCTCAATGGTTTTCTGAAATAGAGTTGGATTTATAGATCCTTCCAACTCATGCAAAGGTTTTTTTATTTTTATGCTTGGCTAGCTCAACCAAGGAAGTTTCAGAATGTTTTTCATTAAATCTCTTTACTAACCTCCTAGTGAACATTGCATAAGTAGACATTTTTTCATATTTTAATGAATAATATTCATAAAACCACTAGGCATAAGCCTTACCTTCAAGGTGTAACGCTACTACTCTAATGAGTTCATCTTCTGAAACTTAGTGTTGCTACAAATAGGTGTCTAGCTCCTCCACCCAAGCCCTAGTAGAACATTTAGGTGACCTATGAAAAGTAGATAGAAATAATATACCCACATCATGATGCTTGCACCTTGTGATTATATCATGGTTTCTAGGTCTTCTATCCTCCTTGATCTTGAAAAACCCTTGGAAGTTTAGATTATCTCTAAATCTATGAGTTTCAGATTCATACTCTTGAAGATAGTCACCAAGATTCTCCTACTTTGGTACATATTCTTCCTCCATCTCTCTTGTTATGACCCTAGGCATGGTGCCACGTTGTAGATATGATGGTGTAGCTGAATGATCACACCCATAATGTGAAAATCTGGAGCTTCCTTAATGTGCAAGCCCTCTTGGAGAATCTCTCCATCTCTCCATTCTCATCTCTTTGATGTCTCTGCTAATGCACTGCATAGTTTGAAGAAGACGTTTTGAGAACTCCTTCCCTCCTATAAATGAGGGTTTGCCTTCATATCTTCTACATATCTTCTCCTTCCTATGAGAAGCCTCCTTAGATGACATAATGTCTGAAGTACATAGGCTGAGACAAGATTATGCTCTGATACCACTGTAATATTCCAAAATGGGAAAACCAGGAATAGAGTGCATAAAACTGGAAATATGTAGAAATATAATAGATCAAGGCATGAGACAATAGTATACCCATTTCATTATGAATATAACAGCAAAATAGATACAATATATTGAGGAAAATATCACTCAAGTTGGGCAAACAAACCTCCCATGAAAGCATACACCTAGATCTAAGATGTTGTTAATACATGAAGTAAGGAATGCAAAAAACTGTGTTTCCTAAGAGAGAAAAATAGCTAAAAGATATACAAATTTATTTTTGCTGATATAATGCTCCAAAAATACCAAGGCTAGCGATCCATGCTCCAAACAAGATTCGAGGACAACCCATAAAAGGTTTTCGGAAATAATAAACATACAAAATATAGCAGATTTGGCCCTAGGGCTGAATAATATTTGAAATTAAATTAGTGATGGGAGATGGCTGATATGATATAAAATATGGTTGATCCTCCTCCAACAGATCTCCTAAATGAAGGGTTGATCCCCACACACGAAATCCATACACTCCAAATAGGGCAATGAACCCACTGCTGCAATTGTTCTCCAAAATAACGAAGTCCTTGCCAGAAACTGCACTGTAGCTGATGAATGCTACCTGGACTGGTGCCAAAATGTGTAATGAAGCCCTGAGAACTTACTCACCAGCTTCCAGATAAAAGGATGATCCCTCCAATGGAACACTAGCTCAGAAAAATGGAGATTTCTCTCCTCCACTGCTACACCCTTGCAACACAACCCAACTCTAAACAGAACTACGTTGTACATGAGACTGAAGCTTGGCCAAATTCCTGATTGTGGAAGTATAGTGAAAACTCCCCCAAGAGCTTCTCAATGGAAGAGGTGGGATTCCTGATCAGGAACACCCTGTGCTAAATAGCACATGCAATCTTAGCTAAACAACTAAAGAAATCTATATGTCTAAACATACCATATATCAAAATATCAAAGCATCATGAAGAATAATATGGCTTCCATTATCTTCCTTTTATAAGATATGAGCTTCAAAATCCTAAGCCACATCCATTAATGACACTAATTCCTTGCAATGTGTCTCCATCTAAAACTGCGCTCTCCCTCCATTAATGTCCACTCCTCCATGACAACGTTGTTGATTCGGTCAAAGTTGACCCAGTCCACATGTTTTAGCCACTGTTCACACCTTAGGGTGCTTTATTAAGTTGAAAAGATGATCCACTTTCACATGAGAAGTGGTTTTATTCTTCATAAAGAGATTTATGGGTCTCCCTACCCACTTATTCACCTATCTAAGTGACAAAACAAAACTTTAATATTCCCATTATTTGCAAGCTAATTTAGGAATATTACATTATAATTATGTTGGAAAGGTGTCCTAACTTGTTGTTGACTTTGTGGATCCTGACCCCTCTATTCCCTTTGTTTAATCCTGTATTGGGGTTGCTGATTTTGACCCCTGAAATTGGGATTTCTTATAGAAGTTTCAACTTGTCTATCAAAATTAGACATCTTATCCATCATTTTCTCCATGTATTTAATCAAAGTATCAATTTTACCTTCTAATGAAGGTAAAATTTTATTGTGAATCTTTTCTCTGTTTTGACATTAGACTTTTTAATAATCATATTTTCCTCTATACTCACTGCATTCTTTTCATTTCCTCCAAAGTTAATGGGTTTCTCTCCCTTAGCTGATAGGCCATGTTAAGGTCAAAACCATCAGGATAATGGAGTAAAGCAAGGCTTGAAGGTTGTTTTATATTATCAGGAATTGAATGATATATATTATTAAATCTAGCTGTGAATTCTTGGACAAACTCATTTGTATTCATTTTTACTGAATTATCTTCAACTAGGATTTGTAATGGATTTTTCTTCTCTTCCCATTTTTCCATGAATAAATAAATTAGTTGGTAACAATTGTATCAGCTCCAAGAGAGATAAACCATTTCTTTACTTCTCTAGAAAAACTTTGAGCAATAATATGCATCTTAGCATCACCATTATCTACTTCTTCAAGATATATAAAATCACTTAATTTAGCCACATGCTGATAGGCTGTCATTTCTAATGTTCCATCAGATAGTGGCAACCTCTGAACAAAATTTTGAGGTAGAGCAGTAAGCTGACCTGGTAGAATCAATGGAGCAAACCTGGCCATGATTAATGGAGGAGGTGGTGGAGGTGTGAATTGTCGTGTGGATTGAATAAAATTTTGCAAAGTAAAGATGGAATGAAAGGAGGAATAGAAGATGTAGTTGTATGATATGGTGAGGTAAAAGAAGTACCAAAATCCTGTTGCTGATATTGAAAATAGGATTTTTCAAAAGTTTCCTAAAAATTTTCTACTAAGCCTTTAAGTTTATGCAAATTGGACCAAATTTTAGTATCAGTTTCAAACTCAAAGGTGTCAGAAAACAATGTAAAAGACTCAAAATCAAAAGGGTCAAAAATATATTCTAAGAGAAAAGTTTCAGACTTGGTTCTATTTAAATATTTTTCATATTGTAGAGAGAAAGAAAAATCTTCTGAGACAAACCTCGTAGGCAGGGAATTTGATTTAATTAATGGGTGAAAAACTCTTCCTGATTGTCGAGACTTAGCATTATGTTTTCTCAGATTACTTTCAGGATTGTAAACCAGGGGTTATGGATTAGGGTCAGGTTTTGACCTAGTATATATTTTAGGAGCCAGTTTAAGATCTGAATTATATGTTTTGGCTCAGGTTTTGACTTCAGCATGTTCATAAAATCTTTCCCAAGGAATATTTAACAATCGTTCCCAGAAAACAACACCAGAAATGTTATCACTCTCCCAAACTTCCTAGGCTGAAATTAGGAGTGAGGAAAGGTAACCACAGACCAGCTTTTAGCTAGGCATCTAGACCTACCTAAGAGGGCTCTCTCTGTGTTTCCTTTTAATTATTCAGTTTTAGGCTAAGTACCATATTTTAGGCTAGATATGGATTATTATTTTTTGAATTTTTTTAATGATTTGTTTGCTAGATAAAAATTATAATTAGTGAACGCTAAAACTGGTTTCAAAGGTTGGATTGCAGAAAACTAAGTAAGGAAAGATAGGAAAACTATTTGAGCACAATTAAGTTTGTCATTGGTGTATAGTGGTATAAAAGAGAGGTGTTTAAATGAACATTTTACTGAATTCATTCATTAGAAGAAAATACACATTGTAAAAATATTAATAAGTAGAACATTTGAGTGATCTCTGCTTATAAATTGATAAGATTTTACACAGAAAATGGAATGCAAATGATATAACATATAAAGGCATAGTGCTCAATAAAAATACCACATGAATCTCACGAAATTGATGCAACACCTTTGATTTTCATTAATAGCAGGTCCACAATAATATGCAGAGTTTAAAAACTCGATTATCCACCAGCAATAATTCGTACAAAAAATTATATATAGAAAAAATAAATTACAATAGTTACATTAAAGGCTATCCTAACTGAGAGCGTTTTATTTTCTAACTAACTTCTAACTGCATCATGGAAATAAATTTGGTCTTTGGTGTTGGCGTTGGCTCTAACTGAACATTGTTTTTGTATGAGAGGTTTGTGGGCTATGGTGGCTATTAGTTGACCACGGATCTGGAAAAATTTGAATTTTATACGTTTCTTAATTACTCTTGAAACTCACATAGATTTTCCCAATGCTCTTCATCATGAATAACTAATTTAATTACCCTGCAATAAGTTTCATCTGATTCAGTGTATTTAGAAAAAGTGGGCTTCACCACAAAGACATATTTGATCTCAGACAAAATGTAAATGTCATTGCTTAATGCTCCCAACAATGCCTTTCCTGTTAATGTGCTTGTAATATTTGAAAACTTGGCAGTATCCCTGGCAATTTCCTGAAATATTTTTCCATAGTCATCTCAAGTCATCAATTTATCATTAATTACAAAAAAAGAAGGAAATAACTTTTGTGTCAGAGATTCTATCCTGTTGAAAAATCTATGAACTGTAACCTCCAGACTGTGACATTTGTCTTCAAGATGAAGAAACAAATTCTTCTTTTTCAACACTTTATTTACTTCCAGGATGGTTTTTGTTTTGTCATCAATGCCTAATTCATCCAGCTCATGCATTTTATTTGAATTCATAAATCTAATAATATTTTTTGCTCTAGTATGCTTATCTCCCAGATGTGCTTTTATTGTTGTAATGGCCTCATTTGCCTTCTGTATAAGCTCCTTGTGCTCAAATATGATATAGATACTTGGCCAAATTTCAGTTATAGATTCTATGATGTCTACCCATATTATCTCTTTTACTTGGCCCAAAGTGTTACCAATGGCAGAATCATTTTTCTCTTTCTGCAGCCTTTCAATCAAGTTTTTGGCCCTTTTTACTTCAGCTGCATGGGAACCATCAGCATTAGATTTTTGTAATTGCAATAATTTTACATGATCCTGCAATATTTTTATCTCCTATTCTTGAATGGACATGTTATGAACTACTTTGGTAAGCTTCTCAGCTCCATTTGTAGTGCTTTCTCTAGAAGTTTGAGGTATAGGAATGGCTGCTAGTGGCACTTCTTTCAAAGAAACCTTTGATGGTTTTATTGTTGCTTCCTTTTCCTTTATCATATTTTCTAATTATGATTCCATATGATTTAATTGAGAATTCTGCTCCATTATTAACTTCATCATATACGTCTTATGAGTTTCATTTTCTTTAATATCCTTTGCCAAAGGATCTTCTGTAGCTAGAAACTTTAGTTGTTTCCTCAATGCTGCTATATCAACATTTTTATTCTTGATGATTTCTTCAATTGCATTCACATTGGATGGATCATATCCAATTTTTACCACCATATATTATAAGGTTTTTATTCTTGTGTCCTTTTCAAATGAAGACAACTTCTCCATTTTCAACTGGGATTGTACATTTGCCAATGAAACCTGCAGTTTCGATAGACTTAAAGTAGTATTAATGAAAGTTGATGAAATCATTTCGCCAGTTTTCTTGTGTAGCTCCATTTGGTCTATTGGATGAATCTCTTTTGTGTCAAACTCAAATGTATCCCTTTTATAATCTGCCTCTGACTTTGGCTGTAGAATTTGTGCTTGAAGAAATGCAAAATGCATTTTTCCCTTTTCTGAATCAAAGGTCGAAAGCAGCCTACTTTGTGAACTGGGAGTTTGTTTCCAAAACTGGTTGTATGTACTTGTCTTCAACATTCATTCTTCAAATTTATCTCTTTGAAAGTGTGAAAGAGAGTCTTCTCCTTTTCCCCTGTAGCAGTTGTGCTAGTCTGAATCGCTTTTTGCTGATCTTTAGGAGTTGTTGCTTGCTAATATTTAGAAGCTGTTGAAGTAGTAGGAGTACTAGAAGTGCCTTTATGACCTGCATGTGTGTATGGAGGTGTCTCTTTAGTAATGATGATTACTTCTTTATCTGACTGCTTGCTAGGATTGACCTTTGGATTTAGCTTTGTTTTCTTCCTGTAGTGAATTTTGAACTCTTTGCTAGATGAATAAGTCATTGGAGATGACATATCTTCTCTAACTTTTTTTCCTACTCTTTCCTGTGCAATAGGAGTCTGCAATGCTGATGTAGATAGTGTTTTCCCTTTAGCCTCCTATAGTGTACCTTCGGTCCATTCAAGCTTATTCATGTACTTTTCATTTTTTGGTCTAGGTGTATGAAAATATGGTTTAGATTTATTTTCCACCCTCGGTTTGGAAATGACACCAACTAGATCATAAGACCATGTAAAACTTGGGATAAACTGCATTTATTTTAACAACTTATCTGCTTCCTCCACAACTGTTCTGATATTACAGATAAAAGGACCTATCTGTGTTTTGATTTTAAATTGATATTTATTTTTAGCAATGACAAAATTCACTTCATCTACATTAATAATTTCTCTAATATACTCCAATGCAAAAATCCTAATGAGGAGGAATTTGGGCAACTTATAAGGGGGAAGTTCACATCCATAAACTCTGAGTTCTATATAATTTTGGTAAATATACCAAACCCATATTCTAGCTTGATCTGATAGCTGCAATACCTTTCTAATCTCTTCACTAATCCTTGGCTATAGAGTGTTATTCAATAAATTAAGTGTTGGCTGAAGAAAAAAATTCCACAAAATGTTTATATGAATATTCCTTCATGACTAGTGAAGTATAGAAAATGATTGAATGTTGGTTGCCTTCCTCATCCAATTTCTGTAAGGAAAACATAAATTTGTCTCCATGAGAGTACAATAATAGGTAAACTAACACAGAGGCATAACTAAAAACCTCTTCAGTGGTGTATTTCACAAAATGATCATGGATAGAATCTGCAATAAACTGACTGAAATTGAAAATGATGGAGGGTTTGGAATCTGTGGAGAATATGGATAGGAATCCTATGATGGCTTCATCTACCCATTGGTCTAAATAATAACCAAGAAGGTAGGAAATGATTGTGATGATTTTTTTGGACCTTTGAGGGAAAATGGATGCTGGAAATGGATGGTTTTTCTATGTAATGGATCATTTTCAGTCATGAATAGCTCAAGAGTTTGAGCTCTCTTTGAAAAATCTAACTTTCGGTATACTTCTATCAAGGCTTCTTGGGAAAATGGAGTAGAATTATCTATGGTTGGGGATTGCATCATTTTTTCAATAGTTTGGGCATTAATAGTCACTAGAATCGCTCCTGTAGGAGCGATAATAGCTCTCTGGTTTGGCATATACCAAGCTTGACATATTCTAACGAAATCTGGGCCATTATGGGTATGAGGAAAGATGAAATGTGGGAGATTAGAATCCCATAGTCCTATGTCATCTGATTTATCCAAGTATTTTTCTTCTAACCAACAATATAATTCAAAAATCTCAAGGTCAAAAAAGGTGTCATGTATTTTTTGATCTTTATCTACTAAAGGTATGTGGTGAAAATCAATTGGAGGATGTAATCACAGACTTACTGGTTTCTTGGGTCCTTTTTTTTTGGAGGCATCATTGGTTCTATTGGAATGATGGAAAACAATGATTCTCTAATATAAAACACGGGCCGAGAATGAGGAGAAGCTCTGCAACTAGAAGAAAACCAATAGTTGCAAAGGAAGGTTTTAAAAAATGATGAATTTTATCTCTGGAGCTCTGGCAGTAGCTGTAAATTTGAAAACTTGTGTAGAGCAGATTGAAAAGACAAAGTAAAATTTCAAACAAGTAGGCATTCAATGGTGAATTTATGGGCATTTGGATTATTTCCAATTTGAAAAGGGTGTGGATACGTTTCCTAATGGTCAACCATTGAATTAATTGGCTAATGGTTATGGTAAACGTGGGAAATAAGTTATTTGGACAGTTTTGATTCCACATCGACATGATATGATTGGCAGGAGGAGCAATTTCATATCAACAGGTAAGCGGGATTTTGAAGGGGTATCAAGGCAGTAAGTGGATTTTCATGGGCGAGGGGGTTAAATCACCCGTCAGGACATGGGGGCATGGGGACCAATCTTTAATACCACTCTTTTCGGAACCCCTCACCCCGACGTTAAGTCTCAGACGATGAGGGAGGGGGGGGGAGTTTTATATCAACCATTGGATGTGAGGATGATGTGATGGATGATCGATGAGGTGGAGGGGGTCTAACGTATGACTGAGTTTAGTGATTGGTGGGGTGAGGATGCGATGTGACATGAATGACTAGCGAATACATGAATGCAACGTGTTGCATGGGTAGTAGAGAGTAACGATAGTGGAGAATGATGGTGGAAAATTAAAACGCATAGGATTTATATCCTATGGTTTTGAAGATTAAATTTTTCAAAATATCAAATATAAAACTTTGACAAGTATATGATTTCGAAAATATATTTTTTCATCAAAACTCTGCATTTCTTCTCAGATATAGTGACAAAGTATAGAATTCTCATGACACAGAATTTATTTTTGGACTATAAAATAGGCTTATGCCTTCAACTAGGCCTTTATGGATGAGATGGAGGTTTGACTACCCTTTTTATGTGAAAAAATGAAGACTTTTCATGGCATTTTAGACACTAGAATTGACCTATATGTGATGGAATGACATGCATTTAGACCTCTGAATGGAGATTAAATAGTGTGAAGGAGCATATGACTCATTGAGTGACGAAAATTATTGCTGAATATTAACTAGAAAAGAAAAAAAAAATTACCTAAGACCTAATGGAAAAATCTTAAAGAGCTATCTTCAATCACTGAAAAACTGACTCTAAGAGGAGGCATACCTATACCTGCCAAGATAATTGAGTACAAAGAATAATGGTGAGCCCAAAAATGTGGGATTGATCTAAAAAGTACATGATACATGATACATGATATGTTGCCACTAATGGGAAAGGACATAATACAATAAATCCCATATACATAATGTGATTGGAAAAACATAGGCCAGGAGGGAATATGATAACATCTGAGTACATGAAACATAATGTCCCTAAAGATGACATGGGGAGGGGGAATCAAAACCAAAAAATCTCTATTGAATGGGAAAGGGCTCTGAAGATCTAAATGGATCATCTGAAGGAGACATGCATGCAGTGGACACTACAAGTGGTTGAAACCGAACCCATAAAATCTATGGAACTGCATCTTAGGCTGGATCAAGATCTGAGGATATCTAGGAATGTGGGGGGATACCTAAAGGGAAAACCCTCATGAGTTTTGGAACATATCACACACACCCAAGAATCATTGGTATAATCTGTTGGATCACTGGACCATCAAGTGTACAATTCTCAATCATGAGATAAGGAGTTGGAGTCGAGCATGTCATAAGAAACCAAGTCAAAGGGAAATTATCATTCCTTTTTCTTGATACCAGGCATTGAAAACTGATGAAATTTGGAACCAAGTTACACTACTCTTTAGACCGTACTTCTGGAATAAATGTGTTGAATTCGACAAAAGAGGGCCCGCCAATGTTGAGGCAATAAGGAATCCTCAACATAGGCACAAGGGATTATAATAGAGTGACTAATGGACTAAAAAATGTGATGATAATGGAGGGATATAAGATGAGATGTGGATTTATGACTTCCCTTGTTAGAGAATAATATGCATGGCTAACCTGGAAGTGGCTATTTCGATTCTAGAGGGGATGGTCAATTACTCAGACATAGGCTTTTCAGAGATGGAATAGTATAGATGGAGGCCAAAAGGAGAAATAATGTTATGAAACCATATCAAAAAATAGAAGAAAATATAGATCAATGCCTTTGAAATTAGCCTCTTCAAGGGGGAGACCTCCTTTACATTACATAAATGCACAATTCTTGGATGATAAAAATGACAAAACCTCATTTCTATATATAGGTGTCCAATGGGTCCCAATATAATCCTAGCCGACATAACAATAACAATGTAAGGGCACAACAATAACAATAGTGGGCTTCTATGGGGCACAATAACAATAATATGGGGAGTACATGGGCACAAAAATAACAATAAGGGGGCTATACTAATAATAAAAATATGGGGATACACTATTATTATAGGGACCTAGCATGTCCCTATCCTTCAAACAAGTGTTTTACTAAAAGATTGAGTAGTTCTGGATGCTTCTGTATAAAATTCTCATCCTCCCATGTTGAATTTTCTTCAGGTAAGTTCTTCCACTTGATGAGATACTCTGAAATTGAACGATTTCTTAGCTATCGAGTTCTTGTTTCTGTGACTGCTTCAAGTTCCAATATGATTTTTCCTTGTTTGTCAAATTTTGACAATATTTTTTGAACTGGGAGCTTGTCACCTATAACCTTCTTTAAGCATGAAACATGGAAAACTATGTGCACTCGGGAAGATGCATGAAGCTCCAATTTGTATGCCATAGTACCAATTTTTTGCAACATCTTGTAAGGACCATAATACTTTGGTGATAATTTATTATCCTTCTTATATTTCTTGAGGGGAATTTGTTTGTATGGTTGTAGTTGTAAAAATACCTAGTCGCCTACATCAAAATTTCTTTCGTTGTGATGTTGATATGCTTGTTGTTTCATTTGATTCTAAGCCGAATTGAGGTTATCCTTTAAGAGTTGGACAACTTGTTGTTGATGCTCGATGTGATCTTCCACTGTTTTAACCTTATAATTTTCTCTTAAATATGATGTGATGGATGGTGTATTATATCCATAAGGTGCCATAAATGGGGTCATTTCTAATGCAGTATGGAAGGAAGTGTTATACCACCATTCAGCCAGAGGTAACCACTTGATCCATTATGTCTGTTTATCATATACAAAGCACTGAAGATATTTTTCCAAACATTTTTTCACTATCTCATTTTTCCCATCAGATCGAGGATGATATCATGAGCTATGAGCTAATTGAGTAACCAAACAAGAGAATAATTATGTTCAAAATATTCCTGTGAAAATGGGATCTCTATTTCTTACAATGATCTTTGAGTTTCCATGTAGCTTTTGAATTGTTTCCATAAATGCAGTAGCAATTGTGTTGGCTTTAAATGGATGAGATAATGCACAAAAGTGTGCATACTTGGTAAGTCTGTCAACTACCACCCTGATGACAGTCTTTCCTTCAGACTTGGGTAAACCTGTGATAAAATCCATTAAAGCCTTCTCCCAACGTTGACTTGGAATGGATAAAGGTTGTAACAGACCTGGGGTCTTAATTGTCTCAACTTTATTTTGTTGGAAAACCAAAAATTCCACCACAAACTTTTGATTCTCAGGTTTAAGGCCATCCCAAAGAAAATCCTTCTTGACTCTGTGGTAAATTCTTAAAAATCCTGAGTGTCCTCCTAAGGGAGAGGTGTGAAATTCTAAAAGAATATTTTGTTTGAGTTGGTAATTATTACAAAAGTATAAAGGATATTTGTACCATAATGAATCATTTTTCCAGCTAAATGTTTCAGATGTACTTGGATATTTCTACAAATTTTGAATGTGTCCACACCTTTTCATCATTCTTCCATTCATCCCTTGCTTTGGTTATCCACTCAAGTTGGATAATAGAAATGGCACAAAGCATTGCTTCCAAATCCTCATCCTTTCTTTATAGTACATCTGCAACAACATTTTGCCTCCTTTTTTTGTAGATGATTTCAAATTCATAACCCAACATCTTTGTGACCCATTTTTTTTTCTCTTCTGAAGATAATTTTCTTTCCAAAAAGTGCTTAAGTCTATCATGAATTTTTTTTACCTTGAAGTGTCTTCCCATTAGGTAAGGTCACCATTTCTTTAGTGCATGTAGTATTGCTAACATTTCCTTCTCATAAATAGGTTTCAATAAAAACTTTCCTTTGATTGGATGACTTTAAAAAAAAATGGGTCTTCCTTCTTGCATTAAAATTGCACCAATTCCATTTCCTAAGGCATCACATTCCACATTAAAAAATTTTGTGAGGTCTGGCGTAGATAATACTGGTGCTTGGCACATTACCTATTTAAGATTTTCAAAGGCCTTAGTTTCTTTCGAAGTCTAAGAAAATGCATTTTTCTTTAGTAATGATGTTAGAGGTGCTGATATTATCCCATAATTCTTAACAAATTTGTGATAATACCCTGTTAACCCCATAAATCCTCGAATATTATTTATGGTTGTGGGGATTTTCCATTCCTTCATGGATTTATTTTTGTTAGGCTCTACCTTAAAACCATCATGAGATACAATATGACCCAAATATTCAAACTCCTATACTCCAAAGAAATATTTGAAGGTTTTTTCATATAATTTTTTCTCCTCTAAAGTTTGAGCACCATTTCAGCATGTTGAACATGATCCTTCCAAGACTTGTTGTAGATTATTATATCATAAAAAAATACTGATGCAAATTTTCTAAGGAAGGGTTTGAAAATAGAATTCATCAAACCTTGAAATGTGGAAGGTGCATTAGTAAGGCCAAAAGGCATGACCAAAAATTCATAATGACCCTCATGAGTTATGAATGTTGTTTTCGAAATATCTTTTGTCTTCATTCTAATTTTATGATATCTAGAACGAAGATCCATCTTGGTGAAGTAAATTTCTCCATGTAATTCATCCAATAATTCATCAATGGCGGGGATGGGAAATTTATCTTTAACAGTGAGCTTGTTGAGCTCCCTATAATCCAGACACATACACCATGATCCATCCTTCTTGTGCACCAATAATACTGGAGCAGAGAAAGAACTTTGACTAGGGTGAATTATACCAGCCTCTAGCATTTCTAAAACCATACGTTCAATCTCACTCTTTTGAGCATAAGGATACCTATAAGGCTTGATGTTTGGAGGACCACTTCCTTGAATCAAATGACTAGCATGATCATGATTATGATCATGAATAGGTGGGAGTCCTTTGGGAGTCTCCAACACCTTGGTGTGATTTTCTAATACATTTTAGAGATCTGGAGAAATAGATTATTTTGATGTTTTAACCTCTAGTGAACATAATTGTGCAATTACGCCTCATTTTTATTTCTTTGTAAGATTTATCATGACATTAGCTGATTATTTTATGGCTTCCCTTCGATACCCCATAATTAAACATCCTTTCCTTATGAAAACAATTTCAAGAAATGTTCTTGAAAATTAAAAGCTACCTTCCCCAAAGATTGTAACCATTGTACTCCAAGTACAAAATCATTACCACCCATTGGAATGGAGAGCATTGGAATATTCAATACATATTAGCCTAGGGTTAGCTTGATATTATGGCACTTTCTAGATCAATTTATAGTTCCTCCATTTTCAGCCATCACTTGACACTCTATTGTTGGGTATAGGAAGCAATTCAATTACTTGGATATCTTACAATGAATAAAATTATGGGTACTACTCGAATCAATCAACATTGTTACCAATTTATTCTTGATATGTCCTTCTATTTTGAGAGTTTGAGGAGTCATAATTCCTGCCAATGCATGATAGGATATGGTCATATTCATTTCTTATTCCTCTAGGGTTGGTTCCTGGTGTATATCCTCTTATTTTGAAGTTTCTTGTTCCTTTTCTTCCACCCCTTCACAATATATTTAAAATAATTTCTTCTCAAAAAACCTATGAAATTTAGTGTATTTGATATCACAACTATAGCAAATCCCTTTTGCTTTTTTTTCCTCCAATTTTTTTGGTGTCAAACTTGTAGGTTGTGGAAGTCTAGGAGTAGAAAAATTTCCATCTTTATAGATGTGAGTGGTAGGCTTCCTTGTTGCCATAATTTTTCTTTCAATTTTTCTTGCCAACCTGAATGCCTTCTCCAATGAATTAGGTTCCCAAAGGAAAACCTCATGTTGGATTTTATCCTTTAAAGTCCCTATGAAGACATAAATCATGTGCTCCTCTGGAATATCATTTTCCCTTATATTCAATTTTTGGAAATCCTCAATGTGCTCCACCATTGAACTCTTTTGTTTGAGATTTATCAATTGGCTAAAGAAGGTGTTTCTCTTTCTATCCTCATAATGTGCTATCATTTCCTCCATAAAAATTGACCAAGTGACAATTTGTTTACAAGATAAAAGCCATCGATACCATCAAAATGTATTTTTTTCTAAATATAAAGCTACGATACGTACCTTTTTATTTTTTTCACATTATGGAGATCAAAAAATTGCTCCATATATAGTATCCATGTTATGGGATCCTTGCCATCAAACTTCCTCATATTGATCTTTTGAATATGGTGGGCCTTTAATCCAATGTTAGAGTTTAAGAATCATGATTAAAATTTATTTTTTTCTCATCATGAGTTTCCTCTACTACCTTTTCGTCATTACGAATAATTTCTTGTAGCAACTTTGTCAAGCCTTCCTTCAAACTTTCCATGTCTCCCTTTAGACCATTTCTCATGTCTTCCATGTTGCCTTTCAAATTTTCTTCTATACCATCGATCATAGCTTCCATGCCATTATTCAAACCATCCACCTTATCTTCCATTCCATTCTTCAAACCATCCATATTAGCTTCCACGCCTTTCTTCAAACCATCCATCTTAGCTTCCATTGCATTTTTGGTTACTTTTTGCGAGAGAAAAAATTGTTGCACTTGGTCTCGTAATTTTGATATATCATGTTGTGTTTCTTCATCTTCATGCATCATAGTAGAGCTCCCTAAGGGATTAATGGGTGTGAAAATATTTTTGTGAGGCATTATAGAACCAAACACTGCTATATATGCTTCAATATGACCTTGGAATCACTTCAAACTGATTTTTCAAACAAAAGTTGTGAAATTCTAAAAATAAATACAAACCTTTTTATCGCTTTTGAGAAGCTCAATATTTATACTGATGTATCTCTACAATTTTAGATCCCCAATATTTTAGCTTCAATCCTATAGTATCACTCTGATTCTTCTTTCCAATGCCACATGTAAGACCTGATTTTGATTCTTCAAGGAAAAGTTATGTCCAATCTCCCACAATGACCTAATTATAGACTGGTTCAGTAGAAAAAAATTGTACGGTGTTCCATGTGTCACTGTTTCATCCTTCGCCTCTAAAATTGGTATAACAGAAACTCAAATACGTGAAATTTGAACTACTTTTTACATAATTTCAATCTGATATCTGAAACGAAAGTTATGAAAATTTTCCCTTGGCCACCTATTTGAGATGAAATTTTTGGGCATGAAACAATCTTGACTCCCTCAGATCATATCTCAGAAAGTATAGTGAGCCAAGGTCTGAAATTTTTACATGACGTTCCTTAGGATTTTTTCTAAAATGGTGTTTTTTAGTAGCTTTTGCAACTTCGTAGAAAACAAGTTATAGCAAAAATTCCATGATGACATGTTTGCTGAGTGAAACCCTAGAATCCAAAGCTTTGATACCAAATGTTATGAAACCAGCTCACAAAATTGAATAGAAGATAGATCAATGCCTTAAAAATCATCCTCTTCGAGGGGGGAAATCCTTTACATTACATAAATGCACAATTCTTGGATGATACAAATGAGAACATGTCCTTTCTATATATAGTAGTCAGTTGGGTCCCAATATAATTCTAGCCAACATAACAATAACAATGTAAGGGCACAACAATAAAAATAGTGGGCTTCTATGGGGCATAATAACAGTAATATGGGTACTACATGAGCACAACAATAACATAAGGGGGCTATACTAACAATAAAAATACAGGGATACACTATTATTATAGGGACCTAGAAAATAAGGGATGAATGTGACACAAATATGGATGGAAAACTGTATCATGATTAAATGAGATGCGAAGAAAACTCCATGAATTCAAGGGTGACTCATCTTGGATGCTTTGATAAAAGGTGGCTCGATGATGCTGCCACATGGGATAGCCCCAGGGGGACCATTAAGAAAGCATGAGTAAATAATGGTTACTCATGACGAAAATCATCACACAAGTCGATAATTGCCAAGGAAAACCGGTACCAAAGTACAAGCGGCTTATATGAAGAAATTCGATTTTAATTAGCGGTAAAGTGAAACTTCATGGAAAAAATGGCTTCTGGGTGAAGTGTCAAATTACAAAAAAAAAAGGAATACCCATTATAAAAATTGGTGAGATATTTTCAACGGTGATGATGGTTTGGTTCTAATGGGCGATAGAAAAACTAGGGGTTTTCTTATAAAATGGCTTCTTGCCTGCAAATCCAATTCATTTTTATAGTGATTTTTGGAGAATTTGGAGAGGGGGAGAGGTTCCTAAATCTTTTGGAGATCGTAGCGGACAAAGTGACTGTCGAAATTAGGATCTACAAGTTTTAGGTATGTGGCCTAACCTTACTCTTCATTTTCAATGGTTTGGAATTTTATATTAGGACCTCAACTCTCTGCGGGGGAACCCTGCTAAACGTCACTGCCATAACGCACTTTTGGGGCCCTCTTCTACATCTTAGAATGCAGAAACTGGGATAAAAATTTCCTCCAGTGCAGTTTCGAGGGACAAAGCTGCGTTATGGGATGGGAGGAAAAGTAGGACTGGTGGTCTACGGGGAGTTGAAGCTAATGACCAGAAATGTAGGCCTTTGAATCTAAACTAATAAAACAAAATGGTATTTTTCATGTATGGAAGAGCTAAAGGTTGTGTGGCGAGAATGCTATTTACAGACCCTTCATGTTGAGATTCAAGGGAATCTGGTAGTTATAGGTGTTTTGGCTCATTGTGGGGTTCCAAAGATCTTTGAGAACCCATTGATGAGGGCTGGTGAGCCATTTTTGTTGAGTATTGCGAACTACTAGGACCCATATCAGGAGAAATTTATGGTATAGGGCCATAATATCGAGCTTACAAGCCAGGACATATGTTTTCTAGCAGGACTTCCCCTCCTAGGGATGGTAGGAGAGATACATCCAGTGTTGCCTCGTGGGAGGAAGATCAGTGAATTTGTGGATTGTCATTGTAGACATTTTGTTCGTGCAAAGGGAATGACCATCAAGATCAATGACTGAGAGAGGTTGGAGACGTGAGCTACAGTTGCAGTAGTTCTATGGATATTGGGTGGTCATGACTTTCATCACATCACTGGAGGGTAGATGATGCTTGTGGAGAGTGCATTGTAAGGAACCTATTATGGGTGGGACCAGATGATGTTGTCGTCCTTGAAATGATAGTTGACATTATGTAGGTAGTGGACCAATGTCAAATGTTCATTTGGGATAGTTATGTGCTCATTCTTATTTGAGAAGATCCTGACCATTTTTCCACATGTATAGACCCATCATGGGGGCCCACTGGAGCCCAGGATACGCCGTTGGGGGCATCTACTGCAACGAGGTGGAGGAAGGAGAGTTGGCCGAGTGTGTCGACCTGATTTCTTTTAAAATTGGGACCAAATTCCATTATACATATATGACTATCCGTATAGTGGCATGAACTATCAGGGGGATCCTGACTTTCCCCTACCACCAGGATGAGCATGGGATCCGGATGGTAAGTGAAAGTTATTATATTTCTGGTTGCATGTAAATTTTATAAATTTTATATATGTGGTACTAATTTCCAAACTTGTGGTATGTAGATATAGCATCGGTGAAACCAATAGAATATACACGCTAGTCCACAACACCTAGGGCTGCAGATCGGGTTGGAACGACATCACGAAAGAGATCGGACAATGATGCTCTACTAGATTACTTTCTTCGTATATTTGACGTGATATTGACCAGGGCGATAGACCGTAGATGTCATGAGTTAGAATATCGGTATACATATGAGAGAAGTGGTCTTCCCTCAGAGTGGCGAGGTATCACGTGGTGCATAGTTATGGACGGTCATGAATTTTGAGACCTACGAGCTGATGGTATGGAGCCATTGGCTTGGGAGCCTCCATATGATAACGACTAGGGCTAGGACATGTGGGTCCAATTTTTGGTATTGTAACATGCTATGGGCATGCCGGATGTATTTAGATTAGCGTAGACTCCAAACACTCATATTTTTTTTATATTATGTTACATAATATGGTTATGCATCCTGTTTTGATGATTATGGTTCGCCATTTTTTGATATTATGGTTTCCTTCTTATATGTGATAAATGCCGATCTAGAAATTTATTGGCAAAAGTATCTAGATAGTGATTTTTGGCTCTAGGAACATGATTGAACGTAATGAATTCAATTTCATGTTCCAAAAGCTTAACTCATAGATATTTTCTGAATAGGGTAGGATAATGCACATGATAAACACCTTTCAATTGCATGACAAGTAACAAGGAATCAGGATGAACATGAAGGTGAAGGATGAAACGATCAAGGGAATTAGCTAACAAAATTATCACAAAATCATATTCAGTCTGGTTATTGGTAGAATATCCAATTCATATGTCATTGGAAGGAACTAACTAATGCAAAGGGGAGAAAATGGCCCAAGTTGTTGAGGAAATATTCCTGGAGAAGCGACTTGCACCATCAACATAACCAATATGAGATGTGGATGATGAATAAATCTAAAATATGCAAGAATACAACATATGAGATGAATTTTTAATAAAATTTTGAGCAGGAACACTCGTTGGATATATAATTTGATTCCTCATCCAAGGAGTCCCCATGTTGCATACTTTCGAGGGACCCTGCTACATGAAAAATGATAAATACATGAAAAACGTGAGTGAAATCATATTTTTTCATGTATTTCTCATTTTTTTGTGTAGCAGGGCCCATCAAAAGTATATAACATGGGTACTCCTTGCATGAGAAATTAATTCTTTCATCCAATGAGCACTCCTGCTCAAAATTTGAGTAAAAGCTTAGGGAGATAAGTTGAAAATACAAGTTGAAAAAATAGTTTTATTATCTTATTATTTTTTAATATTTTTACTTTTTTATCCCAAAAATGGTGAATCATCCCCCATGGTTTACATCATCAAGTTGAATCCTATTAGTTCTTATAAAGTTTATTTTGGTTGTACATTTTTCTTAGGAGGCCCTTTTCTAGACCTCAAAATTTCTCTAATGTGTCGAATATGTTGTTGAGAATCATGGTTAAGATGGGGGGTGAATTTATAGGTTCAAAAATAAGTTAGGATGTTGCCATACCAAAGATCATCCGAGGTGATGGTGAACAAGTGTTCATATGGAAGATCATCATTTGTCGTTGGATTTGGCGGACTAGTAAGAAATTCATAAATGAATTCAACAAGGGCCAAACCTTTCTTATTCTTGGGTGTGACAAACCCAAGCTCAAATTATTGAAGAATGATGATCTAATGGGAATACTTCCCATTAATGATCCATCGACTCAATAGGAAGGTCATGGGGTTGTAATTGGTCACAACTCTAGTGTTGCATAAAAGGATATAATGACGAATATTTTGAAAAGTTAACACAACAGTCAGTGCAAAAGTTTCTTCATATGAATAGGACAGAGGGGGGTGTTAAGGGTTTTACTGATATAATATATGACATTCTCATTTTTGGTAGAATTTTCCTGGATTAGGATCCTGATGACTGAATAGATGGAAGTTGAGATATATAAGATCAAGTACCTTTCAAATTTACCTAGATTGATCAAGCGAGCTAAAGTGAGAGCATTTTTTATGGCATCAAAATAATGTTGATCTTGGTCATCCCAAACTTATGGAATGGTAGATCAAAGGAATATAAGAAACCCATTCACAGTGGTTGCATAGTCAGGGACAAATCGATGAAGACATTTTGATTTTCCTTGAAGGCTTTGTAACTACCAAAGGGTACAAGGAGGAGGAAGTTCATGAATGTCTTGATATTTTAGAGGGTCGAGCTTGATACCATATTTCGACACAATGAAGCCCAATAAATGACTGACGGGAACAAAAAATAAACACTTAAATGGGTTGAGGTGAATGTTATAGTTGTGACATTGAAAGAAAATGGTATGAAAATCATGAATGTGTTGCGACTGAAGTTTGGAAAGAGCGGTGATATCATCTAGATACACAAGTATAATATGAGCCAAGTCATGGAAACAGTAATACATGGTGCACTGAAAAGTGGCCCCAACATTCTTTAAACTGAAAGGCACGACCCTATAGGAAAAAATTTCCCCACGGACTAATGAAAGTGATTTTAAGCTAATCAAAATAAAAAATAATTAGTTGGTTATATCCGTAGAATCCATCCATAAAGGAAAGAACCTAATTCCCCACACACTCATCAATGATTTGGTCAATAAATGGTGTGGGGAAGTTTCTTTTAGACAAGCTTTTTTCATATTGTGGAAGTCTATGCAGAGATGAATGGCAGCTTGTTTCTTCATAATGGGAATAGAATTGGACACCCATGTGGTGTATTCAATGGGATAGATAAATCCATCCTACTTGAGCTTATTTGTTTCAAATTTAATTGCCTCATTTTTGGAAGGATGAATGAGTCTCAGCTATTGGTGAACAGGAATGGAATTGTTCCATGTGTCGATATAATGTTCAACAATGACAGGATCAAGTCCATGCATCTTGGAATAAGACCGGGAGAAAACATCATGAAAGTTTTGAATAACTTGGTGTAAGCATCAGTTTATTCTGGGGTACAGTGTGCCCCTAAGGTGATATTTTATTTTGACCCGTGGTTTATTTGAAATGTCAATTTTAATGGTAGATAGAGATATTGGCCATGTTTCCTTATTCAAAAGCATCTGGTGTAGGAATGGGATTTCTAAACTAATAAACTTCACCATGATTGAATTCTTTAGAATCCACAACATATTGATCATGGGTTTGTGTTGTACTACTCAACAACCCTCCATTTTATTTTTAGTTATATAATAAATAATGGGGGCCCTTTATTTTTCTAAATAAAATGAGATATGTTTAAAAAGTTTGTTATTAAATCTCAAAGTCTTTGAAGTTTTCCTTATCAAACTCAACTATCGGAAGGATTAACCCCATAATGTTGCGATAAAATGAAACCACAATAGGCCTTTTATTATGATATTAATATATTATCTGAAGCTCTTTAATATCGAACTCACAATATATCGTAATTTTCCTTTTCAGAAAGTTATTATAAAATCAAACCCAAATAAAATTCTCCCAATGTTTGTTTTGAGAAAAGGCTTTAATTTTTATAAAAGTATGAGAGACTGTGGTCCCTACAACTACCACTTGTCATATCGAAACTCCAAATATCATAACATCATAAGTGTGCCCCTAACGAAACCTCTAATATATATATAAGCTCCGATAAAGTTCTTCCCTGATACTTTTATCATCAATACTTCATGTCAGCCACCTTTGATAATTCTACCTATGATATCCATCTCCTACCATTGGAAATTTATATCAGTAACGTAGCTTTTGTAATCCCCGATAATTTTATCACCTATATAAAACCTTCAATATCAATTCTCTCCTTTCCTCTCATGACCATTACAGTCAAAAGTTTTTCTATTATCAGAACTTTGTTTTATCTTAAGTTTTAATAGACGCGTAATTGAATTCTCCTAATGTTTCCTTCCAATATGTTGATCTGTCACATGCCCATGTGAACTCACACCTCCACACTTAATTATAGAAATTGGTTAATTTATTTTTTTGATAACAAAATCCTTTTCAATCATTTTTCCTTGAGTTTATTAAAAGTTGCATCAAAGAAGTGAAAAGTAGTTGTTAAGAACATCATTCTTGATTTATTTTCCAAGTTAAGTATATTTCTCACTCTTGCACTCTATTACAGGCTAATCTCAACCATCATAGTAGTGAAAAAATGTATAGAGCTACTAAGGGGAAGAATAAATCTAGAGCATAGCAACCAACTACATCTCCCATCGTTGAAATTCCTAAGGAAAAGAATAAAATTCCAGGACTATTCTCTGATACAGTTTGTTCCAGCGATGTCGAGAATTCCTCATGGGAAGCCACGTATAAATACTAAGAAGATGAAAAAAAAAATATTACGAATAGAAATGTAACAGCTAAATATTATGAGTTAGTTTCGAAGGCCACTTAGAGTGATTTGGCCAATTCCTTCCTACACAGAATTGCAGCAAGGAAAAAAAATTCTTCCCTACACATATATGATTAGATGGTTCGTTGGGAATCTCAGCATTGCTGACAAGAATTTTGTAACAAAAAATCAAACAATTATTAGGTCATTCTCAGTGGAATATTTTCACATAATGTATAAGTTTCCTGAGCCACACATCAAATATGATAAGAAATTTGTTGATGCCTTCATCAAGGAGCATGATCATCCATCAGAACCAATCAGAAAATGGAGGAGAGACTTGAACAAACATAAGCGAGAGGAATCCAGTAAGAACTCTGTTGATTCTGTGGTCACTCTATTTTGTCAAGCAACTGCTATGATTTTTAGGCTTTTTAGTTTTACCCAATACTCAGAAATTTGAGGATCAATGGACTCCACTTATTGACGCAAACTCAGATGATTTTATCATGGATTGGGAAATATACTCTCAGATAAATTACCTATGAATATTTTGTCTTTAAGAAGTAAGTATAGTGTATATGGGAATTTAATTCCCCCCTTTTATATGAGCACATACATAATGGATTCCCTATGTTTTTCTATGGACTTTCCATCTATGGGTTGGAAATGGGCTATAGAAGACACAAATCCAATTCATATTTACCATGACCTCCTTTTGGATACAAAATATCTATCTCGTCTCTATAAAATATGCCATAGAGTCTTTATTCTCATTCATTTTACTATCTTTCTAAAGGATTGTTTAGTCAAATTAATGTCTTAAATTGCTAACATAAACTATCAACCCGGGTTAGTAAATTGATGAAGTGTGGTGCACTGTATATGCTTAGTTAACCTTCTTCTTACTTCGTTATATGTATTTTTATGTTGTTTTGGGGGGGTTTTGTTCTTTTATGTCTAAAAAGTGTTAATCTAAAAACTATGAAAATAATCAAATGAATCTAATGAATTTTAAGAAGGAAGAAAAGGAAATGTTCCTAACTTAATCTATTTTACAAAAAAAAAGTAAACTAAGAACTGTTGACTAGTTAGAACCTAATTTGGAAAACAAACCATCTATTTTATCTTATCATTAGTCCTATTCCATGGATTTACGTCTTAAAAATAAGAATGAAATTGTAGTGATTTATAAGTAAAGGTAGAAAATGAAATCAAATAATTTACTTCTGGTTACTCCAACATCCAATTATGAAGTATGACCTTCTCGAAATGATGTGTTAAGTAACTTTCTATACTTTAACTTTTAATGTCCTAGAAAAGTAAGCAGAGGAAAAACATCTAATGTATCTTTAGTTACTCCAACATTCAATTATGAAGTATGATCTTCTTGAGATGGTGTTAAGTAACCAATTATACTTGGTTATCTAGAAATTAAAATAATAAATCCATAAGGTAACTCATTAATTGCATTCATTAAACATTCAATCATTCAATTTTGAAATATGATTAAATCAATCTGCTAGGAATGATCTTTAGGAATATCAGTGATGCAACTAAGTGAGTATCTGAAAGAAAAATTTGAAAGAATAAAATAATAATGTATATTTGACTTTCTCCAACATTTCAATATGAAGTACTACCTTCTTGAACTGTTGTGTAAGAAGTCAAATATGCCTTAGTTTCTAAATTCCTAGAAAGAAAATAACAATGTGCAGAGTAAATTCAATCACTGTATGAATTAGACATTAAACCTTTAATTTAGGATCATCATCTTGAAATGGATTTTAGGAACATCCACTGATACAATTAATTTATAGTTCTAATCTAAGAAAGTAAATGACAGAACAATAAAGAAATCTAGATAACTGTGAATTCATATTGCTTCAAAGAAATCCAATTTTGGAAAATAGATAAGACACTGATTTCTTGAGATGCTATTAGGAAACATAAGATTACACAATTATTCTAAAACTAATACTAAGAAATCAAATAAACTTTAATCTAGAAAATAAAGTACATCTCACACATTTTCGATGGCTAATCCAAAATCATGAGGATGGAAAGTTGAGAAGCTCCAAATGCAAGCCCTCTTCTTTATTCAGAACATGAGCATTTCTCCAAATTTTCACATGCTTTGATAGGAGAAAGCTTCCCATATTTATACAAAAATATGAGAATTTATCTCATTAATGAGGGTCCATGAATATATCCCTATGTCTCTAGAGTTATAATAAAAATAGGAAATGATAAGACACATGTCTTCTTAGAGTTTCAATACAAATAGGAACTGAGACACATATCCTCATGATTCCATGATCTTCTCCACTCAAATTCGAATTCGGTTTTGGGAGGCCACTTAAAGGTCTTTTAGAAGCTTCCTTTTGACCTACACATGGAAACAATCTCATCCCACTTGTTAGGTATAAGCATATGCACATTATTTTCCAATTTTTAACGACAAATTCACTTAAAAATGCTAAGAATTAATAAAGTTTGGAAAATAATAAATGTAACCCAATAGTGGTAATGGTAAGGTAAATGTAATGAAATGGAGGTGGAGTGAAGGTGATAATATGGAAATATAAGTGAAAATGTAATGGAAGTGAATGACAATTTCAAGGCCCAACAAGGATTTCCCTTGGTTATCCCCACAAGATGAGACCAATTTTATTTGAATAGGAAATTGGTTTGGTGAAGAACTATTTACCTATCTTTGATTCTTTGGAAGCCTATCCAGTCCTCATGTTTTAGCATTATTTGTTCTCGATAAGCTTCTAGATAGATAAATTTCCTATCAGACTATAGGAAATGGGATTTCTGAAGTGTTGCAAGAATATAATAATAAGATGTGGCTTGCATTTCCTCTCCAATGTGGTATATTTTCCCTTGATAATTACAAGCATGCTCTTCTAGAAATTAAGGCTATTCAAGAACTTGATTTTCCTACCATGCCTAATAGATAGTATGATCCTCATAAAATTGTCAAGAATATTAGAACAAAATCAAACATTATACAGTTTTTCCACGAGTCAGACATATTTGATGATTTGTTTAAAAATATGTGCACTTATTAAATGGTTATAAAGAAAGAAGAGAAGAGCTTGTCTCCTCAGAAAATGATCCAGTTCACACAGTATAGAGCTTCTAGATTGCAAAATGTGCCCCTAGATTTGTTGAGTGTTCCTATGGAAGAAATAACTCTTTGTGATAATGTATTAGTTGATCCTACAGAGTATACTTTGGCTTCTCAGCCCAAAGAAACAATTTCCTTTTCTTCTTCTCAAGTTGAAGACCTTCTGAATAATACCAAGCTCGATCAGGTATGGAAATGGTTCAATCAAGTTATACAAGGTAAAAAGTCTCAATATTTGGAAACTCTTATACAAAATAAGGTTCTCGACACTTCTAAATATTTGGAAAAGACTCCAAATGCTTTTGACAAGCCTTTAGAAACTGATGATATTGAAATCATACTAGCCTTCCCAACTTCTAAGGTTGTATTAAGGGTAAAATAAATTCATACCCTTGATATATTTTACAGTCCTTAGCACAAACCTGTTGCTAAAAGACAAAGAAATAAAATAAAAGTTTATTAGTCTCAGGCTTTAGTTCCTAGAAATACTTCCTTTATGTAGTATGGAAAGGCTCTTTGATTACTCCCCCTGATGAATTAGAAAGGCTCACACAATTTACTAGAACCTATGCCTCTGCAACCATATATAAATTCATTGAAGTTCAACAATTTTTGAAAGAAAAAGAAGATAGAATTGTACATTTAGAAAAGAATCTTGAGACTGAAAAAAAAAATATATTTCCTATCAATGGAAAATATTGGTTAATGAAATTCAAAGTAATTTTGATGACCTCAAGATTCAATATGAAAGTAATTTGAAGGCCAACGACGCACATCTGCTACAATAATTGAAAGGAATAATTGAGCAGCTACGTGTCAGTCCTGAACTATTAGAGTTAAAAAAGGAAGAAAAAAAGTTAAATACTCTTCCTGCTCAACAACATATTTTATTATGTAAAGGATTGACCATTATTCATGACTTGTGTCATACAACCAATTATTTTGTTGACTAATTAGTAGATATTTGAACTTATTTTGATGATGTTGAAGAAAAAATTTCCAACTTTCCGACTTGGAAAGATAGTGCAAAAGATTAGCTAATCTTCTTAGAATTGAAGAATTCCATAAAGAAATTGTCTTCAGAGAGTGGAAAGTACGTCTTAAGCAAGTGAAAGAACTAATATTCCATGCAAGAGACATTTCAAATAATCTAATTAAGTCAATTACTGGTAGTATATTCAAGGAAAACCTTATCTCAAGCCGTCCCAAAATAACTCTTCCAAATGGAAAAGGATCTACTCTAAGGTCCCGATCGGGTGGTTTTCCCTAATGTTAAGGAAGAGATTTCAAGCCATTAACATTTTTTGCACTAGAAGGAGGGAGATCAGGATATGAATAGAAAAAAATTATTTTTTGAAATCTAAAGGTCATCCAAAGCCTCATCTCCCTCAAAATCCACACTGACTTCAAGATCACATTCCAAATATCCAGACTCTAGATCTGAAGTTGTTCACTCAGCCACTCAATCTCCTAGCTCATTTCCAAAACAGAATGAACAAAATTCCACTCAGGAAAATCTAGTTTCATAGACACCATAGCTACAAAATTTAATTCATATATTGGAATGCATTTCCATATCTGGAGAAAATTATTCCCAATATGATTTTTATAAAGGAATCATTTCCCCATCCTTTAAATATTTAGGTGTTTTGACTAGATATTAGAGTGAGAAACTTGGAATACAACCATTTGAATTTCCATTACCCACTCATCGAAGAAGAAAATAAACTTCAAAAGAAAAATCTCCAGCTAGTGATATTACTTCAACTTCTCTACCTCAAACTCCTCTCAACTCCATTTCTTCTTAAACTTCTTTACCTTCTTCTTATCATCCTCTTTTTCCCACTTCCACTCAAAATTCTCCCTCACAAACAACCATTACTATAGGGGCATCATCTTCAACACTAAATCCCTCTACAACCCTTTCCTCAATCACAACTCCTACTAGACCCACTCCTCAAATAATGGCTAATAGACCATGGAATAACCCAAGGGAAGTTCAAATGGTAGCACCATTACATCCCCTTCCCAAGCATCTAAAGAGATGGTTACCTAAATTTAATTAAGAAGATGGACTACCTAGAGAAGGACACCTCCACAATTTTGTGTTAGCCCTTAATCTTAACAGAGTTTTAGAAGAAGATTTTGTTTGCGGAATTTTTCCTTAAAAGTTTGAAGGATATGCAAGGTCTTGGTATTTCTCATTACCTACTAGATCAATTACTAGTTGGGATATGTTTGAGGAGAATATTTTGATGAAATTTGGAGATGATCAAACAACTGTAATCTTTATTAATGATTTGTAAAATATTAAGACCAACCCAAATGATAAAATAAATGAATTCAACTCAATATTTAACAAATTTTTAAGTAAAATCCCAGAAAATTCTAGACCTGGTGCTGATGTTCAACTAAATGGAACATTAGTGCTCTTCCTTCAAAAATTTATATGTTTGTAGATAGAACTAATAAAACAACATTTCTTGGTAACATGAAAGAATATTTGTTTGTAGAAAATATATTTTTTCCCCTTGATAAGAAAGTTTCTACTGACGAAAGAAAGCAAACCAAAAAAGTGACTTTCAAGGATGAATCAAAGAAAAAGGCTCCCAAAGATCCTTATGATCTAGAGGAGATACATAAACTTTTAAAGACAATGTCTAATGAAATGGTTGAAATGAAGAAACAAGTTTTTGAGTCTTCAATAAATTCCTTTCGTCATTTCAAAAGGAATCACTCATCACAATAAAAACCTCCTAATGATATATGAAATGAATAATTTGATGAAGATAATGAAGAAAAAGAAGAAACTTTCTTATATGTAGATGAAGATCAAGAAGATGAGATAGTTGAAGCACATGGTTTATCGTACTTCATTCTTACCACTTTAGAAAATGAAGAGGAAGAGGAAGCTTTACTAGTAAGTACCATAAGCAAGAGACCTATTGATAATTCTACATCAAATAAAAATTCCCTTACTCCTTCTACTAAGGAAAAAGGTACGGTTAAAAAGTCTTCTTCTCAAGCTTCTGACTATGCTCCAACTAATTAAAAGTATCCCTCATCATCTAAAACTTTAATAATTTCAGATAGCATTAAATATAATATCGTAGAAGACATGAATAAGACAAAAGGAAAAATTTCCATATATGAGGTCAGTAAATTAAAACAACAACAAAAATTGTCACTCAATGACATAAATGCAGTTGTTGCATCTTCGCTACCTTCTACAGCTCTTAGTGAAAGCCTCAAAAGGAAAACATTAGTACATATGGTCAAATTTTTGACACTTTTGAAAGTCCCCATTTTTTCTCGATTTTTTTAATCCTGCCAACAAGAATCACTCTAGCGACGTTTAGGGAGTATCGTAGGAATAACGATGTTTAGGAATATCATCAAAATAACGATGTTTCATATTCAAGTGTCGTAATTGCGACGTTTAGGAGCCAAGTGTCAGAATTGTAATGTTTCTGGAGTATGCATCAGAATTGCAATGTTTCAGAGCTAAGTGTTAGAATTGCGATGCTCTTGAAGAGTGTGTCAGAATTCCGATGTTGTAGAAGAGTGTGTCAGAAGAGCGATGCATCGGGATAACACATCAGTATTGCGACGTTTAGGAACAATGTGTCCGAAGTGAAATTAGGTTTAGGTTTTAGGAAAAATGTGTTGGGTTGTGTGATCGGGTCATGTGAGGGTGCCCAAGGAAACGTTTCCAGGTAGGTCAGGTTGGGTCTGGTTGTGTGATGGTGCCCAAGGAAATGCGTTTGGTCCGGGTCAGGTCGGGTTGTGCTGTATTGTGAGGGCACCCAAGGAAACACGTTCAGGCGGTTGGGTCGGGTCGGGTCCTATTAGGTCGTGCTGTGTGAGGCCGCCCAAGCAAACACGTTTGAGCGGGTCAAGTCGAGTTGAGTCGTGTGAGGGTGGTCATATAAAAAATACTAAGTTGTGATCGCCTATGTTTCTTGTGCATGTTTGTGCGATCCATTTTCTGTTTTCTCCCTCGTGCGCCCTTCGTTCGGGTTGGTCAGGTTCTGTCGCATGAAGGCGCCACAGGAAATGCATTTATGTCAGATCTTGTGAGGGAGGTTGTACAAAAAATGCTTAGTTGTGACTGCCCGTATGCATTATGCATGTTCATGTGACCTGTTTGTCATTTTCTCCCATGTGCCTTCGACGTTCGGGCAGGTCGAGTCGAGTCGGGTCGTGTGAGGGCGCCCAAGGAAACGCGTTCGGGTGGGTTGGCTCAGGTTGGGTCATGTGAGGGTGCGCAAGGAATGTTTCTGGCTGAGTAGAGTCATGTCGGGGCATGTGAGGGTGCCTAAGAATTTTTTTTCGGGCGAGTCGGGTCGAGTCATGTGATGGCACCTAAGGAAGCACATTCAGGTCGGGTCTAGTCAGGTTGTGCCATATTGTGAGCGTAACTAAGGAAACACATTCGGGTGGGTCAGGTTGGGTTGGGTCAGTTAAGGTCATGTCATGTGAGGCTGCCCAAGGAAACGCATTCGGGCAGGTTGGGTCGGGTAGTGTGATGGTGGTCGTATAAAAAATGCTAAGTTGTGACCACCCATGTTGCTTGTGCACATTTGTGTGATCTGTTTTCAATTTTCTCCCTCGTGCACCCTTCATTCGGGTGGGTCGGGTCATGTCATGTGAGCGCACCACGGGAAACATGTTTGGGTCATATCGTGTGAGGGAATTCGTATAAAACATGCTAATTTGCGACCGCTCGTGTGCCTTGTGCACGTTCGCTTGCCCCATTTTTTGTTTTCTCCCTTGTACCTTCGACATTCGGGCGGGTCGGGTCATGTGATGGTGCCGAATGAAATGCATTCGGGCCGGGTCGAGTCGGGTCATGTCATATTGTGAGGGCGCACAAGGAAACACATTTCGGGGGGGGGGGGTTGAGTTAGGTTGGGTCATGCGAGGCTACCCAAGGAACGTGTCCGACCGGGTAGGGTCGTGTCAGGTCATGTGAGGGTTCCCAAGGAAACACATTTGGGTGGGTCAGGTCGTGTGAGGGTACCCAGGGAAATGTGTTCGAGGGGGTCAGGTCGGGTTGGGTCATGTGAGGCCGCCCAAGGAAATGAGTTTGGGCATGTTGGGTTGGTTCGGGTCGGGTCATGTGAGGTTGGTCATATAAAAAATGCTAAGTTGTACTGACCACACATGTGCCTTGTACTGCACGTTCGTGCGACCCGTTTTCTGTTTTCTCCCTCGTGCCTTCGATGTTAGGGTAGGTCGGGTCGGGTCGGGTCATGTGAGGGTGGTCGTATAAAAAATTCTAAGTTTTGATCTTCTGTTTCGTGTCAGGTCAGGTCTGGTTGTGTCGTGTCGTTTGAGGGTGCCCAAGAAAACACATTTAGGAGGGTCGAGTGGGGTCGGGTCGTGTGAGGGCGCCAAAGGAAATGTGTTCGTGTAGGTCAAGTCGGGTCGTGTGAGGGCACCTAAGGAAACATGTTCAGGTGGGTCAGGTTGGGTCGTGTTGTGCGAGGGCCCCTAAGGAAATGTGTTCGGGCAGGTCGAGGTGGGTCGAGTCAGGTCGTGTGAGGGCACCTAGGGAACCTTGTTCAAGCCGGTCGAGTCGGGACGGGTGTTGTGAGGGCCCCCAGGGAAGCACATTCAGGCAGGTTGGGTCGTGTGAGGGTGGCCGTATCAAAAATGCTAAGTTGTGACCACCCATGTGCCTTGTACTTCACATTCGTGCGACCCGTTTTCTGTTTTCTCCCTCATGCCTTCAACGTTTGGGAGGGCTAGATCGGGTCGAGTCATGTGATGGTGCCTAAGGAAATGCATTCGGGTCGGGTTGTTCGTGTCATACTATGAGGGCACCCAAGGAAACGCATTTCGGTGAATCAGGTCAGGTTGGGACATGTGAGGGCACCCAAGGAACGCGTCCTATTCAGGTCGTGTCAAGTCGTGTGAGGGCACCCATGTTCCTTGTGCACGTTTGTGTGATCCGTTTTCTATTTTATTTCCCGTGTGCCCTTCGTTCAGGTGGGTCAAGTCATGCTCACAACCTCGTGTGACCCATTTTCCGTTTAGATTATATTTTTAATTATTTTTTTATTTATTTTGGCTTAGGAATTTTTTTTCAATTAATTAAGCCACTGTTTAAAAAATAATAATAATAAAAATAAAATAAATAGAAATAAATAAATAAATAATATATAAATATAAAAAAATTAAAAATTAATATATATATATATATATATATATATATATTATATATATATATATATATTTTTGTTATATATATATATATATATATATATATATATATATATATATATATATATAGAGAGAGAGAGAGAGAGAGAGAGAGGTAAGCAATTAATTCACTTATTTTATTCAGTACTTATTTTGTATTATATTTATAATGTGACAAGGGATTTTATTTTTCAATACTTATCAGACTTGCAATGAACGTGTCCAAACGTTGGAAACATCAGAATAACGATGAAACCGTGTGATGGTCAGGTCGGGTCAGGTCAGGTCAGGTCGGGTCAGGTCAGGTCGGGTCGTGTGAGGTCAGGTCATGTGAGGGCACCCAAGGAAATGCGTTCGGGTGGGTCGGGTCGGGTTGGGTTATGTCAGGTCTGGTCATGTGAGGGTGACCATATAAAAAATGCTAAGTTGTGACTGCCTGTGTGCCTTGTGCATGTTTGCACGATCTATTTTTTCTTTCCTCCTTCATCCCTTCGTTCGGGCGGGTTGGTTCATGTCGTGTGAGGGCAGTACAGGAGACGTGTTTGGGTCGTATCGTGTGAGGGAGGCCATATCAAGGGAGGGAGAATGTATCAAGGGAGGGCGGGCTAAAGGGAAGGCATCGATATAAATTGATAGGGGAACCCCCAATAGTTGTGATAAGGTGATTAGGGGCCCCATTATCATAACCCATTATCAATAAATTCCCTATTCCCTTAACCCTAGAGCCATAATCCCTTAACCCCTACAGTCATTACTCACAACCCATTAACCCCTTGATCCCTTAAAACCTAAGACACCAACCCCTTAACCCCAAACACTTCAACTTAGAATCCTTGAAGCCCCTAAGCCCTAACCCCTTATCATGTTAAACCTCACCCTAACCCTTTAGCCCTAACCCCTAACCCCTTAACCTTTTTACACCTATATCGCATAACCCTTAAGCACTTAACCACCTAAATCCCCTAACCGCTAAGCCCATGGTGCTTAACCCTTAACCCTTGAAGCCCTTAACCACTGTCATTAGCCTCTAACCCCTACACCCCCTAGACCTCAACCCCTTAACCAGTAAATTTCCTATGCCCTAACCCTTTACCCTTTACCATTAACCCATGATGCTTTAACCCCCAAAACCCTTAACTCCTAGAACCCCTAAGCCTTTCTCCCAAAGCATAGGTGCTAAAACACTAATATTCTTGGTCATATTAGGTTTGTGTCCACTAACCCCTCAAATGAAACCTCCAAGCACTAATTGGGTCGAAGGAAAAAATCCACAAGGTCCCAAAATCTGATCTACATTTTTATGGACAATCACATTTCCCCCAATTATCCACCACACATTTTATTTCAAAGGGAAATGATATGGTCTTATAATGTCCACAAATGCATCTAAGTTCATAGGAATAAATTAAGGTTCATCTCCATGCATGACCCAATGTAATTCATGTCCCATCAAAAGAAAAAAGAGGATATGAGGTTGTCTCTTTACCTATCATCATCCTTTAACATTGGTCCATTCTCGTACCAAATGTAATGCTAAAAATCATATACAGGTCTACAATATTTCTCAAAGGTTATATCCACAACATGCTTAAAACAACATTCAAATTCCCTTAGTTTGCTCCAAGTATATTTGAAATTGACATAAGAAATCCTCATCTACATGAATTTTGCAATCTCCAACCTCTCCATATCTTATTATAAAACAAAAAAACTATAATTTATTAATTTATATGATTTACCTTTGCTCCAAGTTAAAATTTGTTACACATTACCAAATTTATGTTGAAATATTATATTATCATTGTTTAAATGTCATGTAATTTTTATACTTCAAACATTATTTATTTAAACCCCTTTTAGGTATATAAATATTTAAATAATAATACATAAATCTCTCTTTTCAATTAATTTAATTTCCATATGTAACATCTATACACAAAAAAAAAAAAAAATTCGTGGTAAAAACATGTCATAAACTTCTATAACTTTAAATTTAATTGTATAATTGCATAATTACCTTGGTGTAGACTCGTTAATTTACAAACTTAGGTTAATGTTTGATCATATCAATTTATTCTAAGTTAAACTCATATATCATAGGTATATTTGAATGATCTGTCATGATATAGTCTGAATCCAGGTGTTAAACGATTGTGGGTTATTTTTTAATGCTACCAACGTACTATATTTAACACTCCTTTAATCCCCTAGGTACATCGTTCTGGAAAATTCTTAGATGTGAGGAAACCTAGCCACCTAAGAGCCGATGGATCTCTCCTCCATGATCAAACAACTGAGGACTAAAGGAGTTCATTGAGGTACTGGACCCTACCCCCAAGGTTGCATCCTGAGTTCATTTTGTCAATTATGATGAGGGTTTGATGGCTCTGCCTTCCCGTGAACTGGTTTAGGAGGCCAAGGTTTTGTAGCTGATGATAATGCTTCTTGCACCTGTATTGAACCCAGATGATATGCCATCAATAGTTTTGAGTAATTTTTCCCTCTAAGTTATTTTACAGTTTGAACTAAACTAACACAGAGGTACCTGTGTAGGTTCTTTCTTTGTCACCCTGGGGTCTTTCGCTCCATGACCTGGTGTTACATTTTTGACCTATTGTCGGTGGTTAACTTGGTAATACTTTACAATTCAGCAACTCAAGGTGTCTTAAGTCGGGAGTAATGAACTTCACTGATACCACAGGTATCAATTATGTTTCTTTAGTTTCCTAAGATTTTCTAATGTGCATTGGTTGCATTACCCCTTATTTTCTTTGATGTGAGTATGAAATTTTTTACAGTTTTCCTATGTACATGGTTTTGGCTTGCATCAATACTTGTTTAAATTTTCACTCAAAACAGTCTTAGGAATTTCTCTTTCAGAAATTTGGGCTCGTCTTGGAGGGGTTCGTTACAGGTATTCCCTATTCAATATGTACAAATGTTACAGAGTTGATTCAAATTTTTGCTCTATTTATTAATGGTTCTATTTTATTTTCTTTTTCTGGCGTTCCTTGCTCTCTAGTGGTTATGATGCCACTCAAAAATCCATACAATGAAGCCATTATAGATGTCGTCGATGTCGGTAAGTTTCTTAGCCTCGTGTTCTTAAACTTGTTTATGGTATATTCTTATAGGGTTTATAGAGACCATTATATTATGTGCAGGTTCTCCCATGACCTTGGTGCATGATTATCTAAGTGGGACTTGGGCCATAACCCTCAAGGGTTTCCCGTCTCTTTTCCATGATGATACATTCGGTTATGGCTCTAGTTACTTCCAGCATAAATTTCCATTTGTGGCTATGTAACCATCATGTATAGGATGCTCGATAATAATATTTCTTTTGTAACTAAGAAATTTAGTTACTGACCTTTATTGACTTAAAAATGTTTTAATACTATTCAAGATGAAGAAGGAGGACTTCTGGCTAAATTCGCACCGATGTTTTCAATGAATATTCTATTGTTTATGTTTCGAAATTTACCTTAAATAGAAGGCTAGTTCCCTGTTTGTTGTAAATACCTCCCGGGACTTAAGATTTTCCCTCAAATTAATTATTACACATTGTAGGAATTGAACTATTATCATTATTTATCAGTTTTGCATTCATCTTTGTGTTCCTCATGAAATTTAGACTAGGGTTTCCTCTAGCCCTCCCGACAGGGTTCAATTATCATTCGTAGCTGAATTTACTACCATATATTACTTGCCTACGTACTGGATCAATGTCAAGTTTCTAGTTATTAATTTAGGAGTTCCTACCCTCAAATTGCATGTCCTTACCCAATATTGTCGAAGAGGATTCTTTCCACTTCACATTGGTCAGATTCAATTAAGTTTTGACTGAACATTAGGTCCTCACACCCTCACTCAGGGTGTTGATACATAATTTTTTATATTAACACAGAAAGAATTGAGTAGGTGTTAATAAAAGGCCAGCCTAGGCTCAAACAACTAAATACACAATTTTGTCAATAAATTGAAAGATTATTTATCTTATGCTATTTGTAACAACTGAAAATAAATATTATTCAATTTCTCAAGTTATTCATCCATGTAATCTCTATCGATACTATTAATGAAACTACCAATGGCTTCTCTGTAATATTTCGTCATAGATATTGTTAATGCTTACTGTCATAAATAGTTTAGCCTATATTCTCTATAAGATTATAATACAAAACTCCACACTATTTTTCATCTTACTTAGGTTAGTATAACTTCTCCGTAAGTGTGCAATAAATAAATATATAGTTATTTTAATTATAATGTAAATAGTAGATAGGATAATAACATATCATTCAACTTCCTTTTCATTTAAACAAGATACATATCTACTGTGAAATGCAACACCGAAATACTTATCTCAACACTACAAGACTAATCTGGTCCACCCAACCAATGGGAAAAGTCAATGAATTCCTCTTCCCACCGCCAAGCTCCTCATCGAGCAGTAGACCGTAGTCTTAGGAAACCATAGATTTAGGCATATGGATTGCTTTCCAGCCTGTGCTCTTAAGCATGCTTTTCCTTCCATTGGCACCTTCCTAGCTCAGGATACTTCATATTTATATGATTTATTTTTGATGTCTAGTGGTACTTCCCTTATGCATGCAGAAGGGTCCTTGCGACTCCCCTGGTCTATCAGGATGAAAATTGCATTGGGTACAACAAAATGTATGGAATTTATTCATGGAGGGGTTGAAAGATCAGTGATTTATCAATATTTTAAAACATCCAATATTCTGCTGGATTCGGTTTGTACCTACAACTTCAAAATTATGAGATGGCTTAGTGTTACACTTTGGATGATCTTAAGTCTTTATGGATAGATATGTACTTGGTGCAGGAATGCAATGCCAAGCTATCTAATTTTGGACTATCAAAAGAATGACCTTAGGGAGACAGCAACCATTTCCCAACTCGAGTTATGGGAACATATGGTTATGATGCTCCATAATATGTAATGACTGGTGAGCATTTTAACCAGTTTAACACCCGTGGAAATGATATCTTGGTGAAGAAATTTTAAGATTAATACATATCAACAAGATTTCTATCCTCTTTAAGCATCATGTCTAGTAAATGGGGCAAGAAGCAAAACAAACAAGTTTGTTTTGGGTGAATTGTTTAGGTCTCATCCTATTAGCCTAATGGTGAATGTAGACCAACCAATGTTGAAGACTCGAGACAATTTATATGAGGTTTAATCTTCCTTAATTTATGAAAAAAAATATCTAAACATGCATAAATCTCCTAAAAGAAACATGTGTTTGGTGATACAAATTTACATTGATCTCAATGTACTCTTCATTGGATTCTCTCTTATTCTTGACTTACAATTTAGCACAAGAATTGCCTTTTTTACATTGCCTATTACTGATGTGAATTTTAATAAATGTTAGCATAGACATTTCAAATTATTACAATGATAAACAAGAGTGGTTGAGTCAATGATCAAGGTTGGAAGTCAGGATAGTTTGCAAACTGCATTTTTGTTCAGATTCTGGATGGATGCATCTAAGAATAATACTATTAAAACCTTTAGATGGATAGGCTATTATAATAAAAAAATGGCTTTCTTAAGTTCATACTATCTAGGTTTTTAGCTTTACTAGTTCACACTCTATTGTTTCAGACATCTTCCACGCTTCAAAATCACTCATATTGTTTTGATAATTTATAGTCTATAAAAAATTGTTTCAGATGACTAAATACCCATACCAATAGAGAGCTAGTTGAGGAAGCTTAACTTTTATATCTCATTTCCCTTAAAAAAAGTGCAACCACCCTCTTAGACCCTATCTCTCTACAATTGCCCCCTTTGAATCCTAGTAAAGTTGACATGAACATGAGGTATTTAATCCCATTCCTCCTTACCCTAAAAGGAAACCAAATTATTCTAGTCTCTCTTAATATTTAAGTATAGATCAGATCTCTCACTATATATGGGAAGCTATGCATACCTCTTTTTACTTACTATCATTCATTTGATGGTGTGTTCTAAGGCTATATCTATCTGAAATGTCTGGGTTGGTATCTAATAACCTGTCTCGTATTTTCCTAATTTATTTTAATCTAGGAGTCTTTTATTTATTGTTCATCATTGGCTGCTTTTGGTATCCTTCAAATTTTTCAAGTGAATGTCTTCTCTAAATACATGATCTTTGAAAAATACCAGTAATGTTCTCATCATGTGCATTATACCTCAACAGTCTAACAACAATTTTTTCTGTCCAAATCTGCTAATAGTTCACTAGGAAGATGAAATATGAAATCGCTAGCTTATTTACATATTGGAATTAGGTTCCAACAGTCTTCAACAATGTCTTCACAGGGCTTGATTTGGGAAACCTAATCTATGCTTTTGATATCATAACAGAACAATTCCATTGTACCAGTCTAAGGGTGGTAAATATATTCATGAGAGGTCCTTGAAATATAATTTGCTATAATTTTTAGTGCTCTAGATCACTCTGCTTATCTGTATTCCATTAACAAATTACAGATTAGTGAATGTAGTGACATCAAAGGTTATCTTACTAGTTTAATCTCATAGAGAATAGTATGATTGAGGAAACTTATATAAGTTCACTTTATTAGACCTTCCTATATAAACTATGAATTATATTTGGCAGGGCCCATACTGAACCATGATAGTACCTTATAAAAACCAACCGTGGAGGCAAATTCTTAAGTTGAATTGTGTTTTCATTCACATTCATTTTCATGGGCTATGTGTATGAAGATATGTTGATTGAATAAATGTTGCATGGTGGAAATGCCAGAATGCTTCATGTGATGGTTAATTTACAAGTGACAAGAAATAGAGCTTCGATGACATTGACATCGTAGTAATATAAAAATTGGTAATTACATAAGTCACTAAAGGAAGTTCCATTTTTGAAAAATGGGAAGAGATACTTGTCATTTGATCCAACTTAACGATGTAAACAACCTATACAATTTGATTTTTCTGCCATATTCAATTGAAAATTTTAATTCTCTTACTATTGAACTGAGTATTAATGTATTGGAATCCCTTGTAATTATAAATCCCAAAAAGGCAAGATAAGATTATAATAAATTATATATGTTGGAACTTTTTTTTGTCCTTTTTGGCACATGCATCCATAGATTTATTAAAAGGATGATGTTTTTCCTAATACTTTTGAAATAAAAGTGGCTCACAAAATAATTATTGTGTTCACAATAGAAAATATCTGGAGAATATTATCTTCGGAGGATGTAGTATGAATCAAACCAACTACTAAGTTAAGATTTCTGGCATTTCTTGTGTTTCAGGACACTTGACATCTAAGAGAAATGACTACAGTTTTGGTGTTTTGTTACCTGAATTGCTAACTGGTCGAAGATCTATGGATAAAAATCAGTCAATTGGGGAACATAATCTGATAGCATGGGCTCAACATTATCTTATGGACAAAAGAAATATGTATCATCTTGTGGACCCTCGGTTGGAATTTAACTATTATGTCAAAGGGGCACAAATCTCAGATAGTACATCATTTCCTAAGTCGGGATCCTAAAGCCAGGCCTCTTATGGATGATGTTATTGAATCTCTTACACCTTTGTTAAATTTGAAGGACATGTCAAGCTTGTCCTTGCATCATCAAGCTATACAATCTATACGCTTAAGTCACCACCAACACATGACAAATGGAAATGGACAGTTACCTTCAAATAATGGACCTCCAAGGGCCATTGGCAAGGATGTGTGCATGCCACCACACAGCCAATCTCCAAAGATAATGGTAAATGATATTGTTGACTGAAGCAGCTTTTGATTTTTTCCTAAATTTATATGTGAATGGAGCTTCCAATTCTTACTTAAAATTTACCAAAAAGCATTTGTGGGAACGTTTTTACACTTAGATTATATACTCATGACTTGGACATCTGAAGATGTTCTCTTCTGAGAGGAAATTTAGTTTATGCTAACGACCAGATAGTTTGGGTTTTTACAAACAAATGTGTACCTGAGTTCTTAGATGGATATAAAGAGAAGAATGCAGATTCGTTATATTTAAATGGAACAACCATTGAGATATGTTGAGTCATTGCTTTGAGAAGGAAATCCATTTCACGCATGAAAATATACTTAGGGTGACTCCTTTCAGGTTTATTGGGTGGATTAGGTACTTTAAGACAGTAGTTGGGGGATATCTGTATAGCTATCAGATGTCAAAAAAATTTCTGATTGAAGGCTCCTGGCTCATTGTTTCAAATTACTTGCCCCATATCATAATCATGGTTATTTTGGCCAAACTATATTGCCAGGCTAGTTGGAGTTGTCGATAAAGGAATAATAATGGTTTTTATATTTAACATTCCAATTAAGATAGGAAGATAGCTAGCTCACGCTTCAGCACAAACATACAATGCATACTCAGCCTTAACTTGACTTAGCTTCTGTTTTAAACCCACTGGGACCAAAGGTTACCATGATATTAGGCTTAAGGATACCAATTTAAACACGTCCCACCCACATAGTTCCAACCCCACCAATCTTGTACAACTTTACAAGATCATACTCCACAACAACTCAACAACAAGAATTTGTTCGATAGAGTTGGACCAACTCTTCGATATTTGCAAGTGAGCTTAGTAATCCCATTGAAAAAGGGGATGTCTTGTAAGAGGCCATTTTTTTTTGTTCTACCCCAATGAATCGTCGATATACCAATGCCATTAAGCATCGGACATGGTAATGTCGGTAGAGTGACACCCGTTTGGCTTCGTCAGATGAGAGACACATCCCTACAAATGTCGGTATAGCGACACCTACATGAAAATGTCGGTATAGCGACACATCCTTGCACACGTCAGTATAACGACACCTACCTCCAAACTTAGGTATAGTGACACATCCCTACAAACGTCGGTATAGCGACACCTACCTGCAAAAATTGGTATAGCGACACCTACCTGAATCGTCAGAAGAGTGACATATGCTTGCTAACATCGGAATATCGACATATAATTGGTAACGTTGGAAGAGTGACAAAAATTTGGAAACGTCAGAAAAATTGGGCCAAATGTGCTAGTGAAAGGAAGGCCTATGAATTCTCCTGCATATATAATTGACCCTTATAATGCTATTTTAATTAGAGACAGATCAAATTCTCATACTCCTCCTTTTCTTATGACTTTTTAAATCTTTAACAAGAATGTTCATAATTGTTAGTTAGATTCTGGTGCATCATCAAATATCATGCCTTATTCAGTTTGTCTTAAATTGAATATTTCACCTTAGAAATATGTTATTCATATTGTTCAATTAGACAGGCCAAAAGTCAAGTTTTTAGGAGAGATTAATTCTATTTTGATTAGATTATCTTCTAATTCGAAATTTTGTCAAATTATTGATATTTTAATTGCAGTCATCCCTGAATTCTATGGTCTTATTTTAAGCAGAGAGTGGTAAGTAAAAATACATGGTTACTTTGCAATTGATTGGTCACATATTTGGCTTCCCTATAACAGAAAACCTAATCAAATTTTTGTTAATAGAGAAAATTGTATGAAGTACTCTGTGACTAATTTTGATGAAGAAAGTGAACTAGTCGTATTGAAAAATAATATCCTTGGAAATTATCCTTTTGAATATTTCTTAGATTGAAATTTTTTCTCTAATGGATTCATCTAGATGTATTAATATTGTAGAAAACCCTGTAAATAAGTGTGATAATCTATTTTAGACTCTTTATTTTGGTGAATCAAAATCTAGTGATGGTGCAGGAGCTGGCTACATTCTAATAAATCCTAATGGAGAAAAAACCATGCTTTCTTGTAGACTAGAATTCAATTGCACTAATAATATTGTTGAATATGAAGCATTGGTACAAGGTTTGCAGAAAGCTATTAGTCTTGATGTCAAGTATCTTAAAGTTTTTGGTGATTTAGATATTTCCATAAAACAAGTCATAAACACTATCCATTGTGTTTCTAATTACCTCAATCATTATCAATCTTTGCCCAAGACCTAACTTCTCATTTCATTGCAATCAATATAGCCCTGATCCCAATATTACAGAATCCTAGTGTTGATCTCCTAGCCAATGTTGCTTCAAGGCTCATCCCACCTGAGGATTTTAGTCCTGATAGATTTTCTATCGAGTTAATTTTTTGCCCCTCCATTTCAAATAACCAACTTGCGTGTATTTAATGATGAAAATGAAATCCTAAGTTTTTTAACCTCTAAAGGGTCTTATTATGATCAAATAATTGATGAGGATGAGCATGACATATGGTAAAATAATTCTTCTAAAGAGAAAAAATTTCCTAAACCTATAGCAAAATTAGAAGGCTTATATGATTTCAAGGATACATTCATAGAGGTAACCAACTGCAAAATTCAAAGCTTAACCTTAAGATTTGAATTGGCTAACCTAGGATCTGATCATAAACCTCAAAACATCAATTTAGGATTTTGCATTACACCAGATGAAAAATTTTCTTTCATCCATCTGTTAAAAATATATATGGATGTATTCGCTTGGAGTTAATATGACCTTAAAACCTATGATACATCTATGATTCAACACACCATACCTATGTTGCTATATTTTAAACCAATCCAAAAAAAACCTAGAAAAATTCACCCCAACCTAGAAGCTCAAATTAAGAACGAGTTAAATAAGCTACTCAAAGCCAAAATTATTTTCCCAGTTAGACATTCCAAGTGGGTTTCTAATCTTGTGCCAGTCACGGAAAAGAATGGAGACATTGGAATTTGCATATATTTTAGGAATTTAAATAAAGAATGTGAAAAGGATAACTTCCATTTGCCTCTTATCGAATAAAATTTACAATATGTTGTAGATTCATAAATAATTTCTTTTAGCTATAACCAAATCCTTATGCATACTGAGGATAGACTGAAAACTACATTCAGGACTAAATGGGGAATATATATGCTGACCAGAAGATTCTTGTTGAATTAATCAAAGTAGGAGCCATATTTCAAATGTTTAATCAATAAATATGGTGTAGTGTACTTAGATTACATTACAATTTATTCAAGAAAAAGGACTAATCATCTCCATGATCTAAAACAAATATTTGAAATATGTAGAAAATTTGGAATCTCTTTGAATCCTAAAAAGTCATTATTTTCTCTTAGTGAAGGTATGCTACTAGGATTTATTGTTTCTAAGGAAGGAATTTGTATTGATCCTGAAAGAATCAAAGAAATATCAGAAATCCCCTTACCTCATAACCAAAAATCCATGCAATCTTTTCTTGGTCAGATAAATTTAATCAAAATATTTGTTCCTGATTTTTCACAAATTGTTTTGCCTTTGTAGGCCATGATAAAAAAAAAAGAAATCTCTAAATGGGGGAAACTCGAGAGAAAATCTTTTGAATCAATAAATCAATCCATCATATATGCTCCATCATTATCAACTCCTAATTTTTCTATAAAAGATGTTTTATATACCTTTGCTTCTGAAATTTCTTATGCAACAGTTTTGACTCAAATAAAGAAGAGAAAATTGAACCCCCTATTTCCTTCTTTAGTTCTTATTTAAAAGGGTCTGAGTTATATTATTTTGATATGGGGAAACAAGATTTTTCATTTTTTAAGTCAATAAATCAATTTAGACCTTTTCTCTTGAAATCACAAATGAAAGTAATTTTTCCTTTCCTAGTTGTTAGGGAATTACTCATTCAAAAAGAATTAGGAGAAAAAAGAGCTAATTGGGTTAATACTTTGCCATAATATGATTTGGAAATAAATCCAGCTAAAAGAGTAAAATTTCAAGGTTTTTCAAATTTAATAACTGGAGCTCTTGATATTTCGTCCAATGAAGATCCGGGTAACAATGTTCAAATTTTACTGGTATGCCTTATTGACACAAAATCACAATTACAATAAAAATCAATTAATGTACATGCTCCAATAAAAATAAATTACAAAAGTAAAAGGGATTTTAGGATTAAAGCTAATCAGTATCAACTTGTTGATATGCCTTATTCATAAGAAATTATAACTATATTTTACTTAGATGTCTTGAGAAACTTGAAGCCGAAAATGCCTTGTAGGAAATGCATGATGAGTTTTCGAGGACATTACAATGGGGATACTACTACTCATAAAATGCTTCATGCTAGATATTAATAGCCTATTTTTCTCAAAGATACTTATTCTTATGTATGAAAGTGCAAAGTTTGCCAAACAACTCAAGGAATAGAGAAAAGACCAGCCTTACCCTTACAACCAATCAATATTGAACAACTGTTTGAAAAATGGGGGTTGGATATTATAGGTGAGATTGTTCCTAACTCTTCTAAACAACACACGTACATCTTAACTGCTAAAATTTATTTTACCAGCTGGGTGGAAGCAATTACTTTGAAGGTAATCAACTTTAAAAATGTTATGGATCTCAATGATCAACATATAATTACCAGATTTGCCATACCTAATGCTATTATTTTTTACAGTGAATCTTATTTTTCTAGAAGTACTATTACTGAATTTTCTCTCAAGATAGGTTTTAAAGTCAAATATTATGCTAATTATTATCCATAAGGGAATGGATTGGAAAAATCTACCAACAATAATCTCTTAAGAATAAACAAGAGAACCATTGATGACAAACAAAATAACTGGCACAAAGCTCTAATATTTTCTCTATGGGCTGACAAAATAATTCATAAGGCTTCATTAAGAACTTCCCCTTTCCAATTGGTGTATAGGAAAGAAGCAACTTTAGCTCCTAATTTAGCTTTCCCCTCATTTTCCCTAGTCCTATCCATAAAAGAACAACCTTACTCTGCTTTACAACTAAGAATGCCTCAAATTATAAATTTAGAGGAAGGGAGAGAACAAGCCAAACAAACTCATATTAAACATAAAACATAGATCAAATCTTGGTTTGATGCAAGTTCAGTAAACAATAGATTTTTTTAAATTGGTGATTTAGTTCTGAAATGGGATAAAGCCCACGAAGAAAAAGGTAAACACACAAAGTTCCAAATATTGTGGCTTATCCAATTTCAGTCTTCACATCATTGAGAAATCAACCTTTAGCCTTCAAGATTTAAAAGGAAAGAGGGATTCTCTTCATGTTAATAGGCTAGTTCTTAAAAATTATTTTTCTTGAAAAAAATTGTCCTGTTGTAAATATGTAAATAATCATATGTACATATCATTTTTTTTAGCTTAATATTTTTGAGTAATACTCTGATTGACTTTATATTGGAATCTCTCATTATTAACATGAAGTTTGATCAATTAAAGAAGAAGTTATTGGAAAGAAATTGTAACATTGAAGTTTGGTATTGTATTTATTATAATCTCTGAAAACCCTTTTATCCATTACTTTGTAAATATTTCATCACTTGAAATACTAAAAGATCTCATTATCCTTGCATCAGTCATGAAAAGTATCTTTTCAAAAGTAAATTATATTTTGAAGCTTTAGAATATTTTGACTTTGATTGTCATCCAAAACTATTAAGGAGTAATATTACCTCCATATCCACTAATATTGTATTTTGAAAGGTAATTAAAAAAATCTTAAAACTTGAAAGATAAGGGGTCTCATCATGATCCAACTTGCTATGATCATAGGAAACTAATGATATTGATATTATCATCACTGGTCACCAAGCCAGGATAATAGCTTATAGCTTTATATCTATAAGACAAGAGGTCTCATCATGGGTCGACTTGTTCAATTTCATTATAACCTTTGAATGACAATTTCACTATCTCGCTACCAAACCAAGACAATGGATTTTAAGCAGATAAAAGAAATTTTAAAATGATGAAAAGTTAATGACTCTAATATATCACCATAATTGGATTGTGTACTTATATTATTTGGTTAAATGGTAACCCTGTCAAAGTTATGGACACCTGCTGGTAGTAGTGCCTCTACTAGTAACAAAAAAGTCTATCTTAAATGCTAGACTTCTATAGATCTCTATTTTTATCTTTAAAACTAATTAAGTGGCTGACAAATAATAAATATTTTCATCAATAACAAGTTTTGAATATTTGCAAAATAGTGAGTTATTTTAATCAAAGTTATTTTAATTGATATACATTTCAAATATTAAAAAAAATATTTATAAAATATTTTTCGTTGGTTTTTAAAAAATTCATTCATTTTTACAAAGATAATTGTTTCGCCTAGTATGTCACCAATTGTTGTAGCACTCAACAACCTGCCATTTGTTTTTATTTTTATTATATATAATAAATAATGGGGACCCTTTCTTTTTATAAATAAAATGAGATATCTTTAAAAAGGTTGTTATTAAATTTTCGAAGTCTTAGAAGTTTTCCTTATCAAACTCAACTATCAGAAGGATTAACCCTCATAATGTTGTGATAAACTGAAACCCCGATAGGCCTTTTATTATGATATTAATATATTATTTGAAGCTTTTTTATATCATATTCGTAATATATCGTAATGTTCCTTTTTATAAAGTTACGATAAAATCATATCCCAATAAAATTTCCTCGATGGTTTCTTTAAGAAAAGACTTTACTTTCTATAAAAGAACATTATAAGAGGTCGTGGGCCCTAAAACTTCCACTTTTCATATCGAAACTACAAATATCGTAACATCTTAAGTGTACCCTTAACAAAACCTATGATATCTGTAAGCTCTGATAAATTTCTTCCTCGATACTTTTATCACTGATACTTCATGCCATCCACATCCAATAATTCTATCTCTAATATCCATCTACTACCATCAAAAATTTATATCGGGAATACATCTCATTAGACGAAATTTAAGACTAAGAGTTCCCATAAAATTTTCACGTAATTTCCATGTGATAATATGTAAACCAATCAAAATCCTTTAAATTTAAAAAGAGGTACATGTAAATATTTTGGAGGGAAAAGAAGTAAAACTACTTTTTTAATTGTATTTTTGGCTCATCTCCTTATATGTTCACTCAAATGTCAAGTGTAGACACTCATTGGATGTGGAATTAAATTCTGCATCCAATGAGTACCCATCATGCATACTTTTGAGAAGACCCACATTGATAAAAAAATGAAGATACATTAAAAAAATGTGTTCAACATGATTTTTTAATGTATCTTCAATTTTATTAATGTCGTTCTTCTCAAAAGTATGTATGATGGGTATATGTTGGATGTGTAATTTAATTCCACATCCAATGAGTTTCTACACTTGAAATTTGAGTAAACCTATGAGGAGATAAGCCAAAAATACAATTAAAAAAGTAGTTTTATTCTTGTTATCACTCTGCCAGATCTCTAAGGTTGAAGAAGAGATCCCAATAGAGGTAACCAAAAAAACAAACTTTTAACTTAATATCTAGCCCTACCAAGTCGGAGAGGGCTCTCTCCATAAAAATCACAGCTAAGAGGGCTGGATGAAAATTTTTTAAGCTAGCTATGAAATGCAAAAGGGTTTGTTTTTCTTTGATTGGGTTTGTTGGATGAGGATTAGGTCAAGGGGACTAGGTCAGGGAAAATGAGATAGAATTACATTCCATTCAATGGGGCAGGGTAGGTATAAGGCTTAACACCTAAATTTTATTTTCTGATATGTTTTAAGACTGACGAGGAGTTAGGAAGAGCAGAGGATATGTATTTTTCCTAAACTGAAGAAAATGGAAAAATTATGACAACTTTCCCAAAACATAGCATAAAATAACATGTATTCTGGCTACCAAAATTGAAGATTAACATCTAATAGACTTGAAATGGTTTATGAGATTACCAAAAAATCATATAAATTATAACAGAGAAGAAACAATGCCAAACATTCGTACCATCGGTATCCCAAAGAAATAGCTGCAATTCTTCATTAATTTCAGGCCAAATTGATTACTTGATCAATACAATAGCATCCAACTGATTCCAACCTTTGAAAATGAGTCAAAAATTGCAATATATAGACCTCAAACAACCTCTCTTGACCTCCAGGGTCAAATCCATGAGAGGAGGAGCTGATCCACCAAAGTCTAAACCGAAACCTAGAGTGTAGGGTGGTCAAACTGACTCATCCCTAAATTTTGTGAAATGATTCATTACACCTCATTGAGTTCATTTACCAAATGTATTTACCCTAGGTAACAGTAAAAACATGGTATTTACATTTACATCATTGATTTACAGAGGTAAAAACATGATTCCCCAAGATAAAAAGTCAAATTTGCACAAAAAATCAGAAAAATTAGACAATTATCAAACGCATCATCCCTTTTTCAAATGCACCATCCCTTTGTCAAACACACCATCCCTTTTTCAAACGTGTCATCCACGTTGCAACCTAATTGGGAGTGCCATCCCTGTGTCCTAATTGGGCTCAGGATGGCTCATTGGAAATCCTGTCAAGTATAATTTCCAAATATGCCTTTAGTTTGAAGAATGTAGTTAATTTTCTCTATCAAAAGGTTATTCTCCCTCAGTTGGTCAAACGCACCATTTTTGTGCCAGGAACGTAGTGCTAGTGCGCCCTCCAACTTGCAAGCCACTTTTGGAGGCCTTCTTAGTGTCTAAATTGAGCTTATGATAGCACGTTGGAAATATATCTGTTTTGGCTACAAAATGGACCAATCAAGCACTTAAAATGATAAAGTATAGCCCCTCAAAAACCAATTCTCCCAAGATTGTTCAAAAAGTGCAAAATGAGGGTGCAAACAATGAAGTGTGCTCTTATAGGAAACTTTAGGAGGCCTTAATCAACTCTATATTGAGCTCATGATAGCTCATTAGAAATATATTTTTGTATATCTATCATTTGACTCATCAAGAAATTAACTTGGACTCTCCATCATGGAGAAATATTGATTTTCCAAAGGTCATGCCAGAAGTGTAGAAAACCTCTTGTAGCAATTGTATTTTTGACATTTCTCCATAACCATGACACCTTTGTAAAAACGGAAGGATTTTTTTCTTCCTTTGCCTATTATGGATAAAAAAAACTCTCACATTTTTCAAAATCATATTTTTTCGGTCAGAAACACAGTTTGAAGAAAAACAGGCCCTATGTGTGGAAAATGATTTGTCCCATGGAATGAATTCTTGAAAAATGATGGAGAAATGATGCTTATGAATTTAAATGGCCTCATAATTTTTTGAAATGACCTCCCTTATGCCTCCTCTGCTCATATGTCTCTGATTCCATAGAAAACCATAGCTCAATAAGAGAGGAAATTCAGGTTTGGTGTAGGAAAAATAGGGGATTTAGGACTACCTTGTAGAGGGAGGGGAATGAAGGGGTTAGGGGTTGTCTAAATTATTGGGGGAATTTTTGGGGATAGGGATAGATTATTAGGGAGTGTAGGTAAGTGTAATTTCTAGAAATGAGTGAGGGGAAGGGATATAGAAGGGTAAAACAAAACCCTAACCTAGGAAGGTGTCAAAAGTGTAGCAATAGGCTAGGATTTGTAGGAAAGCGAGGGAAATGAGAGGAATGGGCTTGAGAAAAGGTCAAGGGAGGTAGATGAAGTGTAGGTGAGTGAGATATAGATGGATGAGAGTGAAAATGAGCCTTCAATTGGTCTTTTATGAAATTGAATGGTGTTTTGTTGGACTTTGGAAAATGAAAACCTAGAGACTTAATGAAGACCTCGAGTGACGAGATTTCATGGTTACCTGACTGAAATAATGGCATGATTGAATGGATTTTAATGAATGAATTATGCTCAGAAATACATGAAGGTGGGCCAGAAAGTATGAATTTTTGAGGAAGAGAATCATTTTTTGACTAGGGCTACCATTAGTGAGTAGATTTTTGAATGAAGACCTAGGAGGAATGACAAAAAATTCTGAGTGAGACTCCTAAAATGATATGAAAAGAGTATTTTTGTTCATTGAGGGCAGTATGAAAATACTAACACTAAAGTTGGCCTTATTTTGGATGATATCTCTAAAAGAGGTGTCAATAACCATAGAACTCTGGATTTTGCAGATCAGTGCCTCTTCCATTGGGCCAATGCGGTGAAAACTCAAACAATAACATGACTAAAGACTAATAACTCGGAAAAATTGAATAAATCAATGCAAACTCAAATGACTAAAAATTGACTCAATAATAATTTACTTGACTGAAAACTAAACTTTTGAAAATGGAAAAAAATCAGTGAAGCTCCACGGCCTTTAGTTCGGGCTTCGAACTCCAGTGATTTTCTACTTCACAATTGCAGAAAACTGAATATTGAAAGAAACTTGCTGCTGAAAACAAAATAAAATCAAACTGAAATGATACCAACCTACTCTAATCTATTGTACAATATTTGATTAGGTGAAATGATTCTTCCAGTGTAACCAATCTAGGAGATGGCCACTTATTGAAGTTTTTATCTCACTTTCCTCGAGCAAGAAAAATGATGTAAATGTAGGAAACTAATAATAAAAACCAAAACCAAGGCTTATGCTGAAAAACAAGACAGCATTCATGTTCTCCAATTCTTGCAAAATATTGTTGAAGGGATCTTGAAAATCCTGTAGCATTACCTTGTCTTGAGATCTAGTAGCAAAAATACAAGTACTTCCTTCATTTTGATCTGAAAGATCACTTGGTTATTGATTGATAGGAAGGCATAGGGAAGTATAACCTTCTACTATCTGAGTGTTGGTTGTAAATTCCTTAAGCATGGGAAAATTTGATTCTATATCTGGCATATTGTCTCTTTGATCAGACTCATTCTCCTTCCATTCATATTCTAAATGATATTTGAACAGAAAAAATTCTTTAAAATTTTTAAACATGATAGCCCTATTATCCTCATAAAAGAAAAAAATATTTGTTAGATGATCTCATTGGAGGAAATCATCATCACAAATTGGCTTGCTCTCAATGAATTCTTGTATAGTTTCATCAATATCATGACTGTCATCATTTAAACTCAAATTTTCAATTTCAATAATGGAAGAAGTTTTACTAACACATTCTTGACTATGTGAACACTGCAAACCTGCATTAGCTTGGGTTGTAACATGACTTTTCAGGAGCTGATCTATCTCATATTTGGTCAGAGGAGGAAGTACTCTTTGTTTTCTTTGGATGAAACAGTAATTATCTTCTTTCCCTCCTAAATATTCACAAGGATGTTGAATATCTTCTTTAACCTTTGACTAATCAACTTGTTGTACTGTAGCAAGAATTGTCTCCTGTAGGAAGTCTTTATGAACATCAAGAAAATATACATGATATTTTCTTCCATGAGAGAAAAGACTTGCTCTTTTTGGTGATGAAAAGGATTTTCATGCAAAGCCTCCAAGATCTCTCCATCCATGAACTAATTATCATCATAAGAAATATCTAGATTTTGAATTAAAACCTCAAAATGATCACAACAATTATTAACCAAAGATAAATAAGGGTAGGAATCCTTATATTCTTCATAAAATGTTGAATGGAAAACTCTAAGAGAAAAAATAATGGCAGGTGGCGAACCTTCATACCAAGATCGTTATTTTCCTTCAAGAGAATCCATGAACATCTTTAAGAGACAATATTTAGGAAATTCTGCCTTCAACTTGCGTGTAAGGATGTGAAATTTAACCAGATGTAAAGCAGCATCATTCCTATCATCATCTTTAAACAGAGGAAAATTCATTTTCCAATCTACCTTAGGCATTTTATTTGGGAAACCTGGAATGTGATCTCTTTTCATTGGAGCATACCCTCTTGCAATAGATTCCATATTGAAAATTCTTCAAGCTATTGATCTTCATTCATTGGAATGGCCATGAAGTGTTTATTTTCTGGATCTTTCAGTGAATGGAGTCACCAGGTGAATGTTACAGCCTTCCTATGTGTCCAACCGTTGTTCACCATCAACAATTAGATCTAAAATTTGTCATTATTTCCCAAGGAATATCATATCTTTTGATCCCTAGCAACGATGCCAGTATGTTATCACTCCACCAGATCTTCAAGGCTAAAGAAGAGATCCCAACAGAGGTAACCACATACCCAAGCTTTAACTTGGTATATAGCCGTACCAAGTCGAAGAGGGATCTCTCCACAAAAATCACAACCAATAAGGCTGGATGAAAAGGTTTTAGGCTAGCTATGAAATGCAGAAGGGTTTGTTTTGTTTTTATTGGGTTTATTGGATGAGGATTAGGTCAAGGGGACTAGGTTAGGGAAAATGAGATAGAATTGTAGACCATTATATGGGGCAAGGTAGGTAGAAGGATTAAAACTTAAAGGTGATTTTTTGAGATGGTTTAAGACTGATGAGGAGTTAGTAAGAGAATAAGAGATGTATTCTTCCTAAACTGAAGAAAATAGACAAATTATGACAACTTTCCCAAAATAGAGCATGAAAGAACTTGTATTATGCCTATCAAACTTGAAAATTATCATATAATATACATTAAATGGTTTATGAGCTTAAAAAACATTCATACAAATGATAACAGAGAAGAAACAATGCCAAACATTCATACCACAAGTATCCCAAAGAAATAACTGAAATTCTTCATCAATTTCATGCCAAACTGATTACTTGATCAATACAATAGCATCCAATTGTTTCCAAACTTTGAAAATGAGTTAAAAGTAAAATATATAGACCTAAAATAACCTCTCCCAAACTCAGGGGTCGAATCCATGAGAGGAGGAGCTGATCCACCAAAGTCTGAACTGAAACCTAGAGTGTAGGGTGGTCAAACTAACTCATCCCTAACTTTTGTGAACTGATTCATTACACCTCATTGAGTTCATTTACCTAATGTATTTACCCTAAGTAACAGTAAAAACATTATATTTTCATTTACATCATTTATTTACAGAGGTAAAAAAGTGATTCGCAAATATAAAAAGTCAAATTTTCACAAAAACTCAGAAAAATCAGACAACTGTCAAATGCGTCATCCCTTTGTCAAACGCGCCATCCCTTTATCAAAAGTTCCATCCATGTTGCAGCCTGATTTTGAGTGTCTTCCCAGTGTCCAAATTGGGCTCAGGATGGCTCATTAGAACTAATTTCAAGTATACTTTCCAAATATGTATTTATTTGCATAATGGAGGTGATTTTCTCTATCAAAAAGTGATTTTCCCTTAGTTGGTCAAACACACCATTTTTGTGCCAGGCGCGTAGCGCCAATGTGCACTCCAACTTGAAAGATTATTTTGGAGACCTTCCTGGTGTCCAAATTGATATCATGATAGCTCATTGGAAATATATTTCTCCTCACTACACCATGGATCAATAAAGCACTGAAAATGATGAAGTATAGCCCCTCAAAATTCAATTCGCCCAAGACTAGTCAAAAAGTGCAAAATGAGGGTGCAAAAAATGAAGTGTGCTCTTGTAGGAAACTTTGGGAGGCCTTACTCAACACAAATTTGAGCTCATGAAATCCCATTAGAAATATATTTGTTTCTAGTTATTATTTGACTCATCAATAAAGTCATTTGGACACTCCATTAGGGAGAAATATTGATTTTCCCAAGGTTGCTCCAGAAGTGCAGAAACCCTCTTGTAGCAACTGTATTTTTGACATTTCTCGAAAACCATGACACCTGTGTAAAAGATGAAGGAGGTTTTTCTTCCTTGGCCTATGATGGACAAAAATTTCTCTCAATTTTTTTAAATTTATATCTGTTTGGTCACAAACATTGTTTGGAGAAAAACAGGCCCTATGTGTGGCAAATGATTTGTCCTATGGAATGAATTCTTGAAAAATGATGGGGATGTTGGGGTTCCCATGTTTTGTCCAGGTTGACAGAGACCAAAATATGAGACAACATAGAACCAATTTCAGACCTTAGGATCTAGCCCTCCTAGGTCCAGAGAGGGATCTCTCTATGGTAGTCAAAGTGTATGTCTTTGAAGCTCTAAGTTTTGATTTTAGGCTAGTTGTAGGCTCATGGTTGTTTGTTTGATTGTTTGTGTTTGGTTGGAGGGAATCAGGAAAAGAAGGACCAATATAAGATCAGGATGAGCAAATAAGAAGCTTAGGTAGAGACATATGACTCAGAGAACATCAAAGCCATTGGGCTATGGAGTCAAGAAAGGATTTATTTGTAATCAATGTGCAAGCTTTCAGTTGGGCTAGTCATCTAAATTATCTGGATCTTAAAGGATAGACGATGGAATGGAACATTAAGGACTGAAAATGAAAGGAGGAGAACCATCTAATTCTGTCTATAGATTAGGTCAGAGGTCATTTAATTCTAGGCCTGCTTGGACAAAATCAGAGGCAATTACAAGGGATCTTAGAAAGGCTAGCTGGTCGTGCAAATATCCTAGTGGACAGGGCTAACACTAATCCCCAGTGTTCCAAAACCTTCCAGCTGAATCCTACCAAGAACATCTAAACATGGAATTCATCAATTCATACATCAGAGAGTAGGAAATATCATCCACTACACTGGTTAAATCAATTGAAATCAACATTCAGATACACATATAAGCAGAAAACATTGAGATAGGGAGAGCAGGAAACATAGGGCACCTAACAAGGGCGAATCCTATGTTATACTTCTGTTGCCTACCAGCAGAAATGAAATGAAACAGAAAATAACATAAGATCAAGTCAATCACAAATACAGAGAAAGAGGAAACATCACCAGCTGCTTTAGATCAGGATCTGAAGAAACATGCTTGTCATATTAAAAACAAAACCAATCAGGTACAACATTGCCCACAGCTTGAACATTCAGTCTGAATACATCAAATCTCAGCCTATATTACAATATACACAGAGAACTTGTCTCAAGAGGAGAATACTTGCATTTCACTGATATCTCATCAACAACCATTACAATGTTTCCTTCTGTGATTTATAGCAGATGGTGGATAGAAAATCGACTGAGAAGGTAGGTGAAAATTAAATGTATCATTAAACACAGAGTAGAGAAATAGGGCCGAGGCCCATTCTGTTTGAATATTGAGTATCTAATGTCTGTCACCTCTATATGCAGGAATGATCTTCTTCGGATTTTCCTTTACTCCAGACATGGCTTTGCTGCATTCTGGCGGCCATAATTTGTTGTACTTGTGGAGAATAAACAAATGGTAAATAACTGCTGAAAGGTCTGCTTCATAAATGTTCTAATTTCTTTGAGCTGCTATTAGGGTAGAAATTCATTCAGGGACATTCTTTTACTGTGTAGAGGACCTTTTGGATGGATCCTCGGGGTCTTCAAACTTCTGCTGTGCATTCTAAACTTGTGATTAAGGCTTAAGATCTTCATTAGTTTGCCTTATTCTCTCTGCTCTGTACATGGACACTCTGCTACTTCAATTCCATCTCTGACAGGTTAGCTCAGGTTTTAATGGTGATGGGAGATTTTCAGAGTTCGAAATCCTACTTTTCTTTAGTGCAAATCCCATCAGTTGCTTTCCTTGACAATTCTATAGCAGCGCCGACCCTTGGATTTAGTCCTGTCTGCAAACTTCTCCATTAAGATGGTACGACAGAAATATAGATTCTTTCGCCTCTAGCGACCCTGCAAAACAAAAAACTGTGAAGAAAACCATGAAGGTGAATGACGGATGAGGTGGATGGAGGTAATGGACACATTTGGTGACATGGCGGAAGAAATTACAGAGGAAACAGTGAAAACTTGCTCTAGTTGGGTTTGGCGGAACACAGAGCGAAAATGCATGAAAAACATTAAAAAACACGAACGTTGAACGTATATATGCAACGGAACGAGAGACTGTATGGGGGGCGCACGTGGAGTGATGTGGCGGGATGGAAAACGGTGGACGGGTGACGTGGAGATGCGGCGGACTTGGTCAGCGACGTGTAAATAATTCTAGGCCATACGATCATCACACAATATCAACGGTCAAAACAGAACTGGAGGATGATGTAATGGCAGGCCTGGGGCATTTTACATGGACACTAATAATCGTGCATCTCTGGAGAGCGGGAACTGTTAGATGTGGTCCCCAAGATCGAACGGCCAAGGTGAATTCCGCTGCCCGGCTTTCGTCTGGGAGATAATGCGCGAAATGGGTGGTTTTCGAAATAGTACACTCGAACACGCGTCACCCAGCGTATAGAATCGCTGGGTCCACGGGAAATACCGCCGGCTATGGATGGGTGGTGCGGAATGAAACCACCGATTTTCACACAATGAACGCGGGCGCGGGGACCACCACGGGAAAGAGTTCCGCTCCGTCGATTGGTTTTTGATTGGACGGTGGAGATGAACTGCGGGGGGCCAAGGTGTACGGACACGAGACTTTTGGAGCAACCCCTCATAGTGAATGGCAGCCGCTAGATTAAGTCTTCACCCATCCCGAGGAGTCAACTACGGGGGCACTAAGGTTTGACCCTACGGATAGAGTAAAGCCCCCGCAGGGGAAACGCTTCGGTCACGGCGTTGGGTCACATGGAGAGAAAAAGGAGCGCGGGGCTATTGCCAAAGGGGCCAGGGCCCGAAATATGATTTTTGCACATTTTAAAACATTTTTAGGCCCAAGGAAAGGAATGATAGGGAGGCGAGGTGGAGAATTAGGGAAATAAAGGGTGATGGGGGGGTTTAAGGGGATTTTGGAGAATTTAAGAGGGTGATGGTGGGGATAAAAGGAAGAAAAGGGATTTTGACAAAGGAAAGGGGAGGGTAACATGGGGGTATTTGCAGGGGTATAAAGGGGCAATAGTGGGCCTTTTGAGAAATGGATCAGTAGAGGGGCTATATTTTAGGCACAGTACATAGAGACTTCAAGGAGGATGGGTTTTCAGGGGAAAGACATTCCTTGAAGGCTCCCAAACAATCTAGCCCCCAGCTTGCTTGCCAAGAATATCATAGGGGGGCTAACAGTGGCTCCACATGGGGATGGCTTCTCCTTGGAGGAGTCAAGAAACCATATATGATATTTGGAGTAGGCCAGATGCCTGCTATCATAAGCCATCTTTCTTCGTTAATTTTCAGCTGCTACAAACATGACATATCAGCAGAAACATTTTCCCAACCAAACTACCTACCCAACTGTAGTCCTAACTGTTCCCTTTGGGTGCATTTGAGCTTGCAGACCGTTTAAATTTTATTTTGCAAGACAAAAACAAACCTATTATAAATCTACCCTTATTGCTCCATGAGGCCAGATTAGACTGTTGGCCTCCTACAATTCTCTACCTAATCTACTACCTGTTGGGATTAAACTGTCCAACAGGTTTCTTCACCTACTTTCTAAGACAGGAAATTTAAACACAGCCAAGCCAGGATTAGACTGTCTGACTTGCTGGACAGAAACTTGTAGAAGACAAAACTGTGAAGGCATGGAATTCTGCAACTTTGAAACATTCTTCTTTCTTTCTTGTGACTCAGGTTTTGAGCATATTTGAGTCACCTCTTTTCTTTGCTTCAGCTCTGGTTTTGGGCATATTAGAGTTGGTTCTTCTTTCGTTGCTGATCCAGATTTTGAGCTTATTAGGACCAGCTATTTTTCTTCCTTTGGCTCGGATTTTGATCAGGTTTGAGCCATGCTTTTTACTTCAGAGGTTCATGTTTTGAGCATGTCTGAACCTCTCTTTTCATTCTGTTTTTTGGAAAATTTTCTCTTTTTCTGAAAATGAAAACTTGCAATGGTATGTACAATGGAGATGAAACTGGAAATGGAAAATCAATAGAAGTAATGTTTAAGCATCCTGCCATTGACAGGACCCCCAAACAATTATGTGCCATCAAGTTCTTGCAGAAAAAATACATTAGGACCCACAGTGGCCTGGATTATGTATGGACCCTGCCACAGGCTATCAAATTTGCCATGTTTACCTTTGTCCTCTCTTCTTGAGTCCAATTTTAGAACCTTGTCACCAATTTTGAAATTTGAAGCTTTGGTTCTTTTGTCAAACTGCCTTTTTATGTTGTCTTGGACTCTGATAGCTCTGTTATAAACCTGCTCCCTTGTTTGCTGAAGATGGATTGTTTCATTAATTCTCCTTATCATGTTGTCCTCCTCTGCCTGAATCTCTTGGACCATCTTTACCACCGGTATCCAAAGGCTGGTAGGAAAAAATGCTTTTGTACCATAAACAAGTTGGAATGGTGACATTCCAATGGATTTCTTTGTGGTGAGCCTATCAGCCCATAAGGCATGTACCAACTTGTTGTGCCAAGATTTCTTGTTCTCCTCTAATAGCTTTTTGACGATTGTCACTAAGCTCTTATTTGATGATTCAGCCAGGCCATTACCCTGGGGGTAGTAGGAAGTTGAATGTCCAAGTGCTATTCCGTACCTATGACAGAAATCAACCATTCTTTTGGATCCGAAAGCAGCAGCATTGTCAGTGATTATTTTCCTTGGACAACCAAAACGAGATAAGATGAAGTCTTCTAGGAACCTAATGATGACAGAGTCAGTGGCATTCCTAGTGGGTATAGCTTCTATCCATTTAGTGAAGTAATCTATAGTAGTTAGGATCCATTTATGTTGTTCAGAGGAGGCAGGATGAATTTCTCCTATAAATTCTAGGCCCCATTGCATGAAAGGGCCTTCTATGGTGATCGGTTGCAAAGGGAGGGGAAGGAGCTTTCTTTTGCCCTCAAAGATCTGGCATTTGTGGCAGGCAAGAATCATTTTATGGACATCATTAAAGAGTGTAGGCCAATAGTAACCAGCCCTGAGTATCTTGTTTGCAGTGGTTTTCCAACTCAGGTGGCCTCCACTCTCCCCAGCATGGAATTCTTGTGTGACTCTTTCAGCTTCAGTTTCAGACAAACATTTCAGTAAAAGGCCGTTTGGATTTTTCCAATATAGACTTTCATTCATAATGCAGTAATTTCGAGCTTTGAGCTTTATGAATCTGGCCTTTGTTTTGGACAGTTCTGGAGGGGCATTGAGGTTAGTGAGCACGTAAACGATATTAGAATACCACGGAGAGTTTTGGAATTTCTCTTCTATTGTGGGATCAGGCAGGCTCTCCTGCTCATCCAAGACATTCACCATGTTAATATCAAAGGCCTGCAAGTTTGATTCGGCCATTAACTGGGCCAAGCCTTGACCTTTGATAAGCTTAGTGGGTTTTATTTCAAGGTCGTATTCCAAGATGGTAGCAATCCATTTGCCCCTTTTCCCATCAGGGTCCTAGGACAAAATATCCTTGACTATGATGTTGGGCACATAGGCAATGGTGTGAGAATGTAAAATGTACACCCTGAACTCCTTTAAGGCCTTGATCAGAGCATAGGCCTACTTTTCCATGATGTTTTACTTTAAGGGCGCATCTCTTAAGGCTTTACTAAAGAAGGCTATAGTCTGTTCATTACCTTCTGAATTTTTCTGCAGCAAAACTGCAGCTATCGTGTGTTGGGAAGCAAATGAAAAGATCAGAAAATATTTTGAGAAGTCGGGGCTGATAAGTACAAGGGCTTGAGTGAGTGCAAGTTTTACCGACTCAAAATATTTCTTGGCTTCAACAGTCCACTTAATTCCTGCATCTTTCTTTAGCATTTCAGTCATTTTCCTAAGATGTTCAGCAAGATTGGGGATGAACCTCCTAAGGAAGTTGATTTTCCCAATGAAGGACTGTAACTCCTTGCTGTTTCTTGGATGTATAATTTGAAGTATTCCCTCAAATCACTGTGGGTCTATCCTAATCCCTTTCTCAGATATAATGTGGCCAAGAAGCTTACCTTCTTGCAGCCCAAAAACAATCTTCTTAGGATTTAGGGACAGGCCATACCTTCTACATTTTTCAAAAAAAATTCTCAGATGTTTCAGATGTTCTTCTTCAGTTTTAGAAAAGACAGTCAAGTCATCCAAGTAGATAACTATAAAGTGTCCAATCTCATCTGAGAAAGCAATATCCATTGCTCTCTGGAAGGTAGCTCCAGCATTCATCAATCCAAAGGGCATTTTCACATACATGAACGTGCCCCATGGAGTGGTAAAAGTTGTTTTGAGTTGATCTTCTGGGAGTACCAGAACTTGATTATATCCTAAAAAGCCATCGAGCAGGGAGATCCTCTTAGAGCCCACTACCTTCTGTAAGATATGTTCCATTCTAGGCAAAGGGTAATTGTCTTTCAGGGAGGCTCTGTTGAGGTTTCTGAAATCTATGCATAGTCTAATCTCCCTCGTCTTCTTTCTCACAGCCACTAAGTTTGACGCCCAATCAGAAAACCTCACAGGGACAATTATGCCTGCATCATACATTTTCTTAATCTTTTTTTCTATTGCACGCAATTGTTTTGGATTTATTCTTCGAAGTTTTTGTCTGAAAGGCTTCTGATTTTCTTTCAAGGGTATTTTGTGTTGAATGATATTGGTGTAATAGGCCTTTAAGTCTTCATAACTCCATGCAAACACATCTATGAATTCCTTGAACAGGTCAGTATATTTTTTCTTCATGTTAGCAGGTATAGACTTAGCCAGTTTAATCATTTTGGGTCTATCTTCAGTGCCTATGTTACATTCTTCGACATCTGAATCTGCATGTTCAATAGTAGGCCTTTTAGCTACATCTTCAAAGTCAAAAAGGTCCTCTAAGGGTGCTAGGCCTCTGGGTATATTCTTGTCTTTGGCCTGCAATACCTCAACCTCTTCGTTTTCTGCGTTTTCACTATTTTCGTTAAAATTTCCAGTTTTATCAGAAAAAAGATTTATTGCTATGTTACAGGGAGTTTCTACGTTACAGGGTGTTTCTTCATTATCTGAGGAATCTTCATCTAGGCAGAAGCTATCAAATTTGGAGTCTGAATCAGAAAATTCAAACTCATTTCTGCCTATCAGGAAATCCTCAATCTGTTTGTCTCCTTCGAAAACCTGGCAGTATTTTTCATTGTCTGGCACCGCAGGTCTGAATTTGGTCTAGATGATGATCTGTTGGTCATTGGGGGCCTTAGGATATGAACTAGCTAGGCAAGCTAATCCATTAGCAACAACGTTTTGACCCCTAGGAATGAACACTAATTTATATTCAACGAATGTTTTCAACAGATCCAGAGTGTCATTCCTATATGCTCTTAGTCTGGGATGTTTTGTTGAATACTCACCATTCACCTGTTTTATAACTAACTCTGAGTCTCCTTGTACAACTATCCTACGGGCTCCTAATTTCTTCAACAGATTCAAGCCCAAAATGAGAGCCTCATATTCTGCAATGTTATTTGTACATTTGAAATGCAGATTGACAGCATGACTCTCCGTGTGGTTACTCTATGTGTTATGTATCCATACCCCTGCTCCAGTATTTAGCCTAGTACAGGACCCATCAAAGTTCATTTCCCATAGGGGTTCGTTGTTTACTTCGTCTTCATCCCCTCCCCTACAACTGGATTCGCCATTATGTTGAGTTGTGAGGTTGTGCTAGGAGGGGGGTCATTCTATGGTTCATTATGGGCATGGCGATCAGGGAGGTGGCTAGCTTGTTGTTTTTGTTCTGTTTCTGTTCCGTTCAGAGTTACGTTTTCAGTATTTTGCCCATGGTCTCCTTCATCGTATTCTTCTAGAGTAGCCATTATGTTGAAATCCATGGGCTCTACGTTTGTATCTCCATTTTCTGATCTTGGCTCTTCTAAGGGTTGGTCATTATAGAGAATGAAAGAGTACAGATCTGTATGTACAGAGTATAGTGGTGATTTTTCAGGTTTCTCGGGGCTACTGACTAGGAATTTAATTTGAGATTCTCTATACAGTCTTCTAAGCTGGCCGAATATAGGGATGGTGGCATATGAACCATCCATCTGCATTGTCCCTTGCAGTTTGGCTCCCCATGATCTTGATAATAGCATGCCATACTTAGGTGGCACATCTGCCACCACAACATCCATGACCATACATTTAGCAGGAATCTGGGTTAAACTCACACATAAGTCTTTGATGAGGCCTAGGCATTTTACTCTACTAGAGTCAAATGAATATAAGTCTTTGTAAGGTCTGGTAATTTCTAGGCCTAGCCTTTCCATCACTACCTTAGGCATTAGAATGTGTGATGCACCAAAGTCATGCATGGCATTATGAAGGATCTTGTCATGAACGTTAAGACTGACATAGAAAGGTGGAACTACCCCTTCCTGAAATTTTCCTTCAATTTTTGGACCAAAGAGTAGGGCTGGTTGATCATCATTTAGGTTTACAGAATCATTCATTTCTCCCAGATTCAATGCTTTCAAAATTTGGCCTTTATATACATCTTGAGCGGCCAGCTCAGATAATGGTATAGAGATTTTGATTTTTGCAAGTTCACTCTCTAAATTGAAAGTGGACTGGACCTTTGTAATGCTCAATTCCGTTTTATTTGCTACTGCTTTAGTAGCTGAATTGGTTTGTGATTTCTCACTATGTACAGGGTTGGGAACAGTTGTATCAGGAGTACTAACTGAAGTGCTAGTACTACTGGTTGGTTGACTTTGTTTTCCAGTGTCCTGGTTGTCCTTCTCCTTATGTTTACCAGAACTTTCAGCTGCTGTTTTGTTAGCTATAGCAGATGCTTTAGGAGTTTTGTCAGGATTTTTCTTGATTGTAATCTCAGGAGTCGTGGCTTTGGGATTATCTTGGTTTTTCTTGCTCCTAAGTTCATATTGTTCCCTGACTTGCAACATGGAATTTTCAAATCCTAATCTATAATCCTCAGACTCAAACCACTCCTCATCACAACCAGTGGTGGAGGGTTGGTCTTATTCTGAATCATAATTTAGGATCGAATCCTCTGCTTAAAACATGTTTATTGCATTCCCTTCAGACTCTTCAATGATTCCCTCATCCTCATCTAAAATTTTTTCTTGAAATGGGGGAATAATTTGTTGGTCTAACTCTCTTTGTCTGTTGGGAGTGGCATTGTTGTTTCTTCTAAAGTTCTGGTTCTGGTTTTGATTTTTGTTTTGGTTACTAACTGTGACAACCATTTTCTCCATCATTTGTTGTATATTATCCACATTTTTAGATAATCTATCATAGTTTGGATTAGAGGTGGAAGCTACGTTGTCATCCCTATATGTTACCCTCTTCTCAGCTCTCAGTCTTGCTCTCTTTTCAATCAGGTTTGCCTCTATGTTAACTGCTCCTTTTTGCATGTCCTCTAGTGTGGCATATTCTTTATCTCTAAGCTCATAGGCCATGTCAGCATCAAAGCCTTCGGGATATTTTGCTAGGGCCATGCCTTGTGGAGGTTTCATATGTGGGGGGAGAGCATTATAAATGCTATTGAATCTTGTTGTGTAATCATGTACACTCTCTCCTGGATTCCTCTTAAGGCTCAGGTATTCTGCTAGGAGCTGGAGAGGGTTTTCCCTAGTCTCCCATTTGTTTATGAATGTCTGATATAGAGCAGGAAGGTCTTAGATGCTATTAGGAGGCAGATTTTTAAACCATTTCTTTACATCACCCCCAGGCTCTGAGCAAATATTCTCATTTTGAATGTTTCATCATCAATTTCCATATAGTCAAAAGAGTCTTCCATTTTATCTACATGTGCCTGAGCTGTGATGGATTATTTGGCAGTGAAGTGAGGGATTTTTTATTGATAGTCATTTGGCAGGGGGATAAGAGGCTGAGGTAGAACTAGAGGTGTATACCAGGCTGCCATTGTGATGTTCTGATGAGGTAAAATATTAACCTGAGCAGCTGGTATTTGGCTGACAGGGATATTAGGACCAGCAGAAGTCTGTTGAGAAGATTTAGGGTGAGAGAGCCCCAAGTTTTTAAGGAAGTGAAAATCAGGTGGTGTGGAAGGAGGGGTTTCACTGTCCCTAGTGTTTTTACCACTGTTAGATGGTGTATTGTAAACCTCAAAGTCTTGCTGGTCTAAGTGATCGAACGACCTAGTTCTAGGTAATATGTTAGGTAAGTCTAGGTCTAGGAGGTAATGTGATAGAGCTGTTAAGTCTTCTGGTGCAGAATTAGTTCTAAGAATGTGGCTGGAAATAGTTGATCCTTTAGGTGTAGGGGCTCTCCTGAGGATACTCTCTGGATTGTCAACTATTTCAGGTGGGACTGGGTTGGGATAAGCTCTTGTGTGAATGGTTCTGAAAGCTAGAATGTTGTTTGTTAGCCAAGCAGCTTAACCCTATCTGTTATTTCTATTGTGGTTAATGTTGTCTCGGGGACTGGTCTCCCAGTGGAGTCTATTGTGAAACCAAGACAATCAACAGGCCTACTAATCACCAGTGGAGTCCTTTTGTTTAGGAACAATGGAGTCGCCAGGTGGAGGGTTTAGGATGTTTCTAAGGGGATACACTGTCCACCACAGTGCTCAGTCACTATCGCTTTTCAGGAATTTCCTCTAAACAGCAAGCTCCAACCAGAGATTGACTGGGAGGGCGTTTACCAGATATGTCACCTCCTAAAGAGGATGAGATCTGGAGGCTACCTGGCCCTTTCCAGACTCTGTCTAAGAGTGCAATGAATATTCAATAATGGGGGTCAATTCAAGCAAGGAGTGACTTACTATCAACCTGACCAGAGTTCTAAGTTTCTGAAGTTCTAGATGTAGTGAGATGAAACTCATTCTTCCCCAGCAAAGTCGCCATTATGTTGGGGTTCCCATGTTTTGGCCAGGTTGACAGAGACCAAAATATGAGACAACATAGAACCACTTTTAGACCTTAGGATCTAGCCCTCCTAGGTCCAGAGAGGGATCTCTCTATGGTAGTCAAAGTGTATGTCTTTGAAGCTCTAAGTTGTGATTTTAGGCTAGTTGTAGGCTCATGGTTGTTTGTTTGATTGTTTGTGTTTGGTTGGAGGGAATCAGGAAAAGAAGGACCAATATAAGACTAGGATGAGCAAAGAGGAAGCTTAGGCAGAGACAGATGACTCAGAGAACATCAAAGCCATTGGGCTATGGAGTCAAGAAAGGATTTATTTGTAATCAATGTGCAAGGTTTCAGTTGGGCTAGTCATCTAAATTATCTGGATCTTAAAGGATAGAAGATGGAATGGAACATTAAGGATTGAAAATGAAAGGAGGAGAACCATCTAATTCTGTCTATAGATCAGGTCAGAGGTCATTTAACTCCAGGCCTACTTGGACAAAATCAGAGGCAATTACAAGGGATCTTAGAAAGGCTAGCTGGTCGTGCAAAGATCATAGTGGACAGGGCTAACACTAATCCCTAGTGTTCCCAAACCTTCAAGCTGAATCCTACCAAGAACATCTAAACATGGACTTCATCAATTCATACATCAGAGAGTAGGCAATATCATCCACTACACTGGTTAAATCAATTGAAATCAACATTCAGATACACATATAAGCAGAAAACATTGAGATAGGCAGAGCAGGAAACATAGGGCACCTAACAAGGGTGAATCCTATGTTATACTTCTGTTGCCTACCAGCAGAAATGAAATGAAACGGAACATAACATCAGAGCAAGTCAATCACAAATACAGAGAAAGAGGAAACATCACCAGCTACTTTAGATCAGGATCCGAAGAAACATGCTTGTCATATTAAAAATAAAACCAATCAGGTACAACATTGCCCACAGCTTGAACATTCAGTCTGAATACATCAAATCTCAGCCTATCTTACAATATACATAGAGAAATTGTCTCAAGAGGAGAATACTTGCATTTCACTGATATCTCATCAACAAACATTACAATTTTTTCTTCTGTGCTTTATAGCAGATGGTGGATAGAAAATTGACTGAGAAGGTAGGTGAAAATTAAATGTATCATTAAACACAGAGTAGAGAAATAGGGCCGAGGCCCATTCTGTTTTAATATTGAGTATTTAATGTCTGTCACCTCTATATGCAGGGATGATCTTCTTCAGATTTTCCTTTACTCCATACATGGCTTTGCTGCATTCTGGCGGCCATACTTTGTTGTACTTCTGGGGAATAAACAAATGGTAAATAACTGCTGAAAGGTTTGCTTCATAAATGTTCTAATTTCTTTGAGCTGCTGTTAGGGTAGAAATTCCTTCAGGGACATTCTTTTACTGTGTAGAGGACCTTTTGGATGGATCCTCGGGGTCTTCAAACTGCTGCTGTGAATTCTAAACTTGTGATTAAGGCTTAAGATCTTCATTAGTTTGCCTTATTCTCTCTGCTCTGTACTGGGACACTCCGCTGCTTCAATTCCATCTCTGACAGGTTAGCTCGGGTTTTAATGGTGATGGGAGATTTTCAGAGTTTGAAATCCTGCTTTTCTTTAGTGAAAATCCCATCAGCTGCTTTCCTTGACAATTCTATAACAGCGCCGGCCCTTGGATTTAGTCCTGTCTGCAAACTTCTCCATTAAGATGGTACGACAGAAATATAGAGTCTTTCACCTCTAGCGACCCTGCAAAACAACAAACTGTGAAGAAAACCATGAAGGTGAACGACGGATGAGGTGGATGGAGGTAATGGACACATTTGGTGATATGGCGGAAGAAATTACAGACGAAACAGTGAAAACTTGCTCTGGTTGGGGTTGGTGGAACACAGAGTGAAAATGCATGAAAAACATTAAAAAACACGAATGTTGAACGTATATATGCAACGGAATGAGAGACTGTACGGGGGGCGCACATGGAGTGACATGGCGGGACAGAAAACGGTGGACGGCTGACGTGGAGATGCGGCGGACTTGGTCAGCGACGTGTAAATAATTCTAGGCCATACGATCATCACACAATATCAACGGTCAAAACAGAACTGGAGGATGATGTAATGGCGGGCCCGGGGAATTTTACATGGACACTAATAATCGTGCATCTCTGGAGAGCGGGAACCGTTAGATGTGGTCCCCAAGATCGAACGGCCCAGGTGAATTCCGCTGCCCGACTTTTGTCTGGGAGATAATGCGCGAAATGGGCGGTTTTCAAAATAGTACACTCGGACGCGCATCACCCAGCGTATGGAATTGCTGGGTCCGCGGGAAATACCGTCGGCTATGGATGGGTGGTGCGGAATGAAACCACCAGTTTTCACACAATGAACGTGGGCGCAGGGACCACCACGGGAAACAGTTCCGCTTCATCGATTGGTTTTTTATCGGACGACGGAGATGAACTACGGGGGGCCAAGGTGTATGGACACGAGACTTTCGGAGAAACCCCCCGTAGTGAATGGAAGCCGTTAGATTAAGTCTTCACCCATCCCGAGGAGTCAACTATGGGGGCACTAAGGTTTGACCCTACGGATAGAGTAAAGCCCCCGCAAGGGAAACGCTTCGGTCACGGCGTCGGGTCACATGGAGAGAAAAAGGAGCGCGGGGCTATGGCCAAAGGGGCCCGGGCCCGAAATATGATTTTTGCACATTTTAAAGCATTTTTAGGCCCAAGGAAAGGAACGATAGGGAGGAGAGGTGGAGAATTAGGGAAATAAAGGGTGATGGGGGGGTTTAAGGGGATTTTGTAGAATTTAAGAGGGTGATGGTGGGGATAAAAGGAAGAAAAGGGATTTTGACAAAGGAAAGGGGAGAGTAAAATGAGGGTATTTGCAGGGGTATAAAGGGGCAATAGTGGGCCCTTTGAGAAATGGATTAGCAGAGGGGCTATATTTTAGGCACAATACACAGAGACTTCAAGGAGGATGGGTTTTCCGGGGAAAGGCATTCCTTGAAGGCTCCCAAACAATCTAGCCCCGAGCTTGCTTGCCAAGAATTCTATAGGGGGGCTAACAGGGGACATAATGTTTATGAATTGGAATGGCCTCATAATTTTCTTAAATTACCTCTCTTATGCCTCCTCTTTTCATATGTCTCTTATTCCATAGAAAACCCTAGCTCAGTGGGAGAGGAAATTAGGGTTTGGTATAGGAAAAACAAGGGATTTAGGACTACCTTGTAGAGGGAGGGGAATGAAAGGGTTAGGGGTTGCCTAAATTCTTGGGGAAATATTTGGGGATAGGGATAGATGTTAGAGAGTGTATGGAAGTTTAATTGATATAAATTAGTGACGAGAAGGGGCCCAAAAGGGAAAAATAAAATCCTAACCTAGGAAGGTGTCAAAAGTGTAGCAATAGGCTAGCGTTTGTAGGAAAGTGAGGGGAATGCGAGGAATGGGCTTGAGAAAATTTCAAGGGAGGTATATGGGGTGTAGGTGAGTAATATATTGATGGAGGAGAGTGAAAATGAGCCTTAACTTGGTCTTTGATGCAATGGAATGGTGTTTTATTGGGCCTTAGAAAATGAAAACCTAGAGACCTAATGAAGACCTTGACTGACCAGACTTCATGGTGACTTGACTGACATAATGACATGATGAAATGGACTCTCATAACTGAATTATTCTCAGCAAGAAATGAAGGTGGGCCAGAAGGTATGAATTTTTTAGGAAGATAATCATTTTTTTACTAGAACTACCATCAGTGAGTAAATTTTTGAATGAAAACCTAGGTGGAATGACAAAAATTTCTGAGTCAGACTCCTAAAATGATATGAAAAGAGTATTTTTTATCACTGAGGGAAGTATGAAAATATCGACACTGACACTTCTTTTCTCTCCAAAATTCATATCTCTTATTTTATTATTTCAACTATTATTTTATTATTTTCCTTAGGAGGCCACTTTTAGGCTGAAATTTCCTCTAATTTTTTAATCCCTGATAATTATATCGCCAATATAAAACCTCTGATATTAATTCTCACCTTTCCTCTCATGACCATTACAATCAAAGGTTTTTATTTTATCATAACTTCGTTTTATCATAAATTTTAATAGCCATGCAATTGAAATCTCCTGATGTTTCCTTCCGATATGTTGATCTGTCATGCGCCTATGTGAACTCACACTGTTAGACTCCTGTATTTCATAGTATCACAAGGTAACTAATTATTTTTTATATTTCCGTACTAAAAATAATATTCTATAGCCATCATTTATTTTTAGAGAAGGAAATGGAAATTTTGACTATCAACAGCATCAAATGAATCTATATGCCTTTGGTTTAGAGCATTAAATGAATCTATCTACCTTTAGTTCAGTTGAAAGTGGAAAATGTTGCTGATTAAGTGTGATGGTGAGAAAAATCCATACTGCCCTCATTCATTCCATCTCACCTCTTCTTACCTTTCGTCTTCCCAAATTCTAAACTCCAATGCTCTGAATCCCATTAAAACCCCCAAAACCCACATACATAACCTTTGTGACTTGTTACTCTCCAAACCCATTTATATCAAAGTCCACATTTCTATTGTTATAGCTCCTCCCACCCACTATCAGCCATATCATTTAAAGCTTTACCTCTTTCCCGCACTTTGCACCCCACAAGTTCAACCTTTTCTTATTAAATTCATCACCAAAACATAAAACTCCACTGATGCAATTTGGTGGGACCCATCCAACCTTAATAGATTACCGAAATCTGCATGCAAACCTTTGTATTTCATATTTTCCTTACCTTCCACCTTTTCGCACTTTCCCACATTTATCACGTCGCATGGCGCACTTCGCACCTTTTATCGAAATCGCACATCGCAAGTTTCAAAGGACTATCGTAGGAGGTAACTGTTAAAAGTGCCGAAGTGCGGTATGCGATATGGTGGGACCAAATCACAGAGCTTCAAATGATTATTTCAGAAGGTAAATGTTATGAGTGTCAACGTGCGATGTGTGATGCAGTGGGGCTCGATCACATATCTTAGAAGATAAGTGTCAAAGGTAAAGGTAAGTCTTGTACCATGTGAAGTGCGATGTTGGCATGGATGCGATGTGGTTATATCGATGAAATCTAAACAATTTCGGATTCAGGTGTATGCAGTTTGTGCATTTTTTTATGAAGAAAAAGGGATAAAACATGATAGAAAGACTTATGGGAGAGTAAGCCTAGACAAGGAGTGAAAAAAAAGGAGTCGAGTCAAGAAAAGGGAATTTGCGCAGAACTGTTACGATATGCCAACAGTAATGAAAAAGCAGCAAAAAACATCAGCATAGTTGCTAATTAATGAAAGTAGCTAGTGCTGCACTAGATTTAATTACCCAACACCGGCATGCTGAGGAGCAGGGCCAGGTGTTAGTAATATTTTATTTTCTGCCTCTTCGGCATTACAGATCTAGTTTCTAACCACTCTGTAATAAAGAACAGACTGCTAGAAACCACTGTTGGAGGCTAACCTTGTCTTATCACCTCCTGCATGTTTCCACTTGTCTAGTTTTTCTTGAATTTAATCATTGTAGTAGACAGATTAAATTGAATTAATTTTTTTATAAATATTGTATGCATTAGTAGTATGAGAGAGGCTTGGAATGGGAAAAATCCATTGTAATAGATTCTGCTAGTTGTAAGCACTCTCTTTTGGATGAATGAATGAGTATGTTGTTTTCCAGTTTCTTGTGTTATGATCCGTGGTGAAGTGCTTCTCCCATGTAATTTGTGATTCTTCTGTTTTACATATTTTTTTCTTTCTTTACTGCAGATAGATATTTTTTTGTAGGATTTACCATAAGGTACCCTACTCAGTCTTGAAATAGTACATTATGTTTTCCTCTAAGACTTGGATGGAGAATTCAGAGACGATCTCCTCTACATCCATGTTGAGACCAGAATGTAGAAATCAGAGACGATCTACTCTGCATTCCTATTAAACCTTAATCCTCTCCTCTTTTCCATCTCACAAGCTGTAAAGATCCATTGACATGGCTAGCTTGCCTGGTTGCACCTGACCTCAGTTATTCATCTATTTGAGTTTGTTTACACCTGTTTGACTCCATAGCCCAATGTCCCTCTTCTGTTGCCTCAACCAAATCTTCAAACAAACACTCATTTCTATAAATATTCTAATATCAACACTTATATTTATCAAGTTAAATAATAAAACAGAAAAAGCCCTCTCTGAGCCCAGGAAGGCTAGGTCCTGGACTACAAATTTGGTTTGATGTTTCACTCTATGGTTCTATATTCAGCCTTCAAAAATTACAAAGTGACAACATAATGGCAATCATACTCAGGACAAAGTTTATCTTCCTCAGAAAGTACATCAAAGTTCAGATCTGATTACTAGTGGTGGAGAGTGACCAGACACAAAAAGGTTGCATTATTCACCTAGCGACTCCATGATTCAAAGAACTCATCTTTTGAGCATTCATGGCGACTCCACAACATGCTGACCATAGTTCCTGCTGAACAAGATGACAAGGTTTGTGGCGGACCTTCTATCTAGTGAAGTTTTAAATGCATTCAGGAATCGGTTATCAGAATTTCAGCTTGATGAAGATTTCCTAGGATTTGTCTTTCATATTTTTAAATTAAGAAAATTTAGGCCTAAAGCTAAAACATGATTTCTGGAGATAGTTGTTGAAATATATGAAACTGTTATTGAAATTTTGAATTCTCAAATTCAGCCATATAAATTCATAGACCCCAAAGCTTTCTTGGAAAATCTTCCTTCCCCTAAGTAAGAGGAAATTGTACCACCTCTTGACTTACATATTGAGGATGATTGTGATTTCCAGAACTAAACTGAAGATGAGGTTTCAAGGGTTAATATTAAGGGTACAACTGATCAACTAGTCATTGAAGGCATATAAGCAAATACTAGACATCATGCTTTTATTGATCCTATAGCATATTATATGGAGGTTCTTATTAGCTCAAATTTTCAAACATGTAATCTCTATAAGGATCAAATACATCGGCATTTTCCATTACATATTCTAGCTTTGGTTATGAGGACACATAATCAAGTTATATTGCTAAGTTTCCTGACAAGCAGTCAAGTTGTCCATATGTTTCTGCTGCTAATTGACTGATCGCACTGGCATTATTGTATCATTTAGAAAAACATAAATTTCAATAGAGTAGGGTAGGTAGGTGTGAAAATAAGCTTAGTACTCTAAACATATTTCCAGTTTTAGCTTCAAATTTCTTTCAGTACAAGTGTATTCTAGACTTCAGTTTGCAAAGAGTGTTGATTTCAGATTGTTAGCCACAGAGGTTTTGTAGCAGATTAAGTTGCAGATTTGCGATCAACCCAATGGATCATGCCACTAGTCTATGGTGTTCTTGACTCCTCCTAAAGGAGTTTCCATCCCCAACTAGAGCCACTATTAGACTCTTGTATTTCATAGTATCACAAGGTGACTAATTATTGTTTAGATTTTTCATACTGAAAATAATATTCTATGGCCAGCATTTATTTTCATAGAAAGAAATAAAAATCCTGACTATCAAAAGAATCAAATGAATCTATCTTCCTTTAGTTCAGTTGAAAGAGGAAAGTGTTGCTGATTAAGTGTTATGGTGAGAAAAATCCATACTGCCCTCATTCATTCCATCCTCCCTCTTCTTACCTTTCATCTTCCCAAATTCTGAACTCTAATGCTCTGAATCCCATTCAAACCCCCAAAACCAACATACATAGCCTTTGGGACTTATTACTGTACAAACCCATTTATATTAAAGTCCAAAATTCTATTGTTATACCTCTTTCCCACACTTCACACCCCGCAAGTTCAATGTTTTCTTCTTAAATTCATCACCAAAACATAAAACTCTGCCGATGTGATTTGGTGGGACCCATCCAACCTGCATGTATTACCAAAATCCACATGCAAACCTTTGTATTTCATATTTTCCTTACCTTACACCTTTTTGCACTTTCTCGCATTTAGTGCATCGCATGACTCACATCACACCTTTTATAACTTAACTTTAAGCGCGCACAACTTTAATTTTTTTGTGATGCAATCCGATCGCAATCACACATCGCAAGTTTCAAAGGACTACCGCAGGAGGTAAACGTTAAAAGTGTTGAAGTGCGGTATGCTATACGGTGGGACCAAATAAAAAAATCGAAAATCAAAAAGCTTCAAAGGATTACCACGGGAGGTAAATGTTAAGAGTGACGACGTATGATGTGCGATGCATTGGGGCCCGATCACAAATCGCAAGTCGAAAACCTTAGAAGATAAGTGTCAGAGGTAAAGGTAAGTATTGCGCCATGTGAAGTGATGTTGGCATGGATGCGATGTGGTTATATCGCTGAAATATAAAGGATTTCGGATCCAGGTGTATGCTATTTGCGCGATGTTTTATGAAGAAAAAGGGATAAAATACGACAGAAAGACTTATGGCAGAGTAAGCCCCAAAAAGGAGTTAAAAAAAAGGAGGTCAAGTCGAGAAAAGTGAATTTGTGCATAATTGTTATGGTATACTAGAAGAAACGAAAAGGCATAAAAAACACATCATCATAGTTTCTAATCAATGAAAATAGCCAACGTTATACCAAAATTAATTACCCAACGCCGGTTTGTTGAAGAGCATGGGCCACATGTCAGTAATATTTTACTTTCTACCTCTTCAGCATTACAGAGCCAGTTTCTAACCACTCTGTAATAACTAACGGACTGCTAGAAGCCACTATTGGAAGCTAAGCTTGTCTTGTCACCACCTGCATGTTTCCACTTGTCTAATTTTGCTTGAATGTAATCATTGCAGTAGACACATTAAACCCAGTTATGTTTTTTTATAAATATTTTATGCATTAGCAGTATGAGAGAGGCCTGAAAGGGGAAAAAACCATTGTAATAGATTCTACTAGTCGTAAGAACTCTCTTTTGGATGAATGAATGAGTATATTGTTTTCCAGATTCTTGTGTTATGATCTGTGTTGAAGTGCTTCTCCCATGTAATTTGTGATTCTTTTGTTTTACATACTGTTTTATTTCTTTACTACGGATATAAATTTTTTTGTAGGATTTACCGTAGGGTACCCTTCTCAGCCTTGAAACAATACATTTTGTTTTCCTCTAAGACTTGGATGCAGAATTCAGAGTGTTTGCTTTGCATCCATGTTGAGATCAGAATGTAGAATTCAAAGACAGCCCTCTCTACATTCCTGTTAAACCTTAATCTCCTCCTCTTTTCCATTTCACAAGCTGGAAAGGTCCATTGACATGGCTAGCTTGCCTGGTTGCACCTGACCTTAGTTATTCATCTATTTGAGTATGTTTACACTTGTTTGACTCCATATCCCAATGACCCTCTTCTGCTGCCTCAACCATATCTTCAAACAAACCCTAATTTCTATAACTAGCCTAATATCAACACTTATATTTATCAATTTAAATCATAAAATAGAGAGAGCCTTCTCTGAGCTCGGGAAGGCTAGGTCCTAGACTCCAAAGCTGGTTTGATTTTTCACTTCGTGGTTCTGTCTTCAGCCTTCAAAAATTATAGAGTGACAACACACACCTCCAAATTTAATGATAGAAATTTGTGACTTTATTTTTTTGATAACATAATCCTTTTCAATCATTTTTTCTTGAGTTTATCAAAAGCTGCGTTAAAGCGAGTGAAAAGTAGTTATTAAGAACATCTTTCTTGATTGATTGTCTAAGTTAAGTTTATTTCTCGCTCTTTCTCTTTTTTAGAGGCTAATCCCGATCATTATACCAGTGAAGAAATGCCTAAAGTTGCTAAGGGGAAGAATAAAACTAGAGGTCAATATCCACCTACTACTCCCACAGTTGAAATTCCTAAGGGAAAGAATGAATTTCCAGGACTATTCTCTGATACAGTTTTTTCCAAAGAAATCGATCACTCCTCATTCAAAGAAATGTATAAATAATTAGAATATGAAAAACTTGTGGTTACGAAGATAACTGTAACATACAACGATTCTGAGTCAGTTTCAAATGCCACTTACAATTATTTGGCCAATTTTATCCTACATAGAATTGCAGCCATGCCAAAAATTCTTCCTTATACAGATATGATTAGATGGGTTGTTGATAAATTGAGCATTACTGAAAATAAGTTTTTAACAACAAATCAAATAGTTATTGGGTCATTCTCAGGGGAATATTTGAAAAAAATGTATAAGTTGCCCGAGCCATAAGGCAAATATTATAATAAATTTTTTGAGGCCTTCATCAAGGAGCATGATCATCCATTAGAACCAAACAAAAAATGGAGGAGAGACTCAAACAAACATAAGGAGGAGGAATAAGTCAAGTACTCTGTTTATTCTCTTTTTGCTCTGTTTTGTCAAGAAACTATTATGATTTGTAGGCTTTTCAATTTACCAAATACTCAGAAATTTGAGGATTAGTGGACTCCACTTATTGATGTAGCCTCAGAAGATTTTATGATGGACTGGGGAAATATACTCTCAGATAAACTAGCTATGAATATTATGTCCTTTAGATAAAAGCATAGAGTATCTAGAATGTAATTCCCCCTTTTTATGTGAGCACATACATAATGGATGCCCTATGTTTTTCTATTGAATTTCCCTCTATGGGTTGGAAATGGACTATATAATACCGAACTCTAATTCATATTTACCATGACCTCCTTTAGGATACAAAATACCTACCTTATCTCTATAAAATATGCCATAGAATCATTTTATCCATTCATTTTACTATATTTGGCAAGGATTCCCCTCAGTTATCCCCACAAGGTGAAACTGATTGGCTCCGGATAGGAAATTGGTTTGGTGAAGAGTTTTTTACCTATATCTGAGTCTTTTGAAGCCTATCCAATCCTTGTGTTTTACCATTATTTGTTCTTGATAAGCTTCTAGATAGAGAAATTTCCTATCACATTGTAGGCAATGGGATTTCTAAAATCTTGAAAGAATATAATAAGAATATGTGAACTGCATTTCCTCTCTAGTGTGGTATATTTTCCTTTGATAATTACAAGCATGCTCTTCTAGAAATTAAGGTTAATAGACAGTATGATCCTCATCAAACTGCCAAGAAGATCAGAACAACATCAATCATTACACAGTTTGTCCATGAGTAAGAAATATTTGATGATTTTCTTGAAAATATGCCCACTTATTCAACGGTTATAAATAAATAAGAGAAGAGCTTGTCTCCTCAGAAAATGGTCCCGTTCACATAGTATAGAACTTCTATATTGCAAAATGTACCCCTAGATTCATTGAGTGTTTCTATGGATGGAATAATTCCCCGTGATAATGTAGTAGTTGATCCTACATAGTTTACTTTGGCTTCTCAGCCCAAAGAAACAAATGCCTCTTCTTCTTCTCAGGCTAAATACCTTCTGACTAATACCAAGCTTGATCAGATATGGGAACAGTTCAATCAAGTTATACAAGGTACATAGTCTCAAGATTTGGAAACTCATGTATAAAAGAACGTTCCTAACACTTCTAAATATTTGGAAAAGACTCCAAAGGATTCTGACAAGCCTTTAGAAACTGATGATATTGAAATATATCAGCCTTCCCAACTTCCAAGGTTGTGTTAAGGGTAGAAGAAATTTCTCCCCTTGATATATTTTATAGTCCTGATCATAAAGTTGTTGTTAAGAGACAAAGAAAGAAAATAAAAGTTGATCTATCCCGGGCTTTAATTCCTAGAAATACTTATTTTGATGTATTCTAGAAAGGCTCTTTTATTACTCCTAGTGATGAATTAGAAAGGCTCACTCAATTAACAGGAGTCTATGCCTCTGTAACCATAGATAAAGTTGTTGAAATTCAATATTTGTTGAAATCAAAAGAAGATATAATTGTACATTTAGGAAAGAATCTTGACACTGAAAAATAAAATATTGGAAATCAATGGTAAAGACAGGTTATTGAACTCCGAAAGAATTTTATGACCTCAAGAGTCAATATGACACTTATTTTAAGTCTAGAAACACACTAGTCAGTCCAAAACTATCAGAGTTTAAAAAGGAATAAAATAAGTTAAGTACTCTTCTTGCTCAACAAAAAAATTTATTCTATAAAGGATTGATCATTATTCATGACTTTTGTCATACAACCAATTCTTTGGTTTACTAATTAGCATATATCAAGACTTATTTTTGTGATGTTGAAGAAAAACTTGCCAACTTTATGACTTGGCAAGAGAGTGCAGAAGGAATATTAGTCAATCTTCCTAGAATTGAATAATCCCACAAAGTCATTGTCTTCAGAGAGTGGGAAGTATGTCTCAAGCAAGTGGAAGCACCATTATTCCAAGAAAGAGACATTTCAAACAATCTGATTGAGTCAATTGTTGGTAGTTTATTCCAGGAAAACCTTATCTCTATTTTTCCTGAAGTAACTCTTCCAAAAATTAAACCTCTTTCTAAAATTAATATGGAAAAGAGAATAGATTATAGAGCAACTTGCTAAAATTAATATGGAAATTCATTGGAACTATCTATTCAATCCACATAGTTAGTGGTTAATACTCAGCTTCTTATCCAACACCACCAATCTGCACATGTTGCAAGCGTTAAAGGATGCACTATTCATAAGCTAGATGCGGATCCAACTGAAGACTCCACCCGAATTAAAGACCATGACAGACATCTATGAGCTACAACAACGAATGGGAGGACAATCTTCTTTGTAGACTTAGAGAAATTGTTACAACAAATTCCAAATTTATATCTTTAAGTTTATTTTAGTGTTATTTTTTCAAACCGATTGAGGTTGTTTTATTATTTTATATATTAACACTTTTGTAATGAACTATAAATCCCTTTCATGTTTCAATGAGAATGGGTTCTAAATTTTGGAAAGAAGACTTTCATTTGCATGATCGTAACTTAAGTTTCTCTTAATAGAAAGCCAAACCACTGTTGTTTTTCTCATGAGGAGAGTAACAATATATCAGGTACTACTATACATGTGTTGTTTCTTTGTTTAAGAGTTCAATTGTATTTTTTTTAATCATATATTTGTTACAGAAATTGTACATTTTCACTATTGATATGTGTGATTGGAATTATATAATGTATTCATAAACAACAAAATCGTATATATGTGATAAGTTTTATCAGTATTAATTTCATTGACTATTTAATTAAATTCAGTTTCATCTGATTTTTTAACTTCATAATCATTTGATAATCTATATTTTCATATTATTTATGAAATATTTTTAGCTCACATATGTATAAATAAGTTTTCCTGGGATAAATATTAATTTGTAAGTATTCATTATTTTTCAAGTCTTAGTCACATTAAAACCATTATATTTACATCCATTCCTCTTTATAGTTTTGTTTAAATGAGAAATGGGTCCCATAACCCCAGTTGGAGCCACCAACCCAAAAAAAAAAGGATATGCTCTATGGTCCCGACCGAGTGGTTTTCCTCGATTTTGAGGTAGATATTTCAATCCATCAACAATTTTCTACAGAAGTAAATACACACGATGGTGCATATTGTTTCATTCATTCGACCAATTAAATGGAACATCCTTCTTCAAATTTTTCATGTATGGGAAATTTTTATATCAGAGTAATGCTTTATGAACTTTTGGTAGTATCCACTATGCCCCAAAAATATTTCTATTTTCTTTTGATTCATAGGGGGTTTCAAATCTAAAATTGCCTTGATGTTTTCCATGAAAACTCTTATTCCATGCTCTGATACTACATGCCCCAACAATATTCCTATAGGCATTTCAAAGATACATTTTTTTTTATTTTCAATAGTAAACGAATTTGTTTTCATCTCTCCAACATCAGTTTGAGACACTCTATTTGATCCTTAAGTAGCGTAGATTGTCCAGTCATCAAAGTAGACTATCATTATTTTATAGATGTACTCCTAAAATTATTTTATGACAATCCTTGAAAAAAATATTGCTGCATTTTTATAATTCAAAAGGCATTACCCGATAGGTAAAAGAACCAAAATCAATTACAAATGTTGTTTTCACTTGATCTTCTTCTACAATTGGTACTTGATTGTATCCTGAGAAACCATCTATAAAATAATAACATTAGTGAACTGCAAATTCATTTACAATTTTGTTGGTGAATGGATTGGGAAATGGGTCGGTTATTGTCAATTTATTCAACCCGCAATAGTTGACACATATGCACAACTTGGTGAGTTTTTTTTTTTTGGCTTTCATGATCATATGAATTTCCTATTTTGATGTTTCAATTGGGTAAATGATTCCAATGGCAAGCATACCCTATGTTTCCTTCTAGACAATGAGTTTTTATTTATGAGTAAGCTTGTAGGGTATATTTTTTATCGGCTTAGCTCCAAGAATGAGGTTGATATTCATCTCCCCCATTTTTTTACTAGTCCCTTTAAATATTTATAGTCACAATAAAATGCGTCTTGATATTATTTGAGTAAATCAAAAAAAAATTCTACTTGTTTATCCAACCAATAGTCACTGAGTTGGGATACATTTGGTTGATCATCGTTGGATATTTCGACTTTTCTTATCTTTATTTCCACATCTACCTAGTCATGTTCCTTAGACTCGTCGAATCACTGGTCCCTAAATTTTATCTCTAGATATGTAGGTGGAAAATATGGTTTCTCAGGTTTCTTAATATCCTACTTTTCAATTTTTTTCCATTGATTTTAGCATTTTTTTATTCTCTGGATGATATTTTTTCCAACAAAAATTCTGGCCATGGACAAGAGATTCTTCCATTTCTAAATTACTGCCAATTTTGTGTTCTGATGTACATGAAACATAATTATAATTTGATGATATATAGAATAATCATTATTGATTAATAATTTCAGTTGATTTTTACTTTACAAAGTATTTTATTTGTTGAACTACATGAAGAAATTATTTTTCCTCTGGTATAAACACGAAATCCTTGATGAAATTTTATTTAAACTCTTTCCATTATAGATATTTCCCTCGATCCTCTTGTAATATTTACCAATTATTAGGAAATTCATCTAAATTATTTGGAAACATGTGAGGCTATACTCTCTCATCTCTATATCCAATCCTGCGCCACTCTAACTCACATTTCTGTATATGAAAGATGGGGTCATGTCTGTGACTAAAAGTAGCTATATTTGCATGTGCTGAAAGTTTTTGACCTCCAAATCATTCAATGAAATACATCATCGTTGTAGACCATGTTTGGATTTTATATGAGTGGACATTCCACCCTCTTGCAGCTTGACCTATAAAAATTTTCATCAGATTTTGCATCCTCCCCTATTCTCTAATAGCTTTCGTTACTTGTTTGAAATGGTTGATAGGGGAATCTTGTTCCTTGAATTGAATCCTGTTATTATAATCTTGTTTCATATCATTTGGTAATAATGATGGTGTTTATTTACACTTTATTTCTCTAAGTATAGGAATTTATTTTATGGAATAACAGGGTTGGAATTTTATTTTTGGTATTTCCTCGAATGTCCATTATTTCTTGTTTCGTCATGTAGTTTTTGTTTTCAAATGTAATTTTTGAAAATTTTCACTATGTAATATTATGTCTTTCAAAATCTAATAATTTTACCATCCCAAGCTGCTAAATCAATGCTCCAAAGATGCCAAAGCACCAAAATTTCAAATTCAAAGAGTTATCAAACTCATCCAATGATCAAATTGTCAAAGGAAAGAGTCAAGTGAATGGGTAAAGTTTCAAAAATTTAAGTGAATAAAAAAGGAAGAAAGTGGGTCCCAGGGCCCAAATCATCAATTTCATGAAGCATAAGACCACCAAGACATCCCATTCAAAATCATTTTCACATCCAAAGGTCAAGTTTTCACTCCCTCAGCCCAAGGAAGTCAATTAGAAAACCTAGAGTTGAATTTTTTTGGCGTTGCGCGTAGGCAAGTGGCACTGCACATAGGAGAGAGGCGTTGCACATAGGGAATTTGGCACTACCCTTTTACCTTAGGCACTACAATACTAGTCAAGGCATTATGCTTTTTTCCAGTGCGCTGCACTTATGCCTAGCAAGCACCATAAGCAAACAAAACACCTTAATACCTTCTCAAAATCTCAACAACGACATTTTTTCTTCTCTATCAAGTAAGTGACACCAAAGCTCTGCCTTCTTACTTTCCTAAATCACATTTTCATGGTGTTTTTATTCATAATAAAAACTAACTAATTGTCTAGATAAAAACCTTAGTATCACTCCCTCACTATCAATTTGCTACCCATAAACCCCAGAACACCTTCCTATATCAATATTAAACCCATCCCTACCCCTACACTACTATTTCCTAATCCCTAAACCCATTCCCCATAAAAACCTAAGTCCTATGTCACTAAAATTTCTAGGCAGCCACTATCCCAAACCTGTAATCCAATTATTATTTTCAACTCCCTAAGTATCTTGACCTCCTATCACTCCCTAAAGTTCCCTAACCCCTTCCCTCATCTCCCTAAATTTTACTACCCTAATCCCTACGCCCTATACCTATCTGCATTCCCATTTCCTCCCCTATGGTTTCTAGACCAAGAAACCGTGGAAAGAGATATAGACTATATGGAGGAGGAGGAAGATAGGCAAGAGGAGGAAGAGAGATTGGAGGAGGAGGATAGACAACAGAGAAGGCCACACAAAGGAGGGAGAATCATAATCCTGGAGCCTACAACCACTAGAGAATGGATAGCCTCAATAATGACAGTTTCATGCTTTTAGTATGTTGGTTGCCTTTATTTTTGTAGCATGATTGAAAGGGTACAACATCACCCTGTTTTGAGTACACTTTTCAATGCAAACCTCAAAGACAATCAAGTAACCCTAGTATGTGTCACTTTCAAATTTTCTGCATCCATCATTGTTGTTGCCACAGGGATTCCAAACATGGTTGAAAGGTGTTTCAAATCCAAATATTTGGAGGATCGGTACTATGAGACATTCATGAAATCAATGTATAGAAATGAGAGGAAAAGGGTATTTCCTTTCACCTGTCTTCTTAATAGGTATGTCTCCATGATGAAGATCATCATGAATTATTTCTCTTGTGAAGGGAGGTTCTCTAGAATTTACACTTATCACATAAGATTGCTCATGCACTTCACAAGAGTTAAATTGCTCAGTATCCCATACTTTTTATTCAGGAGCATAGAAAAAATGACATACTTTGTGAAAAAGGGAGAGTTTGACTAGTAGATGAATATTATTTTCCACCACTCCTTAATCAGAATCATTCTCCTCCATCGGCTTAACCAGTTGAAAATTTCAAGGGACGCATTCATAGCAAATGACATATTCATTGCTCCACAAGTTCCACATGTTGAATGTTATGAAACCAGCTCTAGAAATACAAGGAAAGAGGGATCAACGCCTTAGAAATCATCCACTTCGATGGGGCAACCTTGAATACATTTCATAAATGAACAATTCTTGGATGATACAAATGGCCAAAACATCCTTCTATATATAGGAGTCCATGGGGTCACAATATAATCCTAGCCAACCTAACAATAATAATATATGGGCACAATAATAACAATATTGGGATTGCAAGGGTACAACAATAACAATAAGGGGGTTACGTTAACAACAATAAGGGACTATACTAGTAATATAGGGACCTAACATTCCCCTCTCCTTCAAAAAAATGTTGTCCTCAATGCTTGAGTAGATCTAGATTATTTTGTATAAAATTCTCATCCTCCCATGTAGAATCTTCAGTGGGTAAGTTCTTCCATTTGATGAAATACTCTGAAATTGATCGATTTCGCAGCTGTTGAGTTCTTGTTTCCATGACTTCTTCAAGTTCCAATATGATTTTTCCTTCCTATTAAGTTCTGGAAATATTGTTTGAACTGGAATTTTTTCCCCTATAACCTTATTTAAGCATGAAACATTGAAAACTGGATGTACTCGTGAAGAAACATGAAGCTCAAATTTGTATGCCAAAGTACCAATATTTTGCAACACCTTGTAAGGACCATAGTACTTCGGCGATAATTTATTATCCTTATTATATTGCTTGAGGCACATTTGTTTGTATGGTTGTAGCCGTAAAAATACCCAGTCTCCTATATCAAAACTTCTCTCGCTGCGATGTTGGTATGCCTGTTGTTTCATTCGATTTTGTGCCAAATTTAGGTTATCCTTTAAGAGTTGGAGAAATTCTTGTTGATGGTCGATGTGATCTTCCACTACTTGAACCTTAGAATTTTATCTTGAATAATATGTGATGGACGGTGGATGATATCCATAAAGTTCCATAAATGGGGTCATTTTTGCTGCAGTATGGAAGGAAGTGTTATACCACCATTTAGCGAGAGGTAACCACTTGACCCATTGTGTTTTCTAATCAGATACAAAACAATGAAGATATCCTTCCAAACATTTATTCACTATCTCAGTTTGACCATCGGATTGAGGATGATAAGATGAGCTATGAGCTAGTTGAGTACCCAAAAAATAAAATAATTCCATCCTAAAATTTCCAGTAAAAATGAGATCTTTGTCACTTACAATAATATTTGGGTTTCCATGTAGCTTTCGAATTGTTTCCATAAATGCAATAGCAATTGTACTTGCTTTAAATGGATGAGATAATGCACAAAAGTGTGCATACTTGGTAATTCTATCAACTACCACCATGATGACACTCTTTCCTTCAGAATTAGGTAAACCTGTGATAAAATCCATTGAAATCTCCTCCCAACGTTGACTTGGAATGGATGGAGGTTGTCAAAGACCCAGGGTCTTAATTGTCTCAACTTTATTTTGCTGGAAAACCAAACATTCTGCCAAAAAATTTTGAATATCAGATTAAGGCCATCCCAAAAAATTCTTTCTTTAGCCTATGGTAAGTTTTTAAGAATCCTGAGTGTCCTCCTAAAGGAGAAGTGTGCAATTCCAAAACAATATTTTGTTTTAGTTGGGAATTATTGCAAATATATAAGCGATCTTTGTACCATAAGGAATAATTTTTCCAACTAAATGTATCAGATGTACTAGGATCTTGTTGCAAATTTTGAATGAGTGTCCACACTTCTTTGTCCTTCTTCCATTCATCCCTTGCTTCGGTTAACCAATCTGGTTGGATAATAGAAATGGCACAAAGCAATGCTTCCAACTCTTCATCATTTCTTAAGAGTGCATCTGCAACAACATTTAGCTTCCATTTTTCGTAGATGATTTCAAAATCATAACTCAAATATTTTAATCATTTTTGTCGCTTTTCTCAGTAACCAGTACAAAATAGAAGAAAAGAGATATCAATGCCTTAGAAATGAGCCACTTCGAGGGGCAACCTCCAATACATTACATAAATGAACAATTCTTGGATGATACAATTTACAAAACCTCCTTTCTATATATAGGAGTCCATGGGGCCATAATGTAATCCTAGTGGGCCACAATGTAATCCTAGCCGACCAAACAATAATAATTTAAGGGCACAATAATAACAAAATGGGGGTTACAAGGGTACAATAATAACAATAAGGGGTTTACACTAACAATAATAAGGGGCTATACTAGTGATATAGGGACCTAACATGCCCCTCTCCTTCAAAAAAAAAGTGTTGTCCTCAACACTTGAGTAGCTCCGGGTGCTTCTGTATAAAATTCTCATCCTCCCATGTAGAATCTTCAGTGGGTAAGTTCTTCCACTTGATGAGATACTCCGAAATTGATCGATTCCGTAGTTGTCGAGTTCTTTTTTCCATGACTGCTTCAGGTTCCAATATGATTTTCCCTTCCCCATCAAGTTCTGGCAATACTGTTTGAACTGGGAGATTTTCACCTATAACCTTCTTTAAGCATGAAACATGGAAAACTGGATGTACTCGCGAAGAAGCAGGAAGCTCCAATTTGTATGCCATAGTACCAATGTTTTGCAACACCTTGTAAGGACCATAGTACTTTGGCGATAATTTATTATCCTTCTTTGCTTGCTTGAGGGACATTTGTTTGTATGGTTGTAGCCGTAAAAATACCCAATCTCCTACATCAAAACTTCTCTCGCTACGATGTTGATCTGCATGTTGTTTCATTCGATTTTGTGCCAAATTCAGGTTATCCCTTAAGAGTTGGAGAACTTCTTGCTGATGCTCGATGTGATCTTCCACTGCTTGAACCTTCGAATTTTCCCTTAAAGATGATGTGATGGATGGTGGATGATATCCATAAAGTGCCATAAATGGGGTCATTTTTGCTGCAGTATGGAAGGAAGTGTTATACCACCATTCAAAGAGAGGTAACCACTTGACCCATTGTGTTTGTTTATCAGATACAAAACAACGAAGATATCCTTCCAAACATTTATTTACTATCTCAGTTTGACCATCGTATTGAGGATGATAAGATGAGCTATGAGCTAATTGAGTACCCAAACAAGAAAATAACTCCGTCCAAAAATTTCCAGTAAAAATGGGATCTCTGTCGCTCACAATAACCTTTGGGTTTCCATGTAGCTTTTGAATTGTGTCCATAAATGTAGTAGCAACCGTACTTGCTTTAAATGGATGAGATAATGCACAAAAGTGTGCATACTTGGTAAGTCTATCAACTACCACCATGATGACACTCTTTCCTTCGGACTTAGGTAAACCCGTGATAAAATCCATTGAAATCTCCTCCCAACGTTGACCTGGAATGGATAAAGGTTGTAGAAGTCCTGGGGTCTTAATTGTTTCCACTTTATTCTGTTGGCAAACCAAACATTCCGCCACAAACTTTCGAATATCATATTTAAGGCCATCCCAAAAAAATTCTTTCTTCACCCTGTGGTAAGTTTTTAAAAATCATGAGTGTCCTCCTAAAGGAGAAGTGTGCAATTCCAGAAGAATCTTTTGTTTTAGTTGGGAATTCTTACAAAGATATAAGCGATCTTTGTACCATAAGGAATCATTTTTCCAACTAAATGTATCAGATGTACTAGGATCTTGCCGCAACTTTTGAATGAGTGTCCATACTTCTTTTTCCTTCTTCCATTCATCTCTTGCTTCAGTTATCCAATCTGGTTGGATAATAGAAATGGCACAAAGCAATGCTTCCACCTCTTCATTCTTTCTTGAGAGTGCATCTGCAACAACATTAAGCTCTCCTTTTTTGTAGATTATTTCAAAGTCATAACCCAACATCTTTGTGACCCATTTTTGCTGCTCTTCTGAAGATAGTCTTTGTTCCAAAAAGTGTTTAAGACTATCATGATCAGTTTTTACCGTGAAGTGTCTTCCCATTAGGTAAGTTCGCCATTTCTTTAGTGCATGCAGTATTGCTAACATTTCCTTCTCATAAATAGGTTTATGTAAATACTTTCCTTTGATTGGACGACTTTCAAAAGCAATGGGTCTTCCTTCCCGCATTAAAACCACACCAATTCCATTTCCTGAGGCATCACATTCCACAATAAATGTTTTTTTGAAGTCTGGCGTAGCTAAGACCGGTGCTAGGCACATTGCCTCTTTAAGATGTTCAAAGGCCTTAGTTGCTTCAGGAGTCCATGAAAATGCATCTTTCTTCAATAATGTTGTTAGAGGTGCTGCTATTCTCCCATACTTCTTAACAAACTTGCGATAATACCCTGTTAACCCGAGAAATCCTCGCAACTGCTTTATGGTTGTGGGAACTTTCCATTCCTTAATGGCTTTAATTTTGTTAGGGTCCACTTTAACACCCTCGTGAGATACAATATGACCCAGATATTCCACCTCTTGTACTCCAAAGAAACATTTGGACTTTTTTACATATAATTGTTTCTCCTGCAATAGTTTGAGCACCCTGTCAACATGTTCAACATGATCCTTCCAAGACCTGTTGTAGATTAGTATATCATCAAAAAATACTACCACAAATTTTCTAAGGAAGGGTTTGAAAATGGAATTCATCAACCCTTGAAATGTAGAAGGTGCATTGGTAAGGCCAAAAGGCAAGACCAAAAATTCATAATGACCCTCATGAGTTCGAAATGCTGTTTTTGGAATATCTTCAGTCTTCATTCTAATTTGATGATATCCTGAACGAAGATCCAACTTGGTAAAATAAATTGCTCCATGTAATTCATCCAATAATTCATCAATCACAGGAATGGGAAATTTGTCTTTAATGGTGAGCTATTGAGCTCCCTATAATCCGGACACATTCGCCATGATCCATCCTTTTTGTGTACCAAAACTACAGGAGCAGAGAAAGAACTTTGACTAGGTTGAATTATACCCGCCTCTAACATTTCTGCAATCATACGTTCAATTTCACTCTTTTGGACGTAAGGATATCTATAAGGCCCGATGTTTGGAGGAACACTTCCTGGAATCAAATGAATAGCATGATCATGATCATGAATAGGTGGGAGTCCTTTGGGAGTTTCAAACACCTTGGAATGATTGTCCAAGACTTGTTTGAGATCTGCAGAAATAGATGATTTTGATGTTGGAACTTCTAGTGAGCATAATTGTGCAATTACGCCTCGTTGTTCTTTCTTTAGAAGCTTTGTCATGACATTAGAGCTTATTATCCTTCCTGGCTTCCCTTCAATACCCCGTAATTCGACTTCCTTTCCTTCTGAAAAAAATTTCAAGAAAGTTCTTGAAAATTAAAAGCTACCGTCCCCAAAGATTGTAACCATTGTACTCCTAGTACAACATCAGCACCTCCCATAGGAATGGAAAGCATTGGACCAGTCAATACATATTCCCCCATGGTTAGCTTAATATTATGGCATTTTCCAGAGCAATTTATAGTTCCTCCATTTGCAACCATCACTTGACATTCTGGTGCTGGGTATAGGAAACAATTTAATTCCTTGGCTACCTTACAATGAATAAAATTATGGGTGCTACCTGAATCAATCAACACTATTACCCTTTTCTTCTTTATATGTCTTTCTATCTTGAGAGTTTGAGGAGTGGTAATTCCTGCCAGTGCATTACACGATATGGTCGGATTCATTTCTTCCTCTTCTAGGGGTGGTTCCTGGTGTATATCCTCTTCTTGTTCATTTTCTTTTTCTTCTTCACAATCTATGTAAAATAATTTCTTCTCAGCACACTTATGACCTTTAGTGTATTTGCTATCACAACTGTAGCAAAGCCCTTTTGCTCTTTTTTCTTCCAATTGTTGTGGTGTCAACCTTGTAGGTTGTGGAAATATAGCGTAGCAACACTTCCTTCTTTATAGAATTGAGTGGTAGGCTTCCTTGTCGCCATAATTTTACATTCAACTTTTCTTGCCAACCTGAATGCCTTCTCCAATGAATCAGGTTCCAAAACGCGAACTTCATGTTGGATGTTATCCTTTAAAGTGCTTAGGAAGAGATCAATCCTGTGTCCCTCTGGAATATCAGTTACCCTTATATTCAATTTTTGGAAGTCCTCAATGTGCTGCCCCACTAAACCCTTTTGTTTGAGATTTATCAATTGGGTAAAGAAGGTGTTGCTCTTTGTATCCTCATAATGTGCTATCATCTCCTCCGTAAAAATTGACCAAGTGACAATTTTTTTACGGGAGCAAAGCCATTGATACCATACAAATGTATTTTGTTCTAAATGTAAAGTTGCAATGCGTACCTTTTGTGTGTTTTGCACGTTATGGAGATCAAAATAGTGCTCCATCTGTAGTATCCATGTTACAGGATCCTTTCCATCAAACTTCCTCATATCCATTTTTGGAATATGGTGGTTCTTCCCGCCAACATTCGAGTTTATGAAATCACAATTAACATTTATTTTGTTCTCATCAGGAGGTTCTTCTCCTATATTTCCGTCATTAGGAATCATTTCTGGTTTTAAGCTTGTCATCAAGCCTTCCATGTATGCTTTTAGATCACTCTTCATGTTTTCCATGTTGTCTTTCATGTCATCCATCTTAGCTTCCACGCCATCCATCTTAGCTTCCACGCCATCAATTTTAGCTTCCATGCCTTTCTTCAAACCGTCCATCTTCACTTCCATGCATTTCTTCAAAACTTCCATTTCATTTTTTGTTGCTCTTTGCGAGAGTGAAAACTGTTGCATTTGCTCTTGTAATTTTGATAGATCATGTTGCAATTCTTCATCTTCATGAGTCATAGTAGAGCCTTCTTAAGGCTTAATGGGTGTTGAATTCTTTTTAGGGGCCATTTTAGAATCCAATATTGATATCTATTCTACAAGATGCCCTTGGAATCAATTCAACTTGATTCTTCAAACAAGACTTATGCAATTCGGAAAAAAAATACACACCTTTTACTAGCTTTTAGGAGCTCGATATTGAAATTGAATTATCTCTGTAATTGAAAATATTTGATATCTGAAATTCAGCCCTGTAGTAGCCCTCTGATTTTGATTCTCCAAGACAAAGTTGTGTCCAATCTCCCACAATGACCTAATTCTGGACTGGTTCAGTAGAGCGAACTTGTACGACTTGCCACGTGTCACTATTTTGTCCTTTGTCTCTGAAATTGATAGCCAAGAAACTACAAGCCGTGTACTTGCGACCACTTTTGACGGCACTCCAATCCAATCTTCAGAGAGAGAGTTATTGAACTTTTCCCACGATCACCTCTTTGAGATGAAATTCAGGAGCCTAAACAAGCACTACCTTCCACAGATCATATCTCCAAAAATATTGCGAACCAAGCTCTGAAATTTTTTGATGAATTTCCTCAAAATTTCAGCTTCGCACCATATGAATTTCAGATTCTGAACCTTCGTAGAAAAAAATTTATAGCAAATCCATTATTATCCTTAGGAGCCCAAATGGGGCCACTGACTTCCACAGATCATATTCTCCGAAATTATTGCGAATAAAACTCTGCATCATATACAAGTCCCAGATTTAGGAGCAGCTAAAAAAAATTTCAGCTTCTGAAAACTTCTTGTAGAAAAATTGTTATAGCGAAAATTTTACCAGATGTATCTGCTCATAAAGAAACCCTAGAATCCAAACCTCTCGATACCAAATGTTGCAATCACCTCCAAAAAGAGACGAAAAGAGATATAAACGCCTTAGAAATGAGCCACTTCGAGGGGGAAACCTCCAATACATTACATAAATGAACAATTCTTGGATGATACAATTCACAAAACCTCCTTTCTATATATAGGAGTCCATGGGGCCATAATGTAATCCTAGTGAGCCACAATGTAATCCTAGCTGACCTAACAATAATAATTTAAGGGCACAATAATAACAAAATGGGGGTTACAAGGGTACAATAATAACAATAAGGGGTTTACACTAACAATAATAAGGGGCTATACTAGTGATATAGGGACCTAACATATTTTGAAAATATTCTTTGTTCCAAAAAGTGTTTAAGACTATCATGATCAATTTTTACCTTGACGTGTCTTTCCATTAGGTAAGGTCTCCATTTCTTTAGTGCATGTAGTATTGCCAACATTTCTTTCTCATAAATAGCTTTATGTAAATACTTTCCTTTGATTCGATGACTTTCAAAATCAATGGGTCTTCCTTATTGTATTAAAATAGCACCAATTCCATTTCCTGAGGGATCACATTCCACAATAAAGGTTTTTGTGAAGTCTAGCGTAGCTAAGACTGGTGCTAGGCACATTGCCTCTTTAAGATGTTAAAAGGCCTTAGTTGCTTCAGGAGTCCACGAAAATTTATCTTTCTTCAATAATATTTTTATAGGTGTTGTTATTCCCCCATAATTCTTAACAAACTTGTGATAATACCCTGTTAACCCAAGAAATCCTTGCATATGGTTGTGGGGACCTTCCATTCCTTAATGGCTTTAATTTTGTTCAGGTCTACCTTAACATCCTCGTAAGATACAATATGACCCAAATATTCCACCTCGTGTACTCCAAAGAAACATTTGGATGTTTTTACATATAATTGTTTCTCCTCCAATATTTTGAGCACCCTGTCAACATGTTGAACATGATCCTTCCAAGACCCGCTGTAGATTAGTATGTCATCAAAAAATACTAGCACAAATTTTCCAAGGAAGGGTTTGAAAATGGAATTCATCAACCCTTGGAATGTATAAGGTGCATTGGTAAGGGAAAAATGCATGAAAAAAAATTCATAATGACCCTCATGTGTTTGAAATGTTGTTTTCGGAATATCTTCAGTCTTCATTCTAATTTGATGATATCCTGATTGAAGATCCAACTTGGTAAAATAAATTTCTCCATGTAATTCATCGAATAATTAATCAATAACAGGAATGGGAAATTTATCTTTAATATTGAGCTTATTGAGCTCCCTATAATCCAGACACATGTGCCATGATCCATCGTTCTTGTGCACCAATACTACTAGATAAGAGAAAGAACTTTTACCAAGTTGAATTATACCAGCCTCTAACATTTCTACAATCATACGTTCAATTTCACTCTTTTGGACATAAGGATATCTGTAAGGCCTAATTTTTGGAGGGACACTTCCTGGAATCAAATGAATAACATGATCATGACCATGAATAGGTGGGAGTCCTTTGGGAGTTTCAAACACCTTGGAATGATTGTTCAAGGCTTTTTGGAGATCTGGAGAAATAATTGATTTTGATGTTGGAACTTCCAGTTAGCATAATTGTGCAATTACGCCTCGTTTTTTTTTCTTCAGAATATTTGTCATGAAATTATAGATTATTAGCTTTCTTGACTTCCCTGCTATACCCTGTAATTTGACTCCTTTCCTTCCAAAAAAAAAAAATTCAAGAAAAGTTCTTGAAAATTAAAAGCTACTGTCCCCAAAGATTGTAACCATTGTACTCCTAGTACAACATCAACACCTCCCATTGGAAAAGAAAGCATTGGACTGTTCAATACATATTCCCCCATGGTTAGCTTTATATTACGGTATTTTCTAGAGAAATTTATAGTTCCTCCATTTGCAACCATCACTTGACATTCTGGTGCTAGGTATAGGAAACAATTCAATTCCTTGGCTACCTTAAAATCAATAAAATTATGGGTACTACCTGAATAAATCAACACTATTACCTTTTTCTTCTTGATATGTCCTTCTATCTTGAGATTTTGAGGAGTGGTAATTCCTACCAATGCATTACATGATATGGCCAGACTCATTTCTTCTTCTTCTAGGGTTGGTTCTTGGTGTGTATCCTCTTCTTTTGAAGCTTCTTGTTCATTTTATTCCTCCTCTTCACAATCTATGTAAAATAATTTCTTATCAGCACACTTATGACCTTTAGTGTATTTTCTATCACAGCTATAGCAAAGCCCTTTTGCTATTTTTTATTCAAATTTTTGTGGTGTCAACCTTATAGGTTGTGGAAGTATAGGAGTAGGAACACTTCAATCCTTATAGATGTGAGTGTTAGGCTTCCTTGTTGCCATAATTTTACATTCAATTTTTCTTTCCAACCTGAATGCCTTCTCTAATGAATCAGGTTCCCAAACGCGAACCTCATCTTGGATGTTATCCTTTAAAGTCCCTATGAAGACATCAATCCTGTGTTCCTCTGGAATATTAGTTGCCCTTATATTCAATTTTTGGAAGTACTCAATGTGCTCCAGTATTGAACCCTTTTATTTGAGATTTATCATTTTGCTAAATAAGGTGTTGATCTTTGTATCCTCATAATGTGCTATCATTTCCTCTGTAATTGACCAAGTGATAATTTTTTTACGGGAGAAAATCCATCGATACCATACAAATGTATTTTGTTCTAAATGTAAAGTTGCAATGCGTACCTTTTGTGTTTCTTTCACATTATTGAGATCAAAATATTGCTCCATCTGTAGTATCCATGTTACAGAATCCTTACAATCAAAATTCCTCATATCCATCTTTGGAATATGGTGGTTCTTCCATCAAACATTACAATTTATGAAATCACGAGTAACATTTATTTTGTTCTCATACTGATTTTCCTATACTATATTTTTTCCATTAGGAAACATTTCTCGTATCAACTTTTTCAAACCGTCCATGTCCTCTTTTAGATCATTCTTCATGTTTTCCATGTTGTCTTTTATTTTTTCATCGATCTTAGCTTCCATGTCATCCATCTTAGCTTCCATGCCATCCATCTTAGCTTCCATGCCAACTTCCATGCCATCCATATTAGCTTCCATGCCATCCATCTTATCTTCCATGTATTTCTTCAAACCATCCATCTTAGCTTCCACACTTTTCTTCAAAACTTCCATTTTATTTTTTGTTGATCTTTGTGAGAGAAAAAATTGGTGCACTTGCTCTTGTAATTTTGACATGTCATGTTGCAGTTCTTCATCTTCATGGGTCATATTATACCCTTATGAAAGCTTAATTGGTGTTGAATTCTTTTTAGGAGTCATTTTAGAAGCCAATACTGATATATATTCTACAATGTGCCCTTGGAATCAATTCAAACTGATTTTTCAAACAAGACTTATGCAATTCAAAAAACAAATACACAATTTTTTCTTGGTTTTGACGAGCTCGATATTGAAACTGAATTATCTCTGTGATTTAAGATATTCAATATCTGAAATTTTGTCCTGCAGTATCTCTCTGAATCTTCTTTTCGATGTCATAGGTCTTACTTGATTTGGATTCTTCAAGGAAAAGTTATGCCCAATATCCCACAATGACATAATTATGGACTATTTTAGTCGAAAGAACTTGTACGACGTGCCACGTGTCATTGTTTCCTCCTTCAACTCTAAAATTCATCCCAAGGAAACTGCAGTCCGTGTACTTGTGGCCAATTCTTACAGAATTCCAATCTGACGCTCAGAGAGACATTTATGACGATTTTCCCACGGTCACCTCTTTGAGATGAAATTCGAGCACCTAAACAAACCCTAACATCCACAGATCCTATCTTCGAAAATATGGCGAACCAAGATCTAAAATTTTAGAGGAGTTTCTTTAATATTGCATCTTTGATCTGTAAAAATTTCAGCTTCTTAACCTTCGTAGAAAGAAAGTTATAGAGAAAACTCCACGATGATCTGTTTTAGGTCAAATTCAGGAGCTTGAAAAATCCATAACTTCCAAAGATCATATCTCTGAAAATATTGCGAACCAAGATCTGAAATATTTACAAGACATTCCTCAGGGTTTCAGCTTCGCTATGTAAAAATATTAGCTTCTAAACCTTCATAAAAAAAAATTATAGCGAAAACTCCATGATGACCTGTTTGGAGCAGTGAAACCCTAGAATCCAAAGCTCTGATACCAAATTTTATGAAACCAGCTCCAGAAATAGAAGGAAAGAGAGATCAATGCCTTAGTAATCAGCCACTTAGAGGGGGAAACCTCCAATACATTGCATAAATGAATAATTCTTGGATGATACAAATGACCAAAACCTCCTTCTATATATAGGAATCCATTGGGTCACAATATAATCCTAGTTGACCTAATAATAATAATGTAAGGGCACAATAATAACAATATTGGGGTTATAGGGGTACAAAAATAGCAATAAGGGGGTTACACTAACAACAATAAGGGACTATACTAGTAATATAGGGACCTAAAACTGAAGACGTGCCTTATTCATCTCACCCTACTACATCTATGCCTCCATATCAGCTCATAGTGCCTACCATTTCATCACCTTAGTCCACTTCACATAATCCATCACCATCACCACCATCATCACCATTTCATGAGAAAAATGAGTCACCTAGCAGAGTTGACGTCATTAAGCCTAAAGAGGTTGAAATGAGCACAATGGCAAAGACATATCAGAGAGGGCATAGGTAGGTGTTTTCCCCACAGATTGTGGAAGGGTCCCTTCCTTCTTCACCAACAATGAAAGTACATAAGGGTAAAGAAAATATTGCAGAAGAAGATGTACATGAGGCAACAATTCATGATGAGGATGACCTCCATGAAAAAAATACTAATTTTGACCTTGTTGATTTAGATTATGAGCATGACGATGAGGCCTCCAAAATGATTATCAAGCAGAATGATTCCCAAATAGTGAGCTTTAGACTAACATAGAGAGATCTAAGTTTTTCATTGCATATTATGAGCAAGAAAATAAACAACTCAATACCAAGCAAGCCATCATGGAGATTCAACTTATCAAGGAAAAAAGAGAAGAAAACAAAGCAAAGGCCTTGCTTGATGAGGCCTATGAAAGTCATGGTGAAACCAATGAGGCAGATTAACAAGTTATAAGAAGAATACTTAGGACTAGAGGGCTGAAAAGAGCTCTAGAACTAGAGAAGAAAAAGGAGGTTGAGCTTCCTAATCAACTCAATTTGAATGAACAGTTTACCATGTTTGTTAATGAAAACCAGGATAAATGGATTGACAAGGCCGATCATCATCTTGAGAAGCTCCTGGAGAATGAAAAAAAAGACAATGACATATTGAGAAAGAGGGCCAAGCATTACTTCAATAAAATCCAAATTGCAAGCTCAGAGCTCAAAAAGGCTAATTCAAGACTTGAAACCCTAATCAAGAAAAATGAAGGGGGAAAGCTTGATATTATTGTTGAGGAATATCTCATAGCTTATTACACCTTATCATCATACCACAACAAAACAAATGAAGAAATTTGGGTAAATTTTGAAAATTTTGGAATTTCTTGAGTTTTTAGCAAATTGACACAGTCAAACTAGCAAAAGATCAGTGCCCTAAGCACTGTGCTTTTCCTAGAGACCTCCAATGGAGAAAATGAAACCACCATTGGATTCATATGGTCCATTATAGTAATAAAAACCCACTTTAAAAAACTTTTGGGTCAAAGAGGCGGTCAAAATATTAAAAAACGCACAAAAAATGACCTTTCTGCCCTGTTTTGGAGGTTGGCGCTGCGCTTTTGACTAGTCTTGGGAGAATAAATTTTTGGAGGGTCAAACCTAGACCATTTTATAAATTTGGCATAGATATCAAAACTAAATAGGACATGCTTTCCAATGAGCTATCCTAAGCTAAATTTGGACACTTGAAACCCCCTAAAAATGGAGCTGAAGCTGGCACTACAAGTAGGACAATGGCACTGTGCATAGGACACATTTTCTTAGTTTGCTGATATTTTTCAATTTTCTCATTTTTTTCCAGTTTGGCCATGGTCAATGGGATTTTTACCAATGTAAATCATGAATGTAAAAGCAATTATGATGTGGTTTACTTACCTAAGGTAAATTCATTAGATGAAAATTTTTGATGACATGTAATGAATCAGTTTGCAAAAAGTGAGGGATGAGTCAGTTTGACCTCCCTACACTCTATGTATTCAACTCAGTTTTTGGTGGAACACCTCCTCAACTCAGGAATTTTACCCCTGAGGTTGGGACAGGTTGTTTGAGATCTATATCATGTAATTTTTGACTCATTTCATAGGTTGGATATTGATGCATTGATTAGAGACTTTAGTGTAATCTATTTGGCAGGAAATTAATGAAAAGGTTGCAACTATTTCTTTGGGATACCTGTGGTATAGAAATTTAGAATTGTTCTTCTTATGCCTCATTATATATGAATTTTTTATTTCACGATCCTTTTCATTTCTATAATATGCTATTTTTCAAGTTGATAAGAAAAATACATCTCTCATGCTCTATTTTGGGAAAATATTAATAGTTTGTTCATCTTCTTTAGTTTAGAAAGAATTCATGCTCAATATTGCTCTTTCTAGCTTCTCACCTGTCTGATCCATACCAATCAAGAAACCTTAAAGTGTTAGGTTTTCTACAAACCTTGCCCCATTGAATCTCTGCAACCCTAATCTTATTTTCCCTAACCTAGCCTCTTTGACCTAATTCTCATCCGTTAACCCAAACCAAAACAAACAAACCCATGTACTCATACCTGGCCTAAAAACCCTAATTAATTCATCCGTTTTGGCTGTTACTTTGTAGAGAGAGCCCTCACAAGTTTGGTAGGGCTAGCTACCAAGCCAAAATATTAATATGTGGTTACCTCTATTTGGACTCTTTCCTAGCCTTAGAGATATGGCAGAGAGATAACATACTAGCGTCATTGTCGGGGAGACAAAAAGACAAATCTTCCCTGGGAAATAATGAGAAAGATCCAATCTAATAGTTTATGGTGAATAGTGATCAGTCACAATAAGGCTATGCATCATTCACCTGCACACTCCAGTGTCGAAAAACCCCATGGTTTAAAATTTTAATGGAAAATCCACTCTTCAAGAATCGCTAGTCTAAAAAACTTCTTGGTGACTTCATTGTTGTCAAAATGGATTCAATTTCTCAAAGGTATGCTCCCATGAGCCGAGATCACATAATATGTTTTCTGGACACCATGACTTGAGTTTATTGGATGACATATCTTCCGAAGTTTAAAAATGTGAAAGGTAATGATGCTGCTCTTCATTTGGTGAGATTTCACATGCATGTGCATAGATTAACGATTGTTTTTCCTAAAGACTGCTTGATGAATATATTCATGGTCACTATGGAAGATGAAGCCCAATCTCAGTACGAAATTTTTTCCGTTTGCTTGTATTTATTGTTTAAATTATTTTCATACCACATTATTTGAAAGGTATAAATAATATTGTCCATCCTTAATATTAGTTCAAAACCACTGTAAACATGTTGATATTTTTATTGAAAATCTTGAGAAATTTTATGAAGATGATGATTCATGGACAATGAGATCATGGAAGCCGTCTATGAAAATCCATTTTGGAAACATAAAGAGAACTTAGAGGATACTTATCAATATCCTCGGGAAATTTTGTAGCAGGCTGAAGATCTTTGTACAATTGAAAATGATGGAAGACGAGGTCTTATTTCATATCTTCTTGCAGTAGAAGATGACATGTAGGAAAATCAAGTTCCAATTTTATATTGTGATAAAGTCAAACTAGCTATTCCAGATCTATATTTAGATTGTGATGATGAAGAGTATGTTGCTTTGAATCCCATGAAGGATAGGTCTATTATTGAGATCACCTTGAATGAAGAAAACCAAGTTATTGACTCAAGTGTTCTCATCCTGTCAGAAAAAAGTCTTCATAAGGAGGTAATCCAGTCCCTTTATGAAAAAAAGGTGAGATATTTGTTCAAGTAAGTGAAAATTATTCTTTGGATGACTTTGTGGTAAACGTTAAAAATGCCAGTTTTGAGTTTTAAGAACAATGTGAAGTTTTCCCTCTTATGACTGATGAGTGTGATAAGAAAAATTACAATATGATTGCCATGTCATATGAGGAACTACAAAAGGTCTTACTTGAAATTCCCTTCCAATGGCATGAGAAAGAATCATATCCTAGCTGCCATCCAGTTCAAGAAAATTTCCAGAAAACCATGTTTTCCTTGATTGAAGAGAATTCCAATCAACCATCGGTTGGTGAAAATAAAGTTGTTTCCACTGTCTCATATGAAAATGATAAACAATGTATTCAAATTGCAGAGGACCAGGGCATTCAGGACTGTTATTTAGATTTTTCTTCTCATGTTTGATGTTTTGAATTTTTATTTCAAGAATAAATATGCTCACCTACTTGTTCATAATTTTTTGAAGACCAGGAACATATTCTTGCTGAGGTACATTATGAAGAGAGATCAGAATCAGGATAAAAAGGTACCTTGTTTCTTCTAGATCAGTGAGAGGTGAATTTTCATGTTTTTCAGGATCCAGTGGTAAGTTTATTGCAGTTAGTAGTGAAGCTAATTGTTGTAGTATTCAATGATGATGGAGATCATTGTCAGTTATGTTTCTTGCTGCCAAATTGTAAATATTTATTGGTGTCCAGATAATATGATAGGGAGAATCAATCAATACGGAATTTTCTTGATTGGTTACACTGAAATTTTGACATCGTCTGATTGTAAATATACCTTTAGCAGACAGGTGGCTGTCATCAGGATTTGAAGCCCTCAAGTCTTATTGATATGCTTCCATCAATAATTTTAGTAAGTTTTTTTATTTTATTTTATTCAGTATTGAGTCAATTTTCAATCAATTTTGAGTTGTTTTTGAGTCAGACTATTTCTTCTGAGTTATCAGTTTCCAATCATGTTTATTAGTTGAGTTTTTGACCGTATTTTCCAAATGGATAAGGCATTTATCTACAAAATCCAGTGTTATTTTTTTCTTGACACCTCTTTCAGAGCTATCATCCCTAATAAGGCCAATTTTAGTGTCGGTATTTTCATCCTGCCATCAATGATCAAAATCCTCTTTTCATACCATTTTAGGATTCCCACTCAGAAATTTGTAATCATTCCACTAGGTCATGCAAAATTTTAGTCATTGATGATAGACCTAGTCCAAAAACATTAGTATTCTTCAAATTTGATTACTTGCTGGCATATTTTTATACCTTGTTGATTGAACATCATCCGCAAAGTCAATATCTTCATGTCATCTTGAAATTTAGTCCTTCGAGGTCTCATTAGGTTTTTTAGGGTTTTTCAAGGGCTCATTAGGTCATTAGGGTTTCCATGGTTCAATAAAAATTAATCTCCACTTAATAAGACTGGCAAGTAAAGGGTAATCAAATAACATCTCTTCACCATATGAAGACGACTTGTGTAGAAAAATTTCTTGTTTTAGCATGTAATTTTGGTTTTCAAATGTAATTTTTAATATTTTTCACTTATGTAATTTTACGTATTTCAAAATATAATAATTTCACCATCCCAAGCTGCAAACTCAGTGTTCCAAATATTCCGAAGCACCAAAAAGTTAAATTCAAGGAGTTCTCAAACTCATCAAATCAACAAATTGTCAAAGGAAAGAGTCAAGTGAAATGGTAAAGTTTCAAAAAGTAAAGTGAATAACAAAGGAAGAAAGTGGGTCATGTTGTGTTATACAAGACCCTCCATTTATTTTAGTAAATGGGGACCCTTTAAAAAATAATTAGGAAATTCATTTTCATTTATTTTTTATCTTTAAAACAAAAACTTTAGAAAATAATTTTTTCTTTATGATTTTCCGCTTTATTCCTTAGTGCACATCGCAAACTGTATAACTTACAACCAAAAATACTTGAAACTTACTAAGTCACTTGGGCTGAAAAATGCGATAATCCCTTTCCGAAGTTATATTGAAAAAATTGCAAACGCTTCAATCACCGTTATAATTTGTTTATCGCATTGCATCTCATTTAAACGATCTAACTTATAAAAACAATTTGGTATAAGTTTCAATTACGTGGACCTGACAAGCCAAAAAATCAATATAAATAAAGCTCTAAAATCACATGAAGCACGACCACTTGACTTCTTAAATGTGCACTTCGCATTTGGCAAAACTTAACTGAAAGAAAATCCATTTTCCACATAAAAGTTGCAATGTGCGATTTGCACAGATCTCATTTCACAAAATTATGGGTAACATCATAAGTGAAAAATTTATAAGTTGTGATATGTGAATGAATGGAATTTAATTACTCAAGCATGCAAAATGAATTATGTCATATCAAACCAAAATCCAAGATCCAATGTCTTAAATTGATCGATAGACATTTCATGTGAATGTGTAAGATATTTGGTTTATAAAGATTACTGATGATTAATAACATTTAATAGAAGTAAGGCTTTTATCTACTTCGAGCATGTGTTTAAGTGATTGAATTCCACAATTGTTTCAAATTCCTTTTTCTTCCTTGTTCTCTATAATTTTAATGTTTGCTCTGTTTTCTTGAAATCAGGAAAACAATTAGCAGAGGGAGGAAAAATTGAAGTGAACAAGAAAGGCAAAGAAATTTACAAAGAATCATCTACCGAAGACTCATATATGTCTCCCCTATTTTCAGACACCACCTGCAACAAGGATTGTGGAATTTCACCACGGGAGACATTGTATAAACTTTTCAAGGATGAAAATCCAAGGGTAATAACCAAAGTCTCTATAGCAAACTTATCTATTTCTTTAGACCCGATTGATTTTGATGTCGCATATTCATTCATCCACAAAATAGCCGCAAGGCCAAAAATTCTCCCTTACACAGACATGGTTAAGTGGGTAATTGACCACTTAAACATAGAAGATAGAACTTTTAAATATTCAAAGAGAGAAAATATTGGTTCTTTCAAGGAAGAAGACTTAAAATAAATGTACCATTTACATGGCCCACAACAAAACTATGACAAATATTTTGTTGAAAGTTTTAGAGAATAAATCCAAATCTAACAAAAGTCATAAAGGAATGGAAGGAAGACTATGGAAAGATGAAATAAGATAAAATTGGTATGTACCCAATTACCCAAATTCCTTACCCTTACTATTATGCTGTCTGTATGTTGTGTAGATTATATGAAAAACCTGACACCACTAGGTTTTCTATATATTGGGTCCCATTAATTGACGCAATCGTCAATTCTTTAATTCTAAATTGGGAAAATATCCTATCTGATAATTTAGCTAAACACATCATGAAGTATAGGAATAAAAGGAGTGTTCCATCTAGAGAAATACCCCCCTTTTATATGAGTGCCTATGTCATGGATGCAATTTTATTTTCTTCTAGTTGTCCTACCATGGGATGGAAATGGACAACCCAAGACCTTACCCCAATCCACATTTACCACAAAGCCCTTTGGGATTCAGACTTCCATTTTCATTTTTACAAAATTTTCCATAGATTCATGTTTCCTATGAACCAAATGATATTCAATGAGAAAGCCCCTAGGGTTCCTAAAGAGACTAGTACAGATATTATTTCTGTTGCTATATGGTTTGCACAGGAGAATTTTACATGTGTAAGATTCTTTGGGAGTTATTATTCTCCCCACATCCTACCATATTTTGTTCTTGATAAGTTACTTGCAAGAGAGATAGCCTACCGGCTTGTTAATGGTATTTCTAAACAGCTAAAATATGTTAAGAAGGTCGTTTGGCCTAATTTTCTTTTATAGTGCGGTACTTTTGCACTTTTTGATATTGGTCATGCCTACAAGGAAGTTTCAAAGATTAATTTATTGAATTTGGTAGTAATGTCAAAACGACCATATGATCCAAATGATGTAATTAAAAACTGCATCACAGAGCTCAAAGCATGGAAATTTTTTTAGATATAATTAAGTTTGCATCCAGTCAACTCAACCAAGATGATTTGGAATCCTTCCAAACATAAAAAATAAGGGACTGGAGAAAATTCCTCTAAACTTATTAACTATTGAATATGTCAATAGACCTACTCCAAGTATTAGCTTGGATAATGAAGCAAAAGACATTTATGAGGATGAGTCAGGGAAATCAAAGCATCAATCTCACAATTCAGATCATTCTGAAATTGAATCCAAATCTAGAAAGGAAAGCCCAGAAAAGATAATTGATCAAGTAATCCAAGAGATTGAGATGTAGGAGAAAAAAGGAAGTAATGGAACATAGTCAAGAAGTTTAGTATAGTAAAGATACACTTGATCAGTCAGGAAATTCCCAACAAAAGAATTTGAATAGTGAATGGGATGAGTTTTCGGAAGCAATAAAAAATCCTAAAACCAATTCCAATACTGATCAAGCTACTAGTTTTTAGACACCTGAATATTCCCAGAAGTTAGAGGAAATTGTTACTCGACTAAAACAAGTTCTAGAAACTCATGATCAAGAGATCATTTTGGATTACCCCATAGAACATATAATGTTACAAGTTGAGGAAATCCCTTCGTTGGATATCTTCTACAGTCCTAGTCATAAATTTGTATTCAAGAGAAATAAAAGGATAAGAATTGATGAAACAGTCTCAAATCCTTCAAATGAATCTGTTGAAGTTTTATGGAAGGATCCCCTAGCTGATCCTACTGAACATTTAACCAAACTATCATAGTTTGCAAGGACATATGCTATTGCCACTGTTGATAAATCTACTGAGTTTAAAATGTTACTAAATCAGAAGGAAGACAAAATAGAAGAAATATAGAAGCTGTTACACCAAGAGAAATCTAACTCCAGTGAGCAAATGAAATCAAGGATGGCCCAATTTCAAAAAGATTTTGAGAGTATTAATTTGTAGCAACGAGAAGAAATCATTGAGAAGCAAGGAAAATTGGAAACAGTAATGACCATATTACAAAGCCAGCCATAGTTAGAGCAATTCATAAGGAAGAATTGGATGTAAATGCTAAGTTAAAGCAACAACAAGAAGTTTTTTTCCAACAAGCTTCTATTACTGGCTCTTATTGTGACTCAAGTAAAATATTGATCTAACAAGTAGCTATGCAGAAACTTGAATGTGAGAAGATCGAGAAGAAAATCAATGAACACATTCAATGGAAAGCATCATACTCGGGAAAGGAAGCTGATCTACCCCAGGTAGATAAGTTCCACAAGGAAATATTATTCAAAGATTGGGAAGTAAAGATAAAGCGGGTAGATAAAGCAGCAGCAAAAAAATTCAAGTTGGCAAAAGAAATTATTGAATCTATGTGTGAACAACTTGTGAAAGAAAAAATTATTAAATATTGCAAGTCTGAAGTGCTCTCAGAAGTCAAAAAACTGGAAACACAATGGAAACAAAAGGAAGAAATGCAGGATGAAACAATTAAAAAATTAAATAAGTTTGATCAAGAAAATTATTGGAATTTTCTGATCAAACCTTATCATCAATACCAGATCCTGCAGTCTTTGATAGATTCAATAAGAAGATCACAACCAACATTCTCAAATGCATATTCAAAGGACAGGTCAGATCACAAATTTCGGAGCCAGCTCAGCTCAAGCCCATGCTAGATATTTGTCAACTTCAGGAGGAAATACAAATGAAAGATCAGAACTCATAAGTCATATTGTTATTTTATTTTCCTAGATTGTAGTTAAATTTAGTCTTACGTGGATGTATTGTTTGAAACCTCCTATATTTTTATGCAATAATATGTTTTAGAGCATAGTTATTTTAGTATTTAAAACCCTCTCATGCATTTAGAGAAGGATCTAGAAATTTGTCAAAAACATTTGCGAAGAATACACTATTGTCAGTTTGTGCATGCTTTGATGAATTAATGGAACACATCTGTTATATTTTGGCAATTAATGTTGTTTAACTGATGGTGCACTACTGTACTCTCTGAATTTCTTGAAAGTGAAGAGGAGAGGATTAATTACTGTCAATTTACATGATTAGAACTTTGTACATATGGTACTTCTATTAACTTGTATTAAGTCTTGCTTTATAGATTGACAATCATCCTTTTATTGCATTATATATTTGAAATGTTATTATAGATGAATGTTACATGCACTTATGTTCTAATATTTATCTATGATTTCTTATTTAATATATAATCACACATATGAATGTGATATATTTTTCACAATTCTTCTAATCAAACTATTTTTTTATAAGAATCATCTTACATAATTTTCATCTCTTTCAACTGTTAAATGATCTATATTAATAATAGTTGAAGGATATCTCTTTAGATCACATAAAGGAAGAAACACACTAGATATATAGTAGAATAAATAGTTTAAATAAATGCATGTGATATATTAGAAACATTTTCCATTGTATGCTATATAATCAAAACACACCCCAAAATCATCCTTATTTGTAAACGAGTCCCATTATCCCCAGTCGGAGCCACTACACCAAATGGAAAAGGAGCTTCTTTAAGGTTCAGACAGGGTGGTTTTCCCCCATGATTTGGCAGCGGAATTCCAAGGACTAAACATTTTGGCACTAGAAGGAGGGCCTTGTGAATGGAAAAAGGGTTTGATCAATCTAAAGGTCAATCTAAGAGTCTCTCTCCCTCTATATCCCCATCAACCTCTAGAAAATTATCTAGATCCTCATCTTTAAAATCTATAGTTGATCATCCTTCTCCTAAGTCTCCTACTGATACTCAACCCATACTATCTCTTGATTCTCATCAAACTTCCCCAGAAGTTCAGTATTTTATAGAAAATTTAGAGAGAGTATCCATTTCTGTTGAAAAGCCTGAATCTTATCAAAAATCATATATCAGTATTTTGTCTTCTTTACAACCTCGAAGAATATTAACTCGATCAGAAATTCTTCCTTTTGAATTTCCTATCGATAGTACTCGAAAGAGAATAAATAGGACTCAATAAATGTCAATCAATAGTTAGATCTTATCCCATTCATCACCATTACCTCCACTCACTTCAACAATTTCCATTCCAACAATCAGTGTTACTTTAACTAGTCCTAGCACTCGGCCTGCCTCTTCTTGAAATAAAACTAAATCCATCACATCCACCCAAACTCCAATGGCAGACCATCCATGAAACAATCCATGGGCTTTAAATATGCCTGCTCCTATTCATGCTCTTCCAAAATATCCTGAAATATGGTTACCTAAATTTAACCCTGATGATGGTCTTCCGGCAGAAGAACACACTCATAATCTTATGTTAGCCATCAATTTAAAAGAATTTGTTTAAGAGGATTGTGTTGTAAGATTATTTCCATATACTCTAATAGGATTCGTAGGATCTTGGTATTTTTCACTGCCTACCCTCTCTATAACAAGATGGAATATGTTCGAAGAACAATTTATAGCTAAGTTTGGGGATGACAGGACCAGTTCTATGCTCATCAATGATTTATCAAATCTAAAAGCTAAAATAGGTGAGAAGATAAAAGATTTTAATTCAAGATTTAATAAATTACTCAATAAAATTCCTGCTACATCAGTTCCTGGTACAAAATTTAAAATTGAGTGGTATATTTCATCTCTTCCATCCAATATAGTTATTTTTGTTGATAGAGCAACACTGCCGACACTTGCAAAAAACATGAAGGAATCTCTATGTGTAGAGAAACACATAACTGCTCTTGAGAAGAAGAATTCTCAAGAATATAGAAAATAAAAAAGGTATCTTTCAAAGACGATTCTAAAATGAAGCTGCCAAAATACCCTTTGATGTGGAAGGTCTTCAAAATGTTTTGAAGACTATGACAAACGAGATGGTAGATATCAAGAAACAAGTCGCCGAAAATTCTAGCTCAAAAAAAACTTTCAGAAACTTCAAGAAAGGTCAGTACTATAATACTCAACCTCCAAATATCATATCTAATGTTGAATCTGATCAAGATACAAAGGAAGAGAAAATAGAGGAAGAAGAAGATGATGATGAAGAAGAAGTTGAACTAAATGGAATGTGGGATTTCATCATACCAAATGAAGAACAACATGAAGCTTTACTTGTGAGTACAAGGAGCAAAAGGACTACAGAAGCAACACAGTCAACTCAAGAGCAAAATATTTCAATTCCTGCTAAGGATAAATTAGTAAGCAGAAATTATACTTCAAAGGCTACACAAACAAGTCCAGTCACTTCAGATACTCCACCTACATATAAGACAATGGTAGTCTCAGACACTATTGAGTACAATGCAATTGACAATATGAATAAAACTAGGGCCAACATTTCAATTCACGAGCTTAATAAATTAAAGCAGCTTCACAAAATCTTACTTAGAGACTTAAATGCGGTTCTTGCTTCAACCTTACCTGCTCTAGTAATAGTACAAGTTGCTAATGAAATGTGAAATCCACCTTCCCCTTAGACTAAAATAGATTCTACAGACTTTATTATGATAGGTGATCTATCCATCTCTCATACTCCTCCATTTCTCTTAACCTATGAGATCTATAATAAAATTTTCATAATTATTTAATAGAATCAGGGGCTTCCTCTAATATAATGCCAAAATCAGTCTATGCTAAGTTGAATATAACTCCTCAGATTTCCCCTGTTCATATAGTACAACTTGATAGAACTAGAGTAGAGGTGGTAGGAGAAAGAAATTTTGTTTCCATCAGTTTTACATCAAATCCCAAGGTCACTCAAATAATTAACATACTGGTGGCTGATATTCCTAATTTTTACGGATTAGTTTTAAGCCAAGACTGGTCTGAAAAAATTCATGGATATTTTACAACAGACTGGCCACATATGTGGCTACCATATAATGGAAAGCCAAATCCAATTCAAGTAGAACATGAAAAATTCATGGAGCATATAGTCACCGATCTTGAAGGAGTAAATGAACCAACAACATTCAATAATAAAATTATTGGAAACTACTCAGCAAATTAATTTTTTGGAAATTTCAATGCTCAACCATCACCTTTCTTTGATAATATAGTTATTTCTAAGATTGAGAACTTTCCCAAATAGATAGTTCCAAGTGTGTAAATTTTGTAGATAAAGCAGTAGTTAATTATTTATTTTTGACTCTTTATTTTGACGGTTCTAAATCTAAATATGTTGCAAGTGCTGGATGTATTTTCATAAACCCAGAAGGAGAAAAAACCATGTTAGCCTTCAGAAAAGAATTCAATTGTACAAACAATATAGCTGAATACAAAGCATTAGTCCAAGGTTTGTACAAAGCCATTGATCTTAATATCAAATATCTGAAAGTCCTAGGAGATTTAGAAATCATTCTTAGATAGGTAAGAGATACCATTCATTGTAATTCTAGACATTTAAAGCCTTATCAATCATTAGTCCAAGAATTAACCATTCATTTCTTAGCCTTTAATATTTCTTCTGTACCTAGGATGCATAATTCTAGTGCAGATCTACTGGCTAATGTATCATCAAAGTTAATTCCATCTCAGGAGTTTAGACCCAATAAATTTTTCATTGATTTGATTTTTATACCATCTATTCCTGATAATATTACCAATGGGAGAGTATTCAATGATGATTCAGATATCATAGGTTTCTTAACATCTGAAGGATCTTTTAATAGTCAAATTTTGGATGAAACTGAACATGGCATTCAGATAAAGGAAGAACAGGAAGAAAATCATGTTCTTAAGTCTGTTGTCAAGTTAGAACACCTATATGATCTGAAATATGGGTTTAAAAGAGTTACTAACTCAAATATCTACCTTATGGTTTGAGTTAGTAAATCTAGGAGCTGACGAAAAACCTCAAAACATTAATCTAGGTCTTGGTCTATCTTCATATTTCACCATTTTTTGGTCATCTAACCTATTATCGTTAGATGGACCCAAGTGCACCATGTAAGACCAATTTTATCCTAAGTAAAATTGCTTTCACAATGAAAATAACTTAGTAAACCACCTTTATTAAGTTGTTTATGGTCTAAACAGGAAACTCCATGAGGAAATATTAAATAAATCTACATTTGTTTGACTTTCCTCAAGGAATAATTAGTTAAAAAATAGTTTAATTAATATTCCTGGTTATATTTAACCCAAAACAAGGAAATTAATTAGATAAATCATTATTTATCTTATTATTTTCTAAGAAAAATTATTTAAACCTTATTTAAATAATATTCTTTGTTAAATATGACTAAATCACCCCTAAATAATTCAATAAATCATTATTTATTTGATTATTACTCAACCACATCCTTAAAATGATAAATAAATCATTTATTTATTTATTATTTACAAATAAAGGGATTTGACCCAAGTCAAATTCCTTTTCCCTCCAACAAATATAATAAAATATTCCATAAAAGTTGGATCTTGATTTGGTTAATAATATTTTAATTATGCACTAATATCTAGACTAACTCAATATTTTGTTATAAATAGAAGGGTTTTCCCATTCATTTACCACCTTTTGTTGCCTAAATATCACTCTGGATCTATACTTTTGGTCTGACTATTGATCCACCATCATAGTCATATTTTTCTACCATTTTTGTCTGGGTTTTCTACACCATCAAGAGAGAGGAATTTTAGATCTAAAGTGTTGAGGACTTACAAGAACCCATCCCATTGAGGAGAACTGGTAACACCCTTCTGTGTTTTCCTCCTAGGTGCCATTAATACAAAATTCATTCAACATATTCTTGTCTTGTCTATTGGATGCATGGAGTAAATCTTGTTTTTTCTACTGCTTAATGTCTTTTAATACATAGATCTAGATTTTTGCAGCATTTATCTTAATCACCTAACTATAGATATGAGGATATTGCAAGCCATATTTGCTATTAGGGCTGTTTGTTATGCACAGCTAAAGTGGTCTTTTTTCGTATGCTTGGAATTAAGATTCATACTAACAACTGGCGACTTCACACGGGTTTACGATTACGACCTCTGTCATTTTTCTTATCCTTGCATATCCAGCTACTTGAAACCCTAGGATTTCTCTTCAGCTTCTTGTTTTTTCTTTTCTTGATGTTTTTTTTAACCTATAAAACCCTAAAATGATAAAAATTCTCCGTGTGTTTTTAGACCTATTGCACAGGTGACAGACATCTGCTTCACCTAAGACGAAATTTTTTTCTGAAATCTACCGCCGAGAGAGCTGGAAGTGTAGGTCACACTTTTTGGCCCAGAAAATCTGACCTAGACCCTTAGGATGCACCTTTTAGCACAAAAACTATGACCTCTGCTGAAAATTGGTCAAAAACTACGACCTGGAATTTTTGCGATAATTTTTCTGAAAGTTTTTTGGGTTTGTCTGAGCCTTTTTTCAGGGTTGTCTGACCTCCATATTTGCCCATTTTGGACCTGTACTTGCTATTTTTTTTCTCAACTAAGTGGGAGCCTAGCTCCCTAGGGCTTCAGTACCCTCCACTTCTTGTGGAAGAGTTTTTTCTATTGCAGGTTCTCTGAAATTTCAGAGTCTTCAGCCATTTTTTCAGATCTGATACCTCACCTTCAGATCCACTTCAGATTGGCTTGTTATCCATCCAAATAACCTCATTTATATTTGTTTGGGTTTTCCTCTAGGGTTCACTCCATTTTCCTCTAGGAGATAGCCTTTCGCCACCTCTTTTTACGACAATTTTTCCTCTGATTTGTTGTTGTTTTCTGCACCACTTTCCAGCAGATTTTGTCCTTTAGATCCCTGTCCCTTCTGACCTTAGATCTATTGGATTTTTTAGTGTGTTTTGATTAGTTTTTTACTCACCTATAGACTAGTTGTTGAGAGGCCCGCCTCCTTGGGTTTATATTATTACATTATTAGTTTTTTATTTTCTGTTTTTGCAAGCTAATATACTGTCATTTGTAGGTTTACACTTTTTATTTTTCTCTACAAACGTCTTGTTTTAAAAATTAAAATTTACACACCTCACACACACACCCTAAGTGAAAAAGGTCTTGGTTAACACCTCCAAGCAAAGACTCTAAAACATTGAAATCAATTGATCCTGCACCTCTCTACCCTTGTTTTGACATTGTAATCAGTTGATCCTGCACCTCCTTGCCCTTGCCAGTCTCTTTTTCCTTTGTGTTGTGTTTGTGTCATCATCATTGCGCCACCAAGGTGTTTATCCTCGAGACTTCTTGGCCTTCATCCTCAGCTTCTGGTAGAAATAATTACTTCTCCACGTAGGGTTTGAGTTAGTCCTCCACTGAGTCCACACACCAATTATTCTTCTGGTCCTTTGGGTTCTCGTTCCGGTTCCACCTTTGGTTCTCCCCCTGTCACCTTCACCATGTCTGGTGCAAGACCTAATGTTGGTGGTAACCCCGGCCCTCATGTTGGGAATACCACTAGTGGGACCGCAACGGACACTACCCCGGTTGTGCCCTTGCTCCCCTTCATGGCAAGCCTCAGCCTCCCCGATTTTGACCAGTTGATAAATTACCCTTTACACCATGACGCTAGTTGGCCTGCTATGCCGATGAAGATCCCTTCCGACATCCTAAATTTTGAAGGCCTTGCTGGAGAAGATCCTACAAATCATGTTTGATCTTTCCACATGTGGTGTTCGTCTAACTCCATTACCGATGACTCTGTCCGTCTTCGGTTGTTCCAATGTATGCTTACAGGAAAATATTCTAAGTGGTATGTTGATTAGGCCCCTTCCTCTCATAACACTTTTGCAAGTATTTCACAGGCTTTTCTGTCTTACTTCCAGCTTCCCCTTCATTATGACATTGGTACCTAAATCTTGACTTCTTTCTGTCAATCGTCTATGATCCTCCTTTCTGACCATGTCTATGAATGGCAGAGAAGAAATAGCCTATATCAAGCTCCTACCTTCGAAGACCATGTCTACATGGACTGGTTCGTTAGATCTCTTTTTCCACCTATCGAAAAAGATGTCGCATCGCACATTCCTCAAACCGAAGAAGCCTCTCTCCAAATTTCATTAAAATATGACTTGATCTACACTCAGTCGGGTTATGTTTATACCGTTCTACCTTATCTTCCTAGACTCGGTGGTGCCAATGCACTGGGGGCATCTCACACTACCGACGGTATCATTGAAGCTCTCTCTAATCCATATGCTCAACCTCCCATAGGCTATGGCTTTCCTCATGGTGGGGCCAGCACCTCCTGCACTTTTCCCCCTCCCAGTAGCACGTATCCAGGATACGGCATACCACCTCTTTTTTCCCAACCTCCTGTTTACCATACTTTTACCTAACCTCCTTATTATCCATATCGACAGCTTGGTGCTTCAACTCCTCTAGCATTAGCACCGCTTCCTCCCATGCCTTCTCAACCCCCGCAATAGTAGCCGCTTCCCCCTCAAGAGCAGGTATATGCATAGTAGGGCGTGACTAATCCCCCTCCCTCCAAAAATAAGAGGAAAGGCACTCAAAATCAGTCTAATCCTGGTAATCCTAGACCTAATCCTCAAAATAATGCTCCTAACACCACTAACTAGCAACAGGGCACCCAGCCCAAGCAGGACATGCCTGTTCCCACAAACAAGCCTTATTCTTGTTGTGGTGTTTATGGCTATTACACACATGATTTTCCTCCTTTACCACAGATGTAGCAACTGTGGGAGTCTCAAGCAACATTGCGAGGAAAGCAAGCCTCCCCTTCTGTCCCTCCCAATGCTGCACCTAGTGAACCGACTGTGCTTACTGATCCTTTCCCTCAGTAAGGATTTGTGGCGACCCAAACACCTGAAGGTCAGGTGGCCACTCAAAATCTTCCATTTGGTACCTCCGATTACCAAATTCTCATGATGAACTCTGATCAACCTCTAACTGTAGTGATCAATCTTCAGACTCAGTCATGTTAGTACAATAAGCCTGCCGCTACGTGTGTCCCCGAGTCGCCTCCTTTGGTCCATACAGAGCCTCTTTCGAGACCTAATGGTCCCTTGTAGATCCCTCAGCCTAAGGCGGAGGTTCATACCAAGATCCCTAAGGGACCACTCCACTGAAAGGCTGCTTCTAGTAAATCTTCCCATTCGTATATCATAGTAGATGATTTGGCACAATCCCTTGCTGCCATTTCAACGCTGGAACTCCTCCAGTCGTGCCCTTCACAACGAAAATCTCTACTATCTGCCATGGGCACTGTAGATACTTTCGACAATAAATTGATTGTCTTTTATGTTGACCAGTCAGAACATCCTCTTCTCCCTACTTCTGTCGCCTTCCAAATCCCAATCAAGATCCGGAACGCCAACGTTTCCCGGTGCATTATTGATGATGGGGCATCTACCTGTGTGATGTCCACTTCAGTTTAGAAGCAAATCGGATCACATAACTTGGCTCCTTCCATGATCACTCTTCGAGTGTGGGATGGCCATGCCTCCCAGCCCATCGGCTTATTCTGCAATTGTTCTATTACTCTTGCAGGAAAGACTGTTTGCGTTAACGTAGAAGTCATAGATGCCCCCTTAGATTACAACATTCTATTGGGTCGTAGCTACACTTATGCGATGTTTGTTGTCCCTTCTGCGGTCGACCGCAAGATGTCCTTCCCTCATAATGGAAATATAGTCACCATTGACCAGTTGACATATTACGAATCGAAGTCTCAGACCCCCCCTGAGTCCATTATCTCTTCAGTGGCCAACAAGAAAACTATTGATCCTTGGACCAATGTCTCACTCGGAGTCTACAAATATTCCTCATTTCTTGGTACATTCACTAGTCTTCATCCTCTTGCCTCTGATCCCATCTCATTGAATGTTTGCATGATGCAATCATCTCAGGTCGCTCTCAAGCGGCCCGCCTTGGCTAGTCAGTAGCCTCCTCACCCTTCGTAGCCTACTCCTAGCCCTTCGATTCAGCCTTCTGGACCTCCTTCTCCTAGCCCCTCAACTGGTATCCATGAGCCTCTCTACCCTCCTAGAATGGTTCCTCCAGGCCTTAACCATTTAGGAGCCATCCCGTATGGCCATTACCCCTCTGGTCAGATACCGTTCCTAGCTCCCCCACCAGGATTTTATACGACACCTTTCATGGCCACCCTCTCTCTTCCTAACTTGACCCTTGGGATTCCCGTCTGGTACCTTGATCCTCCAACTGCTACCCTGCTAGGTCAACCCAAACCTTATCTTTCTTTGACCACAGTTCAACCGGTCCCCATGACTTATCCTGTTGTCACAGTGCCTCAACCACCTCAATAGGAACCTCCTCCTATTGCGACCACTTAGGGTAAGAAGGGAAAAGCTCGCAAGAGGGCCTCTAAGGACAAGGTTGCCCTGACTAACCCTGCACCTCCCCCACCCACAAAGCCCTGTGCTTTGTGTGATGTCATCGGCCATGCCACCCATAACTGTCCTGAACTACCTCATATCAAGCCCATGGTTAAATTTGTGTTCCCTGAGTCTATGGTCCCTAAAGCCTCTATTTATTCCTCGACTGCAGCCAATAATCCTAAAATTTTTCACACCAACTAACCTTGTGCATTTTGTGATCTACATGGTCATTATTCCCACCATTGTCCCCACCTTACGCATTACCATGCCTCTTTAGAGGTAGTTCGGGAGTATGTGACTGAACAGAACCAGTTCGCCTCTCTCGTACTTGCACATTATGATGCAAGCCAGACAGAGGATTTACCTACTCCCATTGACATTCCCCCTCTTGATCTTGAGATGACGGTGCCTGTGGCCACCATCCTCTACCTATCATCATCCATGAGACCCTTGGCAGACGCTCCCTCTGAATCTTCCCTTATTATTTTACCTGACCTCCCTTCAGCGATCACCCTGGGCTCAACGTCAGTAGATCCTTTATCTGCTTGTTCTTACCTCATCCCCCATGACGATGCGCATGTGAACCTTTCTTCTCATGATGATGAGTCAGGTAGCTTCACTGCGTCATGTAGTCTCCCTTCCTTCAGTCACTCCTTCTTCTATTGTGATGATGACATCATGGAAGCCATACTTCATCTTTCCTGCCCATAAACGGGATGGCACCATTTGTGCCTATGGTGACTTTCATGACTTGAGCACAAGCTACACCTCTGGTAGCTCTCACACTCCACCTCACCGTCAGCGTGTGAGTAGTAGACATCCTACCCAGATCACTCCCTCCCACAGAGTGCGTTCGATTTCTACTTTGTGCTCAGGTTTCCATCATTGTTCATCATCCTACCATTTGTCTTGTGGCACCTTTCAAATGGACCTATCATGCACACTTTATATCGGTTTCGCCGATGGTGAAAGTCACTACTCCTGGAATCTAGCCTTGACAGTTTGGGCCATTTTTACCCCCTTGCATTCGCTTGTTCTCTTGAACGGTGTATGCATTGGTACTGCTACCAATAATCAGGCCGAACATGATGCAATGTGAGGTTTATTAGTTGATTCCCTTTCACATCGCATCCTCCACCTTCAAGTTCATTTAGATTCCATGCTTCTTGTCATGCAATTGAATGGTGTCTATTGTGTGCATAATCCTATCCTTTTTAGAAGATATTTACGAGTGAAGCTTTTGATGCATAAATTTGAAATAATTACATTCAATCATGTGCCTAGAGCACAAAATCACTATGTAGATAACATTGAAAACCATATTCTAGATTGGCATTTAGCACACGCATTTAACACAAGACAATAACATAAAAATATCAAAACGATGCATATCCATTATGTGTCGTATAAAATGTTTTAGAGTCCATCCACTCTGATACATATGATATGCCCATACCATGTTACAAAACTAAAAACTAGGGGCACCACCTACCCCTACACACTAATCACTATCTATAGGATCCTGAGATAGTGGCTCTACTCCCACAGCTTATAGATCATGCATACCTTGTCCAACCTTCGCCATGCATCGCATGACCCCTCGCCACTCAGAGGGTAGACCAATACATGGCTCTATGTAATAGTCATCTAAGTCTTGCCAGCCACGCTCTGAAACACTGGCCAGAAGCCTCTCACATCTATGATGGATGTCCTCTAGGAGGGCTGCTACATCCTCATTTTGATGTGCCCTCGGTCCACTAGGTCTTGCGGTCCCCGATATTACAGGTCATCCCATATACCGGGCCAGTTTTACCGGTGTTGTATCTGCATAGAAAAAGTGAAAGAATCAGTACCACATAAAATATTATAGAACTTTACATGCACATAAAAGATTAGCAATTTTTCAGTTACCATCAGGCCCCCATATTCGACCAGGTGACAGTGGAAAATCTGGGTCCCCACAATAACTCATCCCACTATAGCAATAGTCGTCTATATACAGTGGCATCTGATCCCAATGAAAAAAGAACTCAGGTCGGAACACCCGTCCAACCACCCCACCTCCTCCTCTGCACAATAGTCACCCCCACTGGTGCATCTCAGGCTCTCTTGGGCCCCCTTCTTGGAGCTGTATGTGAGGTCGAAGTATTGAGATCTTCTCAAAGAAGAATGAGCACAAAATTGTACCATATGCACAGTCATGGTTCACTTGCCACTTGCATAGAGACAACTATCATTTCAATGATGACAAAATCATCTGCGCCCACCCATAGTGATGTGGTGGAGTGCCTGGTTTCCCAGGATCCACAGCACTGCTACGACCACAGCACTGGTCTCTAACCTCTCCAAATCCTCGATGGGTATCTGAGTCCCCTTGACTTGGAAACTTGGTCTACAATGGCGCTCTACATACTCTATGATATTCCACCCCCACGGTAATACTGGCTAAGTATTCCCTACCATCCCAAGTGGTGGGAGACCAGTCAGTAAATATATATCTTGGACCATCAACTCGATCTGGTGCCCCCGCACTATAAAGACCTCATGGTTCGGATCCCAATAGCTGACAATCCCAGCCAATAAGGGCTCTCCATATCTCATAAAAAGGTTCTCCACAAACTTCATAATCCCAAACCTGGCCAATGCACTACTGACACCTTGATCGTCCCAGATCTCCGACCGTAATGCGCCTAGGTCTCTCTCTCTCTCTCTAGTTGATCTGTAATTCTACCATATCTACACAAAACCATCATATTTTTTAGTATATAGATTGGAAATAATGTTTCTCATCAATAAAAACTAGTGCTCAGCCAAAAAACAACACAACAAAACCCCTCCCTGACAGGTCGCACTTTTCGGGCCCAAACCTAGGACAGATCTTAGTTGTTTTCTTAAAACCTGCTACCCAGGTCACACTTTTTTCCCCAAAAAGTGTGACCCAGCCATGAAGAGGAGTAGGGGTCTATCCCTGAGCCCTGGGGACGTAATCTAAAATGCCAATCCACTAAAAAGAAAGAGTAGGGTTAGGCCTCTTACCTGCAACTGATGGATCTCAATTCCAATGGTCGGTTTGTCCGCTACGATCACCGCAAGTTTTAGGGCCTTCTCTCCTCTCTACATTCACCATAGCTCCACATGAAAATGAGTGAATTTGGAGGGAAAATTCCTTATTAAAAGAGAAACCTATGATTTTTCTTTCGCCTAGTGTGGCCAAACCGTAGCTCTGTTTTCCAAACCGTCTGTACCGTTGGAAAGCTCTCACTGAGCCCTCAAATGGGTATCTGTTAGTTTTTCATTATTTAATACTTCACTGGGGCACATTTTGTCCTAGAAGGGTCACTTCACCACTCCTCAAAATCTAATTTCTTCACTCGCCACACTTGTACCTAGGGGCACCCCTTTGCCTTCATACTTGTCCATGCTTGTGTCGATATTTGTTGTGAGTTACCATTATGTACTCATTTTTTTATGGTCTCCATTGGACCTTTTTTCTATGTGGTAGCACCATCGAGTCGCCTTTGTTTAGAGCATTCGAGTTGAGTCATCATTGCATTCATGGAGTCTATCCCGAGTCCCTTTGTATCCTGTTATAGTCCTCCATCCTTCATTGGTTGACTCCTCTCTTGTGTCACACAATATGGCCTTCAGTCCCACTATCCCCTATCCCTCTTGATTTTGTGTCAGTTGTTGCCAGGTCATCCATGCTCTTTATGCTCTAAATAAAGGAAGTTGTCCATTCCCTACTCAGTATCCCCCATTTCATCATCATCCCTGGTGTTAGTCTATCAGTCACTCTACTATTTTCTCTCGTGCCTTAGTTGAGGATCCCTTATTGCCTCACCTATGGTGGACCTCCTTTTGTTGACATCAACTCATTCATTCCAGAAGATAGGTCTAGCGAATAGTGTACCTTGGTTCCAACTTCCACTCTTGTTCGATGCCTCAGATCAGGAAAAGGGACTCCTTATTTCCCTTTGACTTGGATTTTTCTCAGCTCCAGCTCCTTTCAGCATGATCAAATTTTGTATACTTGATGGTCCAGTGATGCAGCAGCTGATATCAGTGATTCCTAGTTTTGTGTGAGATGTCTCAGCCCTCATGAGGGGGTGGCCCTATAGGTAGCCCCCCACATACCCAGATGACCTAATCCTTTCAGCCTCCAATGCAGCTCCACATATTTGATGATGTCGGCCTTAGCTGCTTGCAGCGCCTTTTTGATTGCATGTATCAGTCATATTTTCAGATCCCTTTCATGTTTACAGGGGCATATGGGTTCTATTTATATCTCATTTACTCATATATTATTGTACAATTCTTGGCTATTATCCCAGGCACAATATGTATATGGGATTCATTACCGTGTTGTTTATCTGGCTCATTTTTATGCCAGCATGTACTATATTGTTCAGTCCCTTGTTTACTGGATGCCTTATTCTTTGTAATTTGTCTCAGCGGGAGTAGGTATGCCTCCCTCACCACCTATAGCACAGGTACTCACTCATAAAAGAGACTTTTCGCACCTGTAAGTCTTTCCTCCTCAGGGTATAGTCCTTTCAGCACTTTGGTCTACCTTATACTGCTTTCTCTTTGACTTCCCCTTCGGTGTCTAGTGATTGAGTTCTTAAAACGTACTTCGGTCATATGATTAGCTCCTAACACTCACACACTGGGGGCAATCTGTTACACCATTTTTTTTTCATCTAACCTATTATCGTTAGATGGACCCAAGTACACCATGTAAGACCAATTTTACCCTAAGTAAAATTTCTTTCACTATGATAATAACTTAGTAAACCACCTTTATTAAGTTATTTGTGTTCTAAACAGGAAACCCCATGAGAAAATATTAAATAAATCTACATTTGTTTGTTTTTCCTCAAGGAATAATTAGTTAAACAATAGTTTAATTAATATTCATGGTTATATTTAACCCAAAACAAGGAAATTAATTAGATAAATAATTATTTGTCTTACTATTTTCAAATAATAATTATTTAAACCTTATTTAAATAATATTCTTTGTTAAATATGATTAAATCACCCTTAAATAATTAAATAAATCATTATTTATTTGATTATTACTCAACCACATCCTTAAAATGATAAATAAATAATTTATTTATTTATTATTACAACAAGCGGATTTAATCTGTCAACGCATTTTCCCTCCAATAAATATAATAAAATATTCCATAAAAGTTGGATCTTGATTTGGTTAATAATATTTTAACTATGCACCAATATCTAGACTAACTCAATATTTTGTTATAAATAGAAGGGTTTTCCCATTCATTTGCCACCTTTTGTTGCCTAAAGATCACTCTGGATCTATACTTTTGGTCTGAGTATTGATCCACCATCATAGTCATATTTTGCTATCATTTTTGTCTAGGTTTTCTACACCATCAAGAGAGAGGAATCTTAGATCTGAAGTGCTGAGGACTTACAAGAACCCATCCCATTGAGGAGAACTGGGAACACCCTCCTGTGTTTTCCTCCCAGGTGCCATTAATACAAAATTCATTCAACATATTTGTGTCTTGTCTATTGGATGCATGGAGTAAATCTTATTTTTTCTACTACTTAATGTTTTCTAATGCATAGATCTATATTTTTACAGCATTTATCTTGATGACCGAACTGCAGATCTGATGATATTGGCAACCATATTTTCTGTTAGGGCTATTTTTTATGCACAGCTAAAGTGGTATTTTTTCGGATGCTTGGAATTAAGATTCATACTAACACTTCCGAATAAAGATTATCATTTATCAGATTATTTAGAATGTACAAAAAGTGTCTTTGCTTGAGGTTATACTGATCTTAAGACATATGATACTTCTGTGATTCAACACAAGATTCATATGATCTCAGAAGAAAAACCTATACAAGATAAATTGAGGAAGATTCATCCAAATCTGGAAAACCAAATCAAAACAAAACTGAACAAACTCCTCAAGGAAAAAATCATCTTTCCAGACAGGCATTCTAAATGGTTATCAAATTTGGTACCTATTAGGAATAAAAATGGCGATATTAGAATTCATATTGATTTTAGGAATTTAAACAAAGCATTTCAAAAGGATAAATTTCCATTACCAACCATGGAACAAGTACTGCAGACAGTAGCTGGTTCTAAACTTATGTCCTTTCTAGATGGATTCTCGGGATATAACCAAATTCTCATACATCCAAGTGACAGACTGAACACTACATTCAGGACTAAATGGGGAGCTTATGCCTATCAAAAGATGTCATTTGGATTAATTAATGCAGGCGCAACTTTTCAAAGAGCTATGGACACAACTTTTAGTGGGCTCATAAATAAATCAGTGGTTATTTATTTAGATGACATTAAAGTCTTTTCTAAATGATAAACCAATCATGTGAATGACCTAAAAAAAGTCTTTGAGTGATGTAAAATGTATGACATCTCATTAAACCCAAAGAAATCATTTTTTGCATTAGATGAAGGAAAATGTTTAGGATTCATTGTGTCAAAAAGAGATATCTATATTGATCTTGAAAGAATTGAAGAGGTTAAAAGAATTCCTTACCCTCATAACAAGAAAGCAATGCAGTCATTCCTTGGGAAAATTAATTTTGTTAAAATGTTTGTCCCTGACTTCTCACAAATAGTTTTACCATTACATAACATGATTAAGAAAAATTCCATCTTTAAATAGGGACATAATGAAATAGAAGCATTTGATTTAATTCCTTGGACAACCGTAAATTAAGACAGAGAAAACCTTACAGTGTTATTTATTGGCTCTGCAACAGTTGTAGATTATACATCATATCTAGAGCAAGCATGTGGACAAAAATTTAGACCTATATCATATCCATACACTATACAAGCTCCTCTAATAATCCCCCTTGGAGTTTCCAGAAAAATACCAAACAAAAAGTGTAGATCCAAGATCTAAGACTATAGATCTATGGAAATATTTGGATCTAGAAAGTGGATCTGATCTGATATAAAAAAATAAGATGATCTCCTCCAAAATATCTCCAAAGTGAAGGGAAAATCCCTAACACCTAGAAAATCACTCTCCAATTGGTGAGCTGAAACACCCTGTAAATACACCTACAGGAATAATGCAGATATGGATCTATACTGCGCTATAGGGATCAAAATAAAGTTATCCTACAGCCAAGATATGAAAATGATGCTCAAAGTCTTCAATACAGCCCTCCCAATGAAGTAGAATCCTCCTCCACTGAAAAGAAGCACTGAAATGGACTAGATATAAAAGATCTAATCTCCACTTGTTGCAGCTTGAAAAAACATTCAAACCCTTAATAGGATCTGCATTGTAGTTGAAAAAATAGCTTGGCCCTAAGCCAGATAGTGGAAAATGCAATACAAACTCTCCCAAGAGCTACTCAATGAAAAGAGGTGGGATTCCTGACCAGGAACACCCAATGCTAAACAACATTCATTCTCAGTTAAACAGAAAGAGAAAGATATATGTCTAAAGAGACAATATATTCAGAAAATATGATAAACATCAACAACCTTCTAATGCTGCCATCCCCTTCCTTTTATAAGACAAGAGCTTGCAAACCCTAAACCACATCCAATGATAATACTCCTTTCAAATAAGGCACCTTCATCTAAAACTGCATTGTGCCTCATTGATGGCCACTCCTCCATGACAGCGTTGTAGATTTGGTAAAGGTTGACCTAGTCATAGTATTTTGGCCCCTGTCCACACCTTTGGGTACTTTATTAGGCTGAAAATATGATCCACTTTCACATGAGAAGTGGTTTTCTTCACCATAAAGATTTTTATGGGTCCTCCCACCCACTTATTCACCTATCTGTGTGACAAAACATAATTTTAATTTTCCCATTAATTGCAGGCTAATGTAGGAATATTACAGTACTCCCCTCCAAATTTTTTCTTGTCCTCAAGCAACTACAAGGACATTGCAAAATATCCAATGGATATGTATCCTCCCAAAAATTCAATTTTTGCAGTGGTGAATGAACCAAACAACTTTCATCATGAAGAAGTGAGAGATATATGGAAAGAGTTATATGATGTCCATTGGCCTCCTTAAGGCATGAGAGATGATCAATGTTGGGTGCTTCAACCCCCATGAGAAACTCCAATCTCCACGCTATCATCCAAACAAAGTGAACCATCCTTGGTAGCTCATAGAAACAGTCACCAATCCCCTCCTTCTGCAATGTGTAGGGGATGCATGGCTGAAAATGAGAGGTAATATTATTCAACTTACGCTACCTCTCCCTCCATTTATGATAAATTTGGAGCTGATGATCCTGGGCTGCAATAATATAGTCCTCGTGAAGCCAAAAGATACTTGGAACCTCATGATTCCCCTCATTGGTTCTAGGGAGTCTCCTTGCCCAAACCTCCATGCATATAGTGAATAGAGTATCATCACCATATGGGCTCCAAAAGAAACACGGACTAAGTGTCATATGACATATGGGATGGCGACAATAGTCCCTCCATTGAGACCAGCGATGTTCTTCTTCTTGCTGTCTCCAATAATGATACAATAAGTGGCCATCCAACCACCTTCTTGCTGCCATAAGCTTCTAAAGAGCTTTAAAATAGTAGAGAATGTTAGGTGTTGGCTGAATATGATCCAAGTCAAACATTTCTTGCCAAAAATTCTCCCATGTGAGAGGCTCCTCCCAAAGACATAAGTCAAACATATGGCTCTTTTCATAAGGAAACAAGTGATGTAATGTAGTATCCATATAATGTCCCATCCTCCTCTTGAAGCATGAATAAATGTGGGAAGTTTCATTCCCAATGGACACATCCAACCAATGTGTCATCCCTCTAATAATGTTCCCAACAAAGATAAGAGCATCATCATCATGTGGGATCAAAACCAGTAATACATAAACAATCAAATGCAATGATGGAGGTGGATCATAGTCCCACATGTGGAACCAGCGCAGTAGATCTCCTGAATACATCAGATAGTGATATGGTAAGTGGTTTCCCCACTACTTACTTGTTTCCCAAGTAATATCACCATGGCTGAAGGTGTGAGAGATATTTGGTGCCTTTGGAATGAACCCACAATGATACAATATCTCCCTTTGTCTTCTAAGGGAGTGGCCATGTTTAGAACTGTTTGTGGCCCAAAGTTGGCCATTAGGTTTATAAGGAATAATACTCTTCTTAGGAGCTATGGCATACATATACATGGTAAAATAATACAAGTAATAATCAATTGAATCATGAGATACACAAGCATATTCTTTACCAAAATTTCTCCACATACAAAGGGAGTGGTGCATAGATCTATCACTTCTCTTTCCCAAAGAGAAAAGAGGTGGCTAACTTGACTCCTCCATAGAGTCACGTATCTTCCCCATCTCCACATGGTTCATTCATCTCTGAAAATGATGATATAAATCCTGTTCAAATCCTTCCCACATGAATCCATTCAAGATAATATGGTGTGTTCTAATGAAATCAGTGGGAGTAGAAAGCAAGATCTCATAGGCTGCATTTAGTAGTTTTTCCTTGAGCATGGATTCTCTAGTCAAATAGATCTGTTCATGAAATTAAATTACTCCATAAACCAATTTATACCCCCTATCCATCACTTTCCCATAAAGAACCTTACATGTGAAGAGGTTCTTGGAATATTCCACCAATAGCTAGGAATCCCGATATGGATCTAGGCTCCCCAACAATGACAGCACTATAGAAATATGAAATGGAGCTCCCGTCATATTGTGGCTCTCCTCTTTGACATGCTCAATTCCAAAGTAACATGTGAGAGTGTTGTGACTCAACTTTTGCTTCCTTTCTTGCAACTGATATTTCTCAAGACAAGATTGAAGTCTATGGAAGTCAACCTCCTTTTGCAAGGTCTCTCCCTTCCAAAACTTCCATAGTTTGGCCCATCCATACAAGAGTGGTGAAACCCTCTTGTTATGTTTAGAAATATTCAGTATATGTAGAAGTATCATTTTCTGCTCCAAGGCTATGGAGTGGCCTTTTGACACCATGCTCATGTCATCATAGATTTCTGAATCCTTCTTTTCTAGTGCAAATAGCTGAGTGGAAGTAGCAATTTCCATATCAGAGAATTGCTCATCTCTCCTTGGAACCCATCAAAGGTTCTCAGCGCTATGGTAGCTTCTCCCAAGGCTCCTTCCTTAGCCAAATATGTCAATGTTTCACTAAGTTTAGAGAACACTTTATTCATCTTCCAATCAGGGGGTCTCCTTGGTGGAATTCCTCCATGTAAAGAGACATCAAAATCTGAATAGTCTGTATAAACGAGTGGAATGATTTGTCCCTCCTCTTGTTGCATAAATCAATCTCCTTCTTCTGAATATCAACCCCTTGAAATAGACAAGGGTGCATGCTCCTCATCCTTAGATGTTGATCGGTCCTCTCTCCTCCTTCTTGGATCAAGGTGTTACTGCCCAATATTACTGTCACATGATACTCCTTGGGAACCTTTTGCAAAGATACAAAAGCTCCTCCATTTGAAGCAATAACTTCATGTCCATCGCCATGTGGTGATGGTCCTTCTTCTGAACTGACAACGTTGTTACTACCTTCATGTTCTTTCTCCTCATCAATATTTGAGAATACCTCATCATAAATGAGAGACCTTAGATCTTGGTCTTCTCTTGAAAGAGGGATCTCCATGTCTTCCTTTTGAGAAGAAATATCTTCATGCAGTGGGGATATTGCCCTTGGCAAGGTATCACACAAGTTTTTATCACCTTCAATAGAAATCTGGAGAGGAGTTGGTGTAATAGACCTTTCTAATTCATGCAAGGGTTTTGAATGTTCATGCTTTGCTAGCTCAATAAAAGATGTTTCAGATTTTTTTACATCAAATATCTTCACCAATCTCCTAGTGAATCTTACATAAGTAGATATGTTTTCATTTCTTAATGAAAATGATTCAAACAACCACCAAGCATAAGCTTTACCTTTTACATGCAATGCTGCTACTTTAAGGGCTTCCTTTTATGAAAATTGATGTAGATCCAAATATGAGTCTAGCTTATCTATCCAATCCTTGGTTGTGCATGTGGAGGATGCATCAAAATTTGGCAGAAAGAATCTACCTCTTCTGCTTCTGTTGTAATTCCTGGATCTTCTCTCCTCCTTGAGTTGGCAGAACTCTTGGAAGTTCAAGTTCTCCTTGAATCTCCAAGATTGAGATTCATAATCCTGAAGATAATCACTCAAAGTCTCCTCTTTTGGTGCATCTTCTTTCTCCATCTCTCTTGCAGTAAATCTAGGCATAGTATAACGTTGTAGATCTGATTTTGTAGCTGACTGCTTGCACACATAATATGAACAACCTGGGTTTTCTTCATGTGAAAATATTCTTGAGGGACCTTCATGTCTTTCCGTCTTCATTCCCTTGAATTCTCTTCTAATTTCATGCATAGTCTGAAGAAGAAGTCTTGAAATCTCCTTCCCTTTAATTTCTCTAGATAAAGGGGTTTTACCCTTTTCTTCTTTCTCATTAGTGTAATCAAATATTCTGTGTCTTTTCTTTTGATACCACCTCTCTCTGTCAGTAAGAGGCTCTTCTTTTCAAGAAGACATATTGCTTTTTAGAAAGCATAGGCTGTGCCAAGATGACGCTTTGATACCACTGCAATATTTCAAAATGGGGAATGCAACAATAGAATGCCGAATGATATAAAAATAACGTAGATCATATTTTATAAAGAAAGAGGCCAATATGGAGACCTTCCATTTTTCATTAAAATAGCAAAATACATGTTAAAAGTGGCCCATAAGATGCATGATAAGAAAATACAAGTCTCCAATGATAGAAATCCCTCAAAAAGAGGTGTTGCAACCATACATTAAGATAGAGAAAACCTTATAGAATTCTTTATTGGCTCTGCAATAGCTGTAGATTACACATCAGATCTAGAGCAAGTATGTGGAAAAAAAGTTAGATCTATAGTAGATCCATACACTATACAAGCTCCTCTAACAATCTCCATTGGGGTTTCCAGCAAAGTACCAAACACAAAGTGTAGACCTGAGATCTAAGACTGCAGATCTATGGAAATATTCAGATCTGGAAAGTGGATCTAATCTGATATAAAAAATAATATGATTTACTCCAAAATATCTCCAAAGTGAAGGGCAGATCCCCAACACCTAGAAAATCACTCTCCAATTGGTGAGCTGAAGCACCCTGCAAATACATCTATAGGAATAACACAGATTTGGATCTATAATACACTATAGGGATCAAAATATAGTTGGCCTACAACCAATATATGAAAATTATGCTCAAAGTCTTCAATACAGTCCTCCCAATGAAGTAGAATCCTCCTCCACTGAAAAGAAGCACTGAAATGGACTAGATCTGAAAGATCTAATCTCCACCTGTTGTAGCTTGCAAAAACAGTCAAACCCTCAACAGGATCTGTGTTTTAGTTGAAAGAAGTAACTTAGCCCTAAGCCAGATAGTGGAAAATGCAATACAAACTCTCCCAAGATCTAGTCAATGGGAAGAGGTGGGATTCCCGACCAGGAACACCCAATGCTAAACATCATTCATTCTTAGTTAAACAGCAAGAGAAAGATATATGTCTAAATAGACAATATATTTAGAAAATATGATAAACATTAACAACCTTCTAATGCTTCCATCTCCTTCCTTTTATAAGATAAGAGATTGCAAACCCTAAACCACATCCAATGATAATACTCCTTTCACACAAGGCACCTTCATCTAAAACTGCGTTGTGCTTCATTGATGTTCACTCCTCCATGACAGTGTTGTAGATTTGGTCAAGGTTGACCTAGTAAAAGTGTTTTGGCCCCTATCCACACCTTTGGGTACTTTATTAGGCTGAAAATATGATCCACTTTCACATGAGAAGTGGTTTTATTCACCATAAAGAGTTTTATGGGTCCTCCCACCCACTTATTCACCTATCTATGTGACAAACCAAAATTTTAAAATTCCCATTAGTTGTAGGCTAATGTAGGAATATTACATAATCGGTGAGATTGTTCCTAACTATTCCAAAAAAAATACATATATTCTCATAGCTACAGATTACTTTACTAAATGGGTGGAAGCAACTCCATTAAAGGTAGTCAATTCTGAGAATATCATTGATTTCATCTACCAATATATCATAACTAGGTTTGGTTTATATACTGCTTTAATGTTTGATAATGCACATTACTTCTCAGGAACTGATGTGATGGAATTTGCAATGAAAATAGGCTTTAAACTTAATTATTCTGTGAATTATTACCCACAAGGAAATGGTTTAGCAGAATCCATGAACAAAATATTTATTAGAATAATCAAAATAACTGTTGATCAAAACCAACGAAATTGGCATAACTCATTAATATTTTCTCTTTGGGCTGACCAAATAACTCAAAAATCTTCTATTGGTACTTCTCCATTCAATCTTGTCTATGGAAAATAAGTTGTATTTCTAACCAATGTAGTTATTCCCTCTCTTTCCTTAGTACAATTTCTTGATGAATCTCCTTCTTCTTCTTCACAACTTAGATAATGTCAAATTCTTAAGTTAGAAGAAGAAAGAAAAAAAGCTAAAAATACTCATGCACGTCATCAATAGATAGTAAAAGCCTCATTTGATTCAACTTTTGTTACTCCATAAAAAATTAAAATTGGTGATATGGTATTGAAATCGATTAAAGCGCATGAGGAAAAAGGTAAACACACAAAGTTTCAAAAACTCTGGCTAGGTCCATTTCAAATAATTGAATAAATAGGCCCATCAACATTCTTATTGCAAGATCTATCAGGCAAAAGAGATTATTTTCCTGTTAATGGGAATATTTTGAAAAAATACTTTTCATAGGAGGTAACTCCTATTCCTTATATACTAGTGTCTTTTTTTGCAATATTCCCAATTAGCCATGAGCTAGTTGGAATATTAATTTTTGTTTTGCTACTTTGTTTTGTGAATAAGAGGACATTGGAGGTCCATAAGTCTACTTAATAATGAATAAATCAATGCTAATGTAAAAGGAAAACATCTTGGCAGTTTAATTGAGCACCCTTAGGTGTGAAAAGGGGCTAGAAAATCTTGATTGGGTCAAATTTGACCAAATCAATAGCGTCATCACGGAGGAGTGGCAATCAATGAGGGACAACGCAGTTTTATATGGAGAAACCTTGCATGGAAGTAAGGTCATAAATGAATACAGATTAGGGTTTGGAAGCTCATATCTTATAAAAGGAAGAGGATGGCAGCCATATGGAGGTATGTATTGGTTTATGATATTTCTGAATATATGGTATGTTTAGACATATAGCTTTCTTTGGATGTTTAGCTAATATTGAAAGTGTTGTTTAGCACTGGGTGTTACTGATCGGGAATCCCACCTCTTGCATTGAGAAGCTCTTGGAGGAGTCTTGTACTTCACTTCCACTATCAGGCATTTGGCCAAAGCTTCATCTTACACCTACAACAGAGATCCTGTTGAGGGTTGAGTTGTTTTGTAGGTTGCAGTAGTGGAGACCATCTTTGGGTCACTTCAGTATTTATTTTCAGTGGATAAGGGTTCCTTTCCATTAGGAGGACAGTAAGGAAGGCCCTTGTGCATATTTTCAGATCTTGGCATGAGGCCAAATATTTATTATCCCCTACAACGCATTTTCTTTCCAGATCTGCGTTATTTTGAGGGAGGAGTTGCCGGTGGTTTTAGCACACCATTTGGAGAGGAGATTTTCTAAAGAAGGGATTAGCCTTTCATCTAGGAGATCTATTGGAGGAGGCTACACTATTTCTTATATTAGATCAGCCACACTTTCCAGATCTACATATGGTAGTGAATCTTTAGCCCTAGGGCTTTGATTCAGATCTTGTATATGGTGTTTTGCTGAAAACCCCTTGGGGGTTCTTCATTGGAGGTTGTATAGTGCCTAGATATGTATTAGATCTATATTTTGAGGCATATATCAGCCCATTTTATTTTGTATACTCAATTTTTGTAGCAGTACCCTTTAAAAAATGTTGTAGTAGTCTTCTAGCTCTTTGATATATAGTAGCAACACCTCTTTTGAGGGTTTTTTCCATTGGAGGCATGTTCTATATTATTGTACATATTATGGCCCATTTCTTATGCATATTTTTCTGTTTTTATAATGATTAGAAGATATCCATATTGGTATCCTATTTTCATTTAATGTTTTACACTGTTATTCCATGGTTTTGCACTATATTCCTGCTTTTCCCATTTGGAAATATTACAGTGGTATCGGAGTATAATCTTGGCACAGCCTGTGCATCATGAAAAGTCAATAAGTCATATGAATAAGGAGATCCTATTACTGATAGAGATAAGAGATATAAAAGAATAAGACACCAGAATTTTGATTATAAAAATGACAAATAAGACAAGGGTAAAACCCCTTTATCCGGAGGAGAAGGTGAAGAGAAGGAGTTTCCTAAGATTATTCTCAAAGATATGCAAGAAATTTCTAGAGAAATAAAGGAGATGATAATGTATAGATACAAGGAATCCCCTAAAGGATTTCATCATGGTGAAGCCTCTAACATTTCTCACCACTGGAGTGATCAACCAATGCAGCAAAAACAACTTTCCCAACGCTCTACAATGCCTACATTCTTAGCAGTGGGAACTGAAGGGTTTCAAGAACAAGAATATCTTGAAGACTATTTCATGGAGTATGAGTCTCAATCTTAGATATTCAAGGACCACTTGAGTTTTCAAAAAAAAATTCAAATCAAGGACAATAAGATACCGAGGCATCACAATACAGGTGGAGGATTCATTCAGACTCATGATCTAAATGGCACAATGGGAAGATTTTTCCTACCCAATTTTGATGGGTCATATAAATGCAATGCCAAATCATGGGTAGAGAAGCTTGACATCTACTTCCAGTTGAACAAAGTTCTAGAGATGGAGGCCATTAAGATAACATCGCTGCACCTTGAGGGTGAAGCACATGATTGGTGGTTCCATGGCTTGTCTACATTGGTTCATGCCAATGGGACTACATATTCAGAGTTCACAAGGAGGTTATTGGAGAGGTTTAATAGAAGAGATCCTAAAGCACCATTCATGGGGCTTGCAAAACTCAAACAATCAGGTAATCCAGAAACTTACATTTATGAGTTTTTAAAGCTTTCTGTTATGGTTCCTGATTTATCTGCAGCAAGAAGGATATATATGTTCATTAGCGGGTTAGATGAACCTCTTCACGGGTTGGTTAAGTCTACCAACCCCACTACCCTTCAAGATGCCATTGAAATGGATAGATATCTTCAATATGCCTTTCCAAAAGAAAAGGAAACATTTAAGCAAAAGCCCTTTTTTCCATCAAAAGGAAAAGATGAGAAGGTTCCTCTTTCTAAGGAGAACCAATAAAAAAAACCTCTTGATGATGATGTTCGAAGAGATTTGAGGAGAAGGAAACTTTGCTTTACATGCCAAGAATCATGGGCACCCAGACATAAATGTGAAGCAGGAAAGGCACACTACATATAGGTCTTCTCAGATGGTGAGGAGGAAGAAGAAGAAGAACAAGAGAGGGGTTAAAATGCTGGAATAGCAGGAGGTGATCCACCACCACCAGGTGTTGTATGGATTAATCAATCTTGTGAACAAGACTGATCTCCCTAGTACCAAAAAGGTAATCTAGCAACAAATAGCCAAATGAACTAATCTTTCTCTAAGCATATATGATTTACAAACATCACTATAGAGGTGTAAAAGAATTACCGTAGGTCCAATGCTCGTTTGAAGTAGTTGTTGTCCCTCGTGCACTTGAAGGAGTTATCTTCATAAACTTGTAGTCACAAAAAAGAAAACATTAAATAGCACATATATAGTAAACATCATAAATCATGCTTATCATAGTGATCAAGAAATATATGAAATAAACAGTTAACTAACAGCTTATTGAGAAAAATGAATTCATTTTTATTAACTTTAAACGAAGGAAAACCTTAATACCTTAGCCTTGATGTTGAACAGGCCTTCCCGGGGTCTGAAGCAGGAATCTCTTCTACTCTGATAAGCTCTACACTCCTTCAACCGAGACAAATAGAGGTATGTGATCTCTCCTCACAAAAATGTCAGTTAAATGAGTCTGAATCGCAACAGCACTTAACCTCAAATAATTCAAAGCTTCAACTCCCTTTGAGGCTACCCAATGCCTCTTTTTATAGTGGAAAAGAGGAGGTTTTCAGTTGCAATTATGAAGGGATAGAATCCTCCTTCAAAGGCATAAGCTCCTCACATCAAGGGGTTAGATCCATAAGGTAATGGATACATGAACCTCAAAAGAGCGGTTCTACCACCGCAATATTCTTTCTATAAGCTTCTAGAATTTACTGAAAGTGAGATTTTTTGAGTTTACTTGCGCATTTTTAATCTTTACAGGGGTCTGCACCCATAACACAGAGAAAGTGCGTTCATGTATGCAGGATACATGAACATTATGTGCAGGACCGTAGGCAAGACATAGAGAAAGTGTGACACCAAATTTAAGGAGATTTTTAGGGACTTTTCTCTGATTTTCAAGGCTTTACATGAGGAACTAATATGTTAGACTTTCAAAGGAGGAAGTATGAGTAATAATGAGCTCATACATATAGCAGAATGTTAGGATGACAATTTTTAGTGTAACAGGTTGCCCCCTAAAGTGCAAATTCTGGAATAGATGAAGCTCAAGTCTGTCATATATGAAGAGTGCAGTACTTTATCATTTCAAGGATCATCCTGTGGACACCCCAGTCAGATGTCATATATGAAGAGTGCAGTAATTTATCATTTCAAGGATCATCCTGTGGACACCCCAGTCGGAACCTGTAAAAAAATTCAATGCAAAATATATATGTATACATATCATCACTGAGGTAGGCATTTCCATACTCAGATCAAAACTAATTATAAACTAATTCAAACTGTTCTGATACAAGAATGATGTTGAATACATCACAGTATAGACATGTGTAGATACAGTATGGACATAGCCATCTGTTTATAAATAGTCCACTGTATAAATGATAACAAAATTCCTCACAGCCTGGATGGTAGAAACTAGATCCAGGGTCTTGATTTCTGCATCTCGAACTAGTACGATTCTATCCATGTGAATGAATGTGTCGAATTCGAACATGGCAGAAACCACTTGATTACCAGTCAATGATGTAAACTGTTAACAAGTGTGAGAGTAACCACCAGTAATGTCAATGGCTCTCAAAGTACTCAGTACAATCCATGAAATGTGAATGAATGAGCTAAAGTTGAACACGTCACGGAATCATTCGATCGAAGGTCAATGATGCAACCTATCGTTGAAGGCGAGAAATATACCATTGAGGCATGCAGATTTCAAGGTACTGACAATTTCTAGATCACTTCCTAGATAATGAGCTGTCATCGATAGAAAGTGATCCGTCGTAGGGAAGCCCACAACATGAAATCATAGATCAATTTTTGAAAATATATTGACAAGGACTGACTCAGGGATGGTCAAAATGAATGACAGATATTTCGCAGATGAATGGTTTATTTGAACTGTCCTCTTGAACACATAACGACACTATAGAAGGCTTGGTGACAATTGACCCAAAGATAATACCCAGAAACCGGCTGAAAATTTTCAATATAGTTTGATTAACTATCAGGCAAAGGATTTCCCAACCCAGGTGAACAAAAGTGTCGTGTTCAAGAGTGGTTAACTGGATTTTCAAAAAATCAAAATACAACAAAGAAGTCCATTTTTCTCTCTTTTCACCCACCATTTCTGGCAAGTACCTCTTTATTTTTGACAAGCTTGAGGAGGATAAAATTTGCATGTTTATAAGCTCATCCTTTGGATGAGTCCAACTTAGTTTAAGATTAAAACCCTAAGAAGGAGTGGTTCGTTCCTTTTTAGAATTGAACAGGTCCTTTACTGTTAAATTTCAACGAGTCCAATATAGGAGAAACTCGGTGCTTTTCAATTTTAGGGAGTCAGAAGAAAAAACTTAAGAAAACTCCATGGGTGTACTTTTTCGTAAATTTAGTCTCTCGATCCCGAAAAAGGATAAAATAATGCGGGAGAGAACTCTATTGACCGTAATTAGTCAACGTATACCTTTTTCCTAAATAGTCCATTTCAGTCCGTAAAAGGGGTAAACTTATACTGAAGGGACGATCATTCATTGATTTTAACGAGTTCGAATAATCAAGTGCTTGGCAATATTTTCATGTTTAGAGAGTCTGAAAAGGGCTTAAAAGAGGACTCCAATGTTTCACTTTTTCGTGATTTTTTGAAAGAGTCCGAAAAAGTGATAAAAGCATGCTCTTTGTTGAAAAATGATCAATTCTCTTGAAAAATCCAATTTCTGCACAAAAACTTGAAACATTACACATACCTGTTTGAGATAAATAAAAATTCTTTCAAAAATAACCTTTTTAAAGTAAAAAAATAAACAAATTAAAAATTCATTTATTCAAAAAAACTTATAAAAAGGACTTTTCTAACTTCATTTTTACCATTCGAGTTCAGAGTGAAAAGTAAAAGCTTTTGGGTAAAAAATTTCCCGTGAAGATTCTGGAAAATCCATCAAACGAAATTGAGAACTGTCAGCTCCAGGTAATCCATGACCTCCTAATCTTGTATTTCATCCATTTGCATTTCATTTTTAGGCTTTAGATTCCATTTTTAAGAGAAAAATATGTTTAAAAAATCGTCCGCATGGGTCCGCAGGCGTAACACACGTGCCCTACGGATCCCGAATTTTTCTTATGTAGAAAAAAGTCATGGGTCCACACTTGTGACACAACGCTCATGTGTTCCTATGCACTGTGTATGAAGACAAAATGCGGACCCCGCGCAATTGAGTTTCAAAATTAAATTTCTCACTTGCCACCCAATAATTTTCAAATTAGATTGTTCTAATATATCTTTTTATGCATTGTAGTATAAACAAGATGCTAATTTGGAGAGAACGTGAACATGAAGATGTGGATGACGCTGCAATGCTCCATTTTCCCACAATGCAAGCATTAAGAGCATGCAGTTTGTATAAATTATGGGCCATTCAGGGCATGAGGGCACAGGTAGACCTCCTAACATGGCTAGTGAATAGGTGGAATGTACAGGACCAGTGTTTCTTTATTGGTGGCCACCGGCTTGAAATTGAGCTGGAGGATATCTATTTTTTGACTGGTTTTTCCAAAAGGGGCGAACAAATTTCTCTGTTTGGGACTATGCCAGGTGGCCAGACTGTCGCTAGTCTTCGATAAGAGTTCTATAATGATCAGGCAGACCCCAGGGACAAACGGATTGAAATAAAAACTATCATCCTTCCCGAGCTAAAAGTTATTACATTTAATGTTACCAGACTATGTGGGAGTGCAACGTTGCATGTGGCTACCGGTTCCCAGATGCGCATTGCTGTAGATTGTTTTCGAGGCACCATTTTTAACTGGTGCGAAGCTATGTTGGCCAACGTAAAGGGCCAAATAACCAGAGCAAAGAACAGAAAGCTAAATAACTTTGGATATGGATCCATTTTAGTCACCTTTGCTCTAGAGAGGATCCCCATGTTAGCTCTGCAAAACATTCCTGTTGATGCTGGACTACCTCGAGAACCTAGGATGGTTCGTTGGGTTGCATTGATGGCCTGTCATGCTGCTGAGGGCGTTGAGGTTGTTCGATTTCCTTCTTCATATTTCCGTTGGCTGGACCACCAAATTTTTGTTATAGAGGATTTTCCATACGCCGGGATAGATTTTTGCGGTGACCGAGAGATGACTCTCCCAGTAGGGGAACAGTGGGATGAATAAGGTAAAATCATTTTCAACAATTTCTAAGTTCTATTTTCTTTTGTATTTTTATCGTCTTGAATTAATAACCAAAAGTTTTAAATACATATGTGGGCCCACAGCGACCATCCCATCTCCAGCCTTATGAAAGAAGACAACCAGCTGCAGCCGCACCAGCCCCAGCAGGCCAATCAGCAGATATCCTGTTTGATTTAGAGCATCACCTAGAGTGCCTGACTCTAGACATTCCAGAGATAGACATAGATGAAATTCCACTCAGATTATAGAGATATGTGATTGGTGTTCTAGGACCTTTTAGGAGGTTCCTATGTAGGGTGGCTCGGGCAGTGGTCTCTTATCGTGATCACCATCAGTGATAAGATGATCATGTTGTAGACTCATATTTTTGACCTTTTGTATTAACATTTTTTCCGATCATAAGGTGTTTCCAACCTATGATCGAAGACGATGTATATTTTTGAAACACTTCTATACTATGATATATCACTATTTATCGGCTATATGTGTACATGTTATGGATGTTGTTTAATTTACTGTTTTTATTATTGCAAATATCGATTTATCATACTAGAAGCAACTACATCTGCTAATGTATTTAAATGTCTTGGAATATGATGATATTCAATGTAATCAAATTCATGTTCCAAGAGACGAACTCTTAAAAATAACTGTAATAACACTGGATTTCTAATGGCATAAACCCTGTTGAGTTGTAATACAATAAGTTCAGAATCCAACCTAACAATCAAACTCCGAATTCCAAAAGATATGGATTCAGATAGTAACTCAATCACTGCACTATACTCTGCAATTTTATTCATTTTTTGACCAAGGCTTACCCCATGCATGGATAATAACTCGTCAGAGGGTGAATAGATAACCCAAGCTGTGGAAGAAATGTTCTGTGTACTACGACAAACACCATCAGCAAAACCAATGTAGGTTTGAAGAGACGTCGACATCTGCAATATCAAGAGTAAAACTCAGATAAGCAGGAATAGTGACAAAACACACTTTTAAACTAGGCATGCTTTTCTAATCTAAGACACACCAGCAGTAAAGAAATATAATCTAATAAAAAATCTCCACACCAAGTTTAATCATAATATCGCTTTAGATAAATCCAATTTATGGGTTTATCTAAAGGGACACCGTCAAAATATATCAGCTCATAGGCCCCTTTTGATAGCTTTCGCTTAACAATGAAAGGACCATGCCACATAGGCACGAATTTTCCAGCTCCTAGCTTATTGTTGGCTTGATCGTAAACTAAGACTAGGTCTCCTTCTGAAAATTTTTGAGGGGTAACACTTCTATCATACTGAGCTTTTATTCATTTAACATGAGCCTCGTTTGCTATTGCAGCACTTCGTCGATTCTCATCTAGCTGAGCCAAGTACAAAAAATGTTTCTCCTCTTCAGATGTAGTTGGGAGTAATTCTATGGCTAACTTCAAAGACGGAATTTCGCATTCAATTGGCAACACAGCTTCCAAAGCGTAAACAAGTTGAAAGGGAGTGAAACCTGTTGATGTTTTTACTGAGGTTCGATATGCCCAAAGTGTTGAAAATAACATGGAATGCCAATTCAACTTATGAATACCAATAATTTTTCTGATCATAGTGACTAAAACTTTATTGATAGCTTCAACCAGACCATTAGCCTACGGATAATACGAAATGGAACTATCGTGGTGCAGGCCAAGTTGATCTGTCAGTTCAGTCATCATGATATTCCGAAAATGACTTACATGATCTGTAATAATGGCTTGAGGAACACCGAACCTAGCAATTATGTGATTGAATACAAAAGTTACAGTAGTCTTTCCGTCTACCGAAAATCTAGGCATCGCCTCGGCCCACTTAGTAAAATAATCTACTGCTAAGATAATGTATGCATGCCCCCCGGCCAAGTGAGGGTTACATGTAATAAAGTCAATACCCCATTTTGCGAAAGGACTGACAACAATTATAGGGTGAAGAGGAATGGGTGGCGCACGCATCTTACGATCAAAAAGTTGACAATTGTGGCATTTTCGGACTGCATAGATACAATCTTTGAATAACGATGGCCAGAAATAACCAGTGTGCAATATCTTTTGGGCTGTGGCATACCTAGACATATGACCGCTACATGCTCCAGAATGGCAGTCATTTAAAACCTTCTCAGCTTCTTCATGAATAAGACAGCGTCAGAAAACTGAATCTGCTCCACGACGATAGAGTGCATCACCAATAATATTATATTGTTGGGATTGGAAACGTATTTTTCGTCACTGAGATCGTGAGATTTCAGGCCGAAAATATTGGGTTTTGAGATAAACAATAATATCCCCATACCATCGATCAAGAATACTAATAAGAAACAAGGATTCGTTCGCAATGGGCTCCTCCTCCACAGTTTCAGTATCAGTAGAGGGGAAAACACACATCAGTTCGACAAAAACCAAAGATTTCTTTGCCTTGGATTTTTCAAATTCCAAGTCAAATTCCTGCAGGATAACTATCCATTTGGAATACTTGCCCCCTAGCATTTGTTTGGTCAAAATGTACATCATAGGGTTACAGTCAGAAATTACTGTGGTTTTGTGTAATAAGATGTACTGTCTAAATATTTGGACAACTTGAACAGCTGCCAAGGCCAATTTCTCCACATGTGTGTATTTGATCTTGGACGGATGCATATTTCAACTAAGATAGTAAATCACATGTTTAGTTTTAGATTCGTCCTCTTGAACTAAAACCATCCCAATTGTGGAATGAGAAGTAGCAAGGTACAAAACTTAGTCCTGGTTGTAGTTGGGAGGATGCAATAACGGTGCATGGGTCAACACGTGTTTAAGTGCATCAAAAGATCGATCAGCGATCTCATCCCAAAAGAATGGAATGTTCTGCTTCAACAACCGGGTAAAACCCTTTGTTAGCTCAGCATAGTTAGGAATGAACCTACGTAAAAAGTTTTCTTTCCCTTGCAAACTTTGGAGTTGGCGCAGAGTCGAAGGAGGAGGTAAATTGACAATAGCTTCAACCTTTGACGGATCAACGCAAATGCCTGCTTTAGAAACAAAAAATCCTAGTAAGTGACCCGATTCTACGCAGAAAACACATTTGTGTGGATTTAGCCTAATTCGATAATGCCTACATCTCATAAAGATAGCTCGTAAATGAGCGAGATGGTCAGCCCTATGCGATGAATGAGCAGGTAAATCATCGAGATAAAGCTGCACAATGTGCTTAATGTCATGAAATGCATAATACATAGCCCTTTGAAAAGTTTCTCCAGTGTTCTTCAATCCAAAGGGTATTTTTCAATACGCAAATGTCCCCCATGGACAAATGAAAGCTGTTTTTGGCTGATCAGTAGGGAGTATGTTTATTTGATTGTAACCAGAAAAACCATCCATAAAGGAAAAAATTTCACTGCCGGCACAATCATGAATTATTTGATCGATATAGGGGTTGGATAATTGTCTTTAGGACAAGCTCGATTGATATCCCTATAATCGATACATACTCATATCGTTCCTTGTTTTTTAGTAACAAGAACAATATTTGATAACGAATCCGTTAAAGAAATTGGATAAATGAAACCTGCACGAAGTAATTTCTCAACTTCGGCTTTGATAACAACAGCTTTTCTAGGATGTATTTGACGTAGACATTGACAGACAGGTTTTGCATCCAGGTAAGTCTTGATTTCATGTACGACAATTGACAGATCGATTCCTGGCATTTCTTCATAGGACCAGGCAAACACATCATGGAATTCTTGAAATAGGGCTTTATAAGTTTGAATTTCATTTTCTGTACAACAAGCACCTATATGAATGTTTTCAATTATTCTTGGCTTTACTAAAATGTCAATTGGAATCGTTCGAGAGATATTTTCCAAATTTAACTCAAAATCAGGATTTTGCAATGGATTCTATGGTTCTTTGACATATTCAGCAGTAAAAATAGAAGCGAAATCATCTTCAAAATGATCCATCTCAGGTAAAAATGAAGATCGATGATGTAGATCTTCCCATGGTAAATCATCAACAAACAAAAGTTCACAAATTTTCTCATTAGTATGAATAAGATCAGGAAATGCCGTTGTGGCTGAACTAGATATAGAAAGTGATTCCTCTTGGATCCCATTCATTGGATCAGTTTCGGTTGAAGAAGGGTCGGAAAGTGACTGTACAACCTGATATGCAATTTCAAATGGACTCAAAGGCATCATGCCATCAAATGAATCTAACTCGGAGTCGGAAGGTACAACCCAAGGATCATCAAACATAACAGTATCTGAGGAAATCATATGAATAGTTGTGATAGAAGGTGATATGTTAGGAGGAGGAAAGGAAAAATTTCCGAGTAAACCAGAATCTTTAATCAAACCTACGCCAACATCCTTGTAAGGGATAGTTTCTTTACCAATATGCGGGATTGTTTCTGTAGAGGCTGGATCGGAAGAAAAATAAGTTAACTGATCTATCGTAATGATCTTTCCTTGATGTGGAAATTTTATGAGCCGAAAGACCAAAGAAACAACAACAGTCATAGCATAAGATTAACTACGACCTAGAAGAAGGTTGTAATCTAGAGGGGCATCAACCACTTCCACATCTAGATTTACGGTTTTACCTTCGACCCCTATGGGTAAATCCTGCAAAATTCCAAAAGGGTGCAAACCTCGGCCATCAAAAGCCTTTATAATTTTCAGAGATTGATTGAGTGTATGAGAACCAAGCGATTTACAACACTGGATTGACATAATACACGTTGAAGCTCCCTCATCAATCACAGTTCGAAAGATCGGTCTGTTTTTTACTAACACTGGAATTTGGAAAGCCATTTGGTGAGGTAGGCGAGGTGTACTATTCTCTAAATCGAAGATTATAAGGTTCGAATCCTGAATATCAACAGCTCCTATGGCAGACAAAAGTAATTTACGCTATGCTGGGCATGATTGCAGCACTTCCAAAGCCGACATTGCTGAAGGGGAAATAGCTAAGTCTTCAACAATGTTGTAATTCTGAGCAGCTCTCGCATGTGGATTGAAAGTTGATTTACAAAGAACAACTTTAGCAGGCGATTTCATTATTAATTCTGGATTTGGTTTCTCGATCTGTAGCAGACCAGAAACAGGAGGAGGTGTAGTTGACGTATCTGCACTAGAAATATTCTGCTTCTTTACCATCAACAGGATTCTTACTACCATAATATTGTGATTGTGTCGCAATCCTTACATGAGACATCATCAGAATAGGCTCTTCTGAGGTATTCTAGGTAGAACCAACCATCTTACTATCTTGAGTTGGAAAAGGATCCTTCAAGACAGGAGGTTGTTGTGAACCTTTAACGAATTTCGCAACCTCTGTTCGATGTGGGCATTCCTTAGTAAAATGATCCTCATCACAAATGTAACAAGGATAGCGAGGTTTGCATTTTTCATCATTGGATTCGTTTTTATCAGTTTTCTCTTTTGAATTATTTTTGTTTTTATTCTTCCCTTTCTTTTTACCGCCGGATTTATATTTGGTCATAGATGTTTCTATGACATGAATGTCGGTAGAAATTTCGGGGGAAGACTCTCCTTTCGGGGAATCGGGTAAAGTTATAATAGGAGAAGAATTCTTTGAATATTTCTTCTTGCTTTTAGTATTTACTCTACCAATCATACCATCAGCGGCATGAGACCCTGAAGGAGCCGCAGCTATTTGACCTTGTTTTGGAAGATCAGGGATTTTTTCATGTAAATTACTTGACTGCGTATAAACAAGGTCAAGGTACTGAGCTTGAGCAATTACTTGCTCCTCAATGACAACGCCAGCCTTAGCTACGTCTTCAGTGATTTTGGGTAATAATGATTTAACAAACCATTCTGCCAAAATTTGATTCGGAATGTAAACTTTCACCAAATGCCTTCTACGTCACCATTCATGAATATGATCAGAAATATATGTGGACGTGGACTACTTTAGTGAAGTTAATAGTTCCATGCCATTGTTGTATCTGACAGGCAACTGAAAATGAGTGAAGAAGGCAGTTGCTAACTGACTGAAATTATTAAAAGAGCCTTGTGGTAACTCAATGTACCATTTGGCGGCAAGACCAATAAGAGTTATTTGGAAAAGACGCAAGCAAATTGAATCATCAATTATTGAATTAGATGCACACCAGAGGTGATAAGTCATCACGTGATTTGATGGATCCTCTCCTGAATTACCTTCGAATTTTGGTATATCACTGGGTAACTTATGCGGCATTGGTGGCCAGTACGGATAATAGAAAATTGGATCATTCGTAAGGCGCGTCAAATCAGGTAAATCCAAAGTTACAATAAATGGTAACTAATGGTTAGGGTCGCGAAAACCTTGAGTAGCCAAAGCAGTTCTAGGAGAAGGATACCCAGGATAATTGGGAATCGGAGTTGCATTAGGAATTGTGTAACCTCCCGGATAACTAGGATTAACCAGACCAAACTGGGGTTGTTGAGGTTGTTGATAAGTATAGCCAGGGTATGGTTGATACTGATAATTTGGATTTTGTGAAATGGGACTAAATTGAGGCTGTCCTTGGTACGGTTGATACGTGAATTGCGGTTGACTTGTAACAACTGTACTTGTACTAGCTTGTCCTGCATGCATCTGGACCGAAGTATGAACTGAAGGTCCTGACTGGGGTCTAGACACTTGAGGGATTTGCATGGATGCAGGGATAGAAGAACTCAGAGCTACAGATAATCCAGAAAAAGGTGTTATAGGTTGAACAGACGTTGCAGTAGTTGCAGCAGTTTGAGGCAGAGTCTGAGGTGTACTAGGCCCAAACTGCTGAACAGAACTAGGTGCAGGAGTTTGAATAGTAGGCTGGACATGTTGTTGGGTTGGAACAGAAACTAAAGACTGTCCAGGTTGAGAAGGCAACTACACATTAGGCTGAATAGGCTATTGATATTAGGATGGATCCCACACGATATTCATTCCGGGGTATTGTCCCATAGAAGGTTGAACGTAAGGACCATAGCCTGGTTGAACATAGGGTTGATAAGTAAGTGGTAAATTTCCGGCTCCTTGTACAGATGATTGACCAGAAGGTTGTTGGAAACCTTGAGTTGGGTATTGACCTTGAGGTTGATAACCCTGAGGCACATACTGAAACTAGGGTTGATAAGGACCCTGAAGAGCATATTGAATTTGGGGTTGACCTTGGGGTATGTATTGTCCTGAAGGTTGATAACCTTGAGGTATGTACTGTCCTTGGGGTTTTCCTCCAATATGATTCCACAGTTTTTCTTGGGAAAAATTTACCTTGAGGTTGCCCCCCAGGTGGTAACTGACTGCTTTAAGGTTGCCCCCCAAGTGGTAATTAGTCACCTTGAGGTTGCCCCCCAGGTGGTAACTGATTTTCATAAAATTTCCCTCCAGGCGGTAACTGACTGCCTTGAGGTTGAGGATTCAGAATATTACTAGACATCATAAAGGTTTTCTCTATGTTTGATGTTTCAGTTTTAACTCCATTAATACCAAATGATAATACATGTTTAATTGGTTGAGGAGCTGCTCCAGAGAAAGTACCAAACAAAGCTTGATATCCTGAAGCAACAGAAGGACCACTGTGTAAAAATTCTTCCGGTGTCTGGGAAAACATGGATGACTCTCCTGCCATGATGGCTAAAGGATAGTAACCTCTGGGTGTAGGATGAAATGGAATTCGAGGTGGAGAAAAATCAAGACCCGGATTCTCTAAAAAAATTGTCAAAGATAGATACCAAGCGTTCGTTCGAATAGGGCTGTAGAAAATAGATTCACGCTCCGTAAGATTTAAAGACTGAGGGGATTTGGGAAGAGATAACTCTTCGTCTGGACTAGTAAGTTATTCAATAGAAATAAGGCTAGATGGAAGATCTTCAGTGACAATATTTCTTACCCTAGGTGAACCAAGATCGCTATAAGTTGGTGTAATAAATCCTGAGGATGTTTCCAAAACAGAAGGTTCAGTTTCAGGTTCAGAGATTTCAGGTTCGTCATCTAGCTCACTAGAAGGAGAAATACTACCAGTAACTTCAGAAACTGAGATCGGTTCTTGAATGTGTTCTACTATGGATTTTTGATGATCAGGATGAACAACTATAGATGAAGTTCCAACTTCTGTTGATCTAATTCTACCGCTACTAGATAATACTAGAGCACGCAGCCCTTCAAGCTGACTTGGTGTATATTCAGGCAGTTTCCCTTGAAGTCTCCAGGATTGTCTCAGAAATTCCACCACGATTAAATATTAACTAATCACACACAAACAAAGAAAAATTTCAATAAAAACACCTAAAGTCTCTAAAGAAACAAACAGCTGAATCACACGCTTAAAAATATAAGAGTTCAAACCACACAGAAACAGTAAACTTCCCATACTAAAAACACTAGTTGGTGATGAAATCCAACTTAGTAGAAATTTAACACAGAAAGGGCGGTTGGAACAGTTACATCGACAACCTGCTTAATGAAACAGACTGGCACAAGTTTCTTCACAAAACCATCTCGTATGAATATAACCCCCCAGAGATTCCAAGTGAGTCTAGTCGACGTCTACTCCAGGTACAGTGATATCTTTCCTTCACCGTCACCTCAGGAAATAATCTTAATTTTTTTGACACTAAGGTTACCAACAGTAACAAATACAACTGGGGGAACAATCTACGATCCGATGTCACGCGCAAGGGCAGAGTAACAAAGCTCAATCCCCTTGAAGGTTCCTCGACATGGTTAATCCAAGGTTCACCAACAAGTGACCCCAGGCTCCTTGACAATGGTTAATCCGAGGTTTACAGTTTTTAATGTGCGCAAAATCTTCTATCTTCTCCAATGAAACAGAATTGATTGCTTCAAAGGTTCGAACATGATCTCGTGATTGACTTCTTTAAGAGAAGCTTCCCAGATTTTACCAATTACAATTAGATTTATTTCCTACCACAAGATTTATCTACTTGTTTGTTTTTACTATCTTGGAGAGTTAATTACTCCCTACTCCAAGATACTAGCCTAAGCTATGTTGGCGATAAGAGCCCTAGAAAATAAAAAGATTGCTAGATGAATTTTAATTAAGCATTACTTTTATGAGCTGTTTATTAAGTCAATAGGTACGGAAATGAAACTTTGATGGTGTGAAGACTCCACTTCCAAAAAAACTAAAAATGCACCTAAAAATGATAATCAAATCATTTACTTTCAATGAAATGCTAGCTAAAGAAAGAGTTGGAGAATGCAATTCTTTTAAGAAACAATTCTTTCTTCAAGCATAAAGAATAATTGGAAGAAATATTTTTGTCTTTTCAACAATAAATCAAAATGAGAAAAATTATCAAAGCTCACAACAAAATCCTTTCACTTTCAAAAACTTTGAAACTACAAAAACAATTTTCCTTCAAAATAAATCTACAAATTTTAAAAGCACTCAAAACTATAAAACTAATTTCGAGACCTACAATCATTAAAAAATACAATTTAATAAAAGCTTTAATATTTTTGAAGAATGTTTTACTTAGTTGTTCAGTAAACTAAGGATATATTTGTCCAGAATAACAAATAAATTAAAAACACTCAGATATGTTTTTTATAAAAAATGAAATTCAAAAACCTATAACAAAGTTTTTTTCGAAGATTTGCAAATAAACAAGTAGATTTATTTCTCAATAAAGGATGGATTTCACAATCAGGTCAAACTCAGTAGAAAGGCAAAAATACCAATGTAATCTGAGGTATTTCAAACTTCCAATTCTTTGAATCACTATAAAGAACAAATGAAAATAAATCCAAAATGCAAAACTTCTAGAAAATCATCAAAACACAGATACTACTAGAATTCATTCACAAAAAGATTTTGACAGAAACAACGTCAATCTGGGAAGATACTAAAAATTCTAAATAAAAAATAAAGATAAACTGAAGAAAGAAATCTAGAGTTTTTCAAAATTTTAACAGGGTCCGTAGGCTTCCAAAAGTAACAGGTATGGTCCCACACTGTTTACTTAAGGAAAGTGCGAAACTACCCGCACTGTCAAAAACGAAAAAGTGTAGTCCCTAGAAAAGTTAAAGTAAAACATAAAAGATTTCGAAACTTTCAGAAACAGAGAAAACCTGAGCTAGCCAGACAGATATCTATCAATCAAAAACTAGGAAAAACTTTTCCTCAAATCAAAATAAAAGAGAACCAAAAACAACATGTTTCTTTCCCCAGTGGAGTCGCCAATTTGTTGTATGGATGAATCAATCTTGCGGACAAGACCGATCTCCCTAGTACCAAAAAGGTAATATAGTAACAAACAACCAAATGAACTAATCTTTATCTAATCATATATGATTTACAAACATCACTATAGAGGTGTAAAAGACTTACCGTAGGTCCAATGCTCGTTTGAAGTAGTTGTTTCCCTCATGCACTTGAAGGAGTTATCTTCATAAACCTGCAGTCATAAACAAACAAACATTAAATAGAACCTATATAGTAAACATCATAAATCATGCTTATCATAGTGATCAAGGAATCTATGAAATAAACAGTTAACTAACAGCTTATTGAGAAAAATGAATTCATTTGTATTAACTTTAAAAGAAGGAAAACCTTACAACCTTAGCCTTGATGTTGAACAGGCCTTCCCAGGGTCCGAAGCAGGAATCTCTTCTACTCTGATAAGCTCTGCACTCCTTCAACCGAGACAAATAGAGGCATGTGATCTCTCCTCATAAAAATATCACTTAAATGAGTCTGAATCCCAACAACACTTAACCTCAAATAATTCAAAGCTTCAACTCCCTTTGAGGCTACCCAATGCCTCTTTTTATAGTGGAAAAGAGGAGGTTTTCAGTTCAAATTATGAAGGGATAGAATCCTCCTTCAAAGGGATAAGCTCCTCACATCAAGGGGTTAGCTCCATAAGGTAAGGGATACATGAACATCAAAAGAGCGGTTTTGCCACCGCAAGATTCTTTCTTGAAGCTTCTAGAATTTACTGAAAGTGAGATTTTTTTAGTTTACTTGCACCTTTTTAATGTTTACAGGGGTCCGCACCCATAACATAGAGAAAGTGCATTCAGGTACGTAGGAGACATGAAAATTAGGTGCGGGACCGCAGGAAAGATATAGAGAAAGTGAAACACCAAAGTTAAGGAGATTTTTAGGAACTTTTCTCTGATTTTCAAGGCTTGACATGAGGAACTGATATGTTAGACTTGCAAAAGAGGAAGTATGAGTGATAATGAGCTCATACATATAGCAGAATGTCAGGATGACAATTTTTAGTGTAACACCAGGAGGTGAGGATGGAACAATTTCTCTAATTAGAGGGACTCTTTCATCATAAAGAGTGGTACCCAAATATCATGGAACTTCCACACAAGAAAAAAAGTTGAATTTTCATAGTGGAAGCAGGGAAATGATATTCCCATCTATTATGCATATGATATTGGTCCATGAGACATCACTATCTTGTGGCAAGCCACCTGGGAGGCCACCTGATCCAGATTTGGTGAGACATGTCTCATATCATGATGCACCATTCATATATATAGGAGGAATGGGAGCATTATAAGGCCATGATACAACACTGAGAGTCTTGGGTAGGCTCAAGGAGGAGGGAGACATTCTCCCAACATCATCATTACCCACTCTCATTTCAGATTTTGCGTTGTGGGAGGATAAGCATGGGAAGGATAGAAACCTTCCAACATATACCTTTGGCATGGGAGATGTCAAAGATAAGGGCATCCATATGACATGTTTAATTTGTGATAGATCATCAGCGTTGTCACTATGGAAGATTGATCCATACTAGAAATCCAAATTGTTCGTGGATTATTCCAAGGATATTTTTACATGCATGATACTTGATGACCAGGTACATGAAGAAGGCTATTCATTCCAAGATGAAGTCATCTATTATCTTGGTAGGATATTCCTATTTAGAGCCTCCAATCTCAAGGAGAAGTTTCTACAAAGATCTCACGAAGAATTCCTTTTCAGCCATACTTATTCCATGAGAGCCTATAAAACTATCATGGAGAGCTACACTTCGGAAGGCTTTGAATAGGAACTATATCAGAATTTTCCAAGATGCATGAACGATGTGGATACGGGAGATATACATAACTCAATGAAGGATTTATCACAGCCACCTCTTTCCTCTTTTGGAATGAGAGGGGATCTATCTATGGACCACTCCATTTGTATGAGAAGAAATTTCGGTAAGGAACATGCTTATGTACATGATGTTTCATTTGATGATTACTTGCATTCATTTACAATGTATATGCAGGCCATTGCTCCAAGGAAGAGCATTCTTCCATATAAATGTCATGGCCAACTTTGGGCCATAAAAATTTCTGAACATGGTCACTCCCTTGGAGGATATAGGGATATGTTGTATCACTGCGGGTGCACTCCAAAGGCACCAAACATATCTCACATTTTCAGCCATTGTGAGAAGACTTGGGTAGCAAGTAAGTGCTGTGGAAACCACTTACCATATCACTATTTGATGCATTCAGGAGATTTACTGCACTGGTTCGACATGTGGGACTATGACCCACCTCCATTTTTACATATTTATGTTTGTATGTACTTAGTTTCGATCACATACATTGATGATGTGCTTATTATTTTTATGGGAATGAATGGAGGGAGGATGGGAGGATTTTATGTGCCCTATGGGAGAGGTATTCTCCATGTTTAATATGCTACATGTTTCAGGGAGAACATTGGGCAAACCATGTTTGTTTCATTGGATCATTTGCATCACATGAGAACTTTGGAGGAGAATTTCATGGAGGGATGGATTGCGTTACACTTATCTTATGAGGGAATATTATCACATGATACTGTCCCAAATGGTGGAGGAGATGAGTTTCAGCACTCATCTTGTCAGTTGCTTAAGGAAAAGCAACATTTGGGAAGGGAGGACTGTAATATTCCCAATTAGCCATGAGCTAGTTGCAATATTAATTTTTGTTTGGCTACTTTTTTTATGAATAAGAGGACAATGGAGGTCCATAATTATCCTTAATAATGAATAAATAAATGCCAATGTAAAATCAAAAAATATTGGCAGCTTAATTGGGCACCCTTAGGTGTTAAAATGGGCTGGAACATCTTGACTAGGTCAACTTTGACCAAATCAACAACGCTGCCATGGAGAAGTGGCAATTAGTGAGGGACAACACAATTTTATATGGAGACACCTTGCATGGAAGTAGGGTCTTAAATGAATGGGGCTTAGGTTTTTGAATCTCATATCTTATAAAAGGAAGAGGATGGCAGCCATATGGGGGTATGTAGTGGTTTATGATATTTCTGAATATATGGTCTGTTTAGACATATAGCTTTCTTTGGCTGTTTATCTAAGATTGCAAGTGTTGTTTAGCACTGGGTGTTCTTGATCAAGAATCCCACCTCTTCCATTAAGAATCTCTTGGAGGAGTCTTGTACTTCACTTCCACTATGAGGCATTTGGCCAGAGCTTCATCTTACATTTACAACGTAGATCCCGTTGAGGGTTGATTTTTTTTGCAGGTTGCAGTAGTAGATACCATCTTTGGGTCACTTCAATACTTATTTTCAATGGAGAAGGGTTCCTTTCCATTGGGAGGAAATTAAGGAAGGCCCGTGTGCATATATTCAGATCTTGGCATCAGGCCACATATTTATTTTCCCCTACAGCGCAGTTTCTTCCAAATCTACGTTATTTTGAGGGAGGAGTTGCAGGGTGGTTTTGGCACACCATTTAGAGAGGAGATTTTATAGAGAAGGGATCATCCTTTCATCTAGGAGATCTATTGGAGGAGTCTGCACTCTTTCTTATATCAAACCAGCCACACTTTCCATTTCTACATATTACAGTGAATCTTCAGCCCTAGGGCTTTGATTCAGATCTTGTATATGGTGTTTTCCCCAAAACCTTTTGGGGGTTCTTCATTGGAGGTTGTAGAGTGCCTAGATATATATTAGATCTATCTTTTGAGGCATATATCAGCCCATTTTATTTTGTATACTAAATTTTTGTAGCAGTTCCTTTTAAATAGCGTTGTAGCAGTCTTCCAGCTCTTTGATATATAGTAGCAACACCTCTTTTGAGGGTTTTTTCCATTGGAGGATTGTTATATCTTATTTTACATCTTATGACCCATTCCTTACACATATTTTTCTATTTTTATAATGATTAGAAGGTCTCCATATTGGTATCCTATTTTCATGTAATGTTTTACACTATTATTCCATAGTTTTGCACTATATTCCTGCTTTCCTTTCCTTAGAAAAATAAAAGTTTCATAGTAAAAATTTTTGGATTTTCAAAATAAAATCTTAGGTGATCCTTTTTTATTTATTGCTTATAGAAATAAGAAATGCTACAGAAATAATCAAAATATTTTAAAGACAAATACATTTTATTTTTACTGAAATATGAAATTTCACTGAAGTTATTTATTCTCTCATGAACTCTCATCTTTATATAGCATGATTATTCTGTTATTATTCAAGAAAAGAATCCTTAACATAGTAAAGACTCTTTTACAGGGAAACAATCGAATACTTAACATTATCATCTAGGATCCTCAAAAGGACCAATGATTCACCCCATCCGGGAAAACTTATTAATTTCTGAAAGAAATTCAAAAAATATTATACTAGAAAAGCTTAAAAGATAATAAGTCTCATTAAGAGCTTGTTTACCATGTTCATAGGGAAATAGTTGAACAGACATTACCAATATTGCCTACCAAAACAGGGTAATGAATTGAGATTATATCAAGAGGACAAGGGTTCTCATCAAGAGCCAGCTTGATCAGTTTAATTACAACTAGTGAATGGCATTGTCATTATTTGGTTACCAAGCCAAAACAATGGATTTTAAGTAAATAAAAATATGATGCAAAAAAGAAAAGTTTCAAAAAAGAGCAATTGTATAAAGTTAGAATTTATTTTTTCAAATTGTAAGAAATACTGGATGGGACAATGAATCAATGCTGGATAAAAGGTAACCCTTCCAAAAGATTAAATTGCTGATTAGATTAGAGGATCTACCTGTCATAAAACAATAAATATTTATAAAGCTAATCTGTAAGAGCCACTTGCTTTATATTTTTGAACTAAGTAAATACTGGTATATATTCTCATACTTATATCTTTAAAAGAGGGATTCTTATGAATTGTAATTAAGAGAAATTTCATTGCCTAGTATGATATTATCTATTTGAAATTCATTCCTACAACTATTTTTATTTCAAAAAAGTTTTGGAACTTTCAAAAAGTTGGTCAGAGATAGTTGGTTCTCCCGAGTGAATCACCAACTGTTGTGTTGTACAACACCCCCCCATTTATTTTAATAAATGGGTACCCTTTAAAAAATAATTAGGAAATTAATTTTCATTTATTTTTTATCTTTAAAACAAAAGCTTTAGGAAATAAATTTTTATTTTTGATTTTTCGCTTTATTCCTTAGTGTGCATCGCAAACTGCATAACTTATAACAAAAAAGACCTGAAACTTACTAATTCACACGGGCTACGAAATGCGCTAAGCCCTTTCCGAAGTTATATTAAAAAACTTTCAAATGCTTCAATCACCGTTATAATTTGTTCATCGCATCGCACCTCATTTAAACGATCTAAATTATAAAACAATTTGGTATAAGTTGCGATTACACGGACCCGGTGAGACAACAAAGAAATAAAAATAAAGCTCTAAAGTCCCATAAAGCGTAACTGCTTGACTTCTTGAATGCACACTTCACATTTCGCAGAACTTAACTGAAAGAAAGTCCATTTACTGCATAAAAGTTGTGATGTGCAATTTTCACAAATCACATTTCGCAGAATTTATTGGTAACATCATAAGTGAAAAATTTGTAAGTTGCAATATGCGAATGAATGGCATTTAATTACTCAAGCATGTGAAATGACTTATGACATATCAAACCGAAATATAAGATCCAATGTCTTAAATTGATCGATAGACATTTCACGTGAAGGTGTAAGAGATTTGGTTTATAAATATTATTGATGATTAATAACATTTAATAGAAGTAAGGTTTTTATCTACTTCAAGCATGTATTGAGGTGATTGAATCCGCAATTCTTTCAAAGCTATTTTTCTTCCCTGTTATCTATACTTTTAATGTTCACTTTGTTTACTTGAAATCGGGAAAACAATTAGCAGAGGGATGAAAATTTGAAATGAACAAGAAAGGCAAAGTAATTGATAAAGCATCATCTATCGAAGACTCGGATATGTATCCCCTGTTTCCAGACACCACTTGCAACAAGGATTGTGTAATTTCATCATGGAAGACAATGTATAAACTTTTCCAGGACTAAAATCCAAGGGTAATAACCAAAGTCTTTATAGTAGATTTATCTGTTTCTTCAGACCTGACTGATTTTGAAGTCGCATGTTCATTCATCCACAAGATAGTCGCAAGGCCAAAAATTCTCCCTTACACAGACATGGTTAAGTGAGTAATTGACCACTTAAACATAGAAGATAGAAATTTTAAAGATCCGAAGGGAGAAAATATTGATTCTTTCAATGCAGACAATTTAAAATCAATGTACCACTTACCAGTTCCACAAAAAAACTATGACAGATATTTTGTTCAAATTTTTAGAGTAGGAAATCCAGATCTAACAAAATTCATAAAGGAATGGAATCAAGACCAGGGAAAGATGAAACGAGATAATCTCGGTATGTACCCAATTTCCAAAATTCCTTACCCTTACTATTATGTTGCTGATATGTTGTGTAGATTATATGAAAAACCTGATACCACTAGGTTTTATGTAGATTGGGTCCCATTAATTGACGTAATCATCAATTATTTAATTATGAATTGGGGAAACATCCTATTTGATAATTTAGATAAACACATCATGGAGTATAGGAATAAAAGGAGTGTTTTATCTAGAGAAATACCCCCGTTTTATATGAGTGCCTATGTCTCGGATGCAATTTGGTTTTCTTCTAATTTTCCTACCATGGGATAGAAATGGATGACCCAAGACCCTACCACAATCCAAATTTACCAAGGAGTCCTTTGGGATTCAGATATCCATTTGCATTTTTACAAAATTTTCCATAGAGTCATGTTGCCTATGCACTAGATGATATTCAATGAGAAATCCCTAGGGTTTCCAAAGATGCTAGTATAGATATTATTTTTGTTGCTATAAGGTTTGCAAAGGAGAATTTAACATATGTCATAGTATTTGGGAGTTATGATTCTCCCAACATCCTACCATATTATGTTCCTGATAAGTTACTTGCAAGGGAGATAGCCTACCAACTTGTTAATGGTATTTCTAAACAGCTGAAAGATGCTAAGAAGTCCTTTTGTGAAAGAAATAGACCTATTTGATGATTTCTTTCGAAGCATGGAAATGTTTTCAGATATAATTAAGTTTGCATCTAGTCAACTCAACCAAGATGATTTGGAAGCCTTCCAAACATACAGAAATAAGAGACTGGAGAAAATTCTTCTTGACCTATTAACTATTGAAGATTTCAACAGACCTAATCCAAGTATTAGCTTTGATAATGAAGTAAAAGACATGTCTGAGGATCAGTCGAGGCAGTCAGAGCATCAATCTCACAATTTTGATCATTCTAAAAATGAATCCGAATAGATAAAGGAAAGCCCAGAAAAGATAATTGATCAAGTAATCCAAGAGATTGAGATGTAGGAGAAAAAAGGAAGCAATGGAATAGAGTTGACTTATTAAGAAGTTCAGCACAGTCAAGATACACTTGATCAGTCAGGAAAGTCCCAACCAAAGAATTTGAATAGTGAATGGGATGAGTTTTCTGAAGCAATAAAAAATCCTAAAACCAATCCCAATATTGATCAAGCTACTAGTTTTCATACACCTGAACATTCCCAGAAGTTAGTGGAAACTGTTACTCCACTACAAGAAGTTACAGAAACTCATGATCAAGAGATCATTTTGGATTACCCAAAAAAATAGATAATGTTACAAGTTGAGGAAATCCCTTCACTGGATATCTTCTACAGTCCTAGTCATAAAGTTGTAGTCAAGAGAAATAAAAGGAGAAGAATTGATGAAACCATCTCAAATCCTTCAAATGAATCTGTTGAAGTTTTATGGAAGGATCACTTAGCTGATCCTACTGAACATTTAACCAAACTATCACATTTTTCAGGGGCATATGATACTGCCACTGTTGATAAAGCTACTGAGGTTAAAATGTTACTAGAGTAGAAAGAAGACAAAATAGAAGAACTAGAGAGGCTGGTACACCAAGAAAAATCTAACTCCAACGAGAAAATGAAATCAAAGATGGCCCAATTTCAAAAAGATTTTGAGAGTATTAATTTGCAACAACGAGAAGAAATCACTGAGAAGAAAGTAAAACTGGAAGCAGCAATGACCATATTACAAATCCAGCCACATTTAGAGAAATTCATAAAGTAAGCATTGGATGTAAATGCTAAGTTAAAGCAACAAGAAGAAGTATGTTTCCACCAATCTTCTATTACTGGCTCTTATTTTGACTCAAGTAAGATATTGATCTAGCAAGTAGCTATCTAGAAACTTGAATGTGACAAGATCGAGAAGAAAATAAATGAACACATTCAATGGCAAACATCAGACTTAGGAAAGGAAGCTGATCTACCTGTTGGACATAATTGTGAATTACGGATAAAAAATGCTTCCCCAAATAGGTGCTGGTCTAGAACAACAAATTAAAGACTGTACGACTATTTATCCTAACTAAGAACATACACACATAATGGATTAGAGGCTTACTTGGGATCGAAGCGCTTATAAATAGCTCCTTCTGTCACTTCTGTTATAGCTTCAAATTCCAACTGGTTGTGAACAATATTTTTTACAAGAATGAACACTAAAAAGTAGAAGATAGAAATAATGTAGATGTCTATTCAAGTTAGTTTTCTAAATCAGTAAAGCATAAACCATATACATCAACTAAGATCTTGCAATATGGAAAATCAAAGCCAATACGGATGCATATAGGGAAAAATAAGTTGTACTCTTTATTAATGATAGAAGGAGAGATTACAACCCAATGACTTATTTGAAGTGACCATCTCTAGCAACTATCCTCATCCTCATCATAGTATAAATCTCTCCAGTAGCTTTTACACAAATCTAACTCTCAATTAAAAATACACTAGCATTTCTCTACTCAAATTATTCCCTCTTCAAGCACTCAGATCTATGCTCAATTTATAGAGGCGATGAAGGTAGTTTTACAATCAATGACTTCCAATAATAGGCAAGACATGTTCCCAATCTTGTATATGTCAAATGGACACTTGGATTAGAAGCTTGACACATGTGAACTCTTCTAGAAGGCATTGGCCAAGAGGAGATTCCAGAACAATGAGAATTTCACTCCCAATGTGACCAATGCAGCTATGAATGTCGGGAAGTTCTTTGTAGAGCAGCCTTGCATGGGGCTACCTACATATGCAATGAACGTATCCCCTTTAGAGATAGCTTTGATGAGCTCTCATATGCTATATAATAAACTTCAACCTTTGGAAACCTTTTCTTGATGAAAGTCATGCTTGATTTGTCTTATTCATTGTCTTAGGGAATGTAGCAACTTGAAATAATAGGGAATGATAGACCCTTAGTCATTGGTATTGGAGATGATTCCCAGTTAACCAGGTCATTGGGAATGATGCCCAAGTTGACCTATAACAAATTTCCCCCAAAGCATGAGGTCAAAATAATAAAAACATTTGATTGAGATGCTTTACACTGTGATGGGCTAGAGATGAAGTGGAGTGGTCACCTGCATCAATCTTATAATACATTACATCATGATATATCCTCTTTGATCATAATTGTCGAGGGTAGGCATTCCCATATTCAGCACATAAAAAATATAATAACATGTACATAATTTAGAAATTCATCTTCATTGGAATGTTTCCCAATGCAGACATGCCTACAGATATAGGCCCATGTTTGGATGATGATTTGTATGCAAGGTAACCATACAGACGATTTGTACAACAATCCTGAAATACTGGCCTGGATGGATGAAACTAGATCCTGGGTCTTCTTATCTCATTCACTCGATAATTCGTGTACAAGTCTAGCCATGCAAATATATGATTTGTAGTCGAACATGGAAAGACATCATTTGATTATGAGCTAATGATGTGAGTTGTTAACAAACGCGAGAGAACCACCATTAATGTCAATGGCCCTCAAGGTAATATAGTACATTTCATAAGGCGCGAATAGATGATTTGATGTCAAATTCCAAACAAAAGCTTTCGGTCATAGGTCTGGAAGTGAGGATCTTGTCGATGCTATAACAAGCCTCATGGTATTGGAATCTGATGTTTCTAAGTGAACTTCCTAGATATTTATTTGTTGTCAACAAGAAGCTACCTTATTTCGAAATGGGATTTACTGATTTCGGAGACAAAGGTATGACTTGATATAGAAATTTTCAGGGATGACAGTCATGAGAATGAAGGTTTATGAGTATTGCAGAAAGGATGAAGTATTCACTGGATGACTTCTCTTGAACATATGAGAAACACTGTGATGAGTTGGCAGCATTGACCCAAAACAAAAGTGAAGTTATGATGAACCATAGGTATGAATGAATCTTCAAGAAGATTACCCAACTCAAACAATCACAGACATGGAGTGAAGGAAGTGTCATGTTCAAGAGTGACTTGCTATGATAAAGAATTCTTGCTCATTTTTCCCAAATTTTCCCCGGTCATTTGTCGACTAGTACCTCTTTATTTTCTTACAATCTTGAGGAGGATAAAATTTTCTTGATCTATAATTCAACCCTTCAGGTGAATAAAGTATCGCTATTTAATAATTTAACAAGTCTAGTGATAAATGAAACTCGATTCTTGCCATGATCGACAAGCCCGTCACTATTTTATGTTTTGACGAGCTTAATGACAGTGATAGTTTGGTCCTTTTTCATATTTAGAGAGTTTGAAAAAGATGAAAAAATAAAACTCCATAAGTACTTTTTTCATAAATTTGTCACTCAGACCCGAAAAAGTGTAAAATAATATCTGAGAGAACCTCTTTGGTCATGTTTAACTAAGGTATTCCTTGTTCATAAATAATCTATCTCAGTCTGGAAAAGGGTTAAACTTATATTGAGTATATATCAATTCATTTACTTTTACGAGCTCGAAAAGACAAGTGCTCGAAAATATTTTCACATTATCAGATTCTAAAAAGAGCTAAAAGAAGACTCTAGGGGTTCCTTTTTCATTGTTATCGAAGCTCGAAAAAGAGATAAAAGTGCGCTTCAAATCCTTTTTCATTTTTAACAAAGCTCAGGAAATAAGGAGAAAAATTACGCTTTGTGGTCAAGTCATTCTTCGAATAACTCTGCACGACTAATCTATTCATCAGCTGTATTTCCTATTCAGAACAAATAAAATGGATTAAAAATACCTGTTTCATGATAAAAACATAATAGAACTATAGTCATAGCAATAAATGTAATTTGCAAATAATTAAATGACTATTAAAAGTAGTTTCACTATTCATTTTTACCATTCCAAAGTTACCATTTTCATTTTGGAGCTCTGAACCTGATTTTTCCCACGAACTTCAACGGTTGATTGCATGCAATTGGTAAGAATTTTTCGAATTCCCCTTGCAAGATCACAGGTCAAATGCCCCCTGCAAGAGTAGGTTCCCCCCAAGCTTCATTTCATTCACCTAAGTATATTACTGGTTACTAATAGCTGGATGGAATGAAGGTTCATTTACAAGATCAGATGGAAGACTCCTCTTAATTAGGAGAGGATTTGTTTCATTTTTTAACGAGCTTGACACAGGAAAAGAACTATGCTCATGACCTGTTTATTTTTTTTAATGAGGTTGACACAGTAAAAGAACTTTCCTCATAGGCACTTATTTTTTTTTTAATGAGGTTGACACAAGAAAAAATAACTATCCTCAAAGGTACTTGTTTCATTTTTTTAAGGAGGTTGACACAAGAAAAGATAACTATCCTCATAGGCACTTGTTTTATTTTTTAATGAGGTTGACAAAAGACAAAAGAACTATCCTCAAAGGAACTTGTTTCATTTTTTAACGAGGTTGACACAAGAAAAAAGAACTATCCTCAAAACCTGTTTCATTTTTTAACGAGGTTGACACAACAAAAGAACCATCCTCGTTGTGCAGTTGGACTAGTAAGTGTGTGCTGGAAAAGAAGTAGTCTAACATAGTCATCATTTAAGGAGTTTGATGAACACCACAAATGATAAGTTATAACATGCGTTTACGATACTTATCTAGGGTTTTCATTGAATTTTGGAATTTCTGAGGGTAATTTCTACGGTATCACCGGCCACCAAGGAGAATAAATGATGGGATAAACTTGATATTGCACTGAAGATGTTAATAAAGGATCAAGTTGTTCAGTACTCATAAAGGAGGAACCAGATAGGATTCTAGATGACGACATGGGTGAATTCAATGGACAAAACATCGAAGATGAAGCAACAATAGATGTTGTCATAGCTGAAATAGATGGTTTAGTCTAGGATGTTATCTCAGCCATGGTCAAATGACCCAATGTATACCCTATAAAATCTACGGGAACTAGAAGTGAAAAAGGATCAACAAAAGTAGAGGAAGGTGATTGAGGAAAAGACTCGTATAAGTAAAGCTCCTACTGAAAATGAGTTGGAGTTAAAGGTGTCTCGTCTTGTGATATTTCTGCAATCGAAGTCAAACCAGGTGGAACAACTTTGCCTTCAGGCACAAAGTAAATTTCAGGTGGTTGATTGCGCGATATGGGAGACTCAATGGCTACAATATATTTTGGAGTGACAAATACAAGAACAACTTCCAGTTGTTCAACTTCAGGATCAATATTTTCTCCACTTAGGGAATATAGCAACAGAAATATAAGGGGATGATAGACCCTATTTCATTGGTCCTTGGAATGATATCCAGTTTGACCAATAACAACTGCCCCCTAAACCACAATGGGATTCGGATCAACTTCCAGTTTAACAACATTGGGTTTGGGAGGTATAATCTCATAAATTGGATGGATCGTGACCACGGGTAGCTATGAGGACTCTGTCTCAACAACAGTAGACAAACCAAGATGAGTAGAAACGACTTGTGCCAACTCTGGTATATGGGAAGATGATGCTTCACCAAAGGTACTAATAGTACTGGTTTCGGTAGAGTGATCTCCTTCACCTACCAGAAGTAAATTCTGGTAGTAAAGGTGGTTTTAATGATAATCTACACGAACGACGAGGGAAAAGGATTTTGTTCTTCCACGATTACTGATTTATTTTAACCAAAAAAAAAAATAAACAAAATAAAAGGGTAATTCTAGGCAAAAGGGTTTACCAAGAAACTTTGAACTGCTGAATACCTCCTGGCGAACCAAGAAGTATGGGCAGACAATCTCCCTTAATGTTGTGTTCGATGTATCACAATTTACAAGGCGGTCGACTCGGTTCACTATGGATGGATATCACCTAAACGTTGTCCTCCCAAATATACCTGAAGGTATGTGGAGGCCCAAGTCCGTATTAGTGTTGTCTAATGCAAAACCGCACAGTGAGAGCACCCCTTTATACTTATCATACTGTAACATCACCCGATATACCCAAGAGTATGTGGACGAGCTACAATATACTTATGTACGTGGAGTGAAGTATCGCACTCGGAAAGTATCGTAGTCAAGTTAACTACAACTGCTATGTTTTACGACGCCGAAACACGTCTCTAACCTAGACCTTTAAAATTTTATTGTTATGCTTCCAATGCTTTGTTAGGTAAATTGAGATTAATTTTATGTTGACCTTGCTTAACAATTTTCCTTTCAAAGGTTCATTTCGATGATGTGTAGGAAACTCCTAAAATGTGAACTAAGAATGATAAATAATATTTCAGTTTCATTTTCTTCAATGAAAAACCTAGATACTAAGGGGAAAGAGAAAACAATTTGTGAGCAAAAAAATCAATGAGCACAAACTAAATGTAGATTTCATGAATGTTCCTTTTGCAAAACACATAAAATTCTACATGCAAATGCAATTTTTTCTTGCCAGTTTTCTTTAATGTTATGAATGCAGAAAAGAAACTAAGTGCACTAAATCAACAATTCAAATTCCTTTTACTTTCGAGAAATGGATAATACAAAAAACAATTTCTCTTTTGAAGGAAAAATGAGGATTTTAACAACAATTTCTCCTATCAAGGAAATGAAGAATTTATGACAATTTCCTATTTCAAAAGAAAAAGAGATCTAATGCGACAATGAAAAATACTTTGAACTCAACTTGTCAATGATAAAGAAAAACATTTTAAACAAAAATTGAAAAAAATTTCATTCAAAGCAGGAAGAAGTATATTGATTCACTGGTAAATATGAGGATTAAAATTTTCAAAACACAGTAGAAAAGAAACTGAATCAAATTTCAAAGGAAAATTCAAGGGAATCTGGATGGTTTCAGGAGGCAATGCATTCTCCAAGGGGAGACAGTGCTTTGCAACGCAGGCCTGAAAGGGAGAAAGTGCTATGCAAAGCATTGTGTCTTTTCCAAAGGTTCATTGGGTGCTGTGTATAAGGAAAAATACTACTATTCAACACACTCCTTTTGCAAATTTGGCTTTTAAAAAGTTTAATCTTTGTGAGTAAGAACTACTGGGTGGATAAACAGAGAAAATAAGAAGCTAAAACACATAGAAATAAGAGAAATTCTCCCCAGCAGAGTCGCCAATTTATTGGACAAAATTGTGAATTATGGGTAAAACACGCTTCCCTAGACAGGTGCTAGTCTAGAAAAACAGATTAAAGACTATACGACTATTTCTCCTAACTGAGAACAGACACATAGAATGGATTAGAGGCTTACTTGGGATCCAAGCGCTTCTAAATGGCTCCTTCTGCCGCTTCCGTTGTAGCTTCAAATTCCAACTGGCTGTGCAAAATATTTCCTATAAGAATGAACACTAAACAACAGAAAATAACAATAATACAAATGTCTATTCAAGTTAGTTTGCTAAATCAGTAAAGTATAAACCATATACATCAAATAAGATCTTGCAATATGGAAAATCAAAGCCAATACAAATGCATATAGGGAAAAATAAGATGTACCCTTTATTAATGATAGAAGGAGAGGTTACAACCCAATAACTGATTTGAAGTGACCATCTCTAGCAACGATCCTCAGCCTCATCAAAGTATAAATCTCTCCAGCAACTGTTACACAAATCTAACTCTCAATTGAAAATTCACCAGCATTTCTCTACATAAATTCTTCCCTCTTCAAGCACTCAGATCTGTGCTCAATTTATAGAGGGGCTGAAGGTAGTTTTATAATCAATGACTTTCCAATAATAGGAAAGAAATGTTCCCAATCTTGTAGATGTCAAATGGACACTTGGATTCAAAGCTTGACACATGTGAACTCTTCTAGAAGGTACTGGCCAAGTGGAGATTTCGGAACAATGAGAATTTCGCTCCCAATGTGACCAACACACCTATGAATGTCGGGAAGTGCTTTGCAGATCATCCTTGCATGGGGCTACCTGCATATGCAACACACTTGGCCTCTTCAGAGGCAGCGTTGATGAGCTCTCATATGCTATATAATAAACTTCAACCCTTTAAAATCTTTGCTTGATGAAATTCATGCTTGATTTGTCTTGTTCATTGTCTTAGGGCATGTAGCAACTTAAAATGATAGGGAATGATAGACACCTAGTCATTGGTCCTAGAGATGATGCCCAGTTAACTAGGTCATTGGGAATGATGCCCAAATTGAACTATAACACTACCCTAGGTAGATAAGTTCCATAAGGAAATATTATTCTAAGATTCGGAAGTAAAGATAAAGAAGGAAGATAAAGCAGCAGCAAAAAAATTCAAGTTGGCAAAAGAAATTATTGAATCTGTGTGTGAAAAAATTGTGAAAGTAGAACTTATCAAAGAGTGCATGTCTGAAGTGCTTTTAGAAGTCAAACAACTGGAAACACAATGGAAACAAAAGGTAGAAATGCAGGATGAGACAATTAAAAAAGTAAATAAGTTTGATCAAGAAAATCATTGGAATTTTCTAATCAAACCTTATCATTAATACGAGGTCCTGCAGTGTTTGACAGATTCAATAAAAATATTGCAGCGAACACTCTAAAATGTGATATTCAAAGGACAGGTCAAATCACAGATTTCACAGCTAGCTGAGCTCAAGCCCATGCTAGATATTTGTCAATTTCGAGAGGAAATAAAAAATAAAGATCGGAACTCTTTAGTCATATTGTTATTTTATTTTCCTAGATTGTAGTTAAAGTTAGAATTACGAGGATGTTTGTTTGAAACCTCCTCTAGTTCTATGTAATAATATATTTTAGAACATAGTTAGTTTAGTATTTGAATCCCTCTCTTGCATTTAGAGAAGGGTCCATAAATTTGTTGTTAGGTCCCTATATTACTAGTATAGTCCCTTATTTTTGTTAGTGTAAACCCCTTATTGTTATTGTTGTACCCCTGTAACCCCCATATTGTTATTATTGTTAGGCCGGCTAGGATTACATTATGGCCCCACTAGGATTACATTGTGGTGCCATGGCCTCCTATATATAGAAAGGAGGTTTTGTCATTTGTATCATCCAAGAATTGTTAATTTATGTAATGTATTGGAGGTTTCACCCTCGAAGTGGATGACTTATAAGGCATTGATCTCTCTTTTCTTCTATTTTTGGAGCTAGTTTCACAACATTTTGTATTAGAGCTTTGGATTCTAGGGTTTTTCTGCTCCAAACATGTCATCGTGGAATTTTCTCTATAACTTTTTTTCTACGAAGGTTCAGAAGTGGAAATTTTTAGAGCGTGAATATGAAATCCTGAGGAACATCATCGCAAAATTTTAGAGCTTGGTTCACAATATTTACAGAGATATGGTCTATGTAATTTAGGGCTTGTTCAAGCTCCCGAATTTAATCTCAAAGATGTGATCGTCGGAAAAGCTTCATAACTCTCTCTCTAAGCATCAGATTGGAATGTTGTAAAAAGTGGCCATAGGGACACATAATTTAGTTTATTTTCTATCAATTTTAGAGTCGAAGGAGGAAACATTGAGACATGGCAAGTCATACAATTTCGCTCTACTGAACTGGTCCATAATTAGGTCATTGTGGGAGATTGGAAATAACTTTGTCTTGAAGAATCCAAATCAGGTCAGACCTGTGGAATTCAAAAGAGGATTCAGAGGGCTACCTTAGGGCCAAATTTCAGATATTGTAGATTAGAAATCAAAGAGATAATTTAGTTTCAATATAGAACTCCTAAAAAGCAAGAAAAAGGTGTGTCTTTGTTTCTGAATTGCATAAGTCTTGTGTAAAAAATCAGTTTGAAGTGATTCCAAGGGCCTAGTGAGCATATATTTTAGTATTGGGTTCTGAAATTCCTGCTAAAACCATTATGCCTTTAGAATACTCTACTATGACTCATGAAGATGAATAATTGTAACATGATCTATCAAAATTACAAGAGCAAATGCACCAAATTTTTCTCTCGCAAAGAGAAACAAAAAATGAAATGGAAGTTTTGAAGAAAGGCATGGAAGCGAAGATAGATGGTTTTAAGAAAGGCATGGAAGCTAAGATGGAGGACATGGAAGAAAAAATGAAATAAAACATGGAAAAAATGAAAAATGATCTAAAAGTAGACATGGAAGGTTTGACAAATTTGATACAAGTAATGGTTCCTAATGGTGAAAAGATAGTAGAGGAAACTCATGATGAGAACAAAATAAATGTTAATCATGATTTCATAAACACTAATGTTTGATTGAAGAACCACCATATTCCAAAGATGGATATGAGGAATTTTGATGGGAAGGATCTCGTAACATGGATACTACAGATGGAGCAATATTCTGATCTCAATAATGTGAAAAACACACAAAAGGTACACATTGCAACTTTACATTTAGAACAAAATACATTTGTATGGTATCGATGGCTTTGATCCCATAAAAAAATTGTCACTTGCTCAATTTTTATGCAGGAAATGATAGCACATTATGAGGATGCAAAGAGAAACACCTTCTTTAGCCAATTGATAAATATCAAACAAAAGGGTTCAGTGGTAAAGCACATTGAGGACTTCCAAAATTTGAATATAAGGGTAACTGATGTTCCAAAGGAACACAGGATTGATGTTTTCATAGGGACTTTAAATGATAACATCCAACATGAATTTCTCATTTGGGAACATGATTCATTGGAGAAGGAAATCAAGTTGGGAAGAAAAATTGAATGTAAAATTATGGCGACAAAGAATCCTACCACTCACATCTATAAATATGGAAGTGTTGCTACTCCTAGACTTCCACAACATACAAGGTTGACACCACAAAAATTGGAAGAAAAAATAGCAAAAGGGCTTTGCTACAGTTGTGATAGAAAATACACTAAAGGTCATAAGTGCGCTGAGAAGAAATTATTTTACATAGATTGTGAAGAGGAGGAAGGAAATGAAGAAGAAAATTCAAAAGTAGAGGATATACACCAGGAAGAAACCCTAGAAGAAGAAGAAATGAGTCCGACCATATCACGTAATGCATTGGTAGGAATTACCACTCCTCAAACTCTCAATATAGAAGGACATATCAAGAATAAAAAGGTAGTAGTGTTGATTGATTCGTGTAGTACCCATAATTTTATTCATTGTAAGGTAGCCAATGAATTTAATTGTTTCCTATACCCAGCACTAGAATGTCAAGTGATGGTTGCAAATGGAGTAACTATAAATTTCTATAGAAAATTCCATAATATCAAGCTAGCCATGGGGGAATATGTATTGAATAGTCCAATGCTTTCCATCCCAATGGGAGGTGTTGATGGTGTACTAGGAGTACAATGGTTACAATCTTTGGGGACAATAGCTTTTAATTTTCAAGAACTTTTCTTGAATCTTTTTTGGAAGGAAAGGAAATCGAATTACAGGGTATCGTAGGGAAGCCAGGAAAGATAATAAGCTATAATCTCATGACAAAGCTTCTGAAGAAATAAAAACGGGGCGTAATTGCACAATTATGCTCAATAGAAGTTCCAACATCAAAATCATCTATTTCTCCATATCTCTGAAATGTCTTGGAAAATCATTCCAAGGTGTTTGATACTCCCAAAGTACTCCCACATATTTGTGATCATGATCATGCTATTCATTTGATTCCAGGAAGTGTTCCTCCAAACATTGGGCCTTACAGATATCCTTATGTCCAAAAGAGAAAAATTGAACATATGATTGTAGAAATGTTAGAGGCTGGTATAATTCAACCTAGTCAAAGCTCTTTCTTTGCTCCAGTAGTATTGATGCACAAGAAAGATGGAGCATGGCACATGTGTATGAGTTATAGGGAGCTCAATAAGCTCACTATTAAAGATAAATCTCCCATTCCTGTGATTTATGAATTATTGGATGAATTACATGGAGAAATGTATTTTACCAAGTTGGATCTTCATTCAGAATATCACCAAATTACAATGAAGACTGAAGATATTCTGAAAACAACATTTCAAACTCATGAGGGTCATTATGAATTTTTGGTCATGCCTTTTGGCCTTACCAATGCACCTTCTACATTTCAAGGGTTTATGAATTCCATTTTCAAACCCTTCCTTAGAAAATTTGTGCTAGTCTACAACAAGTCTTGGAAGGATTATGTTCAACATGTTGACAGGGTGCTAAAACTATTGGAGGAGAAAAAATTATATGAAAAAACATCCAAATGTTTCTTTGGAGTACAAGAGGTGGAATATCTGGGTCATATTGTATCTCATGAGGATGTTAAGGTAGACCCTAACAAAATTAAAGCCATTAAGGAATGGAAAGTCCCCACAACCATAAATCAGTTGCGCGGATTTCTTGGGTTAACAGGGTATTATCACAATTTTTTTAAGAATTATGGGAGAATAGCAGCACCTCTAACAACATTATTGAAGAAAGATGCATTTACATGGACTCCTGAAGCAACTAAGGCCTTTTAACATCTTAAAGAGGCAATGTGCCTAGCACCAGTCTTAGCTATCCAAAACTTCACAAAAACCTTTATTGTGGAATGTGATTCCTTAGGAAATGGAATTGGTGTTGTTTTAATGCAAGAAGGAAGACACATTGCTTTTGAAAGTTGTTCAATCAAAGGAAAGTATTTACAAAAGTTTATTTATGAGAAGGAAATGTTTGCAATACTACATGCACTCAAGAAATGGAGACCTTACCTAATGGGAAGCCACTTCAAGGTAAAAGGTGATCATGATAGTCTTAAAAACTTTTTGGAACAAAGACTATCTTCAGAATAGCAGCAAAAATGGATCACAAAGATGTTGGGTTATGACTTTGAAATCGTCTACAAAAAAGGGAAGCTAAATGTTGTTGGAGATGAACTCTCAAGAAAGGATGAAGAGGTGGAAGCATTGCTTTGTGCCATTTCAATTATCCAATCAGACTGGATAACAAAAGCAAGGGATGAATGGAAGAAGGACGAAGAAGTGTGGACTCTCATTCAAAATTTGCAGCAAGATCCTAGTACATCTGATAGATTTAGTTGGAAAAATGATTCCTTATGGTACAAAGATCACTTATATATTTTCAAGAATTCCCAACTAAAACAAAAGATTCTTTTGGAATTGCACACTTCTCCTTTAGGAGGACACAGGATTTTTAAAAACTTACCACAGGGTGAAGAATTTTTTTTTTTGGGATGACCTTAAATCTGATATTCAAAATTTTGAGGCGAAATTTTTGGTTTGCCAACAAAATAAAGTTGAGACAATTATGACCCCGGGTCTTCTACAACCGTTATCCATTCCAAGTCAACGTTGGGATGAGATTTCAATGGATTTTATCACAGTTTTACCTAAGTCCAAAGGAAGAAGTGTCATCATGGTGGTAGTTAATATACTTACCAAGTATGCACACTTTTGTGCATTATCTCATCCATTTAAAGCAAGTATAGTTGCTATTGCATTTATGGAGACAATTCAAAAGCTACATAGAAACCCGAAGATTATTGTAAGTGACAGAGATCCCATTTTTATAGGAAATGTTTGGACGGAATTATTTTCTTATTTGGGTGCTCAAATAGCTCATAGCTCATCTTATCATCCTCAATATGATGGTCAAACAGATATAGTGAATAAATTTTTAGAATGATATCTTTGTTGTTTTGTATCTGATAAGAAATCACAATGGGTCAAGTGGTTACCTCTCGCTGAATGGTGGTTTAACACTTCCTTCCATACTGCATCAAAATGAACCCATTTATGGCACTTTATGGATATCATCCACCATCCATCACATCTTCCTTAAGGGAAAATGCTAGGGTTCAAGTAGTGGAGGATCACATTGAGCATCAACAAGAAGTTCTCCAACTCTTAAAGGATAATCTAGATTTGGCACAAAATCAAATGAAACAACAGGAAAATCAACATCACAATGAGAGAATTTTTTTTGTGGGAGACTGGGTATTTTTATAGCTACAACCATACAAACAAATGTCCCTCAAGCAAGCTAAGAAGGATAATAAATTATCACCAAAGTATTATGGCCCTTACAAGGTTTTGCAAAACATTGGTACTATGACATAAAAAAGGTTATAAGGGACAAACTTCCAGTTCAAACAATATTGCCAGAACTTGATGAGGAAGGCAAAACCATATCATAACCTGAAGCAGTCACTGAAACAAGAAATCGACAACTACAAAATCGATCAATTTCAGAGTATCTCATTAAATGGAAGAACTTACCCACTGAAGATTCTACATGGGAGGATGAGAATTTTATGCAAAAGCACCTAGAGATAATCAAGCATTGAGGAAAATAATTTTTTGAAGGAGAGGAGCAAGTTAGGTCCATATATTACTAGTATATCCCCTTATTGTTGTTAGTGTAACCCCCTTATTGTTATTATTGTACACCTGTAACCCCCATATTGTTATTATTGTGCCCTTAAATTATTATTGTTAGGTCGTCTATGATTACATTGTGGCCCCATGGACTCATATATATAGAAAGGAGGTTTTTTCATTTGTATCATCCAATAATTGTTCATTTATGTAATGTATTAGAGGCTGCCCCCTCGAAGAGGATGATTTCTAAGCCATTGATCTCTCTTTTCTCCTATTTTTGGAGCTTGTTTCACAACATTTGTCAAAAACATTTGCAAAGAATGCACTATTGTAAGTTTTTGAATGATTTAATGAATTAATGGAACACATATATTATCTTTTGAGATTTAAAGATGTCTAACTTATGTTGCACTATTGTACTCTTTAAATTGCTCAAAAGTAAAGAGGAGAAGACCAATTACTATCAGTTTACATGAGTAGAACTTCATACATATGGTACTTCTATTCACATTTATTAAGTCTTCCTTTATATATTGACAGTCATATTTTTATTGCATTATATATTTGAAATGTTATTATAGATGAATGTTACATGCACTTGTGTTCTAATATTTGTCTATGATTTCTTATTTAATATATAATCAAACATATGAATGTGATATATTTTTCACAATTCTTCTAATCAAACTATTTTGTTTGAAGAATAATCTTACATAATTTTCATCTCCTTCAACTATTAAATTATCTATATTACTAATAGTTGAAGGATATCTCTTTAGATCGCATAAAAGAAGAAACACCCCGGGTATATAGTAGAATAAATAGTTTAGATAAATGGATGTGATAGATTAGAATCATTTTCCATTGCCTATTGTATAGTAAAAACACACCCTGGAATCATCCTTATTGGGAAATTGGTCCCATTATCCCCAGTCGGAGCCACTACACCAAATGAAAAAGGAGTTTCTTTAAGGTCCCGGACCAGGTGGTTTCCCCCCATGTTTTGGCAGCAGAATTATATGGCCTCAACATCCGGGTGCTAGAAGTAGGGCATTGTGAATGGAAAAAGGGTCTGATCAATCTAAAATTCAATCTATGAGTCTCTCTCGCTCTAGATCCCCATCAACTTCCAGAAAATTATCTAGATATTCATCTTTAAAATTTGAAGTTGATCATCATTCTCCTAAGTCTCTTAGTGATAATCAACCCATACTATCTCTTGATTCTCATCGAACTTCCCCAGAAGTTCAGCTTTTGATAGAAAAGTTAGAGAGAGTATCCAATTCTACTAAAATGCCTGAATCTTATCAAAAATTAGATATCAGTATTTTGTCTTCTTTACAACCTTGAAGAATATATAACCTTTGAAGAAGAGAAAACTAAGGAATACGAATATGATGAAGAAGAATAAGTTTAACTACACGAAATGTGGGATTTCATCCTACCAAATGAAGAACAACATGAAGCTTTACGTGTGAGTACAAGGAGAAAAAAGAATAAAGAAGCAACGTAGTCAAATAAACAGTGAAATATTTCAACTCCTGCTAAGCATAAATTAGTATGAAAAAGGTCTACTTCAAAGGCTACACAAACAAGTCTCATTACTTCAGATACTCCACCTACATATAAGATAATGGTAATCTCAGATACTATTGAGTATAATGTAGTTGAAGATATGAATAAAACCAGGGGCAACATTTCAATTCACGAGCTTACTAAATTAAAGCAGCAACAGGAAATCTTACTAGAGACTTAAATTCGGTTCCTGCTTCAACCTTACCTTCTCCAGTAATAGTACAAGATGCTAATGAAATGTGTAATACACCTTCCCCTTCAACTAAAATAGATTCTACAGACTTGATTATCATAGGTGATCGATCCATCTCTGATGCTCCTCCATTTCTCTTAACCTATGAGATCTATAATAAATACATTCATAATTGTTTAATAAAGTCAGGGCCTCCCTCTAATATAGTGCCAAAATTAGTCTGTGCAAATTTGAACATAACTCCTTAGAGTTACCCTATTCATATAGTATAACTTGATAGAACCAGAGTAGAGGTGGTAGGAGAAATAAATTTTGTTTCCATCAGATTGTCATCAAATCCCAAGGTTACTCAAATAATTAACATACTGGTGGCTGATATTCCTGAGTTTTACGGCTTAGTTTTAAGCCGAGACTCGTCTAAAAAAATTCATGTATATTTTGCAACAAATTGGTTGCATATGTGGCTACCATGTAATGGAAAGCCAAATAAAATTTAGGTAGAACGTGAAAATTTCATGAAGCATACAGTCACCGATCTTGAAGGAGTAAATGAGCCAGTAGAATTCAATAATAAAATTATTAGAAACTACTCAGCAGAATCATTTTTAGGAAATTTCAATGCTCAACCATCATCTTTCTTTTATAATGTAGTTGTTTCTTAAATTGAGAATTTTTCCCAAGAAAATAGTTCCAAGTGTATAAATTTTGTAGATAAAGCAGCAGTTAATTCTTTATTTTGGACTCTTTATTTTGACAGTTCTAAATTTGAAGATGGTGTAGGTGCTAGCTATATTTTAATAAACCCAGAAGGATAAAAAACCATTTTAGCCTACAGACTAGAATTGAATTATACAAACAATATATACAGATTTGATGATTTCTTTGAAATCATAGAAATGTTTTATGATATAATTAAGTTTCCATCCAGTCAACTCAACCAAGATGATTCAGAAGCCTTCCAAACATACAAAAATAAGAGACTGGAGAAAATTCCTCTTGACTTATTAACTATTGAAGATGTCAACAGACCTACTCCAAGTATTAGCTTTGATAATGGAGCGAAAGACATGTCTGAGGATGAGTCAGGGCTATCAGAGCATCAATCTCATAATTTGGATCATTCTGAAAATTAATCTGAATGCAGAGAGGAAAGACCAGAAAAGATAATTGATCAAGTAATATAAGAGATTGAGATGCAGGAGAAAAAAGGAAGTAATGGAACACAGTCAACTTATCAATAAGTTCAACACAGTCAAGATACACTTGACTAATCAAGAAATTCCCAACCAAATAATTTGAATATTGAATGGGATGAGTTTTCTGAATCAATAAAAACTCCTAAAACCAATTCCAATACTGATCAAGCTACTAGTTTTCAAACACCTTCAAATTCCTAGAAGATAGTGGAAATTGTTACTCCACTACAACAAGTTCCAGAAACTCATGATCGAGAGATCATTCTGGCTTACCCCATAAAACAGATAATGTTACAAGTTGAGGAAATCCATTCTCTATATATCTTCTACAGTCCTATTCATAAAGTTGTAGTCAAGAGAAATAAAAGGAGAATAATTGATGAAACAATCTCAAATCCTACAAATGAATCCATTGAAGTTTTATAGAATGATCCCCTAGCTGATCCTACTGAACATTTAACCAAACTATCACATTTTGCAAGGGCATGTGCTATTGCCACTATTTATAAATATAATGAGGTTAAAATGATACTATATCAGAAGGAAGACAAAATAGAAGAACTAGAGAGATTGTTACACCAAGAAAAATCTAACTCCGACGAGAAAATGAAATCAAAGATGGCCCATTTTCAAAAAAAAATTGAGAGTCTTAATTTGCAGCATTGAGCAGAAATCACTAAGAAGAAAGCACAACTAGAAGAAGCAATGACGAGATTACAAAGAAAGCCCCAGTTAGATAAATTCATAAAGGAAGCATTGGATGTAAATGCTAAGTTAAAGCAACAACAAGAAGTATTTTTCCAACAAGCTTCTATTACTAGCTCTTATTGTGACTCAAGTAAAATATTGATCTAGCAAGTAGTTATCAAAAAACTTGAATGTGCGAAGATCAAGAAGAAAATCAATGAACACATTCAATGGAAAGAAAGGACTCAGGAAAGGAAGTTGATCTACCCCAGGTAAATAAGTTCCACAAGAAAATATTATTCTAAGATTAGGAAGTAAAGATAAAGAAGGAAGATAAAGCAGCAACAAAAACTTTCAAGTTGGCAAAAGAAATTATTGAATATGTGTGTGAACAGCTTGTGAAAGTAGAAAATATCAAAGAGTGCACGTATGAAGTGCTCTCAGAAGTCAAACAACTGGAAACACAATGGATACAAAAGGCAGAAACACAGGATGAAACAATTAAAAAAGTAAATAAGTTTGATCAAGAAAATTATTGGAATTTTCTAATCAAACCTTATCATCAATACCAGATCCTTTAATCTTTGACAGATTCAACAAGAATATCACAACCATCACTCTAAAATTCGATATTCAAAGGATATGTTAGATCACTGATTTCACAACCATCTAAGCTCAAGCACATGCTAGATATTTGTCAACTTTGGAGGGAAATCCAAAAGAAAGATTTGAACTCTTAAGTCATATTGTTATTTTATTTTCCTAGATTGTAGTAAAAGTTAGTCTTACAAGGATGGTTTGTTTTAAACCTCCTCTATTTTTATTTAATAATTTATTTTAGAACATAGTTGGTTTAGTATTTAAACCCCTCTTATGCATTTAGAGAAGGGTCCATAAATTTGTCAAAAACATTTGCAAAGAACGCACTATTTTAAGTTTGAGAATGCTTTAACGAATTAATGGAACACATCTATTATCTTTTGAAAATTAAAGCTGTTTAACTGATGTTTGAATACCGTACTCTTTAAATTGCTTGAAATTGAAGAGGATCAGATCAATTACTGTCATTTTACATGAGTAGAACTTTATACATATGGTACTTCTATTCACATGTATCAATTCTTTCTTTATAGATTGACAATGATATTTTTATTACATTATATATTTGAAATGTTATTATAGATGAATGTTACATGAACTTCTATTCTAATATTTATCTGTGATTCCTTATTTAATATGTAATCACACATATGAATGCGATATATTTTTCACAATTCTTCTAATCAAACTATTTTTTTAGAAGAATCATCTTACATAATTTTCATCTCTTTCAACTATTAAATGATCTATATTACTAATAGTTGAAGGATATCTCTTTAGATCACATAAAGGAAGAAACACCTCGGCTATATAGTAGAATAAATAGTTTAGATAAATGCATGTGATAGATTATAATCATTTTCCATTGAATGTTTTATAATCAAAACACACCCCAAAATCATCCATATTGGGAAATTAGTCCCATTATCCCTAGTCGAAGCCACTACACCAAATCGAAAAGGAGTTTCTTTAAGGTCTGGACCAGGTGGTTTTCCCCCATGTTTTGGCAGCGGAATTTTGAGGCCTCAACATTTGTATGCTAGAAGGAGGGCCTTGTGAATGGAAAAAGGGTCTGATCAATCTAAAAGTCAATCTAAGAGTCGCTCTCCCTCTAGATCCCCATCAACTTGTAGAAAATTATATAGATCTTTATCTTTAAAATCTGAAGTTGATCATCCTTCTCCTAAGTCTCTTAGTGATACTCAACCCATACTATCTCCTGATTCTCATCAAACTTCCCCAGAAGTTGAGTCTTTTATAGAAATGTTAGAGAGAGTATCCATTTCTGCTAAAAAGCCTCAAATGTCTCAAAAATCAAATATCAATATTTCGTCTTCTTTACAACCTCAAAGAATATTAACTCGATCAGAAATTCAAAAGACAGGAATTCTTCCTTTTTAATTTCCCATCGATAGTACTCAAAAGATAATAAAGAGGACTCAATTAGATTCAAATGCCAGCGAGATCTTATCCCATTCATCATCATTACCTCCGCTCACTTCCACAATTTCCATTCCAAAAATTAGTATTACTTTAAGTAATCCTAGCACTCAGCCTGCCTCTTCTTTAACTCCAACTCAATCCATCACATCCACCCAAACTCGAATGGCAGGCCATCCATGGAAAAATATAGGGGCTGTAAATTCTACCACTCCTCTTCATGCTCTTCCAAAATATCCTGAAAGATGGTTACCTAAATTTAATCTTGATGATGGTCTTCCGACAGAAGAACACATTCATAATTTTATGTTAGCCATCAATTTAAAATAATCAGTTGAAGAGAATTGCGTTGTAATATTATTTTCATATACTCTAATAGGATCCGAAGAATCCTGGTATTTTTCACTGCCTGCCCGCTCTATAACTAGCTGGAATATGTTCGAAGAACAATTTCTAGCTAAGTTTTGGGATGACATGATCATTTCTACACTCATTAATGATTTATCAAATATAAAAGCTAAAATAGGTGAGAAGATAAAAGGTTTTAATTCAAGATTTAATAAATTACTCAACAAAATTCCTGCTACATCAGTTCTTGGTGAAGAAGTTCAAATTGAGTGGTATATTTCATCTCTTCCATCCAATATAGTTATTTTTGTTGATAGAGAAAAACTGTCGACACTTGAAGAAAACATGAAGGAATATCTATCTGTAGAGAAACACATAACATCTCTTGAGAAGAAGAATTCTCAAGAAGATAGAAAATTAAAAAAGGTATCTTTCAAAGAAAATTCTAAAAAGAAGCTGCCAAAAGACCCTTTTGATGTGGAAATTCTTCAAAATATTTTGAAGACTATGACAAACGAGATGGCAGATATCAAGAAACAAGTCGTTGAAAATTCTAGCTCAGAAAAGACTTCCAGACACTTCAAGAAAGGTTAGTCCTCTAATATTCAACCTCCAAATATCTTATCTAATGCTGAATCTGATCAACATATAGAGGGAGAGAAAATGGAGGAATAAGAATGTGATGATGAAGAAGAAGTTTAACTAAATGGAATGTGGGATTTCATCCTACCAAATGAAGAACAACATGAGTATAAGCAGAAAAAGACTACATAAGCAATGCAGTCAAATAAATAGAAAAAGATTTCAACTCCTGCTAAGGATAAATAAATAAGAAAAAATTCAACTTCAAAGGCTACACAAACAATTCCCATTACTTCAGATACTCCACCTACATATAAGACAATGGTAGTATCACACACTATTAAGTATAATGTAGTTGAAGATATGAAGAAAACCAGGGCCAACATTTCAATTCATGAGCTTACTAAATTAAAGCAGCAACATAAAATCTTACTTAGAGACTTAAATACGGTTCCTGCTTCAACCTTACCTGCTCCAGTAATAGTACAAGATGCTAATGAAATTTGTAAGCCACCTTCCCCTTCAACTAAAATAGATTCTACAAACTTGATTATGATAGGTGATGGATCCATCTCTCATACTCCTCCATTTCGCTTAACCTATGAGATCTATAATAAAAATTTTCAAAATTGTTTAATAGACTCAGGGGTTTCCTCAAATATAATGCCAAAATCAGTCTGTGCTAAGTTGAACATAACTCCTTAGAGTTCCCCTATTCATATAGTACAACTTGATACAACCAGAGTAGAGGTGGTAGGAGAAATAAATTTTGTTTCCATCAGATTGTCATCAAATCCCAAGGTTACTCAAATAATTAACATACTGGTGGTTGATATTCTTGAGTTTTATGGCTTAGTTTTAAGCTGAGACTGGTCTGAAAAACTTCATGGATATTTTTCAACAGACTGGTCGCATATGCGGCTACCATATAATGGAAAGCCAAATCAAATTCGGGTAGAACGTGAAAATTTCATGAAGCATATAGTCATCGATCTTGAAGGAGTAAATGAGCCAGTAGCATTCAATAATAACATTATTGGAAACTAATCAACAAAATAATTTTTGGGAAATTTCAGTGCTCAACCATCACCTTTCTTTGATAATGCAGTTGTTTCTCAGATTGACAATTTTTCCCAAGAAAATAGTTCCATGTGTATAAATTTTGTAGATAAAGCAATAGTTAATTCTTTATTTTGGACTCTTTATTTTGATGGTTCTCAATTTGAAGATTGTGTAGGTGCTGGTTGTATTTTAATAAACCCATAAGGATAAAAAACCATGTTATCCTGCAGACTAGAATTGAATTGTACAAACAATATAGCTACGAAGCATTAGTCCAAGGTTTGTACAAATCCATTGATCTTAACATCAAATATCTAAAAGTCCTAGGAGATTCAGAAATCATTGTTAGACAGGTAAGAGATACCATTCATTGTAATTCTAGGCATTTAAATCATTATCAATCATTTGTCCAAGAATTAACCATTTGTTTCTTAGCCTTTAATATTTCTTCTATACCTAGGATGTAGAATGCTAGTGCAGATCTACTGGCTAATGTAGCATCAAATTTAACTCCATATCAAGAGTTTAGTTCGGATAGATTATCCATTGAATTAATTTTTAGACCATCGGTTCCTGATAATATTACCAATTAGAGAGTATTCAATGATGATTCAGATATCATAGATTTTTTAACATCTGAAGGATCTTATAATAGTCGAATTTTGGATGAAAATGAACATGAAATTCAGATTAAGGAAGAAAAAGATGAAAATCCTATTCCTAAGTCTGTTTTCAAGTTAGAAGACGTATATGATCTAAAATATAGGTTTAAACAAGTTACTAGCTCAAAAAATCAAAGCTCTACCTTAAGATTTGAGTTAGCAAATCTAGGAACTGACGAAAAACCTCAAAACGTTAATCTAGGCCTTGGTCTATATTCCGAAGAAAGATTATTATTTATCAAATTATTTAGAATTTACAAAAGTGTCTTTGCTTGGGATTATACTGATCTTAAAACATATGATACTTCTATGATTCAAAACACAATTCCTATGATATCAAAAGAAAAATCTATACAACAGAAATTGAGGAAGATTCATCCAAATCTAGAAATCAAATCAAAACTGAACTGAACAAACTCCTTAATGAAAAAATTATCTTTCCAGTCATGCATTTTAAATGGGTATCAAATTCGGTACCTGTCAGGAAGAAAAATGGCGATATTAGAATTTGTATTGATTTTATGAATTTTAACAAAGCATGTCAAAAGGACAACTTTCCATTACCAACCATGGAACAAGTACTGCAGACATTAGTTGGTTCTGAACTTATGTCCTTTCTATATGGATTCTTGAGATATAACCAAATTCTCGTACATCCAGATGATAGACTGAAGATTACATTCAGGACTAAATGGGGAACTTATGCCTATCAAAAGATGTCATTTGGATTAATTAATGCAGATGCAATGTTTCAGAGAGCTATGGACACAGATTTTATGGGGCTCATAAATAAATCAGTGGTTATCTATTTATATGACATTACAGTCTTTTATAAACAAGTAACCAATCATGTGAATAAACTAAAGAAAGTGTTTGAGCGATGTAAAAGGTTTGGCATCTCATTAAACCAAAAGAAATCATTTTTTGCATTGGATGAAGGAAAAATTTTTGGTTTCATTGTGTCAAAAAGAGGTATCTATATTGACCCTAAAATAATTGAAGAGATTAAAAGAATTCCTTTCCCTCATAACAAGAAAGCTATGCACTCATTCCTTGGGAAAATTATTTTTTTTAAAAGGTTTGTCCTTGACTTTTCACAAATAGTTTTACCATTATAGAACATGATTAAGAAAAATTCAGCCTTCAAATGGGGACATAATGAAAGAGAAGCATTTGACTTAATTAAACAATCCATTGTCAATGCTTCGTTCCTAAATACCCCCAGTTTTCTTAATCCTTTTACGTTATGTATTTTTTCATCAAATACATCATACGTTATTGTTTTAACACATCTTAATGACTAAAAAATTGAAGCACCAATACCATTTTTTAGTTCCAATTTGCAAGGCGTAGAACTAAATTATTTATCTCTCGAAAAGAAAGCATTTTTCGTCTTTAAGGCTATAAAGAATTTCAGGCCATATCTCCTAAAAAATCATGCCAAAGTCATAGTTCCATTCTCCGTAGTGAGACAACTATTAATGCAAAGAGAATTAGGAGAGAAAGGGCTAACTGGATTAACGATTTACAATAATATCACGTATAAATTAGACCCTCTAAAATTTTTAGAGGTCAAGGTTTTTTCAAAATGATTATAGGAGCATCCCACCTATCATCAGAAGAAGATGCAGGTAACAATGTGCAAATATTAGAGATAAGTCTTAATGATGCACAATCTCAATATGTTGATTTCATATTTTATTTGAAGAATGGATATGCTCCAACCCAACTCAGTTACAAAACAAAACCGGCTTTGAGATTAAAGGCCAAGAAATATGAATTAATAAATGAAGTATTTTTTAGGAGAAATTTTGATTCTATACAACTAATATGCTTAGAAAACTCTGAAGCAGAGAAATTCTTGCAGGAACTCCATGATGGACTAGCTGGAGGAAATTTTGGGGGAAATACGACAGCACACAAAATGATGCATGCAGGTTACTATCATGCCCTACACTTTTCAAATATGCTCATGAATATGAAAGAAAATGCAAAGTGTGTCAGAGTGCATCTGGAAGACAAAGGAAGCTAGCCTTCCCATTACAGCCAGTCAATATCGAACAACCATTTGAACAATGGGGATTAGATATAATTGGTGAGATTGTTCCTAACTCTTCCAAACAACATAGATATACTCTCACAGCTACAGATTACTTTACTAAATGAGTGGAAGAAATTCCATTAAAGGTAGCCAATTCTGAGAATATCATTGATTTAATCGACCAATATATGATAACTAGGTTTGGTTTACCTACTGCTTTAATGTTTGGTAATGCATCTTCCTTCTCAGGAAATTCTATGATGGAATTTGAAATCAAAAGAGGTTTTAAACTTAAATATTCTGCGAATTATTACCCACAAGGAAATGGTTTAGCAAAATCCACGAACAAAAACTTGATTAGAATAATCAAAAGAACTATTGACCAAAAACAATGAAATTGACATAAGTCATTAATATTTTCTCTTTGGGCAGACCAAATAACTTATAAAGATTCTATTGGTACTTCTCCATTCAATTGTGTAAATGGAAAAGAAGTTGTACTTCCTACCAATGTAGTTATTCCCTCTCTTTCCTTGGTACAATTTATTGATGAATCTCCTTCTTCTTCTTTACAACTTAGACAATGTCAAATTCTTAAGTTAGAAGAAGAAAGAGAAAAAGCTAAATATACTCATGCACATCATCAATAGATAGTAAAGCCTCATTTGATTCAACTTCTGTTACTCCAAAAAAAATTCAAATTGGTGATCTGGTATTGAAATGGGACAAAGCACATGAGGAAAAAGGTAAACACGGGAAGTTTCAAACAATCTAGCTAGGTCCATTTCAAATAATTGAATAAATAGACCCATCAAAATTCTTATTGCAAGATCTATCAGGAAAAAGATATTGTTTGCCTGTTAATGGGAAGATTTTGAAAAAATACTTTTCATAGGAGGTAACCCCTTCTTTTCCTTATATACTAGTGTCTTTTTTCTTTTCCTTAGAAAAATAAAAGTTTCTTAGTATAAATTTTTGGCTTTTCAAAATAAAATCTCAGATGATCCTTTTTTATTTATTGCTTATAGAAAAAAGAAATGTTAAGGAAATAATCGAAAGATTTGAAAGACAAATCGATTTTATTTTTACTGAAATATGCAATTTCACTGAAGTTATTTATTCTCTGATGGACTCTCATCCTTATATAACATGATTATTCTGTTATCAATCAAGAAAGTAATCCTTAACATAGTAGATACTCTTTTACAGAGAATCAATATAAAACTAAACATTATCATCCAGGATCCTCAAAAGGACCAATGATTCACCCCATCTGGGAAAACTTATTAATTTTTTAAAGAAATTAAAAAACTATTATACTAGAAAAGCTTAAAAGATAATAAGTCTCATTACAAGCTTGTTTACCATGTTCATAGGGAAATAGTTGAACTGACATTACCAATACTTCCTACCAAAACAGGGCAATGACCTGAGATTATATCAATAGGACATGGGGTCTCATCAAGAGCCAAATTGATCAATTTAATTACAACTAGTGAATGGAATTGTCATTATTTGGTTACCAAGCCAAGATAATGGCTTTTAAGTAAATAAAAATATGATGCAAAAAAGAAAAGTTTCAAAAAATATCAATTGTATATAGTTAGAATTTATTTTTAGAAATTGTAAGAAACACTAGATGGGACAATGAATCATTTTTGGGTAAAAGGTAACCCTATCAAAAGCTTAAATTGCTTATTGGATCAGAGGCTCTACCTATGATAAAAGAGTAAATATTTATAAAGCTGACATGTAAGAGACACCTGCTTTATATTTTTGAGCTGAGTAAAGACTGCTATATATTCTCATACTTATATCTTTAAAAAAGGGATTCTTATGAATTGTAATTAAGAGAAATTTCATTGCCAGTAAAATATTATCTGTTTGAAATTCATTCTTGCAACTATTTTTATTTCAAAAAAGTTTTGGAAATTTAAAAAAGTTAGTCAGAGATAGCTGGTTCTCCCAAGTGAATCGCCAATTGTTGTGCTATACAACACCCCCCCATTTATTTTAATAAATGGTGACCCTTTAAAAAATACTTAGGAAATTCATTTTCATTTATTTCTTATATTTAAAACAAAAACTTGAGGAAATAAAGTTTTATTTGTGCTTTTCCGCTTTATTCTTTAGTGGGCATCGAAAACTACAAAACTTAGAAACAAAAAGAATTGAAACTTAATAATTCACGCGAGTTGCATAATGCACTAATCCCTTTTTGAAGTTATATTAAAAAATGTTCAAACGCTTCAATCACTGTTATAATTTGTTTATCGCATTGCACCTCATTTAAATGATCTAACTTATAAAACAATTTGGTATAAGTTGTGATTACGTTGACCCGATGAGCCAACAAAGAAATAAACATAAAGCTCTAAAGTCCCATAAAGCACATCTACTTGGCTTCTTGAATGCGCACTTCACATTTCGCAGAACTTAACTGAAAGAAAATCCATTTACCGCAAAAAAGTTGCGATGTGTGATTTGTGCAGATCGCATTTCACAGATTTTATGGGTAACATCATAAGTGAGAAAGTTATAAGTTGCGAAATGTGAATGAATGGAATTTAATTACTCAAGCATGTGAAATGACTTATGTCATATCTAACCGAAATTCGAGATCCAACGTCTTAAATTGATCTATAGAAATTTCATGTGAAGGTGTAAGAGCTTTGGTTTATAAAGATTATTGATTATTAATAACATTTAATAGAGGTAAGGTTTTTATCTACTTCGAGCATGTGTTGAAGTAATTGAATGCCGCAATTGTTAAAATTCATTTTTCTTCCCTGTTCTCTATACTTTTAATGTTCGATATGTTTACTTGAAATTAGGAAAACAATTAGCAGAGGGAGGAAAAATTGAAATGAACAAGAAAGGAAAATAAATTGACAAACAATTTTCTACTGAAGACTCAAATATGTCTCCCCGGTTTTCAGACACTATCTGCAACAAGGATTGGGTCATTTCATCATGGAAGACAATGTATAAACTTTTTCAGGATGAAAAACCAAGGGTAATAATCAAGTCGCTATAGCAGACTTATCTATTTCTTCAGACCTGATTGATTTTGACGTCACATGTTCATTCATCTACAAGGTAGCCTCAAGGCCAAAAATTCTCCCTTACACAAACATTGTTAACTGGGTAATTGACCACTTAAACATAGAAGATAATACTTTTAAATATTCGAAGGGAGAAAATATTGGTTCTTTCAAGGCAGATGATTTAAAAGCAATGTACCACTTATCAGGCCCACAACAAAACTATGACAAATATTTTGTTCAAAGTTTTAGAGCAGAAAATCCAAACCTAGCAAAAGTCATAAAGGAATGGAAGGAAGAATAGGGAAAGTTGAAACAAGATAAACTCGGTACATACCCAATTGCCCAAATTCCTTACCCTTACAGTTATGCTACCAGTATTTTGTGTAGATTATATGAAAAACCTGATACCACTAGGTTTTCTGTATATTGGGTCCCATTAATTAACGCAATCGTCAATTCTTTAATTCTGAATTGGGAAAATATCCTATCTGATAATTTAGCTAAACACATCATGGAGTATAGGAATAAAAGGAGTGTTTCATCTAGAGAAATACGCCCCTTTTATATGAGCGCCTATGTCATGGATGCAATTTTCTTTTTTTCTAGTTTTCCTACCATGGGATGGAAATGGACGACCCAAGACCCTACCCCAATCCACATTTACAATAGAGCCCTTTGGGATTCAGACTTCCATTTGTATTTTTACGAAATTTTCATAGAGTCATGTTTTTGGGGCCCTTGTTTTTGTTTAAGTTTTGAATATTCGGCCTAGACATTTTGAACTTGGACTCTTTTTGAGTTGCGGAAGAAATACACATAGCTAACGCGACCGCGCCGCAGCGACCAGGAGTTGCGGAGCTACCAAGGTGGCGCGGAAGCAATTGATAACTGGAGATTGAACAGAGATAAGTACAGATGAAAGAAATACATCAGAAAACAGAAAGAGGAACATGCAGACATCAGAAGAGAAGTCGGGAAAAGCCAGAGTGAAGATGCAGAGAAGCCGCCAGTCGCGACGAGCGGGTGAATAAAAGGGCGATCACCCGGCTGAAGAAAAAAAAGAGAGGTCATTGTTATTGTAAAAGGTTGAATGGATGCGCAGAGCAGCCGCAGAAGGATCAGACCTGTTCTTTCTATGGGTTCCTACTTTCTATGTTCTTCCCTTCTGTTCTCAAACCCATCTGTATCTGACTTGTGAGTTATCAGAGAAGAAAGCTATGTAATCATGTATTCGGCCAGAAGCATAATATAAGGAAGGATTGTTGTCTCAATATGTTGTTCATGTGTTCTAATGTGTTTACACTGATTTCAAAATTTTAAGTTGCGACTATCTGAATACTTAATTAGGGATCATGCATGTGTAATTTGGTATATGTAATGGATGCACTTTCTTTCTTTGGTTACGGGTTTATTCCTTACCAGTGATCTCATCCCCTTTATGCATGTGGTCGCGGCACGCCTCGGGTGAGACGCACTGCTCTCCAAGAGCAGGGTGAAAATGTCGGCGTGTTCCTAGACTACTCCGGACCCCTTGTTGGCCACAACCCTTTGAACCTGGGTCTTGCCCGCGAGACCTAACTTTTCGCCAACAAATGGTTCCGTTGCCGGGACCTGCATGTTCTGAGGGGATCTAGATCATGGTCTCGAGGATTTTTGAAGGAGCAATACGGCGATGGTGGGATGATCATCTTGACCATTTCATTACTCAGCAAGCGGAGCTGACCAAGAAAAAGGAGGCCGCGATCAAGGAGATCGTTCTTTTCTCGGATTCGGCCAGTGATACGTACGAAATCTTCTGGGGAAGGTTCCCTACTGACCTTTACAATTGGTTGCGAAGGTTACGAGCGACGTTGCCCCAAGAAAGCTCGCGGAAGATAAACCGCAGGTGGGCACACGAGGACCTGGTAGCGCTGCATCGGGTAGATACTGAACTGACCCGCGCAGTGGACTTTTGGGTAAGGACCACATTGGAAGGATACGTTGTGGAGTTTGCCGCTGAGTGCTACCAATCCTTCTCGAAGGCTGAGGCTTTTTTTTACTCAGGGCTGAGGGGAAAGCTGTTGAAGGAGATTCCGCTGTGGATCAAAGCCCTAATGGTGGACGAAGGGTTGATTGAATTCCACAAAACGAGTATGGAAGCGTAAACAACCCGTACTGGGGGAAGGATTGAGGGGACCGATGCTGGGTAGACTGTAAGAGTAGGGAGCGGGGGATGGACGTTGAGGCCGCATGCAAGTTGCGGGAGTCACGTGCACATCGGCGGGCACAGATCGCCGATAGGTGGCGAAGAAGGGTAATGAGAGATTTGAAGAGAAGGGAGATCGAGAGGAGAAATCAGAAGGAGGCGCCTCAGAAGACAAGAACCATGGGTTTGGATACCCGGACAGGAGACAGGACAGCAGCGGATGTACAATGGGTGCATGGGAGCCCAGCGACACGAGAAAGAGAAGTAACGACTAGCGAAGATACTGGAAAGATGCAGCCCGAAGAAAGTTCCGATGACGAATGGCACGACGTGATGCAGCAGATGTTCCAGGATCAGACGGCACCCACCCCTCTAGGCAGCCCTACGTCCCACCTTCCGCATGGCCAGGATCCCGACCTTCCCCTGGTACTTTATCAACCTTTAAGAAATATTTTTATTTAGTTTCAAGCATTAAGTCAGTCATATAGTAGTTCAGCGGCGTCGGTAACACCCAGTAGCAGCAGCGTTACTAGTAGTAGCGTTTTCCCGAGTGGGACCGTTACGCAACCAGGACCCGGAGGTTTTATCCTGGTTAATTCTCCGCAAGCATACATGGCCGGATCTTTCACCCGGTACCCAGAGTTCTCTGGCCGGGGAAATGACGACGTAGAACAACATTGGTATCTGTGCGAAGCCATCTGGAGGGCTCGACAGACGCCAGATGCAGGGAAGTTAATAGAGTTTCAAACCACGCTCAGAGAGAGAGCTCTGCGTTGGTTCATCAAGTGGTCTGAGGTGCACCCTAACCCTGTAATTGTGGACGTGAAGCGGGATTTTGTCCACGAATTCAAGCTTCCCCAGACAGACCAGCAGGGCCTGTCCGAGCTGTGGGAAATTAAGCAGAAGGAAGGAGAGACCGCATGGGAGTTGATGCGGCGATTCAAGGATGCGATCGGGAAACTGAGCTACCCGATCGATCCAAACCACCAGAGGGACTGGTTCATCAAGGCTCTGCTCCCCTTGACACGAACCCCTCTCACTCAGCAGAAGATTGATAATCTGCAGGATGCTTTGGAGCAGGCCATGAAGATTGAAGCCATGGCGGGATACCCCCAGGAATACAGGGGGGCTGGCCCCGCAAGACCCTTCTCTGATAGGGTTGCAACACCAGATCGCCAGTTTGACTGAGAAGCTCAAGGAAATTCAGCCAGCAAGACCAGCGCGACCGAATGTTTGGTGTACTCATTGCCTGGTCGAGGGGCACGTCGCCACCGAATGTCCTCAGTTGCGCGGCGCAGGAGTTGGACCCTCAGTTGCGGCTATCCAGGGCGGTCCACCACCAGGGGGTGGCGCGGCAATGAACCCGCAGGGAGTATACCAGCCGCAACAGGCCTTTGCGGGGTTTCCACTACAACCGGGGTCCTCCACCCCAGAGTACTGTGAGATTTTCCGGACAATGGGGCATCCTCCTCGGATGTGCCCGATATTACAAAAGTACTCCACGGTACCGAATAATGTATACTGCGAATTCTGTGTGTCTACAATGCACACCACTGAGCAGTGCAGGGCGCTTGATGCACTTGCGGATCGACTGGATCGTCCCTCGTACAGGGTGAACGAGGCTACAAGGGGAAGAGGTGGTGGCATGCGCGGAGGCCGGACTGGAGGACGCGGTCCGGTAAAGTGCTACAACTGTGACCAGGAGGGTCATGTGGCTCGAGAGTGTCCCCTTCCGTGACGGCCCTAGTGTTCCCAGTGTCGGGTCAACGCCCATGCTACAGAAGACTGCCCGGAGCTCATCAAGAAATGGGAAGAACGGGTGCGGCAGAGGGGAGCGAACCTGGTAAACTCAGAACTGCGCAGCACCGCAACTCCCGACAGGCAGAACGTTGCGATAGTAACCGGAGGTGGAAAGAAGACTGGAGAGGATGCCCACGAGAAGGAGCCAGCCCGAGTGGTGCGGCCGGCATCCCCAAAGAAGTTGATCAGGCCCGAAGTCCAGAAGAAGTACTTTCAGGAGGCGGTTGAGGCATTCGCCCAGTTGCGGAACGAGGGAGGGTTGGAGGAGCCCCGGCGGCCGGAAACCGGTGTTCAGAACGCCGCAGATGCTGTGGTCGAGGATTGGCTCCGGCTATTTCTCAGGATTGTCGATGACGGTGAGCTGCGGCAGCAGCTCAAGCATGTGTTAGATGGAGCACTGCAGGGGCGCGCAGAACCCAGAAATCTAGGGGACGCTAGGCCTCAATACGTGCAACGCGTCAAGCGGAACAAGCAATGCACAGGCAAAGAATTCCGGCTTAACACGCAGGTCGCGGGATTCCAAATCAGCGACACCATGTTGGACTTGGGGTCTGACGTTAATATATTGCCACGAAAGACATGGGAGGCTCTTGGAAAGCCACGGCTCGCTTATTCCCCAATCCAACTCAGGATGGCGAACCAGTACTGTATTTTGCCAATCGGCCGACTCGAGGGTGTCGAGGTCGACGTCGCGGGGGTGAAGACATACACTGACTTTGAGGTTATTGATATTATGGGCGACAAGGACCCCTACCCTGCTTTACTTGGCATTGATTGGGCTTTTGAGAATTACGCGATCATCGACCTCAAGAAGGAACTGATGATTTTTGAGGATGGGGAGGTAAGGGTCACTCAGCCTCTCGACCCGTATCAGGGTCCGCAATACACAGAACCGGTGGAAAGTCGGGAGGATGCTCAGATGATGGACCATCTCTATCAGATGACTGCAGGGAAGCGGGACGATTACATCAACCCGACCGCAACAGGGTCTATCAGTTGGCGGAGTGTGCAGAGCTCGGAGCTCGGATCCGAGCTGGCGTGGGAAGACTGGCAGCAAGGGGGGTATGAGACAACCACGCGGAGATGTGCCTCCATCGCTCAGGTCCGGTGGGTAGCGACTGAGATCCGCGGATACCCCACACTATCAAACATGCAAGTAGTGAATACCTTTATTGCCAAGGTGGAAGACCGGGTCCCAGAGGAAAGCCAGATACCACTCTTGGATGTGGCCTTGAAGTCAACATCAGGACGATGGTGGAACAATCACCGCAACACCCTGTTGCGATGGGAGCGTGTGGCGGATGCTCTAAGGGCACATTTCAAAGAGGATGAAGGGCCCTGCATTACACTTAAACATCAGGGAGCTTCCGACCCGCGACAGCATTTGCGGGCGTGCGAGGAATAGTGGCGAGGCGCAGGGTATCCTGAGGAGTTGTGGGTCCACAGGTTTGTCCACTCCCTGGGTACGATTCCCTAGGCCTGGTATCTGGAGGAAGAGCGGAAACGGGGAACCCGCTCCTGGCAAGTGGTTGCGGAAAAATTCGTCCAGAGCTTCTCGTTCGAAGGAGAAACAGAGCAGGAATCTCAGGCCCTACAAGCCGTCAAGGAGGTTCTGTTTTTCCGCCATCCTGAGCCCGATGAGGGCCCGGTGGCGTCACGCTCCGGGGTCAAGCGCGAAATGGTTTGCCAACGGATTGATGGCGACCCGAAGGATGATAGTTTGGAGGGCCTTAGGCATCTCTATTTTGACGAAAAGGAGGGCGAGCGGAGCGTCCGTGACGAGCCGACGACAGAAGGAGTCCATTTGCAGCCCCTCAATACAAAGAAGCTCAACATTGGAACGGAGGAGAAACCTAAGCTGGCAACGGTGGGAGATTACTGGGACGAGGAGACGACAAGAGAAATTTTCAGCCTCCTCCGGGAGTATGAAGATTTATTTCCGTCATCAGTTGCGGACCTGAAGGGGATCAAGGGGGATCTAGGCGAGATGCGCATCACACTGAAACCAGGAGCCAGGCCGGTGAAGCACCGACCCTACCGGTTGAATCCACGCATCAAAGAGAAGGTCAAGATGGAGATCGACAAGATGCTGGCTGCGGGTCTCATCTTTCCTGTAGAGGAAGCTGAGTGGGTTAGTCCCATTGTCATCCAGAACAAGAAGGACAAAGCGGAGATCCGTGTCTGTGTAGATTATCGGAGTTTGAATAATGCTTGTATTCACGATCCGTTTCCCACTCCCTTCAGCGACGAAGTTCTAGATCATGTCGCGGGAAACGAAGCTTATTCCTTCACTGATGGGTTTTCGGGCTACTATCAAGTGCGCATCGCCGAGGAAGACAAGGCGAAGACAACATTCACCACTGAATGGGGATCATTCGCATACCACGTTATGCCGTTTGGTCTGAAGAACGCACCGGCTGTGTTTTCCCGGATTGTCATTGCTGCTTTCCGGGAGTACATTCACAAGTTCCTGGAAGTCTATATGGATGATTGGACCGTTTATAGCCTGCTGAAGAAACACGCCTCCCTGTTGCGTGTTATGTTCGACCGGTGCCGCCAGCTGCAGATTTCCCTGAACTTGAAGAAATGTATTTTTGCAGTACCATTCGGCACACTCTTGGGTCACGTGGTGTGTAAGCAAGGGGTCTGCGTTGATCCCGCCAAGGTCGCGGTTATTTTCCACATGGAGGCCCCCGAGAATGTGAAGCAGTTGCGGGCACTGCTAGGGCACACCGGATATTACAGGCGGTTTATCCGCAACTACGCCAAAATCACTGCCCCTCTGGAGAAACTGTTGCGGAAGTTCGAAGTATTCGAGTGGACGGCGGAATGCAGGAAGGCACTCGACACATTGAAGGAGAAATTGGCAACGGCTCCCATACTGGTTCATCCGAATTGGGATAAGCAGTTCCATGTGCACATTGATGCGTCCGGAATTTCACTTGGCGCGGTACTGGCGCAACCCGGGGAAACGACAGTTGACCACCCGGTATACTTCGTCAGCCAACGGTTATCCAATGCGAAGAAGAATTACACCACGACCGAGCGGGAGGCATTGGCGATGGTTTACTCTCTCCAGAAGTTCCGCCACTACCTTCTGGGCGGCAAATTTACATTTTTCACGGACCATTCGGCATTGAAATATCTGGTCAATAAGCCTGTGTTGGAAGGGAGAATCTGTCGATGGCTTCTACTTTTTCAGGAGTTCACGTTTGAGGTGATTGTCAAGCCTGGCAGGTTGAATGTTGGTCCCGATCACTTGTCTAGGCTGGAGACGGGAGAAAACGACGGTCCGTTGGACGATCAGCTTCCGGATGCTGATTTATTTCGAGTTGAAGCAGTCCCAGACTACCTGGCTGACATTGCCACGTATCTGACCACGGGACAGTGCCCTGAGGATTATACCACTCTTCATAAACGCCACTTGGTTGTCCGGGCGGCCGATTATCAACTGATCGCAGGCCAACTGTACAAACTGGGCCTAGATGAGGTGTTGCGCAGATGTGTTCTTGACCATGAACGGGCAGCAGTGATGTGGGAATGTCACAGCGGTGTTGCGGGAGGACACGTGGGTGCTAAACCCACCGCAAGGAAGGTGCTTCAAGTTGGCCTATGGTGGCCAATAGTACATGCAGATTGTAAGGCCTATGTGAAGCGTTGCGATGTCTGCCAGCGGACGGGAAGGCCTTCGCACAGGGACGAGCTCCCGCTACACCCGGTACATGTGTTGCGGCCATTTGAGAAGTGGGCCGTGGATTTTGTATGCCCCATAGCACCAATCGCTCGCCATTCCAAAGCCCGGTACATCATTATCGCGACGGACTATCTCACACGGTGGGCTGAGGCAGCAGCGGTCCGCGATTGCTCGACAGAGACCGCTGCTCGGTTCATCTTTGAACACATTATCAGCCGCTTTGGCTGCCCACGGAGCTTGACCAGCGATCAGGGCACGCATTTCATTAATGCCACGGTCAAGTCGCTACTGGAGACATTTATGATACAGCATCATAAGAGCAGTCCATACCACCCGCAGGCCCATGGTACAGTGGAAGCCTTCAATAAGATTCTTGAAAAGGGCTTGACAAAGATTTGCAATGCTCAGCGGGATGATTGGGATGAGCGGCTACCAACGACATTATGGGCTTACCGGACCACGGTAAAATGTTTGACCAACCAGACGCCATTCCAGCTGGTGTATGGCCGGGAAGCTGTGATTCCCGCCGAGTTCACCGTACCCAGCCTTTTGATCGCAACGTCCCTTCATTTCTCAGAAGAAGCGTCCCTGAAGGAACGACTCCACGAGCTACAGGAGCTGGATGAAGCCCGATTTCTTTCGAAATTCCACCAGAAGGTTCAGAAGGCCAGACAGAAAGCGTGGCACGACCGCCACATCAAAACCAAAGCCTTCCAAGTTGGCGGAAAAGTTCTCTTATACGACAGCCGATTCCAGAAGTTTCCAGGCAAGCTCCAGATGCATTGGCTGGGACCGTACTTTGTTATCGAAATCCGCGACTCAGGAGCCGTTCGATTGGCACAATTGGACGGCACAGTTCTTCCAGGATGGGTGAATGGCGCACGCCTGAAGCCCTACCAGGAATAGGTACCTTCTCACTTTCCATCAATAACTCTCGCAACCGAGAGCACCCGTAGAGTAGCGTAGTTGAATAACTCTCCCGCAACCGGGATGAGCATAGTTAGTCCTTTCTGTTCCTTTGCAATCAGTCAAATAAACCGTCAGTTGTGGTATCCATACCGCAACCGACTGTGGTCGGGGCGGGTCAGTCCAGCGTGTCACCGCGCCAGTCCAGCGTGTCACCACATCCGTCCAGCCTGTCGATCGTGTAGGATCCGTCCCCACACCAGTGTCAGTCCAGGTCATGTCCGTCAGTACTTTTGTCAGTCCGTAGGATAGCTCAGATTTTGGTCATAAATTCCCTTAATGGACAGCAATCATACCGTAATCATTTTCCATCAACCACAATTCCCTCCGCCGTCGAGTTCGCCCATCTCCCCATGACGCCGTCAGCAACTGACAGATTACACACAGGCCGGCGATTGATCGCACGATTGTCGCAGGCAAGAATGATAGCAAGAATTAACTGCCGTTATGGAGTCTCATCAACTCCGCGCGTGCCAGCAAATGGCCCAATTTGCATGAAGACTATCAGCAAGAGGATGTCAGACCAGTTCAATTCGGAAGTTGCAACACCTCCGGAGCATTCGCAGTATCAGAGCACGCAGCACCCCGAAAGAAGTTGCAGAAGAATCGTCCAAGTCTATCAGAGACGCGCCAAGATGCCGAGAGCTGTTCTCTCAGTTCCTGAACCAGCATTAGATAGCAGAATTCACCGGGTAGAGTCACTGGTCGGCAAGTACGACAACACACCCTGCATGGACGCTAACTTGTCCGACCCGGGCGAGTTTCCTCACCTCCATTGGCAGGTATTCATGGAACACCAGTACACGCCCGGGAGCAGCTCTAACAGTCGAATGCGGGAAGAATTCCGGGGTCTACAGCAGTCAACTTTGATGAATTTGAGAAGTCTTCCTGTCTTTGGAACCACCGGCCCAGTCCTGCAATGTACCCGGTTCCTCCTCAGTCGGGTGCAGAACGGGTCCCTGTGGTTGAATGAAGAAATTCCGATACATGCAACAGACATCCATCGGCTTACAGGGCTATCGCAGACTGGTTCCGATGTCTCCTCTACGGGCCAGACATCCTCCAAGCGAGCCCGGAAGTCGGCGGAGGCCGACCTCTATACCAAGTATGGCACTCGCCGGGGTGGCAAAGGTGCCAAGATTGATTTGATAAATGTATCGCAAATCAGGTTCGCTTGCTACCTGATTGCTAGCAAGACCATGCGCCATTACACAAAGGGAGAGTGCACTCTGGACACAATTTCCATTGCAGAGCACTGCGTCCGGGGAGCCAAGTTGAATTGGAGCGCGTTTGTGTTGAAGGAACTCTTCGCGGCTTGCGAAGACAATTACAGACGGACTACCAGCTTCATATATGGGTACTTGCTGTTAGCGTTCGCCATGTGGAAATGGAATTCACCCCCGATCCGGCCACTGGCGGAGATCGCCGCGAGCCAGCCGCTCGCAATGAGATATTCCCCCTGGCAGTTGTCCAGGGACCCCAGCAGCAAGGAGGTGAACGCCGCAGCGTTCCGAGAATGGTATGGGATGATGACCGATGTGGTCGCTTTCCAGCAACGGGTGCCCCGGAACCTGTTGGATGAATACAGTGAACAGGTGTGGTTTGGCGTCAGCCACAACCACACTTTCATCCGGCCGACTTGTGTACCGCACCATACTTTTCATATGGCGCCCTTGCGCTTCCAGCTGAATGATAGTGTATTCCACAGGGAGGTTTCTACATGGCCGGGGGTTGTCCAGCACGTTAGCGATGGAGTTCTCCGCTACAATTTTGATGGGATGCGGGCTGCACAGCAGCCTGCCGCGACCAGTGCCGGGGAATCTTCCCAAGTTGCGGTGGCGACGACCACAGATGCAGCGGGGACCGCAGCGACCCTGCCTGAATCGCTGGTCCCCATCGTCGAGCATTTCAACGACCAGGCCCGGAGACTCAACGTGGTAACTCAGGTTGTTTCTAGTGGCGCCCCTATATTTCCTTCTTTTAATGAATTTCGTATTAATCGGTCCCTTGGTCTCTCCAACACCACCCCCCTCACTTCCCCCATTCCCACTCCCTTGTTCACTTCTGCTACCCCCCTCATCACGACAATGGGTGAACCGGGCCCCGAACCTGATTCCGTTGACCCACCTCCATCCAAGAGGGCCCGCACTACGGCCACGGATCCCGTGGTGGATCTTACGGAGGATGATCCACCAGCCACGCCGCCCACAGCCACTTTGATTCCGGAGGATCCGCTGATTGATCCAGCGGATTTCCTCAACCTTCATTTCCCTCGCACCTTGTTCACTCCCTCTACCGCCCCCTCCACCAGCCGTCCCCAGGCCACCTCCCCCAATCCGTCCAATTCATCAGCCACTGTGTCCGATTCTTTGATTCGGGAACTTTTTGGCGGTGACCACGGGGCGGAGGTTACCTCCAGTACTGCAGCCGTGGTACCACCTGTTGACCCGGTAGCCACATCTCGGGATTCCCTTCCAACTATATATGTCCAGCAAGCCACAGTTGGGGCTGATTCAGCCGCCCCTCCTACAGAGCAAACCACGCAGCAGGACCGGCCAGAGCCTGATATGGCCACTTCGGTGCAACAGTAGACGCCGGTCCATCCTCCAGAGATTTCAGGCCGAGCAGCGGCCATGGGCCATTCTTCGCAGGAACAGACGCCCGAGCAGGGGGTACCCAGCACACCAAATGCTACACATTTGAGTCCATCACAGTTGTACCTGCTCATTCAGCGGGCGGCCCTTAAAGCAGAGCAGATTCACGACGAGCTACAGCGGAAGTGCACAGAGCAGCAGAATCAGATCACGGCGCTTACTGAACAGCGCGATCAGTTGCAGCAGGCAAAGACCTACCTCCAGGAGCAGGCCAACATTGTTAATCAGGCGCTCTCAAGCGTCTGGCCGGAGGCACGGGCTCGCCATGCCCCAATCCCTGCTCGCATAGAAGAGGACAGCATCGCTCTACAGGCTCACAAGCTCAGGGAAGTCTTTACTATTGTTTGCAGGGAAAACCAGGAGTTACAAGCGGCGTTAGCCGCACGGCCCACCCTTCCAGATCCACCCGCTGACCATTCAGGACAGGTGACTGCTAAACAAACACAGGCAGTCAGTATGCAAGCCACTCTGCATTCCACTATAACCGCAGCTTCTGCCCTTCTGAGAAGTCTACAGGAATGCTCGCTCGCGCTAACAATCAAGACACAGCCCATCACTGCCCAGCTGAAACAAATCTCCAACGAAATTTGGGCGACCAGGGACCCTGCAAGGTTGGATCAGCTCTACGCGCAGTTGGACGAGCTGGAACTTCACATGCAGATGACTGAGGCCGAATCAGCAGCGGCCAAGCACGTCCTCCGGGAGATTCGTCCGGGCATTCGCACCCATGCTGATGCTATGCACCAGCTGGATGCCGAGGCCGAGTCCCAGCTTGCCACTCTGTTCGGGGCTGCCCCGACGCCCATTGACGAAGCCGCCGCCAACCGTCTCTCTCAGGACGCCGACTTACTGATACAGGAATGGAAAAAAGCAGTGGCGACCTTCACAGAGCTTCGAGATTCAGCACTCCGCCGGGTCCCGAAGTTGGGGCCCTTGTTTGAACTAGCAGGTGGCGGAGTACAGCAAGAAAGGGTGGCGGAAGAAGGAACAGCAGAGCAGGGCGCGGAAGCCAGCAGCGGGATGGAAATAGAAACTGTCATTTGTGATTGACTCGCGGACGAGTCAAAGAATTGTGGTCGGGGCCTGTTGGGGCCCTTGTTTTTGTTTAAGTTTTGAATTTTCGGCCAAGCCATTTTGAACTTGGACTCTTTTTGAGTTGCGGAAGAAATACACATAGCTAACGCGACCGCGCCGCAGCGACCAGGAGTTGCGGAGCTACCAAGGTGGCGCGGAAGCAATTGATAACTGGAGATTGAACAGAGATAAGTACAGATGAAAGAAATACATCAGAAAACAGAAAGAGGAACATGCAGACATCAGAAGAGAAGTCGGGAAAAGCCAGAGTGAAGACACAGAGAAGCCGCCAGTCGCGACGAGCGGGTGAATAAAAGGGCGATCACCCGGCTAAAGAAAGAGAGTTGGAGGTTATTGTTATTGTTGAGGGTTAAATGGATGCGCAGAGCAGCCGCAAAAGGATCAGACCTATTCTTTCTATGGATTCCTACTTCCTATGTTCTTCCCTTCTGTTCTCAAACCCATCTGTATCCGACTTGTGAGTTATCAGAGAAGAAAGCTATGTAATCATGTATTCGGCCGGAGAAGCATAATAAAAGGAAGGATTAAATACGTACTTTCTTCATGTGTTCTAGTTGTTTACAACGATTTCAAAATTTTAAGTTGCGACGTACGGAATACTTAAGGAGGGATCATGCATGTGTGGTGTTATATGTAATGGATGCACCCTCTTTCTTTAGTTGGGTTTGTTGTTACCAGTGATCTCATCCCCTTATGCATGTGGTCGCGGCACGCCTCGGGTGAGACGCACTGCTCTCCCAGAGCAGGGTGAAAATGCCGGCGTGTTCCTAGACTACTCCGGACCCTTTGTTGGCCACAACCCTTTGAGGTCTTGCCCGCGAGACCTGACTTTTCGCCAACACATGTCGCCTATCCACTAGATGATATTCAATGAGAAAGTCCCTAGGGTTTCCAAAGAAGATAGTACATATATCCTTTGTATAGCTAGATTTTTTGTAGAGAATAATTTTACGTATGTTAGAGTATTTGGGAGTTATGCTTCTCCCCACGTCCTACCACATTACGTTCCTGATAACTTACTTGGAAGAGAGATATCATACCAGCTTGTTAATGGTATTTCTAAACAGTTGAAATATGATATGGAGGCCGTTTGGCCTAATTTTCCTTTATAGTGCAGTACTTTTGCAATTTTTGATATTGGTCATGCCTACAAGGAATTTTCAAAGATTAATCTATTGAATTTGGTAGTAATGCCAAAATGGCCATATGATCCAAATGATGTAATTAAAAACTACATCACAGAGCTCAAATTGAAGCCTTTTTGTGAAAGAAATAGACTGATTTGATGATTTCTTTCAAAGCATGGAAAATGTTTCAGATATAATTAAGTTTTCATCTAGTCAACTCAACCAAGATGATTTAGAAGCCTTCCAAACATACATAAATAAGATACTGGAGAGAATTCCTCTTGAATTATTAACTATTGAAGATGTCAATAGACCTACTCCAAGTATTAGCTTGGATAACGAAGCAAAAGACATGTCTGAGAATGAGTCGGGGCAATCAGACCATGTATCTCACAACTCGAATCATTTTGAAAATGAATCCGAATCCGAAAAGGAAAGCCCATAAAATATAATTGATAAAGTAATCCAAGAGGTTGATATGAAGGAGAAAAAAGAAATTAATGGAACAGAGTCAACTTCTCAAGAAGTTCAACACAATCAAGATACACTTGATCATTCATGAAAGTCCCAACCAAAGAATTTTAATAGTGAATGGGATGAGTTTTCTAAAGAAATAAAAACTCATAGAACCAATCTCAATATTGATCAAGCTACTAGTTTTCAGACACCTGAACATTCCGAGAAGTTAGTGGAAACTGTTACTCCACTACAACAAGTTCCAGATACTCATGATTGATATATCATTCCAGCTTACCCCACAGAACAGAGAATGTTACAAGTTGAGGAAATCTCTTCACTAGATATCTTCTACAGTCCTATTCATAAAGTTGTAGTCAAGAGAAATAAAAGGAGAATAATTGATGAAACAATCTAAAATCCTACAAATGAATCTGTTGAATTTTTATGGAAGGATCTCCTATTTGATCCTACTAAAAATTTAACCAAACTATCATAGTTTTTTGGGGCATATGCTACTACCACTATTGATAAAGCTACTGAGGTTAAAATTTAACTAAGGCAAAAGGAAGACAGAATAGAAGAAATAGAGAGGATGTTACACCAAGAAAAATCTAACTCCAATGAGCAAATGAAACCAAAGATGGCCCAATTTCAAAAACATTTTGAGAGTCTTAATTTGCAGCATTGAGCAGAAATCACCGAGAAGCAAGCACAACTAGAAACAACAATGACCAGATTACAAATCCATCCACTGTTAGAGCAATTCATAAAGGAAGCATTGGATGTAAATTCTAAGTTAAAGCAACAACAAGAAGTATTTTTCCAACAAGCTTCTATTACTGGCTCCTATTGTGACTCAAGTAAAATACTGACCCAGCAAGTATCTATCCAGAAAATTGAATGTGAGAAGATCGAGAAGAAAATCAATGAACACATTCAATGGGAAGAATTAGACTCAAGAAAGGAAGTTGATCTACCCCAGGTAGATAAGTTCCACAAGGAAATCTTATTCAAAGATTGGGAAGTGAACATAAAGCAGGCAGATAAAGCAGCAACAAAAACATTCAAGTTGGAAAATAAATTATTTAATCTATGTGAATAGCTTGTGAAAGAAGAACTTCTCAAAGAGTGCATGTCTGAAGTGCTCTCAAAATTCAAACATCTGGAAACACAGTGTAAACAAAAGGCAGAAACATAGGATGAAACAATTAAAAAATTAAATAAGTTTGATCAAGAAAATTATTGGAATTTCTGATCAAAACTTATGATCAATACTAGATCCTGCAGTCTTTGACAGATTCAACAAGAATATTTCAGCCAACACTCTCAAATTCAATGTTCAAAGGATAGGTTAGAACACATATTTCGCAGCTATCTCAGCTCAAGCACATGCTAGATATTTGTCAACTTCGGGAGGAGATCCAAAAGAAAGATCGGAACTCTTAATTCATATTGTAATTTTATTTTCCTAGATTGTAGTTAAATTTACTCTTACGAGGATGGTTGTTTAAAACCTCCTCTATTTTAATGTAATAATATATTTTATAACATATTTAGTTTAGTATTTAAACCCCTCTCATGCATTTAGAGAAGGGTCCAGAAATTTGTCAAAAACATTTGCAAAGAATGCACTATTTTAAGTTTGTGAGTAATTTGATGAATTAATGGAACACATATCTTATATTTTGACAATTAAAGTTGTTTCACTGATGTTGCACTATTGTACTCTTTAAATTTATTGAAAGCGAATGGGAGTAGATCAATTACTCTCAGATGTTGCACTACTGTACTCTTTAAATTTATTGAAAGTGAATGGGAGTAGATCAATTACTCTCAGTTTACATGAGAAAAACTTCATACATATGGTACTTCTATTCACTTGTATTAAGTCTTGATTTATAGATTAACAGTCATCTTTTTATTGCATTATATATTTGAAATGTTATTATAGATGAATGTGACATGTACTTCTGTTCTAATATTTGTTTGTGATTTTTTATTTAATATATAATCACACATATGAATGCGATATATTTTTCACAATTATTATAATCAAACTATTTTGTTAGAAGAATCATCTTACATAACTTTCATCTCTTTCAACTGTTAAATTGTCTATATTACTAATAGTTGAAGGATATCTCTTTAGATCTCATAAAGGAAGAAACAACCCGAGTATATAGTAGAATAAATAGTTTAGATAAATGCATGTGATAGATTAGAATCATTTTCCCTTTGATGTTGTATAATCGAAACACACCCCAAAATCATCCTTATTGGGAAATTGGTCCCATTATCCCCAGTTAGAGTCACTACACTGAACGGACAAGGATTTTATTTAAGGTCTGAAGCAGGTGGTTTTCCCCCATGTTTTGGCAGCGAAATTCTGAGGCCTCAACATTCTGGCACTAGAAGGAGTGCCTTGTGAATAGAAAAAATGTTTGATCAATCTAAAGGTAAATCTAAGAGTCTCTCTCTCTCTAGATCCCCATCAACTTCTAGAAAATTATATAGATCCTCATCTTTAAAATATGAAGTTGAGCATCGTTCTCCTAATTCTACAAGTGATACTCGACCCATAATATCTCCTAATTCTCATCAAACTTCCCCAGAAGCTCAGCCCTTCATAGAAAAGTTTAAGAGAGTATCCATTTCTACTGAAAATCCTGAATCTTCTCAAAAATCAGATATCAGTATTTTGTCTTCTTTACAACCTCAAAGAATATTAACTCAATCATAAATTCAAAAGACATGAATTCTTCCTTTTTAATTTCCGATCGATAGTACTCGAAAGAGAATAAAGAGGGCTCAATTAGAGTCAATCTCCAGCGAGATCTTATCCCATTCATCATAATTACCTCCGCTCACTTCCACAATTTTCATTCCAACAATAAGTGTTACTTTAACTAGTCCTAGCACTCAGCGTGCCTCTTCTTGAAATCAAACTCTATCCATTACATCCAACCAAAATCCAATGGCAGGCCATACATGGAACAATCCAATAGTTGTAAATATGCCCGCTCCTCTTCATGCTCTTCCAAAATATCCTGAAATATGGTTACCTAAATTTAATCCTGATGATGGTGTTCCGGCAGAAGAACACATTCATAATTTTATGTTAGCCATCAATTTAAAAGAAGTAGTTGAAGAGGATTGTGTTGTAAGATTATTTTCGTATACTCTAATACGATCCCTAGGATCCTAGTATTTTTCACTTCCTGCCCGCTCTTTGACTAGTTGGAATATGTTCAAAGAACAATTTATAGCTAAGTTTAGGGATGACAAGACCACTGTTATGCTCATCAATGATTTATCAAATATAAAAGCTAAAATAGGTAAGAAGATAAAATTTTTTAATTCAATATTTAATAAATTACTCAATCAAATTCCTACTACATCAGTTCCTGGTGCAGAAGTTCAAACTGAGTGGTATATTTCATCTCTTCCATCCAATATAGTTATTTTTGTTGATAGGGAAAAACTGCCGACAATCGCAGAATACATGAAAGAATCTCTATCTATAGAGAAAGGCATAACCGCTCTTGAGAAGAAGAATTCTCAAGGAGATAGAAAATAAAAAAGGTATCTTTTAAAGACGATTCTAAAAAGAAGCTACCAAAATACCCTTTTGATGTGGAAGGTCTTCAAAAATTTTTGAAGACTATGAAAAACGAGATGGAAGATATCAAGAAACAAGTCGCTGAAAATTCTAGCTGAAAAAAGACTTTAATAAACTTCAAGAAAAGCCATTCCTCTAATACTCTACCTCCAAATATCATATCTAATGCTAAATCTGATCAATATACAGCAAAAGAGAAAAAAAAGGAAGAAGAAGATGATGAAAAAGAATAAGTTGAACTAAATGGAATGTGGCATTTCATCCTACCAAATGAAGAACAACATGAAGCTTTACTTGTGAGTACAAGGATAAAAAAGACTATAGAAGCAACGCAGTCAAATCAACAGCAAAAGATTTCAACTCCTGCTAAGGATAAATCAGTAAGCAAAAAGTATACTTCAAAGGCTACACAAACAAGCCTTGTTACTTTAGATACTCCACCTACATCTATGACAATGGTAGTCTCAGACACTATTGAGTATAATGTAGTTAAATATATGAAGAAAACCAGGGCCAATATTTCAATTCACGAGCTTACTAAATTAAAGCAACAACATAAAATATTACTCAGAGACTTAAATGTGGTTCCTGCTTCAACCTTACCTACTCCAGTAATAGTACAAGATGCTAATGAAATGGTTAAGCCACCTTCCCCTTCAACTAAAATAGATGTTACAAACTGGATTATAATAGGTGATCGATCCATCTCTCATACTCCTCTATTTCCCTTAACCTATGAGATCTATAATAAAAACATTCATTATTGTTTAATAGAATCAGGGGCTTTCTCTAATATAATGCCAAAATCAGTCTGTGCTAAGCTGAACATAAATCCTCAGAGATCCCCCATTCATATAGTACAACTTGATAGAACCAAAGTAGAGGTGGTAGGAGAAATAAATTATGTTTCCATTAGATTGTCATCAAATCCAAAGGTTACTCAAATAATTAACATACTAGTGGCTAATGTTCCTAGGTTTTATGACTTAGTTTTAAGCCAAGACTGGTCTAAAAAAATTGATGGATATGTTGCAACGGACTGGTCACATATGTGGCTACCATATAATGGAAATCCAAATCAAAATCAGGTAGACCATGAAAATTTCACGAAGCATACAGTCACTGATATTGAAGGAGTAAATGAGCCAGTAGCATTCAATAATAACATTATTGGAAAACACTCAGCAAAATAATTTTTGGGAAATTTCAATTCTCAACCATCACCTTTCTTTGATAATGCAGTTGTTTCTCAGATTGATAATTTTTCCTAGACAGATAGTTCCAAGTGTACAAATTTGTAGATAAAGTAGTAGTTAATTCTTTATTTTGGACTCTTTATTTTGACGGTTCTAAATATGAATATGGTGCAGGTGCTTGTTGTATTTTAATAAACCCAGAAGGAGAAAAAACCATGTTAGCCTGCAGACTAGAATTCAATTCTACAAACAATATAGTTGAATACGAAGCATTAGTCCAAGGTTTGTACAAAGCCATTGTTTTTAATATCAAATATCTGAAAGTCCTAGGAGATTTATAAATCATTGTTAGATAGGTAAGAGATACAATTCATTGTAATTCTTGACATTTAAAGCATTATCAATCATTAATCCAAGAATTAACCATTCATTTCTTAGCCTTTAATATTTCTTCTATACCTAGCATGAAAAATGCTAGTGCAGATCTACTGGCTAATGTAGTATCAAAGTTAATTCCATATTAATAGTTTAGTCCCGATTTATTTTCCATTGAATTAATTTTTATACCACTGTTCCTCATAATATTACCAATTGGAGAGTATTCAATGATGATTCAGATATCATAGATTTCTTAACATCTCAAGGATCTTATAATAGTCAAATTTTGGATGAAAATGAACATGACATTCAGATTAAGGAAGAACAAGATGAAAATACTATTCCTAACTATGTTTTCAAGTTAGAAGACATATATGATCTAAAATATAGGTTTAAAAGAGTTACTAACTCAAAAACTCAAATCTCTACCTTAAGATTTGAGTTAGTAAATCTAGAAACTGACGAAAAACCTCAAAGCGTTAATCTAGGTCTTGGTCTATCTTCCAAAGAAATTTTATCGTTTATCAGATTATTTAGAACGTACAAAAGTGTCTTTGTTTGGGATTATACTCATCTTAAAACATATGATACTACTGTGATTCAACACACAATTCCTATGATCTGAGAGGAAAAACCTATACAATAGAAATTGAGGAAGATTCATCCAAATCTGGAAAATCAAATCAAAACATAACTGAACAAACTCCTCAAGGAAAAAATCATCTTTCCAGTCAGGCATTCTAAATGGGTATCAAATTTGGTACCTGTCAGGAAGAAAAATGGTGATATCAGAATTTGTATTGATTTAAGGAATTTAATCAAAGCATGTCAAAAGAAAAAATTTCCATTACTGACCATGGAACAAGTATTGCAGACAGTAGTTGGTTCTGAACTTATATCCTTTCTAGATGGATTCTTAGGATATAACCAAATTCTCGTACATCCAGATGACACACTGAAGACTACATTCAGGACTAAATGGGGAACTTACGCCTATCAAAAGATGCCATTTGGATTAATTAATGCACATGCAACTTTTCAGAGAGCTATGGACACAGCTTTTAGGGGGATCACAAATAAATCAGTGTTTATTTATTTTGATGACATTACAATATTTTCTAAACAAGTAACCAATCATGTGAATAACCTAAAGCAAGTATTTGAGCGTTGTAAAAGGTATGGAATCTCATTAAACCCAAAGATATCATTTTTTGCATTAGATGAAGGAAACCTTTTTGGATTCATTATGTCTAAAAGAGGTATCTATAATGATCCTGAAAGAATTGAAGAGATTAAAAGAATTCATTTCCCTCATAACAAGAAAGCTATGCAGTCATTCCTTGTGAAAATTAATTTTGTTAAAAGGTTTTTCCCTAAATTTTCACAAATAGTTTTACTATTACAGAACATGATTAAGAAAAATTCAATCTTTAAATGGGGACATAATGAAAGAGAAGCATTTGATTTAATTAAACAATCCATTGTCAATGCTCCATTCCTGACTACCCCCAATTTTCTTAATCCTTTTACTTTATATACTTTTTCATTAGATACATCATACTTTGTATTTTTAACACAGCTTAATGCCCAACAAATTGAAGCACCAATATCATTTTTCAGTTCCAATTTGCAAGGTGCAGAACTAAATTATTCATCTGTCAAAAAGCAAGAATTTGCTATATTTAAGGCTATAAATAATTTCAGGCCATTTCTCTTAAAAAATTACACCAAAATCATATTTCCATTCACTGTAGTTAGATAACTATTAATGCGAAGAGAATTAGGAGAGAAAAGGGCTAACTGGGTTACCACTTTACAAGAATATGATGTATAAATTAGACCGTCTAAAGTTGTTAGAGGTCAAAGTTTTTGTAGAATGCTTACAGGAGCATCCCATATATCATCAGAAGAAGATTCAGGTAACAATGTTCAAATATCAGAGGTAAGCCTCAATGATTCACAATCTCAATACGCATATCTCATATTTTATTTGAAGAATGGATATGCTCCAACCCAACTCAGTTACAAAAAAAAACGAGCTTTGAGATTAAAGTCCAAGCAATATGAATTATCAATGATGCATTGTTTAGGAGAAATTTTGATTCTACACTACTAAGATGCTTGGAAAAATCTAAAGTAGGGAAAGTCTTGCAGGAACTCCATGATGGACCAACTGGAGGAAATTTTGGAGGAAATACGACAACACACAAAATCCTACATGTAGGTTACTATTGGCCTACACTTTTCAAAGATGCTCATGAATATGCAAGAAAATGCAAAGTGTGTCAAAGTGCATCTGGAAGACAAAGGAGGCCAGCCTTCCCATTACAGCCAGTCAATATCGAACAACCATTTGAACAATGGGGATTAGATATAATCGGTGAGATTGTTACTAACTCTTCCAAACAACATAGATATATTCTCATAGCTACAGATTACTTTACTAAATGGGTGGAAGAAATTCCATTAAAGGTAACCAATTTTGAGAATATCATTGATTTCATCAACCAGTATCTCATAACTAGGCTTGGTTTACCTACTGCTTTAATGTTTGGTAACACATCTTACTTCTCAGGAACTTCTATGATGGAATTTTAAATCAACAGAGGTTTTTAACTTAAATATTCTGCGAATTATTACCCACAAGGAAATGGTTTAGTAGAATCCACGAACAAAAACTTGATTAGAATAATCAAAAGAACTGTTGATCAAAACCAAGGAAATTGGCATAAGTCATTAATATTTTCTATTTCAATAGACCTGATAACTCAGAAATCTTCTATTGGTACTTCTCTATTCAATCTTGTCTATGGAAAAGAAGTTTTACTTCCTACCAATGTAGTTATTCCATTTCTTTTCTTATACAATTTATTGACGAATCGCCTTCTTCTTGTTTACAACTTAGACAATGTAAAATTCTTAAGTTAGAAGAAGAAAAAGAAAAATATAAACATACTCATGCACATCATCGACAGATAGTAAAAGCCTCAATTGATTCAACTTCTGTTACTGCAAAAAAATTTCAAATTGGTGATCTGGTATTGAATGGGACAAAGGGCATGAGAAAAAAGGTAAACACAGAAAGTTTCAAAAATTCTAGCTAGGTCCATTTCAGATAATTGAAGAAATAGGCCCATGAACATTCTTATTGCATGATATATCAGGAAAAAGAGATTCTTTTCTTGTTAATGAGAAAATTTTCAAAAAAAAAACTTTTCATAGGAGGTGACCCCATCTATTCCTTGTATACTAGTTTCTTTTTTCTTTTCCTTAGAAAAATAAAGGTTGCTTAGTATAAATTTTTGGCTTTTCAAAATAAAATCTAAGATGATCCTTTTTTATTTATCACTTATATAAATAAGATATGTTAAGGAAATAATTGAAATATTTGAAAGACAAATAGATTTTTTTTTACCGAAATATGAAATTTCATTGAAGTTATTTATTATCTGATAAACTCTCATCCTTATATAGCATGATTACTCTATTATCAATTAAGAAAATAATCCTTAACATAGTAAAGACTCTTTTACAGAGAAACAATCTAAAACTCAACATTATCATACAGGATCCTCAAAAGGAGCAATGATTCACCCCATCTGGGAAAACTTATTAATTTCTGAAAGAAATTCAAAAATATTATATTAGACAATCTTAAAACATAATTAGTCTCATTTTGATTTTGTTGACCATGTTCATAGGGAAATAGTGGAACTGACATTACCAATACTACCTACAAAAACAAGGCAATGACTTGAGATTATATCAAGAGGAAAAGGGGTCTCCTCAAGAGCTAGCTTGATTAGTTTAATTACAACCAGTGAATGATATTGTCATTATTTGGTTACCAAGCCAAGACAATGGCTTTTAAGTAAATAAAAATATGATGCAAAAAAGAAAATTTTCAAAAATATCAATTGTATAAAGTTAGAATTTATTTTTGGAAATTGTAAGAAACACTTGATGGGACAATGAATCATTGCTGGGTAAAAAGTAACCCTGCCAAAAGCTTAAATTTCTTATTGGATCAGAGCCTTGACATGTGATAAAAGAGTAAATATTTATAAATTTTATCTATAAGAGCCACCTGCTTTATGTTTTTGAACTGAATAAAGACTGACATAGATTCTCATCCTTATATCTTTAAAAGAGGGATTCTATGAATTGTAATTTAGAGAAGTTTCATTTCCTAGTAAGATATTATTTGTTTCAAATTCATTCCTGCAACTATTTTTATTTCAAAATTTTTTGGAAATATCAAAAATTTAGTCAGAGATAGTTGGTTCTCCCAAGTGAATCGCCAATTTTTGTGCTATAAAACACCCCCCCATTTATTTTAATAAATGGGGACCCTCTAAAAAATAATTAGGAAATTCATTTTCATTTATTTTTTATCTTTAAAAAAAAAATTAGGAAATAATGTTTTCTTTGTGCTTTTCGCTTTATTCCTTAGTGTGCATCACAAACCGCATAACTTAGAACCAAAAAGACTTGAAACTTACTAAGTCAAGCGGGTTGCGAAATGCACTAAGCCCTTTCCGAAGTTATATTAAAAATCTTGCAAACGCTTCAATCACCGTTATAATTTGTTTATCACTTCACACCTCATTTAAAAAATCTAACTTATAAAAAAATTCGCTAAAAATTGTGATTACGTAAACCCGATGAGCCAACAAAGAAATAAATATAAAGCTCTAAAGTCCCATCAAGCGCAACTGCTTGACTTCTTGAATGTGCACTTCACATTCCACAGAACTTAACTGAAAGAAATCCATTTACCGCATAAAAGTTGCGATGTGCGATTTGTGTAGATTGAATTTCGAAAAATTTATTGGTAACATCATAAGTGAAAAATTTATAAGTTTCGATATGCGAATGAATGCCATTTAACTACTCAGGCATGCAAAATGACTTATGTCATATCAAACTGAAATCTGAGATCTAACATCTTAAATTAATCGATAGAAATTTCACATGAAGGTGTAAGAGCTTTGGTTTATAAAGATTATTGATGATTAATAACATTTAATAGAAGTAAGTTTTTTATCTACTTCGAGCATGTGTTGAAGTGATTGAATTCCTCAACTGTTTCAAATATGTTTTTCTTCCCTGTTCTCTATACTTTTAATGTTTGCTCTGTTTACTTGAAATTGGGAAAATAATTAGCAGAGGGATGAAAAATTCAAATGAACAAGAAAAGCAAAGAAATTGACAAAGCATCGTCTACCAAAGACTCAGATATGTCTCCCTTTTTCTCATACACCACCTGCAACAAGGATTGCAGCATTTCATCATGGGAGACAATGTATAAACTTTTCGAGGACGAAAATCCAAGGGTAATAACCAAAGTCGTTATAGCAAACTTATCTATTTCTTCAGACCTGACTCATTTCGACGTCGCATGTTCATTCATCCACAAGATATCTGGAAGGCCAAAAAATCTCCTTACACAAACATGGTTAAGTGGGTAATTGACCACTTAAACATAGAAGCTAGAACTTTTAAAGATTCGAAGGGAGAAAATATTATTTCTTTCAAGGCTAACGATTTAAAAGAAATGTACCACTTACCAGGCCCAAAAAAAAACTACGAAAAATCTTTTCTTCAAAGTTTTACAGCAGAAAATCCAAGTCTAACAAAAGTCATAAAGGAATGGAAGGAAAAACATGGAAATTTGAAACAAGATAAACTCGGGACATACCCAATTGCCCAAATTCCTTATCCTTACTGTTATGTTGCCATTATGTTGTGTAGATTATATGCAAAACCCGATACCACTAGGTTTTCTATATATTGGGTACCATTAAATGACGCAATTGTCAATTCTTTAATTCTGAATTGGGAAAATATCCTATATGATAATCTAGCTAAACACATCATGTAGTATAGGAATAAAAGGAGTGTTTCATCTAGAGAAATATCCCCCTTTTATATGAGTGCCAATGTCATGGAAACAATTTTCTTTTCTTCTAGGTGTCCTACCCCAATCCACATTTACCATAGATCCCTTTGGGATTCAGACTTCCATTTTCATTTTTACAAAATTTTCCATAGAGTCATGTTGCATATGCACCAGATGATATTCAATGACAAATCCTCTAGGGTTTCCAAATAGGATAGTATATATATTATTTCTGTTGCTAGATGGTTTGCACAGGAGAATTTTACATATGTGAGAGTATTTGGGAATTATGCTTCTCCCCACGTCCTACCATATTATGTTCCTGATAAGTTACTTGCATGAGAGATAGGCTACCAGCTTGTTAATAGTATTTCTAAACATTTGAAAGATGCTAAGAATGTTTCTTGTCCTAATTTTCCTTTACAGTGTGGTACTTTTGCACTTTTTGATAATGGTCATACCTACAAGGAAGTTTCAAAGATTAATCTATTGAATTTGGAAGTAATTCCAAAATATCCATATGATCCAAATGATGTAGTTAAAAACTACATCACAGAGCTCAAAATGAAGCCTTTTGTGAAAGAAATAGAAGGATTTGATGATTTATTTCAAAGCATGGAAAATTTTTCAGATATAATTAAGTTTTCATCCACTCAACTCAACCAAGATGATTTGGAAGCCTTCCAAACATATAGAAATAAGATACTGGAGAAAATTCCTCTTGAATTATTAATTATTGAAGATGTCAACAGACCTACTCCAAGTATTATCTTGGCTAATGAAGCAAAAGACATGTGTGAGGATGAGTCGAGGAAATCAGAGCATCAATCTCATAATTAAGATCATTCTTAAAATGAATCCAAAACCAGAAATGAAAGCCTGGAAAAGATATTTGATCAAGTAATCCAAGAGATTGAGATTCAGGAGAAAAAAGGAAGTAATGGAACAGAGTCAACTTCTCAAGAGGTTCACCACAGTCAAGATACACTTGATCAGTCAGGAAAGTCCCAACCAAAGAATTTGAATAGTGAATGGGATGAGTTTTCTGAAGCAATAAAAAATCCTAAAACCAATCCCAATATTCATCAAACTACTAGCTTTCAGACACCTGAACACTCCCAAAAGTTAGTGGAAATTGTTACTCCACTACAACAAGTTCCAGAAACTCATGATCGAGAGATCATTCTGGCTTACCCCATAGAATCTAGATAATGTTACAAGTTGAGGAAATCTCTTCACTAGATATCTTCTATATTCCTAGTCATAAAGCTGTAGTCAAGATAAATAAAAGGAGAAGAATTGATGAAACAGTCTCAAATCCTACAAATGAATATGTTCAACTTTTATGGAAGGATCCCCTAGCTGATCTTCCTGAACATTTAACCAAAATATCATATTTTGCAGGGGCATATGCTACTGCCACTGTTGATAAAGCTACTGAGGTTTAAATGTTATTAAAGCAGAAGGAAGACATAATAGAAGAACCAGAGAGGTTTTTACACCAAGAAAAATCTAAATCCAACAAGCAAATGAAATCAAATATGGCCCGATTTCAAAAATATTTTGAAAGTCTTAATTCGCATCATCGAGCAGAAATCACTGAGAAGCAAGCACAACTGGAAGTAGAAATGACCAAATTACAAAGCCAGCCACAGTTAGAAAAAATCATAAAGGAAGCATTGGATGTAAATGCTAAGTTAAAGCAACAACAAAAAGTATTTTTCCAACAAGCTTCTATTACTGGCTCTTATTGTGACTCAAGTAAAATATTGATCCAGCAAGTAGCTATCCAGAAAATTGAATGTGAGAAGATCCAGAAGAAAATCAACGAACACATTCAATGACAAGAATCAGACTCAGGAAAGAAAGCTAATCTGCCCAAGGTAGATAAGTTCTACAAGGAAATATTATTCAAATATTGGGAAGTAAAGATAAAGCAGGTAGATAAAAGAACAACAAAAACATTCAAGTTGGCAGAAGAAATTATTGAATCTATGTGTGAACAAATTGTGAAAGCAGAACTTATCAAAGAGTACATGTCTAAAGTGCTCTCAGAAGTCAAATAGTTGGAAACACAATGGAAATAAAAGGCAGAAACGCAGGATGAAACAATTAAAAAGTAAATAAGTTTGATCAAGAAAATTATTGGAACTTTTTTATCAAACCTTATCATCAATACCAGATCATGCAGTCTTTGACAGATTCAACAAGAAGATCACAACCAGTACTCTCAAATGTGATCTTCGAAGGATAGGTCAGATAATAATTTTCGCAACCAGTTCACCTCAAGCCCATTCTAAATATTTTTCAACTTTGGGAGGAAATCCAAAAGAAAGATCGGAACTCTTAAGTCATATTGTTATTTTATTTTCCTAGATTGCAGTTAAAGTTAGTCTTATGAGGATCATTGTTTGAAACCTCTATTTTTATGTAATAATATATTTTAGAACATAGTTACTTTAGTTTTTAAACCCCTCCCATGCATTTAGAGAAGGGTCCAAAAATTTGTCAAAAACATTTGTAAAGAATGCACTATTGTAAGTTTGTGAATGTTTTGATGAATTAATGGAACACATCTATTATCTTTTGACAATTAAAGTTGTTTAACTGATGTTGCACTATTTTACTCTTTAAATTGCTTGAAAGTGAAGAGGAGAAGATCAATTACTCTCAGTTTACATGAGTAGAACTTCATACATATGGTACTTCTATTCAATTGTATTAAGTCTTGCTTTATAGATTGACAATCATATTTTTATTACATTATATATTTGAAACGTTATTATAGATGAATGTTACATGCACTTCTGTTCTAATATTTGTCTGTGATTTATTATTTATTATATAATCACACATATGAATGTGATATATTTTTCACAATTTTTCTAATTAAACTATTTTTTTAGAAGAATCATCTTACATAATTTTCATCCCTTTCAATTGTTAAATTATCTTTATTACTAATAGTTGAAGGATATCACTTTAGATCGCATAAAGGAAGAAACACCCCGCGTATATAGTAGAATAAATAGTTTAGATAAATGCATGTAATAGATTATAATAATTTTCCATTGCATATTGTATAATCAAAACACACCCCAAAATCATCATTATTGGGAAAATGGTCCCATTATCCCCAGCCGGATCCACTACACCAAATGGAAAAGGAGTTTCTTTAAGGTTTGAATCGGGTGGTTTTCCCCCATGTTCTGGCAGCGGAATTGCAAGGCCTCAACAGGTCCCAAGGCCCAAATCATCAATTTCATGAAGTATAAAACCACCAATACATCCGATTCAAACTCATTTTCACATACATAGGTTTATTTTGCACTCCCTTAGCTCGAAGAAGTCAATTTATAGAGTCAGAGGTGAAATTTTTTTGGAACTGTGCGTAAGCAAGTGGCACTATGCATAGGAGAGAGGTGTTGCACGTAGGGAATTGGCACTCCCTTTTTTTTACCTCAGGTGTTGTACTCCTGGGCAAGGTGCTACACTTTTCCTAGTGCACTGCGCTTATGCCCAGCAAGCACCAGAAGTAAACAAAACACCTTCAAAACTTCTCAAACTCCCAACAAAGGTTTTTTATCTCCTCTATCAAGTAAGTGACACCAAATATTTTCCTTCTTTCTTTCCTAAATCACATTTTCATTGTGTTTTTCTTAATAATAATAATTAACTAAATGTCTAGATACAAACCTTAGTATCACTCCCTCACTATCCATTTTCTAACCATAAACCCCACAAAACCTTCCTACATCAATATTAAACCCATTCCTACCCCTACACTACTCTTTCCTAATCCCTAAACGCCTTCCCCATAAAACCCTAAGTCTTAGGCCACTGAAATTTCTAGGAAGTCACTACCCCAAACCTGTAATCCAATTATCATTTTCAACTCCCTAAGTACCTTGACCTCCTATCACCCCCTAAAGTTCCCTAACCCCTTCCCTCATCTCCCTAAATTTTCCTACCCTAAACCCTACTCCCTAGACCTATTCCCATTCCCATTTTCTCCCTAGGGTTTCTAGACCAAGACATCACGGAAAGAGATAGAGACTATAGTGAAGAGGAGGATAGACAACATAGAAGGCCACACAAAGGAGGGAGAATCATAACGCTAGATCCTAAAAACACTAAAGAACTAATAGTCTCACGAATGACAGTTTCATGCTTTGCGTATGTTGGTTGCCTTGAGTTTTGTAACATGATTGAAAGGGTACATGATCTAAAGCTCAAGTTTTAGCTAAAAATTGAAAGTTCTAAAAATTTCTTCAAACCTAAATGACTGGATAGAGTTCGTTACTAGGATTCTTGCACAACTTTTTTCATCAAAATCTGAGTTCGTATGGTTGAGTTATCGTCTGATTTTCATTTTCCAAAACAAGCAAAACAATGAGCAGAACAGGTACAGTGCTGTTGTGGCAGGTACAGTCAGAAAATGTAGGAATATTCTCTAGATTGCAGCAAGTGACACTATGATAAGTGTCATCTTCATATTCTCCAGATGGGAGAAGTGAAGAGAAAATTTGCCCAATGACCTTCAATTCTTCCTAAGTTGGAATTTCAATTTTTTTAGGGTTGGAGTGAAACCCAACCAGAGGGTGCCACATTTCCTCTCTGGTGGGCCACCTCCTAACCTATGGGGGTCGAATTATTGTTATGGTAATGTTCACATTAGGTTGCAATTGGAATATATATATATATATATATATATATATATATATATATATATATATATATATATATATATATATATATATATATATATATATATATATATCCTAAGGTTGAAAACCCTCTCAATGGAATGTGACTAAGTTTGGAGAGCCACTATACAAATCTGGAGTGAGTTAAACTTGGCAGTGTCAACATATATGGTGGAAGGGTCTTATAACTTGGTGCAAAACTATATGATGGAGTCAGGGCTCGAAACCCTCACCTTCTGCCTACAAATAATGCCCATTACCGTCTTCACTCCAGGGTAGTTCTTACCCATATCATCTTCTGCATTTATTTGAAGTTACATAGCCGACTATTTTGGGGCTAGAGGGGGCCAGCCCCCTCCCCATGTGACCCGACAACACACGACCAGGTGCCAAAACAAATCGGACAGATTTTCAAATCATGCTTGATTAATATTTAAGTGTGGTTTTATAACGTTAAACCATCATTAACGCATAAGCCACGTTTAATATTTAATATGTGTTTATCTGTCGCTAATCCTACTTAAGTGCTAATTAACCTTAGTGTTTATGTTGGAGGAAAATTTAGAGGCATGCCAATCTTGGCGGTATTTCTAAATTTAGAAGTCTAACTGGAAGTCTCACCAGTTTTGGAGGAGAAATTGGGGCAAAAATAGTTTTGGTCATAACTCACTCAATTTTCGACCAAACTGAGCTCAGTAAAAGTCATTCCTAGCTAATTTTCATGCTAGGAACTCAATGGAGTAGGTTGAAGAGGCAGAAAATGTGATCTACGGGTTTTTTAGTAAATTTGAATATTTTTGAAGGCTAGGGCCAACAGGTTTTGGGGTCATTTCCAGAGCATCTAGAGTCCAAATACAGCCAAAAAAATAGTCATTTTTGGGATATTGTGATGTTATAAACTCATTGGAACAAGTTCCAAGAGGTTTTGAAGCCTCTAACAACAACTTTAGAACACTTGAAGCTAATACAAAGGTCACACTATGAAGTTGGACCAAGGAGATGTAGCCCAAGAGGCGTGAACTCATTTATCAAAATTCTCTGTGTTAAGATCTGTTATATGTGCTCATTGTGTTTACTATTTCTTCTATTCTGTCATTTAAAATTATGCCTTTTTAGCTTATGAAAAACTCATAATTTCACTAAGTACATTGTATGCCAATCACATGCTCTTAAAAAAACTCATGAAGGATAAGTAAAAAAATGCAAAGAAATGTTTATATCTGAAATGAAACTAGCACAACATTAATTAGCAAGTAATTTCAGATCAATTTGGTATCAGAGCACAAGTTTTATTTCTTGTTTTACTTGAATAGTTTTTAATAGTGAAAAATTACCGATGCTTACAAGATTGAGATTGCAGAGAGGAGAAGGGAAGCTACTATTATCTAGTCCAGAAGTTAGGAAAAGAAGGAAAAAGACTGAGATAGAATCATGCTTACCCAAAGGACCACTCAAGGCAACACTTTAAGCACAAGAGAAATTAATTTCACAAGAGGCTGAAGTGGTTGAAGAGATACAAGCTACAGAGATAGAGCTTGAATCAATGGCCAAAATTTCAGGCCATGAAGGAGCTCATGAAAATTCCAAGGAAGAGGATGTCAAGAAGGATTTGAAAGAAATGAAAAGGATGGTGAAACTTATCTATGAATTTTTTATAGAAAAGGAAGCTAGAGAAGGTTCAAAACACCCTCATAAAGAAGAATCTTCAAACAGTAAAAAGAAGAAAGAGAGGAGCTCAAAGCCAGTGGTGGAAAAAGACCTTCTTCTCCACCACCATCATCATCATCATCCTCATCTGCATATTTGTCTTCCAAATCCATTACAAAAACTCATACCCATACTCATTCCAAGATCCCAAAAGGTAATACTCTGTTACTCAAGTTGGACATCAAATTTGAACTTCCTACATATAATGGAGAAGTTAATGTTGAAAAACTGGATAATTGGATTCGTCAATTCGAAGTTTACTGTAGAATTCAAAATATTCAAGAAGATGATATTAAAATCCAATTTCCTTTATTAAGGCTAGAAGGAGCAACATTAGTTTAGTGGGAGGAAAAGACACAAGAGGAAGTGTACATCCATGGTAATATTTCCATTACTTGGGTCGAATTAAGTTCTTCCATTAAAATTCAATTCTATCCATTAGCCTATATGCCGAAAGCAATAATGAGTTAGAGAAACTTTAGACAGCTAAAAGGTCAAAGTGTGCAAGAGTATACACAAGAGTTTAGGAAAAGGGATTTATTACTTGGAGTAGACTTAAATTCACAAGACACACTCTTCAAGTATATAAGAGGTCTACATTCCTACTTAAAATACAATATTCTCATGTTTAACCAAAATAACTTAGATGAAGTATGTGTGCAAGCCACACATCTTGAAGCAAGGGGTAAAAACATTTCTGAAGAGGGTAGTAAGAAGAAGCCATTCAAGGGTAAGGGAAAAGAGAAATGAGGAAAATGGAAGGGAAAGAAGAATGCAAGTGTGAAGGAAGAAGGGGAGAAAATAACATGCAAACATTGGTCCAAAGAGGGGCACGATGAAGCTCATTGTTGGAAACTACATCCCGAACTAAGACTAAAGAAATCAAATAAGAAAGGGAAACAAAATATGACTGCCACCACACAAAAAGATCTTGGATCTGATTCAAGAGATGAAACCAAGATAGTTTCCATGGTTAACAAATTAAAAGAAGCAATTGCAAGTTCTGGTACCTCAAATAGTCACAATAACACTTCTAATGAGGATACAAGGATAGAATTATTCCACGTTAGAGTAATTTCTAATCATACAAATATTGATGCCTTATTTGATACAGGGTCACAAGAAAACTTGATTTCAGAATACTTAGTTAAAAAACTAAACCTTGAAACAATACCTCATCATAAGCCATACCCTCTGGGTTGGATAGCTAACAATGAAAATTTACAGGTGACAAGGATATGTATTTTCAGATTTGCTATTACTGCAAAATTTGTTGATGAAGTTGAGTTGGATGTTGTACCACTTGGTATTTCAAGGATTATCTTGGGTTGTCCATATTTTTATGACATGAAAGCGGTATTCTACCCTCATGAGAAAAAATATCATTTCATCAAAGATGGAGTGGAGTATATTGTGAGACGTCATTGCAAGAAACTAACTATCTCTTTAGTTAATGCAGGGCAAATGAAGAGGCTAGTAAATGAAAGTAAAAATTTTGTGCTTATTATGATCAAGAAAAAGGAATATGTTAACTATGAATATTTTGAAGGATGTGATGAAAAATTGAAATCTGATTTGTTTGATGTGATAAGTCAACATGGCGAGATGTTTCAAGAACCAAAGGGGTTGCCACCCAAGATGGGAATTCAGCATGATATTCAGCTACATTAGGATGTTCCACTTCCAAATATTGGTATGTATTGCATGTCAATCATGGAAAGTTTGGAAATCAAGAATCAAATCCAAGAGTTGCTGAAAAGAGGTATGATATGCCCATCTACTTCGCCATGTGGTTCTCTAATAGTTTTGGTTCCAAAGAAGGACGAGACTTGGCGCATGTGTATCGATTTCCGTGTCCTGAAAAAATCACGGTAAAGATCACTACCCACTTCCATACATTGATGATTTACTTGATCAATTAAAGCATGAAAAGTATTTCACTAAGTTAGATTTGAGAAGTGGTTATCATCAAGTTAGGATAACTGAAGAATACATTTGGAAAACTGGTTTCAAGACTAGACAAGGATTGTATGAGTGGTTAGTTATTCCATTTGGCTTAACAAATGCAGAAGCTACTTTTATGAGAGTGATGAATGATGTAGTTAGACCATTTCTAGATGAAATTTTCATTGTTTACTTATATTACATACTCATATTTAGCAAATCAAGAGAAGAACATGTCATGCATGTGAACAAGGTACTTGATGTTTTGAGAAAAGAGAAATTGTTTCTTAATATGTCAAAGTGCGAGTTTGGTAAGACTTCATTGGTATATTTGGGACACATAGTTGGAGGCGGTGAATTCAATATTTATCCTTCCAAAGTTGAGGTCATTTTTAATTGGCCCAAGCCCAATTCATTTATCGAGGTACAAAGCTTTTTAGGGGCAACACAGTATTGGAGGAAATTTATTGCTAATTTTTCTTCCATTACAACACTGTTACATGCATTGAAAAGCATAAAGAAAGTCTTCAATTGGGGAGATTTGAAGTAGAAAGCATTTGATTCTTTAAAAAAAAATATAAGTTTGGCACCGGTACTAGCAATTCTAGATCTAAGACAACTATTTGAGATTTAAACGGATGCAAGTGATTATGCTATGGAAGAAGTGCTCATAAATCATGGTAAGCGTATCTCATTTCATTCTCAAAATTTTAATGGATATGTGACTAAATATCCTATATATGATAAAGATTTATATGCGTTGGTACAACTTGTAAAGAAATGGAAGCATTACTTGATAGGAAAAGAGACCATTATCCATACCGACCATCAACCATTGGAGTATTTACAATCATAGTCCAAATTGAAACAATCAATACATTTCAAGTGGATGGGTTTCTACAACAATTTCACTTAGTTATCAGGTACAAGAAAGGAATCTACAATAATGTAGTTAATATTCTCTCTAGGCCTATTGTACATTCAGCTATTATTCTCAAGCACAATTCTATTATGCATGAAAGTTACATTGAACAGTATGTGAATGATAGTGATTTTCAAGATGTGTATGAGAACTTGAGTAAAGGAAACCAAAGTGAAGAGTTAGATTATCATGTGCATAACAATTTTTTGTATCACTTGGGAAAGTTATGTATACCACAGGGAGAAAGAAACATTATCATAAGGGAGGCGCACATGTCATTGATTGCAGGACATTTTAGTGTAGGAAAGATAATAGTGCATCTACAAAGGTATTTTTATTGGCCACATATGAATGAAAGTGTTTCTCGTTTTATTAGAGGATGTTCTTTATGTGCAGCAATTAAGCCTAGCAATAGGAAGCTTGGTTTGTACACACCACTTCCAATTCCTTCTCATCCTTGGGAGAGAATCTCAATGGATTTTATAGGAGGCCTTCCTATGTCAAGGAAAGGTCATGATTATTTGTATGTTGTGGTAGATAGATTCAGAAAAATGTGCATTTTGATGGCATGTAAGAAAACTATTATAGCAAAACAAACCACTAATATTTTCTTTCAAAATGTATGGATCCATTTTGGTCTTCCTACTTCTATTGTAAGTGATCGAGATTCTTGATTTGTTGGGAATTTTTGGTCAAAATTATGGGAAATGATGGATACAAATTTGAATAAGAGTACAAAATTTCATCCGCAAACAGATGGTCAAACAGAGGTGGTAAATAGAAATGGTATTCATATTCTAAGTGGATATTGCAGCAAGCATCCCACTTTGTGGGACAAATAGTTACAATACATACAACATGCATACAACTGGGCAAAACATTCTTCCACAAATACATCGCCATTTGAGGCATGTTTTGGTTACTTTCCAAGATAGCCATTGGACTTTATCTTTGAGAAATATGTTGCTATAAATGGACATAGTGACATAGATAAAGAAAGAAATTTCAATGAGCAAATTCAGTTGGTACATCACACAGTGCAAGAGCAACCTGAGAAGAGTCAAAGTAGCTACAAGACAAGGCATGACAAACATCAGGTTGATCAGAAATTCCAAGTTGGAGATGAATTTTGGTTGTACATAAGCAAAGAAAGATTGCAAGGGGAAGGTAAGAAGCTCAGACCAATCCATTATGGTCTATTTAAAATTCTGGAAAAGATTGGTACAAATGCATTCAAGCTAGATTTTCCTCCTTATATGAAAATTTATTCTGTCGTTAATGTTGAAAATTTGAGATTGTTTGAGCCTCCTTTGATTGATGATCAAGGAGAAAATGTTCATTTGCCACCAATAGATGATTTCTTGCCATAATATCTTGATGAACTTCAGCAAGATCTCATACTTGACAGAAGAATCAAAACTTCAAGAAGAGGGGATGTTGAATACCTTAGAGTTGGACTCGAAGGTCAAAATACTTCAAAGGAAAAATGGTTGGGGATTGGAAAAGTGAGGGAGTTGTACCCTCACTTTCTGAACAATTGATAATATCTTTTGGGGTCCAAAAGAATTCTAGTGGGAAGGAATGATCTAAAGCTCAAGCTTTAGCTACAATTTGAAAGTGCTCAAAAATGCTTCAAACCCAAAAAAATGGATAGATTTCTTCGCCAGGATTTTGGCGCAACTCGTTTCATCAAAATCTAAGTTTGTATGGCTGAGTTATCATCTGCTGTTCATTTTCCAAAACAGGAAAAAAATGAGCAGAACAGGTACATTTCTGATGTAACAGGTACAGTTAGCAAATGCAAGAAAATTCTCCAGATTGCAGCTAGTGACACTATGACAAGTGTCATCTTTAGATTCTCCAAATGGGTTAAGTGAAGAGAAAAAATGCCCAATGACCTTCAATTCACCCTAAGTTCGAATCTAATTTTTTTTTAGGGTTGGAGTGAAACCCAACCAGAGGGCGCCACATGTCCTCTCTGGTGGGCGGCCTCCTAACTTATGGGGGTCGAATTATTGTTATAGTAATGTTGACATTGGGTTACAATTGGAATATATATATATATATATATATATATATATATATATATATATATATATATATATATATATCCTAAGGTTGAAAAACCCACTCGGCGAAATGTGAATAAGTTTGGAGAGCCACTATACAAATCTGGAGTGAGTTAAACTTGGCAGTGTCGAAATATATGGTGAAAGGGTCTTATAACTTGGCACAAAAATATATGGCAGAGTCGAGGCTTGAACCCGTGGCCTCTCGCCTACAAACCTCGTTCGTTACCGTCTCCGCTCTGGGGTAGTTCTTACCCGTATCATCTTCCGCATTTATTTGAAGTTACATAGCTGACCGTTTGGGTTCTGGAGGGGGCCAGCACCCTTCCCATGTGACCCAAAAACGTGTGACCATGTAACAAAACAAATCCGACGGATTTTCAAATCGTGCTTAATTAATATTTAAGTGTGGTTTTGTGATGTTAAACTGTCATTAACGCATAGACCACGTTTAATACTTAATACGTATTTATCTTTCGCTAACCCTGATTAAGCACTAATTAACCTTAGCGTTTATGTTGGTGGAAAATTCGTAGGCATGCCAATCTTGGTGGTATTTCTAAATTTAGAAATCTAACTAGCAATCTCTCCAGTTTTGGAGGAGAAATTGGGGCAAAAACAGTTTTGGTCATAACTCACTCAATTTTTGACCAAACTGAGCTCAGTAAAAGTCATTCCTAGCTAATTTTCATGATAGGAACTCAATGGAGTAGGTTTTAGAAGAATAAAAGGTGATCTACAGGTATTTTAATACATTTGAATATTTTTTAAGGCGAGGGCCAACAAGTGTTGGGGTCATTGCCAGAGCATCCAGAGTCCAAATAGAGCAAAAAAATAGTCATTTTTGGGAGATTATGATGTTATAAACTCATTAGAATAGGTTCCAAGAGGTTCTGAAGCTTGTAACAACAATTTGAGCATACTTGAATCTAATGCAAATGTCACACTATGAAGCTAGACTAAGGAGATGTAGCCCAGGAGGGGTGAAGTCCTTTATCAAAATTATTTGTGTTAAGCTATGTTATATGTGCTTATTGTGTTTACTATTGCTTCTATTTGGTCATTTAAAATTATGATTTTTAAGCTTATGACAAACTATTTATTCCATTAAGTACATTATTTTCCAATCACATGCTCTTAAACAAACTCTTGAAGGATAAGTAAAACAATGCAAAGAAATGTTTATATTTGAAATGAAACTAGCACAACATTAAATAGCAAGTAATTTTAGATCAGTACAACATCACCCTATTTTGAGTAGACTTTTTAGTGCAAACCTCAAAGATAATCAAGTAACCCTAGTAGGTGTCACTTTCACAGTGTCTACATCCACCATTGTTGTTGCCATAGGGATTCGAAACATTGGTGAGAGGTGGTTCAAATCCAAAGATTTGGAGGATCAGTACTATAATCCATTCATCAAACCTTTGTACAAAAATCAGAGTAAAAGTGTCTTTCCTTTCACCTATCTTCTTAATAAGTATTCCCCCATGATGAAGATGATCATGAAATATTTCTCTTGTGAAGGGAGGTTTTCTAGAATTTAAAATTATCACATAATACTGATCATGCACTTCACAAGAGTTAAATTTTTCAATATTCCATACTTTTTATTCAGGATCCTAGAAAAAATGGCATACTTTGTGCAAAAGGGAGAGTTTGACTAGCAAATGAATAGTCTTTTCCACCACTCCTTAATCATAATCATTTTCCTCCTTCCACTTAACCAATTGAACATTTCATGGGACACATTCAGAGAAAATGACATATTCACTACTCCACAAGTTCCACATGTTGAAGACGTGCCTTCTCCATCTCACCCTACTACATCTATGCCTCCATATCAGCCCAAAGTTCCTACCATTTCATCACCTCAGTCTCATTCACATACTCCATCACCATCACCACCATCATCACCATTTCATGAGCAGCATGAGTCACCTAGAAGAGTTGAGGTGAGTAAGCCTAAAGAGGTTGAAATGAGCACAATGAAAAAGAAATATAAGAGAGGGAATAGGTAGGTGTTTTCCCAATAGATTGTGGGACGGGCCCTACCTTCTTCACCAACAAATCAAGTACATAAGGGAAAAGAAAATATGGCAAAATAAGATGTACATGAGGCATACATTCATTATGAGGATGACCTCCATGAAACAGAGACTGATTTTTACCTTGTCGATTTAGATGATGAGCATGTTGATGAGGCATCCAAAATGATTATCAAGTAGAAGGATGCCCAAATCAGTGATCTTCGGACCAACTTAGAGAGATCTAATTTTGCCATTGCATATTATGATCAAGAAAATGAACAACTCAAGACCAAGCAAGCCATCATGGAGATTCAACTTCTCAAGAAAAAAAAGAGAATAAAACAAGGAAAAGGCCTTTATTGATGAGGCTTATGAAAGGTATGGTGAAACCAATGAGGCAGATGAACAAGTTCCAAGAGGAAGACCTAGTACTAGAGGGCTAAAAAGAGCTCTAGAACTAGAGAAGCAAAAGGAGGTTGAGCTTTCTAATCATCTCACTTTGAATGAACAGTTTGCCATGATTGTTAATAAAAACCAAGAACAATGGCTTGGCAGGGCCAATCATCATCTTTAGAAGCTCTTGTAGAAGGAAAAAAAATACAATGAAATATTGAGAAATAGGGCCAAGCATTACTTAAAGAAAAACAAAATTGCGAGCTCAAAGCTCAAAAAGGCTAATTCAAGACTTGAAACCCTAACCAAGAATAATGAAGGGGACAAGCTTAATATTATTGCTAAAGCATCTCTCTTAGCCTATTACACCTAATCATCATCCCACAATAAAAAAAATTAAAGAAATTTGGGCAAATCTTGAAAATTTTGGAATTTTTTGAGCTTTTGGCAATTTCACACAGTCAAACTAGCAAAAGCGCAACACCCTAGGCATTGCGCTTTTCGTAGAGACCTCCAATGGACAAACTAAAACCACCATTAGATTCATAAGGCCAAGTATAGTCATAAAAAAACCAATTTACAAAAAAAAATTAGGTCAAAGAGGTAGTCAAAAGGTCAAAAAACACTCAAAAAATGATCTTTCTGATCTATTTTAGAGGTTAGCACTGTGCTTTTGACCAGTCTTGGGAGAATCTAGTTTTTGAGGGTTAAACCTTGACCATTTTGGACACTAGGAATAATTATGGAAACTGCATAGGATAGGCTTTCAAATGAGCTATCTTGAACTCAATTTTGACACCTATAACCCCCTAAAAAATGGAGTTGAAGTTGTCATTGTGTGTAGGATAGTGGCGCTATGCATAGGACACATTTTCTTAGTTTGCTAATATTTTTCAATTTTCTCAATTTTTTCGAGTTTTTCAATGGTTAATGGGATTTTTACCAATGTAAATCATGAATGTAAAATTAATTATGATGCAACTATATTACCTAGGGTAAATTCATTAGATGAAAATTTTTGATGACATGTAATGAATCAATTTTCAAAAAAGTGAGGGATGAGACAGTTTGAACTCCGTACACTCTAGGTATTCAGCTTAGTTTTTGGTGGAACACCTCCTAAACTCAGGAATTCGACCCATGAGGCTTTGAGAGGAAGTTTGAAGTCTATATGATGTACCTTTTGACTCATTTCATAGGTTGGATGTTGATTCATTGATAAGAGACTCTAGTGTAATCTATTTGGAAGGAAATTAATGAAAATGTTGCAGCTATTTCTTTGGGATACTTGTGGTATGGAAATTTTGCATTGTTCTTCTTATGTATCAGTATGTATGAATTTTTTGTTTCATTATCCATTTCATTTCTATGATATTCTGGTTTTCAAGTTGACAAACAGAATACATCTCTCATGCTCTGTTTTTGGAAAGTCTTCATAATTTGTTCATCTTCTTCGGTTTAGAAAGATTTCATGCTTAGCCTTGATCTTTCTAGTTCCTCACCTGTCTGATCCATCCCACTCAAGAACCCTAAAATTTTAGGTTTTCTGCCTACCTTTCCCCATTGAATCTTTGCAACCTTAGTCTTATTTGTCTTGACCTAGCTTCTTTGACCTCATCCTCATCCAGCAACCCAAACCAAAACAAAAAAACCCCTATACTCATACCTAGCCTAAAAACCATAATTCATCCAGCCCTCTTGGTTGTGACTTTGTGGAGAGAGCCCTATCCGGTTTGGTAGGGCTAGATACCAAGCCAAAATATTGTTCTGTGGTTACCTCTGTTTGGACTCTTTCTCAGCCTTAGAGATCTGGTGTAGTGATAACAAACGAGATTCCCATAATTATTTTTTTTACTTTTTTTGAATGTGACAATGGGTTCAATGAATATTTGGGTAGCTAATTTGAGATATTTGGCCATTCTATTCATATTCGACCTTCCCATAGTAATCCATGTTTCTCGAGGGAGAATCTTAACTTGGGACCCATAGTCGACAATGACTTGTCTTACTATATAGCCATATTTCCAAGTCGACTTGTAGATCAAGATCTTAAATTTGTTTTCCTTATGATAGTTGTTGTGCATTTTTACATTTCTTCCTACTTTCATTGTAGTCTTTTAATATTTTAAAAATTTTTATACCAAATGACCAACCGATTGTTCTTCTTTTAAGAGCTCCAAAAATTCTTCTAGATAACATATTTTGATAGTTTATGTGTATCAACTTCTTTCATAAATATTTCAACCACTATTTTCATTGTATTATTTTTCACATGCATATACATATGTCTAGTCACATTCCTTGATGGTTATATTATTCGATGATTATTAACATTTTTATTTATTCTTGCCCCCGACCTTGTCAAAACATGATGATTTTTTGAATTTATAATGTCTTTCTTAGGGACAATTTTAAGTAAATTCATAGTTTTTTTCAATATTTTTTCAATAATATTGGGGAAATATTCCAAGGGATGATCCCCCAAGCCAAACATATTAGAAAAGTGCAAGTCAGTCATACCATTTCAAAGGAAACTAGGGGTTGTATTACCCTCTCTCCAACATGTAAAGTAATAAAACCTTCCTCAACCTTGACCACAACCTCAACCTCTATCATTGTATCCTCCTCATCGGCCACCATATCCTCCTTTACCATTTCCTCTTCCACCATGCATTAGTGGCTTATTATATTGATCAAATGTTTGCATATGATAGGAAACATGATAATTTGGCTTGTTTACCATTAAGATGGAATTCTTGCATTGAATGGGTATTGTCTTCACAAATGACACACCATTTTAGCTTATAATTTTAGATATTATACTGAAAACCTTTAGTAGTATGATTCGAAGCAATTGGACATATACCACAATTTATATCATATTATACTAATTGAACTTGCTCAAAATAATCAGTAAATTTACAATTATCCTTAGTATGTCCTTTAGTTCCAAAACTATTGCACCATAAATTATTTCTTTGGAATGTTAATTTTATCAACGAATTTCTCAATTTCTCAATTTTTTTCTTCAAGCTTATTGCTTTTTTCTTTAGGAAAAAATAGTAATTTTCATTAATAAAAGGAAAATTACATGTTGTATCATCTGCATAAGAGCCTATGAAAAAACTATGATCAAACCTTCAGTCATATAAGTTCAGTAAAATCAGATAAATAAATATTTCACATTACTCAGCAAGTCAAAATAAATAGCTACATAGCACAAAGGCTACTTGAATAAGCCAAAAAAAGACTGTTGATCAGTCAGTCTATTCAGACAGCCCCAAAACCATCATCATATTCGATGAAAAGCATGTGGTAGTACTGGTACTCCTCCAATACTACATGTTCATTAATTAACCAATGGCTCCATGTTAATTGCGCAACTTCCTTTGAAAGGTAGTCAGCCACCTGGTTCCTTTACCTATAAATATGAGAAACAGTAATGGAGTCAAAATGTGTTTTGAGAGCCATAACCTCATCCAACCTCTGAGTGTGTGCACGTGACAGTGAGCCTCATTGTTGAACCAATTAATTACAATCTTGGAGTACCCAAAAATATGAATCCTGTTGCAAATTTTCTCAAGGGAAAAGATAAGTAGAAGTCTGAGACAATTGAGTTAAAAGTAGCTGTTTGTACCCAACCCTAGATTCATTTTTATATTATAATGGTGAGTATCTAAGTGAATAATAATCACCCCACCACCACAACCAGCTATGATTTTAGCCCCATCAAAGTAATCCCAAGGGTATGATTTCTCTATTGATTCAGGAATAAGCACCCTACAAAGTGTCCTAGTCTCATCATCAAGGAGTGTGTGGAATGGTGCAGTAACAGAGTTGCAAATGTGGAGCCATTTAATAGATGCATCTTGGAATATGATGTGGTTCTGAGCCAACTAGATACCCTAGGAAACCAACAGAGGGAAATTCTTGTCTTTCATGGATGATGTTGAATGCCACCAGTTCTGCCACAGATCAGAGATATAATCACCTTGCCAATTGATCACAATGCCCAGAGCATAAGTGAATAGTTGCCAAACATTTCTGGTAGAGGGGCAGGAAAGGAAAAGGTGATCTTTTTCCTCACTTTTCTCTTTGCACAAGCAGCATCTGGAATTACCATATATATATCACCTGGTAAGGTTATTTTCTATAGGAGAAAAATTAGTGAGCAAACACCACATAAATAATATACCCTTTAGGGGTGCCTTCAACTTCTAGAGATGCCTCCACCACCACCGCAATTCATTGGGTTCTTGAAATGAAATAAGTTAATAATAACCTTATTTTGGTGTATACATTCCATGAGGGGATATTTCCCATATCAACTCGTCATCCCGCTCTATTAATCTGATATTATAACCCTGAAGAACTCTGAGATATATGTTCCACTCATCCTGCCAAATATTTGTTATTCCCATCTCCCGTGAAGAATAACAAGCCTATGAGAGCCAAGTGGTATTGGCCTCATTCGTGATTTGAGACAGTGTGTGGATCCCCAAAACCATAAGTGAATGTCTTATTGCCAAGGGTAGGAGGTGCTCTCGTCCACAACCAGACCAGGCATTCATGCTTATTCGAACACGAGCACCCAATCCAATACTCCAAGCGAGGCCATGTTTTATGACAGATATGGATCTTGTAATGGCATACCATACAATAAAGGAGATAGATATGCTTCTATTGGGTCCTCTGATCCAATTAAAATTGGTCAATGGGGTGATGTATTTGATGTAACCACTTGCCATAGGATGTTTGAATTTAAAATTTTCCACCCCATTTTTGCAACTAAAGCAGTGGAAAAAGGATTAAATATTTTATTCCCCAACCACCCCATTGTTTAGGCTTTGAAATCCTATCCCAACCCACCCAAGCGAATGTCTTGTCCTCCTGCTTCCCCCTCCAAAGGAACCTTCAGAAAATTTTTTGAATTCTAGTTGTTACACCCTTGGGGATCCAAGCAAGTACCATCTAGTATATTGGAATGCCCTCCAATACCGAATTTATTAGGAATAATCTCCCCACTCTTGATATTTGCCTCTACTGCCAAATATTTACCCTCCCTTCCAATTTTTCAATGAGCGAGTTCCAGTCTATAATTCTGTAATCATTAGGCTTGAGACTAAACCCTAGATATTTGATGCCATCCTCAATTTCCCAATGACCAAATTGAAATTTAAGGAGGGCATGTTTATGTTATTGGATGGAGCATATAACTATCATAATAGTATATTTTCTAGGGTTGGGCATCATGCCAGTTGCTTTACAAAAGACACTCAGAATCCTCTTGAATGTTGGGAAAAATACTGAGAGGGGGAGGTGAATCAGTATTTACTGCATATACAATATCTTTTTACTTTTTCACTCTCTAAAACCCGTACGCTACTTTCCTTTAGTAAACCCGCATATACACGCGGATATCCTTCATACAACTCGCGTATTAGCAGAGATCTAACTATGCAGATATTTATTGACTTAGTTCTTTGCAATATTCATTCATCTGATGTTAAGTTAACAGTAAACATGTGTAGTAACAACAGAATAAACCATCACACAAATCATCACACATGAACACCAGGATTTTTAGGTGGAAACCCAAGTCGGGAGAAAACCACCGCTGCAGTTGCTCAGCCTTCAATATTTTTATTATAGAGAAAACATCTTACAACATATGTGCTGGTGCAGACTCCTACCAGCACGCAGGCACCCACCTGCGCTCGTTTACCAGCCTCTCCTGGAAGGGAGCTCCAACCCCCTGACTCGTTTACCGGCCTCTCCTGGAAGGGAGCTACGACCCCCTGATCTCGTTTGACCTCACAGAAGGAAACTACAACCACAGTGACTACAACCTTGACACCTCTATCAGACCACGTTTCATCAATTTTCTACTTTGGATCAGCTTCCTTTGAGGGCCTTGAGGAAACCACTTGCAGGCCACATTTCATCATATTTCGGAGGCTGGACCCACTCCATACTTTTAAGCACAGTTAACCATGAAACAAATACATATAACTCACTGACAGATATCAGTAAACCAGCAGAACAGATCAGAAATTTCTTACCACAGACTTCAGCAAACCCTAGTTTGCATATGCACTTTCCTTTCGCTGATGTCGCGTATATACGCGCTTCCGTTCACATAAACCACCGTATACTTATGTACATATTACAAAGCTAATTTTATTGCGCATACGCGCTTTCTCTTCAGCGAAGCCGCGTATATACTCGCTTCCTCTTTGGCGAACTAGCGTATGGATCTTCAGACTTTTATGTCATTGCAATTCTTCACAATAGATACATCACTTCAGATTTTACCCTTTACCTCAGACAGATGTTCGCCTCATCACAGATCTAATCATTTCATAAACAGATCTAGAAAATATAAGTACATTTCAGATCTAGATCCCCTTCTTCATCATTGGTGCATCATACATTCAGATCTATCATTCAACTGTAACCCTTTCCATTCAGATATCCTTCAGAGAGAAGTATTCATTCAAGCCTCAGACATCTGCCTCTAATGATTTGCCCATGATAGATTTCTTCTCTTTATATGGGTTTACCCTTTTCAATACCATGAACGAAACCACGGCCTCATCAGAGTGGTATTCACCATTCACCAGAATGGGGGTCAATGTCAGCGAATCATTACCCAAAACAGTAGGTCAATACCGCAAACAGTTACCCACTGATTTTGCACTTTTGACGCTTTTCCCATACGCGACTTGGCACGTTGTTTCCCGCGTGCATACGCGACTTCCCCTAGACAAATCCACGTATTCCTTGAGACATACTCTTTTCACCATAGATTTAGCACATGCTGAATTCCTTGTTTCATTGCCTTCTGTACTCACTGTAGATACATCAGAACATATTCTATCAAGCACAAACTTCATCAAGTAAGTTGCCATCATCTTCATCAAGCGGGTTGCCATTCAAGGACAACACTCAGCATCATATTGCTAACAAACATCATTTACCAAGTCCACATCAAGTCAAGAATAACTTCCATCGAGGTGGGTTGCCATCAAGGACAACACTCTGCATCATATTGCCAACAATCTCCCCCTTTGGACTTTATGGCAACCACGATGGTGTTTGGTTACCACAACAGATAGGTACATTAAGAATACAATGACACCATGTCACTCTCTCCATTTTTGACACCATTCAAACACCATGTCACTCTCCCCCTTTGACATCAAGGGCAAAGGGCGGACCAAAACCAACATACTCTCCCCCTTTTCTTTTCATGTGGAAGAAGCGGTCTGCAGATCTGATATATACTGAAGTGACCAAGCTCCCCCTGAGTTCATGCTGAATCTTCAAACATATTTTTCAATGAAGTACATGACTCTATGACTTTTCTATCATCAATGACTCATACTTACATCAAAGATCCATCCAAGAGAATTTACATATGAGACTCAAGTACCCAACCAAGTGGGTTTACACATTTGACTCAGCTACCCAACCAAGTGGGTTTACAAAATTTGACTCAGCTACCCAACCAAGTGGGTTTACAAATTTGACAAGTCCTTCACATGACTGAATATTACAATTTTATATCATGGGTCTCATCAAGACCTTTTCACCAAACTACAAATATAACTTTAAGACCAACACCAGAAAGTTCTCAAGAAAGAGAACATATTTCAGAACCATCATAATGCCAACAGTGCATTATACTCAGCAAAGCTAATGCTCCCCCTGAAACTGTGCATCCAAGCATCCTTTTCATATGACTAAGGCTCCCCCTTAGTTTGTGCATCCTGAACACTTTCACCAACAAATCATCAAGGCATATTTATCAAAACATTAGAAATAGAATTATGAGAACTAGAACACCACCAGAGATACCAAACAGTATCAGAGATACCAAACAGCACTGCAGCTATGCTGAAGAGAGCTGACTCCAAACAGAAAATTGTCAGCAATCAGACATACGCGGTTTTCTGTGCAGGAACTCACGTATATACATGACTGTGTTTCATGAAACCCGCGTATTCAATGCCATCTTATAAATTTATGCAGATTTGTTCTTTTGACTGGCAGAGAACACTCCCAGCTTCTGTCTTAGATACTCGAATGCTTCCCTGGGCAGAGGTTTGGTAAAGATATCAGCAACTTGTTCTTTGGAGGGAACATACTCCAACTTCACCTTTTTCTCAAGCACTTGTTCACGTAAGAAGTGATACTTGATGGGAATGTGCTTGGTCTTTGAATGCATAATAGGATTCTTTGAAATATTGATGGCACTTGTATTGTCACACTTAATGGGGACAGGAGGTGTACATTTGATTTGAAAATCTTGTAAGGTTTGCATCATCCAAAGGAGTTGAGTGCAACAAGATGCGGCAGCCACATATTCTGCTTCTGCTGTAGATAAAGCAATAGAATTTTGCTTCTTGCTGAACCAAGATACTAACCGGGGTCCCATATAGAATGCACCACCACTAGTGCTTTTCCGATCATCAACACTTCCAGCCCAATCTGCATCGGTGTAAGCATGAAGAGTAAGATCAGCATTCTTTGGATACCATAGACCAAAGTCTTGAGTTCCTTGTAGATATTTGAAAATTCTTTTCACAGCCTGAAGGTGAGACTCTTTTGGATTAGCTTGGAATCTTCCAACAATCCCAACTGCATGCATGATGTCTGGTCTTGTCCCGGTGAGATGAAGTAGACTTCCTATCATAGATTTGTATTCTAGTTGATTCACCGTGGGGGAATCATCATTAGAACTAAGATTACATCCAGTTATCATTGGTGTACTTACAGGTTTGCAGTCTTCCATGCCATACTTCTTTAAGATTTGCTTGAGGTATTTTGCTTGTGATAAGAATATGCCATCTGTTGCTTGTTGCACTTGCAAGCCAAGAAAGAATGTTAGTTCCCAAAGTAAAGACATTTCAAATTCTTGTTGCATATTAGAAGCAAATTTCTGACTCATAGACTCTTCATTACTTCCAAAAATGATATCATCAACATATACAACCACAATCAATAGTTTATCAATTTCAACTTTTGTGTATAAGTTGCTATCAGCAGACCCCTTTGAAAATCCTTGTTGATGAAGATATTTGTCAAGACGATAATACCAAGCCCTTGGAGCTTGTTTGAGTCCATACAGAGCCTTTTTAAGTCTACAAACAAGATTTGCATCATTTCCCAAAATGAATCCTTCCGGTTGTTCTATATGTACTTCTTCTTCTAGATCACCATTAAAGCATTAGATTTAACATCCATTTGATAAACTTTGATTTGTTGATAACTTGAAAAAGCAAGAAACATTCTTATGGCTTCAAGTCTAGCTACAGGAGCAAACGTTTCTTCAAAGTCTATACCTTCTTGTTGAGTATACCCTTTGCAAACCAGTCTAGCTTTGTTTCTTACAGCATCCCCATTCTCATTTAACTTGTTCTTGAAAATCCATTTAGTTCCAATGACATTTTTATCATGTGGTCTTGGTACCAATTCCCAAGTGTCATTCTTTTCAATTTGATCAAGCTCTTCATTCATGGCTTGCTTCCAACATTCATCTTTGATAGCTTGATTGACATTGTGTGGTTCAGTTGTGGATAGAAGTGCCAGATGACTAGAAGATCCCACAAGAGTTCTCCTTGTTCGTACACCTGATTCCTTGTCTCCCAAAATTTGAGATTCAGGATGATTCTTTTGAACATATATGGATGGAGCTTTTTCAGATAGATCATCTTCAGGTTCTTCATTGGATCCACTGTCTATATCATTTCTATTTGATGTAGAAGGACATAGGTCACCATCATCTTCTTTTGTTGTTTGTTTTTCTTCTTTAGGAGCTGCAGGAGACTCATCAATAACAACATCAATACATTCAACAATCTTTCGAAGCCTTTTATTGTAGCATTTGTATGCTTTTCTTGAGGATGAGTAACCAAGAAATATCCCTTCATCTGATCTAGGTTCAAATTTGCCAAGCTTTTCATCATTATTTTTGATAAAGCTTTTACTTCCAAAAACTCTAAAATGCTTCACAGAGGGAGAATTACCATACCAGAGTTCATATGGAGTTTTGTCACTATTTACCCGAACATGAGCCTTGTTGAAAATGTTAGCTGCTGTATGTGCTGCTTCACCCCAGAACATGTCAGGAGTTCCAGAATCATCAAGCATAGCTCTAGCCATTTGTTGAATTGTTCTATTCATTCTTTCTGCTACGCCATTTTGTTGTGGAGTGCCTGCTACAGAGAACTGTTTTTTTATGCCATGTTGTTCACAAAATTCAAAGAATTCATTTGATGTATATTCTCCTCCTCGATCAGATCTAAGACACTTGATTTTTAGATCTAATTCATTTTCAACTAATGCTTTGAAAATCTGAAATTTTTCAAATGCTTCATCTTTGTGTTTAATGAGCCCGATCCAACACATTCTAGAGTAATCATCAATGAATAAGATATAGTATTCTTCCCCACGAGGTGACTTTTTTCTCATAGGTCCACATATGTCAGTATGAATGAGTTCAAGAGGCTCACTTGATGATCCTTCTTTGGCATTAAATCGTACTCTGGTCTGCTTACCGAATTGACAAGATTTGCATATGATACTTTCTGGTAGATTAATATTGGGAAGACCACGAACAACTTGAAGTCTACTTGCTTTGTTGATTTGAGAGAAGCTCAGATGCCCCAGTCTTCTATGCCATAGCCAATTTTCTAAAGACTTGCTCAAGTAACATTGATCTATGCCGTTCAGTACATACATGTTGCTTGGATTTATTTTTCCTTTTATAATGATTTTACCTGTATCAAGACCATGAACCACACATTCTTTTGAACTAAAGACCACTTCTGTTCCTTGATCACACATTTGACTTACACTTAACAGGTTATGCCTTAATCCATCCACATACATGACATCATTAGCCTTCACCTTTTCTTTTAGAAACACTGACCCTTTTCCTTTAATTACAACAGGAGTATCATTTCCAAATGTAACTTTCTTTTCCTTTTCTAGAGCATTATAAGTAAGGAGTTTGCTTTTGTCACCTGTCATGTGTCTTGAGCACCCACTATCAATGTACCATTGATTTTCTTCACCTTCTGCAAATAACGCTATCCCACAATTTTCAACCGGCGGTTCTTTCTTTTTCCACACTTTGGAGCTAGAGGGAACATGTTCTTTTGGTTGGATCTTGCTCCTGCATTCAGATTCTTCATGACCAAAGTTATTGCAATAAGTACATTCAACTTCGTTTTGAAGAGGAGAAAAGTTATTATAGGTGTTCTTCTTTGGTTCAATATTCATCTTTTTCTTTCTTGCTTCTCTTGTCATGATGGTTTTATATGCAACACATTGAACAGCTTTATGACCAAAATTGTGACATGAGAAACATTGTCCATTGAAGTAGAAATTTATGCGATCATGAAATCTTCTATTTGAGTTTACCTGTTGGTTGTAGCTTCTTTGAAAGATCTCCTTGTTAGTGTTCTTTGAATTGAGATGATCATGCTTTACCTGGAAAGATCCTTTGTTCCCTTGCTGAGTGGCTAAATGTAGTGCACCAGCTGTGGCTGCTTTCAGATAATTTGGTGCTGAAGTCTAGGAAGATTCCCCAGTATATCCAAGACCTGTTTTTATAAGAGGAGACCGTTGTATCTTGATAATCTCATCTAAGGTTTCTGAACCTTTAGCAAATCTAAGATTGAGAGTTTTTGCTTTCTCATTATCTTTCCTTAGACTTACTACTTCACACTCCAATTCCTCAATGCGTTTTTCCTTTGCTTCAAGCTGATTTTCAAGAGTCTCTATGATTATGTTCTTTTCTTCCAGGCTTACTTTGAGTTGATTTTTTTCTTCAAGAAAATCATTGTCTTCCAGAGCATCCACAAAAGTATCCTTTTCTTCTCTAGATTCTTTTGCCATGAGCAGTTTAATATTTTGTTCACATTCTTCCTCACTATTAGATGACCCATCACTGTCTTCATTAATATAGTAACTTTTTCTTGTGCTAGATCGATTCTTATTCCTTCTTGCTACTTCTTTTCCTTTAGCGGATGTTTCTTTATAAGGACATTTTGCAGCATAATGACCAACTTTTCCACACTCAAAACATTTGAAGGGAAGATTACCTTTGAATCTTCCAGTACCTAGTTGGAATTTTCTCACAAAGTTCGCTTCTTCTTCTTCGGATATATAGCTGGATTCCTTGACAACTTCCTTTTCTTTTCCTTTTGCAGACACCTTAAAAGCAGCTTCTTTGATTTGAGAAGGACCTCCTTGTCTCATTTCAAAAGCAGTCAGAATACCATGTAATTGAACAATAGTGAGTTTCTGAGATCTTGCCTTTCTTCAATAATTTGAAACTTTGAAATTCAAATTTTGAAGTCAAGGATCATAAGACTTTCACGATGAGTATCGATTATGGTTTCACCCAAATTTCTCATGCGATTTACAATATCATCTAGACGAAGAAAAGCGTAACACTTTCATCACTATGCATCTTCAAATTTTCATATTCAATTCTAAGGTTGGAGTTTTGCATTTTTACCTTTGTATCTCCTTCATAGCTGGGAAATGATTTTTGTCCCATATTTATTTTCTTGAATGTAGGCTGCATCACTTTAGCAAATCTGATTCATACATGCTTCTAACAAGACATTCTTGCTTTGGCATTGATTTCATATTTCTTCCTTTCTGCTGCATTAGTAGGAATACTTGTTGGATACTGATAACCTCCTTCCACGATTGCCCATACTTCTGCACCAAGACTTTGCAGAGAAGCTTTTGTTTGTATCTTCCAGAACAATAGATTATTTCCATTGAATAGAGGTGGCCATATAGACATTATCCCTTCATGACTTCCCATTGCGATGGATCACCTTCAAGCGATCGAGCTGAATGGCATAATTGAGCGCCCAGGCTTTGATACGATTGTTGGAAAAAATATTTGAGAGGGTAATTCTTAGTATTTCACTGCATATACAATGTCCACACTTTTCACTCTCTAAAACCCATACACTACTTTCCTTTAGTAAACACATGTACGGATATCCTTCATACAACTCGTGTATTAGCAGAGATCTAAATATGCAGATATTCATTAACTTAGTTCTTTGCAATATTCATTCATATGATGTTAAGTAAACAGTAAACATGTGTAGCATTCATCTGATGTTAAGTTAACAGTAAACATGAGTAGTAACAACAGAATAAACCATCACACAAAGCATCACACATGAACACCAGGATTTTTAGGTGGAAACCCAAGTCGGGAGAAAACCACCGCTGCAGTTGCTCAGCCTTCAATATTTTATTATAGAGAAAACATCTTACAACATGTATTTGGTGCAGGACTCCTACAATGACGAGCTGTGCGCTCATTTTGCGACCTCTCACCGGAAGGCATCCCGACCCACGACTCGTTTACCGGCCTCTCCGGGAGGGCTCTGACCCACGATCTTGTTTACCATTACTCCTTGGAAGGAGCTGTGGCGAAGGCTACAACCTTGACCTCTATGGACCACGTTTCATCAATTTCCTGCTGGATCCAAAACTTCCTTTAGGACACCACTTACGGGCGCACCATCATATTTTGTTGGACCCTTTGCACTAGCCTTTGTCAACCATGAAGCAGAAACATATAACTCCTTTGAAAGATATCGATGGCTTCGACGAGAACAGATCAGACATTTCTTACCACAGACTTCACCAAACCCTAGTTTGCATACACGCTTTCCTTTCACTGATGTCGTGTATATACGCGCTTCTGTTCACATAAACCAGCGTATACTTCTGTACATATTACAGATCTAATTTTCATTGCGCATACGCGCTTTCTCTTCAGTGAAGTCGTGTATATACGCGCTTCCTCTTCGGCAAACTAGCGTATGGTTCTTCAGACTTTTATGTCATTGAACTTCTTCACAATAGATACATCACTTCATATTTTTCCCTTTACCTCAGACAGATGTTCGCCTAGATGTTCGCCTCATCACAAATCATTTCATAAACAGATCCAGCAAATACAAGTATATTTCAGATCTAGATCCCCTTCTTCATCATTGGTGCATCATACATTTAGATCTATCATTCAACTGTAACCCTTTCCATTCAGATCTACTTCAGAGAGAAGTATTCATTCAAGCTCAGACATCTTGCACCCCACTCTAATGATTTGCACAATGAATTTCTTCTCTTTATATAGGTTTACCCTTTTTCAATACCATGAGCCAAAACCACATTACATCCGATGGTATTCCTGGACGGGGTCAATAAGGCGAATCATTACCCAAAACAATGGGTCAATACCATGGTGGTTACCCCTAGTTTTGCACTTTTTGAGCGCTTTTTCCCATACGCGACTTGGCACGTTATTTTCCGCGTGCATACGCGACTTCCCCTAGACAAATATGCGTATGCTTAGAGACATACTCTTTTCACCATAGATTTAGCACATGCTGAATTCCTTTCTTCATTGCCTTCTGTACACACTGTAGATACATCAGATTTAGTTCATCAAGACATGTTCTATCAAGCACAACTTCATCAAGTAAGTTTCCATTATCTTCATCAAGTGGGTTGCCTTTCAAGGACAACACTCAGCATCATATTGCTAACAAACATCATTTACCAAGTCCATCAAGTCAAGAATAACTTCATCAGGTGGATTGCCATCAAGGACAACACATGTCAACAGTCTCATGTCTTCATCTTCATTCAGTGGGTTGCCATCAAGGACAACACTCTGCATCATATTGCCAACATTGAAACTATTGTAATCCCAGATAATACCATCAAGAAAAATTAGCACATCCTAAATGAATAAAAGGTGAGTCAGGTGGATAAAATATGTAATTTTGACCCAATTAATGACCCATCTACCCTTGTAGAAGCAATGAGCTTGGTCAACCCTTCCATGATCAACAGGAAGAGTAATAGGGGTAGTGGGCATCCTTTTCGGAGCCTTCTACCTACACGAAAAATTCATATTTTGTGCCATTAATGAGGATGTTGAAAGATGCATTTGTGATGTAGCCCATAATCCAATTTATGAAGGAGAGCAGGAAACTAGTATGGGTGAGTATTAGTTGAATGAAGAGAAGTGATTTCAAAAGCCTTTGCAAGGTCATCTTAAGGATGGTGCTTTTAAGACCTTTGACCTTGATCGAGTGCAAGGCTTCTTGTGTAGTGCCAATGGCTTCATGGATTTTCCTTTTATGGAGGAAAGAAATTTTTTCCTTGGATATGTGCTAGGTAAAATCGGCTTGATACGGTTGGCTATGATTTTGGCTATGATCTTTTAGATGCAACTGCATAAGTAAATATGTCTGTAATCGTTAAAGGATAGGGGTTTGTAAATTTTAGGGACAAGGGCTATGAAAGTAGTGTTCAAACCATCATATATCCAACCAGTAGTTATACACTCCTCAATGACCTGAAGGAGGTACTTTCTTATGTTCTCAAAATAGGTTAAATAGAATTCGATAGGCCATCCATCCGGTCCAAGACTCTTGTCTTTTTTGAACCATTTTAATATCACTTCAATTTCCCTTAATGTAACAATAGCATTAAGGTTTTCAATATCCTCCTCCTCCACATACCTTGGCATGGACCTAGAAATATTGAACACGTCTAAAATATTGGCCACCCGGGGATGTCTATAAATGTGGGAGAAATGTCTAATACCCATGTCTTCAAGTTGTTTGTGATTTTTGGCCACCCTGCTTGCTTGATCCCTCAACTCCCAAATGGTGTTTATGCTCTTCTTTCCCTTCGCACATTGTTGAAAGAACTTTGTGTTGTCATGTATCACCTTGATCCAAATGGCCCTACTTTTGGGTCTCCATGTTTCCTTTTGTTGTATTAACAGTTTTATTTTTTTAGTTTCAAAATGGATTAAATGGTTCTTTGCCTTTGAGGATTGAAATCCTAAGAAATCTGATCGAGTTGTTCCATCAATTTCTTTTTCAAGCTTCTTCAATGGTTCATCATCTTGTATTATTTGATCCCTTTCCCGTTTTATTGTTTTGTCTTTGATTCTGGTTCGATTATTGAATATAACTCATGTCGACACAATGTTGGGATCTTGATGACAATGGGTCCAGGATTCTTTGACAATTTGATGGAATTCTAGTTCCTCCAGCCAGGTGGAGTTTAACTTAAATGGAGAGTGAGGTCGGCTATTCTCATCGAGGATTTCAAAATATATGGGGGAATGGTCATAGATGCCTCCCGTTCCCATCCATTGTCTAGCCTCATCCACCTTGTCTACCAGATTGGATTTGATGAGGAAACGGTCTAATCTACGTGCAATGAAAGCATCCTTGGTCCTTCTGTTGCGCCATCTAGGGATATTTTTAGGCATATCCAAGTCCAGCAGATTAGCATCATCTATCATATGCTCAAAATAATCAGTCAGGGAATCTGGTAGAGCTTTGGGTCCCCAGGATTCGACTTTCCCTATGGAGAAATTTAAATCTATGCAAATAATGATATGATCCTCCTACATGATCAATGAGGCCATCAACTTATCCCAGAATGCAGTGCTATTGTGCCATGGTCCATAAACATTTATCATTCGAATGGCAGTATCAATCTTAGATGTTATAATGTCAGCACCTAGTATGCCATCCCTCCCCCAAATATTTTCCACCTTAATGGTTTGGTTGTTGAAACCAATGACACATCCTATGGATCACCCTCTCACATACAGTCTAAAAGCACCATTTCAGGAGCAAGGAGGATAGCAGATTGCGTATAGCCTCCCCACCACCCAATGTTTCTTGAAGTAATATTACATCCAATTTCTCTAACGCCAACAATCTCCTAAGAGCCAATTTTTTGTCGGGGCTAGCTAACCCTCTATAGTTAAAGGAAAGATGGATCATGGGTCACCCATGTTAAGGGTATCATTTTCTATAAGAACCTGATCGATTTAGGATTGTTTTCCAAAGGCCGCCTCTATTCCAACACACAAGATCACTTTTGAAAGTGAGGAAGGTCTACCCTTGGCGTATTTCGAATGATTGTAGAGGGGATCGTCGTCTAGACCAGAAGAGGTGGTGGATAAGGCCTTAGCTGAGGATCTATTTCCTAAATTCTCAAACAGGTCCGGGGTGCAAGAGACACCTACAAGTGTGTGAGGATCTCGTATCGAGGAGGATGGAGGAGAAGTTGCAACAGGGCACATAATGGGTTCTAGGTTAAATTTATTTAAATTCACTGGAGAAGCAATAAGAGATAATACAAGAGATTCAAAAAGATTAAAATCATCAGTAAAGGGAGAAGGGGGAGAGATAGAAGTACCCAGAATCAGCCTGGATCCCTCAGTATGAGAACGAGTGACCCTAGACTTAGTAGCCTGAGGTCCAGATAGGGGAGGCACCTATCGAGAGTCTCTCAAAGGTCACGATATCGTAGTAGGAATCTCCTATAATGGAACTGACTCGATAACCTCATGATTTTATGTCCCCACATGCACCAGTACCTTGGAGGGTTGCATGTTGGCCGCATTGATCAAAGGACATTTCTAATATAAGTGACAGAACTCATGGAAGCGATGACATCTGAAGGGCACCCCCTCGTAATCTATTTTTTCCATATTGTGACATCCATGTATTGAAGGTGATAGCTTTCCACTAGACCCTCACGGGTATCCAGATGCACCAATATCTTCACCATAGAGATTTTCCCAGTATCCATGTAAGACCTATCATGATTGTGGTAGATACCCAGGTATTCACTATATACCTTAGCACCTCCTTCGTCCATAATTCTAGAGGTAGGCCAAGTAAATGCACCCATATGGGAACAGCCCCATTTTTTTCCTTGTCAGGGTTAAATAGAGGATTCCACTGTTTGAGCAAGACCGGGGTCATCTCAATGTGCCAGTATTTCATGAGGACCCAATTAGCCATATTCGAGTGAGGGAAAATGAGTGCCAACCACCCTATGTTCATGGTAAGTATTTTTGGGGGCCAGTCAAATATGTTCCCTTGAATATGTGATGTCCATTTCTTTATTCTGGTTGAGGTGTATTTCCTGCCTCGAAACGGTCTAACCAATACCATTTGTTTAGTCCCCTCCACTTGATCCATACCAATGCCTTCAGCGAAAACCAATATTCTTCCATCTTCATAGCTCTTGGTACACTTGGTATTCTTATTGCTGGACATATGAAGTTTTTTATCATGAGTGAGTCCTTCTCCCTGAGGTAGAGTGTCATCAGAATCGAAAGCCTTGTTATCTTCTAGCGGGGGAACTGGCTGGTTAATACCCTCAAAACAACCTGAGGCAATAACAATAGGAGGACTCCAATGAATATCATTTGTGATGATAATGTCTTTGGTAGGGTTTAAACCGAGGTGTTCAAGCCCAAAATACTCCTCAGGGGCACCACATATACCCCGTACCCACAATGGCCGAACTCAGTGCCTCCAGGGTTGTCTATGGTTTTTTTTCCCATAGCTTGAGTACCAATGGAGACGGAATAGAGAAACAAGGTGAAGCTAGTGCCTCTGAAGTTATATCAGCGTAACTCATCGTGATTTCTAGATTAGTATCCCTAAACCCTAGCTGCACATTTGATGACACACCAACTTCCATGTCCATATACCAGAAGTCTACAATTCCTTGGAGCCTTGAACTTCTACCGGAGGATTCCCATCTGTCTGCTGATGTGGGTAGTTGGTCCAAGTCTATGACGACTCCATTGCATCAGAGGAATTTTCGACCTCTACCTCCTACATAATGACGTTATGGTATTTTCACTACCTTGGATAGTAGAAACCCCTCTAAAATCCTATGAATGCCTAGGATTGTTCCAATAAAGAATCCATGAGCCTGTAACTGCCTAATTCGACTACTAGGGTCCAGACTCCAAAGCTATGCAAAAAAACTAATTATTGACCTATATGTTGGGTTGTCAGAATGCGAGAAAGTCGTGAGCACCTGCCTGATAGTCATCTCATCAAAAATTCCTGTGACATTTATCTCCCAAATGTGCCAAAACCATGTATAACCTTCACAAAATCGTCATTTCACAACAACAAGAGGCTATCAACTAAGGTTTCTTATTAGGGTTCCACCGTCACTAGGGTTCCTCCCAAGCTCCCACTCTTCACATGTCCCCCTTCAAGCTTATTGTTATTCGATGAGTTAGTTGAATTTCCTTCATCATCATTTTCAATTTTTTGGGCCAAATTGAGAGATTTTTCGCAATTCGTAACCTCATGTATTCTCAATGGGCCATAGACTATTTGGAGAATACTAACCACATACCACTGAACTAATAAATTGTCATCGATGATATATTAGATTTGAATCAATGTATCTTTTATTGTATCATATTCACACCCTCTTTCATTGGGTTGTTGCTTGATTTCCTTTAATTTTTGTGTTTCCAAGTGCTTTATGTCTTGGGTCTTGAAGAAGGTGAGAAAGCTGGTTTTCGTTTCAAATTTTGTTTTCGTTGATTTTCAGTAAGATTCATGAACCAAGTTAATGCAAATTTCCTCAAGGTTATTATGAATTGTGCGATCTATTTGTCTTTGTTGGTAATATCATTTACAAATCAAAACTTCTCACAAAAAAACCAATGTTTTTAGGATCTTCATCCCCCTCGTAGAGGGATATGTGACTCAATCCCATTTTATTTTTCATAGGCTTAGTTGCTCCAGATATTCAAATATTACTTGACTGGTCAATGTCGGTAGGATAGATGGCTATTTGAGAGCTCAAAGGCATGCTAATTCCTTGCTTGTCGACAGTGTCATTAAGAAATGACGCATCTATTCGACAGACTCTGTCTATATACTCGGTAAACTGAATTACTTTAGGTTGTGATTCTTCTTTGAGATGTTTTTTACTTCCACCTTCCTCAATGGATACTAATTGTGGTAGGGGGTATGATTATGGGATTTATAAACTGAAGAAGTAATTCTTCATCTTCTTTATTCTGATTGTCTATTTGATTCTCAATAATACTTTTAGTTTTTGGCTAATTTCTTTGTTCATCCCCCTTTATGCCAAACAACAGGTATTTCTGAGTATATATGTGATGTGTTGTTTTTTGAAGTAATTCTTTAATGTAGGGACTTGATATTGATGCAATCGATATTCTAGGTATTTTAGAACACCTTCTAGGAATTATTTCTAGACCATTACACTCTAACAAAATGGGTGGTGTTATGCCTCTCAACTCATTTGAGAAGTTTCGTGAATCATTGCTTTCATGCTCCCAAGTTTTCATTTTCTTCCTCTAGTATTCTTCTCGTATCTCCTCACGTCATTTTTGTCTTTTTTCCTATGCTATTTTCTGAATATCAGTTGACTGCTTATATTATCGAGTAATATTTTATTGACTACTTCCTTATTGTTGTTTATTTCTAGTCAACCTACTTCCTTCCATATTTGTTGTTTTTAATTATGTTTTATGCTTCTCCAATTTTACTTTTTTTTTATTTCTTTATTTTTCATGCATTGTTACCCCCCCATGTTGTCCTGAACTATTTTCAGAAGGTGAGGGAATATTCAGTAACCATGTCTATTTAGTTAAAAATTAATCTATGCTTCTTTAGTATCCTTACACTGTACGTCAAGGAATTTTTTCCAGTTGCTTTATGTCTATTGTTGATCAGTGTTTATCAAAGTTTGCAAAGGTGATATTTATTTGATGATATGTCCACCACCGTTGTCAAGGATGAACTTATGTAATAGGGTATGGATTGTGCAAAAGAAGTAGTGTTATTGTAAATTTTTTGGATAAGTGTACCAAAATCCCTTATTGAAGTTATAGGTGACTTATAACCCTAACAACAAAATATGGTTGTGTCTATGCTTCAAATCTACAAAAAAATGTTAGAAAACCCTACAGAAGAATAGAACATGCAAATAGAATCATATAAAAATGAAAATATAAGTGAAACAACCCAATGGAGAATATGAAAGATTGATTTTATTGCATAATTGATTACATAATTGGGCTTGTATATCCCCCTCTGTGGGATGGGTCCTTCTTGACCTTGTGCTTCAACAATCTGCTTCTCCCTCTCAATATGTGGTATGTAGTGGGAAAAAAAGAAAACAAAGGATGCTTAAGCTCAAGTGGGAGCTCAGATGCTATGAGATGATAATGGGGACAGTGAAAATGGTCATGGTGAAGAATGGAGAGAAAACCTCTATTTATAACAAAATATTGAATAAATTGAGAATAATAAAACATTATGGAGTAAATCAAAATCTAGTCGTTCTGAATATTTCATTATATTTTTTGAGGGGGAAAATATATTCAAATCAAATATCTTTATTTATAAAGTGGCTAAAGTAATTAACAAATAAAAATTATTTATTAATCACTTTGTGAGGATTAAGACAAATATGAATTTGAGATAATTATTAAATAATGATTTAACAATTATCTCATGAGAAAAATAGGGGATAAATATGGAATAATAAATAAATAATGATTTATTTAAATATTCTAAGGTGATTAAGTAAAAAATGATAAGAAATAATCATCAAATAATGATTTCTAGAGAATATCAATTAAATAATGATTTATTTAATTATTCTCAGAGGGTTTTTGGATTATAATGAGACATAATTTAGAAAAATGGTTCTCTAAACTATTTCCTAGTATGAAAGTGGGTTTTACCATGGTAAAATTAATCCTACATGGTGTATTTGGATCAACCTAGTAAGAAATGACTAGGTGAACATTTTTTGATGAAAATTTTGTATGACTTGTATTTTTTACTTTCACAAGACACCAAAGGGGAGTCGTAGAGAGAGAGAGAGAGAGAGAGGTAAATCAATGCAAGGAAGGACTAAGATTGGAGGGGGAGATACCTATTGGTCTGATAGAAGCCTCCTTTTATTGGTAAGAACATAATCTCAAATGAGGCAGAGGAGGCATGCCCATACTCACTGAGATAACTGGGTATACATAATAATGATGTTCCCAGGAATGTGGGTTTCATAAAAGAAGTAAATTATACATAATATGTTGGAATTGATGGGCCAAAAAGTGACAAAACAATACAATGAGTCCCATATACATAACGTTCCTATAAAATAGAGGTGAGGGTTGGATACAATAACAGTTATTGATCCGAGTACATGAGACAAAATTCCCCCCAAAACTAAGAGGAGGGGGTAGATCACAACCAAAGAATCCTTATTGAATAGGAAAGGGCTTTGAAGTTCTAAATGGAATATATTAAGGAGACATGTAAGTTGTGGGCCATGTGATCAGTGAAACCAAGCCATTCAAATATAAAAAATAGTATATGAGGCTAGATCGTAATCTATTTTCTTCCGGGAATGTGGAGGGCTACCTAAAAGGCCACCCCCTCATGTGGTATGGAACATCTTGGACATACCTGGGAAATGTTGGTACAATCAAATGGATCATTGGACCATCAAGTGCATAATTATCAATCGTGTCTTAATGAGCTAGAGTCGAGCATGCGAAAACTAACCTAGTCAAGGGGAAATGATGATTCCATTTGCTTGATCCAAGGAAATGAACAATGATGAAAGTTGGAACCCGTGTACACCACCCTCTAGAACACTCGCCTAGAAAAGATGTGCTGAAGTTAACAGAAGAGGGCCCACCAAAGTTGAGGCAATGATGATTCCTCAACAAACGCATAATGGATGTAGTAATTTGAATAATAGACTGACACCAGGGAATATGATGGAGGAATAAAATGAGTGGTGGACTAACAAAAACCCTGGTAATATCCTAATATGCACGGTTGACCTTGCATCGACTAACTCAATTCCAAAGGGGATGGTCAATTACTCAAATGAAGGCTTTTCAAAGACATATCAAAACAAATGGAGGTCAAATGTGATTAAAACAAGATGAATGCAACACCAAGAGACATAACGTACTATAATAGGACTCCATGGGATTCTAAACAGACTCTATGGATGAAGTGGTGATTCATATATGATGATGTGAACAAGGGTGACTCTATAATGCTACGACATGGGGGAGGCCCAAAGGAGATTGTAAAAAAAATAATTAAATAATGGTTACTCATGATGAAACTCAACACCTAAGTCAAAAAGTTCAAAGGCGAATTGGTTCTAGAGTACAGGTGACTCATATGAAGAGATTCAATTTTAATAGTCATAAAAATGAGACCTCATGGAAAAAATTGTTTCCCAACAAAGTTTCAAATTATGAAAAATGACAAGAGACCCATTATAGTGCTCAGTGAGAGCTTTCCAATGATACTTATGGTTCATCAAACCAAGCTACAATTTTCTCACGATGACCAACAGAAAAACTAACGTTTTTCCTATAAAATGACTTCTAGCCCCCAAATCCAATTCATTTGTACATTGAGATGCTGGATAAATTGGAGAGGAGGAGGAGGTCCTAAATATCGGTGAGCTCATAGTAGACAAACTGACTGTCAGATTTTGGATCTGTGACTTTCAGTTTGGTGATCGTTCTTGTCTCAAAAATTCCTTAATGCTTCATGGAAGGATTATTCTTGGTGAAGAATCAAAGTGAAAAAGGAATATAGGAATGGACTATTATAGAAGGTCTAGAATCATCCTTTCCCACCAAGTCAAACATGGGGATTGGGTGGTAAGTGTGGCATCACATAGATTAGAATATTTGAAGATATGGTATCAAGAATCTATGATATGTGATGTGTATATGGATTTCCAGAGTGACCGGTAGGACAAACTATCCAAGGAATGAAAGGATAATCGATCATACCTTTAAGGTCTAGGGTTAGAATGATATTTATCTAGTGAGAAGGGGGCCAAGGGCTATCATACCCCTGAGCATGAGATATTTACCCTCATCATATAATGCTTGATGGGGCTTATAAAGTATGAAAAGGTGGGAATGATTCTTCTAGCTGGTTGAATTTGTTGAGTGCCATTCTATTGCTAGTTCTCAAATAAGGGATTTAAGCATTCAACCCTACTAGCACAAGATCCTCCATGATGAGTAGATGATATATAGGGGCATAGGTTCCCCCCGGTTTTGTATGTATGGTTATAACATGCTATGGAAATTTTAGATGTATTTAGAATAATTAATTCCAAATACTTATATGGATGGTTTGATATATAATGTGATTATGCATGTTATTGTTGCATCACCATTTGTTGCTATGGTTGTCTTCTTATGGGAAGAATAGAAAGATGCAGTAGGATAAATGAAATGGTGGATTACCAAACTCATTTAGCATTGCATATATATGTAAAATGTACCAAATTTATTCATTTTCATATTTAATGTCACCATACCAAAGAGTGCCTTTGAATATGTTAAATTAATGCTCACTTAGACAACATTGGGGTTGGTCAACAAAAACGTCTAAGGGACTGGGTTGTTGATGTAAGATGGAGGGATGATTAACAGGATCATCCCCATGGTGATCTTGACTGATATGGGACTCTATAAGTTCTTGAATATGGGGAAGAGTAGTGGCACTAGATTCAAAACTACCAGATGCACTAAGAGGTTTGGGGAGAATTGTTTCTCTTGGACTCTCGAAAGTGGATGCCCCCTTACCCAAACATTGTGAAGAAATGTAGTGGACACATGGTGGATACATTTCTAATGCATGGGTTCGAAGTAAGGGGTTTTTTAACCAATCATCATCATGGGATAAAATTTTCACATTTGCATCGTCAGAAAAAGTGGACAAATGACTAGTGATGTAATATCTACCGATGTTCAGATGACAATCCCTTCCCAAGATGGTTCAAAAGAAGCACAATGGGAAACTCTGAGAGACTAAATATATTGAACCAATATATGATTACTGGTAGAGAATAGGCACTGAATAATCCATCATCTCTACATCAGGAGGGGGAATCATGATAATGGGTTGAGAAACATCCTATCCTAGTGAATAATTAGGGCCAAAACCTACAGGTAGAGGAGAGTTAGAGTCATTACAAGTGACAAAGAACTCTCAAAGCACTTGAAGTGTATCAAAAGATTCTTTGAGATGAGGACAATGATTTGAATCATGTCCGTATGTATCGCACAAGGCTCAAGGTTAGTTCGTGCATAGAAATTTTTTCTTCTTGGTGGACCCGGGTAAGGTAACATATACCTCAAGAATTTTGGGGTCAGGTAGAGTATCAAAGGCCACTTTCTTAACATGAGGGATTTCAAGAAAAATATTGGTGGCATTCCTAGGGACATCACACAAAGTGCATGGAGGAGAAGGCTTTGGTATTTTAGTAGCAGTGGGATTCACTTGGGTGACCTTGTCTTTTCCCCCCTCACCAGATGATTTTGCAACAAGAGTGGCTTCCTACTAAGGTTTTTGTGGGACTGAAGAAAAGGTAGGGGTGGTAGGAATGGTTTGAATGAGAGTCAAATCCATGTAAATATTGAGCTAGTTATGAGGAGTGTTTGCAGGAGGATCGATGTACCAAATTTGGATCTCTAAAGTCATGTTAGGAAGACTCAATATGGACATGATGGGAGTAGAAAATATCCTTGGTTTTAGGAAAAATAAAGGTATCGAACCAAAAGCATAATGACCTGGAGGAAATCCTCTTGAGGGAGGATGATCTGGAGGGATACCAACTGAAGGGAACTAGCCTGGAGGAATGGTTACTAAAGGATGAGTTGATTCTTGAGAAGAAGCTTGTTGAGGAGTTGGTTGTTGCGAAGATGTACTATATTGGTTATCAATGGCCTGTGACACTTGAAGCATGTAAAAAATCAAAGAGTTAGGCTCAAAATGAGTAAGTGGTGGGACATAATAGGCCCCAAGTAGTGTGGATATTTATAGACTCCAGGGGGAACATTAGGGAAGGTAGGGGTGGTATTATTACTCGTCATTGATGAAATAATGGAAGAGGAGAGGTCTTATACTGAGGTCATAGTAAGTCAACTGATCAATAGTGACGATCTTTTCTTTATGAGGAAAGCACATCTTTTGAAAGATAAAGGAAGTGGCAGCTGGCATGGCATACTTGTAACTACGACCAAGAAATATGTTATAATCTAAAGGGGCATTGACATTAGAGGAAATTACAACCTAAAATGGGCCTCCTAATGAAAAATGATAAAATAACAATTAAAATAATAAAATAAGAGTTATGAATTTTGGAGGGACAAGAAGAAAACTTCTTTTTTTAATAGTATTTTTGGCTTATCTCGGTATAGGTTTACTCAAATTTCAAGTGTATATACTCATTGGATGCAAAATTATATTCCACATCCAACGAGTACCCATTATGCATACTTTTGAGATGACCCACATTGATAAAAATTGAAGATACATTGATAAGGAGATAAGCCAAAAATACAATTAAAAAAAGTAGTTTTTTTCTTTTCCCTCCAAAATATTTACATGTACCTCTTTTTAAATTTAAAGGATTTTGATTGGTTTACATATTATGACATGGAAATTATGTGAAAATTTTATAGGCACTTTTAGGTTGAAATTTCCTCTAATGTGAGTTCAAAATCAATCAAGGCCATCTTGCAAAAAATACTGATGGGGAAATTCTGATATATACCAAGGGGATGTGAGGGTTGACCATCCCAAGGATAAAGATTGATATTGGATGGTGACAGGTTAGGGGAACTAAGTTTCTTCCAGACAGTATCAGCCATCACAGAGGTGGAGGTGCCTTCATCAATTATACACCATATAGTAGTGAATTTTTTTAGTAATACTAGTATCTAAAAGGAAACAGGTGAAGGGAGGGGGATGTTCTACCTTATTAACATCAAATATGATAAAACAATCATTAGAGGGATCCACAATGCCCAGAGGATATAATAGATCTTTCCGTTGGGATGGGCACATCTGGAGTAATTCAATCATTGACATGGAGACATGAGACTGTGCCAAGTTATCTAATATACTACATGTATGGGAAGCTTTATAAGAAGAAATATTTGACGTAATGGTCCTTTGGTGATCTTAAGGTGAACCTCTACATTCAGCTAAGGGATCTGCAAGGTACAATTTGGTGACATCAGGGGCTCAATGGAACTTGTGGGTTGAGAATTATTTGCTGACTTATCAATAATATTTTCATATTGGCGCGATTAAGTATGGAGGTTTTTATCTTCAAAATTCATCATGAGAATCTGGTAACTACCATTCCCACATTATGAAGGTTGAGGAGTTGGAGGAGTCTGGGCAGGTTGGGTAGCCACATATCCTTGATGAGGGAATGGATTGGTAAGCACTGATGACTACAAATAAGAAGGAGAAGGAGGTAGAGCCATTGGATGAGGTCCTCTAGAAGCCACTATTTGAGCTTCCCATGCCTAACACATCTGAGTTAAAAGGAGGCATTCATGTGCATAATGGTTATAAGTACTGAAACAAGAACAAGGGTTATTATTTTTGGCCCGTGGGATTAAGCTAGTTACCCTTATTGTCATCGATTTTTCCACCTTGGTTGCCTTGATTACTATGAGGCCACATAATTGTTGTATCTAATGCATCTTTTTGTCGATATGATGCCTTGTTTAGTCACTTGTTTTACCAGTTGATGAACTTTTATCTTGCACTTATACATTTTCTTAATGCAATAATGATTATTTTCACTTGGGTTGTATTTTATAGAAGAATACCTTCTTTATATGTATTTCTATGATCAATTCTCATTAAAATGTTGTTAATGTATATTTTCTTGTTCTTACATCACATAGGGATCCTGCACCAAGTATATGTGGACCACTTCATCATTCGAGCTTGCCATGAAGGAAAATGCTAGCTAGTAAAAAAAACATGTTTGGAATGATCTTGGATACTTTTTTAGAGGTGCGCTTATCTTTCATTGACATCTTTGTGCACTAAAGAGAAACATTCTTACACTAGAGAGAAACCAATTTGGGGCTTTCATACATCGGCACATTTTCGGGAAAATTTGGGAAATTTTTTTGTTAAAAATGTTGTTTGAAAACCTCCACATCATTGAAAATGCACCCAAGTCATACAGATGGGTTTTTGGGGAATAATTAATGCTTCAGACCTAAATTCGTACCAGTTTTCAAACTTCTAATTTCCTCCTCTATCTGCGTACATTTGAAAGTGAATCTCGAAATTATGGAACACGAGTTTTGTTCCCAGTATAAGAAATTCAGTATGATAAGGGAGGTTTTCCCAAATTCACCACTGTTTGGGAGATCCAAAGGGGTCTTTGAGGCATACTTGTAGAAAATACAGGTAAAACCTAGATTTGCAAAAGTAGCCAAACAATCAACTTCATGCATGATTTACGAGAAAATGGAAATGAATAAGAAAATTCCATGAGAGGATTTTGTTGAAAACATTAAATATTAGGTTTCCTCCAAAAATATTTTTAAAATTCACATTTTTATAAGAGATGCACAAGGATCTTTAAGGAAAATTTATAAAAAATGATGTTTTTTCCAGAATTCCAAAATATGCCTAAATTTGCAAAATTTGTATCATATTTGTGTTTATTCAATTGGATCATGGCTTAACTAGATCTCCCATTCATGTCACATTGTTGGGATTCAATTTCCATATTGTTTTCAAAGGATTAGCTTGTCTAAATCCAAATTCGTAATGTAAAATAATTATAAAAATACAGAGCTATGGCTCCAAGCCTAGCTAGGAAACCATTTTTTGTATTCCCATGCTACAGACCTGAGTGTTGGCAGTTATAACCCCTTCCTGTGATCAAATGGAGTTGTACTACTAAATATTTTTATGTATTAAAGACTGAGGATTCATTAATAAAGCATCAATGTCAGGTTCTATCTTCATTTGTGTTCAATTTTGTTATTGTTTTTAAATAATCTGTAGTTCACTCTCTTCCTCATAAGGAAACGAGTAGTTTGGATAGGGCCCATCCAATCTATCTCGTTATCCTTCAGTTAGTAGCACAACGTGGATGAGGTTTTATGAATACATTTGTGGAGTGTGAAACTAGTGTCATACAATTCACATATGTGTTCTCATGTTGTTTGTATAGTCCGTTCCTTCGATGTATTTGGTTTGAGAGTGAGAAAATCCAGATCTCGAGTGAGTTTATTTCATGATACTGTGTATTTTTATTAATGTATTACCATAAATCTACGATGAACCTTGAGGTTTCAAAGTTACAACATTGGTCTTTGGTAAAGTTGGCTCTTCAAAACCTTTTCATTTTTGGGAATAGATAAAGCAAGATTGTTTTGGCCTTATTCCAAATATATTCATGATTTGAAATTATTTTAACCTTGAAGAAATGAAATTTATGGGTTCATTCGCATGTCATTTTTCAGTGCAGGAATGAGATAGTGTAGTGTGGGAATGAGATAGTGTTGTGCAGAAACATAGTTTTTTTGTATGTCTTGATTGTTGAAGTATTTCGAGTTGTTGACTTGATTGAGTTTCTTGCAATTTTAAGGTCACTCCACTGATGATGATTATAAGAATGTTCATGTAATGATATTTGATTGTGGTTATTCATTTTGAACGCATAGTAAATTATGTAGAGTGTTTTATTTCTTTTCCCAATACAAAAACATAGTACAATAATTGTTTTATGTTTCCTAGTACGAGAACTAAGTGTATAAATTAGAATAACTAGAGAATGTGATTGTGCAAGAATGTTTTGATGTCTTGTGTGACTTCCTTAAGTACTCTTGTGGGATTCATTAGATTGAAACATCTGTTCTTTTGGTGCTTTTGGTTTTTTATCTAATTTGAAATCTTAGTTTTCTTGATAAGTTGATAAGTGAAGTAGCTAGTGTCTAGATCGACCAAGTTATTTTTCTTTTAATAAAATTGTCAAATATAATGTAGGAATTGAATTGAGAATTTATGCACTATTTTCTAGAACTTAAAAGGTTGTTAATGGTTTTGCAAGATTAGTGTTTATGGTCTCACTTTTAATGAATACTTTTAATTGTAGGGTTGGAGTGGAAAATGATTGTTGTTTGTAGGAAAAATAAAGATTTTTTTTTGCAGGTTGTTGAATTCCTTCTCCGACATTTATAGTTTTGCGTCTTGAAGTTTACAAACTCTAGGATTGAAAATTAAATGTTGGTCCACCAATATTCCATATACTGCATCCAAAATATTGGCATCATTGTTGGGGAGGCACTTGAGGGATAGGGCCTTGGTGATCTGTTATGCTCTTTTCCTTCTTTTTTTTGCAAATGAGTTTTAATTAGTGTGATTCTCTTGCTTTCTGAAGCATATTGGATAGTATTTCTAGAGATCCCACAAGCCTGGTTTGTTTCCTTTCTTGCAAATGAATTTTTAGTGTGATTCTCTTACTGAAGCATACTAGACAGTATTTCCAGAGAACTCACAGGCCCAGTTTTTTTTCCTACAAATGAATTTTTAGTGTGATTTGCTTCCTTGTTGAAGCATACTAGATGATATTTCCAGAGAGCTTACAATCCTAGTTTGGTTCCTTTCCTGCAAATGAGTTTTTAGGTTTTTTGGGTGTTGTAAGAATCCCCCGTATATGCTAATCCATGTGTTAACATGACCTTCTAGTTAGAAGAAGAAGAATGATCAAATGCTTGAAAAGAGATTAGATTAAGTCTATCATATTTCTCAGATCTTGGCAGTAGTTGGCATCTCTTCTTCCCAAGAGAACACATCTTGGAAGAAGTCAAGAGAATATCCATTTTTTTAGATGTGATAAAGGAACGAGATACCCATGAGCCATCCCTTCAAGAAGTTCAAGAAGCTTGCTTTGAATATATTTTTCAATCTAATGAGGAGATTTAATAATCATGGATCAAACTAGTTAAGGAGGAAGAGCCATTGGAAACATAGATTGAATATTTCTTGAAATATCTATCATAATATCCAGCTTGCACTCAAGAAAACAATCAGAATCTTGGGAAGACCGGCATGATATTACAGAGGAGGGGACGCCACTAGTTAATAATGAATCAAAAGACCAAGAATATGTGAACTCCATTGAAAATTGGTTCCAGAAAATTGTCGATACACAGTGTTCCTCCATCATTCAACAACTCTTGGTACCATCTCAGTTAAAGCAACTTATTTCTCATAATCTGGTATTTGTTGAATTTTATTATTTAAAACTAAGTGTGAGTATATTTAGCATTATGTTATGCACATGGTTACATTGGAATTAATCCTACACTTGGAGATATTCCTCTCTCTAAGTTAGGGTAGATTAGTATAAGAACAATGAATAAAAATGGCATTTGAAATAAATTGTATAGAAACACTCTTGAAACTAAAATTATTAAGGCACAACTATTGAAATTTCTATTATTATGCACTCTTGTGGTGAGTCTTGTTAGAAGAAAATCATTCTTAATGCCTCATTATTTTGTAAAGTGACTATAACTGATGGGTTGGTTCCTCTTCATTTTTTGGTCATCCATTGAGTCGGTTAGGGGGACTTATCATGGTTATGCTTAATACTTTCCACTTATAAACCCACAACCCTAACCTTGGCCTACTCATTTGATCAAGTTGTTTTCCACTCGAAATATTTTCAAGTTTCTCTTGGAAGGTATTGTTGAAAAACCTCCTATGGCATACCACTCTTGTAAAACTCTAATTAGCTCTCATGAGAACACTAGCATGATTAACTTGAGGAATCTTTCAATCATTATCTAATACTTCTTCAAAATGAGTCTTTAGGGTAGAAAGAACAACTATTAAATATTGGTCACTAAAACATTTTCACGCCATCCCATGCTCTTAAGGAGCATATTCTCCTCCCCACCTATTAAGTAACCTATTAAAGGTTAATCATAAACAAATTTTTTTAACATAATTGGATTAATTGAAGGATAGGAGGTCTCATTACGAATTGACTTACCATGATCATGGGTCCTAAGAATAATGAAATTACCACTACTAGTCACTAAGTCAGGGTAATGGCTTTCAATTGAAAATCTAGAAGACAAGAGGTATCATCACGAGCCAACTTGTTCATTACTATTAGCTCTTATGAATGGCACTGTAGTTAGCTGGTTACCAAGCCAGGATAGTGGCCTTCAGTTAATTCCTAAACCAAATTAAATTATTTTAAATGACTCTGAATCCATATTTAATAGATGGGACACATGCATTTCGTGGGGTTAAAAGGCATTTATCTTGAGGCTATAGACGCTTGTTGGCAACAGGGCCATGCTCATGGTATTAAAGTTAATTTTATAGTATGATTTAATTGTTTTTTTTGTCTTTCCCTGAACTCGTTATCATATATCTCTGAGAATGGATTTAATATCCTTCCAGTATTATATTTTGGAGTTATATCTTCTGGAATATTTTGGTTTTCATCGATGTGGGACCCTTAGTGCAGGTGATTCACTTTTTTTAACAAGAGGAGTTTCAATTATATGCTTGGATAATGGTAAGATGGTCACAATGGGAAGGTATCACTTTTTTATCTTTATTCTTCCATATTTCCTTCTTTAACGCCATGGCTTTCAAATTATGTCAATTTTATTTGTCATGAGGTTATTAAGGTGAAGAAATATTGATTAAGGTTTCCCCCGAGATACTTGTAGAAATTTTGATGGTTGGCTATTTCATGATAACATTATTCTTGCAGTAAGGACATTGTTATCATTCATATGGTATCACTGGCATTAGATTTTCATTAGATCAGACTTAATTTATAAATAATCTAGTCCAAAAACATACCAACATTTATTATCTTTTAGAGAAACCAAATCTAGGAAAGGAACCTTTGTTTATGCACAATAGCAGGAACAATATAATGAGTGCATAAACATTTATGTTTCAATTCTGTTTTTTTTTTTGCAAGAGAGCATAAATATAGAAATTGATTCGATTGTATGAGGACATGCAAGATCATCAACATGGGGAGATGTTAGGCCCCAGAATTGTTGTATCTAATGCATCTTTTTGTCGATATGATGCCTTGTTTGGTCCCTTGTTTTACTAGTTTATGAGCTTTTATGTTGCACTTATACATTTTCTTAATGTAATAGCATATATTTTTACTTGGGTTGTATTTTATATAAGAAAACCTTCGTTATATGCATTTCTAGGATTAATGCTCATTAAAAGGTTGTTAATGTAGATTATCGTGTTCTTGCATCGCATAGGGATCTTGAACCAAGTATGTGTGGATCACTTCATCATTCAAGCTTGCCACGAAGGAAAATACTAGTTGGTAGTACAAAAGCACATTTGGAATGATATTGGATCTTTTTTTAGTTAGAGGTGCACTTATCATGCATTGAACTATTCCTGTACTAAAGAGAAGCATTCATGCACTAGAGAGCAACCAATTTGGGGCTTTCATACATCAGCACTTTTTTGGGAAAGTCTACGAAAGCATTTTGTTCAAATTTTTGTTTGAAAAACTCCACATTAGTCAAAATGAAACCAGGTCATACAAATGAATTTTACAGGGCATAATTAATTCTTCAAACACAAATTTGTACTAGTATTCGAACTGCTAATTTCATCCTCGATTTTTGTGCATTTGAAAGTGAATCTTGAAATTATGGAACACATGTTTTGTTCCAAGTATAGGAAATTGAGTAAAATGAGGGCATTTTTCCAAAATTCACCACCATTTGGGAGCTTCGAAGGGGCCGTTGAGGTGGATTTTTAAAAAAATTAGGTAAAAATGAGATTTGCAAAAGTAGCCAAATAGTCACTTCGGGAACAATTTTCAAGACAATGGAGATGAATCGGAAAATTCCAAGAGAGGTTTTTGTTGAAAAGATGACATATTAGGTTTCATCCAAGAATATTTCCAAAATTCGCATTGGCTTAAGAGATACACAAAGATATTTGAGGAGGTTTTTATAAAAAATTATGCTTTTTTCCAGAATTCCAAAATATCCCCATATTTGCAAAATTCGTATCAAATTTGTGTTTCTTCCATTAGATCATGAATGAACTAGATCTCCCATTCATGGAACATTGTTGTGATATCCATACTTTCTGCAAAGGATTGGCTTTCCTAAAGCCAAATTTGTAATGTAAAAAATTAGTAAAAAACAAACTTATGGCTCCAAGCCTAGCTAGAAAGCCATTATTTTCATTCCCATGCTGCTGAGCTAAGTGTTGGGGGTTATAATCCCTTCCTCTGATAAAATAGATCTGGAATAATGAATCTTTTGATGTATTAAATACTGAGGTTTCATTAACAAATCATCAATGTCAGGTTTTATCTTCATTTGTGTTCAATTTTGTTAATGTTTTTAAATATTTTGTAGTTCACTCTTTTCCTCATAAGGAAAGGAGTTGGTTGGCTAGGGCCCAATAAATCGAGCTCGTTATCCTTCAGTCAGTAGCATGGTGTGGATGATTTTTTATGAATACATTTTTGGAATGTGAAACTAGTGTTAAATCATTTGCATAAGTGTGCACATGTTGTTTATACACTCTATTCATTTGATGTATTTATTTTGATAGTGAGACAATCCAAATCTAGAATGAGCTTATTTCATGATCATGTGTATTTTTATTAACTTATCACCACAAATCTATGATGAACCTTGAGGTTTCAAAGTAACAACATTGGTATTTGGTAAAGTTGGATAAATAGAGAAAGACCGCTTTTGCCTTATTCCAAGTATATTCATGATTTGAAATTATTTTAACCTTGAAGAGTTGAAATTTTTGGGTTCATTCACATGTCGTTTTTTAGTGCAGGAATGAGACAGTGAAGTGAAGGAATGAGACATTGTAGTGGAGAAACATATTTTTTTTGTATATGTCTTGGCTATTGAAGTATTTTGGGATGTTGACTTGATTGAGTTTCTTCCAATTTTAAGTTCAAGCCACTAATGATGATTATAAGAATGTTCATGTACTGATGTTTGACCGTGGTTATTAATTATGAATGCATAGTAAATGGTATAGAGTGTTTTATTTCTTTTCCAATTACAGGAATTGTTTTATCTTTCCTAGTACAGGAACTGAGGGTGGGATTAGAATAATTAGAGAATGAGATTATGCAAGAATTTTTTTGTGTCTTGTATGAATTCCTTAATAACTCTTGTGGGATTGATTGGATTGAAACATGTGTTCTTTTGGTGCTTTTTATTATTTATATAATTTTAAATCTAATTTTTCTTAATAAGTTAATGTGTGAATTAGCTATTTTCCAGATCGATCAAGTTATTTCTTTTAATAAAATTGTGAAATCTAGTGTATGAATTGAATTGAGAATTTATGCACTAATTTTTATAACTTAGAAGGTTGTCAATGGTTTTGTGATATTAGTGTCTATGTTCTCACTTTTAATGAATTCTTTTGATTGCGGGGTTGGAGTGCATAATTATTGTTGTTTTCCAGACAAATTGGGTTTTTGTTTTTCAGGTTGTTGAAGTCCTTCTCTAGCATTTCCAGTGTTGCGTCTTGAAGTTCAAAAAATTTTGAGTTGAAAATTAAATGATGGTCCATTAATATTCCATATAATCCATCCAAAAATTACCTTGAGGTTACCAGTTTTGGTTACCCTTACCCTTATTTCTTCTCTTAGGTTAGGAGGAACGATAATTCTATGTTGAGCATACACTTGACTTTATGGAGGCATTTTCTGTTGTGGCAGAGGAAGTGGAGCCATGGAATTTTGAGGCATTGGTGTCGTTGGGGTTGGAGCACTAGACGATGCATAAGGATAGTAAGGATTCACCAAAAAAATTTGGTAACGAGGTTGATAAACAAATGGCTTTGGAATCGGTTGATGTGAATGGGAGAATGCATATGGAATGTGTGTACCTTGATAATTCTTGACACATGAATAATCAGGAGGGGGATAGCTGTAAGAAGATCTGGTCCTCCTAGTTGTTAACCATAACTCATATGAGGTTGAGGATATGGTGATGTGTGGGTTGGGTGGGTGTGGGAAACTGATCCAATGATACCGTCAGCAACATGAGATTCCCTCTACGCATTAGTAGCACCATGCCTAGGGAGATTAAGAAGTATGGTATAAACATGACCTTATTAGGCATATATCATATATATTTCAAGGATTTATGGAGGGATTCTTCCTCACTTTTAGGGAAGTGATAGGAAACATATTTCCCTATGGGAGCCAACGGATTTCTAAAAATCCAATCCATATACACATGGTCCTCCAACTAAGGGGCTTTACAAAGGATCCTCCTTTTGCGCCATTCTTGTAGATGGTCATAAAGGCTAGTGGTAAAAGTTTGACGAAAATAATTCAATAGTTTGATACCTGTGTTTTATCAAAGAAGTAACTATAAATATGAAAGGAAGTATTTAGAAACAGTCACAAAGGTGGATTGAAAGGCATGTGGTTGGTCAACATACCACTTGGAAACAACTCCAGTTAGAGTGTGTTGGAAGAGACAAAGATGAATGGAGTCCTCGTTAATGGAATTTTATGAACACCACATGTGGAAAGAGATAACATGATCGGTGGGTTATTCTCCAGAATTAGATTCAAACTTTGGAATGTCTAAGGGCATTTTGGTAGGAATGGGAGGCTAATTCTAGTTATGTAGAAGGGGATCGTTGATGAGATGACTTAAATTGGGGAGGCTCAAAGCATCCATATAGGGAAGTAAGGGTGGATTAGTGGCCATACCTGAAGAAGTCATGCATGTAGGGTTACCTTGGTTAGGACCTTGGTTTCCACCACCTACATCAGTGCTTGACATGGTGGCAATGTAGGGTTGGGAAGATGTTGAATCAGAGGAGGAATAAGAAGAACTAAAGCGTATATGTGGACACAATGTAGGATTGGGTATATGTACCCTTAACTTTAAAGTAGGGATGAGACGATGTCCTAAAGGAAATTGTGGGAGAAGGCCATGAAGTCCCTTGAACAGACGCTTTGGGGGAATGATGGTTCCAAGACAAATCAAAATCAAAAGGCTAAGGGGTGATAATAGGAGAAACGAGTAAAAAACAACAAGTAAACACCTAGCGCAGTGGTGCCAAGTGTAAACTAACTATAATGATATGCTACTCTAATTCAATCAACTATTTCCTATCAAATAAAAAACAACCTCTAGCCTAAAGCTAATCCTAAAGCAAGTCTTAGTTATATTATTTTATATGGCCTTCCAAGATACTTCTTACATGATGGAATATAATCCCTACAATAAGAGTTTTCTAGATAAAGATGGGGTAGAGGATCGACTGCTTCCCACAATCGCTCCTATAAGGTGTTTTCCTAATATTGGCCACTAAGTTTACCCTCATAGCATAGGGGTGGTTGAGTCTTGGGCTTCTGGGTAGTCGGTATCGAGCATTAAATTCCCTACCACGATTTTGGTAGCCTCGAGGAGAACTTCACATACCATTACCTAAGCCTAACCCCCCTCTGAATTAGTTCTTTGGCATGCTCCAGATTTGGACCATGGGATGGTGAAGGACTTTAAGCTCCCTATGATGTCAAGTCTATATGTATAAATGTAAGAATTCAATGGGTGTTATTGGAAGCATGTCCCACTAATCCTAAACCTAACTACAAATATTGTTTTGGGCCTAGTGCCCAAGTGGGCTTAATATATGTGAATTAAGTTATTATTATGGTGGAATGTTTCAAGTGTTAGCTTGTCGGTTGTAACCAAACTCACTTTTTCTTAGGGTGTGCATGTGTGGAAAATGTGTCAAGTGTATGAGAAAATTAAGCATGTTTTGATGATGCTAATGTTTTTGGAAATAAAGTGCATAAAATGTAAATAGTACTGAAAATGAACAACAACCTCAAGCATACAATTCCCCACCCAGGAAAGAAATCAAGAAGTAAGAAAAATGATGGAAAACAAGCAACTCAAATATACAAAAATGGCTAAGAGATATATTTTCTAAGGGACTTGGATCTAAAGAAAAAAAATCTGCTAAAACTGATGTAGAAACCAAAAAAAAACAGAAGGTGAAGTGCTAGAAAGTTGCAGAAAATAAGCTGCAAATGGGAGGATGAACAATGGGATCCTAAAGGGAAAAGATAAATAAAGGTTCTAAAGGGAATGAATTTCTATAAAAGCTTGTCTAAAAAGACCATAAAAAGTGGGAAAAGTACTAAGAAACAATGGCTGAAAATGTTGCACGTTAGACTCGTCAACTCAACAATTCTCTTCCAAAATGATAGAGGTGTACTCTAAACCCTAGTGGGATTTTTCCTTCCTCAATGAGAAAAATATTAAGTAGATCCAGGCCTAGAGGTGACTCAGAAAATAATATAAGCCATTCCCAACACACAGGAAATATTCTAAGCTTGAAAATCTAGAAATAGTCTAAGTCACAAGTTCTAAGCCTGAAAAATTCCCCTAGATGCAGATAATTGGCCAAAAGGTGTGTTATGTTCCTGAACCTTCCGCTAAACATATATTCTCTAGATCGTGCCATCTCCTGCGTGATTGGTACCTGTAACCTACGATATACTCACAGAAACCCAACGGAGGCAAGAAATTTCTAGAAAATAAAATAGATCTAAAATTATAAATTGAGAGAAATAAAAAATATGGAAAAAAAATGAAAATATTTGAAACAACAGTCACCAACATTCTGAATTACTACATTAGTGAGGTCGCCATTTGACGATGACTAACATGCTAAAGACCTAGCAGAGTTGACATTTGTTAATGTAAATTTTTTGGAGAAGTGTACCAAAATCCTGTAATTTATAGGTGACTTATAACACTAACAACAAAATATTGTTGTGTCTATGGTTCAAATCTACATCAAAATGTTAGAAAAACCATGCAAAAAAATATAGCATGCAAATAGAAACATATAATGAAAGAAATATAAGTGTAACAACCCAATGGAGAATATGAAAGATCAATTTTATTAATCAAGAATAATACACCTAGTGATAAGTGACTAAAGAATTGGGTTTGTATATCCCATTCCGTAGGATGGTTCCTTCTTGACCTTGCACTTCAACAATGTGCTTCTCTCTCTCAATATGTGGTATGCAATGAGAAAAAAAAAACCAAATGATGCTTTAACTTAAGTGGGAGCTCAAATTCTATGACATGATAATGGGGACAATGAAAATGGTCATGGTGAACAATGGAGAGAAAACCCTCTATTTATAACAAAAAATTGGAATAGATCAAGAATTAGAAACTAGCAAAATATTATTTACTAAATAAAATCTAGCCAATATGAATATTTTATTATATTTTTGGATAGAGAAAAGATATTCAAAATGTTCAAATATTTTTATTTAGAAAGTGGTTAAAGTAATTAACAAATAAAAATGAATTATTAATCACGTTTTGAGAATTAATACAAATATGAATTTGAAATAATTATTAAATAATGATTTAACATTTATCTCATGAGGAAAATAGGGGATAAACATGAAATAATAAATAAATAATGATTTATTTAATTATTACAAGGCGATTGAGTAAAAAATGATAAGAAATAATCATCATATAATTATTTAATAATTATTTCTAGAGAATATTAAATAAATGATGATTTATCTAATTATTCTCAGAGGGTTTTTTAATTTTAATGAGAAATGATTTAAGAAAATGGTTCACTAAATTATTTCTTATTGTGTAAGTTGGTTTTACCATGGAAAAATTCAACCTACATGGTGTGTTTCGATCAACCTAGTAAGAAATGGCTAGGTGAACATTTTTGGGTGATAACAAACAATCATAAGGATCATTAAATAACTTGGATTTAATATGATTAATGGAGGTTCTTTATTCTATTTCTCAGTCCTTGAAAAAGCTTTCCAGAATTGTTTCAAGCCATTCGTGCAGATTCATTCAATATCTATTTGGAAATTTTAGTAACAATCCAGCATGAGTTTTAATTTTGGGTTTTTTTATGAGCAACTTGGTCGATGAATTTCTTGATTTCCATTGGAGCTCCTTCAATTAACCATTCGTGTGATTTTGTGAAAAAATTGACCCTTGCTTCTACTAATGACAGTCTATTCCTCCTCACATAGTTCTTCATGTAATTGTTAACTTTCATTTCCCACCATTGTTGTATCAGTTCCAATGCTAACATTTATGCTTTCATATTCTTTATGACTCGAGTCCAAAACTACTAACAACATAACCAATGTTTTAATCTATGGAAAAGTATGCATAGTTACCAATAGTAAGGACATCAAGCATTCACATAGAAAATCACATAATTATATAGAGAAAATAAGAGACACAAGTAGTGGATAATAAAAAAAAGCACACTTTGTATTATATCTCTCTTAAATCCAATCAGAACAGATACGTTGATAAATTCATATATATTTATACCATGTTACGATAGTTACGATAGTTCAACTATCCAACCAGACTTAACTTAATCCGACTTAGTCATCAACTTAACAAGGTTTTCGACCGACTTTCAATATTCTTTTCCCACTTGACTAAGTCAACTAGCCCCTCTAACAAGTTTAAAGCAATATAGACTAGCTAAAATTGTGGTATCTTATATTTTAATATATATGTGGGTTAGCTATTCCTAATCACAATATTACATTAAAATATGAAAAAATGCTTTTTAACATTAAGTATGATGTTGTAAGATGAAAATATGTTAAATATCCAAATGTTTAAGCCTAGGAAAAAATTGGTCATAGGAATACAAACCTCAAGGAGGTTATTTGATACATGGGGTTTCTCAAGGCGATATATTTTGCATGAAAAAATCATTTATGTAATTTCTTGGATCATTACAAATTTAATACATACTCTTTATGTTTGGTTGGCCACATAATCAAAGATTCATGTCTTATGCTTATTGCAAAAAACATAAGAGAAATGTGTAAAAATTAGATCAAATGTTCAAGACCTAAAAAATTATATTAGAATTGCCAATATGTGGAACCATTATGAGTTAGTGCAATAGGTGGATGGCCACTAAAATCCACCTAGATCATTAGGCCTCCTTACAGTAATGAACATAGATTTCCACCTAGAAAAGCAAGGTTTTTCCAACATTTACAAAATATGTATGCAAAATAATAATGACCAATGTGGAATAACTAAACAAATTAATTTTACTAGGGATTTTTTTTGCCTTAGTGAGAAAACCCCTCAATATATCTAGAATATGAGTTGGAAATGTGAAAATGGTTAGTTTGGCCTAAAATCAAGAGTATTAAAACGATAGATAATAAACAAATAATAATGCCTGCAATGATATAACAATTGTTGGATGTGTCACCATTACATATCTAATTGTACTTAGTTTCCACATCTACTAAAAATGGAAGCTTTGCATTTGGGAGTCTTTTGTGTGTGATGACTCGGGGACTTGCGCCATTTCTTTTATAGGTGTGACATGGACCTTCATGTCCAAATACCTCCATTTTACTTGTATCAACTCAATTTTGTGGAATAAATTCCACATGCATGTATTAACTACCTTCCTATTTTAGAATTATACTAGGGTGGTTCATTATATGGAAATTTATACATATTTAAACATTTGAACATCATTAAACATTAATCACATAAGAAAAACATGAGAACACTAGATGTATATGTAAACCCTTATGGGATAAAACCACAAAAATTATTTATATGATTGTTGTTATAGGAACCAACTTAATGTTACATCAATTTGTAGGCACAAACATGTAGGAGACTCTAATCCCATAAATAATTTACAAACACCAACCCACAAGAGACTTTAATCCCCTATTGAATTTACAAGAAACGACTTGATGGAGACAATAGACCCGTGATTTATAGGAACTAAATTAAGGGAGACACCAATACCATTTACAAGAACCAACCTAAAGTAGACATCATTGTTTACTTTAATCCCCTAATTTAAATATGATCTATAATTGTTCTATTTTAATCTTCACAACTTTTCACACATTGTATTTACTTTATACTGCAGAAATATCTACACTATCATTTATATTTTCCATAAATCTCACTAATTATGGATTAAATATTTCTCCTCTTTACTTGTTGCAACATTGTTTTCACTGTGCTAAAAAAAAGTACTTCATGCTTCCATACTTGCACTTCTATGCACTCTCTGTTGGCGAGGTAAATCCCCTCCGCAGAAAAAGGCGATCCCACTAGCCCTAGAGTGGGTCTAGCCACAAAGAAGACATGCTATGACATCAATTATTAGCTAAAAAATGGACAAAGACTCGATAGGTAACTCACCGGAATTCCTATGATGTTGTGTCGTCCAGAAGAATGGATACCTCTTGCTCCTGGTTCGATAGGTCATGATCCGCTCGTTCTCACGCCCAGATACCTTCACATACATAAGAAACGAAGATGACACACAACATACTATTCACATCTGTAGCTATCAGTCAGTTGAAGAAGACTAAATCCAATGCGTCAAATATATATAACACAAAGATAGAATCAAGATCATAGTCGAGTATATTAATTTAAAGAAGGAAGAGTACAACCAAGATTCGACGTTGCGATCTCCTCCAGCAGGGTTCCAGCGGAGCATGTCTCACAAAGCTCGTCGGGAATTCAAAGAGGGCTCTCTCTACAGGATCCTCCTTGGTTCAACCTTCTCTATAGAGATTACTCAGCTATAATGTCTCTTCTCCGAGTTCATCTTCTTGGCTATATGTTCAGCTCTAGCTTTTGTAAAGGGAGAAGGCTGGTTTATATAGAGGGAGAAGGAGAGGTTAGGATTCCTATAATCATGGGGGGAGTCCTATCCTCTAAGAATGTTCCATCAACCATTTCCTAAAGGAAGAGATCCATGGCTTATCGAGTTTAACCACTTGCAATGAGTCATTCCTAAGGTGGTTAAAAGAAACTTCCACCTCCAATTTGTTAAAAAAAATTCCCAAAAAGGTTGGCACGAGTACAAAAAAGAGACATAGTGTGAGCTGGCGTGGGCTCTAGTGATAATCTTCACCATTGGCACGAGGGGTGAACTGCCTACCCATGCCAATGCCAAAACATAGGTTTTTGGGTGCTTTCTGAGGAGATTTTCAACCGGAGAAATCATGTCCTTATGTAGAAGGATGCAATGAAGGTATTTACAGAGTATAACACTTCTCACAGGTCAAGGGAAATACCCTCCAATATGTGGGGCAAGGGATTGCAGGGAGGGTGACAAAATTTTGTGTAACAGATGCCCCCTAAAGCATGAGGTCCGAGAGAGAGGGAGGGGTGAAATGATTTATGAGAGTGCGTTCGACCCAAACACTACTATCGAAAGACCTGCAAGTACAAGTATAATTGATACATTTGATACATGACGTGTGGCATGGGCGCAACCATCCGCAATAGAGTATATAAACAATGAGATCCGAGGTATGGACAAAGATATCCAGCAGTAGGGATCAATAAATAGACTCAAGTATGGTCGCAGCGATCCAATCAGAAGAGTCACATAATAAGTCATAGTAATCCACAAAGAACTCGTAGCCTGGATTTCATCAGACAAAACCCAGGGTCTTGCGCTCCATCTTGACCCGAACAAAGTACAAATTCAAGCATGTGAATATGTGAGATGAAGTTGAACATGCAAGAAAATCATCTGATTACTAGCCAATGATGAAATTTGTTAACAGATGTGAGAGAAACCACCAATAATGACAATGGTTCTCAAGGTACAAAATGTACAATCGACAGCATGTGAACAATGATCTGACGTCGAACACCCACAAAGTCAACCGATCGAAGGCCAAAGATGTGGACCTTATGTTGAGTGTGAAGAACCTGCCATTGAGGCATGAAGGCTCCAAGGTACCTGAAGGGAGTCTCTAGATCAACTTCCTGGATAATGAGTTGGATTCGACATGAAGGGACCTTGATCGAAGGTGGGCCATAATGTTTCCCACATCATCGACACGAGACAGAGGGACATGATGTTTGTGAATCAATACCAACAGAGAATCAGAGGGAGATTGAAAACTTCAGAGGAAAAATTCTCTTGAACATATGGGCAACACGACACTAGATTTGGCAGTATCTGACATCAAGGGATCTAAGGTCATGGTGATGTGGTGAAGAGTAGATGAGCGGTCAAAAGAGATTACCCAAACCCATGGAGGAAAACAAATGACGAAGTGAGATATCCTAAACCCAACATGAATGTAGACAACTACCATGTTCAAGAGCGACATACTACCAACACGACTACAGTCTTGGTTCCATTTTCCCCCACCATTTCTGGCGAGTACCCAAATTATTTTTGACAACAAGCTTGAAGGGGATAGCATGTGATTGCGATATAAGTTTTTCCTTCGGACAAATCCAACCTAGTACATTTTACGAGCCCTAGGAAGGAGGAACTCGAATAATGTCATCACGACGGAGTCCAATGTCATCAGTTTTAACGAGTCTAACAAAGGAAGAACTTGACATCTTTTCATGTTTAGAGAGTTTGAAAAGAAGGCGGAAAAGAAAACTCCGGCAGTCCCTTTTCGTAAATAGTCCCTCAGATCCGAAAAGGTAGAAAACTGTGTCTGAGAGAACCTCTTAGTCGCGATCAGCTAAGGTATTCCTTTTTCGTAAATAATCTATCCCATCCCGAAAAAGGGGTGAACTTATACTGGGTAGATGTCGTTTCGTAGCCAATTTAATGAGTTCAAAACGAAAAGTGACTCGACGATCTTTTCAGTTTTAGAGAGTCATAAAAGAGCTAAAAGATGACTCCAATAGTGACTTTTTGTGTTTTTATGAGTCCAAAAAAGTACAAAATACAACTCATTCTTCGTCAAAACCATGTGGAACCCTGACACTGCACAAAAAGACGTGTGTAAAACGCATTTCTCGAAAATAATCAACAAAATTGTTTTAAAACCTATTTTTACACTTTGAAAAGTTATAAAAGACCATACATGGTAAAAACTATTTACTTTTCACTTTTACCTCTTTGTGGAGCAACAATGGTACATTTACCTTGCGATCTTCAGGCAACGAGTGCGAGCAAACTAGTGGACCAATCCGGATCTCTTCAGTTTCAGTTAGGAGCTGACTTCATTTGCCATCTTTTGAGCTATATTTTATTGAATTTAGTTGTCATTTGGGATCCCTTAGAGGAGGATTTTTAAAATTTAGGGCATCACGGTTGGCGCGAGTTTCGAGCACGGACCCGTGCCAATCGACCTTTTTTTACACAGGGGTCACGCCAACCGTGCAACCCAAAATCCGCTTTATTTTTAAGAAAATGCAACCAATGGACTGCAAATTTTGATACCCAAGAGGAATTATAATGTTTCTATGATCAATTCATGCAAGTAAAAAGCGAAAAAATATAGTTATTGAGTGTAAAGAGAGAGAACACAGTGAGGAGGATGAACAAGCAATGGAAAATGAACAACACCTGAATGCCTTCTGGAATTGTGGGCTTAAGAAGTTCTTCCTAACACCATGTCTTCGGGCTCAGCCCAAATTGCTTCAATATCTAATAAGAATTTGGAACAAAGATCAGGAGAATTTTGTGCTTTGGGATCAAGAGATTGAACTCGAAGTCTCAGATGTATATTTCATCATTGGATTTTTGCGCAGAGGTGCAATCCCTATCTTGACCGGTACCCATCCTTTTTGGGAAAGCATGGGAATGGTAATTGACAGGGTGTGCCGTGGGGCACGAAAGGGATCAGGGAGCAGCAAAGTGGATATCTAAACCATCCCTGATTTTGCACTGAGGGTAGTGCTGCAAACTATCACGCGGGCTGCTGGATCGCAGGCACCGCATGAGGCCACGAAGACACAACTACTTCTTACCTCAGAGTGCATGAACTTGACCATCTTCAACTGGGCTGAGGCCATGACTATCAACATCAAATGACAACTCACTAAATGCAAGAAGACCAAAATAAATCAATTTGGGTATGGATCGATTCTGGTATCTTTCTTCTTGGAACAATTACCCATATTCTAGTGTCAGGAGGTTATTGTCCCAATGCCGCCACCCACAGAGCCAGGGATCTTCCGATGGGCCGCACTGATGCGTAGAGCAAGGGGTGGCCAGCAGATGTCGTAGAGGCAAGAGTTATTTGATTGGCTCCGATGATAGCTGATTGTCATGGAGGATTGGCCCTACGTCGGCACAGACTTCACTGGAGATCCTGACCTCCCACTCCCAGAGGCAGAGGATTGGGACAAAGAGTTAGGTGAGACACATTTTTTATTTTCATGAGTTTTATGATTTTTTGGTGTATATGCATGTTCTGACAGTTAAATTTTATATATATGGAGATGTCGGCCCAGAGCGTCCTACAGGCATGTCGCTGGTGGCGAGGCGAGTTCCTCGTAATTTTGATCCTCATGGTGAGGGTGGCGAGGAGGAGCTAGTGCAAAACCTGGAGGGGATCGCCTGTGGGGTCTCAAAATATGGTCACTTAGATGATGTGCCTCGAGCCTATTAGAGGAAAACTGGAGGAGTGCTAAGTCATATCCATCGCTTTTTGACGTGGTTGGTACGGGAAGTGACATGCTATCATGAGCACCACGCCTATTAGAACATTTAAGTCTCATGATGTAACTGAAACAAACATATATTATTTTTTGGGTTTTATATGATGCACACGTTGCAAAAACATAATATATATATATATATATATATATATATATATATATATATATATATATATATATATATATATTCTACATATGGGTCTATTTACATATGATGATGTTTTTATGAATTGCGAAAATGTCTGTCTAGCACCATGTTAGCTATTGCATTTGTTAATGTATTCATTCTTCTTGGTATATGTTGATATGTAATGAAATAAAATGTCTCTCAAGTAAACGAATACGCAAATACAATCTCAAAATGCATGGGTTTCGAACTGAATAATGACCATAAATTTGAAGAACAACAAGTTGTGAATCCAAATTCACAAGCAATGCACATATGCCAAGGTTGACTGCCTCGGTTAATAGTTTGAAAACCGCACTATATTCAATGACATTGTTTGTAGCTGGTCCTAGAAAAATACCTTTTAAGTTAATCAACTCACCAACAGGATCATAAATTACCTAGGCTGCTGAAGACAAGTTCCTGGTACTATGGGAAGCACCATCTGCGAAATCAACATAAGGGGAAATAGACATCTGCAAAAAAAACAAGACCCAAATAAGCAAAAAAAATCTCATAAAGGACATCAAACCAAAACATACACAAAAATGAAGAAATCACCTATGTACAAATATCATGCATGAATGACTCAAGCATAATATTTTTTGAGGTACAACCCATTTCTGGGCTGCGATAAAGGATAACCTTCATAATCAATGAGCTTATAAGCCCCATTTTGCAAAACACATTTAACGATGTAGGGCCCATGCCACATGAGTTGGAATTTTCCTACCCCTAGCCTGTCCTGAGCTTGGTCATATAGAAGAATGAGATTTCCTTCGATGAAAGAACGAGGGGAAACTGTTTGGTCAAAATGGGCTTTCACTCGCTTCTTCTGTGCTTCGATGACCAAGGCAGCCAAGCGACAAGTTTCATCCAATCTCTCTAAGTAGAGAAGACGTTCTTCTTCAGGCGAATTATCAAGCAGTAATTCCACAACTATTTTGAGTGAAGGGATTTCACATTCAATCGGAAGAGTGGCTTCCAGACTGTATACTAACTGAAACAGGGTAAACACGGTCGCACTCTTAACTGGCGTTCGGTATGCCCAAAGAGCTGAGAACAAAATGAGATGCCAATTTGATTTATGGATCCCAATTGTTTGTTGAAGCATTGTAACAAGAACTTTGTTGATGGCTTCAACTTAGCCATTAGCTTGAGGGTAATAAGGTGTTGAGTTGTCCTGATGCAGGCCCAACTTAGATGTCAACTCTGCCATCATATAATCCTGAAAATGAGAACCATGATCAGTGACGATGGCCTGAGGAACACCAAACCAAGTAATAACATGATTGAAAATGAGTTGTATCACTGTCTTACCATCCGCAGCCAGTGTAGGCATTTCTTTAGACCATTTCGTGAAATAATCGATGGAAACGATGATATAGGCATGCCCCCCCAGCCGAACGAGGGTTACACGTCATAAAATCAATGCCCAATTTGGAAAAAGGACCCATGGTAATGACAGGATGTAAAGGGACCGATGGCGCATGCATATTACGTTGATATATCTGGCACGCATGACATTTGCGTACTGCGACAATGCAGTCTTTAAAGATAGAAGGCCAGAAATAGCCATCACGAAGGATCGTCTGTGCGGTGGAAAAACCTGTCATGTGATCACCACAGGTGCCACTGTGGCAGTCATTTAATACTTTCTCAGCCTCCTCAAGGGTCAGACATCAGCGGAGCAAGGAATTGACTCCAACATGATAAAGGGTATCTCCGACGATACGATAGGGTTATGACTAATGCCAAATGCGGCATTAGACACCCTTCGTCAAATCGGACCTGAAAGTAGAGGTCTGGAGGTACACAATGATATCACCATACCATGGATTGAGGGTGCTAATCAGAAAAAGAGTTTCATCTGGAATATGATCCTCGGATTGAGAAGGAGCAGAGTCGACGAGGAGAGAACAAATCAAATCAACAAAAACAAGTGATCTCTTCGATTTGGCTGTAGTAAACTCCAAATCAAACTCTTAGAGGATAATGATCCACTTCGATTATTTTCCCCCCCAACAACTACTGAGACAGAATATAAGTCATGGGGTTATAGTCAAAAATCATGGTCACTGTGCGTAAAAGGATGTAGTGATGAAAAAGTTGGATAGCCTGGACTACAGCCAATGCGAACTTCTCGACATGTGCATAATGCGTTTCAGGGTCGAGAAGGTTCTAAGACAAGTAATAAACAACATGCTCATTACCGTCATCATCATCTTGAACCAAAACCATGGCGATCGTGCTAAAGGCGACAGCAAGATAAAGGGTGAAATCACGATGGTAATTTAGAGGACGTAATAGGGGAGCGTTTACAAGCAACGTCTTAATCCTATCAAAAGACTATTGAGAAATATCATCCCAACAGAAAGGGACGTCCTACTTTAAAATTCGTGTGAATCCTTTGGCTACTTCAATGTAGTTTGGGATAAAACGACGTAAAACGTTTGCTTTCCCCTGGATACTCTGGAGCTGATGCAATGAGGATGGGGAGGGGAGATTAACAATAGCCTCAACCTTCAGTGGGTTAAGGAAAATTCCATATTTAGATACGATAAAGCCTAAAATTCTACCAGAATCGACGCAGAAGACACATTTATGCGGATTGAGTTGAATGTTATAATGTCTACAACGAAGAAATATTTGGCGGAGATGTTCCAAGTGGCCTTTTCGTGCAGTTGAATGAGCTGGAAGGTCATCCAGGTACGGTTGAACAATATGACGAATATTGTGAAAGGCATAATACATCGGACGCTGGAACATAGCTCCAGCATTTTTCAAGCCGAAAGGGAGTTTCTTATACACAAACGTTCCCCATGGATAGATAAAATAGGTCTTGTGTTGATCCGATGAGAGAATGTTAATCTGGTTATAGCCAGAAAAATCATCCATAAGGGAGAAGATTTCACTCCCCGCACAGTCATCAATGATCTGATCGATAAATGGGGTGGGATATTTATCCTTAGGACAGGCCTGATTGATATCACGATAATCAACACAAACACAAATGGCGCCCTACTTATTATCCATAGGAAAAATATTAGAAACCCACTCTGTCAGAGGAATCAGATAAATTAAACCCGCTTTGAGAAGTTTTTCAACTTCAGCTTTTATGGCTGCGACTTTCCGAGGATGCACTGGTTGCAGAAGTTGGCGCATAGGCTTCGCACCTGGGTAGGTGGGAATCTCATGCACCATAATACTGGGATCAATACCAGGCATCTCTTCATAAGACCAGGTGAAAACATCACGGAATTCGTGAAAGAGGCTAGCGTACACTTGGACTTCTTCCGAAGAACAAGTGACTCCCACATGGATGTTCTCAACAATTCCTGGTTTCACATAAATGTTGATAGGCATCATTTGAGTGATGTTACCCAAGTTACCTTCTGCAAAGACTTCATGAGTCAAGATAGGCATTTGAAGTGGCGAAGAAGGAACTTGGGATGCAAAACGCTCAAGACAGTCAGACATGGACCCGAGGCAGGGCATAAATGAGGAACAATGATGCCCATCACTCCATAGTAGATCTTCGAGAGACATGGTTTCCATAATAGCTTCATCAGATGGAAAAACTTCTTTCAAAGGATCCTGTGAATCGGCATCGCCGAGCCAGGGGGATTGAGAATACACATCGAGAGCCATGCTCAAAGGAGCACCTTCAGAAGGGGGAGACTTAGATACAGCTGTAAGCTCACAATAATTGATTTCGATTGGACTAAGCGGCATCGAATCCCAAAAAAATTCAACCTGTTCAGGTAAAGGGACGATCCAAGGGTCATCTAACTGAAGACGAGGTAAAGAATGAAAAATAATTGACAATAATAATTTTGCCCTTGTGAGGAAACTTTAGAAGTTGAAAGATGGTGGATGGAATGCACAGCATGGCATGAGTCCAACTGCGATGTGGTATAAGATTGTAATTGAGTTTGGCATCAATGACTTCTACTTCAACGTTGACCTGCTTTCCTTGCAATGTGATCAATAATCTAGCGAGAACACCCAAGGGTTTTGAATCCCTTCCATCGAATGCCTCAAGGGCATTGGGTGATGAAGTCAAGGCTGGAGAGCCAATAGCCTTCTAGCAAGTAGATGACATGACATAGGTAGATGCACCTTCGTCCACTACGGCCCTATGGATATTGAGACTGTTAATTCCGACTTGTATAACAAGCGCAATCTGGTGCGGAAGTCGAGGGACGAAATTCTCTAAGTCGAAAGTGAGAAGACTAGAATCAGCAAGATCGTTATCACTGATCATAGATAATAACGCCTTCCATTGAGACAGACAACTCTGGAGGAATTCCAACATGGACATCGCGGACGGTGCCTGTACCAAATCCTCAACAATACTGTAATGCTAAATAGCACGGGCATTCGAATTATAGGAATATTTCCAGAGGACACCTTTAGAAGGTGGTTGTACAATGGATTCGGCACTAGGTCTTTCAATCTCAAGAGGACCAGAGGTAGGTGGGGGAGGAGGAAAATCAGCGATCTCTTTCCTAGCTATCTGCTATGAGCCAGCATAATCTTTCGACTGAGTAGCGATGGAAACAGGTGCATAACCATTCATCATGAATACTTGAGAGCCAAATGACATAGATGGTGTCGATTTATCGACCATCTGGGTCTGCTGAGATGGGAAAGGTTCTTTAAGGACCACCGGAGTTCCCTTAGCGCCTTTGAGTAGTTGACTAACCTTAGATTGTCGAGGAAAATCCTTAGTGTAGTGATCCTCTTCACAAATCAGACAGGGATACTTTGGCTTTCGCTATGAACCATCATCAGCACGAGGTTTAGACGATTCCAGTTTCGGGGCATTGGCTTTGGCCTTGCCTTTGCCCTTCTTTTTCCCCTTGGAAGTCTTGTTTGCAGGATTTTCCTGAACGGCGTTGACCTCTGAGGTTTTACCAGAATCCAGGGTAGACTGAGGAGTATAAGTATTGGAATAATTCGATTTTAGCTTCCCATTGGAAGACTTGCATGAAGTCTAAGATATAGAACCAATAACATCTTCGACTGATGGGGTAGCCGGCACTTTAGAGGTTCCAGGTCATGGGGCTTCAATCAAGATGTCATACAAAATGCCTGATTGAGAGTACACTAAATCAAGGTACTGGGCATGAGCAATGGCTTGTTCCTTGGTTACACATGCCCCCATAGTGATATCCTTCGTAATATAGTTGACAAAAGAGGTAGTGAACCAATGCGTAAGAAGCTAATCAATAATTTTGAGCTTGATCAGGTGACGACACCATCTCCATTCATGAATATGGTCTGAGATATGGGTAGCCCGGTCCTGTTTCAAGGATGTTAGTAGATGCGTCCCAGCTTCATAATGAACCAACAACTGGAAATGAGTCAGGAATGCCATAGCAAGAGTGTTGAAATCTTGAAAGATACGACGAGGTACAATATACCACTTAGCAGCAGCACTGGTAAGAGTGCGCTGGAAAAGACGAAGCCGAATAGAGTCGTCCACCCAAGAATTAGAAGAACACCATCAATGGTATGTCATGACGTGTGCTTGGGGATCTTCTCTAGACTTGCCCTCAAACATGGGACAATCACCTGGAACCTTCGTCAGAACCGGAGGCCAAAAATGATTATGAAGAATGGGATCATTTGTCAATTTGGACACATCTGGTAGCTCCAACATAGCGAGAAAAGGTAATTGAGGGTTAAAAGGCATAACAGGTCCTTGATAAGGACCCATACCCATACTCCATCCTAGTTGAGTATAAATCTGCCCCCATTGGTTTTTTCCCGGAGCATTATGACCATAAGGGGTATAAGACAGATAATTTGGTTGATATGGCGGCTGAGAACTAGGATACGGGGGTTGATAACCAGGATACTGATTCTGAGTATACAAGGGTCCCGATTGAGTAGCGTAGGGACTCTGCTGTGGAGTATAAGTATAGCCTGGCGATTGAGGGTAATAAGCAGAACCTTGAGGTGGGCTGTAAACCGATCAATATTGACCTAGAGGAAAATAACAGCTTTGGGGTCAAACGAGTTGTTGATAAGTGAGGCCCTGCTGAGCCGAAAAGGTCGAGCACACAGGTTGATTCGGCTATGGCATAAAATAGAGGGGTTAGTGAGCAGGGTTAATAGGCTGTGCAGGTTGTGCTAATTGAACAGGTTGACCTGACTGATGAGGGCCACCAGGTTGTCCCTGCTGAGTAGGTTGTGCCTGATAACTAGGTTGACACGTGGCAGGACCATAATATGGCCCTGGCTGTGCAACATTTTGACGAATCGGAAAATATGGCTGCTGTGGTTGCACCAAAGGTTGAGATGGATAGATTCCCCCCCCAGGACCATATGAAGGTCTGGGTTGATATACCGATTGTCCGGCTGGTCCTTGAGGTTGCCCTGGTTGGACCAGAGGCTGAGCTGGTAATGGTTGACCTTGAGGATTGTAAGGCTGCCCTTGCGGGCCATAAAACAATCCCTACTGGACCGAAGGTTGCCCCTGTAAGGGTTTCCCTTGTGGGTCATACGCATACCCTTGTTGGGCCGAAGGTTGTCCCTGGAAGGGTTGTCCTTGTGGGCTGAAAGCATATCCTTTCTAAAGTAAAGATTGTCCCTATAAGGGTTTTCCTTGTTGGTTAGAAGGTTGCACGGGCAAGTTAGGTATAAAACCATTAATCTACTGATAAGCCTTAGGAGCAGGAAAATAGATAGGGTTGCCATGCTCATCATAGTGAAATGGAAGTGAATAAATCGAGGTTCCATCCGCTCCATAATGAGAAAAATAAGGATGATTGAGATCTTGAGAGGACTGATTAGTTTGGGAGCTCTGCTGCTAAACAGCTAGCCAATACTCCTCAAAATAAAGGCCATCAGGGATTTCCATGGCAATCAAAGTCTCTACCGAAGCCGAAACTCCTGACGACTGAGCGGTGATGACTGGTGCCGATGTAGCCACATAGACAGTAGGCCTAGTGGGGACAGATGTAACAAAATGCATCGACGAAATAGGTGTCGTCGGCAACATCCCTAATGACGGGAGAATCGGCCCCCTTGAAGGAGTTGATGTTGCCATTGAGGCAATACTAGTTATAATCTGACCCAAAGACCTATATCCAGTTGGAAGTGACACCAATGGTGAAGATTGAGTAGGGTCTGGATGGATGTCTTCTGGGAAAATGTGATATTCTTCATCAGAAACTAGAATGCCCTCACTTCCATTAGGACCAGACGATTCCACATTTGAATCCACTGTAAGATCTTGCATAAGAGTACGGGGGCTAGGAGGTATGATAGCAGCCAAAAATTGCAATCCCAATGTGAGAGGGGGAAAATTCTCCCCGACCCCAAACCCAAGCCAAGCGTTGGAAAGAGGCCAATGGTACTCAACTAGTTCTCCAAAGGGGTACTCTGATGGGATGACAGGTTGCTCAAGCTCGGCAGACCTAGAAGTATGCGAAGTTTTAGATGAATCGTCTGTATAAGGACTACCAGTAGACGAAATAGATGGTTCCGCCACTATGACTGTAGCACACGAAAAAAAGGGGAAAAGATAAAAAAGGAGGACTCTTGGCTCAAAAACAAGGCAAGAAAAGATAGGCCAAGTAATCAAAATTTAAGGGCGTGTATTCGTAGGTAGTTTATTTTACCAAATTGAAACCAAAAATTTGTTGTTTCATGTTTTAAGAGTCAAGAAACAGTCAAAGATGACTCTAGTATATTTCAGTTTGAAACGAGCACGAAAGGACAAGTGCTCGATGATATTTTCAAATTTATGGATTCACTAAAGATCAAAAATGACTGCTCAAGTAGTCTAGGTAAAAGGGTGTACCAGGTTCCCGTGAACTACCATATATACCTTGGTTATAAAATGAAAGAAAAATCAACCAAGGACTTGATGTACATGCAGGTAGTCTCTCTGAATGCTATGTTTGATGTATCACGGTTACAAGGTGGTAGACTCGGCTTCCTACGGATAAAAGGATTGCAACCTTGAGGGGTCTCCCTTTATATACTCGACGGTATGGGAAGCACAAGTCTGTACTAGCACTGTCTGAAGCCAGATGGAGCGACAACTGCTAGGTTTAAAGATGCCAGAACATGTCTCTAACTTATACCACTAAATATTCCGTTAGGTTTCAATGCTGCCTTAGGTTAATTGAATAAATTTTAAGTTGATATTGTATTTATGTTTCAATTCCAAGGTCCTACTGAATGTTGAATCTCACGAATCCCTAAATGAAAGCTACATGCCATAAAATACCATTCTGTTCAATGAAAAGCTATCTATGATAAATTTAAGAGTTTTCAAGCGATAGCAAATAATGAGAACACACAGAAACATCCACTACAGTACCCAATGCAAGCTAATGAGAAATCTCTCCTAGAATGCTCAATGCTAGTTATGCGAAATATTTTCCAAATCCACAACGCAAACAAGAATGAAAGCAACAATATTTTTTTATTTTTATTTTTCAATGTAATAGAGAAAAGGGTGCACTAAATGACATGAAAAATATACCTTCACACTAGTTAAAGAATATCAATGCGAGAGTCGAAGTGAAACAATCCAAACAACTCAAAGCAAATAGGACAAGAACTCAAACCAATGTCACAATCTCTCAAATCGAAGAAAGATGTTGAAACAGACCCATACAAGCAATGTGAGCTATGCTTGGAGTGACAAGAATAAAAACTGAATGAAAGAGGCAAGACTCATTCCATCAAATGCAATCACTCAAAACAGATCTAGGGAGATGAATGCAATCAAGCAAATAATTAAGGTGGCTGTGAAACAAAATACCAAATCTCCTACAGGAGGCTCAACATACCAAGGCACTAGAAAACTCTAGGGCTACGATGCTAAAAGAAATGGACAAACAACTGAAGGAAGAAGGCTGATCACAGTCACAAACAATCTCAAGGCACTCAACTCAAGCCAAGAAAACACCCAGAACAAGAAATACTAACCAATTTGTTGGTGAGGTAAATCCCCTCTGCGGATAGAGGCGATCCCACTAGCCCTAGAGTGGGTCTACCCACAAAGAAGACACCCTATGACATCAATTCTTAACTAAAAAATGGACAAAGACTTGATAGGTAACTCACCGGAAGTCCTATGCTGTTGCGTCATCTGGAATAATGGCTACCTCTCACTCCTAGTTCGACAGGTCATGATCCACTCGTTCTCACGCCCAGATACCTGCACATACACAAGAAACTAAGACGATACACAACATACTATTCACATCTGTAGCTATTATTCAGTCGAAGAAGACTAAATCCAATGCATCAAATATACATAACACAAAGATAGAATCAAGATCATAGTCAAGTATATTAATTTAAAGAAGGAAGATTACAACCAGACTTTGACGTTGCAATCTCCTCCAGCAGGGTTCCAGCAGAGCACATCTCACAAAGCTCATCAAGAATTCAGACAGGGCTCTCTCTACGGGATCCTCCTTGGTTCAACCTTCTCTATGGCGATTACTCGGCTATAATGTCTCTTCTCCGAGTTCAGCTTCTTGGCTATATGTTCAGCTCTAGCTTTTGTAAAGGGATAAGGTTGGTTTATATAGAGGGAGAAGGAGAGGTTAGGATTCCTATAATCATGGCGGGAGTCCTATCCTCCAAGAATGTTCCATCAACCATTTCCTAAAGGAAGAGATCTATGGCTTATCGAGTTTAACCACTTGCAATGAGTCATTCCTGAGTTGGTTAAAGGAAAATTTCACCTCCAGTTTGTTAAAAAACATTCCCAAAAAGGCTGGCGCGAGTACAACAAAGAGACAAAGCACCAGTTGGCACGGGCTCTAGTGCTAATCTTCCCCATTGGCGCGAGGGGTGAACTGGATACCTGCACCAATGCCAAAACATAGGTTTTTGGGTGCTTTCTGAGGAGATGTTCAACAGGAGAAATCATGTCCTTATGTAGAAGGATGCAATGAAGGTATTTGTAGAGTATGACACTGCTCACAGGTCACGAGAAAGACCCTCCAATATGCGGGGCGAGGGATTGCAGAGATGGTGACAAAATATTGTGTAACACTATCCCTCTTAGGAAAGCTACCTATAATATAAACATACTCCTCATACTTCATCCTTAGAATTCTTTGTGTTCATGCCCTCTAATCTACTTTTTATTAGCTCATTAGATACATGTTAGATCTCTTTCAGCATGTATGCTCCTATACTCTCCTAATTTGAGTTAATTATAGGAAATATCCAGATATGGAATGATACAAATGGTAATTTTTTGTAGCCCATATGGGTTCAATGTTAGTTAAATTTGACTTGGGGAAAGTGATCTGGGTGGATATCAGTGACCTCCCACCTATTCCATTTGGGTCTGTAGCATCAATTCTTTCAGTTTTTCAGCTTTAGCACAACTTACGATTTTTGACAGGTTTCGGGGTCCTACACTCCCGAAGCCATTTTGGGGCACTAATGATCCAGGTGGATATTGTTGGCCACCCACCTACTCCATTTGAAACCCCACCATCAGTTCTTCTAGTTTGTAAGCTTCAACACAATTTACTATTTTTAGCAGTTTTTCGGGTCCTGAACTTTCAGAGCTGTTTTGAGGCCCTAAACGACGTTTTTTGGGAAAACCGGGGAAAACATGGGTTGTAAAAAAACATTTCTCCCTCAAAAGTTGTATTACTCGGATAGATATTTCTAATGAGCTATTGAGTGTGTCAAACAAAGATCAGATGCCAAAGTTACGTCCCCGGGAAGTTGAAACACCAATTTACCCAAACGGGACCCACAATTTTGGTGCTTCATCTCTTAGGGTTAGGTTTTTGGACGTTTCAGGTTTTACATTGTTTTTCAACAATAAATAGGCCTTCGAGCCTCATTATAACACATTTCAAGGCTGGTAGCCATCACATATCTTCTCAAGGATATGCTACCAGTGTCCTAGCTCGTCCATTTCCATTATTTCTATAAGCATGTTTCAGTCGGTTGTTTTGTAACATAGTTCATAGGCATGTAGCCACCACATATCTTCTCAGAGATAAGCCTACCAGCGTCCTAGCTGTTTATTTCCATTTTGTCTTTAAACAACTTTCAGTTCTGTAACACAATTTAGAGTCCTGTAGCCGCCACATCTCTTCTCAGAGATACACTACTAGCACCCTAGCTTGTTTATTTCAGTTCTTTTCTATTAATGAAATGAAGTGTTATTTCCACTGCATCTTTTTATTCATGGTTATATGTGTATTGTTTTGCGTTCCTACATCAATCCGGATCATTGGTATCAAAGAAGTACGCTTTTTCTCTATTTTTCTTTGCATGTCCCCAGCGTAACCAAGGTATAAGGAGTTTCAACCTCGCAAACCTCGATGGCCCCCTTGGCAGAAGGAAAGAAAGACGACGGAGTAGGAGATCCTATCAAAATCTTGCTCAAGGAGGCCCTCGAGAAACAGAGGAATGCGATTATGGATAACTTTGCCCAGATCCTTCAACAACTGCCCACCAGCGGTACATCTACATCGAGCACGTTTTCCAACAAGCCTGTGACAACCTGGACAAATCCAATACCATGTTCAACAGAATTTTCCCCTCATGGAGGAACTTAATGAAATGGGGACGGTTGCTTCCTAAGGAGGGAGGAATGGTCCAGGTGGATATCGTTGGCCTCCCACCTATTCCAATTGGACCCACAACATCAATTCTTTCAATTTTTCAGCTTTAGCACAACTTGCTATTTTTAGGAATTTTCGGGGTCCTGCACTCCCGAAGTCGTTTTGGGGCACTAATGATCCAGGTGGATATTGGTGGCCACCCACCTAATCCATTTGAAACCCCACCATCAGTTCTTCCAGTTTGTAAGTTTCATCACAACTTACTATTTTTAGCAGTTTTTCGGGTCCTAAACTTTCAGAGCCGTTTTGAGGCCCTAAACGACGTTTTTTGGGAAAACTGGGAGGAATATGGGTTGTAGATGAATGTTTCTTACTCAAAAGTTGTATTCCTCAGATAGATATTTCTAACGAGCTATTGAGCGCGTCAAACAGAGATCATATGCCAAAGTTACGTCCCCAGGAAGTTGAAACACCAATTTACCCAAACGGGACCCACAGTTTTGGTGGTTCATCTCCTATGGTTAGGTTTTTGGATGTTTAGGATTTTACATTGTTTCTCAACAATAAACAGGCCTTTGAGCCTCATTGTAAGAAATTTCAGGGGCTGGTAGCCATCACATCTCTTCTCAAGGATACGCTACCAGTGCCCTAGCTCGTCCATTTCCATTATTTCTATAAGCATGTTTCAGTTAGTTGTTTTGTAACACAGTTCATAGGCTTGTAGTTGCCACATCTCTTCTGAGAGATAAGCCTACCAGTGCCCTAGATTTTTATTTCCATTATGTCTGTAAAAAAATTTCAGTTCTGTAACACAGTTCAGGGGCTGGTAGTCATCACATCTCTTCTCAGAGATACACTACCATCGCCCTAGCTTGTTTCCATTATCTTTGTAAGCTTATTTCAGACATTATTTTCTTAATAAAATGAAGCATTATTTCCATTGCATATCTATGCTTATGGTTATATGTGTATTCTGTTGCGTTCCTGCATAAATCTGAATCAGAAAGAGTCATAGTTGACCAAGTCAAACAATGATGGTTTCGGGCACATAGTTTTGTGTCTTTGGAACTCATGTAATGAAGCCTTTAAAAGGCTAGTTGAAGACTCTATTGTAACAAAATAGGGAGGTTAGAACCAAAGGCTTACTTGGATGGTTTGGTCGGGTTTTAACCAAGGGATCTAATGGAATTTTGTTATATATATTTTTCCCTAGAGTTTGGCTTTCTCCAAGGTAAACATTGTGTTTGTGTTTTTTTGCCACAAGTTAACTTAATTTTACTATGTGCTTATTTTAATATCTCTCTAGTTGATTTTAATAATTGGTATCAATGTTGAAGGTAGATATATTAGAGTGAAATGTTAGCTTTAGGAAGATGCCTTTATTTCCAGGGGTTTATTTGGCCTTGTAGATGGAGATATTGACACAGATCTTGTTCACAGATATGGCCACATCTACCATCTTTGTGACCTATTATTGGTCGTGATATTGTTGTTGAAAACTGTGGTTATGTATGATAGTAGAGAATTAAAGTAAAGAGGAAATTTGGGATAAAAAGTATGGGACTACACATGAGGTTCAAATGTGGTATGACCTCAAGGGATAGTATTGGAGTGTTACATAGTAGAAGTAAATTGTTGTGAAGTTTTTTTTATAAATTTTTTCAAACTGGTGACAAGAGAAAGTCAAGGGGTTAAAGAGGAAGCTCAAGTGCTCATGGACACCTTCGTGGGGTTACCTCAAGTAGCATGATTTTTTGAACAACTAGGGTGGAAAAAAATGACATGGAAGAGAGTGGAGGCCTATGGAAATGATGATAAATTACTTTTCCATAATAGGATGTCAATGATATGTGGCAGTCGAGATCACCAGTTGAGGCAAGCGTGACTAAATTTGATTGAAAAAATATATAAGGGAAAGGTTCAATGGGTGAAGAAGCCATGTGATGAAATAACTACTGGTCAAGAAGAAGTTGTGAGACATAGTGCAGAAAGAGTGAATGCAAAGAGTGGATGTGATATTTTTCTCAGAACAATCTTTGCATATGATATTTTTCTAGGAAAAATCAATGATATGGGTTGTAGAGGTTGTGTAGGTTGAAATGAAAGGTTTCCTAAGCCTTAAAGCAGTGATGGCATTTAGGAATATTAAGATGAAGAAAGTGGCTTGGTATACACGTAATTGAATGATAACAAATTATGATATAACCCAAACAAGAAATGTCATAGGTATGGGTTGATGAGTCAGAATGCATCTCCAATAGTAGGAGTCTCTCTGGCATGAATTTTGAATCAAACCTCACACCATTTTGAACGTACTATAAACCAACGACAAATTAGTTCACAATTAACTACTAGCATTTTCTTGGAATGAAGAGAAAAGACTCAAAGAAAACATAAAAGACACATGCAAAAGGTTAGTTCATTGACATGTAACTAATATGTAAATGCACATGCATCTACATAAAAATAATTGGATAACCATAACAAATGTCATTAATATGCACAAGAATCAATGAATGAAGTGAAACAACTTCTCACTAACACTACTGCTCATTCAAATAGATGTACCAAAAGCTTTTCAAAACCCAATAGTGGGATGAGAGTAGTTCATATCATATCTAAAATAAAAAACCTAGCCTCATAATCACTCAGCCTATAATATATCAAGAGGATAATGCTTTCATCCCCCCAAGCACAAAACAACTATTTAATTACTAGACTAGGTCAAGTGCTAAAATTTCCTTTCTAATGAGGCATGAGGGTACATTTATGGAAGTGGAGGGGGTTGACCTTTCACCTTCTACTTGACCCTTAATCTTACCTAGGACCAGTTGAACTTCCTCATGACCTTTGATGCCCTTATTGGGATTTTCTACGATTTTGATATTTGTCATTTTCATGAAAAAATAAAATAAAATATTGGAATATTGTGAGAGGAAATGCAATGAGCTTTGATATAGATGTTTCACTTTAAGAGGTTTGTTTATGTCTTCTTCCCATCCTAGTGCCACCATGGTGCATAGTTTATTATCCAATAGTTACCATGGATCGAGATCATGCATTCATAAAGTGTTTAGATGTAAATGACTAGTAAATGATCTACAACCTCAATCCTGCAAACATACAACCAAAAATTAGGATGCAAGATGAACACTCTTCACTATAATAAAATAAGAAATAATTATCATAAATTGAATTGATCAAGAATAATAAGTGTTGAAAAATAAGTAGGAGTTCACAACCATGAAATGCTTATTTTATTTAGATATCAAGGCTGATCAGTTAATTGCATTCTTATAACTATGGTCTGACCTATGTTTCAATGTAACCTTTTAGACTTTTGTTTTCTTCTATAAATTATTTTGCCTCTTTTACCATTCTGTCAATATCTGCTTGGCTCAATATTCCTTTGTTTTTTGTTATGGCGATGTTCCTAGATTTTTTAGATCTTTTACCTTGTTCTTTAATCATTTAAGATACCACTGCATCCATTTCAAAAGTTATTTCAATTTCTAAAGTTACTGTAGAGACAAAGGTATTTTGGATAGGCCAAATCTCCCCAGTTTTATATAATCCATTAAAATATATTCACCTTCAGTGCCCTTTCCTTAATTCTTTTATTTTATGCCCATTTGACAAGGCTCTCTAAATCACCAAAATAACGAGTATCACACTCTAGCATGTTTCCGTCACAAAATGAAAATTATTTGCAACTTTGGGTGACTCCAAGCCCTCCATATATGCATTTCTTTGATTTAGGGATCTCTCATAATACCCTTATAAAATAACTTGTAATATGTGGGCCATGTGAATGATCATTTCATCCATTCTAGAACATGTGACACAAATTCTTCGAGTGTTAAACTCATTTACATCTCTTTCAATGCTTATTTCTCTCAATGTTGACATGTCGTGTTGGTGGTGGCTCGACTTGAGACGTCGGGTACAACAATAAGACCGACCACGTTAAAACTTTCCCATTCGATGCCTTACTCGGAGATGAATCATCATCACAGTTTCATGTGTGAGAATTAGTTGTGGCTATGACGATTGTACATAATCCACAGTGGGGAATTTAACAATAGGAGGCTGATACTTGTTTCTCTAAATTGCATAATCACACTTCAGTAGTATGGAGTTTTACCCCTATTCTTACATGCACTTGCGATTTTGTCTCTTTCTAATGGTGTGCGCAAGCTATTATTGTTAGCCTTTGTCATAATTTTCTTCTTAGAACTTTGATGCATTCTTATAACCTTTCATCACAACATTCATCGATATAGTGTTCATCGCATTCTTGGTAGTGTCTAACATAGCCTCTATCGCAATCCCACGTGTAATTTAACATATAAAGTTTCCCCATGTTGATATCTATAACCTTTCACATGCACGGGCATATGTTCTCATAGAAATGTTTATATAGCTTCATCGCAACAGTTAACAACATTTCCAGTGCATTGCCTCACTTCAATACGATTTCAATTGTAGTGTTTTAGCTGCATGAAATCATTGTGGTACATAACTTTACCGCACCCCTTTATCATAAAATCATGGATAATTCGCTGTCACATCCCATTATTAAAATCTTTTCGCAACACACTATTGCATTCTTATAGTCTGGACTCTGCATCGATCAGTGTTTATCACATCACTTGTCACATACATTTAATTTAGCCTTTCATGGAAGTGCATAATCACAATTTTCTTTTGTAGTGTATAGTCACACATTTATAACATTTGTCGTTTGCACTTTATCATAGTGTCGCTTTGGTTGTAGCCCTCAGTTGTCCATTGTATGGGTTATGGTAGCTTTTGAGTGTAATCTTAATATGTCTTCAATCACATACTCATTTCTTTATTATGACTCTTCATATGTTTTAATATGCAACATCTGTTTATGACCTTTCGCATGGACTGACATGTGACTTGTCACATGGAATGAACATTGATATGGAACTTACCTCGCTACCGTTTACATTTTTCTAATCCTCCATTTCATGAATCGATCGCTTGTAGTATTCTTATCGCGTGCATTCTTGTATTCTTTTAATGTGCCTCATTAACCTAAATTGTTGCACATAATCACATTGTTTTTATTGCATTGCCTTATCACATTGCTTAGCTTTTTTTTTTTTTGCACTTCTTATATTGTCACAACTCTCTGTCACATTCTTCAATCATAGTAACACATCTTTTTATTGCATATTCTCCCTAATAGTATATTTTGTAGGCTTTTATTGTAATTTTTGTTATATCCTTTTTAATTTATTGACAGACGACCTTTCTCAACATTGATACAAACTGTGCATACAATGAAATATCACCTTTATAGCTTGCGGCATTTAATATATAACCCCCGCGATATATAAACTTATTGCATGCATTAAATGTATAGTGTTATCGCACACATGATTAGTCTATTTTTGCGTCATTTATCTATGCTTTCATCGCAACACAAATTCATAACCACCATTGCATTCATTTGGTGTATTCTCTTCGTATTGCATGTTTTCATCATATGCATTATATTAATTTTATTTCATTTTCCTTTATTCAGTATTTAGATTTTAATTGCATTGCTTCAATTTATTATTTATCACAATCATAGTCTCCATTGTATGTGATATTTGTTGAGAATAACACTTAAATAATTTCATGTAATTGCTGACATTAGCCAGCAGATTTTAAGATTCTCTGTTATTAAAAATTAGTGCAGCAAATTATTATGATGGCCAGTGCTCAGAATCATTGGCAATGTTCACAATGAATAATTAGTAGTTGATAAATCATAGAATTAGTAATAGGTTTATTATATAAGAATGTATAAACATACATGATTCAATGTGAGATTTACAAGTTGAGCATGATATGATCTCTGTGTGTTTTTTTTATTGTCTTTCATTGTTTTTTTTATATGTCATAATTATTCTGGTTTCTTAGTTGGCTTAAAGAGAAGTGGCCATTTTAGATTCTACAATTGGTATCAGAGATGGTAAAATTATTTTGGGTTAAATTTTTATTGTTGGGATTTTCTCAAAGTTAAAATGTCAAATTCTAACATGATTGTTCCCGAATTTGATGGAAAAAATTATGATTATTGTGCATTAAGATACTGACCTTTTTGATTGAAAAAGATTTGTGGGAGATTGTTGAATCGGGTTATGATGAGCCAGATGATTAGAATGCCCTTACAGCCAATGAAAAAACAGCAAGAAAGGAAGCAAGAAAGAAGAATGCTCAAGCTTTGTTTCAGATTCAGATAGCTCTTGATAATAGCTTATTTCCACGAATATCAGGAGCAAAAACTGCCAAAGATGCCCGGAAGACTCTACAAGAAGCTTACCAAGGTAGTGATCAAGTTAAGGTGGTCAAGCTTCAGACATTGAAGAGAGAGTTGGAGAACCTGAAGATGCAAGAAGCTAAAAGTATAAGTGACTACTATGTGAGAGTCAAAAATGTGGTCAATAAAATGGCTACACTTGGGGAAATAGTAAGTAATGAAGTTTTAATAAAAAAGGTATTGAGATCTTTAACACGTAGATGGAATAATGTTTCCATAATATTAAAAGAAAGCAAGGATTTGCACAATTAAAGTTTGATCAATTGGTTGGATCTCTCATGTCTCATGAAGAAAGATTGAAAGACATTTTTGAAGTTGTAGAGAAAACTTTTTCCTCTAAATTACAAATTACATAGAATGAAGATGCAAGTAGTAGTAGTGCCAAAACCAGTCAAGATCGAGGTAAATGGCAAAGCCAAAAATTTTCTAGAGGTAGAGGCAGAGGTGGCTCAAGAGGAAGAGGTACTTCGAGAGGAAGAGGTAGAGGTAGATTTGATAAGAGAAATGTTCAATGTTACTATTGTAACAAGTATGGCCACTTTGAAAGAGAATGCAGATTGAAAGAAGGTAAAAATGCTAACTATGCTCAAGAAAGTAATGAGTATCTTCCAGATCACTTATTTGTATCTTATGCCAAAGCTGAAAATACTAGTAAAGATGTTTGGTACATAGATTTTGGATGCTCTAACCATATGACAGGGAATGAGAAATTGTTTTCAGCCAAGGATGGAAGTTTTAAATCCAAGTTCAAGCTTGGTGATGATAAATCTTTGGAGGTTGCTGCCAAAGGAGCTATGGATATCCAAACAAAAGAACTTATAAAGAGTTTTCATGATATTTATTCTACTCCACAATTGAAGCACAATTTGTTAAGTGTTGGGCAGCGATGTGAGAAAAATTATAAAGTAGTATTTTAAAATAAGACATGTACTATCTATGATAAGAATAAGGGAAATAGGGTGATCACTGTTGTGCCTATGATAAGAAATAGGATGTTTCCCTTGAGGTTTGATGAACATAGTAACAACCTTGCAAATATGGCTTATGAGGATTCAATTTTGCTATAGCATCTCAAGTATGGGCATTTAAATTTTCATAGTTTGAAGTTTCTAACTTCAAATGCATTAGTTTCTGGTTTGCTGAAGGTAGAGGAGCATAAGGAGGTTTGTGAAGGATGTGCTAAAGGCAAGCATGCAAGGGAAAGGGTCCCAAAGGGAAATGCATGGAGGGCTCATCACCCACTTCAGCTTGTTCATTTAGACATAAGTGGTCCTTTGCAGACTAATAGTTTGGGTAAGTCATCATATTTCATCACTTTTATTGATGATTAATCAAAAAATTGTTGGGTATATTTTTTGAAGGCCAAAAGTGAAGCCCTGGATACATTCAAGAAGTTCAAAGCACTTGTAGAAAATGAGAAAGGCTACAAGATCAAATTTTTGACGGTGGAGGAGAATTTTGCTCAAAAGCTTTCCAGAGTTTTTGTGATATGAATGGAATTCGGAGGCAACATACTACAACATACACACCCCAACAAAACGACGTAGCTGAAAGGAAGAATCGTACTGTGGTTGAAATGGAAAGGTGCATGTTACAAACTAAGGGATTGATCAATTCTTATTGGGGAGATGGAGTTGCTACAACAGTGTACATCCTCAATCGTAGCCCCACAAGTGCACTAGAGAAGATGACTCCTTATGAAGCTTGGTATGGAAAAAGCCTAATGTTAATCATTTCAAAGTTTTTGGTTGTTTGGCTTATGTGCATGTACATGATCAAAATAGAAAAAATTTAGATGCAAAGAGTGAGTTATGCATTTTCATTGGGTATAGTGAGACAGGAAAGGCTTATAAATTGTATAATCCCCTCACTAACAAGCCTATTTTATCAAGAGATGTAATTTTTGATGACGGGGGGGTTTATGGTCATCAAAAAGGCCATGTTGAGAAGACAAAATCTGTTTTGAATAGTGATATAAATGATGATATTGAGCAGTCAACTAATGCTTCTGTATCTAGTGGTTTAACTCCACCAAGCAGCCCTTCATCAATTTCTTCAACATCAAGTTCAACTCCAACTTCTTCTCCAATTTCTGCAAGGAAGGTAAGGAGATTGAGTGATATATATCAGAGGACTGCAAAACAATCACATGAAGAAAACCCAATAGGTGAGACAGTGAATTTTTCTTTATTAGCCAAGGCTGATTTTGAACCATCATGTTTTGAAGATGCATGTAATAATGACGTTTGGGTGTAAGCTATGCAAGAAGAGATGGACTCCATTCACACAAAGGACACTTGGGAATTGACAGAGCTTCTGCATGACAAGAAAAATATTGGCACCAAATGGGTCTACAAGACCAGACTTAACAGTGATGGGAGTGTTGAAAGACACAAGGCAAGATTAGTTGCCAAAGGATTCACACAAAAGTATGGAATTGATTATGAAGATACATTTGCACCAGTAGCAAGACAAGGGACCATTAGAATGCTGATTTCATTAGCAACTCAGAAAAGGTGGAGCATACATCATATGGACGTGAAAAGTGCCTTCTTGAATGGGTACTTAGAAGAGGAAGTATATGTGGAGCAGCCACAAGGTTTTGAAGTGGAAGGAAAAGAGAATAATGTCTACAAGTTGAAGAAGGCTTTGTATGGTCTCAAGAAAGCACCAAGAGCGTGGTATGCTAGGATTGATGGATACTTTCAGGAAAAAGGCTTCCAGAGAAGTAAGAATGATCCTACCCTTTACTACAAACAATAAGGTATTGATATTTTGATCATAAGTTTGTATGTTGATGATCTATTTTATATGGGTAGTAGTTCCAAAATGAATCATGAGTTCAAAGTTGCTATGATGAATGAATTTGAGATGAAAGATCTAGATCTCATGAAATATTTTCTAGGAATGGAGGTTTATAAAACTAAGGATAAAATTTTCATTTTCCAGACAAAATATGCACATGGTATTTTGAATAAATTTGATATGCTTGATTTTAATGGATCCCCTACTCCAAATTCTCATGGAGTTTTATTATGTAGAGATGATGGTGCTGATTTACTTGATGAGACAACTTATAGAAGTATTGTGGGGAGCTTGATGTTTGTAACCCACACAAGACCTGACATTGAATTTTCAGTTTCACTTGTTTCAAGGTATATGAAAAATCCATCTAAAATACATATGAAGGCAGCTAAGAGAATTTTAAAGAGTGTGAAAGACACTCTAAATTTTGGTATTCATTACTACTATGCTGAAAAGTTCAATCTTGTTGGATTTAGTGATTCAAATTGGGGAGGTAGTGTGGATGACCGTAAGTCCACATCTGGAAATTGTTTCTCTTCTGGTTCTGGTTTGATTACTTGGAGCTCAAGAAAACAACGCATTGTTTCCCTCTCATCCACAAAAGGAGAGTATGTTGCAATTACTTCAGCAGGTACACAAGCTCTTTGGCTCAGAAAATTTTTGGAAGAAATTGGGGAGAAGCAAATTTAGCTTACAGTCATTTATTGTGATAATGTAATTGTCATCAAGTTAGCAAAGAATCTTGTTCATCATAGTAGGACAAAGCATTTTGACATGAAATATCACTTCATTCGAGATTTGGTGCAGAAGAATGATGTTGAATTAAAGCACATAAATACTAAGCATCAACTAGCAGATATCTTCACCAAGTTGCAAAATATTAGTTTTTGACTAAGAGATAAGCTAGTAAGCCCTCATTAAGAATTAAGGGGGAGTGTTGAGAATAATGCTTAAATAATTCCATGTAATTGATGACATTAGCCAGTAGATTTTATGAGTCTTTGTTATTAAAAATTAGTGCAGCAAATTATTAGGATGGCCAGTGCTAAGAATCATTGGCAGTGGTTAGAATGAATAATTAGTAGTTGATAAATGATAGAATTAGTAATAGGTTTATTATATAAGAATGTATAAACATACATGACTCCATGTGAGATTTACAAGTTGAGCAGTGATATGATCTCTATGTTTTTTTTTTATTGTATTTCATTGTTTTTTTTTATATGTCATAATTATTCTGGTTTATTAGTTGGCTTAAAGAGCAGTGACCATTTCAAATTCTACACTATTACTATTTATATTTTCCTTTATTCAATGTTTAGATTTTAATTGCATTGCTTCAATGTATATTTATTTATCGCACTCATAGTCTCCATTGCATGTGCTAATCGTTAGTTATCCTTGTCTTCCTCGCATGCACTAACTGCATGTGGCTTTTATGGCACATCTTTTATCACCTTGTTTTAACATAGCCTTACATTTCATGGCTTTACCATGGTGTTTAGCACAATGTTCAAATTCATATTCACAACCTTACATTTATCGCATGCATGCATTCCACATAGCTTCACATCTTAGTGATCATTACATAGTCATGTTAACATTTATCACTCCTTTTGGTCTCCCATAGCAACGTACTTTTGTATCCATTTTGTTTAATATAATGGAATAGTCATAGTACTAGGTAGCGCCACGTCGGAGTAGTATGTAAACTGATATGAATTCCACCAAGCTGTCCAATGTTCCAATATGTTTCTAAATATCCTCTTGGCTTGCCATTGTGTCAACTAGCCAAATGCGAGAAATTTTTTGAAGTGGTCTTATATTTCTTCCTTTCAAAATTTAGTTATATTTTCGAAGAGTCCAACTTTTGGTGGTCAAAAGAAAAGAGAGGCCATCCCATATTGCAAGAAGATAATAATTATAAAAACAACATAGTTCCAATGCTACTATAATTAGTAAATGTTTTGATGACTCTAAGGAATATGAGCTCTAATGTTTATCTTATTTGAAATTAGGTCTATGTGAGAATGAAACTCTCCCAATGGCCCATATGAGTAATATAAAGATGAAATTAACAAATTTGGGTGTCGAACCTTAATTGTGTAATGATTGAGAAAGATTGAAAACATGAGCAACTTAACCTCAGCAAAATACATTCTGAAACAAATCCTAAAGAAACTTTCAAATGAATTTGAAAATGAAAATGAATTAGATGTTTCATAAGTCTGAAATAACGATATGTGATACAATATATGTAGATTTGAAGAGTTAATCTTGAATGTGTGGGTAGAAAATTTCTAGTTATTATGACATAAGAATTCAATATTAAACATGCTCCTTAGAGGACTAGAACCAAGGTAGGGCATGGATGCCATCCTCACTCACGCAAAATAAAAGTAATTTTGGTTAATTGCAATTTGGGCTATCATTTCAAAATAACATGAATGAAGTCACACTTCTTCAAACCATAATGCATCAACCAAAGGAGGTAAGTCAAAATAAATAAAGGTGGTTATATGTAATGTGAATCGAGAAGACATGAGAAACCACAATGGTTGGTTAAGAATCTAGTCAATTTAAAACATAAGCACACCTATTAAATCCATAAAAAGAAAAATGGGGGACCCAAGATTTAGGTGTTATATTAAAATAAATGGATGTTGTAGTAGTTACAACAATTGGCAGACCACTGGTAGAATCCAACATCTTTTCCTTAGTCCCTTCAATAGATTTAGTTTTAAAATAAAAGCAAAGGAAGTATCAAACTGATAATGTGGGTACCAATTTAGTTACTTGACCATTCATAGATATATGATTCATTTGTCTTCTAAGCTAAGTCTTGTTAGTTTTTAAACACTAAACCAAAAGTGCACACATGTGAGTCTTTGACGATGATGTAGAGAACATGACAGAGGGTTTATTGTGTTGATAATTTTAAAGAGATTTTATGGTGTTTCTCTGCTGCCAACGATCATACATAGCGCCGATAGAGTCACTCAAGAAATCACAAGTATTTCTTTGCTACCAACAAGCATCCATATCCCCAAGAAAGTTTCTTACATCACCTCTCTGTGCAGGAAGCATTTCTCATTCATTTACCCTTTATTTAAATTTTTTTTTTTCATGCACCTTGGCATAGTTTATTAAGGTGTTTATTGCACTAGGGTAGAATAGGTATCATGCCTTATTTTATGGGAAAGAGAGGTTGTTTCTTGTTTCACAAAAGCTAAAATATTTTCTAACTTAGGTTTTCCCTCATACCATGCTTCCAAATCACATATTTGAATCACAAATGCACAATAAAACTACACAAGGAATATAAGGGCTATACTAGAAACAAGCTTAAGGTTATGGATATAAGCCTTACGAACTGATTATAGTTTCCCACAAATATCAAACCATATTTTCCTTGTTAGTAAAGTAGACTCGTGTATATCTATCTAGGATATGGTTTTAATACTAGTATATACAAGAGGATAGCTCTTGGAATTACCACCACAACCACACAAAACCATTGAATGGGATCCAAAATTTTAAACTAGGCAAGTGAGTTAGGTAAGGGAAGCTCTCCAGTCGTCATTTATGTGCGATCTTTGGGATACCATATAGAGAACAAAGATTGAATTAAAGTCAAATACATAATTCAGAGAAATGAATGTGAGTTGAAAATAGCTCAGAAATGTGGAGAATACTAGGCTAAATGCAATTGAAAGGAAAGTAAATCTAAATGCATAATGTAATGAAACAAACACAAGCTACATGGGAAAAAAATATATGCAAGAAATACAACTTCGTAAGAACTAAAAATGCCATGCAATGCAATGAAATGAAAAGTATTTTAGGGACATGATGTCAAATGCACTAAAGGAAAATAAAATAGGAATAGAATGAAAGGTTTGAGAAATGAACTGTAATGCGATAAAGCAAGAAAAATGTAAACAAGATCTATGCAATGTTATGCAGGCTATTCTTAAATATAATGAAATGAAAAGTAATGAACTAGAAAACAATGAGTGCAAATAAAAGTCTCCTAGTCAACTACATGATAGAAAAAGTACACCTTATTTAAAAATAAAACAAACTACAACTAAACCTAAACGCTACTCTAATTTAAGAAAAGATATCGGCTCATGTGAAATATGATTTCCAATGAATCCATTTGAGGTGTTCCTCGTGTGCAAAAAAAAAATATTAGCAATCAATACCCATACGAAATGTGTGAATGTAAAGATATTTACCTCTGTAGGTTGCCCAAAAGGGGGAATGTCAAACTTATCATGAAAGATGGATCTATCCAAGCCACAATTTTACCTTTATAAATAGAATGATTTTCATTAAAACCTTTGAAGCTTCTCATAATTGTGCATTCATTTACATTTTCATTCATAACAAAGGCCGGAGAAAACATCAACCACTTATTTGCATAAGAGTTTTATAGATAAGAATCTTCTAACCAATCAAAAATTCTCTCATGATATTCGAAATAACCAGATTGAAAGTCTTGAAAAAGTTGCAAATATGGGAATTCATTCAACACAATCAAGCTATGCAGAGAATATTGTAAGGAAACCTTAATATGATATTTTTCAGAAACATTTTCAGGATTGTGAGGACTTGATATAACCATCAACAAGAGATGAAGTTAATCAACTTCCCGACAAGCACCTAAAACTTTAGATGGTGAATCATCAAACCTTCTTATCTTGTTGAAATCAATAGATATAAAACAAAATTGTTATTAGGTGTATTGGTGGGATCATTATTAACTGGATAATAGTCATTAAAGCCATTATTTTTATCAATTTGGTCACTCAACACATAAGATCCTTTATTCTTCAAAAATGGAGATGAATCAACTCAAGAGATTTCATGGATAGTTTAGATTATAAAATCTTCTTCTTCACATGATGAAGATCTGAAGTAAACGAAAAGATGGGTTGGGAAAAAATTGGTTCCTTCTTTCAAATATAAGAGATTATTACCTTGTATCAGATTACAAACTAGGCTAGCAGAGTGGAATTATATGGGATTAAAAATGATTGTTGGTAAATCATATTAAGAAAACCAATGAGGATACATGGAATAATGAGAATAGGCTAAAAGAAGATTGAAATTTTCCCTTGAATAAGTAGGCATTAAATTAGATTTAATATTCATATTTTTCACACTAACATCATGTTAATGAATCAATATGTTAGTATGCAATTTTTTCTTCACAAAATAACTTGAACATCCACTATCACTCAAGTGAATATCTTGTGCAAAAACAAAAATAATTACCTCCATAAGAGGAAGAAGGCCTTTTATGTTGATAAATGAGCTTGAAATGAAAATCATCTCAAGACACGCCACATTTTGATCTTTATATATAGAATGATGAACTTCAAACCCCTATAAACCTTGCAAAAGTGTGCATCCCTTCACATTACTCTTCATATCGAGAACATGAGAAATGGGAAGTCGATCAGTCACAAAAGAGTTTAAATAAATTGAATCTCTTAAGGGATGAACAATTCTATCTTGATAATCAAAATGAAAATCCTTGACTCCTTGTTCATTTCTCAAAGATATGCATTCACACCGTAAATTCAGTATAAGAGGGATGAAAGGATATTTGTGTGAAGAAGAATTAACTAGACATGATTCTTACATATAATGAACAACGTTGCATTTATATTGAAATAAGATAACTTGAAAATGTTGAAAATATTTCAAAAATGAGCTTACATCTAGTGATACAGTGCTAAGAAGAAAATCCCATGAATAAATCCTAATATGACCTAGTTCAGGATCTCATAGGGATCGTGAGGACCTAACATAATCATCAACAAGGGATGGAGCACCAAACCCTATTAACTAGTCCCAAAACCTTCAAATATTGGATGATATAATTTCATGAGCTTGGTCATATTAGTAATTTCATGAAGATAATAATCATTAGTTATATCAACAAGATCATTATTAATTGAATGAAAACCGTTAAAACCACTGGTTTAATTAGATGTTTCAATATCACCAAATATATTATTTAAGACATAAGAATCATTTTTATGTTATAATTGAAGATGCATCAGTCAAAGGAATTTCATGAAATACCTGAACTAGAGAGTTAACTCCATTGAATGCTGGAAATCACAAACCATAAGAAAGATGATAAATAATAGCATTGCTTTCCTCTTCCAAAGATGAAACCTCATTGCCTTTTTTTAGCTTCAAATATATTTTTTTACATTCTGAATTTATCCAATTTAAAATGTTTTCAACATCAATAAATTAATTATATGCATCAAGACACAATGGATAGTGAGTCATAGAAGGGGAAGCCTCAATTCCCATAAGAAATTCTTCTATAATTATATTAGATTCCATATCTAATTTTTTCAAATCCAAATATTATTAAGAGGTCAACAAATCCATATTTTTACATGGGAATTCATCACCGCATATATTAGTGGCGTCATTGTCAACATGATAACAGTTTCTAGAGACTTTCATTTGATTAAGAATTTCAATTTCACTTAACTAATTACCAACAAAACAAGACTCTCCATTTACCATGAGCATAATAAAATTAACCGAGATGTTTTCCTGAATAAGCTAACAAAGGAAATCATCACCTGAACGTACCGGTATTTGGAATATGGAAGAAAGATGACATGTGTTTTCATTTTTTTCTTCCTCTATATGTGAGACATGACTACCTTGTGCCTGGTCATTATTTGACCCATTACAATGAGATTCAAGATAATTTGAAGAGATTTCTAGTGTAGCGAATTGATCTGGTCAATCAAGATATAAGGAGTTATGAGATGTGGATGATATCATATGAAACGAATCCTTTGAAGAAACAATACTTTCATTAAAATATAATTCAATATTTAGATTATTCTTAATGATGTCATTTCGAGGAAGTAACAGATCAACACTGACATTATGCTCCTTAAAATTATTCAAACATTCAAAGTTATTCCAGACAATGTCTTGGTTATTGCAAGGAGATAAAAGTGGGAGCATATTATGAAGGTGTTCATGAAATAATTCTACAATATGTTCAAGAGGATTAGGTTGAATGTCATCATAGGGAGAGGTTTTTTTACTAATTTTATTTTCAAATTTCCATGCCCATAAGGAAATTATAACAACTGGTACTACATGGAAACTTTTCTCCTTTTTATCCAATATTTATTCATTACCTAAATTATTTATTATAGAAATTTCAATATCAGAGCAAGATGACATTTAATTTGGAGTAGGATGACAGAAATTAGGGGTAGAAATTTCTTCCTCTAAGGCTTAGGATTCCTTGTGACTCAGGAAGCTTGGTGTTGTCACTGCTACAACACCCCACAGAGTTTTGGCTTGCATCCAAATTTCAGAGCCTACTTTGACTTTCATGTCATCCTCGCAAATATTAAGAGTCATCACATGTGTTTTCTCTAAATGTTTTTGTCTCATTTGTGAGATAATTAAAGTGTCATATTCTAGAATGATTAAGTGTCAAACATTGTACACAAGCTAGTTTTGGTGTGTTTAAGGGGTAATTCTTTTGCGAATGAGTTTTTATTATCATGAAAACATCAATCGCACTCATTTTTAAAGTTTCAAGAAGTGTCACACAAGTGTTTTCATGATCATCACAAAGTGTATCTTTGGTGTCACACTTGGTGTCAGTCATTGTAAAGTTGAAAGTTGAGAGATTTTCAATAAAAATCACATAAAATAACTTTTAGTTGACATGTTTCAAAGAATATAGTGTGGTTCATCTTTAGGAAATTTGTCGCATTAAGGAAATTATGTTATTCATGTGTTTTGAGTGTTCCATGTTATATCTTCAAGTGATCTAAGTGTATGATCACTCTAATTCATGTTGTTGCTCATCTTCATTTCACTAATCCAATAGTTAGTAAAAAATAGAAAACTTCATGACCAGTCTGCTCAACCTCATCCAACCCTCCCAAATTGCGCATTGTGCAGTATCAGTCCTCAAGCAGTAGCCTTGTCTCTTGGCCCTGTGCAATGTTCAATTTTTTCCTCCCATAATTGTGCACTACCAATCTCAGTGCTCAAGCCCAACCCCTTCACTCCATAAATGTGCAACCTTTCCCACCAGCCAAACCTAAAATGCGCATTGTGAAGTCTCAATCCTTAAGCCTCAAACTTGAACTCTTGAACTGCACAATTGTGCAATCACTTTCCATTCTTTTCATTCCATCGTTGTGCAGTGGGAAAAATTAGTGCTCAAGCCCTGAGCCTGGCTACAAAAATCCATCAGCTGCATAATTAACAAATCTGGTCCATCATGAACTGTGCATTGCATAATCTCAAGGCTTAGTCCTAACCCTTAACTATTTGAGATACACAATTACATAGTCCCTGATCCTATCCCTCAGCTTTCCACCTAGTTCCAACTTAGTCAATGGATCATCATGCAACATCTTAGGCTAGGGGTTTATCGTACTGATTACATATTATCATGAGTGAATTGCAGACATAGGTACTCTATCATGTTATGACAGGATGATGAAGAAGGATATGGATAAGGTGTTGGCAATATGATGCAGAGTGTTGTCCTTGATGGCAACCCACTGAATGAAGATGAAGACATGCGACTGTTGACCTGTCTTGTCCTTGATGGCAATCCACCTGATGAAGCTATTCTTGACTTGATGGACTTGGTAAATGATGTAAATCTAATGTGATATGATGTTTGTTGAACAATATGATGTAGAGAGTTGTTCTTGAATGGCAACCCACCTGATGAAGATGATGGCAACTTACTTGATGAAGTTGTGCTTGATAGAATGTCTTGATGAACCTGTTTAAAGATGAAAATCTGATATATCTACAGAGAGTACAGAAGGTAATGAAGAAAGGAATTCATTATGGGCTAGATCTATGATGAAAAGAGTATGTTTCAAGACATACGCAGATCTGTCTAGGGGAAGTCGCGTATGCACGCGGGAAACAACGTTCCAAGTCGCGTATGGGCAAAAGCACTCATAAAGTGCAAATCCAGGGGTAACCACCATGGTATGGACCCATTGTATTGGGTAATGATTCGTCTAAATGACCCCGTCCAGGAATACCATCGGAAGTAATGTAGTTTTGGGCTCATGGTATTGTTTTGGCTCATGGTATTGAAAAAGGGGCCCGTGGTATTGAAGGCTCATGGTATTGTTTTGGCTCATGGTATTGAAAAAGGGGCTCGTGGTATTGAAAAAGGATAAACCTATATAAGGAGAAGAAATTCATTGTGCAAATCATAAGTGTGGGTGCAAGATGTCTGAGCTTGAATGAATACTTCTCTCTGAAGTATATCTGAATGGAAAGTGTTACACTTGAATGATAAATCTGAATGTATGATGCACCAATGATGAAGAAGGGGATCTAGATCTGAAATGTACTTGTATCTACTAGATCTGCTTATGGAAGGCTTAGATCTGTGATGAGGCGAACATCTGTACGAAGTAAAAGGGTAAATCTGGGCCCGAATATACGTGCGAAGAAGTATCTTTGCTTTCTGGAATAATTGAAGATCTATACGCTACTTCGACGCGGAGGAAGCGCGTATATACGCAGCTTCAGCGAAGAGAAAGCGCGTATGCGCAATAAAATATACACTGAGGTATACGCCGGTTTGTGTGGACGGAAGAGCGTATATACGCGAAATCAGTGAAGTAAAAGAGCGTATGCAAACTAGGGTTTGCTGAAGCAAGGGGTATGAAATATCTGAGCTGTTCTGCTGTGTTTATGCTATCTGATCTGTGTTGATATGTATCTGTTGATGATATATGGTTGTGCTTAAAAGTATGGAAAGGGTCCAGTATGAAAATATGATGAAATGTGGCCTGCAAGTGGTGTTCTATTGAAGTTGTTGGATCCGGTGTGAAAATTGATGAAACGTGGTCCAAGGTGGTGCTGAGGGTTGTAGCCTTCAGTCAGGGGGTCGTAGCTCCCTTCCAGGTGAGGCTGGTAAACGAGATCGGGGGGTCGTAGCTCCCTTCCAGGAGAGGCTGGTAAACGAGTCAGGGGGTTGGAGCTCCCTTCCGGGAGAGGCTGGTAAACGAGCGCAGGTGGGTGCCTGCGTGCTGGTCAAGTCTGCGCCAGCACATATGTTGTAAGATGTTTTCTCTATAATAAAATATTGAAGGCTGAGCAACTGCAGCGGTGGTTTTCTCCGACTTGGGTTTCCACCTAAAAATCCTGGTGTTCATGTGTGATGCTTTGTGTGATGGTTTATTCTGTTCTTACTGCACATGTTTACTGTTTATATAACATCTAATGAATGAATGATGGAATGATATAAGTGAAGAACTAATGGCATAATTAGATCTCTGTGTATACGCGAGTTTTATGAAGGATATCCGCGTGTATACGCTAGTTGGCTTCAGAAAATTAGCGTATGGGTTTTAGAGCATGAAAAAGTAAAAAGATTTATTTTTCCCTAAATACTGATTCACCCCCCCCCCCCCTCTCAGTATTTTTCCCAACAATTGGTATCAGAGCAGGTCCTTCTGCAGAAGCTTGATCGCTTGAAGGAGATCTGTCGCAATGGGAAGTCTTGAAGGAGTAATGTCTATAAAGCCACCTCTATTCAATGGAAGCAATATGATATTCTGGAAGGTACGAACTAAAGCATATCTGCAAAGTCTTGGTGCAGATGTATGGGCTATCGTGGAAGAAGGTTATCAATATCCGGCAATTATTCCTACTGATGCAGCAGAAAGGAAGAAGTATGAAATCAATGCCAAAGCGGTAAATGTCTTATTAGGAAGCATGTCTGAACCAGAATTCGCTAAAGTGATGCAGCTACATTCAGCAGAAGAAATATGGGATAAAATCATTCTGAGCTATGAAGGAGACACAAAGGTAAAAAGTGCAAAACTCCAAACTCTTAGAATTGAATATGAATATTTGAAGATGCATAGTGATGAAAGTGTTGCCAGTTTCTTTCTTCGTCTGGACGATATTGTAAATCGAATGAGAAATTTGGGTGAAACCATAACTGATACTACTCTGGTGGAAAAGGTCTTAAGATCCTTGACTTCGAAATTTGACTCTAAAGTTTCAGCTATTGAAGAAAGGCAAGATCTGCAAACTCTTACTGTTGTTCAATTGCATGGTATTCTGACTGCTTTTGAAATGAGACAAGGAGGTCCTTCTCAAATTAGAGAAGCTGATTTTAAGGTATCTGCAAGAGGAAAAGAAAAGGAAGTTGTCAAAGAAACCAGCTATATATCCGAAGAAGAAGAAGCGAATTTCGTGAGAAAACTCCAACTAGGTACTGGAAGATTCAAAGGTAAGCTTCCCTTCAAATGCTTTGAGTGTGGAAAAGTTGGTCACTATGCTGCTAAATGTCCTTATAGAGAAAAACATGGTAAAGGGAAACAATTTGAAAAGAGAAAGAGTTATTATGCAAATGAAGATGATGATGAAGTATCCAGTGAAGATGAAGAAGATTCTGACCATGATCTGAAAGTGCTCATGGCAAAGAAGCAAAAGAAGAAGGCTACTCGAAACAAGAAGTTAGCTCAGAAAACAGGTATAGCAGAAATTGAAGAAGATGAATCAGATAGTGATTACGGTCCTTGTAATCTTCTTTGTGCAAACAAAGGCAAAGATAGTGAAGGTAACAGTATGGATCTAGAAGAAGCTGTCAAGATTGAAGTTGAAGATCAGCAGAAATCATCTAAAAGGAGTGAAAATCTAGAAGCAAATGATGAAAGTAATGATTGGCATCAATTTGAAAGGAAGAAATCTATCTACAAAGATGTGATCTCTAGGATGAATGAAAAGATAGAAACACTAAATGGACAGATAGACAAGTATCAAGGGTTGTACGCTTATGCAACCAATCAAGGTGAAAAACTTGAAGCAGAAATCATCTCTCTAAAAGCAGATCTTGAAGCATCAAGTAAAAAGAATGAGGAACCTCTACAACCATTTGAAAAGGAAGGCATTGAAGCAGAAATTATCTCTCTCAAAGAAGATCTGGAAAAATCAAATAAGATGAATGAAGAGCTGCAACAAACATGTGAAGAAAACGAAAATTGGTTGAAAGAAGAGATTCTAAATCTGAAGGATCATGTAGAAGATGGAAGAAGGAAAGAAGAAAGCTTGACGAAGCAATGTCAAGCCTTGGAGGTTGAGGTAAACATTCTCAAAGGTAAATTAGAAGAAAAGGTAAAACTTTTGAGGTTTCAAGATAATACTAATATTTTGGACAATATTCTGAGTAATCAAAGGTCTCCTGCTATCAAACTTGGTCTTGGTTTTCATGAAACTGTTAAAGGAGAATCTAGCTCACAAGGAAGTGCTAAAAATTCAGAGGATGTCAATGCAAAATCTGAAGTGTTGAAAGAAACAAAAGATCGACCAACAATCATGAATTCTCAAAGGAATTCATTCAAGAACGTTGAATGTTTTAAATGTCATAATTATGGGCATGTTGCAGCCAATTGCAGAAGCAGAACAATTCATCCACAAACAAACAGGTTCTACTCAGAAAGGTACTCTAGTAGCTTCAAGGGATATTGTTTTTCATGTAACAGGTATGGACATAAAGCAGCTGACTGTAAAAGGAGGAAGATTAGAAATACTCATTATGATTCTTATGCTTATTTCTCTGGACACATGAGATGTTATTCTTGTAACAAGTATGGTCATGTAGAAAAGGAATGCAGGATGAACAGATCTGAGAAAGTGGACAATTTCCAGCACACAAATAGAAAGCTCAAACAAATCTGGAAAAAGATGGAGGACCGATCAGAAACGTAGGGAATTCTGACCCTACTGCAGTCATCCGCTTCTGAAGCTGACTTTTCTTATTGACTGCAGGAATGATGTGGGATACATTATGAGATTTAGTAATGTATCGTCACAGGGGGAGCAATGCATGATGACTGTCATGGTTGATTTGATTATTCTGGTTATGTTTACTTCTGGCAGCGCATCTGATGTGGAAAGGACAGGTACAGGAGGTACAAGCTCAGGAGGAAATGAAGGAAGATGAAAATTTTCTATGCTTCACTTTCCATACGCGGGTTATTCTAACAAAAGTCGCGTATACACGCGAGTTTCATCAGACACAGTCGCGTATGCATTAATGATAAGAGAATTTATATGCTAGCTGAAGATCTGGAGCAGAGGTTCAGGGGGAGCATCAGTCTGATTGTTAATGACTGTATTATTGACTCAATTTCAGCTTAGTTTCTCAGTTCTAAATAGTGATGATATGATACTTGATGTCTTATGTTGAAGATTATGGATGAGTCTTGTTTGCTTGTTGAATGAAGAGTATTCGTTGCTGAGGTGAAAGACTTATAATTCAGAGATAAGGACAGTTCATGCAGAGATTGTTTCTAATGACTTGCTGATGAACGTATTCAGGTTACACAAGTTAAGGAGAAGCACTGGTTCAGGGGGAGCAGCAGGTTGAATACTAATGATTGCATTGTTGGCAATATGACTGATTATTCTTGGCTATTGTGATACTCATGCTTAAATGATGATGATTTGGTGGTGAAAGTGTTCAGGATGCACAAACTAAGGGGGAGCCTTGGTCATATGAAAAGGATGCTTGGATGCACAGATTCAGGGGGAGCATTAGCGTTGCTGAGTATAATGCATTGTTGGCATTATGTTGATTCTGAAAAATGTTCTCTTTCTTGAGGACTTTCTAGGTGTTGGTTATGAAAAGTCATATTTGTATTTTGATGAAAAGGTCATGTTGAGACCCATGATGTAAAATTGTAAATTTCAGTCATGTAAAGGACTTGTCAAATTTTGTAAACCCACTTGGTTGGGTAGCTGAGTCAAATTTGTAAATCCACTTGGTTGGGTAGTTGAGTCTCATATGTAAATCCACTTGGTTGGATATTTGATGTAAGTATGAGTCATTGGTGATAGGAAATTCATAGAGTCATGTACTCCATTGGAAAATATGTTTGAAGATTCAGCATGAACTCAGGGGGAGCTTGGTCACTTCAGTTTATATCAGATCTGCAGAACGCTTCTTCCACATGAGGAGAAAAGGGGGAGAGTATGTTGGCTTTGGTCCGCCCTTTGCCCTTGATGTCAAAGGGGGAGAGTGACATGGTGTTTGAATGCAGATAATGGTGTCAAAGAATTGGGAGAGTGACATGGTGTCAATGTACTTATCTATTGTGGTAACCAAACACCATCGTGGTTGCCATCAAGTCCAAAGGGGGAGATTGTTGGAAATATGATGCAGAGTGTTGTCCTTGATGGCAACCCACTGAATGAAGATGAAGACATGAGATTGTTGGCATGTGTTGTCCTTGATGGCAATACACCTGATGAAGTTATTCTTGACTTGATGGACTTGGTAAATGATGTAAATATGATGTGATATGATGTTTGTTGACAATATGATGTAGAGAGTTGTTCTTGAATGGCAACCCACCTGATGAAGATGATGGCAACTTACTTGATGAAGTTGTGCTTGATAGAATGTCTTGATGAACCTGTTTAAAGATGAAAATCTGATGTATCTACAAAGAGTACAGAAGATAATGAAGAAAGGAATTCATTATGGGCTAGATCTATGATGAAAAGAGTATGTTTCAAGACATACGCGGATGCAGCTAGAGAGTGGCGTATGCAGAAGAGCAACGTTCAAAATGGCGGACGAAAAAGCACATAAAGTGCAAATCCGGTCCATACCATGGTATGGACTTCCGATGTATTGGGTAATGATTCGTCTAAATGAGCCCCGTCCGGGAATACCATCGGAAGTAATGTAGTTTTGGGCTCATGGTATTGTTTTGGCTCCTTGGGTATTGAAAAGGGGCCCATGGTAGTGAAGGCTCATGGTATTGTTTTGGCTCATAGTGAAAAATGGGCCCATGGTATTGAAAAAGGATAAACCTATATAAGGAGAAGAATTTCATTGTGCAAATCATAAAAGTGGGTGCAAGATGTCTGAGCTTGAATGAATACTTCTCTCTGAAGTATATCTGAATGGAAAGGGTTACACTTGAATGATAAATATGAATGTATGATGCACCAATGATGAAGAAGGGGATCTAGATCTGAATTGCTCTTGTATTTGCTAGATCTGATTATGGAAGGCTTAGATCTGTGATGAGGCGAGCATCTAGGCGAACATCTGTCTGAAGCAAAAGGGTAGATTTGAACTGAATATCTGATCTGATGAAGTATGTTGCTCTGTAATGATTGAAGATCTATACGCTACTTCACCGCGGAGGAAGCGCGTATATACGCAGCTTCAGCGAAGAGAAAGCGCGTATGCGCAATAAAATATACACTGAGGTATACGCTGGTTTGTGTGGACGGAAGCGCGTATATACGCGACATCAGTGAAGGGAAAGCGCGTATCCAAACTAGGGTTTGCTGAAGCAAGGGGTATGAAATATCTGATCTGTTCTGCTGTGTTTCTGCTATCTGATCTGTGTTGATATGTATCTGTTGGTGATGTATGTTTGTGTTTAAAAGTATGGAAAGGGTCCAGTATGAAAATATGATGAAATGTGGCCTGCAAGTGGTGTTCTATTGAAGTTGTTGGATCCAGTGTGAAAATTGATGAAACGTGGTCCAAGGTGGTGCTGAGGGTTGTAGCCTTCAGTCAGGGGGTTGTAGCTCCCTTCCAGGTGAGGCTGGTAAACGAGAGCAGGGGGTCGTAGCTCCCTTCCGGGAGAGGCTGGTAAACGAGTCAGGGGGTTGGAGCTCCCTTCCAGGAGAGGCTGGTAAACGAGCGCAGGTGGGTGCCTGCGTGCTGGTAGAGTCTGCACCAGCACATATGTTGTAAGATGTTTTCTCTATAATAAAATATTGAAGGCTAAGCAACTGCAGTGGTGGTTTTCTCCCGACTTGGGTTTCCACCTAAAAATCCTGGTGTTCATGTGTGATGTCTTGTGTGATGGTTTATTCTGTTCTTACTGCACATGTTTACTGTTTAGAGAACATCTAATAAATGAATGATGGAATTATATAAGTGAAGAACTAATGGCATAATTAGATCTCTGTGTATATGCGAGTTTTATGAAGGATATCCGCGTGTATACGCTAGTTGGCTTCAGAAAAGTAGAGTATGGGTTTTAGAGCATGAAAAAGTAAAAAGATTTAGTTTGCCCTAAATACTGATTCACCCCCCCCCCCCCTCTCAGTATTTTTCCCAACATAAGGAAACCATGTTAGAATATGCCTCTGTAGCTACAAGTACAAGTTGATCAATTAGAAGGAAGCAAAGGGATATCATATTGCGAGAATAGCTTGAGATCAAGACAACATTAAAAAATCCTCATCTCTAAGAAATATGGATGTGTAAGGTGGGAATATATCTTATCTTTCAAGAAGACACAAAGCAAGAAACAATAAAGGATGGCTTGACATTTCCGTGTCATAAGTGTCATGTCATGAGTAATCATGTTCCACATCATTCTTGTGGGTTATGTAAATTATTATTCGAAAATGTATTATAAAGTGGAATTCCAAAGGACATGTACATAATGTAAAGAGTCATGTAAGAGTTGAAAATTCATTAGGAAGTCAAACAGTCATGAGGGTAGTCAAAGAGTCATAATGGAGGTGAAGGATCCCCCCATTTGTTATATATATACCCTCATTGTATAAGAAAAGTAATTTTCACCTTAGCGTCTCCCATAAGGAATCATAGAGACAAGTTATTACTTTTGTGGATCAAGTAGTGTCTCCAATGTTAGTGTCAGTATTTGCATACTTCCACCAGGGATCAAGACACATTTTTCAAGTCCATCTTCGATGTCTCACTCTGAATAAATTTTCCATCATTCCATTAGGTCATGATATAAATTGTTCCACTGGTGGTTGTCCTTGTCAATAAGTTTCATTCTCCCTCATAAGACCATATTGGCTAACTCATTCTTATGTCTCCTTCAGCTTAAAAACACATATGGAAATGATCTTTTCACTTGGAAGTCTGTTAAGTCAAAATATCATTCATGAAAGTCAGGTCTAAAGTAGTCCCATTAGGTCATTAGGTTTTAATATTTCTCAAGATCACTCCTTCATTTCAGATGAGGTCAACACATATATGAGAGGATCATCATGATGGAATTTTCATACTTTTAAAATTGTAATTTTTTTAGTTTAATGATTTTTATTTCAAATTTTCATTTTGATATAAAATTCAATAAGTAATGTATTTATGTTTTTCCTGATTTAATTTTATGTTCTCATATGTAATAAATTCAGTCTCATGTTGTCAAATACAATCATTTCCGACCTAATTGGAGCAAAGAAAGCCAAACTCCATGTTTGATCAACCTGCAATGCCAAAAAGTTAGAAATTGAAAGAGTATTAGTGCCAAAGTCCAAAGGGAAAAGTGAACATTAGAAAAGTGGGTGATTCAAATTAGAATTTCAAATCCACTATGCTATAAAGCCTTTCAAAACACCTCAAAATAATTCATTGCATCCATTCAGCCATCAGAAGTTTCCAGCAGAGGAGAAATTTTCAAGTTTTTTGAGAATTTTGAGAAAAATTCAAGGGCGCTGCGCATTTGCCCGATAACTCCAGACCAAAATAAACAGGCATTTCATGTTTACCCAGAGGTGTTGCGTGTTTTCCTGAGCACTACACGTTCCTCCAGAATGATTCATGTTTGCACAGGGAGGGTTTCAAAGCATTTCACCAACTCCAGCAAGCTTCATTTCCTCACAAATTTATTCAAAAAATATTTAAATCAGTAAGTAGACCCTAAAGACACCTCTCTTCTAGTATATTTTGTGTTCCATAAAAAAATTGAAGTGTTTGTTGATATGAAACCCTAGCTTTCATTTCTTTCCCATTTTTCATGCACCATATCCATATTCATGTCCCTAAACACATATCAGTCATAAATATTGTTAAATCCTAGGGTTTTCATAGACCTAGGTTTTCATTTACATTCGCTCCCTCCATTTTCCTAAGCTAGTCATTTCATCTCTCACTCCCTTCATCTCATTCCATTTACCCTAGGGTTTCCAAAGCCTACAAATTCAAAATTTCTGAAGAGGAGGAAAAAGGTGTTAGTGAGGAACAAACACCAAAGAGAAGTAACCAGGAAGGAGGGAAAATCATCAGATATGAACCAGTAACCACAAAGGAGCTCATGGCTTCTCCTCTCACTATGTCATGTTTTAAACATGTTGGATGTTTTGAGTTTTGTGAGAAAGTGCAGTAGATTTAGTATCACCCTATGTTGACAAGGTTGTTCATTACAAATATTCATGATAGGTAGGTCTCTCTTGCTGGGGTCACTTTTACCATGTCCACTAATGCCATTTCAGCTGCTACAGGGATCCCTAATGTGGGAGAGAAATGGTTTAAACAAGGAAACCTTGATTAGAGCTATTATGAACCATATCTTAAACCTAGATACAAGGATGACAAAAAGACCATTTTCCCCTTCTCTCATCTTCTTGACCATATTTCCCTATGATGAAAATAATCATGAAATACTCCACCTTTGAGGGGAGGTTTTTTTAACTCTATTCATATCATATCCGACTCCTCACAATTCACTAGAGTCGGAATGCTTCACATACCCTACTATCTCTCCCGCAACATTGACAAGATGGCATACATTGTACAAAAGAGGGATTATAATCATCAAATGCAGAGTCTTTTCCCTCACTCCCTCATCAAGATGATAGTCATGCATCGGCTTGAGCAAAAGAACATTTCATGGGACACATTCATAGCAAATGAAATCTTCACTACCCTACCTAGTCAGCATGAGTAGAGTATCTCTTCATCATCTTATCATCCCATATCCACTCCTCCATCTCAGCCTGCTGGTCATACATCATCACCTAGTCAGATGCATTCACCTCATGTTGATCCTACTTCTTCACCTTTCCATAATCCTTTATCATCACATCATGACACTGAGTCATCAAGCAATGAGAAGGACATTGAGGCAATTTGGGCTAATGTGACTGATGTTGAGCCATTTCCAAAGACCTATCAGAGAGGCCATAGGCATGTGTTTGCTTCACTTATATTGAAAGGGGCCATGCCTTCTTCATCAACAAAACAGGTGGACAAAGGAAAGGAAAAATCTGAAGAGCCAATCATTGATCAACATGAGGATAAACATGAAATAGAGCAGGAGTTTTAGCTGATTGACCTAGATGAGGAGAATGAGGGTAGAACCATCAGTGCAGCAATCAAAGGCAAAGAAGCAAAGAGTATTGAACTTAAAGCTAATCTTGACAGATCAAAGTATGTGATTGATTTTCTTGAGCAAGAAAATCGGCAGCTGGAGACCAAGCAAATTATCAATGAGGTTAGGACCATCAAAGCACAAAGAGAGGAAAAAAAGGTTAAGGAATTGTTGGAGGAAACCTTGGACATATTTGGTAAGATTGATGATGAGGAGGATCAGCCTCCAAGATAGAGACCAAAGAGTAGAGGGTTGAAAATATCTCTAGCCCTTGATAGACAGAGAGAAGCTGAGTTGGTAGAGCATCTCACTCCAAGTGAACTGCTTGCCCTAGAGATTAGCAAGGATAGAGAGTCATGGATTAAAAGAGATAATTTACATCTGGTTATTTTTCTAGAGAAGGCCAAAAAGTACAACGATATTCAGAGGAAAATGGCAAAGCACTATGCTATGAGGAACAAAATTGCAAGGGCCAAGCTCAAACGAGCCCATGCAAAAATTCAAGCTTTCACCAAGAAAAATGAGAAAGAGAGGTTAGAAATTCTTGCTAAGGTGTCTATTCATGCCTCAAGCACTTGACAAGAAATTCCCTCACAATTTTGGAAAATTATGGCACATTTAGCACTTTAGTGCATTTTTTATTTTCTAAGTAATTTTGGCACACAAAAATTCTACCAAACGCGCAGCGCCCTAGGCGTTGTGATATTTTTTGGGGGATCCAAATGGAAAATGGACACCACCATCATGTTCAGAATGATGAAGACATCAACCCTAGCAAGTTTCAAAAAAATTGGAGGAAAAATGGTCCCTCAAAAGTGCAAAACACCACCAAATTTTCATGTTTCTCCCTCCTTTTTTACCTAGGCATTGCACGTTTACAAGTCTTGGGAGATTCACTTCTTGACAGGACAAATGAGCATCATTTTGGAAACCGAGGGCATATTTGGAAAATAGACTCAGAGAGATTTCCCATGAGCTATCTTGGAGATGATTCGGACAAAGGAAAGGCCTCCAAAATTTTCTTTCGAAAGAGGCTATTTTCATGTTAGGGCGCTACGCGTTTGCTAGGAAAATTGCATTTTCACCATCTTCAGCAAATTTTGAAGTTTCACTCTAGTTTTCCTTTTTACTTGGGAAAATGAAGAAATTACTGATGTAAATGGTCATGGTGAATGTAAATGTCATTTTTTTACTTTCATCTAAGGTATATACATTAGGTGAGTCCTCTAGAGGTCAAATGAATCAGTTTCCACTCTTTTAGAGGCAAATTGTTGGGTCTTCCTTGTCTTCAGTTTCTTGTTTGGGAGTAGGTGAAACTGATTCCTATCTCATGGATTAGATTCCCTGAGGATAGGGAGATTGGTTTTGAGGTCTATATGATGCATTTTCTCAGTCATTGTAATGGTTGGACTCACTTGGAGGTTTGGCATCTCAAGAGACATACTTTTGTATCAGTTTTGGCCTGGACATTAATCAAATTTGTATCTATTTTTATGGGATCCATGTGATATTATGTTTAGTTTCAGTTTCTTCTTTTGTGCTCATATTTTAGAATGTTTTGTGTATTTCATCCATCATTTCATTGCTATTAGGTGAATGTTTTCAATTTAGATAAACATAATCCATAAATTTTATGCTTTGTTTTGGGTAAACATTCATAATTTGTAATTTCTTAAGTTTATAAAGAAACCAAGAATTCATCATGATCTTTCTAGCTCCTCACCTATCTTGATCATCCCATCATCAAACCCTAAAGTGCTAAACATTGTACCTACATTGCTCCATAGAACAACCTGCAAATTTTGACCTAATTTCCTTGCCCTAACTGTTTGACTCCTCCTGATCTAGAAAAACTCTACAAAATCAAAATAAAATAAAAACCCAAAGCTACTATACCTAGCCCAAAATCTTATTTCCTCAGTCATATTGGATATTATTTTTACAAAGAGAGCCCTCTCCTGGCCTAGTAGGGCTAGCTACTTGGCTAAGCGTGGTTTGAGGTTACCTCAGCATTGCCTTCTTCAGCCCGAGGTTCAATCCGAGTGATAACATTTTGGCAACTTCACTGAGAAAAGAAAAGTGAGATCATATCAACCCCAGTAATAAGTTTTCATTGAAATTATTAAACTTGTGGATGATAAGTTAGATTTTATTCAAGGGTCGAATTAAAAAATTTGTAAAGTGCAAATTTGTTTTTGTAATTGGACATACTGGCTTCCCGAAGATACACTAGATCCAATATCGATCCAAATCCTCCCACCATTGTTAGTGATCCTCAGAATATAGGAAGAAAATCTAAAGTTGTTGTTGAGACATCTAGTTCAGCCGGAAATCAATCAGAGAGAAGTTCCATTCCCAGAGCTAATTCATTCCCTGCAAAGTTAGAAAACTTGCAAGATATTGAATTTTATATAAATTTTGAACAAAGCTTATTCTGGAGAAAATATTTAAGTTGGATTGACAAAATATTTATTGATTCCTCCAATTCCTTTCACAGTCCTGTTGAAGATCTATTTTCACATTCTCAATCAGGGTCACAATCAGGGTCACAAATTTTACAAGTTCTTAAAGATCTGTAGAACTATTCTTCGCAAGTAAATGCTTCGGTAATAAATAGACCTCAGATCCCAACTTCTTCTACCATCACTTCATCTAATATTCACACTACTAAATTAATGACCAGTCACCCCTTGATTACATCCAGCACTCAAATCCCTGTTATAAATTCTCCACCTCCAGTCATCATGGCTACAAGATATGCCCCCCTTTGTTCTCCCTCAGAACCTGGGTGCTATGCCGCAAGATTACCAAACTAAAATCCTTTTGTTTGACAATACTCAGCCTATGACAGCCCAAAATCACGTAGATAAGATGAATGCCTTCTTTGATCTTCATGAAATTGATATTGAGGATGTGAAGATGAGGTTGTTTGCACAAAGTCTTGGAGGGGAAATGAGAAAATGGTTCAGAGCTCTACTAGTAGCCACTCTTGATACTTTAGAAGTTTTGCATCGTTAATTTGTAGAAATATGGGAAGAAAAGATAAATCCCCTTCAAATTTTGTTCGAATATGATAACATCAAAAGAAATGTTCGTGAGACTGTGCAAGATTATTGTGTGAGATTTAATGCAGTGTACAGTGCTCTTCTTGCACATATAAAACCACCGGAAGGTTTAGATTTAGTCAAATTTTCGGATAGATTTGATACTGATATGGAATATCAGTTGCATGAACATGATCCTACAACTTTAGCAGACATGTAAAAGAATGTTGTAAGTGTGGAAGCGAATTTGCTAGCCAAAAGGGCAAGGATGAGATCTGAAAAGAGAGTGACCATCAAGGATGAGACATATACTTCTAATGCTAAAATGGACTCATTAATCCGAACTATGGAAAGAATGGTTGACCAATTTTCTATCTCAAATAGACTGGAACCACATATCTGGAACCCAAATTTCAAAGGGCAACAACAACCTCAGTTTAGAATCAAGCAAAGAGAGCATAAAGCACCCAACCAAGCAGCAAAACAACATCAACATATTCATACCTTGTTGCAGCAGAATTATGTTCAAGGAGTGGAAGAGGAAGAATATGAAGATCCAATGGTTGGAACAAATCATTTCTTTACAGCAGATGGCCTGCCCATGTTCCTGACTGAAGATGAAGAGTATACTGAAAATTTGGATACTCCAAAATATGAGGACTATATCTTGGCTAGTGATGATGATTTGGACACTGAATCCGATGATTACCAGCATGTGTATATGAATTCTTTGAGTGCACAACAGAAACAATATTCTCTAAGAAGAAAATATGTACATGTCAATGCTATTCAGAAAATAAAAGAGGTCCAGTCAAAGAATGATCTTCCAAGTAATCAGAGAAAGGGTAAAGAGAATGCAGATCAAAATCATAACACCATCAACCAGCCATTGACAAGCTCAGCTACTATAGATAAGGACACTCAGAAAAAGTAGAATGTAACAAAGGATCAAAATGATAGAAGAGATGTTGTTGTCAAAGAGGTAGATAAAGTCACAACTTTTAATTTAGAAAATGAAATAGCTAAATTGAAAGTGTCCATTCCTTTGACAGAATTAGTAAAGAATAGTCATTATAAACATCAGGTGTCTAAAATGTTGCTAGTTGATCCTTTTTCCGATATGGTTAATGTTGAATATGACCACCCTGAGCTCATTTTCAGTCTAGCTATAGATGGTCAATTAGAAGAGAGTGAAGTTTCCCCCTTTTATTTAAGCCTTAGACTACATGAGTACATACTTCATAATGTTATGCTTGATTCCGAGGCTTCTCACAATTTTATGCCAAAGGCTATTATGGAAAATATGGGCATGGATATCACCTGCCCGTATCATGATTTGTATTCTTTTGATTCTCATAGAGTTCGCTGCATTGGTCTCATTAAAGATTTAATGGTTTCCTTAGATCAGATTCCAGCCAAGAATGTTTTGATGGATGTGGTGGTTGATATACCGCCTTGGTTCGACATGCTGCTATCTAGATCATGGGGAGCCAAACTCAAAAGTACTGTACAACTTGACTTCTCTTATGCCATTGTTCCTATTTTCGGGAAATTGAGGAAATTGTTTGGGGAAAATAAAATGAAGTATATGATAACTAGTAAGGAGAAGCCCATAAATCATCCAATACAAGTTGTACATAAAGATATAGAATCTTTTATTTTGTATAATGATGGTGATTTGAATGATGTAAATAATCAGCTAGTAGTGGTAGAGGATGTACTAGAATTTTCAGAGAGTTTTAGAGCAGTTCTTGATAAGGAAAAAGAAATGGTGACTTCTTCCGAACAACCTTGAGAAGAACAAAAAATTAGTGTAGATTAGGGAAATGAGGTGACCAGCCAAAGTAAAACAGAACCAATAGTTAAGTTTCAGCATCTAGAAGACAAAAATGGACTTTGGAGCTTGGATTTCGATGGTGCTTTAGGTAAGGAAGGTGCAGGTATTGGTATTTGTATCCGAAGTCCTGTTGGTAAGTCAGGTGGAATTCCAAGTGATTTTAGAGAATTCTCTTACAAATTGGCTTTTGACCATTCTAACAACGAAGCAGAGTATGAAGCATTGATCAAAGGTCTCAAAATTTTGAAGAAACTTGGTGCAAAAATAATTTCTTCTTATGGTGATTCTGAGCTTGTCATAAAGCAGGTGAAAGGAAAATATCAAACAAAGCATCCGCGAATGAGAGCCTATAGGAATGCATTATTGGATATCTTAAAAAAAATTCCTGAATATACATTAACAACAGTACCAAGAAGTCAAAATATCATTGTAGATTCGCTTTCTACAGTAGCAAGTAATCTCAAAATTCCAATGAACTCGAGTAATAAATTTGAAATCCATGTCAAACATAGACCTAGTGTTCCTGATAACTTAAGGTACTGGCAAGTTTTTGGGATGACAAATAAATAAATAGCTTTTTTTAGAATGAAGGGAAATTCAAAGATTATTTTATTGATGATGTTTGTGATTGTGATGATCAAAACATAGAGGTCAATCAGATGAATATTTTGCAGCCGAAAGACAATATTATTCCTAGAGGTCTCATACCTTTAGAGGAACTTTTTTATTAAGATGATGTCTCCATAAAACAAACATTGACTCCTACAGAAAAGGGTGTGGAATACGTGAACATCAGAATAGCAGATAAGCCCAAGATGGTTAATCTGTCTAAGACATTATCTCTCAAGGAAAAATATAAGTACATCAAATTGTTATCTGAATTTTCTGATATTCTTGCATGGGATTATGCAAATTTGAAGGTGTATGAAAAAAATATTATTCAGCACAGTATTCCCATCACACCCTTCAGACAGAAGTTAAGAAGGATAAATTCAAGATTTTTTCCATCCATCAAGAAAGAGGTAAATCGATTGTATAAATCTGGTATCATTGTTCCAATTAGGATTTCTAATTCGATTTCAAATTTGGTTCTGGTAAAGAAAATACTAGAGAGACAAGGTTATGCATTGATTTCCGGAATTTGAATAAAGTGTCTTTAAAGGATAATCACCCCCTTCCTAATATGGATCATGTTCTGCAAAGGGTAGTTGGAGCATCACGAATGTCGCTTCTTGATGGTTATTCAGGTTATAATTAGATTTTGGTACATGAAGAAGACCAAGGTAAAATTGTTTTCACAACACCGTGGGGGACCTTTCAATATGTCAAAATGCCATTTGGACTCAAGAATGCAGGAGCTACTATTAAGCGAGCGATCGATATAGCCTTTGCTAATGAGAAAGATGTTTTCTTAGTGGTGTATTTAGATGATTTTACAGTGTTTTCTGGTTCTGATGATCAACATTTATATCATTTGAGAATTGTTTTCCAGAAATGTAGGGAGTTCGAAATTTCTCTGAATCCGAAAAAGAGTGTTTTTGCCATGGAGGAAGGCAAACTTCTCGGTCATATAATTTCCAAAGATGGAATTCACATTGATCCTTGTAGAGTAGAAGCAATTTAGCAAATAGATTTTCTACGTAATAAAAATGAAATACAAGATTTCAATGGTAAGATGAATTTATTACATAGATTTGTTCCTAATTTGGCTGAGCATTTGCGTGAAATGATTAATATTTTGAAAAAGGACAACAGTGTAAAATGGACTACTGATGCTATGAAGTCTTTCAACTTGGTAAAACTTGCTTTAACCACAACCCCTGTTTTGGTTAGTCTAGATTATACTAGTGATTTTAGAATATTTTCATTTGCATTTTAGCACACCTTGGTTGTGGTTTTGATGCAAAAGAAGGATCAGGTTGAACAACCCATTGCTTTCTTCATTCGAGCATTTGGAGATGCTTCTCTTCACTATAATATTATTAAGAAACAAGCTTTAGCCTTAATCAAAGCCTTGAAGGATTTTTGGATGTATATTCTACATTCACACACTATAGCTTATGTTCCAAATTCAACGGTAAAAGAAATTCTCACAAAAACTGATTCGGAAGGTCAGAGAGGTAAGTGGATAGGAGAAATGCTAGAGTATGATCTTGAGATTAGGCCCACCAAGCTTATCAAGGGACATGGGTTAGCCAAACTCATGGTTGAATCCAATTTGCATGCTCTAGACATAAACCTTATTGCAGCAATGCCAGATGATGAAGAAGATGGCGCTCTAATACAGGTATCAGAAATGTTTCTCACTTCACCATGGTATTCTAATATTGTGTATGTTCTTCAGCACTTATTTCCTCCTCCTGAAATGAAAAAAATTAAGGCTAGCTCTTTGAAATTAAAATCTGCTAAATACTGCATTCTAGGTAGTGTCCTTTATTGGAAAGATCCAAGAGGTGTTATTTTGAACTGTCTGGTTGAAGATGAAGCTAAACAAGTAATGGATGACTTCCATAGGGGAGATTGTGGAGGAAATTTTTTTTGGAAAACAACAACTAATAAAGTGTTGAGAGTAGGGTATTATTGGCCAACTATATTTTCATATTTGTACAAAACTATCACAAACTATCATGAATGTGAAGTTTTTCAGGGAAAAAAGAAACTCCTTCCTCTTTCATTGAAGTATATTGTAGTAAATTATCCTTTTCAACAGTGGGGACTTGATTTTGTAGGGAAAATTCATCCCACATCATTGGCACAACATAGTTGGATTCTAATAGCTACCGACTATTTCACCAAGTTGATTGAGGCTATTCCTACAAGGAAAGCTACAGACACGATAATTATTCATTTTTTAGAATCCGATATTTTGTCTTGTTTTGGTTGTCCTCACAACATTATTACAGATAATGCAGCATCATTCAATTCAAAGAAGATTATTGAATTTTGTCACAAGTATAATATCAGGTTGGGCCATTCCACAGCATATTATCCACAGGGTAATGGATTAGTAGATTCCTCTAATAAATCCTTGTTTAATATCATTATTAGAGGAGAACAAGAAAAATTGGCATAGGAAGCTGGCCAATGCTTTTTGGGCAGACCGAGTGAGCACCAAGAAGTCTATAGGTATGTCACCTTTTGAATTGGTTTATGGTACAGATACAGTGTTCCCTGCATCATTTGCAGTCCCGATTATGAGATTATTACAGGAATTAGGTAGTGAGGAAGATGATATTCAACGTCGAATCAATCAAATGGTTCACCTTCAGCAAAATAGGGAGGAAGTTTCTTGGGCTACTTCTAAGCTCGAGGAGAAAATAAAAAATATTTATGATCACAAAACCAAGGCAGATAAGTTTCAGCTAGAGGATGTAGTGGTGCGATGAGATGCAAGAAATGAAGATAAAGGAAAGCACAGGAAGTTTGAAAATATTTGGAAACGACCCTACAAGATCTTAGCTTGTCGAGGAAAAAATGCCTATTTTCTGAAAGAGATGAATGGACAAGAATGTTTAGGAGGACCAGTCAATGGTAGGCTCTTGAAACATTATTATTTCTAATGCAACTTCTGAGAGAATGTTTCACTTTCATTTTAAATACCAGTTTATATTTTCTACAAGGTTTGGAGCAAAAAATCATTTAGGTTTGGGGCCCGAGGTGAAGGTTGTAAATCTTGTTGATTTTTTGTTGTTTTTAAAGTTTTTGAGTCAGTTTTGAGTTAGTTTCAGGGTCAGTTTTTGAGTCATTTCCTAGTCACTTTGAATGGTTTTTGAGTCATTTTTATAGTCTGCAGTATTTTAAATTGTTTGACTGTATTGCCCAATGGTTAGGCACTTGGTCTACAGTGTTCTTGACATCTCCAAGGAGCTTCCATCCCAAATAAGGCCAATGTTAGTGTCAGTATTTGCATACTTCCACCAGGGATCAAGACACATTTTTCATGTGCATCTTAGGTGTCTCACTCTGAAGAAATTTTCCATCATTCCATTAGGTCATGATATAAAATTGTTCCACTAGTGGTTTTCCTTGTCAATGAGATTCATTATCCCTCAGAAGATCATATTGGATGACTCATTCTCATGTCTCCTTGAGCATAACAACACCTATGAAAATGCTCTTTTCACTTGGAAGTCTTTTAAGTCAAAATCTCATTCATGAAAGTCGGGTCTAAAGTAGTCCCATTAGGTCATTGGGTTTTTATATTTATCAAGGTCACTACTTCATTTTAGATGAGGTTAGCACATATATGAGAGGATCATCATGATGTAATTTTCATGCTTTTAAAATTGTAATTTTTTGAGTTTAATGATTTTTATATCAAAATGTCATTTTGATATCAAATTCAATATGTAATTTTTTTATGTTTTTCCAAATGTAATTTTATGTTCTCATATGTAATAGATTCAATCCCAGGCTGTCAAATGAAATCATGTCTGGCCTAAGTGGAGCAAAGAAAGCCAAACTCCATGGTTGATCAACCTGCAATGCCAAAAAGTCAGAAAGTTAAAGAGTATCAGTGCCAAAGTCCAAAGGGAAAAGTGAACACTAGAAAAGTGGGTGATTCAACTTAAAATTTAAAATCCACTATTCTATAAAGCCTTTCAGAACACCTCAAAGTAAGTCATTACATCCATTCAGCCATGAGAAGTTTCCAGTAGAGGAGAAAGTTTAAAGTTTTTTTAGAATTTTGACAAAAATTCAAGGGCATTGCGCATTTGCACCCAGGTGTTGTGCATTTACTTAGGCGCTACACATTTACTCGGAGGTGTTGCGCATTTTCCCTATAAATTCAGACCAAAATACACTGGTGTTGTGCGTTTACCCAGATGCACTGCGTGTTTTCCTGAGCGTTGTGCTTTCCTACAGAAAGATATGTGTTTGCACAGGCGGGGTTTCAAAGCATATCACCACCTCCAAAAAGCTTCATTTCCTCACAAATTTCTTCAAAAAAGCTTTAAATCAGTAAGTAGACCCTAAAGACACCTCTCTTCTAGTATATTTGGTGTTCCATAAATTTTTTTTGAATTGTTTGTTGATATGAAACCCTAGCTTTCATTTCCTTCCCATTTTTCATGCACCATATCCATATTCATGTCCCTTAACACATATCAGTCATAAATATTATTAAACCATAGGGTTTTCATAGACCTAATTTTTCATTTAAATTCACTCCCTCCATTTTCCTAAGCTAGTCATCTCATCTCTCACTCCCTTCATCTCATTCCATTTACCCTAGGGTTTCCAAAAGCTTCAAATTCAAAATGTCCGAAGAGGAGGACAGAGGTGTCAGTGAGTAACAAACAACAAAGAGAAGTAACCACAAAGGAGGTAAAATCATCATATATGAACCAGTAACCACAAAGGAGCTCATGGCTTCTCCTCTCACTGTGTCATGTTTAAACATGTTGGTTTTTTTGAGTTTTGTGAGAAAGTGCAGCAGATTCAGTATCACCCTATGTTAACAAGGTTTTTCATTACAAATATTCATGATAGGCAGGTCACTCTTGTTGGGGTAAATTTTACCATGTCTACTAATGCCATTTCAGCTTCTACAGGGATCCCTAATGTGGGAGAGAAATGGTTTAAATAAGGAAACCTTGATCAGAGCTATTATGAACCATATCTTAAACCTAGATACAAGGATGAAAAAAAGACCATTTTCCCCTTCTCTCATCTTCTTGACCGATATGTCCCAATGATGAAAAAAATCATGAAATACTTCACTTGTGAGGGGAGGTTTTCTAGAATCTATTCTTATCATATCCGACTCCTCATGCAATTCACTAGAGTCAGAATGCTTCACATACCCTACTATCTCTCTCGAAGCATTGACAAGATGGCATACATTGTACAAAAGAGGGATTATAGTCATCAAATGCAGAGTCTTTTCCATAAATCCCTCACCAAGATGATATTCATACATCAACTTGAGAAAAATGACATTTCATGGGACACATTCATAGAAAATGAAATCTTCACTACCCCACCTAGTCAGCATGAGCAGAGTATCCCTTCATCATCTCATCCTCCCATATCACTAGCAGAAAATGTTTAATTAATTACTAAAAAAATGACTAAAATTTGCATATAACGACTATTTTTCGGTCGGTGACCAATAGTAGCTAATTTACAATATCTTATAATGCGACCAATTTTTAGTTGTTTTTAGCTTAGTCATTAATTGGTTATCTCAATTTTGTTGTCTTGTAGTGTATTTGGTCATTAATTTAGTCAGTGATTTGATCATTAATTTAGTCATTGATTTGATCATTAATTTAGTCACTGATTTGGTCATTAATTGTCATAATTAATGACCAAATATACAACAAAATATATTACTATATGATCACTCGAGAAAACCAATTAATGACCAAAGAAATATGACCAAAATGTTAGTCGTGTTATAAGATACTATAAATTAGCTACTAATAGTCACATATATGTAAGCTTTAGTCATATTTTGAAACCAATTAATGAGAAAAGAAATATGACTAAATTTTGGTTGTGTTATAAGATACTCTAAATTAGCTACTAATAGTCATATATATGCAAAATTTAGTCGTCATTTGTAATCACAAATTTAGCATTTGCAGTAGTCATTTATTTCTTTTGGTAGTTTCATATTCATTATATAAATGACTAATTTAGTAGTTTATATTCATTTCATTTACTTTCATTAATAATCATATAAATGACCAATTTAGTCATATATTAATTTTATTTGTGTTCATCATTAATCAATATAAACTACTAATTTAGTAGTTTCAAATTCATTTTGTGTTTATTATTAATCAACATAAATTAATTTGTATGATTTAAAAAATGTCATACAATGTGCATGTTCATCTAATATGAAAACACAAAGTTGCATATGTTAATTACAATACTAAACAATATCAAATGCAACTATAAATAATTTCAACCACATAAATTATATTATATGAAATGTTAAAGTATTACAATATTGGCTTCCAAATTAATATTGGTTGGACTACAATTTACACACAAAATGATGTTTCATCACTTCAAAACATTATTGTTGTGTTGTCAAGGCATTGTAGGTGAATTCACAAACTCGGAAGACTTGACCGTCAGTATTTATATGTGTGTCTTATGTAGGATATTGTCTCTAAGGGTATCACCAGACCAGTTCTCCTCTCTCTTTCTTCATTTGTCGCTCCAATGTTATTGCTCCCCTATTTTTTCAATTCCTACTTCATACCATCAATACTAAATTCATTTTTTGAAAAAAAAAGAAAATAAAATGTACAGTGTAAGACATGAAAGACAATGAACACTAGAATATAAACTAAATTAGACTATAAATAGTTTATACAACATATACCTCAACATCAACAATGACAAAACCATTTATCCCCATACAAGTAAGAAACTCAAACAAATTTTCTTCATTGGGGGGATAATGGCCACTATAATGTGGCTAGATAACCTTTATAAACAAAGAAAATAAAATTTCACCATATATAGAAAAGAACACCTTAGTAACTTTGTTACAAGTCAAAATACCTCCTCATTAGCTCAGAGGAGAAGACAAATATGGAAGGAATACAAAGACCTAAATTAAACCTATTTCTGCCAAGGTAACGCCTTTCTATAACAAATCAGGAGCGTTATAATGCATAAGACCAGTGAATGTGCCACGTTAGTGGCTAGGGAAACGCTCTGTTTACACTAGAGGGCAGCGTTACCTGTGTTTTAAGTTTGAAATGGGAAAAACGCATGGAAAATGATTTGAATCTCTGGATTTCCCTCACAAGAGAGTCAATTCACAAAGGAAACTGCAAAGCAACAATTCATTATTGGTCACTGCCATAAAAGACTGAACTCCCAAGGAGGAAAAAGCATAGAGATTAAAGAAACATCTTAGTTTTTCCTATTCCAAACTAGTGGAAAGAGAAAGGCAACAATGGCTTTCTCCCTCTCCTATAAAAAGGAGCTGAAGGCTCTTAGTTGAAGGTCGAAGGATTTCTAATGTTCCGAATACTTGTGAAGTAGAGGATAGTGTTATAGTGTGAAGGCCAAGAGTCAAAGAGGTTCCTAGAGAGCTTGTTGACTAAGACTTCACTACTTAAGAGATAGAGAGATTGGGATGCTGAGGAGGACTTGGTACGACCGATGGTTGTAATCCTCCTTCTTTCAAAATTAATAGAACTGTATTCATTTTGTCCATTCGCTGCTTAATATTGTCATTATAGTTTGAATATTTACACAACATGATATGAATGGCTCAGATGGGTATAATTTAGATGTTCATTATATATTAGCTTAATTGATAGGATATATGTTGTCTTAGAAATTACATGGGTGCTTTGTTTGATTGCAGGACTAATATTTGGAGCCAGTGAAGAAAGACTCTTGCTTCGCTGCCTAGTGTTCTCCAAGGGACTCTGAGATCATCAAAGAGGTAATTTTCTATTGCATTTCGTCAAGTTTTTTTAAGCTAATATGAACATGTATATGCCATCTTTGTGAACTGTACAACTAATCTTACTATTTGCCTTGGGCACAGGAAAGCCCTGAGAGGGATATACAATAACCAACAACCCAAGAATTTTACCCTATAGCAAACTTAGTATTCAAATTTCAACGAAAGCTTAGGAAAAATCATGTCAACTAAGTTATATGCTAAAAAGCTCAAGCTGTAGATAACTTGTGAAAACAAATAATATGAGGTGTGATGTTTAATCCTTATCATTTTATTCACAACAACATTTCATTTTCTAATGCATGAACTTAGTCAAGTACATAAACAACATGTACTCAAATAACAACATGAAAGTAACATTTTCTGATAATCATGAAAATATTTTAACTCAAAATAGCTATAAGGATTCCAATCAATATAGTGTAATACTAATTTCATCTTCAAGCTTTGGTTTTTGTTTAAATGAACATGATACTAAGTACTTTCAATTTCATAGTTAAAATACAAAACAAAATAAAATAAAAAAACATACAAAATACAATCAAATAATAAAGAGAGGATATCATGGAATGGAAATTGCAATTATAAAATATTTGTTTACCTATCCACTGATGCCATGTTTGGCATTCCTAAAACATTTTCTTGCCCAAAATATCCATGAGGTGAAATAATCAAAACATTAAAAACCATAGGAATTCCTACTAGAAACATTTCCAAAGTCGATGGCTCAAGTGGCTAAGCGATCACTAACAGCGAATGAACCATATCCAAGACGTGATATGCATTGTTTCCCCATCCTTTTTCCAATCACATTTCTTGTAACCTACCCATAGCAGAGTCAAGTAACAATGAAACAAAGACATTGACATTTGTTTTTATTTTTTATATCTATAAAATTTGAATTGGATTTGTTTCTGTTACAACTCCGTTGAGACCACCTACTCTACAGTCAAAAATAGAAAAGAAGCCATTAGTCATACCTACCCATGGTATCTTGTAGGTATGATAGAGGAATAGGTTGAGCCATTAATTAGAATTGAAAAAATATTGAGGAAAGACAATTCATTATCTAGTTAACCAATTGCACATTGAACCCTATATGGATGAGTAGCCCTAAATAAAGCCAGTTTTTTCTATCATATGCCTTGGAAAGACAAAATCACTAACATTGCTTGTAATTTTTTGGTTTGATGTTATAAATTCCTTCTTGGGTTACTCCTATTCCATAATGGATTTCTTTCCCAGGAAGGATGAAATTTTTTTCTAATGACACAGAATCAACTTAGTGGATTTTGACCCTACATACACTAATTTTTGCAATGAATTTGTAGATGTAATTACATAGTGATATGAGTCTGAAATCATCTCATTCTTGTCTAATTTTTGGGATTAACGCCTGAAATGTTGAATTGAAAGCTCCCAAATCCTGCATGTGTATTTTAATTTGTCAGTAATTCTTAGTTTCTCTGTTTGAAGGAAGTCATAGAACCCATAGAAGAATTATATTGTCCTGTGAAGTGGCTGAGGGTTCTTATACTTTTGGAAAAAATGAAAATTTGTTTGTAATTCTTCCTTTGATATTTGATCCATCAATGCCTCATTACCCAAGTCACTTACAAAACTGGGGAAATATGAAGTCATCTTTAACTATCTCTCTTAAATTTATTCTATCATCCTCTTTATAGATTCCCTCAAAATGGTTTGTTGATGAGAAAATAGCTCCTCAAGATGAGACACCTTCTCATGAGGAAAAGTTAGTTGATAAACACCATCTGGAGGAAATTGTTCATTATAATTATGGGATGTTGAAGAGAGAAAATATTGGCTATTTAGTAAAGGCTATGCACAAATGTTAGTGATTTGGTACAAGGAAAGACATTGGTAGTAAGAGAATTGTCGAGATTCCCTACAACTCTTTTCCCAAATGTGACACATGATGATGTATGCTTATTAAAAAAATATATTTGAGAACGTGCACCATTTTGAAGGCAAGACTATTTTGGATGTAGGCGCAAAAAGTTTGATGTAGGCTCCTGCACCCGACCAGACATTCCACCTACTTTCCTATGATTATGATCTATGTGCTTCCCAGCTTGTCAACTGCAGTTGCTCAAATTCTCGATCATATTGTGCCTGATGGCACATCACTGTGGCTTCAACTAGGCTACTCGACCACATGTGTGGTGGCTACTAAACCTGCACTGACACAAGTCTAGCTGGCTTTGATAACACTCCTCCATCCACAAACTAATTATGTTGACAGCTGCCCTTCTATTGGTCATTTGTGTGTCTTTTCCCTCTCTATTTCTCAATGGCTGAGTGGTGTCAACTAATCTAGCACGTGTTTCTTCCTTCTTAATGATTTTCCACCTTATGCTTCTTGTGGTTTTGTTCTTTTCAGGTACGGGCTTGCGTGTAGGCCATAGTTCTTCCACCAACGACTTTCGACCATACCTTCCCACCTCTCTTAGAAAAATACTCTCAAAACTACATCCTTCTTTGAGGTGATGTTGGTAGATCCTTTTCTACCAACATAAATGTATCCCACCCCTTCTTCGCATAATTTTATTTTCCTATTGGCAGCATGGTTTGAACCTTATTTCAACCACTTTGTTAGTGCCATGATTGACACAACCTTGTCACTTGTTGAAATTCAACATTTGTAATCTTCCCACCTCTGTCACCTGATGAGTATGAATTATTAAACTCTCTTTTGTCATTATCCAAAACATTTATTTCCTGGACACGTGATTTTGCAAATAAATATTTTTCTACAGCATAATTCCTTGTCAAAATTTCATCTCTAATACAAATTGGCATCCGGTCAGAACTGCAACCTGAAATTGGACATACACCTATTCTTATATTACTCAGAGATGTGAATGGTGGAATATCTGCTAGAGAACTCTTAGCATATGGCAGAGGCTAAGCCCTCCCTCCTATTCCCTTTCCAAGACCTCCCTTAGGACCAAGATTCAAGTGGCCATCATTAGAAGCTATGTGTGTTGAAGTGATTGGCATAGACCAATTTTCAAATTGAGCCCAATTCACAATATGAGCATCTTGACTGGTGAATCCATAGTCACGTGGTCCCATATGGGTTTGTGGCCCTTTAATCCCATCCATATGTGGAAGTGAACCCATTTGTGCACATGCCATGTAAGGTGGCATCGCAGGTCCTCTCACACCATGATCAAGTGGTGTCACAAGTCTCCGACCTACATGTCCCATATTGGTACCTCGAGAGCGGCCTCCCTGTCCATGTAGTTCTTGCATAGCATCCCGATGCACTTCCTCTATTTTTTTTTGGCCCTCAACTTTCCACCTTTGTTGCCATCCATTCCTCCTTAGATCAATCAGATCCTTCAACATGAACCTTAGCCTAGAGGGGAGCCCTTGGGTATTGGACATTTTTGTCATCCTATAAAAGTAAGCATCAATATGTTCCTTGGCCTTTGAATGGTCAATAATATGACCAATATTTCTCATCAGTTTGCACAAAGCTTCAACATTTTCGTCCGCTGCATGCTGAAATTCACCAATTAATTTCTTGATAAATGCATGCATAATTATTTTAGTCAGCATACTTTATTTATAAAGCTCACCAATAAACCTTATATTTCCTAGCATTCATCGTTGTGTTGCAACCTTCTTCTCCCATATTTCTTCTATTGAAAGTCTTTTTTCACCATCCTCTTCTTCTTTGTTAGCCTCTACCTCTTCTCTTTCATATTTTTCAAATTCTTCATGACATTTGTTCAAAATAACTCGCTTGAAAACAACCTTCTCATTATCTTCATAAAATTCTAGTAATCCTGCAGCAAGCTAAAAATAGAATTTTACATACATTTCACAAAAATTTGGCTCCATGAAGGCTTTGTCGAATATTTGAGATATTATACCATGAAGACATGATGTAGAGTCAATGTTCACTTCTTTGACCTGTTCAAAAAGAAATTCAAATTTTTAGGGCGTTAATTTATTAAGGATGGATTTAATTTGTCATTTTTTCAACTGATCCTCATTAGAAACCTTGCCCACTTAATATTGGTTCTCTGATTTATGAATTGTGGTCAGAGAAGGTTGTGGAGGAGGAATCAAACCCTTCTTCGAATGAGAAGCACGTTGCCACCTATCGGCATCAGAATTATTTCTCACTAGTCCAACTTGTGGAAATGGTGCTTGCACATAAGGCCCTCCAGGAAGGATGCCATTCATACTCAATTGTGTTTCACAAGTATTTCTTGCAAAGCCAGTATTATAACTTTGGCCAAGTCGAAACACAGAAGAGGAACCAGTTAGACCCACATCCATCCGCATATCACATCCAACAGCAAAATAATCCACCGGCTTGGCCCATCTATCATCATCCAAACTGACCATATTTCTCCCACGACGTTCAAGTAGATAATCCCCACTCCGTTTCCTTTCAAAACCTCTTGCAGTGCTTGCTAATGCATTAGCCTCTCCTACATGACTTGCAAGTGCTTGGTAATTTCCAAGTAATTCAATAGTCTCTGGACAAATTTCAAAATGATTTGGTAGATCTTTGTAATGATCCTTGATTGTCAAAAAAAAAATCACTGGAGTACTTTCTGTCTCCTGAACATTTAGTAACTAAAATAGTTACTTGACTCATAGGAGTTGAAAGCTCAGCTACATCATCCCAATCATCCACTTCTTTCAGGACTTGCTTCTCAGGCTCTTTTGAATAAGTCTTACTCTTGACAACATTGGTTACTAATTTGCATGGTTTTGGAAGGTTCACATTTTCCTCCTTCTCCTCTTGAACCTTATAAGCATTATATAAATCACCAATGGGAGCTGCATCATTTTCCTTACGGAAAAAATCTTATTTTTCTTCTTCTTGTTGACAACTACCTTGGTAGCATCACCAATATTTGCAACATTATTCTTCACAGAAACATTGGAAGAAATTTTATTCTCCTTTTCTAAAACTGCTACCAAAAATGCTGAAACTTTTGGTGCCTCTAAGTTGGTTCTTGTGTTATAGAAACCTCCAAAAAGTGCACCAGTTAGAAAAAATTTCCAAAAACGTTATTACAAGAAAAAAATGGCCAACAACCTACAAAAGACATACAATCAAATTAGACGAATGATAAATGACAACTAAACAATATGAAAATAATACCATCTACTACTGTCAAAACTATTGAAGTAATGGGCATATATAGATTTGTTAGATTTATAGGTTAATGATTAATCATAAGAAACCAAAAAAATTGTATTCACACAAATGATAGCTCTAATATTTTTGGACATTCAAGAGTATGACTAGGGTTTAAAAAATAGTTTCTGAGGTATTTTTTGTTTAAATGTACATACTTAATTCTGTTTTAACTCAAAAAAATTAAAAGAAAGTCATTGTATTTCATTTTTGGAATTTCTAGGCAAAAATAAAAGGATTTGTTGTACTTTTTCTAAGTTCATAAATACTTAGAAATTTACTTCTTTTAGTAGAAAAATCAGATCAATGATTTGAATATAAATCTGGGTTTAGTGTAGAATTTTTTTATGTAACAATAAATTTTCAGATTTTTCTGTGCCCAAGTTTTGGAAATATTTTTATTTTTCTATTATCCCTATTTGGGGATATTACCTGCTACAATTGGTAAAAGCAAACTCTATCTATTTGGAATGTTAAATCTAAACAATAGTTCTAAATTTGGGACAAGAATGAGTCTGGTATATGCAAATTGGAAGCATGCATGTGCCCTCACTTTCTCTCTCTATATCATTTCCACTTTCCTTCCACAAAAAATTAGTGTCCAACCATCACTTTTCTCTCTCTTTGTTGCACATAGGAAACTAGGAAAATCGATCTGCTGGAGCATATCATTACATGGTATAAATCAATCCTATTAATATGTCATTAGTTTTAGAGAGCTAATTGAGCAATAGATACAAACTATAAATGTTTTCTTTGCAAGGAAAGTGTTCTCCACCAAACCTAGTCTCTCCCTCAGCATCTTAAACTTTGCATTTGCTAGGGGCTTTGTAAAAATATTTGCAACTTGTGAATCTGAAGGAATGTAATCAAGAAACACCATCCTTGTAGTGTAATTAACTCCAGAATTTAGAGAAATCACATAAATGTAGTGCAGAACCCAAGAACACAAGAGAAAAGAGAAATAAAACCTAAGAAAGATCTATTTGATGATAAAAAAATAGAGAGCTAGGTTTACTTTCCACTTCAAGGAGGACACCTCCAAGAGGAATTCTCTAAATAAATACATAATTCTTGAAAAAACATTACATATCCTTCTACTTAATATATAATTATCCATAGAAAAACTTATCTATCTATGGGTCCACTTATAATGAGAGCCTACTAGCTATTTTGGGCCTTATTAACAAAGTTGATCCTTTTTACAATGAGTGATTGTTGTTGGCAATATGATGCTGAGTGTTGTCCTTGATGGCAACCCACTTGATGAAGATGATGGCAACGTACTTAATGAAGTTTTTCTTGATGAGCTTGTGAATGATATACATTTGATGTATCTCCAATCAGTATAGAAAGTGCAGAAGAAAGAATTTCCAGAATGGGCCAGAATAGTGATGAAAAGTGTATGTCACAAGGCATATGCAAGTTTGTCTAGGGGAAGTCGCGTATGCACGCGGGAAATAACGTTCCAAGTCGTGTATGCTCAATTGGGCTCTAAACATGTAAAACCAGGGGTTACTACCATGGTATTGACCCATTGTATTGTGCGTTGGATTGTCTAGTTGATCCCATCTAGGAATACCATCGGAAGTGATGTGGTTTTGACTCATGGTATTGATGAAGGCCAAATCTATATAAGAAGAAGAAAATCATTGTGCATGAGTGTGCAAGTGTTGGCGCTTTAATGAATACTTCACTCTGAAGTATATCTGCATAGTTGAACTCTGCTCTTAATTGATAGATCTGAATCTATGATGCATCTATGAACATGGTGAAGGTAAAAGATCTCTAGATCTAGAAATGGTGAATCTCTTGGATGATCTGAAAAGAAGTAATGAAGGCCTGGCGCAAATCTGCTGAAGAACTTGAAGAAATCTAGGTAAGTTCATAGATCTGATCTGTTGTGCAAAATTTTTCTTTTATAGATCTATACGCAGGTTCAGTTCATGAAAAGTGTGTGTATACGCGGATCTGTTTCAACAAAGTCACATATGGACAGTTAGGGTTATTTTGGTAAATGCACAGATGTATACACGGGTTATCTTCATCAAAAGCACGTATATACGCGGGTCTTCTTCATCAAAAGCGTGTATATACGCGGGTCTGATTAAATAAAAGCGCGTATGATATCTGATCTTATGGTTGCTCAAGGTTGAAAGTGTTTCTGCATATTTATTCTGAAGTCTGGGTTATCTTTGATATTATGGTTACAGTGGTTTCACTGTTCTGTTTGATGCATTGGGCAAAGGTTGGTTATTGACAAGTAAAGGGTTGTGTTGGAGCTGTTTGATCCAGTTTGAAAATTGATGAAACGTGGTCTGCAGTAGATCTGAGGGTTGAAACCTTCAGTCTGAAAGTAGAAGCTTTCTGCCAGTAGAGGCTGGTGCTAATATCAGGGGGTAGTAGCTCCCTTCCAGGTGAGGCTGGTAAATGAGAGCAGGGGTTGTTGCTCCCTTCCAGGAGAGGCTGGTAAATGAGAGAAGGTTGTAGCCTTCTGCAGGTGGGTGCCTGCGTACTGGTATGAGTCTGCACCAGTACATGTTGTAAGAAGTTTTCTTAATAATAAAAATTGAAGACTGAGACGACGGTAGCGGTGGTTTTCTCCCAAATTGGGTTTCCACCTAAAATCATGGTGTTCATGTGTGGTTGCTTATGTGTGATGATTATTCTGTTCTTCCTGCACTTGTTTACTATTTTCTAAATATCTGATGAATGAGTAATGCAATGATCTAAGTCAAGAACTAAATGCATAATTAGATCATTGGATATACGCGAGTTCTGTAAGGGATATCCGTGTATATATGTGGGTTTACTTCAAGAAAGTAGCGTATGGTTTTTAAGAAAGAAATATCAAAGTTTTATTGTCTGCACTAAATACTGGTTCACCCCCCACCCCCCTCTCAGTATTTTTCCTAAAAATTGTTAACTAACTATTCAATGGGCCTTATGTAGTGAAGGTGGCCTCATATGTTGATAAATATAAAGTATTTCTTCAATGGGCCTTATGCAGTGAAGGTGGGAAGCTGTAATGTTATTTTTGTTGCCAATATTTTTTATTTACTGACATCTCTAATAGTAACACCACTACTTGCTTTCCTTCCTCTATATACCATGCTAGTGCACCTAAGGGAATGCTAGATTTGTTTCCACTTTTCATCAAGCGCACTTAAGAGGAACTAATTTTTACAGGTGGAAACTAGACATAATTCCTAAGACAGTTGAGGGAAATCTACCCATCTTTAGGAGCATTTACATCACCAATTTTATGGGATGTGGGTAACATCCCAAAAGAAAAAGATATGTCCCCAATAGTTGCCTTGTACCTCATGGAAAAGGAAACACTAAATTCTAAGCCAACCCACTTTCATTTTGTATATGATGGTGGCTACATCCATTCAGGGGGGATTGACAGTGAGCATAGATCCACGGATTGATCCATCAGTGGATGCATCCCTTAGGGGTGGGACACATCCTTAATGCAACTAGGTCCCATCTAAGATAAAAGAGACAAGGATAAAAACAAAATCTCATGCATACATGAGAATGGACTATATCATTTATCAGTGACAAAAATAGAACACATAAAATCATAAAAGCATTTCATCTAACACAGTTATGTATGAATAGTCGAGTCTTATTCTCTTACAGAAATTGTCACATGTCATTTCTGATGTATGTATGAGTAATTGTTAGGGTATGTGTCCCCATGTGTGGGTGCACATCTCACATATTTGGTAGGGAAATGACAACATATCCTCCCAGGCTGGTGGGAATCCCCAACCAATAAATAAATGCATGATTGGTGGACCCTGTTACCCATCATATGGCATGAGAATTAATCCAATAGAAGACCGCAACCAAGAAGGCTGCACTTGGAGAATTTTGGCCCTCTGGCTTGTTACCTTTCATGTTATAGGAGGCATACACTTGTGAATATTTTCAATACTCTTGTCATTTCCATCACAAAGGGAGGAGAAGAAAACTTATGTTTTGGGCCACAGGCATTAGAGGGCTGACAACATGGAGAAGAGGGTAGTTCAAGGCACTCTTGGTGACTGTTATGAAGGATCATTTGCTATTCTAGAGGGCCGAGGCAGAGGAGAGAATTTATGTGTGTTTTAGGGTACGTTAGGGTGTTCAAACCCTTTGAAGAGACAGTTGCATCCCTAGATGGATATTGTGGGAAGGCCACAGGCCTAAACTGATCTAAACAAAGCTGCGAAGGGCAGTGTTAGGGTTGGTTCATTCCCAAGACAACAGCGTTGAGGAGGAGGGTACTTCCAAAGGGCAGCCACTTTCATATAGAGAAATTATGGGTAGAATAGAAGGCTAGAAGAATGGACTTTGTGATGCCCTAACCAGGCCTAGATTGCAGCAATGAAGGAGACCTCAAAACAATGAGCTTAAGGTATGTATTTTAGTGCATTCTTGTAGATGTTGGATCCCAACTTGTGGATCAATTTTAAATCATGATAGGGCAGCATGTGAAAGTCAATGAGGAGGGGGAAGATGTCATGGTTAGATGCCCTAAACTAGTGATAGTTGCCACAGTGACTGGGTAGAAAACTTGGATCGAGATTTTGTCAAGTATTGGTTCAAAGTGATGACTATTGTGTGGATTACTTTGGCGGGCAGCTTGAGGAGGCCTTAGGAGTTTTTTGGAGGAAAAATTTGGAAAAGGAATGTCAAAGTGATCTTCACTGCTACAGTACTGAAACAAAGGAGGCAGTGATTTCTTGCCCAAATCATATTATGATCTTCTAATCATGGGCCTATCCATACACTCAAACATGATATCCACATCAGGTACCAAACCAAGATACTGTTCCAGGAGCTACAACAGTCCGCAAATTGTAAAAATCATTATAGAGGGTCAAGGAAGCCCATCCTTACCTGAAAGGAGGCTAACCATATTATATGGTTTGTAGGATATCTAACTTACAGTCAAGGAGAGTACAAAATTGTTCAACCAGATGATGGATTTCATGTCCCTGCAACAACACTTTGTAAATATCCCAAGTAGTAACCGAACTTCGTAGTGCCAAAATTCCTTCTATGTCAACTGGAGGAACCAACCCTGTAACTTTACATCAATTCTAGAAAAAATTTCTTTCATCCAACAATATCTACTTAAAGTAGAGATGATGTTGGTGTTAGTTCCAGTCTTCGCAACCTGTAACCAATGATCAAATTGGACTCTTAATATGTCTATTTTTCACAGATGTTTTGCACATGAGATTCAATGAAAATCATATCATAAACATATTCATCAGAAGCAGCTCAAAAATATCTTTCCAACAGTATATCACACTCCTGAAACCAGCTTCTAGATCAGAAGATATGATTAAATGAATGATTGACTCTTGGTTACTACTTGAGGGAGAAGCTGAAGGAAAATGAAACATCACTCATACACAAGGGTAGAGTATCAGTGGAGCATTGCCTTATCATGATTTTTTAGATTAGAAGCCTCAGGAAATCATTGATTGTTGCCATTCAAACATCAAGAGCCTTCAGCAACTGCACTAATGCCCAACTTGGTGTTTAAGCCCTGAAACTCATTCAAACTTTCTCAACTCTTCACCAAAGTTCCTTCCACTTCTCTTGTAATGATTACGCATAGCTGCTTCGATTTTATGAGCTTCCTTTGCATTGAAATATTTACATGTCAGGTGGGAATGGAGGTGTTAATTTTATGGAAATATCAAAATCCATTCATTCCGATACTAGGATGGTGGTAGACGGGTCTTATCTAAATGCTTTGATGGATTTTACTACTGAGGAAAAGATAGAGACAAAAGAATGGGTTTCAAATTCGGGGATTGGATCTATGCAACAAGATGAATTGTGTCAAGATGACATTTTTAGCCTTACTGAATTATTAGTGGTTGAAGACCAGCTAGAGAAAGTGTTGGTAGAAACCATTATAGGCACTGTGACAACTACAGAGACTATGCTATCTCATGATTCTGGAGCTGTTAAAAGGAGTCTATGTAGTTAAACCTACTTATTCTAGATAATTATCAAAATGTAGAAGATGTATTCACAAGAAATTTAGCGAGTAAAACACAAGAAGATCAAACACATCTAAGTTAGCCTGAAACTAAACAAATAAAGTCTTATGTGGAGCAGAAGTGGTCTGAAACAACAAAAATGAAAGAAGAGGAAGAAGTCTCTAATAAAAAAGAGCCTAGATTTGAAGCTTTGAAAGGAATGTAGGATTTCCAGAAGTAACCAAGAATGAAAGCAACATGTGATATAAATACTGGTGACGCAGATCAAAAGGAGCTTGTGCAGGCTAATCAAGTTACTGTATATAATTCTCTGTGTGTAGAAAATGTATCTACAAAACGTGCAGTGAGTATAGTTTTAAAAGATCAACCACATCTGAATCAGCCTGAAAATAATGAACAAAGTTGATTTGGGAGCAGAAGCAGCATGATGGAGCAGTGATGAAAGAATAAGAAGAAAATTATCATCAAAGACAACATGGACTAGAAATTTTGAATGCAGAGAAGGGAGATATTGATCAAAAGAAACCTGAAATGGAAACAATGAAAGAAGAGGAAAAGGCTCTTGTCAGTACCTCGAAGAGATGCCAGGTACAACACAAGATGTTGGTGTCGTTGATGACAAGTCAGAGGTTGCTTATGGTGTTGATGGCAAGTCAGAGATTTCTGGTGGTGTTGATGATAAGTCAAAGGTTAATGATAATAAGGTATTTGCTTCTGATGGAAAATTACCTTCTACTCAGATTGAAAATATGTAGTCTGAAAATGTTCTGCAAAATACTAGCATGTTGGCTAGTCTAGAGTCAAATCCTAATCTCCCTCAAGGAGGGATAAAAAAGTGCAAAGCTGAGCCCATGAAGCATATAAATGTTGAGGAGTCTGAAAGAATCCTAAAGGAATATGAGTCATTGAAAGGGCGGAAGGTGTCCAAAAGTTTTAATAGGAAAAAGTTTCTTGGTGAAGTAATTGGATATGATCCTAAATCAAAAAGGTTTAAGGTTTTGTATGAAGACGCAGATTAAGAGGAGCTCGAGAAAGAAGAACTTGATCGCATTTTGTTGCCAGTCGGTGATGCTAAGGCATTTGTTTCTCGTAAAAGGCATTTTTCTATTAATGGTGATGAGCACGAAAAGCCTAATGGATCTGCAAAAAGTCCAAAAAGCTGGATATATATGGCACTCCAAGTAAATCAAGAAAATATCGGACTGTAGAAGATCAGACACCACCATCTCAACGTACATCAAAAGCAAAGAAGAAAACACCCACAAAATCAAAGAAATTGTCCCACGAATCTCCTCCCAAGAAGGACAAAGTGACCATATCTAGGAGAAGTGTACGCACTCCTAACAAATCTCTGAAGATGAGTGTTGATGCTAATGCAGATAACAAAGTAGAGGTTCAGAAAATATCAATGGTAGAAAAGGAAGAGGTGCATGCACCTAAATAGAAACAAAAATTTGGGTCTGAAGGTATGAATACAGAAGAGAGTGAGGAAAATGCTATGGGACTTTAAAGTTTGATGATAAGAAAGAGGAATCAATGGAAGAGAAGCCTACAGGGCCAATTTCAACTGAAGCTAAAACAGGAAGCAAATTTGTTTCGAATAACCTGGATAAATGAGAACTAGGTAGGATTGTGTCCCAAATAGTAATGCTGCTAGATCTCCAACAGTAAAGAGCACTATTAACAAAGAGGACATGATTGATTTTATTTTCGGAAAATGGACTATGTTCCTTGGAGATGGCAGTGAAAATATGGTTGAGTTTCTACATAGTTCCATTGGGATCATCCACAAGAACCACGTAGAAAGTATAACTTCTTACATCAAGGAGAGTGTGGATGAAGAGCTGGAAGAAGAAACCGTGCAGGATGGAGAGAGAAAAATACAGAAAAAGAGGCTCACATTTTGTGTGGAAGGTAATATTAGTGTTGGGAAAACCACATTTCTACAGAGGATTTTGAATGAGACACTTGAGTTACGTGACCTTGTAGAAGTGGTTGTTGAGCCTATTTCTAAGTGGAAAGACATTGGGCATGATCATTTCAATATATTGGATGCTTTCTATGCTGAACCTCAATGGTATGCTTACACATTTCAGAATTATATTTTTGTAATGAGGGTGATGCAAGAGCGAGGGTCTATAGGTGGATTAAAGCCTCTATGACTCATGGAAAGAAGTGTTTTCAGCAATCGGATGGTGTTTGTGCGAGTTTTTCATGAGGCAAAGTGGATGAATCGGATGGAGCTTAGCATCTATGATTCATGGTTTGATCCAATTGTTTCTGTTTTACCTAGGCTTGTTCCTGATGGATTTATTTACTTGAGGGCCAGTCCATAAACATGCCATAGATGTTTGCAGTTACGAAAGAGAGCAGAAGAAAACAGCATGTCAATAGATTATTTGAGAGATTTGCATGAAAAACATGTGGTATGACGGGAAATTTTAGGGGCTAATATTCGCAAGTGGGCTAATTTTCCATGCTTTTTCCAAAAAAAAGGATTCGCTAATTTCCATTTTTTATAAAAAATATTCGCCTAAATTTTATAGTATATATTTTTTACCTTAAAATGCCAAAATTTTATATAGATGCTACATAAAATTATTATAAATTTGAATATTTTTACAAGTATATTTCCAAACATTTTACAACTACATATCATGGACTAGTTAGATTCGCCAAGGTTTCTAAACTTTAAAACAAATTTCCATCCTTAAAATTTTCCCTGTGTGGTAGTCATGGGTTGTTGTCTATGAGCCAATTACCTCTTGATATTGATAGGTCTCTGCATCCTGAGATGAAAGATCAAATGTTTATTTTGCAAGGAGAGCATGTACATGCTAGTATTCAGAAGGTTTCAGCATTAGTGCTGGATTGTGAGCCCAATATTGACTTCAACAGAGACATTGAAGCAAAGCAAGGGTTTTTTCTCGCAAATGGGTTTCTTTATCACGAAGATAAATGGGATAATGTTACTAAAATTCGACAAGGCCAGTGGGAATTTTCCTTTAAAATTTTATCTATCGATGATGGCATTGTATTAAAAGAATTTAATCACCTATTGCATCGAAATAAAAAGGTTGAGCTTTTGGATTTTTGACACTCTGTCAAATGCACACAAATTTTACTTTTGGGGGCTCTTCTCAGAACTTCTATGCAATTTTGTCATGTCTCTAGCCTCACTGATGAGCTCAGCAACAAACCTATTTTTGGGTGAGATGTTTGGCGTTGGAAGGCCTGCAAATTTAAATGATCCTATTCAGTTATTTAATGTTAAGTTTTCATCTCTACAGAGAGGTACATGGAGCTCCCTAATTTGTATTTTTGAGAACCTTCACAATATGGCAAGGAAAAATTGGAATGATCACAAAGAGCACTCCACTGGTGTGATTTTATACAAACAAGGCTTGAAAATGGCATTGGTGGCAGTCATTGCAATACTTGGGTGTTCAATTCATCATCAAATTCAAAGAACATATGTGGCAGATTTGACTCATATTTTTAGCATTAAAATATTGGAGACCTTTTCCCAATTTCGGCAAAGTGGCAAATGCACCTCCAGAATTTTAGGGCAGTTGTGCAGATAGCAGCATGTGGCAAGGATGAGCTAGCAGAAGGTTTGAGAAGTAGCGTCACTCAAATATTCCTTTTCTCAAATTAATTTCTTATACTTTATCTCTTCTGAGTAAATAGCACAAGTGGATATGTCAACTGCAGTTCCACTCAGCAAGTAGATTCGAAAATCCTTCCAAATCTCTTAGTTTAAGAAAAACCCTTCTTCTCCTTCCATAAGATCAGCATGTTAACCAACCAACTCCAATTTTAGTGCAGGAAGGTGCAAAGTGGTATTCAAGAGGCAGATTTTTTAGGCCCAAAATCAGCAGCTATAGGATTCTAGGCTCAGATTCAGCAAAGGAATCCTAGATTTCATGAACAAAATCCAACAAACTTCAATAGTTCGACATATTGTAGCAAACTCATTTTATTTTAGATGATTTATTTAAAGTCTTTAGTTGTATTTTAATTTATTTTATTTTCCAGCACAAATGTATTTTATTTTATTTTTTCATTTTTATTCCTATGTAGAGGAATCAAAATAAATTTGCAATAGGGTATATATAGGAATATTTTTGATAATGTAGAAGTTTGATTTTGTAATATTCTGAATTAGCCACTGCTACTTGGAATATTATAATTGCTCCATTTTTGAAGTAGAAGAGTAAAAAGGACAATAAAATAGATCCTAGTGTGAGAAGAGATTAGATTAGGAGGACAAATAAAGCCACATTGGTGTGAAAGAGGGAAAATGCAAGTGAACTAGAGCAAGTTGACCAAGTCAAAAAAACTGCTAGAAGAGGAGGGAAACCAACAATGACAACGCATTTTTGAAAGAGGAATATTTCCTAGAAAGTCACCTCAACAATGAGTGGGGTCTGGGGTGAGGAGGCTCACCAAGGATAAGAAGGAGGAGATAGCAGCAACGGAGGCATTCAGTATTCATCTATGTTTGGTCTTCTTGACTACTTGCAAGCTTCATCTGTTTAGCTGTAGTTGCAGCACTGTTTAGTGCAAAGGATTCTCATGTGGGAATTCCACCTTCACCTTTGGTTTAGCTTGTTTAAGAGATCAAAAGGGAAGGTCATGAGCTAATTTTCCATCATCTAACTTGAGGTTATTCAGCCATCAACACCTATAGTGCAGTCACTTCCAGTAACTATGTCTTTTCTGCAGTAGCAGCAGTAGCAGGGCTAAACCCCTTGATTTTGTGCTTGTATTGGAGGAGGAGGTTCCTATTTCCCTCCAGGAAGTATATTAAGGAGGGCCTTTGGCCATTTTATATATTGTGCATCCATTTTATATAATCTTCAGTCTTATGTAATACATAGTTGCAGTGGACTGCGTTATTTTCTGCAGTACTACATTTTATATTGATATTTTGCCGGAAACCCCTGCCGGGGTGTTCTAATGTCCATGTAAAGGAGGTCAAACCTCCTATTTCTGATTATATGATTAATGAAAGATCTATATATATATAATGAAACATTTTTTTTTGTATAAACCCTAATGAAAATTACGTTGTTTTAGTCTTCATAAATTCTATTGTGTGAAGTCATGGGATTGGCATGATTTTGAGCACATTTGAGCTGGGGAGATATGTTTAGTGTAGCTAGAATGATTTTTTTCTGATTCCATTTCATATTTAAGGTAAACAAATCATATATAAGAGGATCCAAGTTCTTTTTTTCATTTCTGTTGCATGGTTTTCCTTATACAATGCCTCCATTGAACATATTGCTGAAATTCCTAAAAAGGAATATTACAGTGGTATCAGAGCTCTACTCTTGGCTCATATTGTGAGGATAATCTATCTTCAGCATGGAGGAGGAATATATTTTTAATCTCCTACTTCATACCCTGCAAAAAATTTCAAGGGACCTCAAGGAAATGAGGCATGAAGGGGATTCTATAGGGTTTTTCCATGAGGCAAGCACCAACACTTCAAATGGCATGGAGCATTGAGCTGCACCACAATGATATACCATGCCTTCATTTCTATCTAGAGGAGATAAGGAGGGAACCCTGGGATATTATTTTCAGGAATATGAATCCCAATCTCAAAGGTTCAAAGAGCACTTGAGCTTTCAGGAGTTTTTCCGGATCAAGGATGGAAGGAGGGTTAATCCTCATTAAAAGGAGGATAAATTGATGCATGGATCAGCCCTACAACGCAGTATGGTAAGGGTACTCTCGCCCCCATTTTATGGAACACCTAGGTGTACAACCAAGGCTTAGGTGGAGGAGCTGGACACATACTTCCAGCTCAACAAGGTTTCTGAAATAGAAGCCATCAAGATAGCTACGCTGCACCTAGAAGGGGAGGCTCAAGAATGGTGGTTTCATGGACTGACCACACTTGAGAATCATCACATCACTTCATACTTAGTTTTCACCAAGAGGCTAGTGGAGAGATTTGATCCAAGAGACCCGGAATCCCATTTTGTCAAGTTAACCAAGCTCAAATAGGGGAGATCTTGAGGATTATATTGTTGAATATTTGCAGCTTTCAGTGATGGTATCCAACCTCACTATGAGCAGGAAGGTATGCATGTTTATTAATGGGGTGCCTGAACCATTTAAGGGGTTGGTCAAATCCACTAAACCAACCACACTCCTTGAAGCTATGGAGAAAGCTAGAGACTTACAACACATCTTGCCCAGGGCAAGAACATTATTGCAGCAGGAGACCTCCTAAGGGCCAAAGAAGAAAATTCTTGTTCGTGATTTGGAGGGAGAATGTGTTGTAGGAGGGTCACATTATGTCAAGAACTTCTCCAAGAAGGAGGCCAGCACTGTACCATCCATAGAATACTTTTCTCTAAGAGGGGGAGATATTGCAACGTTAAGAGGGGTCCCAAAATATCTGACTTTGAGGTTAAGAGGTACTATTATGGGGCAAAGAGTCTCTGTGTTGATATATAGTGGGGAAACTCATAATTTTATTGATGCACAACTGGTACAAAGGAGAGGGATCCACATGGAGGAGTTTGAGGGATTCTCAGTTTTGATCCTAGGAGCTATGACCTTGCAGTGTGGCAATTATGTTTTGGCACTAACCATTACCATGGGGACCTACACCTTGACAGACCACTTATTTGTGGTAGATATTCCAGACACCAATGTCATATTGGGGGTCCAGTGGTTGATCACTCTTGGGAGAGTTACCACTAATTGGAGAACTTTGGAGATGGAATGGACAGAAGGGAAGAATGGTCAGTATCAAAAGATCAAGGGTATAAACACATACCCCCCTCAGGTTGTTTCAGCACAAAGGATGGAGGCAGATCTACGCAAAGGGGATGTTCAATGGGCAGTGGAGCTACATATATCAAAAGTAAGGGGCAAGGATTCACCAGTACATCCAGATGTTTAGTCTCTTTTGGATCGGTATTCTACAGTATTTGGAGATATCCCACCAGGGAGACCTCCTGACCGAGGGTTTGAACACACTATTGAGTTGGAACAAGGGATCCAAGCAGTAATTACCACTCCTTATAGGCACCCCAAGGCTTATAGGGATGAGATTGAGAGGGCCATCCAAGAGCTGCTAGCTCTAGGACACATCCGGCCTAGTACTAGTCCTTTTGCTTCTTCAGTGGTCTTGGTAAAGAAGAAGGATGGCACATTGAGGATGTGCATTGATTATAGAGGCTTGAACAAGAAGACCATGAAGAATAGATACCCTATACCTAGGATCGATGAACTCATGGATTAGTTGAGGGGTTATAAATACTTCTCCAAGATTTATTTGAGATCCGGGTATCATCAATTCAAGGTGAGGGAGCAATATATCCCCAAGACAGTGTTCAAATGTCACTATACGCATTTTGAGTTTTTGGTGATGCCCTTTGGATTGACCAATGCCCCAAAAAATTTCCAATCTCACATGAACCACATCTTCCATGGTCATTTGAGAAAGTTTTTATTGGTCTTCTTTGATGATATTCTTATCTACAACTGTACTTGGGAGGAGCACCTGCAGCATATTGACATAGTTTTACATATCCTCAAGGAGCAGCAATTCTATGCCGAGCTCTCCAAATGTGAATTTGGCCTCATAGAGATGTTTTATTTGGGGCACATCTAGGAGTGGATGGAGTGAGGGTACATGAGGAAAAGATCCAGGCTATCAGAGATTGGCCTGAGCCTAGGAATTTCACAGAACTCAGGGGGTTTGTGGGCATATGCACTTATTACCCGAAATTTGTGAAAGGGTTTTCACAGCTAGCAGCACCACTCACAGAATTGACAAAGAAGGGAGCTTTCCATTGAACACCTACAGTGCATAGGGCTTTTGATAAGCTCAAAGAGGTAATGAGTATTTGTCCTATTTTGGTTTTGCCTGATTTTTCTCAACCTTTTGTTCTAGAATGTGATGCATTTGGTGAAGGGATTGGAGCAGTCTTGTTGCAAGGTGGGAATCCTATAGCCTTTGAGAGTAGGAATATTCTCCCTCATGAGAGGTTATACCCCATCTATGATAAAGAGATGTTGGATATCATGCATGCATTAGCCAAATTCCGACAATACTTGGTGGGGAATAATTTCAAGGTGAAGACTGACCATAACAGTCTTAAATTCTTCCTTGAACAGAAACAACTCCAAGAGAGACAACAAAAGTGGGTGAGAAAAGTCCAAGCATATGATTTTGACATAGAGTATGTCAAGGGGAAGAGAAATGCAGTAGTTGATGCTCTATCCAGGAGGCCTACAATGTTGTCTTTGAGGGGCATGGACGCAGATTAGAAGGCTCAACTTTTGGTTGAGTATTCCAAAGATGATTTTTCATGTGAGATACTTGATGGGGTGGTATCGAATGAGAGTTATTGGGTGATGGATGAGATCATATATTACTGAGATCGGATGTTCCTGGCTAAGAATTCCAATCTCAATGAGAAGATCCTACTAGCATCACATGATTCCCCACTTGCAGGGCATCAAGGTTTCACAAAGACTTATAGGGCCATAAGGGAGAGATTCTCATGGAAGGGTATCAAAGAGGATGTTCTCCAACATGTTAGAGGGTGCACAATTTGTCAGCAGAACAAGGGAGAACACACGCACCCTGTTGGGTTATTGTAGCCACTACCTATTCCAGATGGGAAGTGGGAAAGCATCTCTATGGACTTCATCACCGGTCTACTGACAGTACAGGGTAAGGATTGTATCTTTGTAGTTGTTGATAGACTAAAAAATTACTCTCATTTCTTTGCCATTTCTGCACATTATACTACTTCACAGGTAGCTGAGCTCTTCTTCAAAGATGTAGTTAGACTCCATGGTCTCCCAAGGACCATAGTGAGTGATTGGGACAGCCACTTCATGGGTGGATTTTGGCAATAAATTTTCCGGTTAGTGGGTACTGATTTGACTCCAAGCACTAGCTATCACCCACAAACCGATGGATAGACCAAGATAATGAAAAAGTGGCTAGAAGGCTACTTGAGAAACTATGTAGCAGGGCAGCAGAGGGCTTGGCTACGTTGGCTCCACTTGGGAGAGTATTGTTACAACACTACTCACCATATATCTATTGGCATGACTCCATTACGAGCCTTATATGGGTATGATGCACTCTCATTTTCTGATGTTATGTTTGGGGCAAGTACGGATCCAAGAGCAAAGGAATGGATTTATGAGAATCAAGACATACTCAGAGCACTCAAATATAACATTGCTACTGCCCAGAACCAGCAGAAGATGTATGCAGACTGTGGTCGGATAGAGGGACAATTTGAGGTGGGATATGTTTGCAATATGATGCAGAGTGTTGTCCTTGATGGCAACCCACTTGATAAAGTTGATGGCAACTTGGTGAAATGAGATTGTTGGCTATATGATGCAATGTGTTGTCCTTGATGGCAACCTACTTGATGAAGATGTTCTTGATGGAAGCCTGCTTGATGAGTTTCCTATGATAAGCAACCTATGTGTCAAAGATGTAAGAATGATGTATCTACAGATCAGTTCAGATGTGACAGAGAAAAGAATTCCAGTAAGTGCCAGAAAAATGATAAATATAATATGTCACAATGTATACGCTACTTTTGTGAAGGCAACCCGCGTATATACTCTAGTTTTGTGAAGGGAACCCGCGTATACATTCAGGGTTAGCATATACGCATTTTTTATGAGGCGAAGTTGCGTATACACGCGGAAGAGACGCTCCAAGTCGCGTATGCCCTTTTGCGCTCTAAAATTATGATTCCAAGGGGAATTACCATGGTATTGGCCCATTGTATTGAGCGTTGGATTATCTAATTGATCCCGTCCAGGAATATCATCGGAGGTTGAGTGGTTTTGACTCATGGTATTGAAAAAGGCTAATCTATATAAGGAGAAGAAGATCATTGTGCAAAGGGAGCAAGATGTCTGGGTTTGAATGAATACTTCTCTCTGAAGTATATCTGTATGGAATGGGTAACATTTTAATGATAGATCTGAATCTGTAATGCAACTATGAAGAAATGATGAAGAAGGCTATCTAGATCTGAAATGTATTTGTATCTTCTAGATCTGTTTATGAAATTTCTAGATCTGAAATGAGGCGAACATCTGTCTAACGTGAAGGGTTAAATCTGAATTGAATATCTGATCTAAAGAAGAATGCTGCTCTATAATGTCTGAAGATCTATATGCTGGTTTGGAACAGTGGAAGCATGTATATACGCGGATTTGATAAAGAGAAAGCGCTTATGTGTTGTGAAGTTAGTTCTGAAGTTTGTGCAGATGTATACGCGGATTTATGTGAATGGAAGCGCGTATATATGCGATATCTGTGAAAGGAAAGCGCGTATGAAAAGCTAGGGTTTGCTGAAGTCTGAAGTATAAAATGTCTGATCTGTTCTTCTATGTTACTGCTATCTGTTGATGATAAATTCTTCTGATCTGGGTTGTCTGAATTGTTAAGTTTGAGCTTAAATGTGTGGAGTGGGTCCAGTCTGAAAATATGATGAAACGTGACCTGCAAGTTGTGCTCTATTGAAGTTGTTGGATCCAGTGTGAAAATTGATGAAACGTGGTCCATGGTGGTGCTGAGGGTTGTAGCCTTAAGTCAGGGGGTTGTAGCTCCCTTCCAGGTGAGGCTGGTAAACGAGAGCAGGGGGTCGTAGCTCCCTTCTAGGAGAGGCTAGTAAACGAGAGCAGGGGGTCGTAGCTCCCTTCCAGGAGAGGCTGGTAAAAGAGCGCAAGTGGGTGCTTGCGCACTGGTATGAGTCTGCGCCAGTAGATTGTTGTAAGATGTTTTATTTATAATAAAATATTGAAGGATGAGACAACGACAGCAGTGGCTTTCTCGCGACTTGGGTTTCCACCTAAAAATCTTGGTGTTCATGTGTGATGCTTATGTGTGATGATTTATTCTGTTCTTACTGCACATGTTAATTGTTTAATGAACATCTAATGAATGAATGATGGAATGATATAAGTGAAGAATTAATGGCATAATTAGATCTCTATGTATACGCGAGTTTTATGAAGGATATACGCGTGTATACGCTAGTTGGCTTCAGCGAAGTAGCGTATGGGTTTTAATGAATGGAAAAGTAAAAAAATTTCAGTTTGCCCTAAATACTGATTCACCCCCCCCTCTCAGTATTTTTCCCAACAATTGGTATCAGAGGATCTCTTCTACAGAAGCTTGATCGCTTGAAGGAGATCCGTCGAAATGGGAAGTCATGAAGAAGTTATGTCTATAAGGCCACCTCTATTCAATGGAGATAATCTGTTATTCTGGAAGATACGAACAAAAGCATATCTGCAAAGTCTTGGTGCATAAGTATGGGCAATCGTGGAAGAAGGTTATCAATATCCGGCAAGTATTCCTACTGATGCAGCAGAAAGGAAGAAGTATGAAATCAATGCCAAAGCAGTCAATGTCTTGTTAGGAGGCATGTCTGAACCAGAATTTGCTAAAGTGATGCAGCTGAATTCAGCAAAAGAAATATGGGACAAAATCATTCTGAGCTATGAAGGAGATACAAAGGTAAAAAGTGCAAAACTCCAAACCCTCAGAATTGAATATGAAAATTTAAAGATGCATAGTGATGAGAGTATTTCCAGTTTCTTTTTACGTCTAGATGATATTGTGAATCGTATGAGAAGTTTGGGTGAAACTATAACTGATACTACTTTGGTTGAAAAAGTCTTGAGATCTTTGACTTCAAATTTTGAGTCAAAAGTAGCAGCTATTGAAGAAAGGCAAGATCTGCAAACTCTTACTATTGTTCAATTGCATGGTATCCTAACTTCTTATGAAATGAGACAAGGAGGTCCCTCTCAAATTAAAGAAGCTGCTTTTAAGGCATGTGCAAAAAGAAAAGAAAAAGAAGATGTCAAGGAATCAAGTTTTATATCAGAAGAAGAAGAAGCCAATTTTGTGAGAAAACTCCAACTAGGAACTGGAAGATTCAAAGGTAAGCTTCCCTTCAAATGTTTTGGTTGTGGAAGAGTTGGTCATTATGCTGCTAAATGTCCTTATGAAGAAAATCATGGTAAAGGGAAACAATTTGAAAAGAGGAAGAGTTATTATGCAAATGAAGATAATGATGAGGATGAAGAAGATTCTAACCAAGATCTACAAGTGCTCATGGCAAAGAAGCAAAAGAAGAAGGCCACTCAAAGAAAGGAGAAATCTCAGAAAACAAGTGCAGCAGAAAATGAAGAAGATGAAACAGGTATCGATTGTTGTTCTAGTAATCCACTTTCTTGTGCATGTAATGATGAAGATAGCAGTATAAGTCTAGAAGAAAATCTCAAGATCAATGATGAAAGTACTTATTGGGATCAATTCAAAAGAAAGGAATCTATCTACAAAGATGTGTTCTCTAAAATGAATGAACAGATAGAAACAATGAAGGGACAGATAGACAAGTATCAAGGGTTGTACGCTCTTGCAACCAATCAAGGTGAAAAACTTGAAACAGAAATCATGTCTCTGAAAGCAGATTTCGAAGCATCAAATAAGAAGATTGAGGAACCTCTATTATCACTTGAAAGGGAAGGTCTTGAAGCAGAAATCATCTCTTTGAAAGCAGATATGGAAAAGTCAAATAAGAAGAATGAAGATCTACTACAAACATTTGAAGAACAAGAGAATGGTTTGAAAGAAGAAATTCTAAACTTGAATGATCAAGTAGAAGAAGGAAGAAGGAAAGAAGAAAGCATGAAGAAGCAATGCCAAGCCTTGGAGGTTGAGGTAAATATTTTGAAAGGAAAATTAGAAGAAAAGGATAAACTCATGAGGTTTCAAGATAGTACTAAGATTCTGGACAATATTCTTAGTAGTCAAAGGTCTCCTTCTATTAAACTTGGTCTGGGTTTTCATGAAACGGTCAAAGGAGAATCTAGTTCGCAAGGAAGTGCTAAAGATTCAAAGGATGTCAAGACAAAACCTGAAGTGTTGAAAGAAACAAAAGGTCAACCAACAATGATGAATTCTCAAAGGAAATCATTCAATAATGTTGAATGCTTTAATTGTCATAATTATGGGCATGTTGCAGCAAATTGCAGGAGAAGATCATTTTAGTCACAATCAAGCAGATTCTACTCAGAAAGGTACTCTGGTTGCTTCAAGGGATATTGTTTTTCATGCAACAAGTATGGTCATAAAGCAGCTGATTGCAATAGAAGGAAGATTAGAGAAACACACTATGATTCTTATGCCTATTTCTCTGGTCACATAAGATGTTATACTTGTAACAAGTATGGACATGTAGCAAAAGAATGCAGGATGAACAGATCTGAGAAATTCGAAGATTTCCAGCACACTTTTAGAAAGCTCAAGCAAAGCTGGATAAAGAAGGAGGACCGGTCAGAAACGTAGGGAATATTGACCCTACTGCAGACATCAACTTCCAAAGCTTACTTCTCTTAATGGCTACAGGAGTGATGTGAGATACATTATAGGGATGAGTAATGTATCATCATAGGGGGAGCAATGTATGATGATTTTCATGGTTGATCTGGTTATTCTGGTTATGTTTATTTCTGACAGTGCATCTGATGTGAAGAAGACAGGTACAGGTGGTACAAGTTCAGGGGGAGATAAAGGAATGTGAAGTTTTCAATATTTCACTTTCCATACGCAGGTTCGATGAAATAAATCCGCGTATACATGCGAGTTCCAGAAGACACAGACGCGTATGCATTTATGATAAGGAAATTTGTATGACAGCTGAAGATCTAGAGTACAGGTTCAGGGGGAGCATCAGTCTGAGTATTAATGACTGTATTATTGGCACTGTATTTTCTTATTTCTCAGTTCTAAATGATGATGACATGTTACATGGTTTCTTATGGTGAGATTATGGATGAGCCCTGATTGCTTTTTGAAGAGTATCCTTTGTTTTCACACATGGATGAGATGGAAGCTTTATGATTCAGAGATAAGGACAGATCATGCAGAGATTGTTGTTGATGACTTGCTGTTGAAGGTATTCAAGTTGCACATGCTAAGGAGGAGCCTTGGTCATATGGAAAGGATGCTTGGATGCACATTTTCAGGGGGAGCATTAGTCTTGCTAAGTATAATGCATTGTTGGCATTATGATGGTTCTGAAACATGATCTCTCTCTTGAGGTCTTTCTGGTATTGATCATAAAAAGTCATATTTTTATTTTGATGAAAAGGTCATGATGAGACCTATGATGTAAAATTGTAATATTCAGTCATGTAAGGACTTTTCAAATTTGTAAACCCACTTGGTTGGGTAGTTGAGTCAAAATATGTAAACCCACTTGGTTGGGTAGCTGAGTCAAATGTGTAAACCCACTTGGTTGGGTATTTGAGTTTCATATGTAAATCCACTTGGTTGGATCTTTGATGTATGTATGAGTCCTTGGTGATAGGAAAAGTCATAGAGTCATGTACTTCATTGAAAATATAGCGTGAACTCAGGGGGAGCATGGTAACTTCAATACACATCAGATCTGCATGGGAAGCAAAACCTTGTCTTGGTTTTGATCTGCCCTTTGCCCTTGATGTCAAAGGGGGAGAGTGACATGGTGTTTTAATAAGGGAAGAATATCATCTATCTCCTGTGGTGATCAAACACCATCGTGGTTGCCATCAAGTCCAAAGGGGGAGATTGTTGGCAATATGATGCAGAGTGTTGTCCTTGATGGCAACCCACTTGATAAAGTTGATGGCAACTTGGTGAAATGAGATTGTTGGCTATATGATGCAATGTGTTGTCCTTGATGGCAACCTACTTGATGAAGATGTTCTTGATGGAAGCCTACTTGATGAGTTGCCTATGATAAGCAACCTATGTGTCAAAGATGTAAGAATGATGTATCTACAGATCAGTTCAGATGTGACAGAGAAAAGAATTCCAGTAAGTGCCAGAAAAATGATAAATATAATATGTCACAATTTATACGCTACTTTTGTGAAGGAAACCCACGTATATACTCTACTTTTGTGAAGGGAACCCGCATATACATTCAGGGTTGGCATATACGCAGTTTTTATGAGGTGAAGTTGCGTATACACGCGGAAGAGAATGCTCCAAGTCGCGTATGCCATTTTGCGCTATAAAATTATGATACCAAGGGGCATTGCCATGGTATTGGCCCATTGTATTGAGCGATGGATTATCTAATTGATCCCGTCCAGGAATACCATCGGAGGTTGAGTGGTTTTGACTCATGGTATTGAAAAAGGCTAATCTATATAAGGAGAAGAAGATCACTGTGCAAAGGGAGCAAGATGTCTGGTTTTGAATGAATACTTCTCTCTGAAGTATATTTGTATGGAATGGGTAACATTTTAATGATAGATCTGAATCTATAATGAAACTATGAAGAAATGATGAAGAAGGCTATCTAGATCTGAAATGTATTTGTATCTTCTAGATCTGTTTATGAAATGTCTAGATGTGAAATGAGGCGAACATCTGTCTAACGTGAAGGGTTAAATCTGAATTGAATATCTGATCTGAAGAAGAATGCTGCTCTATAATGTCTGAAGATCTATACGCTGGTTTGGAAAATCAAAAGCGCGTATATACGCGGATTTGATAAAGAGAAAGCGCGTATGTGTTGTGAAGTTAGTTCTAAGTGAAGAATTAATGGCATAATTAGATCTTTGTGTATACGCGAGTTTTATGAAGGATATACACGTGTATACGCTAGTTGGATTCAGCGAAGTAGTGTATGGGTTTTAGTGAATGGAAAAGTAAAAAGTTTTCAGTTTGCCCTAAATACTGATTCACCCCCCCCCCTCCCCCCCCTCTCAGTATTTTTCCCAACAGGATATCTAGTCTATCTGCGTCTTCAGCCTTATAAAAAGTCCAAACTCAAGGAGAAGGGAGCTAAGAAGCTCAAACCACATTTCTATGGGCCATACAAGGTGGTCAAGTGTGTCGGTAAGGTAGCATATGAGCTGGAGCTTCCTACGGGAAGAAAGATCCACAATATCTTCCATGTCTCTTGCCTCAAAAAGGCCATTGGGAGGAATTTAGTTGCCAACATGGATCTCCCCCCCATTGATGATGAGGGCCACCTAATTTTACAGCCAGAATCAATCTTGGAGACAAGGGAGATGTAGCTAAGGAATAGAGTCATCAAGGAATATCTGATTCGATGGAGGAATCTACCAGCTGAGGATGCCACTTGGGAGGGAGAGAAGATCTTGCAGCATCCTTCTTTACTATTTCTTGTGGGCAAGAAACTTTTGAGTGGGGAGGACTGTAATATTCCCAATTAGCCACTGCTACTTGGAATATTATAATTGCTCCATTTTTTAAGTAGAAGAGTAAAAAGGACAATAAAACAGATCCCAGTGTGAAAAGGGATCAGATTAGGAGGAAAAATAAATCCACCTTGGTGTGAAAGAGGGACAATTCAAGTGAACTAGATCTAGTTGACCAAGTCAACAACACTGCTACAAGAGGAGGGAAACCAACAAGGACAACACAATTTTTAAAGAGGAATCTTTCCTAGGAAGTCACCTCAACAATGAGTGGGGTTCGGGGTGAGGAGGCTCACCAAGGATAATAAGGAGGAGATAGCAGCAAGGGAGGCATTCAGTATTCATCTACGTTTGGTCTTCTTGACTACTTGCAAGCTTCATTTTTTTAGCTGTAGTTGCAACACTGTTTACTGCGAAGGATTCTCATGCGGGAATTCTACCTTCACCTTTGGTTTAGCTTGTTTAAGAGATCAAAAGGGAAGGTCATGAGCTAATTTTCCATCATCTGACTGGATTTTATTCAGACATCAACACCTACATCACAATCACTTCTAGTAACTGCGTCTTTTCTGTAGTTGCAGCAGTAACAGGGGTAAACCCCTTGATTTTGTGCTTGTATTGGAGGAGGAGGTGCCTATTTCCCTGTGGGAAGTCTATTAAGGAGGGCCTTTGGAAATTTTATGTATTGTGCATATATTTAATATAATATTGAGTCTTATGTAATACATAGTTGCAGTGGACTGCGTTATTTTCTGCAATACTGCATTTTATATTGATATTTTGCCAGAAACCCCTGCCGGGGTGTTCTAATGTCCATGTAAAGGAGGTAAAACCTCCCATTTATGATTATATGATTAATGAAAGCTCCATATCTGTATTGAAACATATTTCTCTATAGAAACCCTAATGAAAATTACACTGTTTCAGTCTTCAGAAATTCTATTGTGTGAAGTCATGGGATTGGCATGCTTTTGAGCACATTTGAGCTGGGGAGATCTGTATAGTGTAGCTAGAATGATTTTCTTCTGATGAAATTTCATATTTAAGCTACATAAAACATATATAAGAGGATCCAAGTATTTTTTTTCATTTATGTTGCATGGTTTTCCTTATACAACGTCTCCATTGAACATATTGCAGAAATTTCTGAAAAGGAATATTACAGATTTTTAGCAGAGAGACTGCTGCTTTGGACTATGTAAATTTTCCTGAATATTATGTTAATGAATTAGTTTTTTCCTTTTAAAATTTGGGAGCCCTCACATTATTTCATGTTTGCCATGTTTTCCTTGAAAGATCATTTTCATATTGTGTTTTTTCTACTAATTTTTGTTACAGCATTATCTAAGGGAAGTGTTAGGAATCCATCCACGCATGATGCTCCTTTCACAATGATTATGTTGTTAAATTTAGTGGTTATATTTACAGAATCCATCCTTTTTCAGCTACTCTCTTTAGTAACCCTGTGCTTTCCTTTCTACTAACGCTACCACAGGAGATTCATCCACTGATTGATGCCTGCAGGGCAGCGAGCTTTATCCTATTTTATTCTTTCATTTACATCATTTATTTGGTTGAGAATTGCACTAATTTTCCCCAATTTTTTAGGTAGAAACCAACCTCAACTCCATAGCCCAATGATTGTTTATCTCTTTCTTTTTTGACCCAAAACTTTCAAATCAAATCTTCGTACTTCATAGCTAGCCTAAGATTCACTTATTGCAACCATTCTTCATTGGCACAGAGAGAGCCCTCTCTATTCTGGCAGGGCTAGATGCCAAATCGAAAGCTTGGTCTATGGTTACCTCGGGATTGCCTCTTCTTAGCCTTGAGGTTCAATCCGAGTGCTAACAGTTGGCAATCAACCTTTTGATGCAATATCTGAAATTGCATAATAATTTTTGAGGCATGTTGTTCAGATGATTAGTTATAACTTATAAAGAGTCTAGACATGCATTTTGGTGCATTTTCATGTGTTATTTTGAAATAAACTTACAGTCTGAATTAAATCTCTCCCACTTGCTTATCTTGGATCTTACTAATGAGACCCTTTCCAAACTAATTCATGAAATATACAAGTGTTAAGTGAGCACTATTATATACAGTTTTAGATATTTCTAAAGGATATAAGGACACAAATTTCTTGTTATATTCAAGAGTAACTATTGGTGTTCAGTCAACACATGACACAGAGGTAGTTGGAGATGATCAAGATAACGACGTTGCAGTGCTATGGATGAATGCACGAAAATATAAATTGATACCTATGGCGGTTGAAATTTCTGCAAATATTTTTGTAGGAAAAAAAGTGTATGCAATTCAGAATCCATTTGGTTTGGATCACACCTTGATGACCGTTATCATTAGTGGGCTTTCTAGGTAGATAAGTTCAATTGCAACTAGCCATCCAATACACAATGTGATTCAGATAGAGATGGTAAAGGACCATTGGAGGTCCTCTTCTTGATAGTTTAGGAAATTTGATTGGCATAAACACTTCTATGCACTCTCCATCAAGAGAATCACATAGTGTGGGCTTTTGAATTCCAGTAGATATGTAAGTGTCATTGTTGATCAGTTAGTAAATTTTTGGAAAACTACTTGACCCATTTTGGGTACTAAATTTTCCCTGGATGAGTATGTTGAGAAATTAAGTGTCATTAGAGTTCTGGTGCTTGATGGTCCTGTAGATGGACCAGATGGAAAAGCTAGACTGAAAACAACAAAATGAGATGCTTATGGCCGACCTGTCTTGGGAGACATCATTACAGCTGTAAATGGGAAGAAATTATGCAATGGAAGTGATATCTATAGAGTACTTGAACTAGTAGTTTTTAAGGTAGGAAATTTAGTTCCTCAAGGGTGGGGTCCTTCAACATAATTACATCTGCCTTGGTCCTATCATCCAAAAGAAAAACTTAATCAACAAAGAGTAAATATGTCAAGTTTAGGGTAGTTCCTATTTGTATAGTTGTCAAGATTTTGACTCTGTTATAACTCTGTTGAGACCACCTATTCTACAGTCAAAAATAGTAGAGGAGCTATTAGTCATACCCACCCATGGTCTCTTGTAGGCATGATAGAAGAATAGGTTGATCCATTAATTAGAATTACAAATATATTGAGGAAAGATAGTTCATTATCTGGTTAACCAATTGCACATTGAACCGTATATGAATGAGTAGCCCTAAATAAAGCCAATTTTCTCTATCATATGCCTTTGAAAGACAAACTCACTAACATTGCTTGCAATTTTTTTTTTTCATGTTATAAATTACTACTTGGGATAATCCTATTCCGTAATGGATTTGTTTCCTAGGAAGGATGCAAAATTGTTCTAATGACATGGAATCAGCTTAGTGGATTTTGACCTTTCATGCAATGATTTTTGCAATGATTTTCTAGATGCAATTACATAGTGATATGGGTTTGAAATCATCTCATTCTTGTCTATTTTTTTGGATTAAAGCTTGAAATGTTGAATTGAAAGCTCCCAAATCTAGCTTGTGTATTTTAATTTGTTAGCAATTCTTGGTTTGTTTGAATGAATTCATAGAACCACTAGAATAATTCTATTGTCCTGCGAAGTGACTGAGGGTTCTTATACTTTTGGAAACAATGCAAAATTGTTTGTAATTCTTCCTTTTATATTTGTTCTGTCAATGCCTCATTACCCACCTACCCTACAAAATTGGGGAAATATAAAGTAATATTTAACTATCTCTCTTAAATTTATTATGTCATCCTCTAATTAAATTACCTCAAAATGGCCAGTTGATGAGCAGATTGCTCCTCAAGATAAGACACCTTATCATGAGGAAAAGTTCGTTGATAATCAACATCATGAGGCAATTTTTCATTACAATTATGAGATGTTGAAGAGAGAAAATATCTTCTATTTAGTAAAGGCTATGCACAGATGTTAGTGATTTGGTACAAGGAAAGACATGGGTAGCGAGGGAATTGTGAATATTCCCAACAACTCTTTTCCCAAATGTGACACGTGAGGATGTATGTGTATTAAACAACTATATTTGAGAACATGCATCATTTTGGAGGCAATACTATTTTGGATGTAGGCACGGGAATTTTGATGTAGGATCCTGCACCCGACCCAACATCCCACCTGCTTACCTATGATTACAATCTATGTGCTTCTGTGCTTGTCAACTGTAGTTGCTCCAATTCTTTGTCAGATTGTGCCTGAAGGCCCATCACTGCGGCTTCAAATAGGCTACTCGATCATGTGTGGTGGCTACTAAACCTGCACTGACACAAGTCTAGCTAGCTCTGATAGCACTCCTCCATCCACAAATTATTCTGACAACTGCCCTTCTATCGGTTATTTGTGTGTCTTTTCCCTCGCGATTTCTCAATAGTTGAGTGGTGTCGACTAGTCTAGCCCGTATTGCTTCCTTCTTAGTGAGTTGCCACCTTATGCTTCTTGTGGTTTTGTTTTTGTCGAGTGCAGACTTTTATGCAGGCCACATTTCTTCCACCAACGACTGTTGACCATACCTTGCCACCTCTCCTGGAAAAATACACTCAAAACTATGTTCTTCTTTGAGGTGATACTAGTAGATCCTTTTCTACCAACCGAAATGTCGGCCACCCCTTCTTCGCACAGTTTTATTTTCCTATTGGTAGAAGGGTTTGACCCTTATTTCAAACACTTTGGTTTTGCCATGACTAACACATACTTGTCACTTATGGATCATTTATTCAACCCCTATACAACGTACAAACTGATCTATATGAACCTTTTTCAATCCTTACAAAAAATTAACAATTGCTTCAGCTATACGATTGATTTACTTTGGTCCTTAAAAAATTTCTTTTGCACGATCACAATAAAAAAAGTTTTCAAGAAGTTTGGAACGAGAGTTGGGAATGTCATATATGTTTATATATATATATATATAAATAAATTAATAAATAATTTAATGACACATTATCTTGCAAGAAAAAAGGGAATAAGACCCATACATGACAAAAGTAGGTTCCTATCAGTCAGTGCAAAGCTTAACAATGCTCGACATAGGGCAGGGTTGTTAGAGCATATAAAATAGGATAGGTTACAAAGATAATAGGTTGTGTAACAATAATATTTTAGAGCCTTATGTTTACTTCAAGTATATCAGACCTTCTAGTTTGGTACTGTCGGAAATATATTTGATAAAAAACTTAAAACTATGAAGGTTGCTAGCTAGTTAAATTTTTCTACATATGCCTCACATCATCAACCATGGAATCCACTATAAAACAACAATTTCCTAAAAAATAAGGAAACCCTCCAATGATGAATGAGCCAAATCATCATATCCTGAAATGGTTAGAGCCCAACATGCATAGTGCAGTAAAATATATGCATATAAATATGTGTTAGTAACATCCTAAATAAAATCTACCCAAGAATAGCCAGCCACTTTGATTACAGAAAAGTATAAATTTAAAGATAAAAGGGGTTAAGAGATCCCTTGCATACACCTAAGAAGGTGTGCATGAAAGAAGGGTTTGAAACTCTAAAATGAAAATGATCTAAAAACCATAGTCCTGCAACCCTTGGGGAAATTTCATTGGCCATTAGTCTAACAGATCGACTAATTAACCCAAAAAATTCCATCGCTAAGAAATTACCTTGATCAAAATAGTAAAAATTTGAGCCTTACTTGGAAGCTCTAAAAGGAAGAAGCCTTATAAAAGATGATTTTGAACCACTTCTGGATCAACATTGCAGTGTGTCAGTGAAGATGGGTGAAACCCGAGGAACAAATTTAGAAAACCCTAGAAGAAATGAGATAATCCTAAGAGGCAAGTTCACACCTACTCTGATACCATGTTGAGAATACAAGAGATAAACAAGGATTGAATGTAAACAACCCAAAAACCATAAATAAAAAAAAGCATAAACACAAAGAGGAGAGAAGATGAACCCATGAACATGAGAAATATGAGATGTAGGTGCCCATAAGCTAAAGAATCACATAAGACAACACTTAGCTCATGACAAAAGAATTTGTGATGAGAATAATGATTACAAAGCTAGTACTAAGGACATCACCAAAGTTGAAGAAGATTTTGGAATGTTAATAGTGAGGACATATTGAAAAATTGAGGATAGATGTAGAGATGGCTAGTAGGGTGCTAGCTCCAAGGAGTTTGACTACGTTGGCCTTAGCATAAAATAGTATATATTGAAAAAATACAATAAAATGTTGTGGTTGCACATGTGTAGACTTATAGCCTTGATTACATGTAAGGTTGGCATGAGGCCAAAAGTGAATATCACACCATCATTTCAATATTTAATAGGTATTAAAAGTCTCATGGCATTCACAGAGAAAGAAATATTTCAAAGGAAGGATAGATGTAGAGATGGCGAGGATAATGATAAAAGGTAAAATCTATCAAATAATTTTTAAGTTGAAGCAATTATTACACCAGTGTATTTTGTTGATAGAAATACAATGAAAATTGCAAGGAATGTTACACCTAAAGAAGCATGAGGTGATGAGAAACTAAGGTAGAGTCATCCCAAAGTGTTTCTTTGTAATGTCTATGCACTTGTTTCTCAAAAAAGTGCATAAGAACGAGGATAAAGGTTAGAAGTATTTTTGATAGGGTACAATGGAGAGTCTATGGGATATCTGATTTTTTATTTGGAAAAAGATACACTTAGTAGTGATGTTATATTTGAGGATGACTATATCCAAGGTAATTCAAATTAAATTGAAGTGTCATGGCCTATTGAAGAAAGAGATAAAAAAGTAGTAGAAGAAAGCATTCCAAGTTAGGAACAAAGGAGCAATCAAGAATCCAGTGATAATGAAGTAAATTTTGTCAAAGCTAGTACTAAGGACATCACCAAAGCCCAAGAAGATTCTGGAATGTTAATAGTGAGGACATTGTCAAAGCTCAAGAAGATTATGGAATGCTAGCAGTGAGAACATCATTAATGCCAAAGAAGATTCTGAAACAACATTTGTGAACATTAGATGGCTCAAAGCTACAGGAACTACCTGAATGCAAGAAATAAAGAAGATTGCAACAGTCTTCTTTACAATAGTTATATATGGCTTTGATCACAAATTCACCATAATTCTGTTAGAATGTGATTCAATGCACATGGAAAGAAGAATGGGACAAAGTAACAGAGATGGAATGTGATTTTGTACAGAGAAATGAAACACTGGAACTTGAGGATATGGCTAAAGGAAAAAATGCAAATGGTTAAATGGGTCTTCAGGGAAAAGTGAAAAGCAAATGGCTCAATTGAAAAACACACAGGAAGACAGTGACAGTAGCATTACTGTTTCCTTCTATTGAGGTGATAGTCAAGTAACCAGTCCTCCAAGATCATAAAATACTGCCTATTCTTGTTCTTGTCATTTTTCCTACTAGGGAACTTGCAAGTCAAGATGTTGCAATGTACTCCTCTTCTCCTACTATGTAATGACTCAATGAGATACCACATCATCTAATGAATTAATTAATCCACTAGAAATGCTGCCACAAAAATTGTTTCCGTGAACTAAAAATTTCGAAATGAATAGGAAAGTATGTATATTCATCATGAGAGGAAGTAAATAATGATAAAAAATTCAAAAATGTTAAGAGGGAGTGCCACTGAAGCATTTCTTTTTGGAAGAAAGTAATTTTGTATCACAATCATCCTTAAAAAACAAAAAAGTACAGGTATATGCACTGTTTTGACAGGGTTTGAAACTGAAGACATCAATTACAACACTTCTGGAACAGTAGATTTCCAACTACACCTATTTACCAGCTCGCCTATAGATATTAAGAGCCTTAATAGCATCATGGTGTTTCATTTCAAAGAATTGTAGGTAAACAGTTGTAGTCATCAGTAGCTACAGATCAGGGATGAAATTGTCTAAGGAAAAAACTGATGATTTGCACAATAAGGTCAATTCAACCTTGATGAAGAGTTCATAAACAACAAGGAGTAAGATTCAAGGAGTTCCTGATGAAAATTCAAGAACTGCATAGAAATGGCTAAATGTGGGTAAGTATTTCATGATTATGTATTGAGCCTTTCTGAGAAAAAAATTCTCAAACCAATTTTATCAAATGCCAAATGCTAAACAAGCCAGTAATGTGTTGTGGGGATTGATTCCAAAATTCAAGAACTGTATGACTGTAAAAACTAGATATGTTTTTTCATGTTGTTGAAGAGCAGGATATAGCTTAGAGTCAGAGAGGAAAATATATAACAATTACCATATGACTTCTGCATTGGTGTGCTTGTCTACTTATAGTCATTGGGCTACCCAGTTTTCCTTTGACACCATATATAACTTGTGAATATTTAAGAAAAAAGAATTAAATATACTTGGGTCAATTCATTTCCCACTTATCAACATGCACATACTTATCCACTTTCCCAAAGTATATGTCTATTCTAGGTGCTATTGTGCATGGTTATTACTTTGTCATAATTCAAATTTAAGTTCATTATTGACATTTAATAGGTCTGTGTATTTATTCTGCATTCGATATCAAACATGGGAGGTATATCAAGCCTACTTCTGGATATCAAACCAAGCAATTATAAATATTGAGTTTTGCATATGTCTGAGTTGTAATTTTAATATTTTGAGCATTTGGGTTCTCAGGAAATGCATCGGGCATTGGCAATATCAACGTGAATGTGCTCATATTCAATGTATACAATGCACCATCACACACAGTTTGAATGAATTAACCCATCTCCACCTGGCTTCCACAATGCAGCTTGATTCGAGATCTAGTCAAGAGAAAATATTATAAAGTAGATAATAAATAAGAAATACAGGAGAATCAGGCCAATCAAAATAAAAATATTTCTAGGTTTGGTCAAGGGGGAATATTAACCTAGGACACACTAGGGTCAATCAGTACTGAACCTAGTTATTGTGAAGCTAGAGATTGCATAGGTATTACTTCTAATATATGATATGATGACCATTTGGGTAAACTCAAGAAATGCACCAGAGGTTGGAAACTTCAATGTCCATATCATGAAAAGGGTTAGACGGACCTATACCAGTATTCCTACTCAATATGTTCAATGTAAAAGGCAGTATTGATGACAGGGCATCAACCTCAGGTTACTTAATGAACATGGGGTCAACTACAGTTTCCTGGAGTTGCAAGAAGAAAACTACAGTGGCCACTTCTTCAACTAAAGCAGAGTACATTTCAGCATGGGAAGCAACATGTGAGATTTTTTGGTTATGCCAAGTTTTACAGGACTTGGGAATTCCTCCAGCAGAAGCTACTTCATTATTCATCGACAATCAATCAGCAATAAAGCTTGCCAAGAATCTAGTTTTCCATTCAAAGACAAAGCATGTGGACACCAAGTATCATCATATCAGATCTCTCATTGCAAAGGATGTCATCAAGCCAGTGTTTTGTCCTTCAGAAGATCAGACCTCCGACATTTTCACGAAACCTCTTGGCAGAATAAAATTTACTAAGTTTAGGGATGAACTTGGTATTTTTTGTAATGTATCTTTGGATCATGGGGGGAATGTTAGATGATCCAAAATAAATTTTATCATAGGTTATAATGTTTGAATAAAATAATTATTAATTTAAGATATTAAATTAATAATTATTATTCTAGAATATTTAATAAATCTTTGAGATACTTAGAAATAAAAATTTGTGATTAAAAAATAGGACTCTAGAAAAGAGTCGTTTCCTAGGCTCTAAGTTAGGAGTAAAGTTAGTAGAATAGTTAGAAGCTCATTTAATGTAATTGGACACTTGTTATTTAATAAGTGATCCAAAACTAGTGGAAGTTAGGACATTGAGCTTATAAATAGCTCATTGCAAGAGTGATTGAGTTGTTCGGGTGTAAACTCTTTCATAATTCCAATGTAATTGTTTTTTTGTGATTAATAAAATTACGTGTATGAAGACACTTTGGCCATTAAGATTGGTAGTTGTGCCTATTTATTCTTCACACTGAACCAAAAAGGAGCATATCTGACTCCCTTTCCCTTGGATTTTGAAGAGGCAAGGGATGCAAATAGAATCCATTCTCCGGAATGACCCTTTCCTCCTGTGAAATCAAAGATTCATCGCATGACGTCGAATTGGAAGGGAAATCAAAGGGGTTCGAGCCGAGAGGCATCACTGGGATGAGAACGAGTGATGGGAGATGGAGAATGTTGGGCGACAGGATTTTAGGTGGTGGCACCTGTTGGGGTTCCCATGTTTTGGCCAGGTTGACAAGACCAAAATATGAGACAACATAGAACCACTTTCAGACCTTAGGATCTAGCCCTCCTACGTCCAGAGAGGGATCTCTCTATATGATTCAAAGTGTATGTCTTTGAAGCTGTAAATTATGGTTTTAGGCTAGTTATAAGCTCAGGGTTGTTTGTTTGGTTGTTGGGAATCAAGAGAGGAAGGTCCAATATAAGACAAGGATGATCATAGAAGGGATTAGGCTAAGACAGACAACTCAGGGAACTTCAAGGCCATTGGGCAATGGAGTCAAGAAAGGATTTACTCGTGTTCAATGTGCAAGCTTTCAGTTGGGATAGTAATCTAGAGCATTTGGATCTTAAAGATGATATTTGGAATGGGACATTAAGGACTGAAAATGAAAGGAGGAGAACCATCCAATTCTATCTATAGATTAGGCCAGAGGTCATTTAACTCCAGGCCTACTTGGACAAAATCAGAGGTAGGACAAGGGATCTTAGAAAGGCTTAATTGGGATGGGAAGATCCTAGTGAGGCAGAGACAGGGTTATAGACCCCCCAGTGTTCTCAACTCATCCAACTAAATCCTAGCAAGAACATCTAAACATAGATTTCATTAATTCATACATCAGAGAGCAGGCAATAACATCCACTACACTGGTTAAATCAATTGAAATCAATATTCAGATACACATATAAGAAGAAAACATTAAGGGCTGGGAGAGCAGCAACATAAGGTACCTATCAAGGGTAAATCTTATGCCAAACTTCTGATGCGAGCTGAAGAAACGTAATGAAATGAGAGCAATTCAATCACAAATAAAGAGAAAGGAAAACATCACCAGCTGCTTTAGATCAGGATCCAAAGAAACATGCTTGTCATATTAAAAACAACACCAATCAGGTACATCATAGCCCATAGCTTGAACATTCAGTCTGAATACATAAAATCTCAGCCTATCTTACAATATTACACAGAGAACTTGTCTCAAGTGGAAAATGCTTGCATTTCACTGATATTTCATCAACAACCAACAACAATTTTCTTTCCGTGCTTTATAGAAAGGATGAACAGAAGATCGACTTAGAAGGTAGGTGAACACTAAATGTAATATTAAACAAAAAAATGAATGCAGGGCCGAGACCCATTCTGTTTAACTACTGTGTAGTTAATTTCCGTCACCTCTTCATGCAGGAGTGATTTTCTTCAGATATGAGTTTGACACATTTCGGCTGTGGTACTTCTGGTGCTTCGAACAATAATGAAATGAACTACTAAGAGATCTATCACATAAATTCTCTGGCGGTTTTGGAATTGCTGTTAGGGTGGGAATTCCTTCAGGGGCATTGTGCATAATAAAAGTTGCATGGGCATCCTGTACTTGATGGAGAAAAACATTCTGCTGATGAATAAACCCTGATGTTACCTTTACTGGGCACAGAACCTTTTGATCGATCCTTGGGGTCTTCAAACTGGTGCTTTGCCTCTTAAAATATTGGTTTAAGGCTCTAGATCTTCATTAGGGTGCCTTAATCTCCTTTGCTCTGTACTGCAACACTCTATCGCCCCATTTCTTCTTCTGACAGGTTAGCTCGAGCTTTAATGGCACAGGAAGGTTTTATCGAGTATTAAACCCTGCTTTTTCTATGAAAGTCCTGCCTTTACCTTCCTGGGTCTCTGTTCATAAATTCGGTCGCTGTAAATGATCCTTTTCGATTTCTATGCCACTGTGACGGAGATTGTGCGCCATGGCGGCCATTAACCCCTGATAACCCTGCAAAATACACGAACTGTAAAGAAAATCATGGAAGCGGTGGTGAATGAGGTGGAGGAGGAGAATGGTCATGTGATCGGTGACATGGCGGAAAAAAAATGCGGAGGAACAATGGAGATATGCCCTGGTGGAGGTGGCGGTCTGTAGAGCGAAAACAGACGGGAAAAACGTTGAAAAACACGAAATGAACAAATTACATGCAATGGAATGGGAGGAAGTACAGAGGGCGCACGTGGAGGTGACGTGGCGGGACCAGGGATAGTGGAAAAGTCAGCAACGGGCGGACACATCTGGACCGTTGATCGTGGTGGATATCAACGGTGGAGAACGATGGACGGCGGGCCAGGCGTTTCAGATTGGACAGTCGACGATCATTTCGATGGGCGCCCGCGTTCGACAGATAATGCACAGGGAATGACTTTAACGAGTGGGAAAATTGGTTTGGGAATCGTACAGAGAGACAGGTGGCGAAAGGTGAGTTGAATCGCTGGCCGCCGGAGAAAAACCACCAAGCGCGCGAGGGTGGTGCGGAATAAACCGGCAGTTTTGAACAGTGAACGTGGGGAGTGGGACCACCGTGTCGGGCGTGTTCCACGCCGTCGGATTAACAAGAATGGACGGTGATGGAAGCAAGTGCGACGCGATCAGATCACATCGCAAATGTTTGCGATGGATCGATCCAACAAACAAGTGAAAATGCGATCATGCGATGAGTGTGATCTGCGATGGGCGGAAAGTGAGACGGCGCGATCAGATCGCATCGCAAATATTCGTGATGAGTGATCGGCGCATTTAACATAACATATGCGATTGCGATATTTCGATTTAAACAACGGCGGGGAGGCTGTAAGAAAAGGGGCTTAGGCCTTAATATAAAGTTGGAAATTGGGTTTTAACCCCATTTTAATGCATTTCAAGGCCTATAAAGGGTAACGATAAGGGGATAAGGGGTGAATTAAACCAAACAAGGGGCATGGGGATTTTTAGAGGGGATTTAGGGGGGTTAATAGGGGGAAATAGAGGGGAGAAGAGACACTTTGACAGAAGGAGAAAAAAATGGAAAAGGTATATTTTGCAGGGGTACAAGGGGTAAATGGAGGCTTTGAGCTAGGGAAACAACAAAGGGGATTTGTATAAGGCAAAGAACATAGAGACCTCAAGGATGATGTGTCTTCAAGGGAGATGCATTCCTTGAAGGTCTCCAAAATGACATAGCCCCCAACTTGCTTGTCAAGAATTTCATAGGGGGCCTAACAGTGGCTCCACATGGGGATGGCTTCTTCTTGAAGGAGTCAAGAAACCAGAGATGATCTTTGGAGTAGGCCAGGTTCCTGCTGCTTAGCACATCCCTTTCTCTTCAAATTTAGCTGCCACAATATGTTAAAGACACAAATCAGCAGAAATATTTCCCCAACCAATCTACCTAGCTAGACTGCAGTTCTAAAATTTCCCTTTGGGTGCATTTGAGCTAGCAGACCCATTATATTTTATTTTCAAAACAAAATCAAACCTATTCTAAATATACCCTTATTTCTCCATGATACGAGATTAAATAGTTGGCCTCATATGCCTCTCTACCTAATCTACTACCTGTTGGGATTAAACTGTCCAACAGGTTTCTTCTCCTACATTCTAAGACAGGAAATTGAAAGACAACCAAGCCAGGATTAGACTGTCTGACCTGCTGGAGTGAAGAATTGTAGAAAACTGAAGACAAAACTGTGAAGGCATGAAATCTGCAGTCTCAAAACATCCTTCTTTCCTTGTGACTCAGGTTTTGAGCAAATTAGAGTCACTTCCTTTGTTCATTTCAGCTCTGGTTTTAAGCATGTTAGAATTGATTCTTCTTTTCACAGCTGGTCCAAATTTTGGGCGTGTCAGGACCATCTGTTCTGTTCCTTTTGGCTTAGATTTTGATCATGTTTGAGCCACTCCCTTTGCCTTTCGGAGGTTCAAGTTTTGAGCATATCTGAACCTCTCCTTTCTCTCTGTTTTTTGAAACATTTTCCTCTTTTTCTTGAAAACAAAAACTGAAATGGTATGTACAATGGCAATGGAACTGGAAATGAAAATTAGCAGAAGTAGTGTTTGAGCATCCTGCCATTGACAGGACCCCCAAACAGCTCTGTACCATCAAGCTCTTGTAAGAAAAATGCATTAGGGCCCACAGTGGCTTGGATGATATATGGACCCTGCCACAAGCTATCAAACTTGCCATGTTTACCTTTGTCCTCTCTCCTTGAATCCCATCTCAGAACCTTATCCCAACTTTGAAATCTGAAGCTTTGGCTCTTTTGTCAAACTCTTTCTTTATGCTTTCCTACACTCTGAGAGCTCTGCTGTAAACTTGCTCCCTTGTTTGCTGTAGATGGATAGTTTCATTAATTCTTCTCACCATATTTTTTTCCTCTGTCTGAATTTCCTGGACAAGCTTGATCACTGGGACTCCAAGGCGGGTAGGAAAAACTGCTTCGGTTCCATAGAAAAGCTGGAATGGTGACATGCCGATGGATTTCTTTTTTGTGAGCCTGTCCGCCCACAAAGCATGCACCAACTTTTTATGCCATGACTTTTTGTTCTCTTCCAGCAGCTTCTTGATGATTGTAACCAGGCTTTTATTTGATGATTCAACTAAGCCATTACCCTGGGGATAATAGGCAGTTGAATTACCAAGGGCTATTCCATACCTGTGACAGAAATCAACCATTCTCTTGGATCTGAAAGCAGCAGCATTGTCAGTAATTATTTTCCTTGGACAGCCAAACCGAGACAGGATGAAGTCTTCTAGGAACCTAATGATGATAGAGTCAGTGGCATTCCTAGTGGGTATGGCTTCTATCCATTTAGTGAAGTAATCTGTAGCAGTTAGGATCCATTTATGTTGTCTGGAGGAGGCAGGGTGAATTTATCCTATAAATTCTAAGCCCCACTGCATGAAGGGACCTTCTACGGTGATAGGTTGTAAAGGGAGGGCGAGGAGCTTTCTTCTGCCTTTGAAGATCTGACATTTGTGGCAGGCAAGAATCATTTTATGGACATCGTTGAAGAGTTTGGGCCAATAGTAACCATCCCTGAGTATTTTATTTGCGGTGGCTTTCCAACTCAGGTGGCCTCCACACTCCCCAGCATGAAATTCTTGTTTGATTCTCTCAGCTTCAGTTTCAGACAAGCATTTCAGTAATAGGCCATTTGGATTCTTCCAGTATAGGTTTTCATTTAAAATGCAGTAGTTTCTAGCTTTTAGTTTTATGAATCTGGCCTTGGTTTTGGACAGTTCTGGAGGGACATTGAGATTAGTGAGCACATAAAGGATATCGGAATACCAAGGAGAGTTCTGGAACTGCTCCTCAACCGTTGGATGGGACAATCCTTCCTTCTCATCTAAGGCATTTATCATGTTAATTTCAAGGGCCTGCAATTTTTATTCAACCATTAATTGGGCTCAGCCTTGACCTTTGATCAGCTTGGTGGGTTTTATTTCGAGGTCGTATTCCAAGATTGTAGCAATCCATTTGCCCCTCTTCCCATCAGGGTCCTGGGACAAGATATCTTTAACCACTAAATTTGGCACATAAGCAATGGTGTGAGAATGTAGAATGTACACCCTAAAGTATTTTAAGGCCTTTACCAGGGCATAGGCCTATTTTTCCATAATGTTGTACTTTAAGGGTGCGTCTCTTAAGGCTTTGCTGAAAAAGGAAATTGGCTGTTCATGCCCTTATGCATTCCTTTGCAGCAAGACTGCAACTATTGTGTGTTTCGAGGCAAAGGAAAAGATCAGAAAATATTTTGAGAAGTCTGGGCTGATAAGTACAGGGGCCTGAGTGAGTACAAGATTTATTGGCTCAAAATATTTCTTGGCTTCAACAGTCCACTTGATTCTTGCATCTTTCTTTAGCATGTTGGTCATTTTTCTAAGATGCTCAGCAAGACTGGGAATGAATATCCTAAGGAAATTAATCTTCCCGATGAAGGATTGTAACTCCTTGATGTTTCGCGGATGTGTGATTTGAAGTATTCCCTCAACTCGCTGTGGGTCTATCCTGATTCCTTTCTCAGATATAATGTGGCCCAGAAGTCTACCTTCTTGCAGCCCAAAAATAGTATTCTTAGGATTTAGGGATAGACCGTACCTTCTACACTTTTCAAAGACTTTCCTCAGATGTTTCAAGTGTTCTTCTTTAGTTTTATAAAATACAGTCAAGTCATCCAAGTAGATAACTATGAAGTGTCCAATCTCATCTGAGAAAGCAATGTCCATCGCTCTCTGGAAGGTAGCTCCAGCATGCATCAATCGAAAGGGAATTTTCACATACATGAATGTACCCCATGGGGTGGTAAATGCTGTTTTGAGTTGATCTTTTGGGAGTACCAGAACTTGGTTGTATCCAGAAAAGCCATCTAATAGGGAGATCCTTTTAGAGCCCACTACCTTTTGTAAGATGTGTTCCATTCTAGGCAAGGGATAGTTATCTTTCAGGGAGGCTCTGTTGAGGTTTCTGAAGTCTATGCACAATATAATCTCTCATGTTTTCTTTCTCATAGCCACTAAGTTTGAAACTCAATCAGAAAACCTTACAGGGACTATTATGCCTCAATCGTACATCTTTTTAATTTCCTTCTCAACTGCGGGCAATTGTTTTGGATTGATTCTACGGAGTTTTTTCTTAAAAGGTTTCTAATTCTCCTTCATGGGTATCTTGTGTTGTATGATGTTGTTGTCATAGGCCTTTAACTCTTCGTAGCTCCATGCAAACACATCAATGAATTCCTTAAACAGGTCGATGTATTTTTTCTTCATGTTTGCAGGTATAGACTTAGCCAGTTTGATCATTCTGGGCTTATCTTCTGTGCCTATGTTGCATTCTTATATATCTGAGTCTGCATGTTATATAGTGGGATTTTTTGCTACGTCATCAAAGTCAAAAAGGTCCTCTAGGGGTGCTAGGCCTCTAGGAATATTCTTGTCTTTGGCCTATAACACCTCCATTTCCTCATTTAATGCGTTTTCACATTTTTCGGTTGTACTTCCAGTTTCTTCAGAAAAGGAATTTATTTCTATGTTACAGGGTGTTTCTTGTTCATCGGGAGAATTCTCACTTGGGAAGCTGTCATCAAATTTTGAGTCCGAATCAGAAAATTCAAACTCATTTCTGCCCACTAGGAAATCTTCGATCTGTTTATCTCCTTCAAAGACCTGCCAATATTTTTCGTTGTCTGGCACTATAGGTCTGAACTTGGTTTGAATGATGATTTGTTGGTCAGGGGGAGTTTTAGGATATGAACTATCTAGGCAAGCTAATCCATTTGCAATGATGTTTTGACTCCTAGGTACAAATACCAACTCATATTCAACAAAGGTTTTCAATAAATCTACTGCATCATTCCTGTATGCTCTAATTCGGGGATGTTTTGCTATATATTCACCATTCACTTGTTTGATCACTAACTCTGAGTCTCCTCTCACAGCTATCCTATGGGCTCCTAATTTTTTCAATAGGTTCAGACCCAAGATGAGAGCCTCATATTCTGCAATATTATTTGTGCATTTGAAGTGCAGATTGACAGCGTGGCTTTCTGCATGATAATTTCCCGTGTTACATAGCCAAACCCCTGCTCCAGCATTGTTTCTAGTACAGGACCCATCGAAATTCATTTCCCACAGGGGTCCGCCATTGTGTTGCGTTGGGGGGTCTGTACTAGGTTGTGGGTTGTCTTGTTCTTCAGATGGCGTATTAATTTGAGGAGTGGGACTAATAGGCTGACTGCATTGTGTTTCTGGTTCATTCTGAGTTTCGTTTTCATTATCCTGCCCATGGTTTTCTTCATATTATTCTTCTAGGGTAGCCATTATGCTAAAGTCCATGGAATCTGCGTCCTTGTTTGTATTTCTGTATTCTGAACCTGGCTCTTCTAAGGATTGGTCATTATAAAGAATGAAAGAATCCAGGTCTGTGTGTACAGAGTATAATGGTGAATTCTCAGGTTTCTCGGGGCTACTGGCTAGGAATTTCATTTGGGATTCTCTATACAGTCTTCTAAGTTGGCCAAATATAGGGATAGTGGCATATGAGCCATCCATCTGCATTGTTCCTTGTAGTTTGGCTCCCCATGATCTTGGCAATAGCATGCCATACTTGGGTGGTACATCTGCCACCACAACATCCATGGCCATACATTTAGCTGGGATCTGGGTCAAGCTCACACACAAGTCTTTGATTAGGCCTAGGCATTTTACTCTGCTAGAGTCAAATGAATATAGATATTTGTAAGGTCGTGTGATCTCTAGGCCTAGCTTTTCCATCACTACTTTAGGCATTAAATTGTGTGATGCTCCGGAATCATGCATGGCATTGTGGAGTATTTTGTCATGAACGTTGAGACTGGTATAAAAATGTGGAGCCACCCCTTCCTGAAACTTTCCCTCAATCTTTGGACCAAACAGGAGGGCAGGTTGATCATCATTCAAATTTACAGTGTCATTGTTTTCCCCTAAATTCAACGGTTTCAAAATTTGGCCTTTATATACACCCTGAGTGGCCATCTCAGAGAGTGGGACAGAGATTTTGATTTTTGCAATCTCACTCTCTAAATTGAAAGTGGACTGTGTCTTTGGAGTACTCGACTCTGTTTTATTGGCTACGGCCTTAGTGGCTGAATCAATTTGTGATTTCTCTCTATGTACAGGGTCAGGAACAATCGTATCAGGAGTACTAACTGAAGTGCTAGTACTGCTGGTTGGTTGGTTTTGTTTTTCAGTGTCTTGGTTGTCTTTTTCCTTGTGTTTACCAGAACTTTCAGCTGTTGATTTATTACTTTCAGCAGATGCTTTGGAAGTTTCATCGGGTCTTTTCCTGATGGTTACCTCGGGAGCTTTGGTTTTGGAAGTATCTTGGTTATTTTTTCTCCTAAGCTCGTATTTTTCTCTGACCTGCATCATGGCATTTTCAAATCCTAATCTGTAATCCTCAGTCTCTAACCATCCCTCATCCCAGTATGAAGGTGAGGGTTGATCTTCCCTTGAATCACAGTTAAGGACTGAGTCTCCTGTTTCTAACATGTTTATTTCATTCCCTTCAGACTCTTCTATGATTCCCTCATCTTCATCTAGGAAGTTTTCTTGGAATGGGGGAACTACTTGTTGATCTGACTCTCTCTGTCTGTTGGGAGCGGCATTATTTCTTCTGACGTTCTGGTTCTAGTTCTGGTTTCTGTTTTGGACAACCATCCTTTTTATCATTTGTTGTAGCTATTCCACGTTTTTAGACAGTCTATCATATTTGGGATCAGGTGTGGAAGCTACATTGTCATCCCTATAGGTTACCCTTTTCTCAGCTTTTAATCTTGCCCTTTTTTCCATCAGGTTTGCCTCTATGGTTATGGCTCCTTTCTGCATGTCTTCTAATGTGTTATACTCCTTATCTCTAAGCTCATAGGCCATGTCAGCATCAAATCCATCTGGATATTTAGCCAGGGCCATACCTTGAAGAGGTTTCATGTGTGGAGGGAGAGCATTGTAAATGTTGTTGAATCTAGTGGTGTAATCATGAACACTCTCACCTACGTTCCTGTTAAGGGACATGTATTCTGCTAGGAGTTGGCGAGGGTTTGCTCTAACCTCCCATGTGTCTATGAAATTCCGATATAACGTAGGGAGATCTTGGATACTGCCAGGAGGTAAAATTTTAAACCATTTCTTCACCTCACCCCCTAGGCTTTGGGCAAAGATTCTCATTTTGATTGTTTCATCATCAATTTCCATATAATCAAAAGAATCCTCCATTTTATCTACATGTTGCTGAGCTGTGATGGATTCTTTAGCAGTGAAGTGTGGGATTTTTGACTGATAATCATTGGGCAAGGGTAACAAGGGTTGAGGTAAGAGCGAAGGTGCATACCAAGCTGCCATGATAATGTTCTGATGGGGTAAAGGGTTGGCTTGAGCAGCTGGTATATGGATGATAGGGATATTTAGACCAGCAGAAGTCTGCTGAGTAGATCTAGGGTGGGAGAGTCCCAAGTTTTGAATGAAGTGGATATCAGGTGGTGTAGATGGAGGGGTTCCTCTGTCCCTAGTGTGCTGACCACTATGAGGTGGTGAACTGTGAAACTCAAGGTCTGGCTGGTCTAGATGATTGAATTACCTAGTTCTTGGTAAGCTGTTTGGAGGGTCTAGGTTAGGGAGAAAATGAGATAGAGCTGTTAGGTTTTCTAGTGCAGAATTAGCTCTATGAATGTGACTGGAAATAGTTGGTCTGTTCGGTGCCGGAGCTCTTTTGAGGATACTCTACGGATTATCAACTATTTCAGGTAGGTCAGGGTTGGGGTAAGCTCTTGTGTGAATAGTTCTGAAAGCCAGAATGTTATACTTCTAACTAAGCAACTTAACCCTACTTGTTGCTTCTACTGTGGTTAATGTTGTCTCAGGGGTTGGTCTCCCAGTGGAGTCTATTGTGTAGCCAAGATAATCAGCAGGCCTATTGATCACCCATGGAGTCTTTTCGTTTAGGAACTATGGAGTCGCCAGGTGGAGGGTTTTAGGGTGTATCTAAAGGGTCAGACTGTCCACCACAGTGCTCAGGCACTATCACCTTTCAAGAATATTCTCAAAAATAGCAACCTCCAACCAGAGATTGACTGGGAGGGAATTTACCAGATATGTCACGTCCGAAGAGGGTGAGATCCGGAGGCTACCTGGCCCTTTCCAGACTCCGTCTAAGAGTATGATGGATACTCAACAATGGAGGTCGATTCAAGAAAGGAGTGACTGACTGTCAACCTAACCAGAGCTCTAAGTTTCTGAAGTTTTTAAGAATGTTTAAGGTGAAATGTACTCAGAATCCCCAGTGGATTCGCCATTATGTTGGTGACGAAAATGGGAAATAGACCAATTATTAGCAGTTATGGACTCTCAGATTCGTCCCCAACGGAGTCGCCATTGTGTTGGGGTGCCCATGTTTTGGCTACGTTGAAAAGACCAAAAGATGAGACAACATAGAACCACTTTCAGACCTTAGGATCTAGCCCTCTTAGGTCCAGAGAGGGATCTCTCTATATGAGTCAAAGTGTATGTCTTTGAAGCTCTAAATTATGGTTTTAGGCTAGTTATAAGCTCAGGGTTGTTTTTTTAGTTGTTTATGTTTGTTTGTTGGGAATCAGGAGAGGAATGTCCAATATAAGACAAGGATGATCATAGAAGGGATTAGGCTAAGAAATACAAATCCGGGAACTTCAAGGCCATTGGGAAATGGAGTCAAGAAAGGATTTACTCGTGTTCAATGTGAAAGCTTTCAGTTGGGCTAGTCATCTAGAGCATTTGGATCTTAAAGATGATATTTGGAACGGGACATTAAGAACTGAAAATGAAAGGAGGAGAACCATCCAATTCTATCTATAGATCAGGCCAGAGGTCATTTAACTCTAGGCCTGCTTGGACAAAATCAGAGGTAGGACAAGGGATCTTAGAAAGGCTTAATTGGGATGGGAAGATCCTAGTGAGGCAGAGACAGGGTTCTAGACCCCCCAGTTTTCTCAACTCATCCAACTAAATCCTAGCAAGAACATCTAAACATATATTTCATTAATTCATACATCAGAGAGCAGGAAATAACATCCACTACACTGGTTAAATCAATTGAAATCAATATTCAGATACACATATAAGCAGAAAACATAAAAGGCTGGGAGAGCAACAACATAAGGTACCTATCAAGGGTAAATCTTATGCCAAACTTCTGATGCGAGCGTGAAGAAATGTCACAAATACAGAGAAAGGAAAACATCACCAGCTGCTTTAGATCAGGATCCAAAGAAACATGCTTGTCATATTAAAAACAACACCAATCAGGTACATCATAGCCCATAGCTTGAACATTCAGTCTGAATACATAAAATCTCAGCCTATCTTACAATATTACACAGAGAACTTGTCTCAAGTGGAAAATGCTTGCGTTTCACTGATATTTCATCAACAATCAACAACAATTTTCTTTCCGTGCTTTATAGAAAGGATGAACAGAAGATCGACTGAGAAGGTAGGTGAACACTAAATGTAATATTAAACACAAAAATGAATGCAGGGCCGAGACCCATTCTGTTTAACTACTGTGTAGTTAATTTCTGTCACCTCTTCATGCAGGAGTAATTTTCTTCAGATATGAGTTTGGCATGTTTCAGCCGTGGTACTTCTGGTGCTTCGAACAATAATGAAATGACCTACTAAGAGATCTGTCACATAAATGCTCTGGCGGTTTTGGAATTGCTGTTAGGGTGGGAATTCCTTCAGGGGCATTGTGCATAATAAAAGTTGCATGGGCATCCTGTACTTGATGGAGAAAAACATTCTGCTGATGAATAAACCCTGATGTTACCTTTACTGGGCACAGGACCTTTTGATCGATCCTCGGGGTCTTCAAACTGGTGCTTTGCCTCTTAAACTATTGGTTTAAGGCTCTAGATCTTCATTAGGGTGCCTTAATCTCCTTTGCTCTGTATTGCAACACTCTATCGCCCCATTTCTTCTTCTGATAGGTTAGCTCGAGCTTTAATGGCACTGGAAGGTTTTATCGAGTATTAAACCCTGCTTTTTCTATAAAAGTCCTGCCTTTACCTTCTTGGGTCTCTGTTCATAAATTCGATCATTGTAAATGATCCTTTTCAATTTCTCTACCACTGTGATGGAGATTGTGCGCCATGGCGGCCATTAACCCCCGATAACCCTGCAAAATACACGAACTATAAAGAAAATCATGGACGCGCTGGTGAATGAGGTGGAGGAAGAGAATGGTCATGTGATCGATGACATGGCAGAAAACAAATGCGGAGGAGCAATGGAGATCTACCCTGGTGGAGGTGGCGATCTGCAGAGCGAAAATGGATGGGAAAAATGTTGAAAAACACAAAATGAACAAATTACATGCAATGGAATGGGAGGAAGTACGGAGGGCGCACGTGGAGGTGACATGGCGGGACCGGGGATAGTGGAAAATTCAGCGACGGGCGGACACATCTGGACCGTTGATCGTGGATGAGATCAACGACGGAGAACGACGGACGGTGGGCCAGGCGTTTCAGATCGGACGGTCGACGATCATTTCACTGGGTGCCCGCGTCCAACAGATAATGCGTGGGGAATGACTTTAACGAGTGGGAAAAGTGGTTTTGGAATCGTACAGAGAGAGAAGTGGTGAAAGGTGAGTGGAATCACTGGCCACTGGGGAAAAACCACCAAACGCGCGAGGGTGGTGCGGAATAAACCGACGGTTTTGAACAGTGAACGTGGGGAGTGGGACCACCGTGTCGGGCATGTTCCGCGCCGTCACATTAACAAGAATGGACGGCGATGGTGCAAGTGTGACGGATGATTTGCGACGCGATCAGATCGCATAGCAAATGTTTGCGATGGATCAATCGAACAAACAAGTGAGAATGCGATCATGCGATGACTGCGATCTGCGATGGGCGGAAAGTGCGACGGCGCGATCAGATTGCATCGCAAATATTCGCGATGAGTGATCGGTGCATTTAACATAACATATGCGATTACGATATTGTGATTTAAACAACGGCGGGGAGGCTTCAAGAAAAGGGGCTTAGGCCTTAATATAAAGTTGGAAACTGGGTTTTAACCACATTTTAATGCATTTCAAGGCCGATAAAGGGTAACGATAAGGGGATAAGGGGTGAATTAAACCAAACAAGGGGCATGGGCATTTTTAGAGGGGATTTAGGGGGGTTAATAGGGGGAAATAGAGGGGCGAAGAGACACTTTGACAGAAGGAGAAAAAAATGGAAAAGAGATATTTTGCAGGGGTACAAGGGGTAAATGGAGGCTTTGAGCTAGGGAAACAGCAAAGGGGATTTGTATAAGGCAAAGCACATAGAGACCTCAAGGATGATGTGTCTTCAAGGGAGATGCATTCCTTGAAGGTCTCCAAAATGACATAGCCCCCAGCTTGCTTGTCAAGAATTTCATAGGGGGGCTAACAACACCGCCCTAGTAGATATCATTCCATTCAAGGCAGAGAGGATTGATCTCCAGACCTATCTACAAACTTCTCAAATTCTGACGCCTTTCATGCAGCTTGAAGGTGAGTTTTCAAGGACCCACTTCTATTCCGGGAAGTGGAAGATTAAAATTTCATTTCTATCCATTACAAACTCATACGATTCTTCCCGCTACTCAAAATAAAAAATTCAAGGTGCTGAATATTGTTGCCACTCAAAATAAAAAATTCACAAAAATTTGAGGTGCTAAATATTGGTAGATGTCAAGTGATCGATTCAAATTTTTTTTTTTATTAGAGTTTTATTCTTGGACCATGATTTAGCCTCACAATTGCATAATTAAAAAAAATTAACAAAAACAAAAAGATATAATTAACAAACAAACAAACAAAAAACCCGAGGAAGAACTAGATAAACCCAACCAAAAGAATTAAGCTCTAGGTCATGTCAAATAGAATACTAAACTAGCACAAACTCATCTAACCCAAACTATTCCAATCAATAGCAAGCCCAACTATTTTGAATATTGAGTTTGCATATGACTAAGTTCCAATATTTGATATCTTAATGATTTGGTTAAAGTTGAGAAATGCACCATAGATTGGCAACCTCAAGTTGACTACCATAATGACATTTAGACTATGCAATTATTTAATTTGATGATTTTAGTCTTTTGGAAACTACATGTAGTATTTTTGGCTCAACGGTGCCCATGCAATAAATTCTTGTTGAGCAAGATCCATATTACTAAAAATTAGATTTGGTTCTTGTAGGTTTTTTTATGTTCTATGGGGCTTGGATATAGCCAATATGTATGTCTTTCTAGGGGAAACAAGAGATAGAGACTATGAAGAGTTGATTTGACGAATGCATAAAACATTGATATTGAAAGGGATCGTCATTGATGGAAGTGAAAATATTTTGAGGATTCCTACGAGTTATGGAAGTGAAGATGTTTTTCCTTAAGAAAGTCCAAATATATTCTCAATTATTGTAAGTGATGATAAATAAGAATTCAAAAACCAATAAATAATTGCATCTCTACATTGGTTTGATGGATAAATTTGCAAAATATCATATGTAGTTACTTCTCATTGTCATAAGTGATGATAAATAAAAATTCAATAGCCAAAAAATAATTGAATTTGGATGCAGAGTTAGTCTATTGTATGTAGTTACTTCTCACTGTCATCGCTTTTTGACATTTGTACATATGTGCATGAAGAAAAATCAAACCAATGATATATACTTCAAAGGAATTGTGAAATAAGTCTAATATTGATGAGCAAATTAGAACTTATGTGGATAATAAAAAGCCCAATTTTGATCTAATGTAATAATTCCATCTGTAATATAAATGAATTCACTTAAATTCCCTTGATAAAGTTTCACATTTCATTTTCAATCAAGAAAATCTAAAAGTGAGGGACACAAGGTTCATCAATTAACCTTACTGACAACATAACTCAAAAACTAGAATCCATAATTTTACCACATAGTTTCATAAACTCAAGGGTACTAGTGTGCCCAAGTAGTCATAATATAGGTGGGGAACATGATACAATTTTGAAATTGTAGGTCATAGCTGACAAAATAAGTAAAAAAATTCAATGTGACCATGTTTATCTAGTGAAAATGGTGGCATGTCATTAGTTCAACCATCAAGATTCACTTCTTCACAAGCATAAATATGAGGTTTGGGCGAGGTTAAATTTATGGGTTAACAAAAAACTAAGTGTGATGCATCCTTCCAAGCCATTTCTCCCACAATTGATGGCACCCCAAATCTTAGGAAGAGTTCAAATGAAACCTTAAAAAATTATTGATACACACCCACAAAAGGAAGAACATAACATTTATTGAAACATTCACTTGTCATTTACCCTAAAAGAAACATGGAGAGAATGATAATAAGTGTTTTTGATCTATCCCTCTTGCATGCAAAACTTCTCTACTCAATCAACTGCCAATCCAGGAGGCCTTACTAATAGAAACAAGAAGATGTAGAAATAAATTAAATATAGAAGGATAACTAGAAGAATGAGAATGAGCATACCTATGGAGTTGGGGTTCACAACTCCATTATCATTGGGATGGACTTGGGTTTTGGGATTCTTGTCACGATCCATTCATGAACACCTACCACCACTTTTCACAAAACCTCCTTTTTTATCTCTTTTCTCCTGACTTATTTTATTACTAGGGAAAACCACAAATGTAGATAGATATCTATAGCAACAATAGGCACCGAGGACATTAGAAAATTCCTCCCTCACTCACATTTTCAACATTTTTTTCATTTCAATGCCTAGTAAATAGAAATCTTGAACATGTCAAACACCTACCACAACGTTTCATAGAACCTCCTTTTCTATACATTTTCTAACGACTCCTTCTATTTCCAGGGACGACTCGAAATGTACACTAGCACATTTGCCCCAAATTTCGACGGCCAAAATTTTGCTCTTAAGACACATAGGCAGCCCAAGAGCAACATTTTTCGGTGCACCAAAATGTGGTTTCTCCTCACATCGGACTTCCGACACTTAAACGTCGGTCTTGCGACGGTTTTTCCAATGTTTTTATGGCATCGTTGCAATTCTGACATTTCAAATTTTCCATCACTCTTCCGACCACTCACAATTTGTCATACTTCTGACGTTTATAAACGTCTCTCTTCTGATGAAACAACGACGTCACTCTTCCGAAGAAAAGAAATTAAAAAAAAAACAAGTGTCACTATAGTGACAGGTGAAAACGTTGCATTACTAACGACAAGAAAAAAAAAAAAAAACTAAGTGTCGCTATAGCGGCGAAAAAAAATATTTTTCGAAACGTCGCATTACCGACAACAAGAAATTAAAAGAAAAAAAAAACTAAGTGTCTCTATAATGATGACAAAAAAATATTTTTAAAAAAAACCTAGCCGTCAGAATACCGACGGAAAAAAAATATATATATATATTTAAAAAAAAAAATATTTCCACCAAATCTATCTTGACAATCTTCTAGCTTTATGTGATTGCTATCACCTTATGAAAAAAGAAGGATTCAATTGGATTCTCCATGAAAATATTTCAAACTGAGCATTCCAGCTTCTGTACCCTTTGTTTGATGCCTTTTAGCAGCTACTCAAAACATTTGCTCTGTTTTTGGTTCTAATATATCAGCATTATGACATACCACCTCCTCTTTTTCTGTCTTACTTTAGATAAGAAGGAACTATGGGGGTAAACTAAGAGTGTTTCTTGTAGATCTTCTAAAACATTGTGCTTATGTTTTGAGATTAAATCTTTGTTTTAATTATTGCAACCAACTGATCATGATTTGGGGAACAATATTGTTAAAATAGGACTAAATACTTGTAGTTCAAATGGAGTAGGTATTATGAGTCCAAACCCATCATTTCCATATTGTATGCTTACAAGGTGTTAATATCTCCTGTGCAAGAATTTAGAGATAGAGATGGTGGAGAGAAAATATCAATAATTGATTATATTGTTAATACCACAACACCTATACATATTCTTCATGCCCTTACTTTGTGTCTAATTACCTATATATAGCATCCGTGAATGGTTAAGGTGTTATAACCACCTAACACCTGTGGCCTAATGATATCTAAATGGTATGTTGGTCACATGGAACTAATATAGTAACTAGGATACTAACTTTTATCACTTATAAATATTGTTGAAGTGTTAATACACTCCAATAAACCCTCCTAACACAAATAATAAATCAGATCCCCCCCCACCCCTAACAAATGAAAAAGTTTAAATGTTACAACTTGATAGTTCTACAGATAACTAATACCAAATTTGAAGATCACATACTGGTCTAGCACTATCCCTGAAGGCACTTTGACAGCTGCAATGCTTGATGGTTCTCTAGGATGTTAACCTAGTTATGCATTGTATCTTGGCTTATATTCATCTCCAAATCTGGATCTTCCTCATTTTGCGAGTATAATTCCACCAAATCCATCTTGACAATCTTCCAACCTTATGTGATTGTTATCACCTTACGGTAAAGGCAAGATTCAGTTGGATTCTCCATGGAAATCTTTCAAACTGAGCATTCAAACTTCTGTACCCTTTGCTTGATGCCTTTTAGCAGCTACTCAAAACATTTACTTTGTTTTTGGTTCCAACATATTTAGTATTATCAGTTATGACATACCAACTCCTTTTTTCTATCTTAGAAAAATAAACTATATGGGTAAACTGAGAGTGTTTCTTGAAGATCTTCTAAAACATTGTGCATATGTTTTGAGATAAAAACTTGTTGTAAATATTGTGACCAACTTATCCTGATTTAGGGAACAATATTGTTAAAAGAGGACTAAATACTTGTAGTTCAAATGCAGCAGATATTATGAGTCCAAAATCATCATTTTTCATATTGTGTGCTTACAAGTCGCTATTATCTCCTATGAAAGAATTTAGAGATAGAGATGGTGGAGAGAGAAAATCAATAATTGATTATATGTAATGCTGCAGCAGCTATACATATCCTGTACGTCCTTTCTTTATATCTTATTACCTATTTATATAAGCATCCATGAATGGTTAAGGTGGTATAACCACCTAACACCTAACCACATCTAAATAGTAAATTGGTCACATGGTTCTAGTAGAGCATCTAGGATACTAACTTTTATCACTCCTAAATATCATTGAAGTGTTAATACACTCCACCAAACCACCTTAACAGGACTCAAACTGACACCTGGCACATATGAAATCCAATATATATGGTACCATGTAAAATTTAGGTTACTATCCCTCTGGCAGATTTTGGGTTCATTTTACATTTCTTATGATGGAGGCTACTAGAATCTCTAGCAAATTAAATATACTCCCATCCTAAGTAGAGGTGCACATCATTGGTACCCAATTCTTGAACATTTTTCCATCATTCCTACCATAGAATCTACAACACATTTTTTCTACCATCTTATATTCCTTTCTTAATAACTTGGCTTGATATATCCCATTGGATAAATATCGAAAATTATTGGGATATTTCCACCAAGTCTTAAGGATATTCTTGATAGCTAGAGGAAAACCACAAAATCACTTAGCTGTAAGGGACACCTGGTAGCTTGGAAACTTGTAGTATTTGGTGATTCAAGGATATATGTATGTTGATACATAAAAACCATGGATGTGCAGAACAATTATTTATTATATATGTTTCTATGCACTTGATTATCAATTCAATAGTTTCAGCACATGGTAGAAGGACACGATGTTCTACTACTTTGTGGAGCCAAGAGTACTTGTAACTATGATACATTTCACTATCCTCTTCATCTCCAGGAACCTATTTTTGAGTAAATGATTGATATATACCTTACCAATTCATTGGAATTAATTTTTCCACATAGTTACATAGGATTGGAACTGAGATTATAGATTTCTACATGCCATCAGAGCTATCTCTGACCTTGAGCCTTAGAGATTCTAATCAAATATTTTGGAGGCTTGTCTAGAGACTCATGTTCAAGTAGAAGAAAAATATGAGAAGAATACATTTGATCACAAGAAGAGAGATTTTTAAGAAATTGAGTTTTGAAGGAAAACAATAAGAGACTGTAGCATGATGTCTATGATGGATAGGTGGAGACAATGTATAGCACACCTAAACAGAGCATAACATTATTGTAGGATATACTGAAACACTCTTAACAACATATTTCATGAGGGAAATAGACAAAATTCTGAATATAGAAAATATGGAGTTCAAAAATAACGTGATTAATGAATTGATAAAAACATCCATATGTCATCACCCCTAAAAAAAGCACCAAGGGTTCTAGACATCACTGAGAATACCACTTGATTATGTTTATAAACACCCTCATTAGTCCTCGTGATCCTCCGAGTATATGAAATTTTTTCGTTATAGCCCACAAAATAGCTTGAGACCCAGAAAGATACAATAACTATATGCCCAAAAAGGTTGTTCAATCAGGCTAAAAAAAGATGCTCTTAGTGATTAGCACCTACAGAAGTAATCAAGGCTACAACAAAAAGCATAAATTTAAACTAATGGACACATAAGAAATGCATTAAAGGGCATGATCAAGTAATTTTTTTTTCAAACCCAAAAATTGGGTGAAGCTAGTACCAAGAGCCTGCAAGCCAATAGTGTCAGGAACTTGTGACTTGGCACGGGGCCACGGGCCGTGACATCTAGAGACACTCCCTACGGGGGTACCAAGTTATGGGAATGCCCACCCCTAACTGGCAGCTGGTGTCAGATGCAAAAATCTCCATAGGTGGTCTCACAAGGCTTCCTCTAGGGTAGCCAGGGCTATAAAATAATTCATGGCTAACCCAAGAAAACAATATACATTGCATGCAAAAACCACTTATCACTGTGTGATTTTAACAAGCATTGTAGAAATGATGTCCAAATAAAAAACAGAAAGTTTGCACTCAATGTTAGTTTAGGTAAATTTGAAAACATCCTCTATTAAAGCACACTAACTATTCAACTATGAATTAATAAAAAATCAGACGGTAATATGTACTCTATGATGACTATATAAATGTTTGGAGTTTGTAATTAGCTAACTGATATATTTTCCAAATGAATCGATGCCATAGCATACAATTGAATTAATTTAACTGTAATCACTTTACCAATATTTGTTTTCTTTGAATTTTCACCCATTCTTTCTTTTTCAAAAGGCACATAACCAACCATTGATGGAATGGAACTAAGAAAACTTGCAGACTACTGTTGTTGTTTAGAACAATTAAGTCAAATTTTCTCATCATACTTTTTTCTGTCAATATATGCTTCAATGTTTACTCAATAAGAAAAGACACAATGAGAAGATTGTTGTTAAATGCATCCTACTGCTAAATATCACTAAATTCTTCTATTAAACAAGAAAACCAAGGATACTATTCATGTTAGACTTCTACATAATCCAAACAAGTGTCACCTTGGAAACACAGTTAACTAACTGAATTCTTTTAATAAACAAGACAACTAACTGAATTCGTCTAATAAACAAGACAACTATCTTAATTCTTCTAATAAACAAAAACAATTACAGAGAATTGTTTGTGAAATATTTCCATTTCCAACCTTGCTAGCTCTCTTCCACCTGAATGGAACATATCAAAAACAGATGAGGCTGGGTACAAGACCCAGGTGATAGGTGATTTTGGTGGAATAGTTACCCCTCAGACCTGACACCTGAATTGAAGAAAATCTATGTCATATGGTTTAGCCATAGATATCGAGGTGTGTTTCTGAAAACAACATGAATAAGAAAATTCCATTTTCTTATGAATAAGGAAACACAGTCTACCTATTCAACTTTTTCTGGTTTGCAGTCACAAGAATCCAGCCAAGAAATCTTTGCTAGATTTGAGGTTTCTATTTTTCCATAGATATTTTTAATATTAAGATACATAGAAACTTAACAAATTAATGAGAAAAGTACACGTCAAGTAAGTTTGTTTCATCCCTACAATGATATCGGTTTTTGTATTGATTAGCTTAGTAAGCAAATGCATCAAATAGGTGGCAAGTGTAACCATCAATTGGGTCTAGCACAAGCAGTTGTGGGATGGAGTGTTATCCTACCCATCCAGGGTCTATTTCTATTTCTATTTTTGTGAGTGAAAAATTGAGCCTATAAAGAGTATTATTATAATCTCTTTTACCTAGCATTCTGCTCTGAAATTTTTGGGGTTTACCCTGGGTACCATCTTCAAAATGATGGGAAATCCCTAGAGGCTTTCCCTCAAGTATGTTAACTAGAGAACAAAAAGTGTAACTATTCATGACGAATATTTTGAAACAAGCAAAGGATGCCCAGATATTATGTATTGATAGGAGGAAAACAGTTGCTGAGACAAGAAAAAGTGCCCAAGATTCAAAAACTCAGAAGAATCACACCAATTCTGGATATAGTTGTGTAATAATTTACAGACACTACAAGTAAAGAATTTTTTTTAATTAGATTATACATGAATCCAAATCAACCAGACCATCACCTCCTCATGGAGAACAGGAAAATAAAACAAAATTTATAACACAGCTGAATTCAAAATAACATGAGAATAAATCCTAAATATAGTGTGAATCACAGAATTTGAAAACATAAATTATTAAATATCATCCTACCTATTGATATTTATCTCCATGAATACTTGTTGCAGGAAACCCATTTGACGATAGCCAATATTCCAATGCATTAGCTCCCCTCTTCGTCTCCACAAAGACTAAGATCAAATATTGTTGCAGTGCTTATATATGGTACTTCAGCTATAATTACACTAGCATGTAATAATTATACATGTAGGGAATTTAAATTTAAAGTAATTATTGCTTTAGACTAAACTTCTCCCGCAAAGAACAAAAAAAATTCAAACTTCAATAATTTTAAAGTTCAAGCTCTGACTTTCAGCAAGGTAGATGTAATCATGTAAGTGAGGCTCTTTGTTACTGTAATTTCTACAATTTTCACCACACTCACCTTTCCATGAGTACCTTAAGCTTTCTGAGCATGAATAAGATCCATTAAATGGCTACATTTATCTGCATCAAGAACAAAATCTACTATTTGTACAATTAGATCTGTGCTAGAACCAACCCTTCCAACTGCCAGAAATATGTAATTTGAAAGAAAATCTATAGCCAACATCTGCAGGAAAATAGATTGTGATGTTTAGAAATTCCCAGATGAATCCAGTAAGATTTTTTATCACATATGAGGATAAATAGAATAGATAATTCAACCATAGGATTTATGAAGGCGGATATGACAAAGTGCAAACAGGTTGAGTTGGAATACTAGGGAATACTCTATAATATCTCAATATCTATCACAGCAAATGGTAGATTACCATATGTAGAAATATTATATACTATATATGCATGACAAATCAAAACACCATTTTAATTGATTTCATCAAACCACTGGATAATAATTCTCAACATTACCTGTATCTCCTTCAGAAAAGTAGCACTGAAGAGCATGGTCTTATACAATTTTACGAATGTGGGGTTCAAAACCCATGTCAAGCATGCGATCAGCCTCGTCTAAGGCCAAATATTGTATCATAGATAATGACAGCCCACCCCTTTCAAGGAGGTCCCAAGTTGATAATGATGTGTAAGTGCCGAGGCAAATCCTAAAGTGACAAAATAAAAATAAATACAAGTGAAAAATAAAAGTCATGGCTAAGAAATGGTACATCCTAGAAGGTGAGAGGCAATACTCAACACTAAAAGTAAAGAATACAGGAGCGACTGAGAGCGCATCAAAGGATGCTCTTATACCTAGAAAGATTAATGCTTCAAAGTTCCAACAATAAGCTAGTATGTAGGATCTAGAGGTATGAAACAAACTACTAGTCCATCATCTACATATTCTAATAAAATACACAAATGTAAGTCATCATATGCCTTCCATGAATTAAAAAACGTGAAAGCCTCCTTCCATTGATGGCAACATTACAGGTTATTTAGCCAAAACTAAGCTCCTCGTTTAGAAAGGTAGTTCAGTCTGCACAACTTATTTAATGATATAAAAGCATTTGATAGATAGTGCATCACTATAGAGGGAGCATCAGAAGCTATTATAGACTGTTAATGCATGACTCTCAGCATCAGTTAATGTTAATGCATTCCATATATTAAAGCAATGGTCCATGTCTGTAGAAAAATATGAGCATACATTTATGTTGCTTGTGAAATATATGGACTATATCAAATATGAAAGATTTAAAGTGAGTCACTTTAAGAGTTGTTTGCATGCAGCTATTATAGATTAGTTGTGTGTATTATTTTGTTAGGGCTTTGAGGCAATGACCATAGTTTCTTAGTCCATAGTTCTGTAGGATTGAAAGTAAAATTTTCAATTATTAAGTGCCCCATCCTATTGATGGAGCTATAGAGGAGGTCAGGTACACCACAAAGTGGTATTAGAGCCTCTAGGTTTAATTCATTGGACCTCTGGGATACTGGTAAATGGTTTGAAAAAAAATGTGGAATGAGAATATAACACACATTGCTTACCAATTGGTTGTTGAAACATGTGAATTGAATTGGTGTCTGAACCAGCCAGTTTGGAGAATCATAAACGATGGTGTTGTATTGAAACAGTTTGCTGCTACATATGGTTCCATGCTCCCTAATTATAAAACTGTCTATTTGAAATAACTTACAAGGAGATACTGTTTAATAGTGTAATTTTAAATAGATTGAACAAATGTTCGTATCGTGTTATTAACTTAAGACTCTGTAACCAAAGAACAGAAAGAGGATGATCTATTATGTCACCATTTTCAGTCATGGATAGAAGCTTTGATTGACTCCACTTGGCGGTAAATTAGGATATCTCATTAACATGTATTCTTAGTGCCAAAACATGGTTGATACACACACCCTACTTGACAAAATGTGTTAAAAGAGAAATGTTACGTAGTGGGTTTTGAATGCACATAGAAAAGAGCACAGTGCATATGAGTGTTCTTACTGTGTTTCTTCTGCTCTTGAAGAGAGCTCAGTAGTGGCATTAATCCTGTCTTATCCTGTACACACAATGGCTTCATATCTTGTTAGCTGGTTTTTATCAAAACTTCTCCTTGTGAGTTTTGGATACTTGTAGCTTGAGAAAATAATTGCACTAATAAAAAACGCAAATGAATTGACAGTCTATAGTTGTGATTTTGGCATATAAAAACACATTCTCTGAGAACAAATGTAATGAACATAAAACATTGTAATAAAACTCATCACTCCACAAGGTAATGAGATAGATGGATTGCCTATGAAGGGAGTTATGCATATGATTGGCTATATGCCAAATCCTCAACCTACCAGGTGGAAAAACTGGCACTGTGAGTAAGCCCTTTTTTTTTATTTCCAGATTCAGGGACACAAGGCAAGCATAATAGTCTCTTCTTCAGCTCCATAGTAAAGTCATCCATGAACTAATCAGATCTTTATGAGGGAATGAGAGCTGGAGTTGAGTTGGGTATTGTAGGGACTAAAATCTATAAATGATATCTGATTCTATCCATGTAGATGTCACGGACAGGGTTATTATAAGTCATTGTCAAATTATATGCCTATATATTGGAGCATGTCCAAGGCTAGAACAAAATTAAATCACATCTATGACATCGTATATTATTATGATATGATGAATTCCTTCAAGTGTCACGCACCACTATTTCAACTATGGTGACCTAGTCTTAAGGGGAACTAATGCCTTACTTCAACTCTGATGTCTTCTGTGTAGGTCATTCAACCTATAGAGGCATCTTTAATATATATATATATATATATATATATATATATATATATATATATGGGATCTAGATGTACAACAACATTGAATATCACAAACCCATACCTAAATGTACAACATTGTTGTGACTGCAATTTCTGCGACAATGGTGAAATATACAAAATAATCCATGCTTGCTTATGGCTTCAATATTTCCTAAATTTTAGGCAATGATTGCCATTTTGTAACCCTATTTTGCAGAGTGTTGTATTGAATAAGTTGTGGGTATCATATTTATTGAATATGGTATGCCCTGAAATGAAGAAAGAGGTTGTTAGTCAAACAAAAACCTTCCTGAATATCATATTTACTCCTTCGACTACAGTGAAATCAAGAAACTTAGGTTACTTAATTTAAATTAGGGAGATCATGGAACAAAGTCTCCCAAATGAGGGAGAACAAGGAACTTATAAGTTACTCAATTGACCATAGGGAGATCAAGGGTATTTAAAAACATACTTGTCCAGCAGAAGAGGAATAAAATATGAAGCAGATATAATGAAGCATGAAAAAAAGATCCAGAAATCAGAAAGAAGAAACAACAGTTCTTACATGGCCATTGGACTTGGTTATCAGGTAGCAGATCCAGAGCCAGCAACAAGAAACAATAAACTGAGTGGATGAAGGATGAAGAAAGAAACCAAAATTGAGTGGGAGTAAGTTGTAACTTGTCCCAAAATGCTGGGTGTGGACCTATTTCAAATTTGACTCAAATTATTTTAATCAGGAAAAATATAGCAGAAAAATAGGAAGAACACAAAACCAGGCCTAGGCTAGATGAAGTTATATTGACCCAGTATAGGGAAAAATCAGTTTGAATTTAGAAGGCAATATATCATATTTTCATGTGAGAAACAATTACCTGGATCCACAATGCTAAGACACGACACACGGTAATAATTTCCACATGTTGTTCCCATATATGCTCTAAAATATCGTGGTTGAAAGTGTTGTTCCAGGTAGACCAAGCTCAATTGAGGAAAACCAATAGTTTTTGGAAGGCTGAGATGGGGCTTCTTTCCTTATGTTGTATAGGTAGTATAGTCCTTTGGAATATAACAATTGTATTAATTCAGTGGAAAACTTGTAGAAATATCCACCACCTATAAATGGGTGCTTTCCAAGGATGACTTGCTTTCCATCTCCCACTTTTCAAACTAGCCATTTGTAGAGAAAGGGGAAAGTGACCATGAGCGTTTTCCATACTATGGAGCCTATTTTGGAAGGTTTAAAGGCATGTAATCTAATCCATTCCACCACCGTCGGGATTATTAAATATTTTTCTTTGATAATTTGACTCCAAAGTCCCTCTCCAAATATACTTCTCCAAAGATTTTTTAAGGATAAATATTTGAAATACCAAATCAGATTTTTAAATCCCCAGCCTCCTAGACTTTTTGGAATAGATAGAGTGTACTGGTTTGCAAGTTGTACTCCTTCTTTACTATATTTTCCAGCCCATGGGAAATTTAATATCATCTATCTTATGGTATTGAGGATAGAAGAGGGGATTTTAGCTAGGGACAACCAGTATACTACAATGTTTTCCAGAAAAAATTTCACCATGATCATTTTTCCCCCAAGTGACATCCAATTGTTACACCATAAATTAATTTTATGCTCCACTTTTCTTATCATCCACTTCTAGTCCTCTTTATCATAGCTGTTTGGTTTGATAAATAAGTTGAGATACTTGATACCATTTTTGAGTGAGGTCTAAATCTGCAATGAAAATATATAATGAATCTCCAAAAGTGTGTTTGGGTTGACTATCGATTGATGAAAGGAGGATTTATTAAGATTGATCTCCATTCTAGTGGCATTGCAAAATAGGTTTATTATTCTGTGTAATGCATGTCATTCAACTATGATTACTAAACCCAGAAGAAGTACATCGTCCACAAAGAGAATATGAGTAATGATTTTTTTTTTGGAAATTTTAATGCCCTTTATATTTCCAACCTATTTTTATTTCAGTATAAGGCGACTTAGACCTTCCATCACAATTGAAAACAACAATAGAGACAAGTGGAATCCCTTCATGAGACCCCGAGAGTCGATGAATTTTTTGGAAGGAGAACCATTGATAAGGATGGGCAAGTTGGCTAAGGATATACAACCCATGCTCCAGTTTGTAACCTCCAACCTCAACTCGATTTGAAGGAGAAAAAGTATGAGGAAAGTCCAGTTGAATTTATCAAATCTTTATGAAGACCCATTTTAAGTACAAGAGCTTTAATTTTTTTGGACTTAATAGAATGGATGGCTTCTTGGGAAATGGAAATGACATCATGAATCTGCCTATCAGCAAGGAAACCGAATTTATTTAGTGGCATATTTTCTTCTATCATCCTCTTGATATTTTTTGAGATTATCTTGGAGATTATTTTATATACTAGGTTGCATAGGGAAATGGGCTTGAAGTCCAAAAATTTCTTGGGCTTTGAGAATTTTGGAATCAAGGCTATGTAGGTATCATTGATGTCTACCGAAAATTTCCTTGATCTTCTATATTCCTCTACCATCATGCAGAAAATTGATCCTATGATATCAAAAAGGTGAGGAATAGTTCCACTATCCATTTATCCGATCCTGGAATTTTTTCTTTACAGAAATTTTTCAAAACTCCTTCAACTTCCTCTAGGGAGACCAGGATACTGATCATATTCAATTCCTCTTGAGTGAAGAAGCATGGATAACGTTTTATTAATTTTAGCTATGAGCTAATGTTTGAGGACCCTAGGTCTTTGAAGAGAGATGAAAAGTAGGATGATGCTGCAATTTTTAAATCCTTAGTGGAAGAGACTATTTTTCCATATTCTACCTCAAGCTCCCATATGGTATTTATGTTCCTCCTATTATTTTCATAGCTATGGAAAAAATTAGTTTTGACATCTCCCATTTTTATCCAAGTAGCCCTACTTTTTAGTCTTCGCGTTTCTTCTTCCATATTTAAGATCTAAGTTTTCCTAAATTCCATAAAGCTCAATTTCTAGGTTATTTCTACCGAGAAAGATGAGGATAATATATGAGAAAGGTGTTCATATTTAGATTATATTTCTGTGAGCTATTTTTGTTGTTCTTTTTTCCTTTTTCTCTCCGAGAACAAAACTGTCTTCTTTAGCTCCATGAGATTTCTAGCCAAGATAACCATTGTTGATGAGAAGTTTGAGACCGGGTTTTTCTATCAAATTTTCTTTACCAACAATATGAAAGATCCTTCTTCCAACCATGAATGGTTGAATTTAAAAGGATATATATTTTTTATAGGATCAAATTACATCTCTAGAAAAGTGGGCATGTGACCTTAGAACTTATCTTGAGTTCTCTAGGATCTGAGCCTCCTTACCCTTTCTTCTCTTTCTTCCAACTGCTTTTCCATTAAGAACCTATCCATTCTTTTGGCTATCCCTTCTACACTTATCCTTGAATTTATATAGGTAGGTATTAATGGGAAGGGAGCCATGTCACAAATTTAATGGTTCTACAACATTAATGAAAAGTAGGAGCTTAGAGGATCTGGTCTAGCTCAAAGACCCCAAGTCTCTCCTACATATATAGTAAATTTTAAGTCTCCTATCATGATGAGGGCTTAATCTAAGAGGAGGTCATTTTCTTGTATCGAGTCTCAAAAATATTATATGTCATTGTATGGTCGATAAGAATTGATTAATTTCATGGGCAAGGGAATCCTCTTATTGATCCTTCTAGAATGATACCCAATGAGGAGGAGAAAGTCTGGAGTGATGAATATTTTGGGTCCCATATAGCAATTAGCTCGCCTGACAAACCATTTTATTCTAGAGCACATGAATACCAACTTGAACAAATATTTTGGAAGCACACTCTGGATTTTCCTCTCAATACTATGGCTTCATGAAGATAAATGATAGAGGGGCCACGGGTGTTGATAAATATTTTGAGGGAGGAAAATTTGGAGGAACGCCCAACCCCTCGAATGTTGAGAGGAAAAATTATAATTATTTAGGAGAGAAAATGGGTGTTTATTCTCTAAGATCCATTTAATTAAGATCTAAATCATCAAGTGGAGAGAGGTTGATTCCACCCTAGATAGGATAAGGATGATTTCCTTCTCTTGCCATTTCTTTTTTGTTGTTATTTTTCTTTATGATAGTGAGTTTTTGAAAGGAGTAACTAGGTTATGTCTGAGAGTTTTCAACTGGATTAGTCCCTCTGAATGTGGAAATAGGGGAAATATTAATTTCATATTTATATGAGGGCATTGGTGCATAGGTTACAGGGGTGCTCGAGTTAGTAAGGGAGATTGATGCACTAGAGTGCTCTTCTTTTGAATCAATAAAACCAAATTTGAATAGGGAAGTCAAAGGGAATCCAATATTTTTTAGAGCTAGATTGATACACGAAAAACGTTTATTTGGATTTTCAAGGTTGTCTGGAAATTTGGAGGATTTTATAGGTTTCAAGGAATTTACTACTGAGTTATAGGTTTCAAGGAATTTACTAATAAGTTTTGTGGAAAACAGTATCTGCTAGAATGCGAAAGAGAGAAAATGGTTAGAGAATTAAGTGCATTTAGTTATATCTGATCCATAAGTAAGGAATCTTCAACAGATAGATTTTGAATAAAATAGTTAGGATTTGAAGAGAGACTTACCAGCTTGAACCATATCGCGAGAGTGTTCGGGCCCAAGAGAACCTTCAGGTGATCAACTGGACGAGATGTATTCCACCACTTTATCATCATCCTTTTCAGTGACAACATCAGCCTCATCCTTAGATATTGATCCTTTAGTATAGCCTTGAGTAGGGTCATCTTCAAAAAGTTCCCTTTCCCTTGAAAACTCAGAGCTCATATGTTGGTTTTTAAACTTGCTGAAACTAACTCCTTTACCTCCTTCAAGGCAGAATTTGGCCTTTCTTTCGAAACCTGCAAAATTGTATCAGGAATCAACTGTTAAGCTGGCCTTGTCAAGTTTTTTTATGGTTATGGATACCAAGACCACAATGCAAAGGAGCCTCACAAGTATTGTCTAGATGGCCTAGATTCCTACAATGTATACATCCAAAGGGAGCATTTCGGTAGTCTAGTGGCTATATGTTCTCCTTCTCGTCCTAAAGAATTTTTAGAAACCCTGGTAATCCTTCAGCAGTCTCCATCTCAACCAAAACTCATTCCATAAGTTTATCTACCATCAAAACAAAATCTTCATCCAGGTAAATGAACCTACCCAATGAATTTTCCGCCTTGATAAGTACCTCCTTTGACCATAGCTCGAGCTGGAATCCTGGAAATAAAACCAAAATATTCTTACATTTATGGAAACCTTAGAGCGGCAGTCTAACTTCTCAAGTCAGAGACGAATATGTTCTCCTTCTCGTCCTAAATAATTTTTAGAAACCCTAGTAATCCTTTAGCAGTCTCCATCTCAACCAAAACCCATTTCATACATTTATCTGCCATCAAAACAAAATATTCATCCAGGTAAATGAACTCCATCAAAAACAGCGACAATCTAATCAAAGCTCGAGACAAAGTGACCAAGGTCAATTAACCTAGATCGAAGGATTGTTTAGTGGATGTCCCCTCCCAACACCTCAACTATTGATTGCCAAGGTACAAACAGTGGAGATCTACAAACCGTCGCACTACTGAAACATATCTCATAACGTCGCAATACCCACAGTATTATGACTGTCGCAAGACCGACATTTATCCCCAATTCCGTCGTTTATCTTAGAAATGTTGCGTTTCCGACGTTGTGTCCCAAAACATTGCTCTTCCGACGAAGTTCCTAAACGTCGCTATACCGACATTTATCCCAAGTACCGTCGTTTATCTTAGAAACATCGCATTTCCAACGTTGTGTCCCAAAATGTCGCTCTTCTGACAGAGTTCCTAAACGTCGCAATACCGACGTTTATCCCCAATATTGTCACACTTGTATTAGAAATGTCACGTTTCCGACGTTGTGTCCCAAAACGTTGCTCTTTCGAAGGAGTTCCTAGATGTCACAATACCAACGATGTCCCTAAACGTCACTATAGCGATGGTTGTTGGTGGGATTTAAAAAATTGAGAAAAATTGGGGAAATTTCCGACAATACGACAAAAGTGTCGGAACTAAAGTGTCGCAATTTTGACCAAATGTACTAGTGGTAGATAGATATATGTAGCAACTATAGGTGCCAAGGACATTAAGAAAATCCTCCCTCACTCATGTTTTCCAGTTTATTTTCATTTGAATGCCTAGTAAATAGAAATCATGAACACTATGACGTGTCAACGGGGGAACTTATTATTTTGGCCTTTTGTGGTTTTTAGTATGTGCGAGTTGTTGGTCTGATAGAGGTGCATGAAGGTGGTATTGAAGGAGGTATCGCTGGGGGTGGCAGTGCTTCTATGTGGAATTCTCCATTTCTGTTGCTTGTTCTAGAAATTGGTGTGCCTCGTGGTTTGGTGGGTGGTTCTTAGTGTCTAGTGGTGACAGGAGAGTCAACCTCTTGGAATACATAGAGTCGATATCCTAGTGTGGGTTGTGTGAAGCTTCTTGGGAAACGTCATCTTGGGGTGTGTTCGTCCTACCTTCTCCTTCTCCAGTTGTTCAGGTTCTTTCTGAGTTTCCAAACTGGTGGCAAGATGGTAGCTAGGACATAGTGTGTGGTTTCTTGAGGAAATTTAAGGGTGAAGAGAGATCTAGTTTTTGGGTGTGGTGGTAGGGTAAAGTTCTAGTAGACTGGAATCCTATAATGGTTGGAGTTGGCCCTCCTCATTTTATCACAATGGGACCATCCTTGCAGCATGGGAAATCCTCACCCCTGACCAAGAAAGGATCTATTGGCTCGGATGATATGGAAATAGTGGTGGTAGGAGTGTGCCAAGGTGGTAAGACCGTCGGTCAATCCCAGCTTGCTAGTGCGGGAATGCGAGGCGGTCGTTGTGGAGGAAAATAGGCATCCTGTGGTGGTGGAAGTGTAAGGTCATAATAAACGTAGCATAGAGGTGGTGGAAAGCAAGGAGGATCAGCTAAATGGGGAACTTGTAGGCGTGTAGCTCCCGACCCACGGTAAATTAAACACTGTTTTCTAGAAAACTGTCGGGACATAATTTAAACTCCAATAGATCGGGTGGACGCAGCAGAATGGGTTCGTAGGGAGGAGCATGTTGATTTTATGGCCACTTTGGATAGGATGCACTACTTCCAGTGCCATGTCAGGGAGCGAGTATTGGTGGTGGTCTAGCAAGGTGAAAACTACCTTGTAGAAAAAGTCGAAAAGTTGGATACTTGGCTTGCACACTTCGAAGGGCACCTCCATTGCAACTTTCGTCCACCACTCCCTCTAGGAACAACCTTGGAAAACCCAACTTCCATTACGTCGGATGACTATTATGCTCTCATGTGTTTTTTATGTATTACATGTATTTTGGTGTCTTTGACCCTCTCATTTATGGATGTTGTCCTTAGCCTCATTTTTGTATTTTTGTCACTTGTTGCAAACATTGGTCAACAAACCTAGTTGGGGTGAGACCACTGGTTTTTTTATTTCTTGGTTGTACATATTTTTCACCATATGAGTGAATATCAACTTCAGTCTCTAAATCCTAACAATGCAAATGGATTCAAAGACTTGTTTAGTGAAACGTAACACTTCAGTATCAAAATTGCAAATTTTCATTTATTAAGTGATGCAATTAAAAATTACTAACATAAATGAATAATTCATATACTTTTGTACTTGTTATTTGGTCATATTTTTATTCTTGGACTATAATAGTCATTTGCATTAATCATTATTAATTTTGTCACTTATTATCTACTCATATATTTTAATCCTAGACTAAATTAGGTATTTAAGTTAGTCACTTTTACTTTAGTCATTTATTATCTAATCGTATATTTTATCCCTAAACTAAATTATTCATTTAAGTTAGTTGCTTTTAGTTTAGTCACTTATTATCTAGTCGTATATTTTATCCCTAGACTAGATTAGTCATTTAAGTTAGTCATTTTTAGTGCGGTCACTTAAAATTTCTCAAATTTAGTAGTATTTCACTTGAAATAATTGTAGTGACTAACTTTTTTAGTCTCCTAGTCATTAATTTCATAATTTTCTACTAGTGTATCCACTCCTCCATCTCAGCCTACTGCTCATACATCATCACCTACTCAGATGCATTCACCTCATGTTGATCCTACTTCTTCACCTTTCCATAACCCTTCACCATCACATCATGATACTGAGTCATCAAGCAGTGAGAAGGACATTGAGGAAATTTGGGCTAATGTGACTGACATTCAGCCATTTCCCAAGACCTATCAAAGAGGCCACAAGCATGTGTTTGCTTCACTTGGAGTGAAAGGGGCCATGCCTTCTTCATCGACAAAATAGGTGGACCAAGGAAAGGAAAGAGCTAAAGAGCCAATCATTGATGAACAGGACGATAATCATGAACCAGAGTAGGAGTTTCAGCTGAATGACCTAGATGAGGATAATGAGGTCAGAATCATCAGTGCAACAATCAAAGGAAAAAAAAAGAAAATATTAATGAACTTCAAGCTAACATTGACAGAGAAAAGTATGTGATTGATTTTCTTGAGCAAGAAAATCAGCAATTGGAGACCAAGCAGATTATCAATGATGTCAAGACCATCAAAGCACAAAGAGAGGTAGAAAATGCCAAGGCCTTGTTAGAGGAAAACTTGGACAGATTTAGTAATATTGATGATGAGGAGGATCAACCTCCAAGACAGAGACCAAAGACTAGAGGGTTGAAAAGAGCTCTAGCCCTTGAGAGATAGAGAGAATCTGAGTTGGCAGAGCAACTCACTCCAAGTGAGTTGCTTGCCCTAGAGATCAGAAAGGATAGAGATTCATGGCCTGATAGATCCGATTTACATCTGGAGAGTTTGTTAGAGAAGGCCAAAAAGGACAATTATATTAAGAGGAAAATGGAAAAGCACTACGCCATGAGGAACAAAATTGCAAGGGCCAAGCTCAAACGAGCCCATGAAAAAATTCAAGTCTTGACCAAGAAAAAGGAGAAGGAGAGGTTAGACATACTTTCTGAGGTGTCTCTTCATTCATCAAGCAATTGAGAAGAAATTAACCTCACAATTTTGACAAATTTTGGCACATTTGGCACTTTAGTGCATTTTTTGTTTTTTGAGTAATTTTGGCACAACACCCTATGCGTTGCGCTCCTTTTTGGGGCATCCAAATGAAAAATGGACACCACCATCATGTTTAGAATGATGAAGAAATAAAGCCTAGCAAGTTTCATAAAATTTGGAGGAGAAATGGTCCCTCAAAAGTGAAAAAAAAAAACCAAATTCTCATGTTTCTGCCTCCTTTTTGACCTAGGCGGTGTGCATTTACAAGTCTTGGGAGATTCACTTTTTGAATGGGAAAATAAGAATCATTTTGGAAATTAGAGGCATATTTGAAAATTAGACTCGGATATTTTTCCAATGAGCTATCTTGGTGCTGATTTGGACACTGGGAAGGCCTCCAAAAGTTGCTTGCAAAAGAGGTTATTTTTCCTGTTAGGACATTGTGCATTTGCCAGGAAAATTGCATTTTCACCATCTTCAACAAATTTTGAAGTTTCACGTCAGTTTGAATTTTTACTTGGCCAAATGAAGAAATTACTGATGTAAATGGCCATGGTGAATGTAAATGTCATTTTTTGAATTTCATCTAAGGTAGATACATTAGGTGAGTCCTCTAAAGGTCAAATGAATCAATTTCCTCTCTTTTAGAGGCAAATTGTTGGGTCTTCCTAGTCTTCAGTTTCTTGTTTGGGAGTAGGTGAAACTGATTCCTATCTCATGGATTCGACTCCTTGAGGCTAGCGATAGTGGTTTTGAGGTCGATATGATGTATTTCTCAGTCATTGTAATGGTTGGACTCACTTGGAGGTTTGGCATCTCAAGAGACATACTTTTGTGTTAGTTTTTGCCTCGACATTAATCAAATTTGCAACTATTTTTATTGGATCCATGTGGTATTGTGTTTTGTTTCAGTTTCTTCTTTTGTGCTCATATGTTAGAATTTTTTGTGTATTTCATCTATCATTTCATTACTATTAGGTGAATGTTTTCAAGTTAGATTAAAACAATAGCATACTTGCCCCAAATTTCGACGACCAAAATGTCGCTCTTGCGACATATAGCCGGCCCAAGAGAGACGTTTTTCTTTGGGGAAATACGTGGTTTCTCTTCACGTCGAACTTCTGACACTTGACTTAAACATCGGTATAGTGACGATTGTTCTGACGTTTTTTTATTTCTGTCGGACTTCCGACGTTCAATGACTCCTCGCTATACCAACATTTCTAAGCGTCGCTAATCTGACACCCTAACCAAGTGTCGGAAAACTGACGTGAGGAGAAACCACGCTTTGGCACTGGAAAACCTCGCTCTTGATTTCGTCGCTAGTCTGACACCTCGACTCGTCGCTAGAATGACGGTTTTAGAAGGTCGGCAGACCGATGAAATTTTTAAAACGTCAATACAATGTCAGAAGTCTGACGGAAATAATTTTTAATAATAAAATAGTAAATGTTATAACAGTGACGAAAATAAATTTAAAAAAAAACTAGGTGTTGCTATAGCAACGGGTAGAAACTTCAGATTACCGACGGAAAGTAAGTTAAAAAAAAACTAGGTGTCGCTATAGCAACGGGTCGAAACGTCAAATTACCGACAAAAATAAATTTAAAAAAAAACTAGGTGTCGCTATAGTGACGATTAGAAACGTCAGATTACCGATGGCAAGTAAGTTGAAAAATACTAAGTGTCACTATAGCGATGGGTCAAAACATCATATTACCGATGGAAAAAATTATTTTTTAAGAAACCTAGCCGTCGGAATATCGACGTCAACAAAAAAATATTTAAAAAAAAATTATTTCCACCAAATTCGTGAATGGTAACCACCTAACACTTGTGGCCTAATGATATCTAAATGGTATGTTGGTCACATGGAACTAATATAGTAACTAGGATACTAGCTTTTATCACTTACAAACTAATTTGAAGTGTTAATACACTCTAATAAACCCTCCTAAAACAAATAATAAATCAGATCCCCCCCCCCACCCCTAACAAATGCAAAAGTTTAAATTTTACAACTCGATAGTTCTACAGATAAGTAATACCAAATTTAAATATCACATACCGGTATAGCACTATCCCCGAAGGCACTCTAACAACGGCAATGCTCTAGGATGTTAACCTGGTTATGCATTGTATCTTGGCTTATATTCATACCCAAATCTGGAACTTCCTCATTTTCCAAGTAGAACTCCACCAAATCCATCTTGACAATCTTCCAACCTTATGTGATTGCTATCACCTTACGGTAAAGGCAGGATTTAGTTGGATTCTCCATGACAATATTTCAAACTGAGCATTCAAACTTCTATACCCTTTTCTTGATGCCTTTTAGAAGCTACTCAAAACATTTACTTTGTTTTTGGTTCCAACATATTTAGTATTATCAGTTATGACATACCAGCTCCTTTTTTCTGTCTTAGAAAAAGTGACTATATGGGTAAACCGATATTGTTTCTTGCAGATCTTCTAAAACATTGTGCTTATGTTTTGAGGTAAAAATTTGTTGGAAATATTGTGACCAACTGATCCTGATTTAGGGAACAGTATTGTTAAAATAGGACTAAATACTTGTAGTTCAAATGCAACAGGACTAAAGTCACTGTTGAGCCTAGGTAATATAACTTCAGGCACAATGAAAGAACCCCACATGCCACTAAATAACACTCTCCACACTTATACTAAGATGTATAATCTTTCACATTATGCAAGCAATTTCCTCAACTGGTGCAACAAATAGTATGTAATGGTACAAAACTAGCATCTACCTCAGTTACAATTCACAAGTTCAAAAAAAACCCATTCTACACAAACATTTTGTCTAGGGAGGAAATATAAAAACATATACTCAAACTTCCATGCTAACAAATCAATCTTAAAATCAGAACACGGAGAAATGTACTGGAATTCAGTAACTATGCAAAAGCTGAAAGGGAATACCTCATTGTCACCACATACATAACCTGAAAACTGCAAGATGTTATTTTTAAAATGAAAATCCTGTATACACAAAATCCAATGTATGTCATTATAAAATAACCATATTCCCATAACTAGTAAATCTAGAGATCAAAATGAAAGACGGAAGGCCAATTTCAATGAAATTACCTACAGGGAAGAATGAAAATTCATTGGTTTTAAAAAGCCCATGTCAACACACTAAGCTAGTTCACAATGCATGTTGCCAAATAAATGGCTTAATGAAACTAAAAACCTTTCAAACAATGAAGTAGCCACAATAGACACATGGGTGAACCCATCAATTTCTTTCAACTCTACATAAGGCCATACATTACAAAAAATCATTGTTAAGATCCCGTAATGTTGTCATATTGCATGACAGTAAGACCTCTATTTGGATGAGACAATTTTTCCATACCTGCAGCTTGATTTGTACATTTTAATTTTTTACTCCATTATTGACATGGACTTGCATGGAAAGTTTAGATATTTCCAACAAAATGTAGAATGCCCTTCCAAATTATCATCACTTACAGACATTTTTTTATAGTTTTGGCTATTTTTTGAAATTTTGCATGCATGGTAATCATAATCAGATTGATATTTTCGTCTATGGATGCCATGAGATTCCACCAACAATGAAAAATTGATTATATCAAATATTGCATCATTAACAAGATCTGATAGATATCCAAACATCTCAAATAGAGAAGAATCCATCAACATAATTTGTTTATTTCTTGAATTTGTTCTTTATTTAACGGACAAGTACATAATTTATTTGTCATATTTTCCCAATCTGGATGCGAACATAAGGACAATTTCAGGAGCTATGAATTTAAGGCTAAATTCTTGCAAAATACTACATTCCAAATCCCATATAATACAAATTGGATGAAAGAAAGAAAATTTCTTGCAACCCCACATCTATAAATCATAAATTTTAGCATGCTAGAACTAACAATAAAAACACCTAATATCCTTTAATTGTGATCACAAGTTAGATTTCATCAATATATAATCATTTTATATAGTAATGTGCACTCAATAATGTCAATAAATATTTTTCGCACCATACTAGGTAAAAACAAACAAAATAATAAGAAAACCCATGAATTGTAACTTTAAAAAACAAAGAAATTTGTTACTTATGACAGCTAGTACAATAATCACACTTGTATCATTGGTAAGGCCCAAGGTCAGAACCCTTGACTGGGAGAAGATGTGGGTTCTTTTAAATATAAATCTCTCTCTCTCTCTCCTCTTTAAACACACGCACACAATGTATATGTACATATGTATGTGTTTCAAGATGGCAATGAAACAACCTAAAAGAATTGGAATTTATTAGGAGCTTTTTAAAATTTCCCTTTGGATTTTTAAATGAATAGACATGCATATGAAAAAATTTAAAATGCAATCAAAGTATTTGAAATGAGGGAAAAATTAACCCGAAAAGAAATCACGAGGCTTGTGTACCCTTAAGAAGGTCTGAAGGATTTTCAATGTCACCACTTGGCAATATTTGATAATCAGAAAGCTCAATCTCAAGGGGTTCACTACTTAGCAACCCTGCTGTTGCAGAAGCCTTGCCGTGATACACTGTTGACGGTCATTTAAAAAACCTCCTTGACACATTTTCACTCCACCTCTCACTGGACATTTTCATTAACCACATGGTGAAGTTTGAATACAAAACGCTATTATAGAAGGAGATTGCTTCCTAGTGCAGGTTGATCTTAATTATTGGGGCATTAGCCTACAAAAATAAGAAGACAGTGCACAACTATGTCATATAATTTGAGGTGCTAGATCAGAAAGAAATGTAATATTTCCACAATTAACTCTGTATAGTTGTGCATATCATAATTTCCAACACAAGTAACTTCTCATCCTACAAAGACAAACATCTTCTCTATAGACAGAGTCAATGCGTGATGACCCTTGTGAAGGTTTATGCATAAACATCTATAACAAATCTCAGGGAAAATAATTTATTCAGTTTTCCATATTTCAATAACAGATTAGAAAATAGCATAGTATAGAATGATAAATAATTCAAGATTATCAAAGACACATCCACTGCAAGCATTTATACATTCACTAGTGATGTGATTCTAATTTCTGATTTTGACACACACAAACGCACAATGCAACTTCTAACAGAATATTTAGAGTGTTATAACGCTCTCAATTATTGGCTGACTTAAATAGTCGATTTGAGGTCCGCAAGTTAACCGAACAATGAACGCTATCCCTACGAATACTCTAAATATGTGCAATCTACAAACTAAGATCCCAATCTCCATAACTGCAGCTTCAATTCAAATAATCTCAAATAGTTTGAAAGAAATATATAATATACAAAAAGAAAAAGAAAAATGCACAAAAGTAATTGAAAAATACACGCAAGTAATAATATCATCTGAATAGAGTAGATTTAGTATAAATGTTGACCCAAAGATGAATGCACAATTGTTCCCTTCACTATAAATTTACAATGATATCATAAATTTACATGATAAGCTCTAAAATTACTCTAATTATTTGTACTCTTTGAGAAAGTATCTACCCCTACGTTGCTTAGAACCTGTAGCAATGAGGTTTTGGAAAGGTATTTTCCATTATACTATCTTTATCTAAACTTAATGGACAACATACCACAATCCCCACCTGTGTATGGAACAAATTTATGGCCCTGTATCTTTTACAGGAAGAGCCATTGCAGACATCTTATTTGCAGAAACTAGGGAAACATAGATCCTAGAAAATTTTAAACATTAATCATTTCTAAAAATATTGCTACCCTTGCCTCTATATCCAAGCATGCAGAGAAGCAACAAAAACCAAATTTTTAACCCAAGGGTAATTGGTAACAATTAACTGGTGAGGGGCATTGCAAGTGATCCCAGAAAAAAGTGCAAAACATGTATCCACATGCACAAGAATAAAACCAGTCACCAGTGTTAGTGTCAGTCTTTGTAGCCTTCCTCCAGTGACCAAACATGCTCTCACAAAGTGATTTTAAGGTGTCAAGGTCAAATTTTGTCATTTCAGTGAGTCTTCAAGTAAAATTTGGTCACTAGGTATTAGGTCTAGGGTTTGTTTTCACTCCTTTCAAAATTGTACAAATGTTGGTCCATGTTACCATCCAGCTGAGTGTACCATCATTCAGAGGTTTGTCATCATCATTTCAAGTTCCACTGGGTCATTTTACACCTTGATCATGCTTCATTTGTGCCTAGGTAAGGTTCATTTCCCTCTCCTAGGGTTTTGAAGGTAATTTCTCTTGGATGGTCAAATCATCAGCAAAAATTGTATCCTGATGTTCATAAACCTTTCCTTATTCTTAATGTACCTTATTAAACACTTCCCATCACTGATATCCCCCAAATTCCTCATTTTCAAACAAACCCTAGTTTCTTGCTACAACTTGGCAATTTTTTAGGCTAGGCCTGTGTTTTTCCCTTTTGGACCCCTTCCCCTCACTCAATCTTTGAAATTCCACTTTCCCCTGCTTCCTAACATCCCTCCCTACTTCCCAAAATTTTCTCAAGAATTTAGAAGCCCCTTATTCCCTTCATTTCACTTCATTTCGACAAATCCCTTGTTACACACATCGGGATAGGTTTTACTCCAATGATGTTTCTGAGCACGAAAATATGAATTTCGGAAAACTGAGAGAGGTTTTTGTCAAAAATAGTCCAAGAAAGAAAAACCTCGTTCTAATTTTACACATCTATCATGGTTATAGAGAAATGTCAAAAATAGAGTTGCCTCAGGAGAATTGATGCACCTCTGAAGTGACCTTGGGAAAATCCAGTTTTCTCCTAGCTTGGTTGGCCAAATGACTTGCTTGATGAGCCAAATGATAACTAGACACAAAGAGATTTCCAATGAGCTATAATGAGCTCAATTTGGAGTTGCGTAAGACCTTAAAAAGTTGACTGCAACAACACTCTGCCTTGAGGCAGCCTAATTTTGCACATTTTGACCAGTCTTGGGAGATTTGATCTTTGATAGGGCAAATGAACTCCAAATTTAAAAATTCCAGTTGGGTTGGAAAGTAGAATCAATAAGCTTTCCCACGAGCTATCCTGTGCCCAATTTTAACACCAGGAAGGCCTCAAAAATTCTCCTGCAAAATGGCACGACGCGTTGGGTTTATGGTGCGACGCGTTGGGTTTGTGGCGCGACGTGTTGGGTTGTGGCGCGGCGCATAGAGTTGCAAGCTCTTTTCACCACGGTTTTCTTCAAAACTTCAAATGTGCTCGGTTCCTTCTGATACAATTAATTCAAATAGATCTTCAAATGCGATTAATGTTTGTTTTATGATGTGTATGAGGATTTAATTGAAAATTTTAAAACCCTACTTCCTTGCTCAAGAAATCATAGCCTAGGGTTTATACATTGGTTTTTTATGCCATCACTCCCACATCCTTTTGTTTCCTCACCATTTTCCTAGTTCCATCAGCACATTTCTCTATTCCCCATATCCTTAAAATTCACTTATTCCCTATCCCAATTCCCATTATCCCAAATCCTAGCTACAAAATTCCCAAAACCCCAATTACTATCCCAAAAGCCTAGAGACTGTCCCTAGAACCCTTCAATTCCCCAAATTACAATTGGCGATATTCATAACATTCCCCTTACCCTCTCCCTCCATAGTCCCTCACACATTTTCATACATTTGGCAGCCAAAACCAAGACACCTAAACTCTTCAATACTCATCTAAGACAACACAAACTTTGGCAAACATGGAGACAGATTCCTCTTATGACAGAGATGAAGAAGGCATCGAGGAAGTGTCGTAAAAAGTATGATAGACTTAAAATTTTGGTCGAGTCTTCCTTGGCCTAGCATGGTACATGATGGAGGACATTCAGCCCAAATTTCAAGAAATTTGGGACACTTTTTGCAAATTTTGATTTTTTTGGGCCTAAACACAGATTTTTCAGCTCTACGTGTCGCGCCACGTGGCGCGCGCTTATAATTGGGAGCTCCTCTGGGGTAAAAATTTATATTTTTGGATTTTTCATGAAAATTTATGCATACCTACCCATGGCAAAGATATTTTGACAGGTTTTGGGCCTCCAGAAGGGTCAAAAACACCCTAAAAATGACCTTTCTGCCCCTTTTTGGACACACAGGAAGCAGTGTTGGGAGAACTCATTTTTGGACGGGAAAATGGAAGAAACATTTAGAAATTACACTTGTGTTGGAAAGTAGACAGGCAGAAATTTCCAACAAGCCCACTTGGAGCCAATTTGGACACTAGGAAGGACTTCAAAATCAGCTCCAAACTGGCGCGACGCATAGAGAAATCAGGCGCAGCGCATTGGGGATTTTTTCTTATTTTGGACTCAGTAACTCTGTTTTTCACCTAGTTTTGGACAGTTTGACTTTCTTACTTCCAAATTTTTAACTCATGATGTAATTTGATGTAATTTTATGGGTATTTATGTAATTTTTTCAAATTTTTACTCATGGAGGAATATTCATCCATCAAAAGGTGAATTGCAACTGAATGAATCAGTTTCCTAGTTTATAGAGGTAAGTTGTTCCACTGCCTACTTTCTAGTTCTCAATTTAGATTTTGTTGAAACAGCTCCTAAACTTGTGAGCTTGACCCCTAGAGGCTAGGATGATTTTTTGGTTGCTTATATCTTGTAATTTTTCAGTCATTAGCAAAGGTTGGACACTTGGGAATGCTTTGAGCATGATTATACATTTCATCTCTGCAGTTTGGCAAAGGAATAGACCAGGGTTTACAACACTCCTTGGGATTCATGTGGCTCTTTGTTTTGATGATTTATTTCTCTTTGTTAATGTAAGTTTACTGGTGCTTTATGTGTATCATCTTCCCTCTTATTTCTTCTTAAGTTAAACAAACAAGGATAAAGGTGGAATTCATTAGATTTGTAGTGCTCTACATAGTGTTTGTTTAATTTTCTATGTTTTCATCTGTTTGAAGAGGATTGTTGAAAGTCTCTTACCCTCTTCAACTCCTCACCGGTTTGAGCTATCCATTTCATTCAAAATTGAAAGCGTCAAAACAATTGCCTACCTTGCCCCAATCAGATCCCTACAAAACTGCTCATTTCCCAGACCCAAAATCTGCCCTTCCCTTTGATCTAAAAAATACCCTCAAAACCAAATAAAACTCTTTTACATATATACCTAGCCTAAAATCAGCCTTTATTCAAGTCATCTCAAGCCTCACTGATCATTTTTTGCTGAGATTGACTAGGAGAGAGCCCTCTCCCGGTCTGGTAGGGCTAGCTACAAGATTAAGCATGGTTTGATGTTACCCTAGACTCTGCCTTTCTCAGCCTAAGGTATATTTAGGCCATAACATAGTGGTGACCATACTGGGGATAAAAAGTTTGTTTTTTTCTTTATAAACTACAGATGAAGCCTGAAGTTAGCCAGGTAGCCTTCAAAACATTATTGCCTTTCATTAGCGAAAGTAGATGAATGCTTCTTCAGTCAATCTCTCGTCTAGTTTATTAACTGAACATCTGGTTTCCTCAATAAGATCTAATCAAGTTCATATATGATTGTTGATGGTGGACAACGATTAGACATTGAAAGGCTGAAATCATTCACCTGGTGATTCTAAATCAGTTTCGAGATCAGATCCAAGGACTCCACTGGAGGATGAACCTAACCAATAGAAACATGAAAGGACAATATGGAAAGATCAGGTATTCAAGTTGGAATTTCATCGAAGACATTTTGTTCTTTGTCACAAATTATTTCTTCTCTTTTCCCAAGAATGTCAAGAAGGCTTCGCAAAGTATATTGTATTTGAGAAAAGATCCTCAGCCTGCATTTGATTCCTTCCCTTTGAATATTGTGAATACCAAATATTTGCATTCTTTTGAGCTTGATCAAGACCTTTCTTCCGAATCTTGTGATGACCATCTTCAAATTGATGAACCTCAAGAGACCAAGACTGATTCTGCAGCATTTGTACATACCCCTATACCTTGTAAAATTCCAGATCGATACAAGCCTCTAATTTTACCTCCTATATCCCATGCTTTCCGTAAAAATCATGACCTATATCTACCAAGATTTGATGGTGAACGCGACAACATCACTGCTGAGAGACATGTTCTGAATTTTGAGTCTTTTCTTGGCCTTTTTGAAGTTGATGAAGAGGATGTCAATATTAGGATTTTTGCTCTTTCTTTGCAAGGCAAAGTCAAGATTTGGTTCAAAATCTTGCCTGATGCGAGCATCTCAAATTTCCAGCAGTTCGTCAAAGTTTTCCTCGACATGTGGGTGATCAGACAGAACCCTTTCTTGATTATAGAAGAGTATAACCAACTGAAAATACTGCCAAGGGAGACAGTACAACATTTTTCTGCCAGATTTAACCAAGTTTATTATTTGATGCCAGTTAATATAAGACCTCCTCCTGGATCTGCTCTCTTGCACTACCCGAGTGCCTTTGATCCGAAAATGGATTTTCAGCTGAGAGAAAGGAATCTTGAAACACTTGAAGAGATGCAGAACAGTGCAGTAGATGTAGAGGCTCATTTGCTGATCCAAAGGGCAAAGTTGAAGGAAGAAGAGATGAAAAACATAGATCCGGAGGAATCAACATCTCTAGAGGTAAAGCTTGACATTTTGGTAAGTGTAGTGGAAGAGATGATGCATAGGATCATCACAAGGAATGAGTATAATGTTCAAGCCCATGGCTCGCTGATTGAAGAAGAACAGGTTGCTAATCCAAAACATCTTTTTTCTTATCCTAGTCATCATAAATCTGATAATGATTGTTTTGTAGATCATATTGGAGAAGAGAGAGTTGTTGATATGACATGTATGTTTGATGATGTGTTTTATAACAATGATTTGCCTCAGTTTGATCAGTATGATGATGATTATGTTCTCCAAATAGAAGCTAATATTGCAGACAAATCAACAGCTAGTTTGTGGAAGGAGGAAGCTCACTTTCAGTCGCTTGAGTATAGTGATCAACTGATGCATATCAGCTATGACAGTGACGAGGAAGGTGCAGCAAATTTTGAAGTAAGTGAAGGATCTTTGCCTTTTTGTTTTGATTCGTTTCAATTCATCAGAGACAACATTCATGCAATCAGAAATCAACTATCGACAAGTCTTGATCTGGACCATTTTGAGGGCAATGAAAACCTTGTTCAAGAATTCTCATATCCAAATTTGCAGCCCCCGAATGCCATTGATTTTCAAGTTGCATATGAAGACTTGGAAACTGGCACATACGATCAAATGATGCAAGATGATTCTGTACCTTTCTGTTTTGAATCATTTCAGTCTTTGAAGGGTAAATTTCATAGTATATCTTCAAATGAGCAGCCTGCAGGAAATCATGTAATCTCATCGAAACCAATAGAAAATGGGTTGCAACAGTCTTTTCAATTTTTTCACAATCCAATAGCTGATGTGTTGGATGATGTCTGCAATCAAAGTCTTTCTCCATTGACTATATGTGAGCTTGAAACATGTGCTGATATAAACTTGATTCGATAGCCGGTCTCTTTGTCATTTTTAGCAGGAGTCTCGTCACAAAGCTCATCACAAAGCTCAAAAATTAGTTTGCATTCATGGTATGAGGAGAAGAGAAGTAATCCATTGGATGAGCTAAGTCCCAGTGTGCATGAACTTCAAGATCCTTATGCAATGTTTTTGGAGGCGGATAGAGAATCCATAGTATTCAATGGATCTGTTCACAAGTTTTCATGGGAGTTACTTTTCAGTAATTCTCTCTTGTTGTTCATAACCAAGAACTTGTGGAGAATTCAAACAGCAACCAGAATACTTTCTTGGTTGCATTGGTTGTTTCATTTCACTTGATCAGGTGATGAATGAAACTGTTAGAGTAGGTTTTGATGAATAAGCTCTACTTTGAGCATCATTTCCAGTTTTTCGATTGTGTTTAAGTATCGATTCAGTTTTTAGTTGAGTGATATTCAGTTTGTGTCATCAAGTCATCAGTTTTCATTCATGCATTTCAGCTTGAGTTTTTTATTCCATTGCCCAATGGATGAAGGAACTTGTCTTCTCTCCCAAAGATTTGTTGTTCTTGGCACCTCCAAGGAGCTACCATCCCCATTAGAGCCAGTGTTAGTGTCATTCTTTGGAGCCTTCCTCCAGTGATCAAACATGCTCTTAAAAAGTGATTTTAAGGTGCAAAGGTCAAATTTTGTCATTTCAGTGAGTCTTTAAGTAAAATTTGGTCACTAGATATTAGGTCTAGGGTTTGTTTTCACTCCTTTCAAAATTGTCCAAATTTCGGTCCATGTCACCATTCAGCTGAGTGTACTGTCATTCAGAGGGTTTTCATCATCATTTCAACTTCCACTGGGTCATTTTACACCTTGTTCATGCTTCAGTTGTGCCTAGGTAAGGTTCATTTCCCTCTCCTAGGGTTTTGAAGGTAATTTCTCTTGGATGGTCAAATCATTAGAAAAAATTGTATCCTGATGTTCATACACCTTTCCTTATCCTTAATGTACTTTATTAAACACTTCCCATCACTGAGATCCCCCAAATTCCTCATTTTCGCACAAACCCTAGTTTCTTGCTACAACTTGGAAATTTTCTAGGGTAGGCCTGTGTTTTTCCCTTTTGGACCCCTTCCCCTCACTCAATATTTGAAATTCCACTTTCCCCTACTTCCTAACATCCCTCACTACTTCCCAAAATTTTCTCAAGAATTTAGAATCCTCTTATCCCCTTCATTTTGCTTCATTTCGACAAATCCCTTGTTCCACACATCGGGATAGGTTTTACTCCAATGATGTTTCTGAGCAAGAAAAGATGAATTTGGAAAAAATGAGAGATTTTTTTGTCCAAAATAGGCCAAGAAAGAAAAACCTCCTTCACTTTTTACACAGGTGTCATGGTTTTAGAGAAATGTCAAAAATATAGTTGCCTCAGGAGAATTGATGCACCTCTGAAGTGACCTTGGGAAAATCAATTTTTATCCTATCTGGGTTAGTCAAATGAATTTTTTAATGAGCCAAATGATAACTAGACGCAAATATCTTTCCAATGAGCTATCATGAGCTCAATTTGGAGTTGAGGAAGACCTTCAAAAGTTGACTGCAACAGCACTCTGCCTTGAGACAACCTCATTTTTCACATTTTGACCAGTCTTGGGAGATTTGATTTTTGATAGGGAAAATGAACTCCAAATTGAAAAATTCCAGTTGGGTTGGAAATTAGACTCAATAATATTTCCAACGACCTATGCTTCACCCAATTTGGACACTAGGAAGGTCTCCAAAAGTCTTCTGAAAAATGGCAAGATGCGTTGGGTTTGTGGCGCGACGTGTTGGGTTGTGGCGCAGCGCATAGAGCTGCAAGCTCTTTTCACCACGGTTTTCTTCAAAAATTTAAATGTTCTCGGTTCCTTCTAATCCAAGTAAGTCAAAAAGATCTGAAAATTACATGAACATGTGTTTTATGATGTGTATGAGGATTTAATTGAAAATTTTAAAACCCTACTTCCTTGCTCAAGAAATCATAGCCTAGGGTTGATACATTGGTTTTTTATGCCATCACTCACACATCCTTTTGTTTCCTCACCGTTTTACTAGTTCCATCAGAAAATTTCTCTATTCCCCATATCCCTAAAATTCACTTATTCCCTATCCCAATTCCCATTATCCCAAATCCTAGCTACAAAATTCCCAAAACCCCAATTACTATCCCAAAAGCCTAGAGACTGTCCCTAGAACCCTTCAATTCCCCAAATTACAATTGGTGATATTCCTAAAATTCCCCTTACCCTATCCCTCCATAGTCCCTCACACATTTTCATACATTTGGTAGCCAAAACCAAAGACACCTAAACTCTTCAATACTCATCTAAGACAACACAAACTTTGGCAAACATGGAGACAGATTCCTCTTATGACAGAGATGAAGAAGGCATCAAGGAAGCGTCGTAAAAAGTATGATAGACTTCAAATTTTAGCTGAGGCTTCCTTGGCCCAGCATGGTACATGATGGAGGACATTCAGCCCAAATTTCAAGAAATTTGGGACACTGTTTTCAAATTTTGATTTTTTTTGGCCTAAACACAAATTTTTCAGCTCTATGCGTCGTGCCACATGGCGCGTACTTATAATTGGGAGCTCCTCTGGGGTAAAACTTTATATTTTTTTATTTTTCATGAAAATTTATGAATTCCTACCCATGGCCAAGAGATTTTGACAGGTTTTGGGCCTCCAGAAGGGTCAAAAATACCCTAAAAATGACCTTTCTGCCCCTTTTTGGACACACAGGAAGCAGTGTTGGGAGAACTCATTTTTGGAGGGGCAAATGGAAGCCAAATTCAGAAATTACACTTGTGTTGGAAATTAGAAGGGTATAAATTTACAACAAGCCCACTTGGAGCCAATTTGAACACCAGGAAGGCCTTCAAAATCAGCTCCAAACTGGCGCGATGCATATCGAAATCAGGCGCGACGCATTGGGGATTTTTGCTCATTTTGGACTCAGTAACTCTGTTTTTCGCCTAGTTTTGGACAGTTTGACTTTATTACTTCCAAATTTTTAAATCATGATGTAATTTGATGTAATTTTATGGGTCTTGATGTAATTTTGTCAAATTTTTACTCATAGAGGTAGACTCATCCATCAAAAGGTGAATTGCAACTAAATGAATCAGTTTCCTAGTTTATAGAGGCAAGCTATTCCACTGCCTAATTTCTAGTTCTCAGTTTAGATTTTGTTGGAACAGCTCCTAAACTTGTGAGCTCGACCCCTAGAAGCTGGGATGAGTTTTTTGTTGCTTATATCTTGTAATTTTTCAGTCATTAGCATAGGTTGGACACTTGGGAATGCTTTGAGCATCATTGTACATTTCATCTCTGCAGTTTGGCAAAGGAATAGACCAGGGTTTGCAGCACTCCTTGGGATTCATGTGGCTCTTTGTTTTGATGATGTGTTTCTCTTTGTTAATGTAAGTTTACTGGTGCTTTATGTGTATCATCTTCCCTCTTATTTATTCTTAAGTTAAACAAACAAGGATAAAGGTGGAATTCATTAGATTTGCAGTGCTCTACCTAGTGTTTGTTTAATTTTCTATGTTTTCAACTGTTTGAAGAGGATTCCTGAAAGTCTCTTGCCCTCTTCAACTCCTCACCAGTCTGAGCTATCCATTTCATTCAAAATTGAAAGCATCAAAACAATTGCCTACCTTGCCCCAATCAGATCCCTGCAAAATTTCTCATTCCCAGACCCAAAATTTTCCCTTCCCTTTGATCCAACAAACCCCTCAAAACCAAACCAAACTCTTTTAAATATATACCTAGCCTAAAATCAGCCTTTATTCAAGTCATCTCAAGCCTCACTAATCATTTTTTGCTGAGATTGACCAGGAGAGAGCCCTCTCCCGATCTGGTAGGGCTAGCTACAAGATTAAGCGTGGTTTGATGTTACCCTAGACTCTGCCTTTCTTAGCCTGAGGTAGATTTAGGCCATAACAACCAGGACAACAACTAAAGCATGAACCTTAGCCACAATAAAAAATGAGTCAAAATATGAGTCATTTTATCCTAATTGTCCCGAGTCAATCTGAATTAAAAACCGAGTCATTGTATCTGAGTTGATATGAGGTTGGGTTAAAACCTGAGTTGATAGGTGGCTCAGTCAAAGTATGAGTATTTTTAAAATTATGATTGTAGGTGCATTTTTTAGTGTCTCGATGTGAAATAAATTTGTTCTTTTTTCTTTCGTAAATTCAGTGTATTTGTATCTCCATCATTGTCAGCTGTCGCGGATAGAGAAGGGTTTACATCTTCAAAAATAAGAAGATATTATAATTATAGCATAGGTACTATATCTTTAGAAATAGTTTTCCTTGGAATAATTTCATCATTGTCGCATAGACACAAATTATAGCATTCTACAATTATGGCTCATGTTATTTGACAAAATTTATTTCCAAATGAAAGTACCAACCAGTTTTTCAACCTAATTCCAAGCATGAATTTACAGTCCAGATTCCAGGGAGCCTTATCTACTACATAATTACCCACAACATCTTTAGATGGCACTTCTTCTTCATTGAGAGTACTAACAAGTTTTTTAACCTGCTCCAAAGTACCATTCTACAAGGCAAATGCACTATTTTCAGTATAGTGCACTATAGGGAGCACTATTTTCAGTATAAATTTGAGGACTAACCCTTTATCATTTTATTTCCATTCCTCTCTCTTCTTATGTGCCCGTATGAATGAGGTCTTGTTAAGATTACTATTTGGCTTGGGTAGTCTAAATATCTTGATTTCATCAGGTGACTGAAATAACATTTTTCAACCTCTGCTATAAGGGACCCTGCTTGGAGGTTTACACTGCATTTGGAATAAATGTGCCTTTGTTCTTGGGTGTGCCCATTTAAGGAAATGACTTCCCTCCTTACTTAGCCATCTTGAACACCTTTGGACTCCTAGAGCATGAAATCAACTGGAGGTAGACAAGTCAATCTTGGGATCTTTTTTATTTTTTGATTGTACAAATTGTTTTTCTTCGTACGTCTTTGAGACTCTGTGAGCACAAAATAAAGTGTAGCTAGATGGATCAATATTAGGAGCTTTTTGATTCTTTTATTGAACAAATTGGTTTTATTCTTGCATCTTTGAGACTCCTATAGTATGAAATCAATTGGACCTAGACGTATCAATCATGGGAACTTTTGATTCTTTGATTGTACAAACTGTATCTTCTTGTTAATCATCACTAGCCTAAATTGAGATTGATCCTCTTCATTGTTTTGTTCCTTGTTCCCCTAATATTGATTAGGAGCAGAATGATCATCCTGCTAGCAATTCCTAAGAAAATGCCCAAATCTATGGCAAATATTACACTTGAAAAGTAGTTGATAGTAATACAATTCTTGGAGGAAGATCCTCTCATCCAGCTATAGAGGAATGGCCTCCACGAGACCTTTATCCATCTAGACTTCAACACAAATACAAGACACAAAATTTGGCATCCCTTGTGTTTTTCCACTTCAAGTAACTTCCCAAAGTCAGCATCGATATCCTTTAGAATAGCCTTGTCCGAAAATATCAACAAAAAAAGGGGACGCAAACCCATAACAAAACAAGGAAAATTCCTCCATTGGATTGAAGTTTAGAGACCAAGGATTTATATATAGTGTGTCAGGGCCTGGAATCATATAAAATAATGACTTGAGTAGAATATTGAATCATAATCCTCTTCAGATATGAATAAGAAAGAAAAATACACCTCTTCAAAGTGAAAAAACAGAGAGTTGTCCCTACATATTTGGAGCCCAAAAATCTGAGATCCATATATCTAATGCAATCGGACTATGACGCAACCCAGTGAATTTACATATCAATGTTAATCCTATGAGGATGGACACTTTCCATAAATTTTCTGAGGTCTAGATCAATAGAGATGGGATCATGACCTTTTTCACAAATTGGCTTGTTGGGGGAAGCTTCACAGCCATCAATAATGCTGCTAACAAATTTTCAAGAAATATATTTGGATGATCAAAATCAAGGTTGGAAAAATTAATGGAAACACTCTATACATACATTAAAAATGTACTCTCTATTCATCAAATACTAATGGTGCCAATTTTAGAATAGAGTATTAGCCCAACAAGGATCCCCTCCTTTCTAAAACATCAAAACATTCATTGATTTTGTAACATTCAAGATAGGGATAAGATGGCAGAATTTTATATGGATACTTTAATACTTCTTGCTATGAATGTGTGGGGCCCCAACTCTCAGCTAGGTGATGTGAAATTTATTTATTTAGCCTCCTGGATGACCCATGAAGAGACCATGGCAAAATAAATCAAAATAATCATGGAAAAAGAGATTAATAACCTTTGTGGATCATGGAATAACTACAAGGTCCTCACATTATCACTATTAACCAAATGATTATAGTATAATATCGACCGATGATAACTGTCTACAAAAAAAAATAGGAGTAGGAAAAACTTCATTTTGAAGATACCTTTAGATTGTTGGGAGATGAGAGCCTGCAAGCATGCCAAAGAAGCTGGCATACCTTGCCACAAAGTTTGCGAATAAAGGAATATCATTCACCAAAGAGGTTGAAGAGTGTTTTTGATAGAAGAAATATTAACAAGCCATAATAGATGTAAATCATTCTAAAATATCTCTTGTTTGATTTAATATTCCACCACAAGGCCGAGAATAGTAATTTTAGATAATCATTTATGCCAAAGAAATTATTTACCAGTTAGGTTGAGCCTATAATTTAAATCATAGTGATGTGATGTACCTTTCTCTATTGATATAGATCATAGTGCTAAAGAAGACTTTGTAAATCTGATAGATGGTTATGGAAAGGATATTGGACTAAAGAATGTTGGATAAATGCAATCTTTCTATAGTCCGATGTGGCATTGCTCCAAGGTAATAACTAATACTCAACAGAGTATCAGATATTAGTGATATGTCACTTGGTATTACTTGATGGTTGTGATATTCAGTTGTGCTTGGTGGGTGCTAGATACTTTTTCATATGTCAAAGAACTTATTTTATTACCTCAAGTTTGATCTACCTACAATGGCACCCTACCCAACGATAACATAAGGATCCAGGATTTATGCATGCACGAATAAGACTAGTCCTTATACTTATTTTTCAACCCAATGAAAAGGACCACAACATTGTTATATTAGATGTGTTCTATAGGTTTGAAACCCGTTGGTTGCATTTACAAGATTGGAAGGCTATGCTTTAAATTCCTCCATGGGAGTCCACACAAGAGGATTGTAAAGAGGGAAATGAAACCTACAACTATCATTTCATAATGCTACCTCTAAACATATTCGTCAGAAGTAGCTAAAAAATATCTTTCCAACAGTATATCACACTCCCGAAACCAGCTTCTAGATCAGAAGATATGATTAAATGAATGATTGACTCTTGGTTACTACTTGAGGGAGAAGCTGAAGGAAAATGCAACATCACTCATACACAAGGGTAGAGTATCAGTGGAGCATTACCTGATCACGATGTTTTAGATTAGAAGCCTCAGGAAATCATTGATTGTTTCCATTCAAACATCAAGAGCCTTCAGCAACTGCACTAATGCTCAACTTGGTGTTTAAGCCCTGAAACTCATTCAAACTTTCTCAACTCTTCACCAAAGTTCCTTCCACTTCTCTTGTAATTATTACGCATAGCTACTTCGATTTTATGAGCTTGCTTTGCATTGAAAGCTTTACATGTCAGGTGGGAATGAAGTTGTTAATTTTATGGAAATATCGAAATCCATTCATTCCGATACTAGGATGGTGGTAGACAGGTCTTATCTAAATGCTTTGATGGATTTTACTACTGAGGAAAATATAGAGACAAAAGAATGGGTTTCAAATCCAGGGATTGGATCAATGCAACAAGATAAATTGTGTCAAGATGACATGTTTATCCTTGCTGAATTATTAGTGGTTGAAGACCAGCTAGAGAAAGTGTTGGTAGAAACCACTATAGGCACTGTGACAACTACAGAGACTATGCTATCTCATGATTCTGGAGCTGTTAAAAGGAGTCTATGTAGTTAAATCTACTTATTCTAGATAATTATCAAAATGTAGAAGATGTATTCACAACAAATTTAGAGAGTAAAACACAAGAAGATCAAACACATCTAAGTTAGCCTGAAAATAAATAAATAAAGTCTTATGTGGAGATGAAGTGGTCTGAAACAAAAAAAAATGAAAGAAGAGGAAGAAGTCTCTAATAAAAAAGAGCCTAGATTTGAAGCTTTGAAAGGAATGTAGGATTTCCAGAAGTAACCAAGAATGAAAGCAACATGTGATATAAATACTGGTGACGCATATCAAAAGGAGCTTGTGCAGGCTAATCAAGTTACTGTATATAATTCTTTGTGTGTAGAAAATGTATCTACAAAACTTGCAGTGAGTATAGTTTTAAAAGATCAACCACATCTGAATCAGCCTGAAAATAATGAACAAAGTTGATTTGGGAGCAGAAGCAGCATGATGGAGCAGTGATGAAAGAATAAGAAGAAAATTTTCATCAAAGACAACATGGACTAGAAATTTTGAATGCAGAGAAGGGAGATATTGAGGAAAAGCAACCTGAAATGGAAACAATGAAAGAATAGGAGAAAGGCTCTTGTCAGTACCTTGAAGAGATGCCAGGTACAACACAAGATGTTGGTGTCATTGATGACAAGTCAGAGGTTGCTTATGGTGTTGATGGCAAGTCAGATATTTCTGGTGGTGTTGATGATAAGTCAAATGTTAATGATAATAAGGTATTTGCTTCTGATGGAAAATTACCTTCTACTCAGATTGAAAATATGTAGTCTGAAAATGTTCTGTAAAATACTAGCATGTTGGCTAGTCTAGAGTCAAATCCTAATCTCCCTCAAGGAGGGATAAAAAAGTGCAAAGTTGAGCCCATGGAGCATATAAATGTTGAGGAGTCTGAAAGAATCCTAAAGGAATATGAGTCATTGAAAGGGCGGAAGGTGTCCAAAAGGTTTAATAGGAAAAAGTTTCTTGGTGAAGTAATTGGATATTATCCTAAATCAAAAAGGTTTAAGGTTTTGTATGAAGATGCAGATTAAGAGGAGCTCGAGAAAGAAGAACTTGATCGCATTTTTTTTCCAGTCGGTGATGCTAAGGCATCTGTTTCTCGTAAAATGCATTTTTCTATTGATGGTGATGAGCACGAAAAGCCTAATGGATCTGCAAAAAGTCCAAAAAGATAGATATATATGGCACTCCAAGTAAATCAAGAAAATATCAGACTGTAGAAGATCAGACACCACCATCTCAACGTACATCAAAATCAAAGAAGAAAACACCCACAAAATCAAAGAAATTGTCCCACGAATCTCCTCCCAAGAAGGACAAAGTGACCATATCTAGGAGAAGTGTACGCACTCCTAACAAATCTCTAAAGATGAGTGTTGATGCTAATGCAGATAACAAAGTAGAGGTTCAGAAAATATCAATGGTAGAAAAGGAAGAGGTGCATACACCTAAACAGAAACAAAAATTTGGGTCTGAAGGTAAGAATACAGAAGAGAGTGAGGAAAATGATATGGGACTTTAAAGTTTGATGATAAGAAAGAGGAATCAATGGAAGAGAAGCCTACAGGGCCAATTTCAACTGAAGCTAAAACATGCAGCAAATTTGTTCCGAATAACCTGGATAAATGACAACTAAGTAGGATTGTGTCCCAAACAGTAATGCTGTTATATCTCCAACAATAAAGAGCACTATTAACAAAGAGGACATGATTGATTTTATTTTCGGAAAATGGACTATGTTCCTTGGAGATGGTAGTGAAAATATGGTTGAGTTTCTACATAGTTCCATTGGGATCATCCACAAGAACCACGCAGAAAGCATAACTTCTTACATCAAGGAGAGTGTGGATGAAGAGCTGGAAGAAGAAACCGTGAAGGATGGAGAGAGAAAAATACAGAAAAAGAGGCTCACATTTTGTGTGGAAGGTAATATTAGTGTTGGGAAAACCACATTTCTACAGAGGATTGTGAATGAGACACTTGAGTTACGTGACCTTGTAGAAGTGGTTGTTGAGCCTATTTCTAAGTGGCAAGACATTAGGCATGATCATTTCAATATATTGGATGCTTTCTATGCTGAACCTCAATGGTATGCTTACACATTTCAGAATTACATTTTTGTAATGAGGGTGATGCAAGAGCGAGGGTCTACAGGTGGATTAAAGCCTCTATGACTCATGGAAAGAAGTGTTTTCAGCGATCGGATGGTGTTTGTGCGAGTTTTTCATGAGGAAAAGTGGATGAATGGGATGGAGCTTAGCATCTATGATTCATGGTTTGATCCAATTATTTTTGTTTTACCTAGGCTTGTTCCTAATGGATTTATTTACTTGAGGGCCAGTCCATAAACATGCCATAGATGTTTGCAGTTACGAAAGAGAGCAGAAGAAAATAGCATGTCAATAGATTATTTGAAAGATTTGCATGAAAAACATGGGGTATCACGGGAAATTTTAGGGGCTAATATTCGCAAGTGGGCTAATTTTCCATGCTTTTTCCAAAAAAAAAAGATTCGCTAATTTCCATTTTTTATAAAAAAATATTCGCCTAAATTTTATAGTATACTTTTTTTAGCTTAAAATGCCAAACTTTTATATATATGCTACATAAAATTATTATAAATTTGAATATTTTTACAAGTATATTTCATAACATTTTACAACTACATATCATGGACTAGTTAGATTCGCCAAGGTTTCTGAACTTTAAAACAAATTTCCATCCTTAAAATTTTCCCTGTGTGGTAGTCATGGGTTGTTGTCTGTGAGACAATTACCTCTTGATATTGATAGGTCTCTGCATCCTGAGATCAAAGATCAAATGTTTATTTTTCAAGGAGAGCATGTACATGCTAGTATTCAGAAGGTTTCAGCATTAGTGCTGGATTGTGAGCCCAATATTGACTTCAATAGAGACATTGAAGCAAAGAAAGGGTTTTTTCTCGCAAATGGGTTTCTTTATCATGAAGATAAATGGGATAATGTTACTAAAATTCGACAGGGCCAGTGGAAATTTTCCTTTAAAATTTTATCTATCGATGATGGAACTGTGTTAAAAGAATTTAATCACCTATTGCATCGAAATAAAAAGGTTGAGCTTTTGGATTTTTGACACTCTGTCAAATGCACACAAATTTTACTTTTGGGGGCTCTTCTCAGAACTTCTATGCAATGTTGTCATGTCTCTAGCCTCATTGATGAGCTCAGCAACAAACCTATTTTTGGGTGAGATGTTTGGCATTGGAAGGCCTGCAAATTTAAATGATCCTATTCAGTTATTTAATGTTAAGTTTTCATCTCTACAGAGAGGTACATGGAGCTCCCTCATTTGTATTTTTGAGAACCTTCACAATATGGCAAGGAAAAATTGGAATGATCACAAAAGAGCACTCCACTGGTGTGATTTTATACAAAAAAGGCTTGAAAATGGCATAGGTGGCAGTCATTGCAATACTTGGGTGTTCAATTCATCATCAAATTCAAAGAACATATGTGGCAGATTTGACTCATATTTTTAGCATTAAAATATTGGAGACCTTTTCCCAATTTCGGCAAAGTGGCAAATGCACCTCCAGAATTTGAGGGCAGTTGTGCAGGTAGCAGCATGTGGCAAGGATGAGCTAGCAGAAGGTTCGAGAAGTAGGGTCGCTCAAATATTCCTTTTCTCAAATTAATTTCTTATACTTTATCTCTTCTGAGTAAATAGCACAAGTGGATATGTCAACTGCAGTTCCACTTAGAAAGTAGATTCAAAAACCCTTCCAAATCTCTTAGTTTCAGAAGAACCCTTCTTCTCCTTCCATAAGATCAACATGTTAATCAACCAACTCCAATTTTAGTGCAGGAAGGTGCAAAGTGGTATTCAAGAGGCTGAGTTTTTAGGCCCAAAATCAGTAGCTATAGGATTCTAGGCTCAACTTTAGCAAAGGAATCCTAGATTTCATGAACAAAATCCAACAAACTTCAATAGTTCGACATATTGTAGCAAACTTATTTTATTTTAGATGATTTAATTAAAGTCTTTAGTTGTATTTTAATTTATTCTATTTTCCAGCACAAATGTATTTTATTTTATTTTTTCATTTTTATTCCTATGTAGAGGAATCAAAATAAATTTGCAATAGGGTATATATAGGAATATTTTTGATAATGTAGAAGTTTGATTTTGTAATATTCTGAATTAGCCACTGCTACTTGGAATATTATAATTGCTCCATTTTTGAAGTAGAAGAGTAAAAAGGACAATAAAATAGATCCTAGTGTGAAAAGAGATTAGATTAGGAGGACAAATAAAGCCACCTTGGTGTGAAAGAGGGAAAATGCAAGTGAACTAGATCAAGTTGACCAAGTCAACAACAATGCTAGAAGAGGAGGGAAACCAACAAGGACAACACATTTTTGAAAGAGGAATATTTCCTAGGAAGTCACCTCAACAATGAGTGGGGTCTGGGGTGAGGAGGCTCACCAAGGATAAGAAGGAGGAGATAGCAGCAAGGGAGGCATTCAGTATTCATCTATGTTTGGTATTCTTGACTACTTGCAAGCTTCATCTGTTTAGCTGTAGTTGCAGCACTGTTTAGTGCAAAGGATTCTCATGCGGGAATTCCACCTTCACCTTTGGTTTAGCTTGTTTAAGAGATCAAAAGGGAAGGTCCTGAGATAATTTTCCATCATCTGACTTGATTTTATTCAGCCATCAACACCTATAGTGCAGTCACTTCCAGTAACTACATCTTTTCTGCAGTAGCAGGGCTAAACCCCTTGATTTTGTGCTTGTATTGGAGGAGGAGGTTCCTATTTCCCTCCGGGAAGTCTATTAAGGAGGGCCTTTGGCAATTTTCTATATTTTGCATCCATTTTATATAATCTTCAGTCTTATGTAATACATAGTTGCAGTGGACTGCGTTATTTTTTGCAGTACTGCATTTTATATTGATATTTTGCCGGAAACCCCTACCGGGGTGTTCTAATGTCCATGTAAAGGAGGTCAAACCTCCTATTTCTGATTATATGATTAATGAAAGCTCTAGATATATATTGAAACATGTTTTTTTTTATAAACCTAATGAAAATTACATTGTTTTAGTCTTCATAAATTCTATTGTGTGAAGTCATGGGATTGGCATGATTTTGAGCACATTTGAGCTGGGGAGATATGTTTAGTGTAGCTAGAATGTTTTTTTTCTGATTCCATTTCATATTTAAGCTACATACATCATATATAAGAGGATCCAAGTCCTTTTTTTCATTTCTGTTGCAAGGTTTTCCTTATACAATGCCTCCATTGAACATATTGCAGAAATTCCTAAAAAGGAATATTACAGTGGTATCAGAGCTCCGCTCTTGGCTCAGCTTCTAGGCATAATCTATCTTCAGCATGGAGGAGGAATATATTTTTAATATCCTACTTCAGACCTTGCAGAACATTTCAAGGGACCTCAAGGAGATGAGGCATGAAGGGGATTCTATAGGGTTTTTCCATGAGGCAAGCACCAACACTTCAAATGGCATGGAGCATTGAGCTGCACCACAATGCTCTACCATGCCTTCATTTCTATCTGGAGGAGATAAGGAGGGAACCCTGGGATATTATTTTGAGGAATATGAATCCCAATCTCAAAGGTTCAAAGAGCACTTGAGCTTTCAGGAGTTTTTCCAGATCAAGGATGGAAGGAGGGTTAATCCTCATCAAAGGGAGGAGAAATTGATGTATGGATCAGCCCTACAATGCAGTATGGTAAGGTTATTCTCACCCCCATTTTATGGAAAACCTAAGTGTACAACCAAGGCTTGGGTGGAGGAGTTGGACACATACTTCTAGCTCAACAAGGTTTCTGAAATAGAAGCCATCAAGATAGCTACGCTGCACCTAGAAAGGGAGGCTCAAGAATGGTGGTTTCATGGACTGACCATAGTTGAGAATCATCACATCACTTCATAATTAGTTTTCACCAAGAGGCTAGTGGAGAGATTTGATCCAAGAGACCCGGACTCCCATTTTTTCAAGTTAAACAAGCTCAAATAGGGGAGATCTTGAGGATTATATTGCTGAATATTTGCAGCTTTCAGTGATGGTATCCAACCTCACTATGAGAAGGAAGGTATGCATGTTTATTAATGGGGTGGCTGAAACATTGCAGGGGTTGGTCAAATCCACTAAACCAACCACACTCCTTGAAGCTATGGAGAAAGCTAGAGACTTACAACACATCTTGCCCAGGGCAAGAACATTATTGCAGCAGGAGACCTCCTTAGGGCCAAAGAAGAAAATCCTTGTTCGTGATTTGGAGGGATAATGTGTTGCAGGAGGGTCACATTATGTCAAGAACTTCTCCAAGAAGGAGGCCAGCACTGTACCATCCATAGAATACTTTTCTCCAAGAGGGGGAGATATTGCAACGTTAAGAGGGGTCCCAAAATATCTGACTTTGAGCGTAAGAGGTACTATTAGGGGAAAAGAGTCTCTGTGTTGATATATAGTGGGGAAACTCATAATTTTATTGATGCACAACTGGTACAAAGGAGAGGGATCCACATGGAGGAGTTTGAGGGATTCTCATTTTTGGTCCTAGCAGCTATGACCTTGTAGTGTGCCAATTATGTTCTGGCACTAACCATTACCATGGGGACCTACACCTTGACAGACCACTTCTTTGTGGTATATATTCCAGACACCAATGTCATATTTGGGGTGCAGTGGTTGATCACTCTTGGGAGAGTTACCACTAATTGGAGAACTTTGGAGATGGAATGGACAGAAGGGAAGAATGGTCAGTATCAAAAGATCAAGGGTATAAACACATACCCCCCTCAGGTTGTTTCAGCACACAGGATGGAGGCATATCTGCACAGAGGGGATGTTCAATGGTCAGTGGAGCTACATATATCAAAGTAAGGGGCAAGGATTCACCAGTGCATCCAGATGTTTAGTCTCTTTTGGATCGGTATTCTACAGTATTTGGAGATATCCCACCAGGGAGACCTCCTGACCGAGGGTTTGAACACACTATTGAGTTGGAACAAGGGATCCAAGCAATAATTACCACTCCTTATAGGCACCCCAAGGCTTATAGGGATGAGATTGAGAGGGCCATCCAAGAGCTGCTAGCTCTAGGACACATCCGGCCTAGTACTAGTCCTTTTGCTTCTTCAGTGGTCTAGGTAAAGAAGAAGGATGGAACATTGAGGATGTGCATTGATTATAGAGGCTTGAACAAGAAGACCATGAAGAACAGGTACCCTATACCCAGGATCGATGAACTCATGGATTAGTTGAGGGGTTCTAAATACTTCTCCAAGATTGATTTGAGATCTGGGTATCATCAAATCAAGGTGAGGGAGAAATATATCCCCAAGACAGCGTTTAGATGTCACTATGGGCATTTTGAGTTTTTGGTGATGCCCTTTGGATTGACCAATTCCCCAGAAACTTTCCAATCTCGCATGAACCACATCTTTCGTGGTCATTTGAGAAATTTTGTATTGGTCTTCTTTGATGATATTCTTATCTACAGCTGTACTTGGGAGGAGCACCTACAGCATATTGAGATAGTTTTACATATCCTCAAGGAGCAGAAATTCTATGCCGAGCTCTCCAAATGTGAATTTGGCCTCATAGAGATGTTGTATTTTGGGCACATCATAGGAGTGGATGGAGTGAGGGTACATGAGGAAAAGATCCAGGCTATCAGAGATTGGCCTGATCCTAGGAATTTCACAGAACTCAGGGGTTTGTGGGCATATGCACTTATTACCCGAAGTTTGTCAAAGGGTTTTCACAGGTAGCAGCACCACTCTCAGAATTGACAAAGAAGGGAGCTTTCCATTGGACACCTACAATGCATAGGGCTTTTGATAAGCTCAAAGAGGTAATGAGTATTTGTCCTGTTTTGGTTTTGCCTGATTTTTCTCAACCTTTTGTTCCAGAATGTGATGCATTTGGTGAAGGGATTGGAGCAATCTTGTTGCAAGGTGGGAATCCTATAGCCTTTGAGAGCAGGAATCTTCTCCCTCATGAGAGGTTATACCCCATCTATGATAAAGAGATGTTGGCTATCATGCATGCATTAGCCAAATTCTGACAATACTTGGTGGGGAATAATTTCAAGGTGAAGACTGACCATAACAGTCTTAGATTCTTCCTTGAACAGAAACAACTCCAGGAGAGACAACAAAAGTGGGTGAGAAAATTCCAAGCATATGATTTTGACATAGATTATGTCAAGGGGAAGAGAAATGCAGTAGTTGCTGCTCTATCCAGGAGGCCTACAATGTTGTCTTTGAGGGGCATGGACGCAGATTGGAAGGCTCAACTTTTGGTTGAGTATTCCAAAGATGATTTTTCATGTGAGATACTTGATGGGGTGGTATCGAATGAGAGGTATCGGGTGATGGATGAGATCATCTATTACTGAGACCGGATGTTCCTGGCTAAGAATTCCAAGATCAACGAGAAGATCCTCCTAGCATCACATGATTCCCCACTTGCAGGGCATCAAGGTTTCACAAAGACTTATAGGGCCATAAGGGAGAGATTCTCATGGAAGGGTATCAAAGAGGATGTTCTCCAACATGTTAGAGGGTGCACAATTTGTCATCAGAACAAGGGAGAACACACGCACCCTGCTGGGTTATTGTAGCCACTACCTGTTCTAGATGGGAAGTGGGAAAGCATCTCTATGGACTTCATCACCGGTCTACTGACAGTACAGGGTAAGGATTGTATCTTTGTAGTTGTTGATAGACTAAAAAATTACTCTCATTTCTTTGCCATTTATGCACATTATACTACTTCACAGGTAGCTAAGCTCTTCTTCAGAGATGTATTTAGACTCCATGGTCTCCCAAGGACCATAGTGAGTGATCGGGACAGCCACTTCATGGGTGGCTTTTGGAAATAAATTTTCCGGTTAGTGGGTACTGATTTGACTCCAAGCACTAGCTATCACCCACAAACCGATGGATAGACCAAGATAATGAAAAAGTGGCTAGAAGGCTACTTGAGAAACTATGTAGCAGGGCAGCAGAGGGCTTGGCTAAGTTGGCTCCACTTGGGAGAGTATTGTTACAACACTACTCACCATATATCTATTGGCATGACTCCATTACGAGCCTTATATGGGTATGAGGCACTCTCATTTGCTGATGTTATGTTTGGGGCAAGTAACGCTCCAAGAGAAAAGGAATGGATTTATGATAATCAGGACATACTCAGAGCACTCAAAGACAACATTGCTACTGCCCAGAACCAGCAGAAGATGTATGCAGACCGTGGTCGGATAGAGGGACAATTTGAGGTGGTATATCTAGTCTATCTGCATCTTCAGCCTTATAAACA